>CM022707.1:3640198-4900898 GCA_012295165.1 Asparagus setaceus
AGGTTTTGGCCTCCCATCTCTGCTGGAGCAACTGCCACGTGCCCCTCGCGTGGAAGTTTGTGGATCAGGCCCTCTCCGCTAAGCTCGCTTCGCCTATCCTCGTTCTCGCGATCCTCTCTTCTAGGTATTTGGTTCGTTACTTGAAATTTGAGATTTAGTTGGGGGGAATTGATTGTGAAGTTATTAGTTTGTATAGGTTTGACCTAACAATGGTTAGCTTGGTGATATTGGACCTATGGAGAAATTTACTAGGTTTATGTTAAATTTCGAAATTTGAGATTTAATTGAGAATTGATTGAACAATTATTGAATGTTTTTCGACCGCAGGTTTACAAAGTAGATTGATAAGTTCGTCTATATGTTGGCATTTAAAGCTTGTTGTCATGAATTAATGAGAGAAAGGTGGGAATGGTGATGATGATGTAGGTTAGAGTTATGAGAAGTAGTTGGAAGTTCAAATAGTAAATGGACATCCATAGTCTCCAATGGATTATGTTAAATATTGGTAAAATTGCATTATCCCTGAAAAAAAATTATGTCTTTATGCATACATGTTTAAAGATTCATCTTTACTTTGTGGAATGACTTGCAATAGCATGAAGAGAAAGTCTCGCCCTTATAAATGTGGTCGAGGAAATCTAAGGTTTAAAACGTAAGAAATTCTTTGGTAGAGATTTAAAAAAAAAAAAGAAGTTTCATAATCCCATTTTCACTGGCATCTTATCCTTTGTCAGAATTTTATCGCTTCCAAATTCATATATGGCATGCATATCTTAAATCCCACCAATCCAGATCTTACATATGCAATTTGAAGGTTTAAATGTTTCTAAAAAAATAGTTAAGTTCACTTATTTAATGCTAATTCAAAGTTATTTTTGCTACTTTGTATATTTTCATGTCACCAGCTCGCCGTATAAGGCTTAAGAGTCAATTTATGCTAGGGATAATAAAGATAGTAAATATAAAATTATCTATCTAATTCAATCGAATTAATTTGTACTCTGTTCCAATAAGGCACATGTTAAAAGAAAATATCACACATGTTAGGCCTATGTAGGCGGTAACAGCAAGAGTAATGTTAGGAAGGTGAAGTGAATCCAATGAGTTCTATTTATATTTTATTCTTTTATGGTTATAAGCTTTAATTTACTGTGTTAGTTAAGCAGTTAAGCATTACTTAAAGCCATTTTCTTAGGAAACTTTGATACACATTTAGAGACTCATCTTAGCAGTTGTCTCTTTGATTCTTCATCTTAATCTCTCTCTTGCATTCCAATCCATATTAGTTTAATGAAATAGTTTGTTGTGTTTTTTGGTTGTTTAAATGTACTTGAGCCCACAAATGTGGGACTTCTATCCTAGAACGCATCTCTCTTCTACTAAAGAATGTAGAGTCAAAATTGGCATGCCTCTGCTACATTGGGGGCCATGTTTTCTCGTGAATAGTTTCTTTTGACATAATATGTAAAATTCTTTTGATCTTTCACAAGGTGGTTCTGCTACATTTGGGGGGCATGTTTTCTCATGAATAGTTTCTGTTGACATATCATGTAAAATTCTTCTGATCTTTCACAGGGTGATTCCAAGTCGACGTCGGAAACCCGTGGCATATAGGCTTTATATGGAGCTTCTACGACGTCATGCATTTTCTTTTGCATTTCAAATCAAAGCACCGAGTTTTAAAAAGTAAGCATAAGATCTGTTTTATTAAATCATAAAAAAAAGTGGTACTTGGAGGTTCTATCTATTTATTTATTAATGTTGCTAATTTCTCTTACGCACACACATATAATCTTCTGTGTCTAATTTTTTTGAAGTTTGTGTATAATCTTTCAAATCAATTCTTGAGAAGTCATTGCTATTCTTTCTCTGTTAAAGTCTTTCCTATATCAAAATATGCATGTGTATTTCATCACTATTAATTGGATGTTCCATCTAGATTCATGTATGTGCGCGCAGGTTTGTGCAAATGCATTTCCTATGTATTAATAATTATGTTATCTTGGCGAACTTCTGTAAATTAATGCTTGATCATGATATGTAGTTCATGAGTCCCTACTATGGTTGAAAATCTAAAGGGGCATCTCTTCTAAGTACTGAGAATGGTGATTGTTGCCAATGCTCAAATTGTTAACATGGATGTTATCCTAAAAATGATCCTTCTTCATCTTGCTTGTCCATTCAAATTAAAGAACATTTCTTCCTGTGCAGTAGCCAGTTGAATCTCTCCCCTTCTTTACCGAAATTGGTGGTGGCCCTGGTGGCATCTTATGCCAAGTGTGTTATGCAGTGAAGATTTCTTCTATCCAATAAAAAAGGTCACATTGTTGAATTAAGACCAAGAAAATCACATAAGAATATGTTCAATGCATTTGTACAATAATTGATAAATTTATTCATTATTCTAGAACTAGATCCATTAATCCAAAATTTGATGTTAGCGCAATGAATTTCTAGGTTGTAAAATGTTGGTTCTTCATTCTCTTTATAAATGATGATTCATGTTGATGGTTATATTTTTTCGTGGCTATTGCTACCATTTGGATGTTTTGACCAAGGTTCGAAATCTTCTTGGTATCGGTCTAGTTTCGTTTCACTTCCGTTGGTATCAGTATAGGGAGTTTTGTTGGTATTAGTTGTTCTGCTTTTGGAAGCATTGGTGCCTCGAATAAGTCGATTTGATCACTTTTTTTTTCTCTCATTGATTTTTTATTTTTTCCCCCAATATAACACTATCAAATTGAATTTTGGTAGTTTATCAAATTCCATTTTGCATTAATCCTTTTTAGTCTATGTTGGTCTTTTTAGCCAATATCAACAATATTTGCTGGTTTTGGCTAGACCTGCTGAACATGGTTAAAGCCTGATGTGACACGGGTAAGTGAAACCTTGATTTTGATAAAAGTTCTGTGTAAGGTTTCCTGATAATTACTTGTAAATGATGGTTTTGTCTCCTTTGATTGCTTGATTTTCTCTCAAGTTTCTTAACGTTTCATGATTTTTCCATTTTTTTGATTTTTTTTTATTTTTGATTGTCTTAATTACAATATTATTCGCTCATAATTATATATCCATATGCACGTTGTCTGAATCTCTTATATGTGTTTCCTGATTGCTGTAGAAGTTTATATGTTGATGAACTACTGATACCATTAATCTTAAGTATTAATCTTAAAGAGTACTCGGTATGCTATGCAGGATCATGGTGTCTGTAGATAATGTTCTTCAACTCTCCCAAGCATTTGGTATTCAAGCATGTGAACCAGGCATCCTAGTGATAGAATTTGTCTTCTGTATTGTGTGGCAGTTACTTGATGCTATATTAGATGATGAAGGGTTGCAGGAATTGACCCCAGAAAAGAAGTCCAAATGGGAAACTAGAACACAAGATATGGAAGTTGATGGACTTGACAACTTTGACCAGAAAAGTATGGAACATAGTGAGAGGCTACAGAAAATAAATTGCGTGATGGCCATTGAACTTATGGCACAATTTTTGCAACATAAACAAATTGCAGGACTTATTTGCCTGGCTCGTGATAACATGTATGTATTTTTCTACCATTAAATATGTTCAATTCCTTGTTTTAGAAATTAATCAAATAGTTTGGTCAGTGGCTTGATTTTTAGATGCCCTTTGTTAACAAACAAGTCCATCTTCTACAATCTATATTTGATGAGGGAAAATTAAATAGTTTGTTGAAAGCTCTGCTAAAGCTAATGATATGTCAGAAAACAGTTATTTACTGTTGAATGTTTCACGCACTATTTTTTATTTGAAACTACCCTAGGTCCAGGATTTATGTTTAGATTGATTTCAGATATTTGTTCAGTTAAAATGAAGTAGAAATCAACGGAAGGAACAGTATTGAGATGAATATTCATATTAAGACTTGGGGAAGAACAAAAGTTAGATTTCCTATTCAATATTCCTTAACGGGAAAGAATAACAAAACTCATGAATATTCATCGAGTGAAGAGTCATGATCTGTACATTTAGCATTATGCTACTCAGACATGTACCATTGCACCCTCTACAACATTATGTGCTATACTTGAAGTAAGGAACACAATGACTCATCTTTTCAACTTCATCACAGTGACTTTCTATTTCTAACACAATACATCTCTTTATTTTCCTGAATAGGCGTGATGTGGCATCATATGTTAGTTAATTAATCAGTTAAATGCAAACTGGAGTGTTTTGTATACTCCATCTTGTAGGAACTTCTGTTGCTTATACTGCAGTCGGGACACCTGCAGCATAATTATGAAGTTGATCTATTGCCTACACAAGTATTTAGTTGATAGAACCATATAATTTCCTCACTTGTTGGCCTGTCAGATAAAAAAGGCAAGGCTAAGCTGCCATGGCATGAATCATGAATAATGCATTAGCTTGTAGACTATTCCAGACATCAAGATACATGGCAGAAGTTAGCTAAATCTTCAACACTAAGACTATTCCAGAAACTGCAAATAAAGGAATTTAGAACAAAACAAAAAAAAAAATCCTCATGTCGAGAAACAAGATTCTTTTAAAAATAACGAAGTAAAAAAAAAAGCACTTCTAAAAATTTATGTGGTTTGTTTCTTAACCAGAGCAAGGCCGTTTAAATTAACTTCATGAGCATTCAATTGAATATTTTCTTTTCAATTTAATCTGGTAAAGGCTTGAGTGAGAATTTAGTTGCGATAAGGTATGGATTAGGCCATGGATTCTTGGTGTCAATACCTTGATCTGCCCTTTTGATATGCTGTTCTGCAGATTAGATTTGCTTTGAAGGCCTCCCAGTTCCAAAGAGAGATTTTTTCTCCTAAAGGCTTGGGAAGATGTAACATATTTGATCACTCAAATGAAATGACAAGGATTTCTCTTTCCCACCTGCTGCTATGCTAATATGGAATACAGGGAAGGAAGTGGCTGCTGCTCATCTGATGGTTCACAGATTTAGGGCCTTTGTATAGGGCTTAAACTTTGGTTCCCGCATCTCTTTAGAACTTTAACAAACTTGTCTGAAATGTTTAAATATTTAGAGAGTCCTATAAGTATGAAAAATTCAATATTCAACACCCGAGGCTTGAAATTGTCTGAAGTCTTGTTGCAGAGACCAGAGAGAAATTTCATATTAAAAGAAGAAATAATTACTCTACTCTATCTTCAGGCAAATTTGTTATATTACTGACCCCTAACGCACTAAATTTTATCCAGCACTTATTCTCACCTTTGTGCTGCTGTTTAAACTTTAAAGATTGTATACTTTCAGAAAAGCTTTATCTTTTGAAATTTGAAACTTCATTAGCTAACTCATGCTTGTTCAATTCTTAGGCCCTCGCAGTGGAGACTTTTCAGTCAGTGTTTGTCCTTGCTTGTGGAAAACTCATTAGCGTTGAGAAATTCAACAATACCTCTGGAAGGGTTCTTGCAATTGGTATCGGACAAATACAGTGTCTTTTGTAGAGAATTAAATTCCAATCAAACTAAAGGAATACATGCTATAGCTTCTTCTAGATTACTAATGTCTCCTCATGGCCACTGTCATGGGTTCAATTCTGCACTCTGGATCCCAATTGATCTATATCTTGAGGACTGTATAGATGGATCAGTTGCAGCGACAAGCGCAGTTGAATTACTAAGTGGTAAATATATATGCAGCATAAGTTTATTCTCCTTTCACTTTGGTAATTTTCCCCTGTATTAACAACTGAAGTGTCTCGTAGTTTTTGTTAATTTTAAAAATGTTTCCAACACAGGTTTGGTGAAGGCTCTTCAAGTAATTAATAGTTCCACATGGCATGATGCCTTTTTAGGTCTTTGGATGGCTTCCCTTCGTCTTGTACAACGGGTGAGAATCTCTTACTCTTTATAGATCTAGTGTGAGAACTTATATTTATCTTAAGAGAAAATAATGGCACAAGCTCTTGTTTAATTTTCATAGGAAAGGGATCCTCCTGAGGGTCCTGTACCTCGCCTTGAATCACGATTGAACATGTTACTGTCGATCACAACACTAACAATCGCTGAAATTGTTGAGGAAGAAGAAGTAAATTTAATTAGTCAAGGAGAACACACCAATCAGTGGAAAGAGAAAGCGGTAGGCGGAAAGCGCCGTAGAGATTTAGTCTCCTGTTTACAGGTACTAGGTGATTATGAAAGCTTGCTTGTTCCACCTGTAGCCGTTGTCTCTGCTGCCAATCAGGCTGCTGCAAAAGCTATGATGTTTGTTTCGGGGATTAAAGGTGGAAGTGGATACTTGGAGAATGCTAACTTGATTGAAAAGACAATAAGCTGTGGTAAGCTACATATGCACTCTGCATTGCTTTAAAATCCTTGTCCTTTTCCTACAGAACGCAGTGATTTATTATTAGTCTAGATGGAATACACGCTTTTGCTGTAGAAGAAAAACCGTCACTCAGATTTTAAAATATATGAATGCTTCTTAATCTAGTTATCTCATCGCAGCTGGAAATTTGCGGCACTTAATAGTTGAGGCTTGTATTTCACGAAATTTATTGGATACATCGGCATACTTATGGCCAGGCTACACTAATGGACGCATCAACCAGATACCTCATACCCTACCAGTCCAAGTTCCAGGCTGGTCCATGTTGATGAAGGGTGCTCCTTTAACATCAGCGATGGTAAACACTTTGGTGGCAGCTCCTGCTTCAAGGTGTGTGGGATTCTCAAATTGTAGTATACTATATAATATTATTGTTTTGTTTAAATATGTCATGGTGTATTTCTTTGTTGAGTGCGGAAAAATTGTTGTAACTTGTATTTTATAGTTTAGATCTTCTGCGAATGATACTTGCCTGCTTTGCACTTAGTGATGTACACAAATATCTTTATATGAACTTAAATCTAGGCAGCATGTTTTAATCCTATTTGGCTGTTTTTTCCCCACAACTCTGGAGGGGTCACTGGTGTTAGAATCTATTTTCTTGATCTTTTCTATTGTTACTGGTATAATTCTCCTGGTCTTCAGTTATACCTTATTTCTTTTCTGAAGCCAGGGATATCAGATACTCTTTTTCTAAAATTGCTTGGGGTAATACCACTGAATTAAGCTCATGAATTTGATGGAAGCTTACCAGAACTTGAGAAGATATTCGAAATTGCTTTGAGTGGATCTGATGACGAAAAGATATCTGCCGCCACTGTTCTTTGTGGAGCCTCTTTTGTTCGTGGATGGAATATCCAGGTATACAATGTTCTACTAGGGCTCTGGATCTTGTTCTTATTTCTACTTGTAAACAAGCAGAAGTACACCTTTTTTTTATTTTAAATTACATGTCTATCTTCTTACTGAAGTAACTTAAGAGTAAATCTTTTTCTGGGACAATCTTGTTAGCAGTATTGAGTGTCTAATTTCTTCTCCTTTCAGAATCAGTCCTAAGCTCAGGCAAGGAGCATTCTATTAGGTCTAGGAAGAAACTTTTCACCTCTGTTTTGCATTAATACTTACGGTTGTTTACCTTTTCACTGTAGGAACATACGGTCCGCTTCGTTGTGAATCTACTCTCACCTCCTATTCCTGTTAATCACACGGGAGGTAACAACCATTTGATAAGTCATGGTCCCGTGCTGAATGTTGTTCTTACAGGAATATCATCAGTTGACTGTGTCCAAGTCTTCTCTTACCATGGCCTGGTAGGCATAGATATATTGGCAGATATCTTAACTCTGCAACTGAATAACACATAGTTGAAAGATTTATCACAATATCTATAATAAAACTCTCATTTTGCATGTATACATTACCTCCAGGTTCCAGAACTTGCTGGTGCCCTGATGGCAATATGTGAGGTTTTCGGGTCTTGTATTCCCAGCATTACAGGGAACCATCCAGCTGGGGACGAAGTCTCTGCTCATGCAGTCTTTTCAAATGCATTTATTCTCCTTTTGAGATTGTGGAAATTTAACCACCCGCCTTTGGAGTATAGCATAATGGGAGATGGTGCTCCTGTTGGCTCTCAACTGACTCCTGAATACCTTCTGTTGTTGCGTAACTCCCGGGTATTATCTTGTGATGGGATGAAGAGTATTGATAACCTTGCTCGTACTTCATCAACTTCCAGCTCATCTTCCACGCACCCAATCTTTGTTGATTCTTTTCCAAAGTTGAAAACTTGGTACCGTCAGCATCAGGCTTGTCTAGCATCTACACTCTCTGGTCTTGTCCATGGAACTCCAGTTCATCAAAATGTAGATAGCCTTTTGACTATGATGTTTAGGAAGGTGAATAAAGGAAGTAATCAATCTGTGGGTACTGGAACATCTGGAAGTAGTAGTTTGAGCAGTTCATCTGGACCTGGAAGTGAGGACTGCGCTCTTAGGCCCAATTTGCCTGCTTGGGAAATCATGGAGGCTGTTCCTTTTGTAGTTGATGCTGCTCTTTCTGCATGTTCCCATGGAAGACTATCTCCGCGTGAATTGGCTACAGGTTGGTGAAGTTTCTTCAGAAGTCGGATATACTCATTCTTTCTGAAAAGTATTCCTGTTTACTCTTTGTTAGAGACATGCTTTGGTTTAGATTATCGAATTTATTTATTTTGGTATTTGAGGAAGAAATATAATATTTTATCTACATAGGCACCATCTTCTGTCCACCTATACTATTTGTAATAAATCAGTTGGAGGAATGATGCTGAGATATACTGCACTCTAATTACTTCTCTTAGTAAAATGCTATGATCTGTAGGCAAAACATGAATATTCGTGCTCCATTTGGACACTGAGTATTAGACATGGCAATTGACCAAAATCTAGATCAGAGAATATGACTGTACACGTGTATATTGTCTTTCACTCTAGTGTACGTATGTGTCGCTACTCACATGTGAAAGCACATAATTTTATTATAATGACCTAAGAAGCTGTTGGGTTTTGTCAAAAGAGGCACAAGGTACTGTCTTACGCATAATTTTAACGTAAACACAAGTATGCATTTGTAAGTGCTTCACATGGATAAACTCACATGTCTTGTCCATGCATGTTGGACACACCAATCTTTTTTGAGGGTAAAATTGTAAAATTTAACTTCAAGAATAATATACAACTTAATAAAAAGAGTTACATATGTATAATTCGTCATTAGATTAGGAAGCTGAAAGATACCATGTGGCAGTATGTATAACAACTCTGTTAGTTTTGTACTTTTTTGGTGCTATAACTGTAATATGGCAGCAGTGGCGAAGCCAATAATTTTTTGGTGGGGTGGGGATGTTTTTGGGGCGGAGGGGGCGGGGCAAAGTACAATTATTTATAGTATATAACAATTAAAAAACAATCAAATATGACAATGTATAAGAAAGTCTCAAATATGGTTTATCGAAAAAGTCTCAAATATGTAGCGAAGAAGACCCGAAATAGAAGTTTCACAAAAATTATCTTCATGAAAACTCAATCTTTCTGCATGTTCCCATGGAAGACTATCTCCGCGTGAATTGGCTACAGGTTGGTGAAGTTTCTTCAGAAGTCGGATATACTCATTCTTTCTGAAAAGTATTCCTGTTTACTCTTTGTTAGAGACATGCTTTGGTTTAGATTATCGAATTTATTTATTTTGGTATTTGAGGAAGAAATATAATATTTTATCTACATAGGCACCATCTTCTGTCCACCTATACTATTTGTAATAAATCAGTTGGAGGAATGATGCTGAGATATACTGCACTCTAATTACTTCTCTTAGTAAAATGCTATGATCTGTAGGCAAAACATGAATATTCGTGCTCCATTTGGACACTGAGTATTAGACATGGCAATTGACCAAAATCTAGATCAGAGAATATGACTGTACACGTGTATATTGTCTTTCACTCTAGTGTACGTATGTGTCGCTACTCACATGTGAAAGCACATAATTTTATTATAATGACCTAAGAAGCTGTTGGGTTTTGTCAAAAGAGGCACAAGGTACTGTCTTACGCATAATTTTAACGTAAACACAAGTATGCATTTGTAAGTGCTTCACATGGATAAACTCACATGTCTTGTCCATGCATGTTGGACACACCAATCTTTTTGAGGGTAAAATTGTAAAATTTAACTTCAAGAATAATATACAACTTAATAAAAAGAGTTACATATGTATAATTCGTCATTAGATTAGGAAGCTGAAAGATACCATGTGGCAGTATGTATAACAACTCTGTTAGTTTTGTACTTTTTTGGTGCTATAACTGTAATATGGCAGCAGTGGCGAAGCCAATAATTTTTTGGTGGGGTGGGGATGTTTTTGGGGCGGAGGGGGGCGGGGGCAAAGTACAATTATTTATAGTATATAACAATTAAAAAACAATCAAATATGACAATGTATAAGAAAGTCTCAAATATGGTTTATCGAAAAAGTCTCAAATATGTAGCGAAAGAAGACCCCGAAATAGAAGTTTCACAAAAAATTATCTTCATGAAAACTCAATCATTCAACACATCCGTCCATCGTTGAGTCAACATGCTCTAATCTTCTAAAGTTTCTTCTTATCGACATAGAAACATGACAAAATACATAGTACATTAAAAACATACAGTTAATGTGTATTTTACAAACCTTCACATAACAATATACATTTTATCGTATTTAGTTTCATATTTAACCAAAAGTTATAAAATACTTTTGCTCAAATGATGCAAAATATATTCTTCCATCAGCATAAGAGAAATAGAGAGTGCACCGCAATTTTCATATTATAAAATTCATAATATTCTTTATAAACAAATAACTATAAGCTGCACTCCATGTTCTTTCGCTGAACTAAACTCATAAATGAATTTGTATTAAATTTGTTGGCAATTTCTTTCTCTATGTTCAAGATCAAGAATTTATTTTCCATCTTGTTTTGAAGCTTTGTCTTCACTATCTTCGTGATCGAGAATGTTTGTTCGGTGGTTGCCATTGGTACATGAAGAGTGAACACAAACCTAATCAATCTATCAGTAAGTAGATAAATTGTTGACTTTCTTGTCCTCGCCAAGCCTTAGCATAATTCTTGAATGCTAGAAAACTTTTGTAATTCGAGTCTTCGAGATGATAACAAACATCATGATTGAAATGTTAAAGTTCCACTCTCAAGCACACTAGTTCTTGCTCTGTGAAATTCAAAGCATGAAAACTTTTCAACTAGTTTACAAATATCATCAATTTGAATGACATAAATCGATTTTTATGATCCAAAGTTGTGCTAAGAACAAGTAACTGTATTGTATGCTCATTGAGTTGTTGTTTAGTTCTTGGAATTGGTAATCAACTGTCTAAAAGAATACATCCACTCGGTAATAATCCTCAATTATATGATCTCCTTGCCTCTGAGCTTGGCCATGTTTTGCAACATATCTAGAACTCATAGCGGGAACATCAATATCATGTAGCTCACAAAAAGCTTTGATTTTCTCAAAGAAAGTATTCCAACCTGAATCTCATAGATTTTCAGGCAACACTTTTGTGCTTGAAGCAAGATACACAGCATTCAAAATATCTTGAGAGTGACGTTGCAATGCTTGATAAAGAAAATTGGTGATTTCCAAAAGTTCCTTCATAAGATGCCAGATCAAAGCAAAATCAAATGACAATATGTGATTCCAAGCATATTCCGCATCTCCACGTTGAGAGAAATTCCTTCTATAGAAAGACCATTTGGAACTATAGAACTTCCGTTGAACATCTTTAGCAAACTAGAAATATAATCTAGATGAGAACCTCATCGAGTATCTCCAGCACGCTTTAAAGTGCCAACTTGGTTAAGCCCTCTTCTAGTCTCAACTTCACAGTTTGCAACTGGTGATATCAAGGCGCAATGCACAATGCGGAGTGCAAAGTCCCCTTACGCGCAGCATGTGCAAGACGATGCGCGTACTTCAGTGAAATGAGGCGCATAACGAAACAAAATTATTTTGGTTTATATGTCAAATTAAACAAACAATATTTTATGAATTTTGATATAAAAATGATGTCAAGATAAATAAGTTCACCTATGAAATTAGAAATAAGGTCCTAATTCATAATCTTAACACTAATTAAAAGAAAGTTAATGTTAATTTGACTCCACTCTTCTGTATTTTAAGTAATTCATCACGGTGAGAAAATATAAAAGAACTTCTAATATGAAATCATACATCCAAAACTATGAACATTCTAAGAAGAACAAGCAGCACATGCCTTAATTTAACAATGCTTAATAAAAAACACGAGGTTTTTATATGAAAACCACATTAACTTTTGTCCAAAATTGTACTTACCACCTTTATTTATTTATTTTGATCAAAATCACTTATATTTGCTAACATGTTTGTAATGTCAAACTTTTGGTATTTTGGTATTTTCTGTTCAAAAAAATCTAAGGTTCCTATTATACTCCTCAATCCAACCCAAGAGGGGGAACGAGAGGAGAGGAGAGGAGGGAGGAAGGAGGGAGGAAGGAGGGAGGAAGGAGGGAGGAAGGAGGGAGGAAGGAGGGAGGTGGAGAAAGGAGGGGTAAAATAAGCATTTTAGGCTTTTTTGAGCTGACTAGTGAAAATGTGTGACACTGCAAACATGTTAGCAAATGTAGATGATTTTGATAAAAACAATAATAAAGGTGGTAAGCACGAATTTGGATAGAAGTTAGGTGGTTTTCATGTAAAAATCCAAAAACACGTCACCAAATTCAATATTATTAATAATTATAATGTCTCAATATTTAGAATAGTAGTTTGTGATTTCACAATCAATGTTCTAGGTATACTAGTAATAATGATAGCAAAAAAGAAGAAAGGAGAAAGATGAGGAAGTAGACAAGAATTCAGGTAAAGAGAAGAACAAGAACAAGAAAACAATGATAAAAGAGTAAAGCGAAAGAACATGCAACATCAAAGCAGGAAAATAGTGAGGCACACCAAGGAGCGAGGCGCATTGAGGTGCGTGCCTTGCTTATGCAATGCACCTAGGCAATGTTCTAAAACACGATTTTATTATATGCGCGGTCCCGAACCGCTTAATGATTAATCGGATTAAGCGCCGATTAATCAGATTATGCAGAATCGTTTGTTTTTGTATTTTTTAATATATATTTATTATTTATTATTTATTATATGTTGAAATATATAAAATTCACGAAAAATAAAAATATACTAGGAAAATACCAACAAGTATTCAATTGAACATTCAATAACTAGTTAACTACTTAAAATTTCAATCCATACATGAAAATTAATTAGATACTCAAATAAAAAGTTATATTAAACATTTAAACCTGAAACTAAAAATTCATAAGCTGAAAATAAATCTTCTAGTCTTCTTCATGAAAACAAGAATTACTTAACAAAACCCTAATCTAATTCTTAAATAAACACAAAGTACGCTTCATAAATTAAATAAAATTAAAAAAAATAATATCTTGAAGTGATCTTTGACGGCGATGAGAAGCTTTGTCGGAGATAGAAGATTCTGCGAGAAGTTTCGTCAGACAAAGGGTGGAGTCTTGTCGTAGCTGCTGGGTTCGCGCAAGTGCAGAGAAGGGAGATAGTCGCGATATTTGGGAAAAGATAAGGGCTAGGTTTTTTACTTCGGTTAGTTGGACTGGGTTCGGATAACGGGTTCAGCTCACAATTAAATTAAAAAAAAGCGTCCGCACAAAGAAATTATCTAAGCGCTTACTTAAAAGTCGGCCGATTAAGTGAATGTCTGCATAATTGAGCGCATAGCTCAAATCTTATGCGTTTTTATTCCGCTTTAGCTTAAGTGGGCGATTAAGCAAGTGCTTAAACCTTTTTTTAGAACACTGCCCTCACCTCATGCAAGACGGATTTTCAGCGCTCCGAAGCGTTTGATGCCCAAGGCAATCGCCTCGGAATGCCCGAGATAATAGAGTTTTCAACTCATGGATGCAAATTCAGTTGCTTGAGCCTCCATTAATTCATCATACTTTTGCTAGATGTACTAACATTGATGGTGAAAATCAAGATAGAGAAAAAATGATGAACAAAAGATACTTCTCGAGATTTCACAACTAAAGCAAGTTGAAGGTGATGAGCTAATTAATGAAGTTAATAGACACACGGACATTGCTTGTGCATTAAAGCTTGCAATCCGTTCCATTCATCTCGTGTGTTACTAGCCGCTTCATATCCTTACCCTCTAATATTTTAAACATCCAAATCATGATGAGAGTGTCAAAAGTGTCATTCCTCAAAGTTAAAGTCAAGGTATCTCGTACAAAAATAAGGCCAAAGAAACATTCACATGGATCCCTCTTTATCCACAAATCTCAAACAATGGCTATTTGCTCTCTTATAGACTCGCCATGAAATTAATCAAGAATGATACAAAATTTTGCATCACCTAATTCTTCTCAAATATCTCTTTTTGACTTTGCAAGAGAAGACACGAAAATTTTCCATTTAGACTTATGATGATGTGTAAAACACATTCCCTGAAGCTTTGTCTAAAACAATAGTAAAGACTTGCTCATTGTAAGAGGCCAACAACTTAACAAGTTTAAAAAACTTGCCATGATAGAGAGAATCCGCACTTTCATCATGACCACAGAAAGCACAAGCTTGAAATATAAGTCATAGGACTACGTGATACTTGAAGCCATGATCGATTTATTGCTATTTGTTCAGAAGGTATGCTTGTCGATCAACTTCTCAATGTATTACGAAGCATTCATTGACAATGCTTGCTTTTATGACTCTCTTATGGAATGAGTTAGGATCTTTTCCAATATGTCATAAGAAAGCACAAATTTTCTTATCATTGACTTCTAAGCTCTAAAGCCTCCAAGAACAAATGTATTGTGTACCATTTTTCTTGTTGACTTGCTAAAAAGATAGCAAGGTAAGCAGAAAATTGCATCACTAGATGGAGAACATTCGGGCCATAATGGAAATAATGCAAGTTAAAAATAACAAAAATCATGAAATGCTTCTCTAGACTGATGGAAGACAATTGATCTTGATCTTGACCACAAACTACAAATTGTAAGCTTTTTGAAGACGTGAGGAATTGACTATATGCTAAAATTATATCACTGATTTAAACAATTATAAAAATTAAGAAAGCCATTTTAAGTTGAATATAATTTACATTAGTTAGAACTAAAAACAAGGTGAAGTTCTTTAAAATATTTTATGGCCTTGATCTCGATAGGTCTCATGATAAACCTATCAATTAGAAATAAAACCTTAAAATAGAGTCATAAATTAGTAGAAGTCTTGAATTTAAAATAAAACCAACAAAATAGGATCTTAATTTTAATGTAAGGTTGCAATATTTATTAGCCTAAACTTGTAGAAGTTAGAATGTAAGACGTAGGGTCAAGTCAACACTCGAAATTTTGAAGGAAATATTAGTGTGCCAAGAAAACTATCAATCGAGAGTTAAATCCATAATTAAATAAAAAAATCAGTGTTGCAATGCGTGCACCAATCAATTGAGATTTAAATTAATAAGAGAACTACTCAAATCAACAAACATAATTCGGATTTCGACTCTCGAGTTTACCTTGTTGATGGATGATTGAAATAGGAGTTGGGGAGAACTGAGAAGAAGAGGCGACGTCCGACAGGTTTTATGTGTTCTTGGAGTCTCCGAAAACTAACAAGATGAGGTGTTTGAGGGATTCGATTTTGGGGAGAAGATACACAATTGGAAATTATGAGAAGAGAGAGTGGAGGGACACGATTCGAATTAGATTCTCTGTGAAATTTATTGATGGGTTAAATACAAGTTGGGTAATTTAGGTTGTTTTCAGGGTTAGATAGGAGTATTTACTACATATTGTCAAGTTTGCGCTGACACATTTGCACACTTAACTAGGCAAGCTTAGTCTATATATTATGTATACCCATTATTTTTTTGCAAAATCTGGAGGTGGTCCATGGCCACCCTGAGCCCCCCATTGTCTATAAGGTACTTAACTGAAGCATAAGATTCTTCACTATTCAGATGTATGTTTCTCCTTTACTTTACCAGCATGTGCACCTAAGATTATTTACAAGAAATATACATCCTCTATATCTAGTTCATACATATTCTATATCTAGTTGGTTCCTTGATGCTTTGAAGTTAATAACTTTGCATTTTAAAATGTTATATTTGTAATTCATATATTGAGCACTGATTGATGCCTCTTTAGTTTCTTCAATTCATCATGATCTCAAAAATATGCACATAATTTCAATATTATCAGTCTTTTTTATGGATATGTAGTCGGATGCTTAGTCAATCATTATTAAAACAATACAACATCATAGCATAGTATGCCTCACATATCACTTCATTTGAACTTTTCGTAAAATAATCTGAACTTAGCCATATTCATATGTGTTTGTATGTGACTGCACGTGTGTGTATGTATATATGTATATATATGTGTGTGTGTCTACATACATCATATACGCAGTGTTATCAATGCGTTGTGCGCAATGCGGGGAGCAAAGTTTCTTTACACGCACATGCACAAAGCGATATGCGATGTGCGTGCCTGAGTGAAGCGAGGCGCAAACCCCACACATAAATTTTCAAAATTGATAATCAAGCATGAAAGAACATATGTTTATGAATTTTCACATAAAAAATATATCTAGATAAATAATACCTACTACCAAATTACTACCAAATAACAAAATAAGGTCTTAATTCATAACGCTAACACAACAACATAGTAGTAAAGTTCATAATTTTCCAAAACAAAAGTCAAATCAAGACTAATATCGAAGGAAAATCAAATAGTAAACGATAATGAGTTAGGGTCCTCAATCGGGATGTCCTAATGGGTTAATATTTCTTTTTGGAATATGAATTTATCACATATAAAGACCTGATTGAAATGCCAAAGAATGAAATGTACGAGGTCATGCGTTGCATGTTTTAATTTAAAAGACCTGTCATACATTTTTTTGGACGTATATGCTACATTTCACATCCACTTCTTGAAACTTGTTGGACATAGGTCAGGTTTCGAATTATGATTTTAACTGGATGTCTAGTTCAAGAACTAGTGATTTTTCAATTTATAATCTACATGATAAAAGAAACATAATAATGTTATAAGAATTTTAATTTTCATCTTGTTATAAATTATTAATTCCAATATATAATATGTGTATATAAATATCTATATAGCCGTGTCCCCGTACCATATTACAAATTTGTTGTCCCGTACCCGTATCTGTGCCCATGCAACATGGGGTCTCACCATCCTTTATCTCTTTGTAGATTTAACAAAATAAACCCGCACCTCGTAACCCATTCATACACACAGTCAACCACTATTGTTTTTTTATATCTATAATAATAAAATTGAAAAGTTTTTTGGACTAAGTGGTTGCTTTGCTACTAGAAAGAAATATGGATAATACAATGAGAGTACTGACACCTAGTTGGCGAGTCTGTTAAATAGCATAAAGGCTAGAGTTGGTAGGCGCCAAACATCTGATGGACACACATCAGAAAATTGCAGTTAAGGTTCAAAATCCCTCTTATTGATATATAATGGTCGAATCAGATTGAATTTTGAGGTCATTAAGCTGAAACTGCCCTAGAACTATTTGATGCTCACCAAAATCCAATCCCTAACATGCCATTGCCTATTTCTTCATGTTTCTTATAGTGAGCAAAATGAAAAAAAAATATATCGGTGGATTTTGATGAAAGTGCAAACTTCAAAACCCCATTACTGATATGTAACGACTCGATTGGGTCGAATTTGGAGGCTCCGGAGGTTAAACAACCCTTAGAACTATTTGATGCTCACCAAAATCCAATCCCTAACATGCCATTGCCTATTTCTTCATGTTTCTTATAGTGAGCAAAATGAAAAAAATATATCGGTGGATTTTGATGAAAGTGCAAACTTCAAAACCCCATTATCGATATGTAACGACTGATTGGGTCAATTTGGAGGCTCAGGAGGTTAAACAACCCTTAGAACTATTTGATGCTCACCAAAATCCAATCCCTAACATGCCATTGCCTATTTCTTCATGTTTCTTATAGTGAGCAAAATGAAAAAAATATATCGGTGGATTTTGATGAAAGTGCAAACTTCAAAACCCCATTATCGATATGTAACGACTGATTGGGTCAATTTGGAGGCTCAGGAGGTTAAACAACCCTTAGAACTATTTGATGCTCACCAAAATCCAATCCCTAACATGCCATTGCCTATTTCTTCATGTTTCTTATAGTGAGCAAAATGAAAAAAAAATATATCGGTGGATTTTGATGAAAGTGCAAACTTCAAAACCCCATTACTGATATGTAACGACTCGATTGGGTCGAATTTGGAGGCTCCGGAGGTTAAACAACCCTTAGAACTATTTGATGCTGAGCAAATGGACATCATAACTTGCCATTGCTAATTTTTTTCATGTTCTTTATATTGATAACAAAAAGAAAAAAGAACATATAAAGAGAGGTGCCTCAAGTCGATGATGCAAGTGGCAGGATGGTGCAGTTATCAGCTCTTCCTTTTCGCTAAAGAAACATAGATGCTGGTTTATAGTACTCAGTTTATATAATGTTTAAGATTTTTTCATACACCAAGAAAATGACACCTCTTTCACATCTCTTTCCTTTTTCTATATGAAATAGTGGAGGTCCAAGAAAGATTTTGTGTCACTTTATCTTCTTTCCAGGAGAGACATATAATGCTTCATGTAAACTATGAATAATGGATGTTGATTTACTTAAAAAGCCAATAAGATCTGACTCGATAATGAGAGTTGTGATTCAGGGTGGCAAACGAAGCATGCCTGATAGCTATAACCGGGTACACACATGCCGAACCCGGGCCTGATAAAGACCAACTTGTCTTGGCTTGATGGCCTGGCCCGAACACATGTTATTATTTTATTTTTGTTAAATGCTATTTCCATAATCAAAATTGAAACTTTAGAGCAACAATTGCAAACAAAAATGAGATAAATTTTGAAAAACAATTACTATAATTTCTCTACATGTCTAATTAGATGGTCAATCCCACTAGTTTTTGAGAATGAGAAGGCCTCTTTGTATTGGTTGTATTGGGCTGTCCTGCCCTCTTGAGGTTATGTTTAATAAAATGATTCCAAGCTGCATTTGTTGAAGCTCTTTTTGAAGACTTACCAGCAATTGCACCTCTGCTAGTATGATAGGATGATATATATTTTCTTGGGGTTTTCTAAATGGAGCATTAGCGTACTAGTTAAAGATTGTTGCAACTTTTATCATTTTGTCTTATATTAAAGGGCTTTTACATGAAAACCATCTTAACTTTAATCCAAATTGATACTTACCCCATTTATTATTATTATTTTTGGATTAAAATCATCTACATTTGTTTACATGCTTGCAATATCACACTTTTTGATATTTTCTGTTTAAAAAAATATCTAAAATTCCTATTATACCCTCCAATCTAACTTGAGACGGGGGAAGGAGAGGGAGGAGGAAGGAAGGAAGGAAGGAAGGAAGGAGATGGAGAGAAGAGAGGGATAAAATAGGTATTTCTGAATTTATTTGAGCTGTTAAGGTGTGACATTGTAAATATGTAAGCAAATGTATGTGGTTTTGATCAAATAAGTAAATAAAGGTGATAAGTATCAATTTGCACATAAGTTATGATGGTTTTCATGTAAAATCCCTATATTAAATCTAGATGAGGAAGTACCACTCATGTGGTATGTAGATGAAGAGTGCTTATCCATCATAATAGTTAACTATTTTCACAAATAGGAAGTAAAGAAAGAGAAGAGATTGTACACTGTATAGGAGAGACTATTAAAGAGTCGAGGCTATAGAGAAGACATGCTATTAATGAGCATAGACTGTAGTGCGGAGAGCTTTGTAGTTAGAATTCTAACCTTTACTTTCCTTTTACTGCTTCAGGTAAGAGAGTATGTAGGCAAGAGAATATGTGAAGATAAGATTGAGAGTAAGTAGAAGAAGAGGGATTGGGGGATATTTATAAAAATGTGAGGATATGCAAAATAAATCACGTGAAAACAATATTTTAGTACAAAATACAAACAGCCCCCTATAGGGAAAAAATGATAAAAAGAGGGGAACGATATTAGATGTTGGTCACGGCTGTTTAGCTTTTCCTAACGGCTATATTTGGATGGTTCAAAATTGGTGTTTTCGAGCCGTATCGTACCAGACAAGCCATGCCTACACAGTGAACTGGTGTGCCTTTGTGCTGCACTGGTTGAGTCGTATTCTTGCCTGTGCCTCCATTTCCAAGCCAGCTTCAGCCTGATTAGTGGTGGCTGGCTTTGGTCGAGCCAGGCAAGGCTCGACAGTGACCATGCCCTGGATGGGCTACAACCAGGACAGGCCATGTAGGGCCACCCTGGCCTAGTTTCCACCCAAGAGTAATTGAGTACTGCTCCTAGTTTCAATCTACCTACATTTTTGTTCAAGGAAAAAATTCAAGAAAGTGTTAACTGTTTAATAACTTTTAATTTAGATTTAAGTGGTCTAACATAGTGATAATGTGGGTTAGCGTATTGGGTTCTGGAATTAGATCACTTAAAATATTTATTCAGTTACAATAGGAGTCTATTGAGTTAGCAACAATGGGTTCAATTTTAGAATCCAGAGAGTTCAATCTTATTATATTATATAGTAGCCTTATCGACAGTCTGGAGTTCAAGTGAAATATATTAGTAGATTAATTCTAGAGTTGTTTTGGGTTTGGGTTTGGATCGGCTTATTATCTCTGTACTTGTATCCTTTTTCTTTTTTTTAACCCATTTTCTTCATTAGATTTCTTTTACGTTTCCTATCAGATTACTAGGATAATTCTGCTTAAAAATTCTTAGGTATTACACTTTCAGAGCATGATATTGTCTCTTACTTGACACAACCGGTTTTCTTTGTTAGTATTGCTGGACTGTAGTTGAACTCTTGAATCTATTCATTTAGATATTTTCTCCTCTCTTTTGAGCTGATTTAAAAGTTATGAAAGACTATGGAAACTAATCAAGTCTCTGTAATTTGATTAAAATCAGCCTTTATTTTCCAAACTTAAGGATTAGACTATATGTATATATTATAGTTATGGCATTCTTCATTATGTTTCTTTCGGGTGGGTTATACACTATACTTACATCAATAACCTTGGTGGAGGCTATCCAGAAATTTGAACAGTCATGTAACGATTATTCAGATGTTGATTCATGGGAATTTCTTTCAATTAGTTTCTTAAGCTGATGAAGCAGGCTTTATAGTTTGGAACTGGGCTAAGATTATGAATTGGCAGGTGGAAGGGTGAAGTTCTGGGGGATGAGTTAGTTTTTGGTTATGAATTTTTGGTGTTTGGAATTTTAAGCTTTTAATTAGGACGTCATAAAGCTTATTAAGAGGCACGAGGCTAGTTCTAATTTATGAAGAAGAGAGGGACTAATTGGAAAGACAGGCTTAAAGGAGATTATGTGATCCTTATATGAACCTTTTTAGATGGAAAGTTAACTCCGTCCCCATGACTCCATTCTCATGAAAATCATTTCACAGGAAGGTTATCTATTGTTATCCAGATGACTAGAGGTTCTCTGCACTTACCATATATTGTTCTGATTGATTGTATTTAACATTTGACTCTTTTATATTATTTTACTAAAGATAGTCTTGATTGTTCTTATTCCTGCTTTGTTATATTTTCACATTAAAATTTCTATGATGTTTCAGTGACTGTAACATAATTTCTTAAGGTTTACAGCATTTTGGTTAACATTTAAGATAAAACATTCAAAGAATGTTACAGTTTTGTAACAAGGTTAACTTTATCAATTTTTGTCTTGTCTAAAGGTCAAGAGAAAAACATAACTAGTGTTTGAAAATCTTTTATCCTGTCTATGCATTTTTAGGCCTCAAAGATTTGGCAGACTTCCTGCCTGCTTCTCTGGCAACTATAGTTAGCTACTTCTCGGCTGAAGTTACTCGTGGGGTTTGGAAGCCTGCATTCATGAATGGAATTGACTGGCCAAGTCCTTCTGCAAATTTATCCACTGTGGAGGAACAAATCAAGAAAATTGTGGCTGATACAGGTGTTGATGTTCCAAGCCTTGTTGCAGGTATTTGTTATTTCTATATATATATATATATATATATATATATATATATATATATATATATATATATATATATATATATATATATATATCATGTTCTCCTTTTAAGCCTCGTTGCAGTTACTTTATTCTCTTTAGCCGCCTACTATATTGTTACCCTTTTTGGACAACTTGTGGGCATATGAAGATTAACTACTGAAAGGGACAAGTTCAACCCTAGTTATTTGTAACATGCTTTACATGGGGAGATCTATTGTTGCAGGATTGTGCAGTGGAGTCTGGGGGTCTTGTAGGGGTGTTTTATTTTTTCTTATGTGTGTGTGTGTCTGTGGGGTGGGCGGTGCTTGGAGTTGGCTACCCTGCAAATTGAGTTTGGAGATAGATGGACTTGGGTATGGGTTTCGCTGCCACGCACAGGTTTTTTTTTTTTTTTTTTGGTGTCTGCTTTTTTCTTTTTGGGTAGGATTAGAGAGATATAGATTTGAACTTTAACGAGTGCATGCTGGTTTAGGGATCGGGTTGAGGAGGGAGAGAAAAGAGAGAGGAACAGCGATTTATGCTAGGATTATCTTAGTGTGTTTTGTTGGGCAAGGGACTTGATCCTTGACAGTGATAGTTGGGTTTTATTTGAAGGAAGGCCAGTTTGGATACGTAAACTTCCAATCTGGGAGTGAACTAACTTCATCAATATACTAGCTACTCTAATAATTTTTATCTGTGTCTTGATTATTGAAATATTACAAAGGTATAATGACAAAACTATGATGGACTGATGCAGACTAGAGTAGGGAGCTATGATATGTAGAATGGCATGATACGAGACAAAACTTGCACTGGCATACCATACAATACCAACAAAAGTTTATTCCTATCACGACAATAGTTTGCACTTTTTATTTCAACCAGATAGATGACAACAGGGAACTTTGCAAAACATCTACCCTAATATTTTATTGAAATAGAATGTAGGCATACAATTAATACTAATAAAGATATATGTTAGAAAATTTACATTTGAAATAATAAAATACAGATTTACTAGTAGGATTATTCCATGTGCCAAATAACAATAATAAGCAATTAATTTAAATTTCAGGCTCAGCTAAACAAGTCTGGTAGGGCGAGCTCCTCTGTTGAATTCGCAACCAAAACCTTTATCCCCCCTGTGCCTCAACCCATGATTGTAGTTTTTGCTTACCCTATTCCTAGCCGCTTTTTCAAACGTGACATTGCTTTTTCAAACATGACATTATTATTTTCAGTTACTGGACTTAATCTTTGCTCTACATGTCCATGATTCTGGCACTTGGCAGACTGGCTTTTTTGCTTACCATAAAGATGGAGCAGTTGATCTCACTTGCCTTTCTCGTTCTGCATATTAAAAAGAGAGTCTAATCTTAAAATAGGTTCAAAATAAGGGTTGCATTATACTTTTAACTATCGTCAAACTTCTACACATAAGTTTTGAAATATATTTAATATGACTCGGAATAGTCAAGTTGGATCCAGAGAAGATACTTCTAGACTTCCTGATTTCTGGTTTAATGTTTTGCTAATTGTTTGGTATTAAGAGTTATTAGACTAAGAATAATATTATTTTTATTTTGAATCTCATTTATTTGAAGTTACTTTTTCCTGTTTCTCTAGAAGAAAACAGGTCTTAGTAGGATCTATTCTCCAATTTGTTATTGTGCTTATTATTGGTCTATATTATATGACCTTAATTATGTCAACGTAGCACAATGAACACTTTCCTCTCGTTAGCATTTCAAGTTTTCAGTGATTCAGTCTGTATAAAAAATGAGTGAAATGGGTTTCAACATATTGAGGATCACTGGCGAATCTTTGTGGACTATATATGTTGATCATTGATGTATAAACTATATACAGTATTTCTAATTATGCTCATTATGGTTAACAAGATATTGGTCCCCACACAGTAAAGAAAAGCGTGAAAGTGGATAAGTATTATGCGTCTCTGTACTCTGAAACAGGATATCTGTTTCCATGTTTGAACTAACGAGAGAGCAAATGCATAAACCCAGAAATTGAAATGTGCTTTAAATGTTAAAATAAATAAATGCATGAAAGTTGTTGAGTACTATTACCATTGAGCCATGAATACATTAGTTCGGATACAAGCTTTTTAGTTCTTAAAATGATGCTGACTTGTAAACAATAGTGGAATGTGGCCGAGTGGCTTGGAGTACTCCATAAATCACATAGGTCAATTTTTCTCAAAATAAAATATAAAAATGTAAAATTAAGGACCATAACTATATAATATAATAATTGATGTTACTATTGCAACATAATACATTGAAACTATACATGTAAAGACGCCTAAACTCGTCTATGCTCCTTTCAGGCCACTTTCCTCTGGATTCAGATCCTCTCTATGATGATTATGAATAACAAAGTGGGAAAGAAGATCCAGAAAATTCTGTTGTGGCAAAATTTTTATTCTTTTTTCTTCTGAGTTCCACTTCTATTCAATGCCAAAAATATAAACTTAGTTTTTTTTAATTAGCTTTGACCTGGATAAAATGATTGCAGGAGGAAGCTCCCCGGCAACACTCCCATTACCTTTAGCAGCATTCGTCAGCCTCACCATAACATATAAACTTGACAAAGCCTCTGAACGCTTTCTTAACCTTGCTGGTCCGGCTTTAGAGAGCCTCGCAGCAAGCTGCCCATGGCCCAGCATGCCAATTGTTGCGGCCTTGTGGACCCAAAAGGTGAAGAGATGGAGTGATTTCTTAATCTTCTCAGCATCACGAACTGTGTTCCATCACAGCAACGACACAGTAGTTCAGCTCCTGCGGAGTTGCTTCAGTGCTACACTTGGGCTCTCTGCCACCCCACTCTCCAGCAATGGCGGTGTTGGTAACCTCCTCGGCCATGGCTTTGGTTCACATTTTTGTGGTGGCCTATCACCAGTTGCACCAGGCATTCTCTATCTCCGTGTCTATCGCTGCATCCACAACACGATACTGCTAACAGAGGAGATAATCTCCCTCTTGATGAATTCAGTCAAGGAGATAGCAGAAAGTGTTCTCCCGAAAGAGAGGGTGAAGAAGACTAAACATGGAATGAAATATGGACAGGTTTCTCTTGCTGCTGCTATGTCGCAGGTGAAACTTGCAGCTGCACTTGGAGCGACATTTGTGTGGTTATCCGGAGGTTCTGGCATAGTACAGGCTCTGGTCCATGAAATATTACCCTCATGGTTTTTATCAGTGCATGATTTGGACACAGAAGGTGGAAGATGTATCCGAGGTGGAGTTATGCATAGCTTGCTTGGAAGAGGACTTGCCTACTTTGTTGTGTACTGTGGGATGTTTGCTTGGGGCATCGACTCGACTCACGCATCAAAGAGGAGATCGATGATCGTCGAAGCTCACATGAAGTTCTTAGCGAGCGCATTTGATGGTAAGATCACGCTCGGCTGTGACTGGGCTTTGTGGAAAGGCTATGCTTCGTGTTTATTGGGGTTGATGGTGGAGTGTGCACCGAGCTGGTTTGTGGAGGTCGATCTTAAGGTACTAAAGAGGCTGAGCAAAGGGCTCATACAGAGGAA
Source organism: Asparagus setaceus (assembly GCA_012295165.1). Lineage (NCBI taxonomy): Eukaryota > Viridiplantae > Streptophyta > Magnoliopsida > Asparagales > Asparagaceae > Asparagus > Asparagus setaceus. Next base: position 3,665,815 of record CM022707.1, read on the forward strand.
CGAGGACGAGCTTGCTCTTGCTTTGTTGTGCAAGGGAGGGGTTGAAGCAATGGGCGCGGCTGCTGAGGCGATAATTGCTGGTGAAAGAACTGAATAATACGGTTATCTGATTTTGGTTTAATATGTGCATTATATTGATGGGTTTACACTGTTTTGAAGTGTGGGCATGGGTAGAGGTCTTTAGTTTACTAACCTGTTGCGATTCACGTCTGTTTCTGTAAGCTTATTGTTTGCATGCGAACATGTGTGTTTGTATGGATGTACAGTTGAATGGTTTTTTAACAGCTGCCAGATTTATTCTTTTTGCATAAGTAGTAGTTCCGTATTGGTGCCCATCTGTATCTATAGCACATATGAAGAAGGATTATTTACGTCCCGATACTGTGTAGTATGGTATAATTACGCAGGTGAACTTGTGTATCTACACGAATAACCCTGAGATTATGAATGAGACTACACAGGTAACCTTAATTAAAGTAATCTTAGAGTTATTCAAGGTTACCAGTGTAATATAAGTCAAGTGAGTAACCCTAGGGTTATTCGTGTGATACATAAAATCCAGGGCCATTCGTGTAATTACACCGAACCACAAGGTTCCGGGATGTAAATAATCCTATGAAGAATATACTGCATGTCTTGGTAATGGTCATGTTGGTTTTAAAATTCTGCTCTGGTGAAAGATTTCATATATTACTTTGATATAACAAAGTTCAAATTGTGAGACGAATACTATGCAGTAGTTACATTTGACGATTAGCATTAGGTATGGAGGAGGCTGTCTCTGAACGGCCGACTTGGATGTGCCGAGCAGTACTTTTCACTGTCGAATTGAAAGCCAAACTGCCAATCTAAGGTGGAAAAATGACTTACAATTTAGTGAGTTAAAAATTGTAGATTGATGGATTCGACAAGAAATACATGAATTATACCATTTGTGCTTCCGTGTCCCTCAACAAGCAATTGCCGATTGTGTTTATGATGCCAATCTTGAGCCTGAGCAATTATGTCGAAGTCAAAAATGAGTTTTAAGAAATTATAATGGCTGCTTGGCATTGTGAAGTTCACTAGAGCATCACACGCAGTTCAGCAACTGGAGACGAGTAGGTCGTGCTTTGTCCAGATTTTCATAGAAAAGACCTTAAAGAAGTCTTTCAAAATACAATCTTCAAACCAACAATGCACCCATACTCTGCATGATTCAAGCACTTCACCTAAAAAAACATGGAACTAAAACTCTTCTCCGAGAATCTGCAGGATAACATGTAATCTCAAATTTGTACTCCTTAAAGTACAATTCGCCTGGCTATAAATTATGTAAAGCATTTGCTAACATGACCAAACAAATCATTGCCTAGTGAGTCAAATCTGTTAAAGAAGCGCGGCATTCTACATGGTTAGACCTACTGTTGATATACTTGACTCACAAAATTGCCACAATATGAGAAATAAAGAGAACATTAGAACAGAAGAAAAGTAAGAAGAAAATGGAGCAGAATCCTTTCATAAGAGTAACAAGAAAACTATTCAAGGGGAATTAAGAACGAATGTTACATAGATTAGTTCTCATAGAATCAAAGTCCAAGAAGATTATGGTTGTATTATCTTTGGTTCGCAAATTTCTAGCTTCACCTAGTACATAATTTGCTAGCCTGACAGCTGAGTTGGCGTCATGAGCATCTTTCTTCTGCAAAATTTCAAACATCATCAGCATCAACAGATAGGCATATCTGAAAGTTAACATACTTTTATTGGCCTACAAGATTATTTAAGTATTAATTGTGGACAGGCCCCCTGTACTATTGCCCAATTATGGATAGACCCCCTATATAGATCTATTTGCAAAAAGTACAAAAATAAAAATAAAAATTAAAAAAATACAAATTCTCTTTCTATGAGGGTAAAAGAGTGAAAAAAAATCGCTCAGGTAGTCTGTATGCAAGAATAGAACTACAAGGAGGTCTATCCGCAATTAACCCACTATTTAAACAGACTGTTGATACCTGAACTATAAGTTGCACTGCCTTCTTTATACTGATGACATCCCATAGGCCATCACTGCAGTTCCAATCAAGAGGATTATCATGAAATGAGATGTAAACATAAGCAGACAAAGCGAAAATCAACAAGAAGAATGGGAAGAGAGAATCACCTGGCTAACAATGCAAATGCCTCTCTGCATGATTTTGATACATGCACAGCTTGGCTAACATAAGGCTCTGCACTAAAACGAGAGTCTTGCTCTTTAAGAAACTTGTCTCCAAGCATGCGTCCGAGATTGATACCTAAATTAGTTTATTGAGATAGATGTTAACCTAATCATCTTTCAAAGACAAAAAAAAAGAACAAAGATAAATTTCACAAAACCCCCAAGAACATTGGCCCATTTTGAGATAACCCCCAAAAAACTTTGGAAATGTCACTTAAACCCCAAAAAGTTGGGGTTATCTGAAAATAGATTTAGAAAAATTGCAAAAGTTTTGGGGCTTAATTGATATTTCCAAACTTTTTGGGGGAATATCTCAAAATTGGCCAAACTTCTTGGGGTTTTGTGAAATTTATCCAAAGAAAAATGATAAATTACAGACCACCAATGCGTGCTTCACCATCTTTCAATGGCATTCCCATTTTCAAGAATCGAGCCCGTTCAGTTACCCCAATTATCCTGTGATCCTCTGTCATCGTGATTTGCTTTCCGCTAACACTATCGACCCATGACATGAAAAAATATATATAGTAATCAATTACACAAAATACGGAAAAAATAAAGCAATGAGGCTGATTACTGGAGAATGAGCTTGTTCTTTCTATTAAACAATTTATTTTGATTAAGCCCAGCACTTTGTCAGCAACTCAAGTATTAACAAGGTATGAGAAATTTAGCACTTCCAACTAAGATCTTATGTTTAGCCTGGTGCCATAGTGGTGTCTTCTTTTCAACATTTTTAATAGAAGTTCTTGGAAACATTACTGAAGTACTGAACAATGGCCTGTTCTTTCAATTAAACAATTTGTTTTGATTAAGGCGAACACTTTGTCAGCAACTCAAGTATTAACAAAGTACAGGTAAAATTTAACACTTCCAACTAAGATCTAACCTGGTGCCATAATGGTGTCTTCTTTTCAACGTTTCTATTAGAAGATCATGGAAACTGTACAAAAGTACTGAATAATGGCCCCAGGTGAGCGGAGAAAGAAGAGTTTTATGTAGCCAACTACAACTAGGGATATGGACTTTGCTTATGATTTCTAGGAACTACCTCATCGTGCATCAGGAAATTAGCATGATTTATTTCAGAGCTTCATCAGTATATCGGCTTGAGATATATCGTCAGCCTACAAACCCATAGCTTTAACTTAAGGCAAAGTGGTGCTTGGCATGGTACTGCAACAAGTTCAAGAAGTCCCGGATTCAAACCTTCTTGTCAGATTTAAAATATATTTACCTACATCCTATGTTGAACAGATACGGATGCAGGTGCAGACACGGACACGGGTACGGATACGGGACATGGCAAAATTGTAAAAGTTAGGATACGGGGACATGGCTTTATACATACATATTAAAATTAATAATCTATATGAGAACGATATTGTTTTTCATTCACATGTTATGAGAACTAAAATCCTTATACCATTTTTATGTTTCTTTTATTGAGTAGATTATAAATTGAAAAATCGCTTGTTTTTTTAACTAGATACCCAAACGGCCCTTTAAAATCATGCTTCTGAACTAGGCATGTGCTAAAACGAATTTGTCCTGAGTCTAACGAGTTGCAAAAAGTTGAGGTTAAGTGTACGATAGTACGTTAAAGAAGTGTATCGCGAGTTTTTTAAACTAAAACATGTGTTATATTGAATACACATCTACATATATGTTTATATGTATTCAAGAAGTGTCCAAGGAGTGTCCGACATGGACATGGACACGGGAAGTGTCGGACACAGATACGACAACCAAGATGAAGTGTCCGGGTAACCTAGCCTACATCCATTATTCTGCTTTCACAAATATCATAAATGGAGGCTTTCCATGTGGCCTAAAGGGGCCTATTTAAGAAGAGTTATTATATTACCTTGATTTACATTGTTAACTCACAACTTGAAAGCTTAAGCTTTGGGTTAAATGGTTCTTGATGCGAGCTAAAAAAAATGATTAAGGTAGTCTCACAACACGCAAAAGTAAAACACTTCAACCTTAAATTTGCTTCTGAATTATCTAACGACAAAATTTCCTAATAATTTTGCAACAAAATGTTGAATTATCATCATTTGATTCTAAAGAGTCGCATCATGTTTTCATGTTGGATAATTACAACATGTAAACTGATACAGGTGAGCAACCCTACACCTTTGCCACCTAGGGCATGGACATGGAAGTTGTTAAATGATATTTGACACAATTAACACAACTAGAAAAATAAGTGACGGCTTTAGAAATAATATTAGCATTGTTGGTAATAGGAAGTACAGGTGAACTCCAGCAATCAATCGTGCAGATGTCCAAGCAATCCGCAACATCATCTTTCAGTAGGAAGCCAAACTACAAATCAGATCACAAGTTTCACTAAGAAACACATGCTTACTTATGAATCCCATCAAAACCCATGGCAACATTATTAGTATAATAGAACATGCTGGATGCAATATCATATGTATTTTCCACGTCTGCTACACCTAAGTAATCGAGACAACATGAGTATAGTTTCCTGCTTTGACTTAACTACCTGCTGGTCTTAAACAAAATGAATATGTTTTCGAAAGACTCAACTCTACTGAACGTAAAGATGAGTCTTGTCTCAAGATTACAGTTACCCATGTCAGTGACTCCTCGTTTCTACCTCCCATTCTTTTGCAAATAGAAAAAAAAAAGATAATTATCATCTGCGTCAGAATGTCTGCAAACTCTGTTCAGAATCATCAAGGGAACCGAGTCAGAAGGTATATATCTACCTTAACACACACCTTATGGAAAACAACATCAGCAACACTTAACATATAGATTAAAAAAACTCCACAGTTCAGATTCATATCATTCCGCTAGTAATAACGCAAAAGATTAGCTTCAACCAGTATCATTTTACCGCAGATAAACAGTTGTAAGTGTTAATAACAAGCAGAGATCTATCCAACAGTACTATAATGCAAATGAGTTGGTCCTAACAGTTCTGCTCCAGTTATCTTCACTTTCCAAATTTATACAGTGTAAAGAAAACTATTGAGTGAAAAACGTACTTCACAACACAAGCTGAATCACCAACATTGGCACATTGTGCAAAGACTTCTTCCTCGTGATCAATCCAAACCAAAAGCACTGTGGCAGTACAACCCTGTAAAGGATTAATGGTTACAATAATGTTAAAATTCTCTTTACCCCTAAAGACAGTTAAGTTCAACATTCAGATAGTGTAGTACAAGTGACGGCATATAGATTGTGTTCATATTGCATAACATCAGTGTTTTCAGAGGCACGCGCCTCACTGCGCCTCATGCGCCTTGTGATGTGGGGCGGTGGCGACGCGCCCCGCATCTGATGCAGCAACGCTTTTTGCGCCTTGCATACATCCTGACTTTGCGCAGGGTGCATTTGCGCAGGGTGCATGTAGTACATACCCTCATATATTTTTGTTTGTTAACATTTCAATCGAGTCTTTATACTCGATAATCCATATCCTAAAAAGCAAAATACATTAGGCCTTTTTAGTAGCCTTCAATTGAGGACCATAACTAATCTTTTGCTTGGATATTAGTCTTGATTTGACATTTGCTTTGAAAAATTATGAACGTTGCTACTATGTTGGGTGTTAGTATTAGAAATTAAGACCTTATATTGTGATTTTGTAGTAAGATATTATTTATCCTAACATATTTATTAGGTGAATTCCTAAACATGTTCTTTTGTGCTTGATTATCTATTGTGAAAAAATATGTGCGCGGTATGTGCCTCGCATCACTTGGGCCTTGCACATGTGCGCGTAAAGACACTTTGCGCCCTGCATTGCGCCTCGCGTGTTGACAACACTGCATAACATAACAAAATTAAGAACCATGCAGGAATGATCATTCAGACGAATTAATAACAAATCTACGACCAGCTAAACTTATGGAGGAAGTAGAAAAAATAGAACATCCAACACATCTACCCAAGTTTAATGCCACTTTCCCTATTTTGCTTTTGCAATCAATAAAAGCTGTAATTAATAGATGGAACATTTAAGAAAGGTTGATAAATCAAGAAGGCAACAGTGGGTGGCAGGGAAATAGTATAGGGCATTAGGGTTTTCCCAATATTATTCCCTAAAATGTTTCATATTTTGAAATAAGTCTCTCAAGTAATTGAGATTGATATTAGCTCTCCAAATCTTATTAAGTTAATTCAAATTAGTCTCTCTAGTTTACAAGCATTTGATTTGGAAGGAATATTCCTTTAAAGTCAACTTTTTATTCTGAATGCCGAGCATGCCTCTCTTTCTTATTTTCTCCTTCATCCTCACTCCCCACACACCCCTCTTCCCCACTTCCTATGATCCAACTTCATATCCTCTCTTTCCCAACCCCAACAAAACCCAATTTCCCTTCCCCTCCTCCATTCAAAAGAAGAACACATAACCCAAGTTTGTGATTGAGATAGGGAAGTTTGGTCACTTATCCAACCAGGGAGAAATGCAGACGGTAAAAAAGTAAATAACCCCCTTTGGTTAATCACTAATCCAACCATGATTAGTAGTACATTGGACGCAAAATAACTTGATTTGGGGACCTAATAGCAAATTCAATTGTTTGAAGGTCTATTTCAAAATATTAAAGATTCAAGGACCATTATTACAAACCCAATAGTATAATATCCATTGCCTATTCTTATCTTAGGATAATATAATTTTTGTGAGAAAAAGTGCTCAAATTTCTACAGGTGTCAGCAACTTGCAAACACTTACAATTCTTTCTTTTTCCTTTTATAAAGCAAAGGTAATATAGCCTGGTCTTGAAGTTAGCACCTCCCAATAAAACAACACCATCCCTTTATCACTGACCTGTAACTCTATGTTTACATTTCTTGTAACTTAGAAACTTGCTTTCCTTGCCATTTTATTTTAACTCAATTAGTGGAAATTTATGAGAGAGATTCAAAGGGGAACAGAACAGAAGGAAGAGGACAATCAAAAGCCTCTTCTATAGGACAAGTTCAAGACCCGCAATGCTTTATGGATTAGAATTTCCGACATGGAGACAGGCGGTAGGGTCTCAGATATGGAGACAGATAGTTAAGAGTTCATGAACCATTGCTTCAGGTATTGAGAAAGATGATAAGACCTCAATACAGGGAGACATACAGTAAGGTCTCCAACATGGAGACACGTAGTAGGGTCTTAAATATGGAGAAAATAGTAGCTTCTTAACTATAGAGACAGACAATTGGAAAAATGTTGAAACAGAAATAAATCAGCAATAGTAGATAAAAGAAACCCAAACATGTAGAATTTGAGCAATGCGACCTGGATTAGCTGCCCACTACACAGGAGGGATTCTGAAACAGTTTTTTTTTCCTCTCGTTATACTATTTTCATGTCTTTTTTTCTTTTTTTCTGTTCTTTTTCTTTTTTTTTCTTTTGCCTTCTTCTTTCTTTTCCATTTTTCCTTTTCTGAAGTATGATACCTGATCAGATGTAAAATGGGTTTCCACAAAAAGAGAGGAGAGGTTGTCAGAAGTCTTGACGACAATTCAATAAGGACCTAGTGACGAGTAACGGCAAGTCTGACCGCAATCTGCTTGTTGGACAACAGCGGCAGAGGGAATGGAGTTTGACAGCCTTCAATAAGAGAACACAGCAGAGATTACATTTTAACCTCATCACAATGAGGGACTTCCGTTCCTATTTCAACGAAATCCTATTTCAAATTGTTGGCTCCTCGTATTTTCCTCAAAATCAAGTAGATATGTGCTAAGAATCTGATAGCATGCCTTTATAAAACCTAACTTGCTTCTCTCTTGATCATGACATGGACCAAGAGCTTGATGGGGGCAGGGCCTCAGCATCTCAGTAGATGATTCCACCCATTAGTCCCTCAACAAACTGGAAATAAAGTCCTGGTTTTCTCCACCAAGAAAGGGTCCCAAGAGTTTGGATTCTGTTAATGTAAAGCTGGAGGTCCTCAAAGGTCTCTCTACTGCTAAGTTTGGTTTCTTTAGATAAGAGTAAAATAGAAACAATGGAAAAGAGATAGAGAAGGGAAGAGAGAAGGAAGAGGATTGTGAGAAGATGAAGTGGCTGCCAAGGGGAAGTCCAGAGATGGTACTTTGAGCCGGCAATCCCCATTAATAAGTACAAGGTTTAGTCTTAAGAAAAGAGGTTTGTTAGTACTAACACTTTTGCTCTGACACCATGCTATGATGGACAATAAAATACAGAGCATGTTATGATGGAAAATAATGTCTGCTCAAATAACTTTGGGGCCCACAAAAGTCCAAGGTCACAGCAGATACGGGCATGGTCATATCAGATAGATGTCTAAGAAGTGTGTTGGAGACGTGTATCATGAGTAATTTTAAGAATTTGCATGAATATTCATTGGTACAATCAAGCACAAACTGATATAAAGGTCATAACATAACTATAAATCATTTGCATATTTATAAATTGTTTGAATTATTCCTAGAAAATTCAAAGAGAAAGGAGGAAACCTCATACTGATGATTCATAGCAGCCTCTGTAAGGCGAAAAGCTTCTCTGAGGACATCTGAAGCATTGCACAGAGCAACAACCTTCTCTCTTTTTTCAGTTTTTGATAAAATGTCAGCAATGTTTTGAGGCAGCATCCTGTAAATGAAATTGAATGTTCTCAATATCAGTGTTTTCTCGAAGGGTTTTGAGAATATAATCATATGAAGTACCATTAGCACCAATGACGCCTACAGATGAGGAGAAAACAGGATATAAACACAGTCAATTAAATTACAGAGGAGAAAGAGACTAAGGATATCCTAACAAACAAGAAAAAACTATCTGGATTAAACTAAATTACACATCACGAATAATGAGAAATTGAAAGAAAAAGGAAGCAGGACAGTTTAAGAATACTCAAATAACAAAGTTAAATTGCTGCAGTGTTGAACAACCCGGATACTCCACCGAATTTGCAGCAGAATTAACTAAAAGGAAATAAATAAGATCCTAATTCTAAGACGATTATGCAAAGCCATGTGGTGGTGCACAATATATAGAGGAAAAAAGGGGCGTCCCAGATAGTTACTCGTAGTTGTGTCGATGCTGGCATGATTTTACAGCCTAAAAGTACAGTTACCTAAACGATAATGAACTTGTCTCATGCTGCAGGAACTATAGGCTTCAAATCCCGCCGTGTTTAATTTTATTTTTATATGCATTAAGATGACATATGTATGTCTCTCTCGCAAGCAAGGGTGCAAATGGAACAGATATGAATGTTCTAAAACGCTCCCGCCTAGACCGCCTAGGCTCCCACCTAGGCCTAGGCAGTACCTAGGCCGCCTGCCTAGATCTTGGGAGCGCCTAGGGGAGTGGAGACTGCTTATGCGGACTGCATTGCTTAGGTCGTGGTCGTGCTTTCCTCTATTGCTGCCACCACATTCTCTAATCTCCTTCGAACTCCTCCGGCCGTCTCCACCGACTACAAACACCTCCTCCGACCTTCAGCAAAAGCTCCTCCACCACCACTTAAAAAAAATTAAAAAATAAAAAAAATCCTAGGCCTAGCGCGTAGGCGCTAGGCACCAGTTTGGCACCTAGCGGTGCCTAGAGCTTTTGATAACATTGACTATAATTAAAAAATAAAAAAAGGAAATACCTAGGCCCCTCCTAGGCTATGCCTAGGCTCTAGGTGCCGGATCTGACGCTTAGGCTACCTAGCGCTTTCTGTAATCTTGATATGATACTTATTATATTCATATTTGCTTACTAATTATAGGGTTCGGTAAGAAAACTCATACTCCATATCTGTCAAAATCGAATACAGATACAAACCATATACAAGGACATATAACGGACACAACAGCTATGAGAAAAACATATAAGATTGGAAAATTATATAAGATCATGTGATACGAGAGATGATTAAATATAACAAATTTCTCAAGTGAGAGTCCATTAATATGTTTGTTTGAAATATTTGAAAAGCTAGATTATATCTCTAGATTATCAAAATTGAACTCATAAATTAATCTAATACTTAAAACATTTTAATTGTATCATCAATACATATATTTGTATATTTGGACATGGACCCGGATATTTTACTTATCTATCTGTATCCGTATCCATGTCCTACTGAGTAGTATCCATATTTGCATCCTACCGGATATGGATACGGATATATCCACGGATACCCGTATCGACTCTGCATATCGACTCGCAAGTATTGAATCTCAAAACTACTTTAACTTGCCTAATGGTATTAACATCAAACAAAAGGGAAAATACTGACTTGCAAGCGGTTTCAGCTGCTGCGGCACCACCGTGACCATCAAATATGCCAAAGAGTCCAAACTGCATTCAAGTATTTTGATTAGAATAAAATCTTACAGAAGGAGCATAGAAGTTGGTTTCACAGAAACCTGTTCAACATCAGGAAGAGGGCACTGGTAATAACACATGTCTTCCATGGGAAGCTGCTTTCCACCACGACGCATAGCCATTGGATCAGATGCCACACCAACCCCAAAAGGTGTCCTGTGTTCTGCATGTTGAGAGATATGAACCTGCAAATACATTACTCAAGCTGAATTTGAACTAAAGAATTATGATATACTGACAACTTCAAGCTAACGCATGATAGTTATTTACCAACTTATAATAAGACATGAAAAGGCAAGAAAAATAAAACATAAGTGTGAAGCTTTGTTCCAAGAATCTTTCATCTGCCACTGCAACTTCTCTGCCAAAAGAAATTCTACTAAGAGAAACATCCAGTGCCATACAACATCGTTTCAGTATTTCAGCTTTTCCTTCATAACTCAGGTGTTTATTCCTCCTTTCTAGGCCTTAAACACAAATATGACCAACCCTCTTTTCAGGGTGTCACCAATTGATGGAGTTAGGGGCCCAAGTAGGGATGCTTGAGCCCATTGATTTGGAAGAGTCTTTTGAATATTATATAGGAAGAACTATTAATTCAGCTCAACCAATCCCTTTAGTCCTGCTCTCTAACATAAAAGTAAGCATAGAAGTAATTACTATCACATAGAGGTAATTACTATCACAGTAACATTTTTTATGTTGTTTCCAATGACATGATCCCACACCCCGTATTTGTCAACTCGCAGGATCACTTGAGATGTTGGTTATTGTTGAATATCATGCTTGCCACATCATTAGCCAAAAACCATAAACTAAAGCTTCTGGGAAAGTAGCTGTCTCAAATGATACCAGAGCACCAGGTTCAAGAGTCTCTAGGTTCAAACCTCAGGATTGGTATTCAAATATGTTTATATCCTCATTAATCATGACTTTTCATGAGAATTGTATTTATGTTTGAGGCTTTTCCAAGTAATCCCAAATGCCTAATGAGATGCCATGCTAATTGTTATCGTGTTTGAATAAATTATTAGCTTTACTACCAATTAGTTTAAGGAATACAATATTTGTATATTCTCTTGCACCATGTTATAGGTGGCATATCTCTGTCCATGCTACACCAGATTAGCACTTTCCATTGTTACCTACATGTCCTTGACCATCACTAGTGACTTGTATGTTCATCTTCTCATATACATTCCTCTCAAGATAAGCAAGCACAATCCACACGGTTACAAATAAATTCTCATGGGATAACGTTACTGTGATGCTACTTTAGATCTCACTGCTTGTTTTCACATTCCTCCCTCAACATGAGGCATTCACCATCTTTGGTACTTTACGATAACTACTAATCAATCATGTAGACCAGATGAATCCTCCCAATTGCTTTTTAGCATTAGAACCTATTTATTCAACCTTACAGCCAAAATGACAACTACAAGTGCATCAAGTAGCATGTAGGAAGAAGCAGGTAATTCTACATGGCATGCCTTCTGCTTGACAACTACAAGTGCATCAAGTAGCATGTAGGAAGAAGCAGGTAATTCTACATGGCATGCCTTCTGCTTCGTGTTTGTGTTACAATCAGCTTGGGAATATGTCAAGCTCCAAAGTAAGAATTAAGAAATAAGTGTAATTTAGTTGCCCACGTGTTTTTAAGGAACCAAAAGTTCACCTCAAGCAGAAAGGCAACATGGCATGAACAGAAACCTAAAAATGTTTGCCACATACTTATAAAACTAACTGCATACACCCAGCATTCTGCTATAACTGAAATCATCCAAATAGTGGACAAGGAACTGACTAATGTAGAAACAGTAACACATCCACCTAGCAAGTGAAATTGCAAAACAAATAGCCATTTTGAAATAAACTTCAAGACGAACTCAACAAGCTCAGACCGCAAGATAAGTTCGACAAGCAGTTTACATGATGAACTATGGATCAACCGTGAAAAGCTGCATATATAAGACTTTTAATAATTCCAAAAAACCGCATGATTGATAGCAACAACTGTGAATGGAAGAAAAAAGAATTTTAATTAATTAATAGCAGAATACAAGAATTCAGAAATTAAACAACATTCATAGTGCCTTTATCTCATCCTATAAGGGCCATGTCATGTACGGATTTCCCCCCATTTTTCCAGTATGAATCCCTTAAGGGCCTGTTAACTGAGAAACTCAACAAAATAAAATATATCACCATGCTCACCGATATTTTTGATGAAGTGCCAAGGGTTATAATGTCTCCGTTTCTGATCTCAATAGGATCGCTCCAATGCCTGAAGTTTGAATCTTGATGATGAATTGCCCGAGAATTCAGAAATGTCCCATTTAAGCTACCCATGTCCACTATCTCCCATTTTGACTTCTGTTACCAATGAAAGAAATAATTTCCAAATAAGTGCACAAAGGAATAAGAAACAAATAAGATAAGGCATGGTAAATGCTTTAAATTAACCACATTAGTTGAAAATTAAAAGAAAATGGAACACTGGAAAACCAGCACGTGATACATTTTTGCTACTGTTATATAGTGAACAATTTTCACAAATATTTCTTTTTATTTGTTTCCATTACATGTCAGTTTCTAGTGTCATGAGGGAAATCAGATCAGCAATCCAAACAAGATTCATACTGAAAGCTTGATCTGAATGAAACATGTCTTTAGCTCTACACTTTGGCATCCCCCACGAGCAAGCAGATAAAAAAAAGATCAAGAAAAAATGGTGAGAGCAGGGAACTACAAGATGGATGTATGTGGAAACGTCATAACATGCACATGTTGCAACATAGGAGTTCACAAACACTTTTGGAAATACATGATCAGCCACCATCCAAATAGATGGTCGTTGATTGTGATCTACACATTCCAAAAACCATGGGAATAAAGAATGAAGTACCAAGGAAAAATTTCTAGCCTATATACGTTATACTCACAAATTGAGGGCTTAAGGGAGTGAAAAACTTATTAGTTCTTTTTTGCTAGATCCAAGAGATTGAAGTTTCTATACCGCATCAATTTTTATCTGAATAAATCTAGGGTATCTTGGATAACAATATTCAATTTGAATCACGTATTTAAACAGCCCTTCATGCATTTTACTAGGTGCATGTAAAAACTTAATACTAACAGTAAATGAAAACTCTTTAATTACGACTATGGTCATTCTATTACCCAAATGGGCTACCCATACTAAGGTTTTAAATATCGGATATCGGGGATATATTGGACGGCCATAATTCATATAGGATTGTGGATAGTAGGGAAATATCAAGGATATGTAGTAAAAATCGGAGTATCATATTGGATGATGTGCATATACAATATAATTTCCTAAAATGTAATCTAAACATACTTAATGAAATCTAAGCATAGAAAAATGTAAATAATATATGTTTAGGATCACTAACCAATTATAGAAACTTAGTCAGGGAGAAAAGCCTACTAGAATTTGCTAAAACACTTCAGAGGACTGGAATTTTCACTAAAAGACATTAAAGAAATTTTGTAGAACTATAATTTTTTGTGACAAGCCATATAAGAGGATATATCGGTCAACTTATCGGCTGATATATCGGCCCCGACATATATCGGCCATGTCGGGGATATATCACCCAAAAATTGTCAAAAAGTAGTAAAGGATATTGCAACCATATCGCTTTGCGGCAAGCCAAAGCAAGCCTTATAAGAGGATATATCGGGGATATTTAAAACAATGGCCCATACACATGCATATACATACACATCTTTATCCATATATTCATGTAGGTACACTTACCTAACACATATACATAAATGTACATATAAACATACATATCAATGTGTACGTAAGTTTGTATATATGCGTACATGTGTATGTACTTATCGTGTGTATGTAAGTGTGTATGTAAATATATGTAATTGTGTGTGTGGCACTGTGGTATGAATGTGTATATGTATGTATTTCTGTGTATGTCAGTGGGTGAATGTGTAGAGAGAGAATGCTGACTTAATGTTATTTATTAGCATAAACTATCTATGAACATAATTTCAGAGATTTCTGCTTTGCTTTACCCATGTATCAAGTGCCAAGGGATCAACGCTTTAGAAAGAAATAATATTGCTTAACTTTCACGCACACTGATGCATGATAAAACATGATGAAAATCATTGAATTTTGCTTCCAGATAGATTATGCCTAGTAGACGATGTTCAACAATTTTCAATCAAATGTGAAACTATTGGTATTGTGGAAAGTTCCATAAATACTAAATGCTCTCGGGAGAGGGAGAGAGGAGAGGGAGGGAGCAGGGAGGGAGGGAGAGAGGGAGGGAGCAGGGAGGGAGGGAGGGAGGGAGAGAGAGGGTGGGATCCTCTGGGGAAGGTTAGGAGCAAATCCTTCTCACTAAATTTGACGGTAAAAACCTTCCTCAAAATCTACTTCATCCAAATCGATCTACATTGTTCAAACTTCAAAGTGCCTAATAATTAATAGTCAATTGTTTTAAAGTTTTTTACTATGCATCAAGTGGCTAAAAGAGAACCACCCTTAATAATGGGTTGCATAATTTAAACCTATAACACTTGACACATTAAAAATTTTAGGTTCTTTTGATATTAGTCCCCCAAATCTTGCATATTTTGATATTAGTCCCCAAAAATCCTTTTAAGTGTGTTGAGATAAATCTCTCTATTACTTTTCCAGTCTAAAATAATAACCATGGTTAGGTTAGTAGTAAGCCATGGTTGTATAATTACAAAATCACCCTTCTTTAAGGCTGATAACCCCCTCTCATTTCCCCTTTCATCATGTTCGCCCCGAAAATTATAAACCTCATTAACAAAGTTACTTGAACGTAGAGCATGATTCAAAAGCTTAAACATGTTTAGGGGTAAGAATAAGTTGATGGAGATGACTTCTTGAGGAGACATTTGGAGTTTTTTGTATCTTTTGCTAGAGAAGGTAGCCATTACTTTCATGGGCTAGCTGAAAGGGGTAGTTGTTGGGGAAGATGAATGCTTAAATGGGTTTGGGTTTGGAATTTTTAAATAGATTAGGATGTTATTGGGTTAATTTAACGAGTTTGGGGCTCGGGTTCATAAGGGTGGAGAGAGAATGTTGGGGAAGAAGATGAGTGAAATGGGTTTAGGTTTTAATTAAACAGGTTTGGATTTGGGGGGTCTTCACGGTACAAGTTTAAAAAGGTTGTGGGTTTGGGTATGTGAACTGAGGGGTATACCTGTCCAAGCAACAAAAAAAGTTAAAGAAAACGGAAATATTCCCTGACCATGACCATTTTAACAGTTTGACACCAACTAACTAGAGGGACTAATATCAACAA
This sequence comes from Asparagus setaceus, assembly GCA_012295165.1. Lineage (NCBI taxonomy): Eukaryota > Viridiplantae > Streptophyta > Magnoliopsida > Asparagales > Asparagaceae > Asparagus > Asparagus setaceus. The sequence goes on from CM022707.1 coordinate 3,681,689, forward strand.
ATTAAGATGATTTGGGGGACTAATATCAAAATACTAAAGATTTCAGGGACTAATATTAAAAACCCCAAAATTTTGAACTATGTTGTACTTGCTCTATCTAAGAATATATGATGATATCGATAATATAAATGACCAAAAACATTTATATTACATAGATCTCTTCAATTGTTTTGGACCTTCAGAGTCCTAACTTATTTTCTTGTTGATTTTTATTTTTGTAAGGTACTTATGAAAGTTGTACATGTATAGCACATGCATTTTACTAGTATACACATGATGAATGAAAACTATCATTTAAAGGATTGAATTTTCATTTGGTTCTATTGTGCTTCATGAAGAAACCACACCTTTTATTATGGTTTCAGTATCAGTGAGTTTGAACAGGAACGATTTGCTTGCTAATCCTTTTAATAGGAAAGGCTTCACATCCTCCCACCTCCATCACACGCATACGATTAAAATATGTATAATTAGATTTAAGCTTGCATCCTAGAATCCCCTAAGATCCCTTCTGTCCTCATATTGGCCACCCAACCGCCCCCACCCCGCCCACTCACACCCCAAAACCCAAAAAAATGAAAAATCACCACCAGCAAAAAGAAAAGAAAAGGGAAAACCCACCCCCTCAAACATGCACATACATATAATTGTGGGTTTCTTTCCCAACATTCCTTCCCATAATGTGTTCTTGCAGGAGCAGATCATGCATGCACAAAAGAAGAAATGACTGCACAAGGAAGCTGCAACATGCTTACATTCACATTCCAATTTATGAGAGCATGCTTTCCTGAAACTTCAGAGTCGTTTACCACAAAGTTGCTCGGAGGAACCCTTCCGATAGTCACTGGAAGCATAGAAGTGTTTGTTGACAACCGGGAACAACAAACGCCATAAGCAGGACCAGCTATGACCTCAAGGTTCAGGCTGCTTCCTGCACTTCAAAAATATTGGACAATATGATTCATAAAATAAGTAATAGTATGGAGAAAGGGTTAATTTATACAAATCAAAATATGATGGAAGGAAAGAGAATACGAAGAGCTCCAACACTCTTGGCCTTTATTGCAGAAAAATGAGCTCTGCCCTTGCCACCAAAAGATGGAAGATCACCAGCAGTATATCCCTTTCGAACATGTTTTGCTTCCTCAACTGGCCTACTTGATACTGAAGCACGCTTAAGTGTCTGACTAACTTGCTGACTATCTGCCGGCTCAGAAACCACATCCAATATCAAGCTATCTCCTGAAATGACAAGAAACAAAAGGTTGTAATCAAGAAACTATATGATATTGATAGGTGTCAGTGACAGAAACAATTTAACATGAAATGAGAGAATACCTTGATTGACATAACAGTCAGTTCGAAACCTCTCATTACTTGCAACCCCGTATGTTGTTTGTGAAGTGATATTTTCATCAATTTGAATGCTAGATTCCTGATCAGAAACTCTTGCCAAATCATAGCTTTGTCCTGAGACATCAGCCGAAGTTTCAGAAAAAAGAGGTCTTTCAATATCATCAGTCTGCAAAGGGTAACAACCAGGAAATATCATAATGCTATATATAATTAAAAAATAAAGCTACACCAGGTATATATATATATATATATATATATATATATATATATATATATATATATATATATATATATATATATATATATATATATATATATATATATATATATATATATATATATATATATATATATATATATATATATATATATATAGAGCAAAGCTCCTATGAACTTAAGTTCATAATGAATAGTGGTGCACCAACTTTTTATCCACTCATCTTGTCTTGAGATTTGTGATGCACAAATCTCAAAGTGGGCTCTATATCTTTCACGGATCCCAAAGCAAGATGAGTGGTTAGAAAAGTTGGTGCACTCTCATTATGAACCATAAGGCTTATATATATATATATATATATATATATATATATATATATATATATATATATATATATATATATATATTTAAAGTAAAAGATGGTGAGTTATGAATAGTAAAAGAAATATGATGATTGGTACATGAACAGTGAACTTACGTTGACATGTGGGCTAATGCGTTACTGTCATGAAAAACATATTCACTATAGGTCCTTACTGACCATATCAGTTTGTCATTTTCAAAAAAGTAAATTAAAGATGAGTAATTCCTAAGGTAAACTATGTTCATGTGTTCACTGCAAAATGCAATTAAATGAAATAAAGCAAAAGCATCTCAATGCACCAACATATTTGCAAGCAAATGACCCAAGATATCTAATACTATACCACAAAAGACAGGCGGAAAATGTATTCACAAGTTTGCCACTGAACGGCTTCCCTACATCCACCCGCTTTTATATCAATAATCATCTTTCAAGCCCCAAGATCTGACAGCCTGATGCATGGCACAAATGTGTGGAAGGAAAATGGAGAAAGGTGTCTCCAAAAATTCTGGTTTTGCTTTGTCAACATGTCTATGTCATTCATGGCAACTACACGTGTCCAATGTAGCTTTCTTTTGTATAAAACAAGACCTTTTAGTTTTAGTTAGCAATGTTGACATTCAAATTAAAAAAAAAAAAAAACAGACCTGTGTATTTCTAAATTCAACTGAAAACAGTCAAGCACAGTAAGAATTACCCACTGCTTACTAGCATTTTAAGGAATATTCTAGATCAAGTGATCAAATATATAAATGTTATTGGACAGACCATTATGACATGTAACAACTACTAAGCTTCCAAATAACTACAGAGATGTCCATGATACTTCAAGTAACTATTATTATTGATACAACCAGTTCTTCTCTAGGGCGTAAACTTGCAACTATCATTTCTCTTTTGTTCTTAGAATCTACATATTTGTCTCTACAAAATCTTCAAGTAACTATCCTTATTGATACAACCAGTTCTTCTACAGGACTTAAACTTGCGCTTCTTATTTTGCCTTTGCTAGAATCTACATAGTTGTCTCTACAAAATCTTCATATCTTCCAAATCATCTATGTTGCCAAAATGAATTTCTCCTGTCATGAATCATGTGTTATTTTCATATTTGTTTATATGGGTCTTATAGGAGCTGAATAATTTACATAATTTCAAACTTGCCCTAATTCCTTCTCACTTGCATCCACATCCTTCAAAATCTCACAAAACCCTCTAACAAATAACGCCTACCCAAAATGGGAAAAAATCTAGAAAAACATTGAATGCATCAGATTTAGTACCTTTCTTACATCACCATGTGACCCATGTCTTTCTTAAGTCAGCTAAAAAAGCTAAGCACAATAAGAGTTCGTCTCAGCCTATTAGCATGCTATGGTGTACCTTACATTAGCTAAATAAATACTGTTGCAAACACTATATGGCATGTAATAACTACTATGCTTCCTAGAATTGTAGAAATCGCAAATCATGTTACTTCAAATAACAATTCATATTGACACAACCAGTTCTTCCTAAGGATTTTACTTGCACTTCTTGGGAACGTCAGCAATTACACTGGCGATTCAAGATAACAGTCTGGTATGTTTCGCTGATTTCGTTCACCTAGATCCCCTCTGCCTTTGCTGTAGTGCAGGGATTTTATCATTCATAACATAAGTCATTCTCCTTTGATCTATCTGATTACTTGTTGCTAGTATTCATCATATCATATGCTTGATTATTCACATGCTCCTCTAGTTGAACTATGTATAAATGATATGGTTACGCTTACATCAGCTATATCAAACTGTGGGAAATAACATCACGGCATGTAATAACTACTAAGCTTCCTAGAATTACAGAAATCAACAGCCATGTTACTTCAAGTGACAATCCATATTGATACAATCAGTTCCTCCGCAGGAGTAAAACTTGCGAGATCGTCAATAATTATACTGACAATACAAGCTAATCCTTCCATACATCTTCTACCTAAATCTCCCCTGCCTTCTTGTAGTGTACAGGGCTATTAACATTCAGCAAGATAAATCGTTCGCCTTGTAGTGTATTTTTCTATGGTTTTGTAGCCGATAAGCATTCATATGCTACGGGTCATGCATATAAGATACAGTCAAGCAAATGAAACTCCCCTTGTCAAGAATCAAGAATGATATTTCCTACATTTATATAACATGGGTTTCACTGGGGCTAAACATTTCGACATAAATTCAAAATCTTGCCCTAATTTCTTCCCATTTTGCATTCACATCCATCAAACCCTCAACAACACACACACACCCAAATGTGAAAGCCTCAAGATCAATTTTTGGTATCAGATTGGGTACCTGGGCCGGTGAGAGGTAGGAAGAGCGGCGAGAGGCGGAGGCGGCGGCGGCGGTGGAGGAGCGCCATCGGCGGCAGACGAAGAGGAGGAGGAGGAGGAGGAGGAGGAGGAGGAGGGACATTAGAAGGAGGAGGGGGCCCACAAGGCTCGCGGCCATGACCTCAGCGACGATTGCTGATCTCGCGGAGAGATCAGCTGTTTTCTTCAATCGGTGCCCTCGATTTTCTGAGTTAGAGAGAGAGAGAGAGGAAGAGGAGGCGAGAATTAGGCTGAGAGCTCTGAAATGGTCGCAAATCTCAATTTTATTTATTTATTATATTATTATTTTTTGTATATTCCATTATTATATAGAATGGGCTTCGGGCCTCTCAAAAGATATAGCCAGGCCTATCAAAAACACACGCTGTTGCGCTATCTTCAGGTTTGTGATTTGCAAAACTCGTGTATTGTTAGAACGAATTCAATCCTTTGTGCTAATATTTTAATTGTTTGTACTGTTTTTTTTTATAGAAAATGATAATAGTACTATATTGTCTACACTACTTTTGTACTATCACTAGCAAGTGTGTGGGGTCTTTTCTTGAAAATTATAAAGAAAAATTGAGTCATTATAGACCCATTTTACTGCTCACACTAATTTATATATTGTTTGTGCTAATTTAAAATTGATAATGGAGAGACATATCACATTATGTTTCCTGCTACTATGATCTTTATAGAGGACTATATGAATGATTTTTTTTCCTCCTTCCCCTCCTTTTTCCTTTTATTGGTGGGTACGCATATAAAACTGTAGTAGGTTCGGCAACAAACTCTAATATTGCATTGGTGCATAGAAAAATGTTAATTTTACACCCAAAAAAAACTTTTGTTCAGAAACTATTATAAAACCACTTTTATTATGGAACAAATTTATCTTGAAAAAACATATTATACACTATCAGAAAAAAAAACTCTAACAATGTGATGAGGACATCTCGACGCGTCCACGAGATTTTCGCCGAGTTTATCAACGCAGGAGACGTCGCGTTTCAGTTCTACAGCGGGTCCCCGCGATTTGGTTTTGATTTGGCAGTATTTTTTGATTTGGTAGATTATATTTGACTTTTAAATTCTGTTTTTATTTGGTAGATTTGTGAGAGATTTGATTTTTGTAATCCTATATAAACCCTCATGAATCGAATCAAGGCGTTGAATGGAATTGAATTAAAGAAAAATCGTGTTTACTCAATTCGGTGTGAAACCTTATTTTTTCGTGTGAAACCTTATTTTTTCGTGTGAAACCCTAGCCGACGCTTCTCTCCCGATCGCAATCCGGACTTACAATCCCCGGCAAAGCCCTCGTCTACATTTCCGCCGCTTCATATTGCCGGTTTTCGCCTGCGCCCTTGTCCAGATCCGCTGCCAGAATCGGGATCCCAGCCGTCCAATTGCCGCTTCGAGCCCTCGTTTCACTCGCTGCTGCGTTTCGCTTCCCCGCTAAGTCGCTGTTGCCGCCTTCGGCCACCCGTCGAAGACCCCCTTGTCGCTCGGGTTTGGGAAGAAGTGAACGGAGTCGACTATTCTGAGAAGAGTTGGGTTATTAGAGCTTGGTTCAATTGAATTGGGTTTGATTTATTTGGAGTTGGTTCACTTGGTTTGGTTCTAGTTTGGTTCACTTGCATCTGATTTACTGGGAGTCGTCGCACCGCTTTCAGAAGCTCCCCTCATCGAGCCAGTTCAACCCGACGAAGGTTTAACTTTCTTCCGCTCTAATATTTTCGGAACTGCTATTGCGTGCATATTATTATCAATTTTATTATCAGTTGCAATTGTGTCAGATTCGCTTTGATTCGCGGGATGAGTGATTACTTCGGACCACGACAATTTCTAATCTAAATATTACAAGTCGAACTTTATTACAAGAATAAATTATTACAATTATTTTCTGAATAATTTACAAGGTCTTAAACTGAGTACATTGCAATTTTTATTTAAAAACCATCGTTAGCGTCGCTTTATTTTTTAGCTTCCTGCCTAGATCGATCGCCGATTTGGTGAAGCATTGCTGTTGCTGATCTCCTTACCTGCACACACATTGTTTCACATCATTTTTGGTATCAGAGCGTGGTTCTAGGTTAGGAAAATTTAGACTAGTTTAATTGAGTCTTATTTATAAAAAAAAATTTAGTTACCATTCAGATCATTTAGCTGTTAGCGCATACCATTCACCTCATTTAGTTGTTAGCGCATGCCCACTCGCACGGGCCTACCATATCGAGTAGGAGAGTCAAGTGAATCATCTGGTGAGTCCAGCATGTCAGACAACGTAGATTCTGAAATCCTTAAGAAAATCGATGAGCTAGTAGGACAATTAGGTGCCATAGCTCAAGAATGTAGAACTACCCGTGAGACCCTGACCGATTTTCAAAACGTAACCAACGAACGGTTCGCTAGGCTTGAAGAAGTGCGTGTTGCAACTCTGCCGTCGCAAGATCAAGGACATGGTCATATCATTCATCGCCCTCTCCATCACCCCATGCCTGATCCCGATGCGCAATACCTGAGGAGTATTAAAGTCGGAGCACCAACCTTCGATGGCAAGCTCAACCCGCAAGCTTTCTTGGATTGGCTGAAAAACATGGATCGCTATTTTGACTGGTACGCACTGACGGAGCCTCGAAAAGTCAAGTTTGCCGCAATGAAGCTTACCGGACCGGCCTGCCAATATTGGTCCAACCTCGAGATGCTACGGCATATTAGAGGCAAATTACCAATTCTGACTTGGCGAGAGATGGCCGACGAACTGAAATGAAAATACCTCCCGCCATCATTTTATCAGAGGTTACTAGACAAGTGGCATCGCCTCACTCAAGGAACAAAATCTGCAAAGGAGTACGTTGCCCAATTTGACAAATTATTTACACGATGCAGCTCCATCGAGCAGGAGGCACAAATGAAGGTCTTATCAAAGTTTCGAGCTGGATTGAGAAGCGACCTCCAAACTGAACTCTTTGCTAGAGGAGTAGATACCCTTGAAAGAGCCTAAGCTTTAGTTCAAGATTTAGATGAAGCTAAATCTCACGAATCTCATAGGAGTCAAGATTTTCGGTCCCATTCCTTCCAGACTTCCCGTGCCACTACCTCTAGTCAAACCCAGAATCGATCTAACCCTAATTCTTCCCAGCCTAGAGTCGACCCCAAGGGCAAGGAGCCCGAGAAAGATTTCTCCAAGATTGGCCCTCACGTCAAATGCTACAAGTGTCAAGGGTATGGACATGTTTCGGTGAATTGCCCGACCCGTCACAAGATCTCTATCATCGATGGCCAATACGCATATGAGCCTGAGCTTAACGACGATGAATTTGTCCATCAAGTTGATGATGATACTGATGATTTTGAGGATGGCGCCGATGATCTTAGTCTAAATTGTCTTAGGCAAATTGAATTTCCCACCATATCCGTTGTTAGATGCGCCATCTCCCAACCCAAGCCTGTTGATGATTGGAGACGTACTTTCATTTTCCACACGTTCACCAAGATTAGCGATAAGAATTGTAAAGTGATCGTGGATAGTGGGAGCTGCATTAATGCGGTCTCCTCAGCTGTGATAGCCAAGATTGGTCTTAAGGCCGTACTCCACCCTAACCCATACAATGTATCATGGATCAATGATACTGCGCTTCATGTCCAAGAAAGGTGTTTAGTCCCTCTTCAATTCGCCATTTACAAGGACCAAGTTTGGTGCGATGTTCTGAAGATGGATGTGGGTCAAATCATTCTTGGAAGACCCTGGCTGTTTGATAACGATGTTCATATCTTCGGACGGTCAAGCATGCTGTTGTTCGAGCACGATGGGAAGAAGGTCAAAATCCTTCCAGTTCAGCCGAAAGTTAGTGATAAGCAGCCCACTCCAGCCAAATCTTCCAAAGGCGTCAACCTGATTGGAGCCAAAGAGATCGACCGAGAGTTAGCAAATGGAACCCCATTTTTCATCCTCGCTGCTAGAGAAACTCCTAAGAATAGTGCCGGTATGATCCCTCTAGAAGTCGCTCCTTTGTTGGAAGAATTCGCTGACGTTTTCCCTGAGGACCTCCCGGATCAACTTCCCCCGATGCGTGACATCCAACACGCAATTGATCTAGTCCCGGGAGCAACTCTTCCCAATTTGCCACACTACAGGATGAACCCCAATGAACACGCAGAGCTGAAGAGGCAAGTTGATGAGCTGCTAAAGAAAGGCTTTGTGAAAGAAAGCATGAGTCCTGTATGGCCTGCCACGACGCCAAAAAAGATGGAACATGGCGTATGTGTGTGGATAGCCGCGCGATCAATAAGATCACAGTGAAATACCGTTTTCCCATTCCCCGGTTGGATGATATGCTTGACTTAATGTCTGGAGCCACTATCTTCTCTAAGATTGATCTTAAGAGTGGCTACCATCAGATTCGTATCCGTCCCGACGACGAATGGAAAACCGCGACGAAAGACGGATTATACGAATGGATGGTCATGCCCTTTGGCCTGACTAATGCTCCGAGCACTTTTATGAGAGTGATGACTCAAGTACTCCGCCCCTTCACCGGAAAATTCTTAGTGGTATACTTTGATGACATCCTTATTTACAGAATTTCTGAGCAACACATAGACCATCTGCGACAAGTTTGTACCGTGTTAAGAAAAGAACAACTCTATGCCAATCCTAAGAAATGTACTTTTCTTACACAAAAAGTTATTTTTCTAGGGTTTGTAGTCTCTTCTGAAGGAGTATCCACGACCCCGAAAGTTAGAGCTATCGAAGAGTGGCCCGAGCCCAAGAACATTAGAGATGTTCGTAGTTTCCATGGACTCGCTACTTTTTATCGTCGGTTTATCAAGGGTTTCAGTACCATCATAGCCCCTATTACCGATTGTTTGAAAAAGGGCGAATTTGAGTGGTCAAAGGCCGCTACCAAGGCATTTGTGGAGATCAAGCAAAGAATGTCGCAGACACCTGTAATGCGCCTACCGGATTTCTCTAAGGTCTTTGAAATTGCATGCGATGCCTCTGGTATTGGCATAGGCGGAGTCCTATCTCAAGAAGGACATCCCGTTGCTTACTTTAGTGAGAAGCTGAATGACGCTAGGCAACGTTATTCCACCTACGATAAGGAATTCTATGCGGTGATACAATCCCTTCGACACTGGCGACATTACTTGTTACCGAAAGAATATGTCATATACTCTGACCACGAGGCCCTTCGATATATTCACTCTCAAAAGAAACTGAATGCCAGACATGGTCGATGGGTTGAGTTTCTCCAGGACTACACCTATACGATCAAACATAAAGCGGGAGTAGAAAATAAGGCCGCCGATGCACTCAGTCGCCGCATGCATCTTCTTTCCATTATGAGCGTGGAAGTAGTCGGCTTTGAGAAAATCAAAGATCAGTATGAGTCGTGTCTCGATTTTTGTGAAGTTTTCGCTTTGCTGAATGATGGAGTGACCCGTGAAATAGATGGTTTTTTCCTGAAGGATGGATATCTTTTTCATCTTCGCAAGTTGTGTATTCCCAACACATCTCTGAGAGAATTTTTAATTTGGGAACTACATGCTGGAGGCCTTGCAGGACATTTCAGGAATAGCAAGACTATTGATGCAGTTGAATCTCGCTTTTATTGGCCAAGTATTAAGCGTGACGTTGTTAGGTTAGTGGGTCGATGTCACACCTGCCAACTGGCTAAGCAACGTAAACAGAATACGGGCTTATACACTCCTCTCCCTGTTCCAAACTGTCCATGGCAAGATGTCAGTATGGATTTCGTGTTAGGACTTCCCAAAATAATTAGAAAACACGATTCCGTCCTTGTTGTTGTGGACCGATTCTCCAAGATGGTCCACTTCATACTGTGCTCCAAAACCTCCGACGCTTCTCATGTGGCCAAGCTATATTTTAATGAAGTTGTTAAACTGCACGGGCTTCCGAAAACAATTGTGTCTGATAGGGATGTTAAATTTATAAGTTATTTTTGGAAAACCCTTTGGCACAAAATGGGAACTAAACTTCAATTCTCAACGGCTTTTCATCCTCAGACTGATGGTCAAACTGAGGTAGTTAATAGGAGCTTAGGAACCTTTTGAGAACGCTAGTTGGTGAGAATCTTAGAGATTGGGATCAACATCTGCCTACTGCTGAATTCGCTTATAATAACTCCGTGAATAGGTCTACAGGTATCAGTCCAGCTGAGGTCGTGTATGGGTATAAGCCTAGGCAACCTATAGATCTTGTCCCCATGTCTGCACATCATAGAGTATCTGAGTCAGCATCTGCATTTGCATCACGCATTCATGACTTGAATAAAGAAATCAAATAAAAGATCGAAGACAGCAATGCTAACTATAAAATGCGTGCAAATCTAAAAAGGAGGTTCAAAGAATTTAGTGTTGGTGATCATGTGATGGTCCGGATACGCCCGGAACGGTTTCCTCCGGGAACTGTTAAAAAGTTACATGCACGAAGTGCAGGACCTTTCAAAATTCTTAAGAAAATTAATGATAATGCTTATGTTCTTGACCTTCCTGAAGGTTTTAATATTGGTTCGACTTTTAATATTGAAGATTTAGTAGAGTACAAAGGTCCACATTTTAACCCCGACAACCCACTGGTTGATGAGCCTATTTCTGAGAGCTCTTCTTTACCTCCACTTCCCCAGATATCACCCCCATATACAGCACGTGACATTGATAGTATTATTGATGATAATGTCACGCCCCGCTTCCCAAAATACCCGGAAGTGATACATGAACAAGTCCGCGACGTATTAGGTTGAGAAGAAATACGAATAGAAAAAAACATTTCTCCTCAATCTAATACGCCAAGCGTCAAGTAATAATCATAATCATCACAACAATGCATCCCAATCAAGAAGAATAAATAATAATCCGTAACGTAAGAGTACATATCACCAAAATGAAATAACATCCGGGACTATAAAAGAGTCCACATATCCAAACAATTCATGTGGCTAAAGAAACTAGAGAGTCATGAAACAAATGTCAACTGAGTTAAAATGAAAATACTCAAGGAAGTCTAAAGTTCATCAACTCACGAAAATAAAGAGGAAACTAAGCTTCACCGATCCACTCCGTCGTCCGGGAGGTTCTCCTGGCGAAAACTCCTACCAAGTGTGGTCAGATATCGACCTGTCCGTCATCTAAATCTGACGTACACTAAGAGAATGGAGTACATCAGCGTGTATAACACACGGCAAGATCCCACAAGTAATAGCAGTATAATAATAATACAAACGAATGCAAGTAATCAGAAACTGCTATCAATACACGTATAACAATACGATTAACCATCCATGTAAAGATCCGAATGAGATTAATATTAAGAAATCTACAAACGAGACGAGTAATGCCGAAATAAATAATCCAAACAAGGAAACCCTCATGTATATACCATATGTCTCAGATCGTAAATAACTAAATACTAACCCCAAACTATACACGGATGGAACATACAACTGGAAATAAAGCATCGACATGTGCATCTCGGGTGTCCGTACAACCAGGTGCCCTAACTGTTAAATATCTCAACTCGATATCCATATCTAGCCATCCTATAACAGGTCACTGGATCATAATTCTCACAGAGTCGAAATTCATATCACCGGATAACTGACTGTTCACAAATCCTCTACGTGCATCCAATGCCGCTACACGAATCGGCCAGAGGACTACACGCAAACTGATTCTGGCCTATTCGGACACAAGCAGGACTCAGGTGAATACACAAGTACACTGACTAAAGTGACTACACAAATTCGAACTTTAGCCCTACAAACCAACCCCAGTGACTACACAAATTCACTGGTGCGAGTCTGGAAGATACATCAACAGCCATATCCGATCACATGAACCAAGACTTTCCCATCCCACGGTCTTAGGTAAATCAAGTCAACGATGCCGATATATCAAACACGGGTTCACCTCCTAAGCATGGTCAAAATACACATGTCACTAGGTCATGTTCATAATGAACCAAGTCCCTAAGTCATGAACTACTACGGTTCTGGACACAACAAACTATGAATAAATACAATTAACATGTCATATGTGCAATTACTCTACGTGTCAGCGTCATGTATCATAAACAGTAACATGAATAACTATCAACAACGGTGCAACATGAAAATGTGAAATAGGAGAGGTTAACCACATGAAATGACGTAGTTTTCAACATAAATTCCCATAAAATCCTTTAAACTAATTCTCGACATAATTATCCAATATCTCAAAATATATTTTCTCTTTAATATTATTTATGAACGATAACTATTTTCTTTTTCATAAACACCTCTATTTCTCTTCTTTTCAAAGAAAACCTCTTAAAATATTTCAAAAATTCTTTTTCTCCCAAATAATTTCTTTTAACCATAACAATTAATTAAAGATACTTTTACTCAAAATAAAATATTTTCACCAAATAATTTCTTTTAAAAAATATTTTCTTAATCATAATAAATACTAAAAATATCCTAAAAATACGTTCTTGCTTCCAAATAGCACGAAATTAATCATAGATCAATTCTAACCTATCCAATCATCACGGATAATTTTATACCATCGAATATTCACCGAAAATGTAAATGTTAACTGCACATATGATATCAAATTGGCACGAACTAACTATACATATACGAATTAATTCATAAAAATAAATAAATGAGACAACGGCAAGAGGGATCTTGCATATAATAATTCATAAATAATCTAAAATACAAAATACAAGTCAACGGTATCGGGATTTTGCCTCGGGTTGTCGAACGGATTGATCACAATGAATCCGCACTACCTACCGAGCTTGACCGATGACTACCGAATGAACTACACGGCGACGCGCACGACGGCTGACTAACGTGCACGGGACTGCACGACACTCGAGGAGGCTTCACAACGACACGGCCAGCGTCGACGACGACGACGACGGCTAGGCGGTTGTTGGGTTTGTGGTCGTGGCTGGCGGCGTTCGGGGAGGAGAGAAAACGAGAGGGGGAGGCGCGGGCGGAGAGGTGGCGAGCAGTTGCGGCGGTGGTCGGCGGGGATGATGGCCGGAGGTGGTGGAAGCCGACGATCGGGCTGAGGCCTGGTGATGGCGACCGGCGGCGGGATAAAGAGGGGCGGCAGGTGGGGCGGACGGTCGAGGGCATGGAAGGTGAGGGAGCTGGCGGTGAGAGAAGAGAAAAGGTGGAGGAGGAGGACGGGGAGAGGCGGAGGTCATGGGGAAGGGCAAGGGAGGGTGGAATGGAGGGACGGAAACAGAGAGAAAGGGATGGAGAGAATGGAGAGAAAAAGAGAGAGAAAGAGAAGGAGAGAGAGAGAGAGAGAGAGAGAGAGAGAGAGAGAGAGAGAGAGAGAGAGAGAGAGAGAGAGAGAGAGAGAGAGAGAGAGAGAGAGAGAGAGAGAGAGAGAGAGAGAGAGAGAGAGAGAGAGAGAGAGAGAGAGAGAGAGAGAGAGAGAGAGAGAGAGAGAGAGAGAGAGAGAGAGAGAGAGAGAGAGAGAGAGAGAGAGAGAGAGAGAGAGAGAGAGAGAGAGAGAGAGAGAGAGAGAGAGAGAGAGAGAGAGAGAGAGAGAGAGAGAGAGAGAGAGAGAGAGAGAGAGAGAGAGAGAGAGAGAGAGAGAGAGAGAGAGAGAGAGAGAGAGAGAGAGAGAGAGAGAGAGAGAGAGAGAGAGAGAGAGAGAGAGAGAGAGAGAGAGAGAGAGAGAGAGAGAGAGAGAGAGAGAGAGAGAGAGAGAGAGAGAGAGAGAGAGAGAGAGAGAGAGAGAGAGAGAGAGAGAGAGAGAGAGAGAGAGAGAGAGAGAGAGAGAGAGAGAGAGAGAGAGAGAGAGAGAGAGAGAGAGAGAGAGAGAGAGAGAGAGAGAGAGAGAGAGAGAGAGAGAGAGAGAGAGAGAGAGAGAGAGAGAGAGAGAGAGAGAGAGAGAGAGAGAGAGAGAGAGAGAGAGAGAGAGAGAGAGAGAGAGAGAGAGAGAGAGAGAGAGAGAGAGAGAGAGAGAGAGAGAGAGAGAGAGAGAGAGAGAGAGAGAGAGAGAGAGAGAGAGAGAGAGAGAGAGAGAGAGAGAGAGAGAGAGAGAGAGAGAGAGAGAGAGAGAGAGAGAGAGAGAGAGAGAGAGAGAGAGAGAGAGAGAGAGAGAGAGAGAGAGAGAGAGAGAGAGAGAGAGAGAGAGAGAGAGAGAGAGAGAGAGAGAGAGAGAGAGAGAGAGAGAGAGAGAGAGAGAGAGAGAGAGAGAGAGAGAGAGAGAGAGAGAGAGAGAGAGAGAGAGAGAGAGAGAGAGAGAGAGAGAGAGAGAGAGAGAGAGAGAGAGAGAGAGAGAGAGAGAGAGAGAGAGAGAGAGAGAGAGAGAGAGAGAGAGAGAGAGAGAGAGAGAGAGAGAGAGAGAGAGAGAGAGAGAGAGAGAGAGAGAGAGAGAGAGAGAGAGAGAGAGAGAGAGAGAGAGAGAGAGAGAGAGAGAGAGAGAGAGAGAGAGAGAGAGAGAGAGAGAGAGAGAGAGAGAGAGAGAGAGAGAGAGAGAGAGAGAGAGAGAGAGAGAGAGAGAGAGAGAGAGAGAGAGAGAGAGAGAGAGAGAGAGAGAGAGAGAGAGAGAGAGAGAGAGAGAGAGAGAGAGAGAGAGAGAGAGAGAGAGAGAGAGAGAGAGAGAGAGAGAGAGAGAGAGAGAGAGAGAGAGAGAGAGAGAGAGAGAGAGAGAGAGAGAGAGAGAGAGAGAGAGAGAGAGAGAGAGAGAGAGAGAGAGAGAGAGAGAGAGAGAGAGAGAGAGAGAGAGAGAGAGAGAGAGAGAGAGAGAGAGAGAGAGAGAGAGAGAGAGAGAGAGAGAGAGAGAGAGAGAGAGAGAGAGAGAGAGAGAGAGAGAGAGAGAGAGAGAGAGAGAGAGAGAGAGAGAGAGAGAGAGAGAGAGAGAGAGAGAGAGAGAGAGAGAGAGAGAGAGAGAGAGAGAGAGAGAGAGAGAGAGAGAGAGAGAGAGAGAGAGAGAGAGAGAGAGAGAGAGAGAGAGAGAGAGAGAGAGAGAGAGAGAGAGAGAGAGAGAGAGAGAGAGAGAGAGAGAGAGAGAGAGAGAGAGAGAGAGAGAGAGAGAGAGAGAGAGAGAGAGAGAGAGAGAGAGAGAGAGAGAGAGAGAGAGAGAGAGAGAGAGAGAGAGAGAGAGAGAGAGAGAGAGAGAGAGAGAGAGAGAGAGAGAGAGAGAGAGAGAGAGAGAGAGAGAGAAAGAGAAGGAGAGAGAGAGAGAGAGTACGGGGTGGCTGGGTATGGAGTTTTCAAAAAGAATATAATAAATAATAATATATATATATAGGTTAGGTTAGGGCTAGGGTTAGGCTATATTACAATATATAAATTAGAAAATTAATTATTATAATGATAAACGTACAGGATACCAAGCTCAGATTTATAAAATCATAAATAATATCAATAATCAAGATTATGACCGAAAGTATTTACCAAATTATTAAATTTATAATGTAGCTAAATCATAAACATAAATATAAAACTCTATTTTGAATTGTAGAGAATCCCGAAAATTTGAGAAAATATTAATAATACTTTTAGAAAATAATATTTAATTTTCAAATGCTAGAAAATAATATTTAATATTAGAAAAGTAATATTAGGAGACACGTATCGAAAAATATTAGGAAAATAATACTAGAAAAATACGTACCGAAAATATTAGAAAAATACGTATCGAAAATTCACGGGTGTTACAGATAATATTATTTCTACTAGCAATGGTAGTATCCGCAGGTACTTAATGCGTTGGAAAGGTCGACCGGAGTCTGATGATGCTTGGCTCGATCGAGGTGACTTACAGAGGCTGGACCCAGATCTTCTTTAGCAGTACGAGAGCTGTTCTGACTTACACTCGACAGGGTCGAGTTCTCTCCTACCTGGGGAGAATGATGAGGACATCTCGACGCGTCCATGAGATTTTCGCCGAGTTTATCAGCGCAGGAGACGTCGTGTTTCAGTTCTACAGCGGGTCCCCGCGATTTGGTTTTGATTTGGCAGTATTTTTAGATTTGGTAGATTATATTTGACTTTTAAATTCTATTTTTATTTGGTAGTTATTTATTTGGTAGATTTGTGAGAGATTTGATTTTTGTAATCCTATATAAACCCTACTGTAATCAGAATCAAGGCAGTGAATGGAATTGAATTAAAGAAAAATCGTGTTTACCTGAATTCTGGTGTGAAACCTTATTTTTTTTTTGGTGTGAAACCCTAGCCGACGCCCCATCCCCCTCCGGCGCAACCACCGACCCGACCATAAAATCCCACCAAGCCCCTCATCCAGACTTCCGCCGCCTCATCGCTGCTGCCGCCTGGCCCTTGTCCGATCCGCCGCCGCAATGATCCTCGCCGATTCGCCGCCCCGAGCCCTCGTTGCCACCCGGCTCGACTTCGCCTCCCGCTGTCGCCCATGCCGCCCCTCGCTCGTCGAAGACCCCCTTGTCGCTCGGGTTTGGGAAGAAGTGAACGGAGTCGACTGTTCTGGGAAGAGTTGGGTTATTAGAACTTGGTTCAATTGAATTGGGTTTGATTTATTTGGAGTTGGTTCACTTGGTTTGGTTCTGGTTTGGTTCACTTGCATCTGATTTACTGGGAGTCGTCGCACTGCTTTCAGAAGCTCCCCTCATCGAGCCAGTTCAACCCGATGAAGGTTTAACTTTCTTTCGCTCTAATATTTTCGGAACTGCTATTGCGTGCATATTATTATCAATTTTATTATCAGTTGCGATTGTGCTGTATTCTGTTTGATTCGTGAGTGAGTGATTCTGTCGGACTGCGTACAATTTCTAATCTAAATATTACAAGTCGAACTTTATTACAAGAATAAATCATTACAATTATTTTCTGAATAATTTACAAGGTCATAAATTGAGTACATTGCAATTTTTGTTTAAAAACCATCGTCAGCGTCGCTTTATTTTTGAGCTTCCTGCCTAGATCGATCGCCGATTTGGTGAAGCATTGCTGTTGCTGATCTCCTTACCTGCACACACATTGTTTTCACATCACAATGCTTTAAAAACATCCACATACAATCAGAAAAGTTACCCTAGTAATAGCTGACCACATTGGTTATCTTCGTTCAAAAGTCTTTAAACTTCTTAGAAAATAAGTTGCAAGGTTATGAACCATAAGCAAACAATATCCAAGTGAATATTATCAGATTAAGAATAGTATTCCTTGATTGCTTAAAAGTTATTGGTCATCATTAAGATTAAAAATTATCTCCAAACAATTATTATGAAACCTGAGAAAATAATGAGTAGGATGTAAAATGACAGGAATATGTTTTCACTGTAAAATCTCTTGTGGATTCTGAAAATTCAACTTGTCAAAAAAGAATGTATATTTCTAAATCATATACAAGTCCAGAAGCTAATCTTATTTTTGAAAATTCCAAAACCTCAAAAGCACATTGGCACACACCTCTATATATATATATATATATATATATATATATATATATATATATATATATATATATATATATATATATATATATATATATATATATATATATATAAATTTCTATAAACTTAAGTTTACAGGGAATAATCATACACCAACTTTTCTATCCATTGATGTTGCATTGGGATCCATGAAAGATATGAAGCCCATTTTGAGATTTGTGCATCTCTTGATGGCATAAATCTAAAGGCAACATCAATGGATAAAAAGTTGGTGTATACTATTCCCTATAAACTTAAGTTTATAGGAGATTTGCTATATATATATATATATATATATATATATATATATATATATATATATATATATATATATAAAATGAGGGTTTGGTTCACTCTTGAATTACAACTCTATAACAAAAAGATAGAATAAATTTCTTATTTCTATAGTTGACAGATCAAAATTTGACTTTAATAAATATGATTAATTACATCGCTTTTCGTGTATGGTACACAAAATTTATTTTCATATGCCTCTCTCTTGCTACCCTCCAGTACAAGTTTAAGCAGAGTCAAGGTAGAAAATATCACCATAAAATAACATAAAACATGTTATCTTCGACGTTTCGACTCCTTTCTCATCTCTGTTAGGTAATTCTTCATGTTGTTCTATTCCCATAAATGCTTATGAACAAGATCATCCTTCATTTGGTCATCTGTAATGAAGAGCAAACATCAAATGCATTCACAAAGTCATGATTACAAGATAAAAGATTTTAGATTTATAGTGTGAACATTAAAGGTATACACACTACACATTCAATATGATCAAGGCATAAAGTGTACGCTGAGATATTTTTGACTCCTTTCTCATCTCTAGACTTGCGTTTTTCTTGTGTGTGTTGGTGCATTCAATATCTAAACAATGTATGTAGGAATGTAGGATGTATCCAAGGTTCAAATCTGAAGTTTAGCAAAAATAAATTTGCATTAAGAATTTCAAATAACATAAGTGTCATATTGATAAACAACTAAAAGATATCAAAAATAAGGTTTAGGGATACAAGAAAATTAATGCCATCAACATTCCATCACTTCAAAAATTATTGCTACAACAATTACAGCATTTCATCAAAATTCAACATAAATTTCATCAATTATGAAAAGTGCTTAACATACACGTTTTGATTAAAAACACTGTATTGCATCTATATGTTATTACTTTTGCGTGAAATATTCTATAATATTTCATAGACAAAGAGTGTAAATTACAGCAGTTTTTGACAAGCAACTTGTCAAATTAACAAATTATCTTTAATAATTTCATGATTTTAAATTAATATTTAGCCATAGAGAGTGATGGTCAAATACTTTCGATTCGAATTAAATTTTACCTAACAACACTCTTCCATGTTTATTTACTATCATCAACCCTCAACACAAGCAGCTGTATAAACATCACTAGCAACACCTACGTACATTTTGTACCAACAGACAACCAAACATAATTAGTAAAGATACTTATATTTTCCCAATGTTCTGGAGGCAGTTTGAGGCAAGTCCTTGTCAAATAACAAGCATCATGCCATGTATATGAAGCCATTTTTATTTGATATCTCCAGAACCAACAGAGTTCCCAGTATAATATCTAAAAGGATCGATCGATTGTTAGGAACTAAAAACAAACAGATCATATATCACAGAGGACTGAAAATGATCTAGAGAATTCGGCTATACCATAATTAACTTGAAGGAAGTACGAAATAATTCTCAGCCCCTTGGATCTGCAGCTCGGGTTCATTGCTAAGCTCTTCTTCCACCTTCCTGTAAAATAATCAGGTCCCAGGTGAGATTAGCTTATGGAAATGAATCAATAGTAGGATTATATTACTATTATGTTTCGTTTTATGGTTATCATTTAAGAGCCCTTAGACCTATCCCATATAGAATATCATCTTCCACATGTTCAGAACTTAATAAACAAATAGGAATAAAATATCTGTTGATTGTAAATCTAGCGATTTTTTTTTCAAACCAGATCCAGCCTACGAGAAAAATAAAAATTTATATTTCAAACTTACACCATTTTCTTTAACCTCTGATAGAGAATGCATTTACCATCTTTTAGCCTGTACTTGTAGATTTTGAGGTATGTTGCTCAGATTTAGAGGTCACTAAAGAGCATGCTTCTATAACTCAAAATTTATCTTATAAGACATTGCTTTAACCTCTGATACACAATATATTACCATCTGTCGGCCAGTATTTCTAGATTTCGAGATTATGCCGGTCAATATTTGAGAGGAAATGCTCCTAGAAAAAGCATGTGATTTTTTTTCGTGCATCTAATGAAGACTTCCACTCATGGACTTATCTGAATAACTATAAAAGAAAACAAAGTTACTGAAAAGGGAAACATGTCTTGCATGGAGAAAAGAAAGTTGAAGAATTAATGGCATCTTTAATCTATATAGTTCAAGAAAAAATTTTTTTGAAGGAAATAGTTCAAGAGATTTATAAATCTATCAGCCAGTATTTCTAGATTTCGAGATTATGGTGCTTAAGATTTGAGAGGACACTAAAGAAAATGCTCCTAGAAAAAGCATGCGTTAATTTTCCTGCACCTAACGATCCACTCATGAAATTATCTGGATAACTAGAAGAAAAAAAAGTTACAAAAAGGAAAACACGTCTTGCATGGAGAAAAGAAAGTTACATAACAGCATTTTAGATTCTTTTGAATAAAAAATAGAGAAATAACACAGTTATATTAATTTATTCATTCAATTAAAGACTGTATATTAGAAAATTCCTTCTATCTGCTTATCAATCTAATGAATATGTGCATACAATATATTGCACAATCTCCAGATTCTCCACAACTGTCATGATACCAATCTAGAAAAAACACATTAAAACAAGGCTAAATCGCACTTAAATACCCTATAGTTTTACTAACCTTGCACTTAGGTGATCTCTATTTTAAAACCAAGCAAATAAATACCCCAAATTACTTAAATATTGCAGATAAATGCTTTAAAGTTAAAAAGAACACGGTTTCTCTACGTATCCAAGAACACCACATGCATAACAGAGGGTACTAAAGTGTGACTTTGAGAAACTTTAGGTATTTAAGTGAGGAAATTATCCATGTAAACATCAGTAGCTAACTAGATAGGCCGGATTCTCTTTCTAAAAGGGCTATAAGCAGCCACTAAACGAACGACGATACTATAACACAACCGGGAAAAGTCTCAAAAGTTTCAGTCAAAAAGCTTCACTTATTGGACTAACAAATAACACGTCTAAGGTTTTTATATCATGCATAGTACTGCCTAAGCTAAGACCTCAATTAGAAATTAGTTCCTTATTAGCAATTTAATTAGTCAGTCAAACTAAAGGTCATGATTATCCAAGCACCAAAAAAAATATTTAAATGCTTGACGGTCGAAAGAGGATATTTATATCATGCAGTCACAAAGTACAATGCCGGCTCAAGATGGATCTGTTTCAAGCATTTCCAATCTCTGGCAACTCACTGGTAACCTAACACCAATCTTCTCTTTCAAATTGAATCCAGGTCCTTTAGACCAGGCAACATTAACAGCAGAAGAGCTACGTACTGGTATAAACATCTCACAATTCATTCAAGTTGGTGAAATTTTTAACCTACATTCTTGGACACGCAATTTAATCTCATAAGAAGCAACCCCCTAATCTTCCAAAAAGTCTTATGTACTCTTCTAATAATAATACTCTACATTCTCGGTTCACATACAATAGCAAATTTTTTAAGATAAAAAATTTTCTCTAAGATTATCACAATAAAAGATAATTTGCAAATATACTATCATTAAACATCAGAAAATCACCAACCTAGTCCACTTGCTGTGCTCCATTGGATTCCAAGCCCTAGGTTTCGCCGTATTGCAGGGCCCCACAGTCGCCTGGATAGAAAATCTATAAAAAAACACTAAAATTTCAACTCAACTACACAAATCAAACATGCATTTCACTCCAATTCACAGGTCAAACAAAAGAAAACCCTTTTAAAAAAACATCTCATTTTATTTCCTGACTCCTTACACCTCGTTTGGTACGCGGGAATGAGTGGGAATGGAATGCAATTCTAACTCCTCATTCATGCTTACCAAACATGATATGCTTTTGGATGCTAGAAATAACATTCACACTTCTCATCAATTCCCACTTAATGTGGGAATTGTCATTCCCAATGAGTTATTAAAGAATTGATATTCTCACTTAAGTGAGAATGAAAATAATAAAATAAATTTCGGATATACCATTCTTTAAAACATTCCTACTTAATTCTCTAATCACACCCAAACATGAGAATGTGAATGAGCATTATATTCCCACATCAATTCCATTCTATTCCTATATTCATTCCATTCTCACTTGACTCTATTTCCGCGTACCAAACGAGGCGTTAGTTCTTTATTTTATTCTTTGTAGGGGTTGAAAACAACCAAATATTTAACAAATAGTTCGATATTTATTCGCATAAATATTTGGTCATACTCAATTTGATAGTTCATTTAACAATAAACAGATAATTTTTAGTATTCGGTTCATAAACTAATAAAATTTAGCCAGTGTATATTCTATTCATTTGTTTAATAAACTATTAGTTTATATAGACATATAAATTTTAGTTATTATATTTTCTATGCATCCCAAAACTTTTCACATATAGCTCATATAAGTAGTTTTTATTTGTGAATATTACATTTATCACTAGTTGCATATTTATTGATTGTATCGTGTTTGGTTACATTATAAGACTAGGATCGAAAACCAAATTGTATCGAATATTTACCGAATATTTATGAATATGAACCGAATGATTCACAAAATGCTAAAACTGTTAGCGGATATTCGCGAATAGTTATTGAATATTTGAATACTAATCAAATCAAATTTGAATACACATTTCCTATTTGTTTTGAATTCGAATACGGATGCAATAGCCAAATATGAATCGAATACGAATATGGATATATTGTGGGGTTTGATTCAAGTTTGGTTCGTTTCCACCCCTACCTTAGCGGTCGAAGTGGGGATCCGACAATATAAAAAAACGGTGTACCTTGTTTGGATGGGGATGCATAAGGGAAAGGGAGAAGGATGGTAAATATGTTTATCTCGTACGGGAATTCTTTTAAAGGGAATGGAGGGAAAGGGAGTTAAATGAAAACTTTGATTTCTGTCTCAGTATTGAAAACTATCAAAATTGTCTATGAAATAATGAGATAGGATAGCTTATACCTTGTCAACTGATAGCGAGAGAACAAATCTAGATAAATATCAATTCCTATTATGGGTAAAAAAAATATAGATATAGATGGAAACAAATAGTTCTCTTGGTCCAAAATCCACAAAATTAGAATTTGGAACCTTGAATAGTTTGTATCCATAGAACATCTTATGGAACTAAGTTTACTTTTATTTACCCACGTTCTATATAATTTGATTCTCAACCCCCCACACCACACAAAAAAAAAAAAAAAAAAAAAAACCACCCCTCTCCAAAGGAAAACAAAATTTTTGGGATGTAGAGGGTAAAATATTTTAGACCATCATGATATGAATCCAACGACTAAGAAATGATTTTCCTCAATTTTCTTTACATAACTCTCAAATATAATTTTTGCATTTCCCTTCCCTTTTCTTTCCTTTCTCTAGCACTATTCCCCCTTCCATTCTTTCCCTTCGCTTCCATTAGTAAACTTCCAAAAATAGTGTTTAATCTTCTACTGTTTTGCTTATAAATGGGGGAGTTAGCTTGTGAGTGAGAGAGAAAGGAGACGATGGCACTTCTTCTTGTTATTCTGCAGGAAGCCACTCTAAGTAACAACGGCTGATGTTTAGTTTTTTGGGAAAAAATTGGGTTAATTGTGAGTAGACCTCTTGTAGTATCACCTAATTACAAAGAGACTCCATGTAATTCTATTTGTTAAAAATAGACCCTCTGTAGTTCTACTTGCTGCAAATAGACTCCCTAAGTAAATTTTTATTACTCTTAAAATCTTTAAACATGTTCAAGGAGGTGGATAAACATCCTCTAGTTATATTGGTGAGGATAGACACCCAATTACTTTTTTTTCTTTTTAAAAGAGAAAAAATTTCACCAAATGAGTGTATTTGCACTTGCGCCAATACTAGCCAATACTACAGGGGGGTCGATTGCAAACAAATAGAACTAAATGGGGTCTATTTGCAACAACTAGAACTACTAGGGATCTCTTTGCAACTGGGTAATACTAACAAGAGTCTATTCATAATTAACCCAAAAAATTTCCCTTACATTAGTTTGAGGTGTTATAAGCCTATATCTCATTTGTACAATACAATTTATAATTTACCAATAAAAATAAAAAGAAATGCAATTTATAAGGATCAAATTTCATAAATTTCACAAAATAAAGAAATTTTATAATTTTTGTATCACAACCTTTCGTTTCTATAGAGAAAGTACTATAAGTTTTTCACACAAATGATAATGTCAATTGATATATGATATGTGCATGACATATTTTGATAGCTTTATGCTTGCTTACTCTGATACAGCTCTCTCTCTCTCTCTCTCTCTCTCTCTCTCTCTCCTTCTAAACTATTGGAAATATTTTACACTTTTAAACATAAATTTTGTTAATGTTGTTAGAATATTTTCTAACAGCATATGATATTGTTATACACATTTGAAAGTTTGCAGTACTATCCTGCAACAAATATGATTTACGGTAATTTTTTAAAAACACATAATGGTTTATTATGTAAATTTCTCGTATCTAAATCACTACGAGGACATGAAGAATTTAATTGCATATCCAATGTATAGAATAGGTTGACCTAAACGATAACTTTTATAAGATATTAATCTATGCCAATATAGGAGATCTAAGGATGCTCATTTTTTCATTTAGAAAATTGCCTGATTGGTTGCCCAAAAATAGCTATGAAAACATATTACAGGAAACCATTTTCTATTGTGTTTTTTTTTAATATTTGCTTCACACTTGCAAATCAAGAAGGATGAGGTAACACCCTCTCATTGAATGATTTAACCTTAAGGGCATGTTTGGATTTCATTGAGGTAAGAAAAGTTAAGGCTAAGTATGGGAAAGAAGAGAATGGAAGTTATCTTTTCCCTCCATTACACCCCAATTCTTGGGGGCGGGGGGGGGGGGGCTAATTTTTATGTTGTTGAGGATGAACTAAGGTGAACTACGGAGGACTCTTCACCCCATAAAAACTATTCAAATGAGGGTGAATGTCTCCCCTATATTCCCTTCTCCCTTATTCACCCCAATCCAAACAGACTCATCTAGAAAAGTCATTTGATTTTAATTTTAATTTTTAGGAAATGTCTTGAAACCATGGATTTTTAGGAAATTAACCAATTTCCTTTTTCTTAGGCTTCTGGAAATTAATCACACATCCCATAGGTAGAAAGTAAGGTGGGTAGTAGCCATGGTAACTTCATGGTAAAAGTTATATGCTTGATTGATGGTTATGTTAGATAAGATTTAGAAGAACTGTATCAAATCTTTGATAAGATTTAAATAGTAGGATAGGAGTGAAAATATAGTGAGCTTTACCACTCAGATCTTTGATCGTAAACCCCAATTTTAGTAATATTGCTCTAATTTGCGGTGAACAATATATTTTGGCAATAAAATGATATTTGTGAGGTAAAGTTTAAATATGGGCATGGCTCAAATTGTAGGGCTTTAGCTCATGCGCAAGTTTCTATTTCACATTTTGTTGGTCCATATATGGTGCTCCAAATGGTGGTCAAAAGAGTTAGCCTCAACCAATGGATATCCTTAAACAATGCATAAGAAATAATATTTTCATTATGTTTTGGTGGTAAATATCTTTCTTTCCATCGCATCATTGTCGAATACTTTCTACATTATATTATGTTTTTAATATCTAAAACAACTAAGTTGTTTGAGATGAAAATCCAGCCTGAAACCTCATATGCTAATTGGAAAAGTGAATGTGCCTATTGAAAGTCCAAGATCAACAAGATGAAAATGGGCTAAAATTAAAGCGCTATAATTTTAAAGCTTGGTTCTATTAGGCCCATTATCAGTCCTGGGTATAATTCAACTTTTAATGAAGGTTCTTAAGCATGTAATTCAAGACGAAGAGGCCAAAGAGCAAAATAAGTGAACCCAATAATTTTTATCTGCATAAAGTTTTTCTTAATATGCTTTATTTATTTCCGTTTTCAAAGGAAACTAAAGTTCAAATAAATCTATAAAAGTTAATCGAAATATATTAGGCCTATTCTTCATGCAAAGTAAATGAGAGAAATTCGTGCAAATCAGAAAGACTCCACTTGTTATTAACCACCCCCCCCCCCCCCCCCCCAAAAAAAAAACCACTTCCTCTAAGGGTGACAGCTTGGATGGGTTAACCCATAACTTGCACTAAAGCTGCCCGTTTTGGGCCAGGTATGACCCGGTTTGTTAGCATCAGGTTTGGCCCGGTTTGATCCCAGAGTGGGCTGGCTAGCCTTAGACCGAGCCCGAAACCTAACTTGCGCCTAGACCCTACAATGACATTAGTTATTATTAACTAACTATTACTAACTATCTAGTAATCTAAAAATTAATAACATAGTTAAATGTGCATGTTTTTCAAGTAAACAATTTGTAGATTGAGTCTAAAATTTTCCTAAAGAAGCCACAAAATCTTAGTCGGTAGGTCAAAGTTCATCTAAATTAAGTTTTAAAAAAGAGTCAAAAGGATACAGAAAAGAAAAGAAAAAGAAAAACAGTGGGCTGGGTTGACCAACCAGGCCCATTTTCATAAGAGCCTGATCAGCAGGTTAGGTTGGGTAACTTGGGTTGTGCTCCCAGCCTAGCTACCTGAGCTTTAGCCCAACCAATGATCAAGATTGGTCCGAATTGACCCGAACCAGATCATCCCTGAATTGCCAGACATGTGCCCAGATTGGCCCAGTCCAGCCCATTCGCCAGTCATATCTTTCATATCTCAAAACGAGTGTCCATGAGCACCTATTAGAAGACCATTATTATATAGCTCTTCTACCTTGTGTACTCTGACAAAAAAACAGAAGCATTTGCTAAATCGAAGAAACTACTTTTAGCGAAAATTCACTTGTTTAACTCATTAACTCTAGTCACATGTAAGTAAAGTCCTTGACTAAAGATCATATACGGAGATCTTGGGATCCATTAATAACATAGAGTGGACTTCATTGTTCATTTATCTTTAAATACATATTCCCCGACCTAATACATAGCTGGTGTATAGTTCAGCTTTCTTGATCCCAAAGCATAATTTCTTAAAGGGTTAATTTAACAAAACTCTTGCGAACTTAAGGCTTTTTCACATAACCCTGCTAAAATTTTGCAGTGTATTACAAAACCCCTCTAAACTTTGAACTTTCTTACAGGACCCTCTACATGTACAGAAATAAAATTTCATTGAATTGTAGTTATTTGCAAACTAGCTAGGCAGGGGTCCTACAAGAAATAAGTTAAAGCTTTGGGGCGATTTGGTTAGACGCCCTAAAGTTCAAGGATGTTATGTGAGGAACAAAATACATGGGGACTATGTCAACACAGAACACCCCCCAAAGTTCAAGGGGGTTGTATGAAACTAACCCTTATAACTGGTAATTTATCTATATTGTATCACATTAGATTTTTTTTATATCCCGTCCGTTTTACACCATTAAAATTCACATAAGAGTACATTTACAAGATGCAGATTTACAGGCGAAATATGAAAATATGAACACATTTAAGAATAAATAATCAAAACAATCTATTTTTTTCAAGGAAGATGATGTTTTCATCATTTTGCACCTTTTGAATTTGACTATTTCAATACAATGTGAAAACGGTGTCAATATTCAGATTTAGGGAGTAAATCTGCAAATAAGATAGAGTAAGGGGGTATATTCAGGTAATTCTGCACAATATTTTGTCGTGTAGAGACACTATACCGAGTGACTGACGAGGGCTTTTCCCGCCCTCGTCCTCCCGTGGTCTATAATTAGAGGTAGTTCTACGGAGAACGGTAGCGTCGATTTTCGAGTTCCAAGACTGACGTAAAGCCTTTGAAACCCTAGTAAGTTCTCTCTCTCTCTCTCGATCTATTTTTAGATCTATCGATTGATTGAAGTAGAATTTGAGATCTTTGTAGCTTTTTCTGTAGAGATCCTTTAATTGCTTGATTTGTCTCGATGTTAGTGTGATCTTGCTGCAAAATTTGTTTATTGGAAGAATTAGCCGAATTTTTTTATAAAGTCATATTATTGAAAAGTTCGTAGGAGATCGGACTTGAAATTGATTGATTTACTTCCGATTTGATGGGATTCTGCTTTGAAATCGATTTATTTATGTTTAATTTGAGAAAATAGGTATGCATTAGTAGTTTTTGTTGAAATAGTGATTGAATTGCTTAAGGTTCCTTAGACTAGATGATCTTTTGTTGGTTTTGCTGATTTATTTTGAGATCTGAAATTTTCCTTAAGAAGACACAAAATCTTAGTTGGTAGGTCTAAGTTTATTTAAATTAAGTTTTAAAAAAGAGTCAAAAGGATACAAAAAGGAAAATAAAAAGAAAAAGAGTGGGCTGGGTTTACCAACCAGTCCCATTTTCATATAAGCTTGATCAGCAGGTTAGGTTGGGTAAATTGGGTTGTGCTCCCAGCCTAAAGACCTGAGCTTTGGCCCGACCCATGATCAAGATTAGTCCGGATTGACTTGAACCAGATCAACCCAGAATTGCCGGACCTTTGTCCAGATTGGCCCAGTCCAGCCCATTCGCCAATCATATCTTTCATATCTCTAAATGAGTACCCATGAGCAGCCGTTAGATGGCTGTTAATATACAGCTCTTCTACCTTGTGTACTTTGGCAAAAAAAATGTTAACAAAAAAACAGAAGCATTCGCTAAGTCGAAGAAACTACTTTTAGTGAAAATTCACTTGTTTAACTCATTAACTCCAGTCACATGTAAGTAAAGTCCTTGACTAAAGATCATATACGGAGATCTTGGGATCCATTAATAACATAGAGTGTACTTCATTGTTCATTTATCTTTAAATACATATTCCCCGACCTAATACATAGCTGGAGTATAGTTCAGCTCTCTTGATCCCAGAGCATAATTTCTTAAAGGGTTAATTTAACAAAACTCCTGTGAACTTAAGGCTTTTTCACATAACCCCGCAAAAATTTTGGAGTGTCTTACAAAACCCCTCTAAACTTTGTACTTTCTCACAAGACCCTCTACATGTACAGAAATAAAATTTCATTGAATTGCAGTTATTTGCAAACTAGCTAGGCAGGGGTCCTACAAGAAATAAGTTAAAGCTCTGGGGGGATTTGGTTAGACGCCCTAAAGTTCAAGGATGTTATGTGAGGAACAAAATACATGGGGGCTATGTGAACACAGAACACCCCCCAAAGTTCATGGGGGTTGTATGAAACTAACCCTTATAACTGGTAATTTATCTATATTGTATCACATTAGATTTTTTTTCTTTATATCCCTTCTGTTTTACACCATTAAAATTCACATAAGAGTGCATTAGCAAGATGCAGATTTAGAGGCGTAATATGAAAACATGGACACCTTTAAGCATAAATAATCAAAACAATCTGTTTTTTCAAGGAAGATGATGTTTTCATCATTTTACCCCTTTTGAATTTGACTATTTCAATACAATGTGAAAACGGTGTCAATATTCAGATTTAGGGAGTAAATCTACAAATAAGATAGATTTAGGGGGTATAGGTTTCAATACAATGTGAAAACGGTGTCAATATTCAGATTTAGGGAGTAAATCTACAAATAAGATAGATTTAGGGGGTATAGGTAATTCTGCACAATATTTTGTCGTGTGGAGGCACTATACCGATTGACTGACGAGGGCTTTTCCTGTCCTCGTCCTCCCGTGGTCTATAATTAGAGGTAGTTCTATGAAGAACGGTAGCGTCGATTTTCGAGTTCCAAGACTGACGTAAAGCCTTTGAAACCCTAGTAAGTTCTCTCTCTTGATCTATTTTTAGATCAATCGATTGATTGAAGTAGAATTTGTGCTCTTTGTAGCTTTTTCTGTAGAGATCCTTTTGTAATTGCTTGATTTGTCTCGATGTTAGTGTAATCTTGCTGCAAAATTTATTTATTGGAAGAATTAGTCAAATTTTTTTATAAATTCATGTTATTGAAAAGTTCACAGGATATTAGACTTGAAATTGCTTGATTTACTTCCGATTTGATGGAATTCTGCTTTGAAATCGATTTATTTATGTTTAATTTGAGAAAATAGGTATGCATGAGTAGTTTTTGTTGAAATAGTGATTGAATTGATTAAGGTTCCTTAGACTAGATGATCTTTTGTTGGTTTTGCTGATTTATTCTGAGATCTGAAATTTTCCTAAAAAAGACACAAAATCTTAGTCGGTAGGTCTAAGTTCATCCAAATTAAGTTTTAAAAAAGAGTCAAAAGGATACAAAAAAGAAAAGAAAAAGAAAAATAGTGGGCTGGGTTGACCAACCAGACCCATTTTCATATGAGCCTGATCAACGAGTTAGGTTGGGTAACTTGGGTTGTGCTCCCAGCCTAAATACCTGAGCTTTGGCCCGACCAATGATCAAGATTGGTCCGGATTGACTTGAACCAGATCAACCCAGAATTGCCAGACCTTTGTCCAGATTGGCCCAGTCCAGCGCATTCGCCAGTCATATCTTTCATATCTCTAAACGAGTGCCCATGAGCACCCGTTAGATGGCCATTAATATATAGCTCTTCCACTTTGTGTACTTTGACAAAAAAAACGTTAACCAAAAAAACAGAAGCATTCGCTAAGTCGAAGAAACTACTTTTAGCGAAAATTCACTTGTTTAACTCATTAACTCCAGTCACATGTAAGTAAAGTCTTTGACTAATGATCATACACGGAGATCTTGGGATCCATTAATAACATAGAGTGTACTTCATTGTTCATTTATCTTTAAATACATATTCCCCGACCTAATACATAGCTGGTGTATAGTTCAGCTCTCTTGATCCCAGAGCATAATTTCTTAAAGGGTTAATTTAACAAAACTCCCGTGAACTTAAGGCTTTTTCACATAACCCAGCTAAATTTTTGGAGTGTCTTACAAAACCCCTCTAAACTTTGAACTTTCTCACAGGACCCTCTACATGTACAGAAATAAAATTTCATTGAATTGTAGTTATTTGCAAACTAGCTAGGCAGGGGTCCTGCAAGAAATAAGTTAAAGCTCTGGGGGGGATTTGGTTAGATGCCCTAAAGTTCAAGGATGTTATGTGAGGAACAAAATACATGGAGGCTATGTGAACACAGAACACCACCCAAATTTCATGGGGGTTGTATGAAACTAACCCTCATAACTGGTAATTTATCTATATTGCATCACATTAGATTTTTTTCTTTATATCCCTTCCGTTTTACACCATTAAAATTCACATAAGAGTACATTAGCAAGATGCAGATTTAGAGGCGTAATATGAAAATATGAACACCTTAAAGAATAAATAATTAAAACAATTTTTTTTTTCAAGGAAGATGATGTTTTCGTCATTTTACCCCTTTTGAATTTGACTATTTCAATACAATGTGAAAACGGTGTCAATATTCAGATTTAGGGAGTAAATCTGCAAATAAGATAGATTTAGGGGGTATATTCAGGCAATTCAGCATAATATTTTGTCATGTGGAGGCACCATACCGAGTGAGTGACGAGGGCTTTCCCGCCCTCGCCCACCCATGGTCTATAAATAGAGGTAGTTCTACAAAGAACGGTTGCATCGATTTTTGAGTTCCAAGACTGATGTAAAGCTTTTGAAACCCTAGTAAGTTCTCTCTCTCTCGATCTATTTTTAGATCGATCCATTGATCAAAGAAGAATTTGTGCTCTTTGTAGCTTTTTCTGTAGAGATCCTTTTGTGATTGCTTGATTTGTCTCGATGTTAGTGTAATCTTGCTGCAAAATTTTTTATTGGAAGAATTAGTCGAATTTTTTTATAAAGTCATATTATTGAAAAGTTTGCAGGAGATCGGACTTGAAATTTCTTGATTTACTTTTGATTTGATGAAATTCTACTTTGAAATCGATTTATTTATGTTTAATTTGAGAAATTAGGTCTGCACGAGTTGTTTTTGTGGAAATAGCGATTGAATTGCTTAAGGTTCCTTAGATCAGATGATCTTTTATTGGTTTTGCTGATTTATTCTGAGATCTGAAATTTTCCTAAAGAAGCCACAAAATCTTAGTCGGTAGGTCATAGTTCATCTAAATTAAGTTTTAAAAAAGAGTCAAAAGGATAGAAAAAAAGAAAAGAAAAAGAAAAACAGTGGGCTGGGTTGACCAACCAGACCCATTTTCGTATGAGCCTGATCTGCAGGTTAGGTTGGGTAACTTGGGTTGTGCTCCCAGCCCAGATACCTGAGCTTTAGCCCAACCAATGATCAAGATTGTTCCGGATTGACCCGACCCAGATCAACCCAGAATTGTCGGAACTGTGTCCAGATTGGCCCAGTCCAGCCCATTCGCCAGTCATATCTTTCATATCTCTAAACGAGTGTCCATGAGCACCCGTTAGGAGACCGTTAATATATAGCTCTTCTACCTTGTGTACTTTGACAAAAAAAACTTTGACAAAAAAAAAAGCATTTGCTAAGTCGAACAAACTACTTTTAGCGAAAATTCACTTGTTTAACTCATTAACTCCAGTCACATGTAAGTAAAGTCTTTGACTAAAGATCATACACGGAGATCTTAGGATTCATTAATAACATAGAGTGGACTTCATTGTTTATTTATCTTTAAATATATATTTCCCGACCTAATACATAGCTGGTGTATAGTTCAGCTCTGTTGATCCCAGAGCATAATTCCTTAAAGGCTTAATTTAACAAAACTCCTATGAACTTAAGGCTTTTTCACATAACCCCGCTAAAATTTTGGAGTGTCTTACAAAACCCCTCTAAACTTTGAACTTTCTCACAGGACCCTCTACATGTACAGAAATAAAATTTCATTGAATGGTAGTTATTTGCAAACTAGCTAGGCAGGGGTCCTGCAAGAAATAAGCTAAAGCTCTGGGGGGGGATTTGGTGAGACTCCCTAAAGTTCAAGAATGTTATGTGAGGAACAAAATTCATGGGGGCTATGTATACACAGAACACCCCCCAAAGTTCAAGAATGTTATGTGAGGAACAAAATTCATGGGGGCTATGTATACACAGAACACCCCCCAAAGTTCAAGGGGGTTGTATGAAATTAACTATTATAACTGGTAATTTATCTATATTGTATCACATTAGATTTTTTTTTTATATCCCTTCCGTTTTACACCATTAAAATTCACATAAGAGTACATTTGCAAGATGCAGATTTACAGGCATAATATGAAAATATGAAACTTTCTAATTTCCTATGTGGGGTGTAAGTTTTTAAAATTTAAGGTGCTTTTTGTAATTTTGAATTTGAGGGGTTTTTTGCAATTTTTTAACTTTGAGGTTGTTTTTGCAAATTTCAATGTTTTAGGGGGCTGCTGGTTATTATAGATTTCATGTTTGTCATTTGTGAGTTTTGAAATTTCAGTGTGATTTTTTGAAATTTTGAGCATTTGAGGGTCTTTTTTGGGTTTTTTAAACTTTTTGGGAGTTTTTTCGCAGATTTTAAACTTTTAGGTGTTTTATGTCAGTTTTTAGACTTTAAGTGTGTTTTTTTACAATTTTCATAGTTTAAGGCTTGAAAACTCAGGGTGAAGCTCTAGAAGTGTAATTTAACTTTTTTTTTTCCTCGTCTTACTCGCATTCTGTTTGTTGGTTGGCCTGTGGGTAGCAGATTCGTTGACGTCCCCGAATTCTAACGACTTTTTCCCATTGCAGCAATATAACTCCTAGTCGTAATCACTATAAACCTCGTAATCCTAAAAATTAATAAATTCCTCTCAATCCTAATCACCGTAGGAATAGGATTACGCTTATAAACCTCCTACCCTGATCATAGCTACATCAGGAATAGGGTTAACTAAACCAAATTCCAACCGGCTTATCTGTCACTCTCTATATGCAGCGCGCTCTATAAATAAACCCTCGGAACTCATCATCAAATTAAACCCCTTCATCGTTGTTTCTCTGTCTACAAGGTCCATGGCTAATCGTTTCAAGAGACAGAAAACTTGCCATAATATGCCTGAGAATAAAGAATGGGCAGAGCTTCCAACGGAGCTCCTTGGATTGATACTGCAGAAATTGGTGTTGCCGGATCACGTTAGATTCAGTTGTGCCTGCAAGTCATGGAACCGAGCTGTTAAGGAGAAAGCTTGGACCCCGAAGCCCGGCTCCCCATGGCTCATGCTACCGGGCAAAGACAGCATTAGCGCTAAATTCTCGAGCTTCTCCGAAAACAGAATCTACAGCATTCCTCTTCCTCTTCCAGAGATCCGAAGACGCATATGCATTGGGTCTTCTCACGGTTGGCTCATTACTGTCCATGACATGTCAGAGATGCATCTTTTGAATCCTGTAACTGGAGTGCAGATCCGACTCCCCTCTATCACTACTCTGCCCTATGTTTGCGAATTCGAAGATGCTTGCCGTCACTTATTTCTTTACAAGGCAATTCTATCCTCGCCTCCTTCTGCTGATGGCACCGGTGACTTCACGGTTATTCTTCTCCACAACCCTTTTAGGCTGCACGTAGATGATTTTAGTAATATGGCGATAACCAGAGTTGGGGATAATACCTGGACTCCATTGTCACCAGGATCTCACGATAGTATTGCCGATATCATACATCACAAAGGGAAGTTATACGGCGTGGATATAGGGGGGCTTCTCCACACATGGGACCACCATCGTCTTTCATATGGGCCCAAATCCACTCTAAAAATACAATATTATTGCGGCATGAGCAAACTGTTGGTGGAGTCTGTCAACGGCGAATTATTCATGCTACACAGGGACCTAGGAGACAAAACATTTGATGTCATTAGGCTTGATCTAGATAAACCTGAATTCATCCCTGTGAATGATCTCAGCGACGACGTTTTCTTTGTCGGTCTAAATACCTCATTCGCTGTCTCTGCCACCAGATTCCCGAGCTCGAGGAAACCGCATCTACTTCACGACGACTACTTCTTTGACTTTGATAACCTCGAGAACGAGCCACGTGACATGGGAGTGTTACGTGTGAAGCTCCCGAGCACGTGAGCCCATACCCAATCTTGGAGCGCACTCAAACCGCCACCCCTATATGGATCACTCCTACGCTGTTCAAAAGTACTACATGGCTAACTTGAATATGTAATGAAACATTCACCGGTTGTCATGTCTTGGAGTCTTAGCCTTCTTTTTAATATGTGTTCTACCCTACTGCTCACTGCATTATATGTATGAACTTTCTTATATACTAAGAAGAATTTTCCTCTCGACCAATCGCCTAATTTGATAAGGAGAGTAGAGAGTGATTTATGTAAATGTTGGATGGCAATTAAGGTCAATTATGATCTTGTTGTTCAGGACACTTGCACGATTCAATGAGTTTGGCAAAATGATTAGGACAAAAAATGTTGAGATTGTGCCTTTGATTCAAGATAGTGTGAGTGGAGAGGTGTAACTTGAGTGCCCATTGTCTTTGTTCATCTAAAAGATTGCAAGGAGTAGGGTTCGGAGAAAATATAAGTAGTTCATTTTGTATATGAGGTTGAGAGGTCAAGAGATGAGAGTTGAGCGAATTCTCTTGTAAGGTTCTCCCTCTACATAGTGAAGTTTTGGTATTGTGCCCTATGGATGTATGCTGAAATTTATTTCGTGGAGTGTGATTGATTTCCAGGTTGTAGAGGTCATAGTAGGGATACTATAATCCCCAACAAGCGGTATCAGTGAGAATTTGGGAGTGAGTTTGCAAGATAGATATTCATGTAAGATTGAAGTATGATAGTGTAAGAATCAAAATGAAGAAAAAGAAGAAACAAAGGAGAGAAGGTTCCCGGTTCGAGTGAATATTTTTTCCCATTCTCTGAATCGCTACGGGAATGGGAGGAAGGATTAAAAGAACTCTTGAATTGTCGGAGGGAGGAATCATTAAATAATTAATTAATTAATTAGGTTTTTTTACAAGGGAGCATCCCCATGAACCTTTGGACCATGGGCATCAAACCCCTAGGCGTGGCTAAGGGGCACTCCTCCGATGCACGACCTTAGGTATTACAAGTAATTAAATTCCTGCTGGTGCTCCCAAGAAGAGTCAAACCTGAGACCTTAGAGTACTACTCGTTGGTAGTTTCCCAACTAAGTTAGACCCTATTAGGTTAATTAGGAAATTGTTTAATGACCCGTTCACAAGAACGAAAAGGCGTATATCCTTGTTCATGTTAATTTAGGAAGAAGGAGCATGTGGATCTTGTGTTCTATTAAGACTTGGTGTTTGTTGGTTTTGCTGATTTATTCTGAGATATGAAATTTTCCTAAAGAATATACAAAGTCTTGGTCGCTCAGTCAAAGTTCATCTAAATTAAGTTTTAAAAAAGAGTCAAAAGGATACAAAAAAGAAAAGAAAAAGAAAAATTGTGGGCTGGGTTGACCAACCAGACCCATTTTCATATGAGCCTGATCAGCGGGTTAGGTTGGGTAACTTGGGTTGTGCTCCCAGCCCAGATACCTGAGCTTTGGCCCAATCCATGACCAAGATTGGTCCGGATTGACCCGAATCAGATCAACCCAGAATTGCCGGACCAGTGTCTGGATTGGCCCAATCCAGCCCATTCCCCAAGCATATCTTTCATATCACTAAATGAGTGCCCATGAGCATCCGTTAGAAGGCTGTTAATATACAGCGCTTTACCTTGTGTCCTTTGACAAAAAAACTTTAACAAAAAAGCAAAAGCAATCGCAAAGTCGAAGAAACTACTTTTAGCGAAAATTCACTTGTTTAACTAATTAACTCCCATCACATGTAAGTAAAGTCTTTGAGTAAAGATAATACACGGAGATCTTGGGATCCATTAATAACAAAGAGTGTAATTCATTGCTCATTTATCTTTAAATACATATTCCCTGGCCTAATACATAGCTGGTGTATACTTCAGCTCTCTTGATCCCAGAGCTTAATTTCTTAAAGGGTTAATTTAACAAAACTCTTGTGAACTTAAGGGTTTTTCGCATAACCCCGCTAAAATTTTGGAGTGACTTACAAAACCCCTCTAAACTTTTAACTTTCTCACAAGACCCTCTACATGTATAGAAATAAAATTTCATTGAATTGTAGTTATTGGCGAACTAGCTAGGCAGAGATCCTCTAAGAACAAAGTTAAAGCTCTAAGGGGATTTGGTGAGACTCCCTTAAGTTCAAGAATGTTATTTGAGGAACAAAATTCATGCGGGCAATCTGAACACAGAACATCACCCAAAGTTCAAGGGGGTTGTATGAAACTAACCCTTATAACTGGTAATTTATCTAAATTGTATCACATTAGATGTTTTTGTATCCCTTCCATTTTATACCATTAAAATTCACATAAGAATACATAAGCAAGATGCAAATTTAGAGGTGTAATATGAAAATGTGAACACCTTTAAGAATTAATAATCATTACAATCAAGGAAGATGATGTTTTCATCATTTTACACCTTTTGAATTTGACTATTTCAATACAATGTGAAATGGGTGTCGATATTCAGATTTATGGAGTAAATCTGTAAATAAGATAGATTTAGAGGGTATATTTAGGTAATTCAGCATAATATTTTATCATGTGGAGGCACTATACTGAGTGAGTGATGAGGGCTTTCCCGCCCTCACCCTCCTGTGGTCTATAAATAGAGGTAGTACAATGCACAATGGTAGTGTCGATTTTCGAGTTACAAGACTGACATAAAGCTTTCAAAACCCTAGTAAGTTCTCTCTCTCTCTCTCTCTCTCTCTCTCTCTCTCTCTCTCTCTCTCTATCTCTATCTCTAACTATTTTTAGATCGATTGATTGATCGAAGTAGAATTTGTGCTCATTGAAACTTTTTCAGTAGAGATCCTTTTGTAATTGCTTGATTTGTCTTGATGTTAGTGTAATCTTGCTGCAAAATTTATTTATTGGAAGAATTAGTCAAAATTTTTTATGAAGTCATAATATTGAAAAGTTCGCAGGAGATCAGACTTGAAATTGCTTGATTTACTTTCAATTTGATGGAATTCTGCTTTGAAATCGATTTATTTATGTTTAATTTGAAAAATTAGGCCTGTATGAGTAGTTTTTGTTGAAATAGTGATTGAAATGCTTAAGGTTCCTCAGGGGGTGTTTGGTTCACCACTTTTGGGAAAAGTTTTTGGGAAATGGTAATTTCGTAAATAAAAGTTTTCCTATAATTGAGTTTTCATGTGTTTGGTTCACTCTAGATTTATGGAAAACATTTCCTAAAAGTCTGAGAATAGTTGGAAAACAACTTCCTAGCTTTTTGAGAGGAAATCTCATGGAAAACTGACAACACTATTAAAAAAGTAATAAATCCGTACTTTTTTTACTTATTTTGAACTAAATAACTTTCTAGAAAAGGAAAACTTGACATTTCTTAAAAGTACAAGGCCCATTTTCTTGTTTTGAACCAAACACAAGAAAAGGAAAACTTGTCCTTTTTAACTTCTCATATTTTATTTGGGTGGAAAATATTTCCTATAAAAATGGGTGGAAAACATTTCCTATAGTTGAGTTTTCCATGAACCAAACACCCCCTTAGACTAGATGATCTTTTGTTGGTTTTGCTGATTTATTCTGAGTTTGAAATTTTCCTAATGAAGCCATAAAATCTAAGTCGATAGGTCAAAGTTTATCTAAATTAAGTTTTGAAAAAGAGTCAAAAGGATATAAAAAAGAAAAGAAAAAGAAAAACAGTGGGCTGGGTTGACCAACCAGACCCATTTTCGTATGAGCCTGATCAGCGGGTTTGGTTGGGTAACTTGGGTTGTGCTCCCAACCTAGATACCTGAGCTTTGGCCCGACCCATGATCAAGATTGGTCCGAATTGATCGTAACCAGATCAACCCAGAATTGCCGGACCTATGTCTAGATTGGCTCAGTCCAGCCCATTTGCCAGCCATATCTTTCATATCTCTAAACGAATGCCCATGAGCACCCGTTAGAATATCGTTAATATATAGCTCTTCTACCTTGTGTACTTTGACCATAAAAAAAAGAAGTATTCGCTAAGTCGAAGAAACTACTTTTAGCGAAAATTCACATATTTAACTCATTAACTCCAGTCACATGCAAGTAAAGTCTTTGACCAAAGATCATACTCGGAGATCTTGTGATCCATTAATAACATAGAGTGGATGTCACTGTTCATTTATCTTTAAATACATATTCTCAGATCTAATACATAGCTGGTGTATAGTTCAGCTCTCTAAACTTTGAACTTAAGGGTTAATTTATCAAACTCCTGTGAACTGAAGGCTTTTTCACATAACCTCGCTAAAATTTTGGAGTGTCTTACAAAATCCCTTTAAACTTTGAACTTCCTCACAAGACCCTCTACATGTACGAATAATATTTCATTGATCCCAAAGCATAATTTCTTAAAGGGTTAATTAATCAAACACTGTGAACTTAAGGCTTTTACACATAACCTCGCTAAAAGTTTGAGTGTCTTACAAAACCCTCTAAACTTTGAACTTTCTCACAAGACCCTCAAAGATGTACAGAATAAAATTTCATTGAATTCTAGTTATTTGTAAACTAGCTATGTAGGGGTCCTACAAGAAATAAGTTAAAGCTCTAGGGGATTTGGTGAGACTCCTAAAGTTCGTGGATGTTATGTGAGGAACAAAATTCATGGGGCCTATGTGAACATAGAACACCCCAAAGTTCATGGGGTTGTATGAAACTAACCCTTATAACCGGTAAATTATCTATATTGTATCACATTAGTTTTTTATCCCTTCTATTTTATACCATTAAAATTCACATAAGAGTACATTAGCAAGATGCATTTAGAGGCTTAATATGAAAATATGAACACCTTTAAGAATAAATCATCAAAACAATCTTTTTTCAAGGAAGATGATGTTTTCATCATTTTACCCTTTAAAATTTGACTATTTCAATACAATGTGAAAACAGTGTCAATATTCGATTTAGGAGTAAATCTACAAATAAGAAAAATTTAGGGGTAAATTCAAATTAATTCAAAGACAACATTTTATCGTGTGGGGCACTATATCGAGTGAGTGACGAGGGCTTTTTCCTCGCCTCCCATGGTCTATAAATTGAGGTGGTTCTATGGAGAATGGTAGCATCGATTTTCGAGTTCCAAGACCGACGAAATATTTTGAAACCCTAGTAAGTTCTCTATCTCGATCTATTTTTAGATCGATCGATTGATCGAAGTAGAATTTGTACTCTTTGTAGCTTTTTCTGTAGAGAGCCTTTAGTAATTGCTTGATTTGTCTCGATGTTAGTGTAATCTTGCTGCAAAATTTGTTTATTGGAAGAATTAGTCGGATTTTTTTATAAAGTCATATTATTGAAAAGTTTGCAGGAGATTGGACTTGAAATTGCTTGATTTACTTCCGATTTGATGGAATTCTACTCTGAAATCAATTTATTTATGTTTAATTTGAGAAATTAGGTCTACATGAGTAGCTTTTGTTGAAACGGTGATTGAATTGCTTAAGTTTACTTAGATTAGATGATCTTTTATTGGTTTTGCTGATTTATTCTGAGATCTGAAATTTTCCTATAGAAGCCACAAAATCTGAGTCGGTAGGTCAAAGTTCATCTAAATTAAGTTTTAAAAAGAGTCAAAAGGATATAAAAAGAAAAGAAAAGAAAACAAGTAATGGGTTGACCAACCAGACCCATTTTCGTATGAGCCTGATCAGCGGGTTAGGTTGGGTAACTTGGGTTGTGCTCCCAACCTAGATACCTGAGCTTTGGCCCGACCCATGATCAAGATTGGTCCGGATTGACCCGAACCAGATCAACCCAGAATTGTCGGACCTATGTCTAGATTGGCTCACTCCAGCCCATTTGCCAGCCATATCTTTCATATCTCTAAACGAATGCCCATGAGCACCGTTAGAATATCGTTAATATATAGCTCTTCTACCTTGTGTACTTTGACCATAAAAAAAAGAAGTATTCGCTAAGTCGAAGAAACTACTTTTAGCGAAAATTCACATATTTAACTCATTAACTCGAGTCACATGCAAGTAAAGTCTTTGACCAAAGATCATACTCGGAGATCTTGTGATCCATTAATAACATAGAGTGGATGTCACTGTTCATTTATCTTTAAATACATATTCTCAGATCTAATACATAGCTGGTGTATAGTTCACTCTCTAAACTTTGAACTTAAGGGTTAATTAATCAAACACTGTGAACTTAAGGCTTTTACACATAACCTCGCTAAAATTTTGGAGTGTCTTACAAAATCCCTTTAAACTTTGAACTTCCTCACAAGACCCTCTACATGTACAGAATAATATTTCATTGATCCCAAAGCATAATTTCTTAAAGGGTTAATTAATCAAACACCTGTGAACTTAAGGCTTTTACACATAACCTCGCTAAAAGTTTGGAGTGTCTTACAAAACCCCTCTAAACTTTGAACTTTCTCACAAGACCCTCAGCATGTACAGGAATAAAATTTCATTGAATTCTAGTTATTTGTAAA
Organism: Asparagus setaceus; assembly: GCA_012295165.1. Classification (NCBI taxonomy): domain Eukaryota; kingdom Viridiplantae; phylum Streptophyta; class Magnoliopsida; order Asparagales; family Asparagaceae; genus Asparagus; species Asparagus setaceus. Next base: position 3,723,104 of record CM022707.1, read on the forward strand.
CTAGCTATGTAGGGGTCCTACAAGAAATAAGTTAAAGCTCTAGGGGGATTTGGTGAGACGCCCTAAAGTTCAGGGATGTTATGTGAGGAACAAAATTCATGGGGCCTATGTGAACATAGAACACCCCCAAAGTTCATGGGGGTTGTATGAAACTAACCCTTATAACTGGTAAATTATCTATATTGTATCACATTAGTTTTTTTTATCCCTTCTATTTTATACCATTAAAATTCACATAAGAGTACATTAGCAAGATGCATTTAGAGGCTTAATATGAAAATATGAACACCTTTAAGAATAAATCATCAAAACAATCTTTTTTCAAGGAAGATGATGTTTTCATCATTTTACCCTTTAAAATTTGACTATTTCAATACAATGTGAAAACAGTGTCAATATTGATTTAGGAGTAAATCTACAAATAAGAAAAATTTAGGGGTAAATTCACTAATTCAAAGACAACATTTTATCGTGTGGGGCACTATATCGAGTGAGTGACGAGGGCTTTTTCCGCCTCGCCTCCCATGGTCTATAAATTGAGGTGGTTCTATGGAGAATGGTAGCATCGATTTTGAGTTCCAAGACCGACGTAAATATTTTGAAACCCTAGTAAGTTCTCTATCTCGATCTATTTTTAGATCGATCGATTGATCAGTAGAATTTGTACTCTTTGTAGCTTTTTCTCAGAGAGCCTTTAGTAATTGCTTGATTTGTCTCGATGTTAGTGTAATCTTGCTGCAAAATTTGTTTATTGGAAGAATTAGTCGGATTTTTTTATAAAGTCATATTATTGAAAAGTTTGCAGGAGATTGGACTTGAAATTGCTTGATTTACTTCCGATTTGATGGAATTCTACTCTGAAATCAATTTATTTATGTTTAATTTGAGAAATTAGGTCTACATGAGTAGCTTTTGTTGAAACGGTGATTGAATTGCTTAAGTTTACTTAGATTAGATGATCTTTTATTAGTTTTGCTGATTTATTCTGAGATCTGAAATTTTCCTATAGAAGCCACAAAATCTGAGTCGGTAGGTCAAAGTTCATCTAAATTAAGTTTTAAAAAAGAGTCAAAAGGATAAAAAAAAAATAAAAGAAAAAGAAAAACAGTGGGCTGGGTTGACCAACCAGACCTATTTTCGTATGAGCCTGATCAGCGGCTTAGGTTGGGTAACCTGGGTTGTGCTCCTAGCCCAGATACCTGAGCTTTGGCCCGACCCATGATCAAGATTGGTCCGGATTGACCCGAACCAGATCAACCCAAAATTGTTGGACTTGTGTCTAGATTGGCCCAGTCCAGCCCATTCGCTAGTCATATCTTTCATATCCCTAAACGAGTGCCCATGAGCACCCAGTAGGAGACATTTAATATATAACTCTTCTAACTTGTGTACTTTGACAAAAAAAAACTTTGACAAAAGAAAAGAAGCATTCGCTAAGTCGAAGAAATTACTTTTAGCAAAAATTCACTTGTTTAACTCATTAACTCCAGTCACATGTAAGTAAAGTCTATGCCCAAAGATCATACACGGAGATCTTGGGATCCATTAATAACATAGAGTGGACTTCATTGTTTATTTATCTTTAAATACATATTCCCCGACCTAATACATAGCTAGTGTATAGTTTAGCTCTCTTGATCCCAAAGCTTAATTCCTTAAAGGGTTAATTTAAGAAAACTCATGTGAACTTAAGACTTTTTCACATAACCTAGCTAAAATTTTGGAGTGTCTTACAAAACCCCTCTAAACTTTTAAGTTTCTCACCGGACCCTCTACATGTACAGAAATAAAATTTCATTGAATTGTAGTTATTTGTGAACTAGCTAGGCAGGGGTCCTGCAAGAAATAAGTTAAAGCTCTGGACGGATTTGGTGAGACTCCCTAAAGTTCGAGAATGTTATGTGAGGAACAAAATTCATGGTGGCTATGTGAACACAGAACACCCCCCTCCCCCCGCCCCCCAACAAAAAAAAAGTTCAGGGGGGTTGTATGAAACTAACCCTTATAACTGGTAATTTATCTATATTGTATCACATTAGATTTTTTTAATATCCCTTCCATTTTACACCATTAAAATTCACATAAGAGTACATTAGCATGATGTAGATTTAGAAACTACAAAATTTTAATGTTTTAGGGGGTAGTTGGTGAGAGTGTCTTTTACAAACTACAAAGTACTCTCGATCCTGCGAAGAAAGAACAGTTCCCGAGTCTAGGGTATGCAAACCCCAGGGGAGTCAGAAAACTCCCAACAAGCATGTACAATGAAGGAATTGTGCACGTGTAAGTGTGTGTAAGTGTGTGTAATAGGTATAAAGAAAAGATGAAAACTCAATTAAAGGTGATACTAGAAAAATACTAGTTATAGATATCAAACAAGGTTTACCACACAAGCACATTATTATTTTAGGTGTTATTTGAATTAGAGGAGAATATATTGGTGTATATAAATCGGGTTCCCGTAAACTGTCCCGGGAACACGGCTTCAAGTCAGGAAATTGGCCCTTAGCCCTTATATATATAAATCTGGATATCAAGAATGCGCATGAGCCCGCTTATATACACATTATGTTCTCCGTCCAATTTCCCTTTATAAACCCCACATTTATTCATTTATTTTAAGTGGTTGTGCATGAAATATTATTCACTAGCCACAGAGTTACCGTGGAACGGCTTCCGTAAAAGTTATAAAAAATAACCGTGAGCCAAAACATGACCAATCAAGATGGGTGCATCGTCTAGTCAATGCTATTATAATAATAGTAAATAATCAAGAGAAACTCCTCACATCGGGATATCGATGTCGAGGGTATAGTCATGCTATGATAACACATTTATAAATCATATTTTGACGGAAGTCGTCTTCATGCACAATCGGCCCTATTTAAATATCACTAGGTGATCAAACATAACATCAAGTGATCCAACAAGCATCAAGAAATCAATCAATATCATCATTCATCTTAACAAAAAGAAAATAAATAATTAGCACGATTATTTAATGTCAAAGCGGGCCAAAAAGGTTTTGATTTGATAGCATAGAAATTCTGAAAAACTGATTTTTAGTGAGCAAAAGGCACAAACGGGTCTGAAATATGACATTGGATCCTAACTGTGTCAAATGGGTCTGTAATTTGAGTTATAAACCCAAACGGGTCTGAACCGGGTCTGAAATTTGATATAAGGGGTCTGCAATATGATATAACGGGTCTGGAATTTGAAATTTGACCTTAACGGGTCGGGTTTGAGTTCAAAAACCGACCAAAAGAAAATTTTTTTGTAAAGATGATGGGCCTGGGATTCGACCCATGGACCTCTGTGCTAAAGGCTACGCCTCATAACCACTGCACCCTTTGGTTGACTTGCTGCAGCACATACTTTAACCCTATCTCCAGTTAACTATGAGTCTAAGGGTGTGTTTGGCAATAAGTTAAAATTGAGCCAGGACTAAACCTGGCCCAATTTTAACTTGAATTTTGTTTGGCAAATTTTAAGGCCAGCTCTGGCCTCATTTTTTGTATGCAAATAGTGCCACTAAAGCGGTTTTCTTTTGGACCGTAGGGCCTGGTCCAAACCAAAACTAAGGCAAAACCGGCCAGATCGTCCCGCCCAGCTTTGCTTCATTTGCCAACCGACCCTAAAGAAAAAAATAAAAATTAAAGATGATTAATGTTTGAAGAATTTAGAAAAACCTCCTCCCTCCTCTCTATAAAAGATTCAAGAAATAAAAGTGATGACCCAATCTCGCCTCTCTATCTCCATCGGCCATCGACGAATCTCAAATGAGCACCGCTAGCTACTCGAAATCAACCCCTCGAACTCAAATTTCCATGTAATTCCTCTTTCCCCTTCTCTATTCGCATCTGATATTGATCAATTTTAGGTTTTTTTCGCTTCGTTTCTGTTCTCTTCAATTAATTTCATGGTTTTGGTTTGAGCAGTTGAATTAAAGAAGCAGATCTCATGCTCCATCCAACTTTCCAACAAAACCGATGACCACATCGCCTTTTTATGGTAATTCTCAATGATTTCGTCATTTAATTCAATAAAAGTTTGAAAATTTTCCTTTTTTGTGATTTTTTTTCTTGATTTAGGTCAAGACTACAAGCCCGAAGAAATATTGTGTTAGGCTTAACACCGGGATCGTCTTGCCTCGATCTACATGCGATGTGATCGGTATTTTTTTTAATAAGATTTTACTTCAGTTTTAATCATAACATCGTTTCTTTTTTTGTTTGTTTTGAATGAGATTAAATTATTTGGGATTTGTTTGTAGTTACAATGCAAGCGCAGCGTGAGGCGCCTCCCGATATGCAATGCAAGGATAAATTTCTTGTTCAGAGTGTTATCACCAAAGATGAAGTCGCTCCGAAGGACATTACTCTGGAAATGGTATTGCTTTTTTATTAATTAATGTAGCTGCGATTCGATTTTAGTTTCCTTATGAGGGATTTTATTAGAATATGATATAATTAGCTACTTGGCGCATGCAATTGAGTTTAAAGACTGTATATTGTTGCATGAATTTGGATTTCGTTTTCTTCAGTTAAGAGACTTTTGGGTTCTTCTTTTAGAATTAGAATTGATGAATTAAACCTTTGTAGCTCATTTTGGTTCTAATTAAAGCCGGGTTTGATTTATGCGATTCAGATTTTAAGATAAAATTTCACGTGACGAACCGCAAAAATAAGATGGGAAAAAAATTGCGCACAAAAAAATATTGTAAGGAGGCCGTGCTTAGCACGGGATGAATACTAGTAATAATACTATGAACGAAAATATAATAAAAATAATAATAACTTTATTTCTAGAAAAAGAAATTTACACATAGATAGAAGATATGGTTTTGTTAGAAAATCCCTTGAATAGATGAAATTTATTATTTATTAGCTAAATCTACTCACTATTGGAATTTAGATTTAAAAGGAAAAAGTCAATCTCTTATTGGAACTGTCACAAACACCTGATCTAATCGACATAAAAAGAGGGAGCATGGGATTTGAACTTGTGACCAAGGAGTTAGCAAATGAGTCACCTAACCACTAGGCCAACCACATGTCTCCGAAATAGGCCACTGAATCTATGTTTATAACATGTAATTTCTGATTACTAGACTAACACAGATTATACAAAAAAAATAAAACTGAAAATATACTTGTGCAAAACTTAGCCTGAAATAGATAACAACAACCATATTCGAATTATAGAAAAAAATTGTACAAGAAGAGTTATTTCCTTGTTAGAAAAATATCATTATCTAGAAGAAAAATACTTGCATAAACTGTAAAGATTTTTTTACAGCATTCTAAATAATAAAATGTATAAAACCAACTACAATTTATTCCTCATGATTTTCTAGGAAAAATACTAGTATTTAGATAAAGTGATCATGAAATAAAAGAGTTAAAGGATAAGGAAATGCTTGCCGAGAAATAAATTAGAACTCTGAAATTAGAAATCTCTATCCGTTCCCTGTGCTTGAGTACCCGATCCTCTGAATTTTTTTTTCTCTCAGTTCTTTTTTTCCTCCGTATGTTTTGTGAAGAAGATAGAGGAAAAGGATAAGATCTTAAAAGAGTTGGTTTTGCAAAAGATCATGTGTAGAGATTTTCTAGTGAAAGTTTGGAGGAGTTAGTTGAGGAAAAACCGCAGGAAGAATAAAAAAAAAATTTACGGAAGAGGAGGAGATGCGGTTAAGATATTTTATTTAGAGGGAAATTAGGATATGATTTTGTTCAAATTCAAATAAAAGTGGGGTTTAAGGATAAAAGGCCTTCCATAAAAAATAAATAAAAACCAATTGGGCCTAAGAAAACTAGAAAAAAAAAATAACTGCGGTCTTTTCTTAAATATGCTTCATAAAAGTATAACCTTCTAACTTAACAGGAATTGTAAAAAAACTCAGTTATTACAGTGAAGGTCTAGAAGTGTAATTGATTTCATCCGTAGGGTAGCCCAGTGCACGAGGCTCCCGCCATTGAGAGCTCTGTGGAGAGTTAGATATACGCAGCCGTACCCCTGCATGCGAAGAGGATATTTCTAGGATTTTTTTAAACCTGTAAGATTTTCCTAAATCACCCACGGTGAGGTTGAGTCCTCATTCTCTTGAGAGAGAGAGAGAGAGAGAGAGAGAGAGAGAGAGAGAGAGAGACCATTCATTAAAAGTTTTGTGAGGAAATTGTATACATTTAATTTCCATAAAAATCAGCTTATACTTAAAACGGTTAATTGGAAAGAGATCAAAAGAGCAAGTGTTTATTTAAAAACAAATTGAAAGGATATATGGTTTTAATTAGAAAGAAAGGATTAATTAGGTGCAGAAACTAAAGGGTTTTTATGAGCCGCTTGGCGTAAAAATGAATTACTCTAAAGAGCCTTGATTAGTGTGGAAAAAATGAATTATTTGGATCATTAAAAGTAAATTTCTACAGAATGTGCCATGTGTACAATCTGGTCTTACTTTAGTATATTAGATAGTTAGGTGTGCTCGATGTTGCTATAACATGGGGCAGCCCATTTGCGGTCATTAGATGGCCCGTAATTTTTGGTCCAATATTACCCAATATAAAAAGAAAACACATACAATGCGAAGTTTCAAACTTCTTTTTTTAACAACAAAGTTTCAAACTTTATCCAATAATTTTTACTCACCGCAAAACTGAACTTTGCACCGCCGCAGTCTTTTTCTTTCAAAAACCTACATGAAAAACATTTTCCTTGTGAGCCAACCTGTAAGATCCCCATTCTGGTTGCTGATGCAGGTTTGTAAACAAACCCATCCATTTCTCTTATTTTTAAGGGTAAATTACACTAAACCCCATGAAATTCCAGTGTTTTGTAGTAAACCCCCATGAACTTTCAAAATCACAATAAACCCCCGATATCTTTTGCAGAAAACCCATATGAACTTTAAGGTTCTGATTTGTGGGGGTTTTCTATGAAACTTAGAAAGTTCATGTGGGGGTTTTGCAGAAAACCCATTTTGAAAGTTCATGGGATTTTACTGCAAAATATGGAAAGTTCTTGGGGGTTTAGTGTAATTTAAACTTTTTTTTTTCCTCGCCATGCTCGCATTCTGTTTGTTGATTCGCCTGTGAGTAGTGGATTCGTTGACAACTCGTAATCACTATAAACCTCAAACCTCGTAATCTTAAAAATTAATAAATTCCACTTAATCCTAATCACCGTAGGACTAGGATTACGCCTATAAACCTCCTGTCCTGATCATAACTACATCAGGAATAGGGTTAACTAAACCAAATTCCAATCGGCTTATGTATCACTCTCTATATGCAGCGCGCTCTATAAATAAACCCTCGGAACTCATCATCAAATTAAACCCATTCATCGTTGTATCTCTGTCTACAAGGTCCATGGCTAATCGTTTCAAGAGACAGAAAACTTGCCATAATATGCCTGAGAAAGAATGGGCAGAGCTTCCAACGGAGCTCCTAGGATTGATACTGCAGAAATTGGTGCTGCGGATCACGTTAGATTCAGTTGTGCCTGCAAATCATGGAACCGAGCTGTTAAGGAGAAAGCTTGGACCCCGAAGCCCGGCTCCCCATGGCTCATGCTACCGGGCAAAGACAACATTAGCGCTGAATTCTTGAGCTTCTCCGAAAACAGAATCTACAGCATTCCTCTTCCTCTTCCAGAGATCCAAGACGCTGCATGCATTGGGTCTTCTCACGGTTGGCTCATTACTGTCTATGACATGTCAGAGATGCATCTTTTGAATCCTGTAACTGCAGTGCAGATCCGACTCCCCTCTATCACTACTCTGCCCTATGTTTGCGAATTCGAAGATGCTTGCCGTCACTTATTTCTTTACAAGGCAATTCTATCCTCGCCTCCTTCTGCTGATGGCACCGGTGACTTCACGGTTATTCTTCTCCACAACCCTTTTAGGCTGCACGCAGATGATTTTAGTAATATGGCGATAACTAGAGTTGGGGATAATACCTGGACTCCATTGTCACGAGGATCTCACGGTAGCATTGCCGATATCATACATCACAAAGGGAAGTTATACGGTGTGGATATACGGGGGTTTCTCCACATTTGGGACCACCATCGTCTTTCATATGGGTCCAAATCCACTCTAAAAATACAATATTATTGCGGCATGAGCAAACTGTTGGTGGAGTCTGTCAACGGCGAATTATTCATGCTGCACAGGGACCTAGGAAACAAAACATTTGATGTCATTAGGCTTGATCTAGATAAACCTGAATTCATCCCTGTGAATGATCTCAACGACGACGTTTTCTTTGTCGGTCTGAATACCTCATTCGCTGTCTCTGCCACCAGATTCCCAGAGCTCAGAGGAAACTGCATCTACTTCACAGACGACTACTTCTTTGACTTTGATAACCTCGAGAACGAGCCACGTGACATGGGAGTGTTCTGTGTGAAGCTCCCGAGCACAGAGCCCATACCCAATCTTGGAGCGCACTCAAACCGCCACCCCTATATGGATCACTCCTACGTTGCTCTGAAAAGTACTACATGGCTAACTTGAATATGTAATGAAACATTCACTGGTTGTCATGTCTTGGAGTCTTAGCCTTCTTTTTTAATATGAGTTCTACCCTACTGTTCACGGTGCATTATATGTATGAACTTTCTTATATATTAAGAAGAATTTTCCTCTCGACCACTGTCTAATTTGATAAGAAGAGTAGAGAGTGATTTATGTAAATGTTGGAAGGCAATTAAGGTCAATTATGATCTTGTTGTTCAGGACACTTGCACGATTCAATGAGTTCAATTATGATCTTGTTGTTCAGGACACTTGCACGATTCAATGAGTTCGGCAAAATGATCACAAAAAAAAATGTTGAGATTGTGCCTTTGATTCAAGATAGTGTGAGAGGAGAGGGTGTAACTTGAGTGCCCATAGTCTTTGTTCATCTAAAAGATTGTAAGGAGTAGGATTTGGAGAAAATATAAGTGGTTGATTATGTATATGAGGTTGAGAGGTCGAGAGACGAGAGTTGAGCGGTTCCTCTTGTAAGGTTCTCCCTCTACATAGTGAAGTTTTGGTATTGTGCCCTATGGATGTATGCTAAAATTTATTGACTAAATCACATTAAATTGTAGCGTTCTGTTTCCTGATTGTGAGTATTTTTTATTTCGCGGAGTGTGATTGATTTCCAAGTTGTAGAGGTCGTAGTAGGGAGACTATAATCCCCAACAAGCGGTATCAGTGAGAATTTGGGAGTGAGTTTGCAAGATAGACATTCATGTAAGATTGAAGTATGACAGTATAAGAATCAAAATGAAGAAAAAGAAGAAACAAAGGAGAGAAGGTTCCCAGTTCGAGTGAATATTTTTTTCCCATTCTCTGAATCGCTACGGGAATGGGAGGAAGGATTAAAAGAACTCGTGAATTGTCGGAGGGAGGAATCATTAAATAATTAATTAATTAATTAGGTTTTTTTTACAAGGGAGCATCCCCATGAACCTTTGGACCATGGGTATCAAACCCCCAGGCGTGGCTAAGCAGCATTCCTCCGATGCACGGCCTTAGGTATTATAAGTAATTATATTCCTGCTGGTGCTCCCAAGAAGAGTCAAACCTGAGACCTTGAAGTACTACTCGTTGGTAGTTTACCAACTAAGTTAGACCCTATTAGGTTAATTAGGAAATTGTTTAATGACCCGTTCACAAGAAAGAAAAGGCGTATATCCTTGTTCACGTTTAATTAGGAAGAAGGAGCACGTGGATCTCGTGTTCTATTAAGACTTGGTGTTTGTTGGTTTTGCTGATTTATTCTAAGATATGAAATTTTCCTAAAGAATATACAAAATCTTAGTCGCTAGGTCAAAGTTCATCCAAATTAAGCTTTAAAAAAGAGTCTAAAGGATACAAAAAAGAAAAGAAAAAGAAAAATAGTGGGCTGGGTTGACTAACCAAACCCATTTTCATATGAGCCTGATCAGCGGGTTAGGTTGGGTAACTTGGGTTGTGCTCCCAGCCCAGATACCTGAGCTTTGGCCCGATCCATGATCAAGATTGGTCTGGATTGACCCGAATCAGATCAACCCAGAATTGCCGGACCTGTGTCCAGATTGGCCCAGTCCAGCCCATTCGCTAGGCATATCTTTCATATCACTAAATGAGTGCCCATGAGCACCCATTAGAAGGCCGTTAATATACAGTGCTTTTACTTTGTGTACTTTGACAAAAAAACTTTAACAAAAAAACCAAAAGCATTCACAAAGTCGAAGAAACTACTTTTAGCGAAAATTCACTTGTTTAACTCATTAACTCCAATCACATGTACGCAAAGTCTTTGAGTAAAGATAATACCCGGAAATCTTGGGATCCATTAATAACAAAGAGTGTACTTCATTGTTCATTTATCTTTAAATACATATTCCCTGACCTAATACATAGCTGGTGTATACTTCAGCTCTCTTGATCCCAGAGCATAATTTCTTAAAGGGTTAATTTAACAAAACTCCTATGAACTTAAGGCTTTTTCGCATAACCCCGCTAAAATTTTGCAGTGACTTACAAAACCCCTCTAAACTTTTAACTTTCTCACAAGACCCTTTACATGTACAGAAATAAAATTTCATTGAATTGTAGTTATTTGCGAACTAGCTAGGCAGGGGTTCTGCAAGAAATAAGTTAAAGCTCTAAGGGGATTTGGTGAGACTCCCTAAAGTTCAAGAATGTTATGTGAGGAACAAAATTCATGGGGGCTATCGGAACACAGAACACCACCCAAAGTACAATGGGGTTGTATGAAACTAACCCTTATTACTGGTAATTTATCTATATTGTATCACATTGGATATTTTTATATCCCTTCCGTATTACACCATTAAAATTCACATAAGAGTACATTAGCAAGATGCAAATTTAGAGGCATGATATGAAAATATGAACACCTTTAAGAATAAATAATCATTACAATCAAGGAAGATGATGTTTTCAGCATTTTACTCCTTTTGAATTTGACTATTTCAATACAATGTGAAAATGGTGTCGATATTCAGATTTATGGAGTAAATCTGCAAATAAGATAGATTTATGGGGTATATTTAGGTAATTCAGCATAATATTTTATCATGTGGAGGCACTATATCGAGTGAGTGATGAGGGCTTTCGCGCCCTCGCCTTCCCGTGGTCTATAAAAAGAGGTAGTCCTACGGACAATGGTAGCGTCGATTTTCGAGTTACAAGACTGACGAAAAGCTTTCGAAACCCTAGTAAGCTCTCTCTCTCTCTCCCTCTCTCTCTCTCTCAAACTATTTTTAGATCGATCGATTGATCGAAGTAGAATTTGTGCTCTTTGTAACTTTTTCAGTAGAGATCCTCTTGTAATTGCTTGATTTGTCTCGATGTTAGTGCAATCTTGCTGCAAAATTTGTTTATTGGAAGAATTAGGCAAAATTTTTTATGAGGTCATAATATTGAAAAGTTCGTAGGAGATCGGACTTGAAATTGCTTGATTTACTTCCGATTTGATGAAATTCTGCTTTGAAATCGATTTATGTATATTTAATTTGAAAAATTAGGCCTGTATGAGTAGTTTTTGTTGAAATAGTGATTGAAATGCTTAAGGTTCCTTAGACTAGATGATCTTTTGTTGGTTTTGCTGATTTATTCTGAGTTTGAAATTTTCCTAATGAAGCCATAAAATCAAAGTCGAGAGGTCAAAGTTCATCTAAATTAAGTTTTGAAAAAGAGTCAAAAGGATACAAAAAAGAAAAGAAAAAGAAAAACAGTGGGCTGGATTGACCAACCAGACCCATTTTCGTATGAGCCTGATCAGCGGGTTCGGTTGGGTAACTTGGGTTGAGCTCCCAGCCCAGATACCTGAGCTTTGGCCCGACCCATGATCAAGATTGGATCCGAATTGACCGTAACTGTGTCATCCTGCACTGTTTGACTGTGTCTAGATTTCCGGCTCCAAATTCTTCCACCATATCTTTCATATATCTAAACGAGTGCCCATGAGCACCCGTTAGAATATCGTTAATATATAGCTCTTCTACCTTGTGTACTTTGACAAAAAAAACTTTGACAAAAAAAAAAGAAGCATTCGCTAAGTCGAAGAAACTACTTTTAGTGAAAATTCACATATTTAACTCATTAACTCCAGTCACATGTAAGTAAAGTCTTTGACCAAAGATCATACACGGAGATCTTGGGATCCATTAATAACATAGAGTGGACGTCATTGTTCATTTATCTTTAAATACATATTCCCCAATCTAAACTTTGAACTTAAGGGTTAATTTATCAAACTCCTGTGAACTGAAGGCTTTTTCAAATAACCTCGCTAAAATTTTGGAGTGTCTTACTAAATCCCTCTAAACTTTGAACTTTTTCGCAAGACCCTCTACATGTACAGAATAATATTTCATTGATCCCAGAGCATAATTTCTTAAAGGGTTAATTAATCAAACACCTATGAACTTAAGGCTTTTTCACATAACCTCGCTAAAATTTTGGAGTGTCTTACAAAACCCCTCTAAACTTTGAACTTTCTCACAAGACCCTCTGCATGTACAGGAATAAAATTTCATTGAATTCTAGTTATTTGTAAACTAGCTAGGCAGGGGTCCTACAAGAAATAAGTTAAAGCTCTAGAGGGATTTGGTGAGACGCCCTAAAGTTCAAGGATGTTATGTGAGGAACAAAATTCATGGGGCCTATGTGAACATAGAACACCCCCAAAGTTCATGGGGGTTGTATGAAACTAACCCTTATAACTGGTAATTTATCTATATTGTATCACATTAGTTTTTTTTATCCCTTCTATTTTATACCATTAAAATTCACATAAGAGTACATTAGCAAGATGCAGATTTAGAGGCGTAATATGAAAATATGAACACCTTTAAGAATAAATCATCAAAACAATCTTTTTTCAAGGAAGATGATGTTTTTGTCATTTTACCCCTTTAAAATTTAACTATTTCAATACAATGTGAAAACAGTGTCAATATTCAGATTTAGGGAGTAAATCTACAAATAAGAAAATTTTAGGGGGTAAATTCAGCTAATTCAGCACAACATTTTGTCGTGTGGAGGCACTATATCGAGTGAGTGACGAGGGCTTTTTCCGCACTCGCACTCCCATGGTCTATAAATTGAGGTGATTCTACAGAGAACGGTAGCATCGATTTTCGAGTTCCAAGACTGACATAAATATTTTGAAACCCTAGTAAGTTCTCTCTTCTCTCTCTCTCGATCTATGTTTAGATCGATCAATTGATCGAAGTAGAATTTTTGCTCTTTGTAGCTTTTTTTGTAGAGAGCCTTTTGTAATTGCTTGATTTGTCTTGATGTTAGTGTAATCTTGCTGCAAAATTTGTTTATTGGAAGAATTAGTCAGATTTTTTTTCTAAAGTCATATTATTGAAAAGTTTGCAGGTGATTGGACTTGAAATTGCTTGATTTACTTCCGATTTGATGGAATTCTACTTTGAAAACGATTTATTTATGTTTAATTTGAGAAATTAGGTCTGCACGAGTAGTTTTTATTGAAATAGCGATTGAATTGCTTAAGGTTCCTTAGATTAGATAATCTTTTATTGGCTTTGCTGATTTATTCTGAGATCTGAAATTTTCCTGTAGAAGCCATAAAATCTTAGTCGGTAGGTCAAAGTTCATCTAAATTAAGTTTTAAAAAAGAGTCAAAAGGATACAAAAAAGAAAAGAAAAAGAAAAACAGTGGGCGGGGTTGACCAACCAGACCTATTTTCGTATGAGCCTGATCAGCGAGTTAGGTTGGGTAACTTGGGTTGTGCTCCTAGCCTAGATACCTGAGCTTTTGCCTGACCCATGATCAAGATTGGTCCGGATTGACCCAAACCAGATCAACCCAAAATTGTCGGACTTGTGTCCATATTGGCCCAGTCCTGCCCATTCGCTAGTCATATCTTTCATATCCCTAAACGAGTGCCATGAGCACCCATTAGGAGACCTTTAATATATAGCTCTTCTACCTTTTGTACTTTGATAAAAAAAACTTTGACAAAAGAAAAGAAGCATCCGCTAAGTAGAAGAAACTACTTTTAGCAAAAATTCACTTGTTTAACTCAATAACTCCAGTCACATGTAAGTAAAGTCCATGCCTAAAGATCATACACAGAGATCTTGGGATCCATTAATAACATAGAGTGGACTTCATTGTTTATTTATCTTTAAATACACATTCCCCGACCTAATATATAGCTAATGTATAGTTCTGCTCTCTTGATCCCAAAGCATAATTCCTTAAAGGGTTAATTTAAGAAAACTCATGTGAACTTAAGACATTTTCACATAACCCAGCTAAAATTTCGGAGTGTCTTACAAAACCCCTCTGAACTTTTGACTTTCTCACCGGACCCTCTACATGTACAGAAATAAAATTTCATTGAATTGTAGTTATTTGCGAACTAGCTTGGTAGGGGTCCTGCAAGAAATAAGTTATAGCTCTGGGCGGATTTGGTGAGACTCCCTAAAGTTCAAGAATGTTATGTGAGGAACAAAATTCATGGTGGCTATGTGAACACAAAACACTCCCCCCCCCCACCCCCAAAGTTCAAGGGGGCTGTATGAAACTAACCCATATAACTTGTAATTTATCAATATTGTATCACATTAGATTTTTTTATATCCCTTCCGTTTTACACCATTAAAATTCACATAAGAGTACAATAGCAAGATGTAGATTTAGAAACTACAAAATTTTAATGTTTCAGGGGGTGGTTGGTGAGAGTGTCTTTTACAAACTATAAAATTTCAAGGGGCTGCTAGAAACTTTCTAATTTCCTATGTGGGGTGCAAGTTTTTTAATTTTAAGGTGTTTTTTTATAATTTTGAATTTGAGGGTTTTTTTGTAATTTTTAAATTAGACGTTGTTTTTACAAATTTCAATGTTTTAGGGGGCTGCTGGTAATTATAGATTGCATATTTGTCATTTGTGAGTTTTGAAATTTCAGTGCGATTTTTTGAAATTTTGAGCATTTGAGGGTGTTTTTTGGATTTTTTAAACTTTGAGGTAGTTTTTTCGCAGATTTTAAGCTTTTAGGTGTTTTATGTCAGCTTTTTAGACTATAAGTGTTTTTTTTTGCAATTTTCATAGTTTAAGGCTTGAAAACTCAGGGTGAAGGTCTGCAAGTGTAATTAATTTCATCCGTAGGGTGGCCTAGTGCACGAGGCTCCCGCCATTGAGAGCTCTGTGGGGAGTTAGATATACGCAGCCTTACCCATGCATGCAAAGAGGATGTTTCTAGGATTTTTTAAACCCATGACTTCCAGGTCACAAGGCAACAACCTTGCAGTTGCGCTAAGGCTCACCCTCAAATGATTTCATCCGTAATTTAAAATTTTGAACTTTGAGGGTGTTTTTACAAATTTTAATATTTTAGGGGGTTGCTTATAATTTCCAAATTTCATGTTTTTCATTTGTAAGTTTTAAAATTTTTAGGGCGTTATTTTGTAAAATTGAACTTTTGAGGGTATTTTTAGATTTTTGAAAGTTTAAGGGTTTTTTGAAATTTAAAACTTTTAGGTGTTTTATGTAATTTTCTGGAATTTGATTGTGTTTTTACAATTTTCATAGTTTAAGGATTTAAAACTCAGGATGAAGGTTTAGAAGTGTAAATGATTTCATCGTAATTTTGATAGAGATATATAAGGTTTTGGATAGTTTTAAGATTAAGTTAAACATTTAATAGAGTTTTAGGATAATTAGAATATTTTAAGTTGAGGATAGTTTTTGATTAAAATATAATATTTAAAGGTCATGTTTGGATTAGGATTAAGTTAAATATTTAATATATTTTTATAATAGTTGGGATATTTATAGTTGATGATAGATTTTGATTTAAATGTAATATTTAAAAGAGTTAAGGGTAATATTGTCTAGGAAAAGTTGTTCCCAAGCACACTTCTATAAGGAGTATGATATGAATTATACTTTTATTATCATGACATGTGCTTTAAATAGAAGTCTATTTTAGTAAATAAAAATTGTTTTTTCATTAATTGTAACAAACTTTGATATAGCCCATTTAGTTAAATCCAGATTCTCAAAACTAACTCTCTTCTTAATTATCTCTAATCAAATTCCTCTCATTCTACTACCATCGTGGGTCCTTGGCTTCAAGATTTAAAAAACACATTTCCAAGTATGAATATCGTGAAGACTAGGCCGTGCAATCAATTGCGCGATAATTGCTTGAATGATTGTTAAGTTAAAAGAGATATATTTAGGACAATTGATAGGAGTTGATTGTACAAAGATTCAAAAACATGAAAACTCGTTAGAAAAAATTGTAACGTATAATTTCTTTTAATGTTGGAATATATTAATACATTTGTTTTTGTGGATTCATAATTTATTTATTTACATCCTTTTATGACATTTGCTAGGTTTTTAAATGTCACCTTACACTATTAGTGAATTAACAAAAGATTTTGTCATTAAATGTTGACTATAATTTACTTTACAATAGAATATAATGCTATAATTTAAAAGAAATTGCTATATTTGGTGCTATACTTTATTATAATTGTCATACCATTGAGAAATTGTAATATTGTAGATGTCTAAACTGATTGAAGGCATTTTATTCCCAAAATAATTAAGAAAAATATCGTATAGAAAATAAATTATATAAGTTGATTATATAAAATACAAAATAGAATTTACTATTGGTTAAAACCAAACAAACGAAAATTTGAAAATTGTTTAAGAGAGAAAATTCAAAATACTTATAATAATTAAAATATTATGATGACAAAACTTTTACTTAGTTCGCAGACATATCATGGTTTTTTTTTTTGTTCAAATCATAACATTTTCACTTAATATAACTAGCAGTGGAGTTGGAATTAGCTTGGGCTACGAATTGGAGAGTTTTTGCTCTCTGTGGTATAAGAGAAGACGAGATAGAGTCTATTGAGTCTCATCTTTTTCTTTAAAAACCAAGTCCAAATAGAACCTGGGACCATGGGAGCCATGTTGGAACCTCTCAACCGTCCAATTCATCCGCGGTGGGGATGAATCCTCATTCTTTTGAGAGAGAGAGAGAGAGAGAGAGAGAGAGAGAGAGAGAGGCCATTCATTAAAAGTTTTGAAAGGGAATTGTTTACATTTAATTTCCATTAAAATCAGCCTATACTTAAAATGGTTAATTGGAAAGAAATTAAAAGGGGAAGTGTTTATTTGAAAACAAATTGAAAGGATATATGGTTTTAATTAGAAAGAAATGATAAATTAAGTGCAGAAACTAAGGGGTTTTTATTAGCCGCATGGCGTAAAAATGAATTACTCTGAAGAGCCTTGATTAGTGTGGAAAAAATGAATTATTTGGATCATAAAAAGTAATGTCTACAAAATGTGCCATATGTGCAATCTGGTCTTACTTTAGTATACTAGTATAATGCACGTGCGTTGCACGTGGATATACTTGTTTTATATTTTAGATATATTTTTGTGGGCATGAAAATAAGGAAGTAGCTCAAACGAAAAGATAAAGATTTAAAATAAACAATTAAAAAGAAATTTTGAGAGCATATAGCAGTAGATAAATTTAAAAATAAAATGCGGGTCGCCCATCAACAACTCTCTCCGTGAACGACGCGAAGGCGGTGCGGGTCGCCCATCAACAACTCTCTCCGTGAACGACGCGAAGGCGGTGCGGGTCGCCCATCAACAACTCTCTCCGTGAACGACGCGAAGGCGGTAATGTACCGTCCGCCTACCAATTGAGTATCTCGGGGCCATTCCACGTCGCTCGTCCATTCCATCGCCGCCGTCTCCCCGGACGACGCGAAGGCGGTAATGTACCGTCCGCCACCAATTGAGTATCTCGGGGCCATTCCACGTCGCTCGTCCATTCCACGCCGCCGTCCATTCCACGCCGCCGTCCATTCCACGCCGCCGTCCATTCCACGCCGCCGTCCATTCCACGTCGCTCGTCCATTCCACGCCGCCGTCCATTCCACGCCGCCGTCCATTCCACGCCGCCGTCCATTCCACGCCGCCGTCCATTCCATCGCCGCCGTCTCCCCGGACGACGCGAAGGCGGTGCGGGTCGCCCATCAACAACTCTCTCCGTGAACGACGCGAAGGCGGTGCGGGTCGCCCATCAACAACTCTCTCCGTGAACGACGCGAAGGCGGTGCGGGTCGCCCATCAACAACTCTCTCCGTGAACGACGCGAAGGCGGTGCGGGTCGCCCATCAACAACTCTCTCCGTGAACGACGCGAAGGCGGTGCGGGTCGCCCATCAACAACTCTCTCCGTGAACGACGCGAAGGCGGTGCGGGTCGCCCATCAACAACTCTCTCCGTGAACGACGCGAAGGCGGTAATGTACCGTCCGCCACCAATTGAGTATCTCGGGGCCATTCCACGTCGCTCGTCCATTCCACGCCGCCGTCCATTCCACGCCGCCGTCCATTCCACGTCGCTCGTCCATTCCGTCGCTCGTCCATTCCATCGCCGCCGTCTCCCCGGACGACGCGAAGGCGGTGCGGGTCGCCCATCAACAACTCTCTCCGTGAACGACGCGAAGGCGGTGCGGGTCGCCCATCAACAACTCTCTCCGTGAACGACGCGAAGGCGGTGCGGGTCGCCCATCAACAACTCTCTCCGTGAACGACGCGAAGGCGGTGCGGGTCGCCCATCAACAACTCTCTCCGTGAACGACGCGAAGGCGGTAATGTACCGTCCGCCACCAATTGAGTATCTCGGGGCCATTCCACGTCGCTCGTCCATTCCGTCGCTCGTCTCCCGGACGACGCGAAGGCGGTGCGGGTCGCCCATCAACAACTCTCTCCGTGAACGACGCGAAGGCGGTGCGGGTCGCCCATCAACAACTCTCTCCGTGAACGACGCGAAGGCGGTGCGGGTCGCCCATCAACAACTCTCTCCGTGAACGACGCGAAGGCGGTAATGTACCGTCCGCCACCAATTGAGTATCTCGGGGCCATTCCACGTCGCTCGTCCATTCCACGCCGCCGTCCATTCCACGTCGCTCGTCCATTCCACGCCGCCGTCCATTCCACGCCGCCGTCCATTCCACGTCGCTCGTCCATTCCACGTCGCTCGTCCATTCCACGCCGCCGTCCATTCCACGTCGCTCGTCCATTCCACGCCGCCGTCCATTCCACGCCGCCGTCCATTCCACGCCGCCGTCCATTCCACGCCGCCGTCCATTCCACGTCGCTCGTCCATTCCACGCCGCCGTCCATTCCACGTCGCTCGTCCATTCCACGTCGCTCGTCCATTCCACGCCGCCGTCCATTCCACGCCGCCGTCCATTCCACGCCGCCGTCCATTCCACGTCGCTCGTCCATTCCGTCGCTCGTCCATTCCGTCGCTCGTCCATTCCATCGCCGCCGTCTCCCCGGACGACGCGAAGGCGGTGCGGGTCGGCCCATCAACAACTCTCTCCCGTGAACGACGCGAAAGGCGGTAACAGCCGTCCGCCCAGCCAATTGAGTATCTCGGGGCCATTCCACGTCGCTCGTCCATTCCACGTCGCTCGTCTCCCGGACGGCAGCGAAAGCGTGCCGTGCCCGGCCAATTGAGTATCTCGGGGCCATTCCACGTCGCTCGTCCATTCCACGTCGCTCGTCTCCCCGGACGACGCGAAAGGCGGTGCTAGTCGTCCTTCAAACCCGTCGCCCACTATAACCCCGTCCAACCAGTCGTAGGCCTCTCTCGACAATGCAGAGCGAATCTAGGCCCCCTCTTCTCAGCCACCCATCCCCAAGCGACGCGAAAGGCGGCACTAGTCGTCCCCTCCAGCCGATTACCCCAAGTGACGCCTCAAGAGGCCGTGCGAGTCGGCCACCCGGCCTCAGCTCCCCCCTCTCTCATCCTACGTGGTTCCCTCCACTCGAACGACGATTATACAGTACTCGAGCCCATCAACATCGCATTAAACGCCCTGACAGCCCCTTAACTCCCCCGTCTCTCACGGTATTTAAGGCACCTCGGACCCATGCAGCTACAGGCGCCGTCAATCCCATCCCATTAATGGCGAATAGACCACACCAACCCTCAAATTACCCGCAATTTGACACTTGTAAAGGCCAGCCACCATAGCAGACCAAGGGATTGTCAGCCAATCACCGGCCCACACGTGGAGCGAAGGGCTGACTCATCGGTGGTCTCTTAACCGATGGAAAGACGAAAATACCCCCGGCAACCCTAAGTATAAGTAGCAACATGAACAGCGAACCAAGTAAGTGATCTCTTCCAAGTGAATTCCTGCTCCATTAAGTCATCCCCCATTACTAACTTGATCGTCGGAGGAACCACCGGAGATCCCAACTCCGCCCTTTCCACAGGTCCCCCCTTATTGTAGGCGAACCCCATGACTGGAGTCAGCGTCCCTGGGCATTAGGAGAGAAGGCGGACTCCGTTCATTCAAAAAGCTAAGCTCACCCGAGGTTAGTGACTGTGATTATATACATCAACACCATCCATTTCATTTCTCTCTCTCAAATTGTGTACGTGTCATCAGTTAAATTTAAAATAATACAGCAAAGGAAATAAGGGCAAGGATTTGCTAACTCCTTTTCTTTCTTCTATACTTATCATTCTTGGAAGAAAATAAAAACAATAAATCATGTCTATTAAAATAACTTTATATCCTCCTTCAATTTGCAGAAGATAATAAGTGAAGCATCAATGCAGATAAATAATAAAGCAAATCTGCAATAACCTTCGCGTGCAAAAAGAATTGTCCAGTGAAAGAAGCCACTAAAACATCCAAACATGAAAATCCACTTTTTTTTCTCTGTCAGGCAAATTAACAATGGAAATTCTGTGTTTAGAACATGCAAGCAAGCAATTTGGCTTAACATGATTTAGTATCTATAACATTCAACTATTCATAAATTTATGCCTGTCTTGAGAAAAATATATATTTAGCTAAGATTTATATATGTGAGAAAGACTACACCAAGCCACTCAAAAAATGCATAAATTTGTAACATACTAATCTTATGTGTTCTAAATCTATTTTTTCTCAGAAAATAAATGGTCAAGGAAAAACATCAAGTACATAAGGTGCATAACCAATGATAACACTTGATACGGATCAAATGGATAACCATAAGCTATGTAAAGTTCACAAAATAAAAGATGGAAGGAATTGGATAAATCAAGGATGTAAAGATGAATTCTCTTGAATAAAATAGTTTCTCTTACAAACGATAGGAGCTAATACTTGCAACAATTAAGAACAAAGAGGACAAATTCATAGCTGAGGACTAAGCATTCACTATCTAAACAAAGAAGCCACATAAATCCTAACTAATTTAGTTTCTGCAGATCCAACTATTCATGAATTTATGCATTTTTGAGCAAAAATAGATTTAGAACGTATAAGATTAGTATGTTAGAAAGACTATACCAGGACACTCAAATCAATCTGTCCCTCCTATAAAAACTTGTTCTTCGTGAGCAAATTTGTTAGCCTTCATATTGAACATGTATCTTTTGCCAATGCAGCAATATCCGCACAATGATTAAACAAAGATGTGAAATGCATATGAATTGTGAGAATTCAATGGTCAATAGAAATGACTTGCAATATAGTAGAATAATAGATAATGAGGAATTGAAAAATAATTGATGTGCCTAGAATATAAAGTAGGATCTAAGACAATAATGAAAAATAATTGATGGCCAAAATGAAAATAATTAATCTGTTGAGAAAAATGAAAAAATGGTTAATTAATATCCTCACAAAAGCAAATTAAAAAAGGGTTATTTTGATATTACCCCTAACTAATCTAATATTCTGAAATTAGTCTCTCAACTCATTGAAATTGGTCATAGGTACCCTAAGCCTTAAGTTATTTTAAACTTACTATTAGGTCCCCAAGTCTCATAAGTGTTTCAAATTAATCCTTCAAATTGCTACTTTCTATTCTTATTACTTCTATTCTTTATTGGAGGGACTAACTTAAAATTATGGGTGGCAAGTTCAATGATTTGAGGGACTAATTTCAAAATATTAAAGGCTTGAGGGACTAATGCAGAAGTAACATTAAGAATCTTCTATGGTTTTCATGATTTTTCTATCCAACACCATGTATTGAACATGTTAAGCACCTAACGCACAATAATTCAATACAAACCTCAGGTTCTCATCTTTAAAATAATCTAGCAAAATTCGATCTTTAACAAATACCCAATTCTCAATTTGTCTAAAAACCCAACAAAAATCAAAACATTCAACCAACAAATAAGTTATAACTCTACCGCAATCATCTCAACATTGTTTGCATTATCAAATAACCTAGCAAGTTCAACACTATCTGCCATAAAAGGCAAGTTCCCAATGAAAGCTTCAAGAGGACGAACTCGCCTCATTGTCACCAACAACATCCTCCTGAGGCCAGACTCTCTGAGAGCTATTTGTTTCAAAGTGGGGTGCTGGAGAAAAATAAATATTCATTGGCAATTACTATCATTGAAAAAAACAGTTAAATGGCCATAATAACTCTAATAGTGCAGTGTTTGGAAGGTTAAGAGTTGGCTGTTTACGCCCAACCCAATCGGACCCCATAAAAGAAAAGAAACATTCATTTGATCAAAATTTATTTCATAATTACCACTACGCCATTGAAATTTTGATGAGCTAATTGAAGATTGAGAACTTGCATGAGCATACTTTGATGGTTGTAGATACAATTTTGAAAGGTATTTGGGGAAAAAAGATTTAACACCCTTCAAACTTTCATGATAGTGTAAGATGTAGATATACAAAGTTGGAATTATCAACTTTAAAAGGGGTAAAAAGGGCATTCAAAAGTTTTAACACCCCAATCCTCTTTTATATATAGTATAGATATAGATATAGATATAGATTAGATAGTGAGGTGTGCTCGATGTTGCTATTACTTGGGGCAGCCCATTTGCTGTCATTCCATGGCCCGTATTTTTTGGTCCAATATTACCAAATATAAAAAGAAAACAAATACAATGCAAAGTTTCAAACTTCTTCCAGTTTTTTTTAACAACAAAGTTTCAAACTTTATCCAACAATTTTTACACATCGTAGGGCTGAACTTTGTGTAAGAGACCCAGGAGAACTCACCCCTAAAAGCTAGCTTGTAGAGAGAGGGAACCCAAATCTCTTATAAACCCACATCAAGTCACCCATATGACCGATGTGGGACTAAATGGACCTAACATACCACCACGCTTCGATCCCTACCACGCTGGTGGCTTTGTACTAGCCTAACCTAGTCGGTCGAACAGCTTTACCATCTGCGTCACCACGCGGCACAGCTTGAGAAGGTGGGATCGGCTCGATACCATTTGTAAGAGACCCAGGAGAACTCACCCCTAAAAGCTAGCTTGTAGAGAGAGGGAACCCAAATCTCTTATAAACCCACATCAAGTCACCCATATGACCGATGTGGGACTAAATGGACCCTAACACTTTGCACCGCCGCGGTCTTTTTCTTTCAAAAACCTACACGAAAAAGATTTTTCACATGAGCCAACCTGTAAGATCCCCGTTCCGGTTGCTGATGCAGGTTTGTAAACAAACCCATCCATTTCTCTTATTTTTTAAGGGTAAATTACACTAAACCCCATGAACTTCCAGTGTTTTGTTGTAAACCCACATGAACTTTCAAAATCACACTAAACCCCCGATATCTTTTGTAGAAAACCCATATGAACTTTAAGGTTCTGATTTGTGGGGGTTCTCTAGGAAACTTAGAAAGTTCAAGAGGGCTTTCTGCAACTCCAAAAAGTTCATGGGCATTTAGTGTGATTTTGAAAGTTCATGGGAGTTTACTGCAAAAAGTTGAAAGTTCATGGGGGTTTAGTGTAATTTAACCTTTTTTTTCCGTCATGCTCGCATACTGTTTGTCGGTTCGCCTGTGAGTAGTGGACTCGTTAACATCTCCTAATTCTAACGACTTTTTCCCATTGCAGCAATATAACTCCTAGTCGTAATCAGTATAAACCTCGTAATCCTAAAAGTTAATAAATTCCTCTTAATCCTAATCACCGTAGGAATAGGATTACGCTTATAAACCTCCTACCCTGATCCTAGCTACATCAGGAATAGGGTTAACTAAACCAAATTCCAACCGGCTTATCTATCACTCTCAATATGCAGCGCGCTCTACAAATAAACACCCGGAACTCATCAAATTAAACCCCTTCATCTTTGTATCTCTGTCTACAAGGTCCATGGCTAATCGTTTCAAGAGACAGAAAACTTGCCATAATATGCCTGAGAATAAAGAATGGGCAGAGCTTCCAACGGAGCTCCTGGGATTGATACTGCAGAAATTGGTGTTGCCGGATCACGTTAGATTCAGTTGTGCCTGCAAATCATGGAACCGAGCTGTTAAGGAGAAAGCTTGGACCCCGAAGCCCGGCTCCCCATGGCTCATGCTACCGGGCAAAGACAACATTAGCGCTAAATTCTTGAGCTTCTCCGAAAACAGAATCTACAGCATTCCTCTTCCTCTTCCAGAGATCCGAAGACGCGTATGCATTGGGTCTTCTCACGGTTGGCTCATTACTGTCCATGACATGTCAGAGATGCATCTTTTGAATCCAGTAACTGCAGTGCAGATCCGACTCCCCTCTATCACTACTCTGCCCTATGTTTGCGAATTCGAAGATGCTTGCCGTCACTTATTTCTTTACAAGGCAATTCTATCCTCGCCTCCTTCTGCTGATGGCACCGGTGACTTCACGGTTATTCTTCTCCACAACCCTTTTAGGCTGCACGTAGATGATTTTAGTAATATGGCGATAACCAGAGTTGGGGATAATACCTGGACTCCATTGTCACCAGGATCTCACGATAGCATTGCCGATATCATACATCACAAAGGGAAGTTATACGGCGTGGATATAGGGGGGCTTCTCCACACATGGGACCACCATCGTCTTTCATATGGGTCCAAATCCACTCTAAAAATACAATATTATTGCGGCATGAGCAAACTGTTGGTGGAGTCTGTCAACGGCGAATTATTCATGCTGCACAGGGACCTAGGAAACAAAACATTTGAAGTCATTAGGCTTGATCTAGATAAACCTGAATTCATCCCTGTGCATGATCTCAGCGACGACGTTTTCTTTGTCGGTCTGAATACCTCATTCGCTGTCTCTGCCACCAGATTCCCAGAGCTCAGAGGAAACTGCATCTACTTCACAGACGACTACTTCTTTGACTTTGATAACCTCGAGAACGAGCCACGTGACATGGGAGTGTTCTGTGTGAAGGTCCCGAGCACAGAGCCTATACCCAATCTTGGAGCGCACTCAAACTGGCCACCCCCTATATGGATCACTCCTACGTTGCTCTGAAAAGTACTACATGGCTAACTTGAATATGTAATGAAACATTCATTGGTTGTCATGTCTTGGAGTCTTAGCCTTCTTTTTTAATATGTGTTCTACCCTACTGTTCACGGTGCATTATATGTATGAACTTTCTTATATATTAAGAAGAATTTTCCTCTCGACCACTGTCTAATTTGATAAGGAGAGTAGAGAGGGAGGAATCATTAATTAATTAATTAACTAATTAGGTTTTTTTACAAGGGAGCATCCCCATGAACCCTTGGACCATGGGCATCAAACCCCTAGGCGTGGCTAAGGGGCACTCCTCCGATACACGACCTTAGGTTTACAAGTAATTAAATTCCTGCTGGTGCTCCCAAGAAGAGTCAAACCTGAGACCTTAGAGTACTACTCGTTGGTAGTTTACCAACTAAGTTAGACCCTATTAGGTTAATTAGGAAATTGTTTAATGACCCGTTCACAAGAAAGAAAAGGCGTATATCCTTGTTCACGTTAATTTAGGAAGAAGGAGCACGTGGATCTCGTGTTCTATTAAGACTTGGTGTTTGTTGGTTTTGCTGATTTATTCTGAGATATGAAATTTTCCTAAAGAATATACAAAGTCTTGGTCACTAGGTCAAAGTTCATCTAAATTAAGTTTTAAAAAAGAGTCAAAAGGATACAAAAAAGAAAAGAAAAGGAAAAACAGTGGGCTGGGTTGACCAACCAAACCCATTTTCATATGAGCCATATCAGCGGGTTAGGTTGGGTAACTTGGGTTGTGCTCCCAGCCCAGATACCTAAGCTTTGGCCCGATCCATGATCAAGATTGGTCCGGATTGACCCGAATCATATCAACCCACAATTGCCGGACCTGTGTCTAGATTGGCCCAGTCCAGCCCATTCCCCAAGCATATCTTTCATATCACTAAATGAGTGCCCATGAGCATCCGTTAGAAGGCTGTTAATATACAGTGCTTTACCTTGTGTCCTTTGACAAAAAAACTTTAACAAAAAAGCAAAAGCATTCGCAAAGTCGAAGAAACTACTTTTAGTGAAAATTCACTTGTTTAACTAATTAACTCCAATCACATGTAAGTAAAGTCTTTGAGTAAAGATAATACACGGAGATCTTGGGATCCATTAATAACAAAGAGTGTAATTCATTGCTCATTTATCTTTAAATACATATTCCCTGACCTAATACATAGCTGGTGTATACTTCAGCTCTCTTGATCCCAGAGCATAATTTCTTAAAGGGTTAATTTAACAAAACTCTTGTGAACTTAAGGCTTTTTCGCATAACCCCGCTAAAATTTTGGAGTGACTTACAAAACCCCTCTAAACTTTTAACTTTCTCACAAGACCCTCTACATGTATAGAAATAAAATTTCATTGAATTGTAGTTATTGGCGAACTAGCTAGGCAGAGATCCTGTAAGAACAAAGTTAAAGCTCTAAGGGGATTTGGTGAGACTCCCTTAAGTTCAAGAATGTTATGTGAGGAACAAAATTCATGGGGGCTATCTGAACACAGAACATCACCCAAAGTTCAAGGGGGTTGTATGAAACTAACCCTTATAACTGGTAATTTATCTAAATTGTATCACATTAGATGTTTTTGTATCCCTTCCATTTTATACCATTAAAATTCACATAAGAATACATAAGCAAGATGCAAATTTAGAGGTGTAATATGAAAATGTGAACACCTTTAAGAATAAATTATCATTACAATCAAGGAAGATGATGTTTTCATCATTTTACACCTTTTGAATTTGACTATTTCAATACAATGTGAAAATGGTGTCGATATTCAGATTTATGGAGTAAATCTGCAAATAAGATAGATTTAGAGGGTATATTTAGGTAATTCAGCATAATATTTTATCATGTGGAGGCACTATACTGAGTCAGTGATGAGGGCTTTCCCGCCCTCACCCTCCCGTGGTCTATAAATAGAGGTAGTACTATGCACAATGGTAGTGTCGATTTTCGAGTTACAAGACTGACATAAAGCTTTCAAAACCCTAGTAAGTTCTCTCTCTCTCTCTCTCTCTCTCTCTCTCTCTCTCTCTCTCTCTCTATCTATCTATCTATCTCTAACTATTTTTAGATCGATTGATTGATCGAAGTAGAATTTGTGCTCTTTGTAACTTTTTCAGTAGACATCCTTTTGTAATTGCTTGATTTGTCTCGATGTTAGTGTAATCTTGCTGCAAAATTTGTTTATTGGAAGAATTAGTCAAAATTTTTAACGAAGTCATAATATTGAAAAGTTCGCTGGAGATTGGACTTGAAATTGCTTGATTTACTTTCAATTTGATGGAATTCTGCTTTGAAATAGATTTATTTATGTTTAATTTGAAAAATTAGGCCTGTATGAGTAGTTTTTGTTGAAATAGTGATTGAAATGCTTAAGGTTCCTTAGACTAGATGATCTTTTGTTGGTTTTGCTGATTTATTCTGAGTTTGAAATTTTCCTAATGAATCCATAAAATCTATGTCGATAGGTCAAAGTTCATCTAAATTCAGTTTTGAAAAAGAGTCAAATGGATATAAAAAAGAAAAGAAAAAGAAAAACAGTGGGCTGGGTTGACCAACCAGACCCATTTTCGTATGAGCCTGATCAGCAGGTTTGGTTGGGTAACTTGGGTTGTGCTCCCAGCCCAGATACCTGAGCTTTGGCCCGACCCATGATCAAGATTGGTCCGAATTGATCGTAACCAGATCAACCCAGAATTGCCGGACCTATGTCTAGATTGGCTCAGTCCAGCCCATTTGCCAGCCATATCTTTCATATCTCTAAACGAATCTTCATGAGCACCCGTTAGAATATCGTTAATATATAGCTCTTCTACCTTGTGTACTTTGACCAAAAAAAAAAAGAAGTATTCGCTAAGTCGAAGAAACCACTTTTAGCCAAAATTCACATATTTAACTCATTAACTCCAGTTACATGCAAGTAAAGTCTTTGACCAAAGATCATACTCGGAGATCTTGGGATCCATTAATAACATAGAGTGGACGTCATTGTTCATTTATCTTTAAATACATATTCCCAGATCTAATACATAGCTGGTGTATAGTTCAGCTCTCTAAACTTTGAACTTAAGGGTTAATTTATCAAACTCCTGTGAACTGAAGGCTTTTTCACATAACCTCGCTAAAATTTTGGAGTGTCTTACAAAATCCCTCTAAACTTTGAACTTCCTCACAAGACCCTCTACATGTACAGAATAATATTTCATTGATCCCAAAGCATAATTTCTTAAAGGGTTATTAATCAAACACCTATGAACTTAAGGCTTTTACACATAACCTCGCTAAAAGTTTGGAGTGTCGTACAAAACCCCTCTAAACTTTGAACTTTCTCACAAGACCCTCAGCATGTACAGGAATAAAATTTCATTGAATTCTAGTTATTTGTAAACTAGCTATGTAGGGGTCGTACAAGAAATAAGTTAAAGCTCTAGGGGGATTTGGTGAGACGCCCTAAAGTTCAAGGATGTTATGTGAGGAACAAAATTCGTGGGGCCTATGTGAACATAGAACACCCCCAAAGTTCATGGGGGTTGTATGAAACTAACCCTTATAACTGGTAAATTATCTATATTGTATCACATTAGTTTTTTTTATCCCTTCTATTTTATACCATTAAAATTCACATAAGAGTACATTAGCAAGATGCAGATTTAGAGGCGTAATATGAAAATATGAACACCTTTAAGAATAAATCATCAAAACAATCCTTTTTTCAAGGAAGATGATGTTTTCATCATTTTACCCCTTTAAAATTTGACTATTTCAATACAATGTGAAAACAGTGTCAATATTCAGATTTAGGGAGTAAATCTACAAATAAGAAAAATTTAGGGGGTAAATTCAGCTAATTCAGCACAACATTTTATCGTGTGGGGCACTATATCGAGTGAGTGACGAGGGCTTTTTCCGCCCTCGCCCTCCCATGGTCTATAAATTGAGGTGGTTCTATGGAGAATGGTAGCATCGATTTTCGAGTTCCAAGACTGACGTAAATATTTTGAAACCCTAGTAAGTTCTCTATCTCGATCTATTTTTAGATCGATCAATTGATCGAAGTAGAATTTGTACTCTTTGTAGCTTTTTCTGTAGAGAGCCTTTAGTAATTGCTTGATTTGTCTCGATGTTAGTGTAATCTTGCTGCAAAATTTATTTATTGGAAGAATTAGTCGGATTTTTTTATAAAGTCATATTATTGAAAAGTTTGCAGGAGATTGGACTTGAAATTTGCTTGATTTACTTCCGATTTGATGGACTTCTACTTTGAAATCAATTTATTTATGTTTAATTTGAGAAATTAGGTCTGCACGAGTAGTTTTTGTTGAAACGGTGATTGAATTGCTTAAGTTTACTTAGATTAGATGATCTTTTATTAGTTTTGCTGATTTATTCTGAGATCTGAAATTTTCCTATAGAAGCCACAAAATCTTAGTCGGTAGGTCAAAGTTCATCTAAATTAAGTTTTAAAAAAGAGTCAAAAGGATAAAAAAAAATAAAAGAAAAAGAAAAACAGTGGGCTGGGTTGACCAACCAGACCTATTTTCGTATGAGCCTGATCAGCGGCTTAGGTTGGGTAACCTGGGTTGTGCTCCTAGCCCAGATACCTGAGCTTTGGCCCGACCCATGATCAAGATTGGTCCGGATTGACCCGAACCAGATCAACCCAAAATTGTTGGACTTGTGTCTAGATTGGCCCAGTCCAGCCCATTCGCTAGTCATATCTTTCATATCCCTAAACAAGTGCCCATGAGCACCCAGTAGGAGACATTTAATATATAGCTCTTCTAACTTGTGTACTTTGACAAAAAAAAAACTTTGACAAAAGAAAAGAAGCATTCGCTAAGTCGAAGAAATTACTTTTAGCAAAAATTCACTTGTTTAACTCATTAACTCCAGTCACATGTAAGTAAAGTCTATGCCCAAAGATCATACACGGAGATCTTGGGATCCATTAATAACATAGAGTGGACTTCATTGTTTATTTATCTTTAAATACATATTCCCCGACCTAATACATAGCTAGTGTATAGTTTAGCTCTCTTGATCCCAAAGCTTAATTCCTTAAAGGGTTAATTTAAGAAAACTCATGTGAACTTAAGACTTTTCACATAACCCACTAAAATTTTGGAGTGTCTTACAAAACCCCTCTAAACTTTTAAGTTTCTCACCGGACCCTCTACATGTACAGAAATAAAATTTCATTGAATTGTAGTTATTTGTGAACTAGCTAGGCAGGGGTCCTGCAAGAAATAAGTTAAAGCTCTGGACGGATTTGGTGAGACTCCCTAAAGTTCGAGAATGTTATGTGAGGAACAAAATTCATGGTGGCTATGTGAACACAGAACACCCCCCCCCCCAACAAAAAAAAAGTTCAACGGGGTTGTATGAAACTAACCCTTATAACTGGTAATTTATCTATATTGTATCACATTAGATTTTTTTAATATCCCTTCCATTTTACACCATTAAAATTCACATAAGAGTACATTAGCATGATGTAGATTTAGAAAATACAAAATGTTAATGTTTCAGGGGGTAGTTGGTGAGAGTGTCTTTTACAAACTGCAAAATTCCACGGGGCTGATAGAAACTTTCTAATTTCCAGTGTGGGGTCTAAGTTTTTTAATTTAAGATGTTTTATATTATTTTTAATTTGAGGGTTATTTTATAATTTTTAAATTAGATGTTATTTTTGCAAATTTCAATGTTTTAGGGGGCTGCTGGTAATTATAGATTTCAAAGTTGTCATTTGTGAGTTTTGAAATTTCAATGAGATTTTTGGAAATTTTGAGCATTTGAGGGTTTTTTTTGGATTTTTTTAACTTTGAGGTAGTTTTTTCGCAGATTTTAAACATTTAGGTGCTTTATGTCAGCTTTTTAGACTTTCAGTTTTTTTTCAATTTTCATAGTTTAAGGCTTGAAAACTCAGGGTGAATGTCACGCCCCGGTTCCAAAACGTAATAATTTGAAGCGTGACTCGGCCGGCAATGCAACCATACGGTCACATTCACGCCTCTAGATCATCCTGTATACAGAGATATTGCCACAAAGAACTACAACCTAGAGCATGTAACTAAGATAACAAAGAAAATGGATAGATAAAGAAATCTTTGCAAAGAAAAAAATTCTACTACAAGTCCACAACTATCCAAAATGGGAAAGAGGAAAAATACATCATAGTCTGGAGAATCACATACGACTAAAGGAAAAGTCTAACACAAACAACTACCTAAACAAACTGAAGCTGTGAAATTGATGGGACAGAAGGTGATCATTGCCGCTGGGCCTGATCCTCAAAGTACTCTCGATCCTGCGAAGAAAGAACAGTTCCCGAGTCTGGGGTATGCAAACCCCAGGGGAGTCTGAAAACTCCTAACAAGCATGTACAATGAAGGAATTGTGCGCGTGTAAGTGTGTGTAAGTGTGTGTAATAGGTATAAAGAAAAGATGAAAACTCAATTAAAGGTGATACTAGAAAAATACTAATTATAGATATCAAACAAGGTTTACCACAAGGTACACAAGCACATTATTATTTTAGGTGTTATTTGAATTAGAGGAGAATATATTGCTGTATATAAATCGGGTTCCCGTAAACTGTCCCGGGAACACGGCTTCAAGTCAGGAAATTGGCCCTTAGCCCTTATATATATAAATCTGGATATCAAGAATGCGCATGAGCCCGCTTATGTACACATTATGTTCTCCGTCCAATTCCCCTTTATAAACCCCACATTTATTCATTTATTTTAAGTGGTTGTGCATGAAATATTATTCACTAGCCACAGAGTTACCGTGGAACGGCTTCCGTAAAAGTTATGAAAAACAACCGTGAGCCAAAACATGACCAATCAAGATGGGTGCATCGTCTAGTCAATGCTATTATAATAATAGTAAATAATCAAGAGAAACTCCTCACATCGGGATATCGATGTCGAGGGTATAGCCATGCTATGATAACACGTTTATAAATCATATTTTGACGGAAGTCGTCTTCATGCACAATCGGCCCTATTTAAATATCACTAGGTGATCAAACATAACATCAAGTGATCCAACAAGCATCAAGAAATCAATCAATATCATCATTCATCTTAACAAAAAGAAAATAAATAATTAGCACAATTATTTAATGTCAAAGCGGGCCAAAAAGGTTTTGATTTGATAGCATAGAAATTCTGAAAAACTGATTTTTAGTGAGCAAAAGGCACAAACGGGTCTGAAATATGACATTGGATCCTAACTGGGTCAAACGGGTCTGTAATTTGAGTTATAAACCCAAACGGGCCTGAACCGGGTCTGCAATTTGATATAACGGGTCTGGAATATGATATAATGGGTCTGGAATTTGAAATTTGATCTTAACGGGTCGGGTTTGAGTTTTGACCTTAACGGGTCGGGTTTGAGTTCAAAAACCGACCAAAAGAAATTTTTTTTTGTAAAGATGATGGGCCTGGGGTTCGACCCATGGACCTCTGTGCTGGCTACGCCTCATAACCACTGTACCCTTTGGTTGACTTGCTGCAGCACATACTTTAAGCGTATGTCCAGTTAACTATGAGTCTAAAGAAAAAAAAATAAAAATTAAAGATGATTAATGTTTGAAGAATTTAGAAAAACCTCCTCCCTCCTCTCTCTATAAAAGAGATTCAAGAAATAAAAGTGATGACCCAATCTCTGCCTCTCTATCTTCAACGGCTCATCAACGAATCTCGAAATGAGCACCGGCGAGCTACTCGAAATCGACCCCTCGAACTCAAATTTCCATGTAATTCCTCTTTTCCCTTCTCTATTCGCATCTGATATTGATCAATTTTAGGTTTTTTTTCTGTTTCTGTTTTCTGTTCTCTTCAATTAATTTCGTGGTTTTGGTTTGAGCAGTTGAATTAAAGAAGCAGATCTCATGCTCCATCCTACTTTCCAACAAAACCGATGACCACATCGCCTTTTTATGGTAATTCTCAATGATTTCTTCATTTAATTCAATAAAAGTTTGAAATTTTTTCTTTTTTGTGATTTTTTTTCTTGATTTAGGTCAAGACTACGAGCCCGAAGAAATATTGTGTTAGGCCTAACACCGGGATCGTCTTGCCTCGATCTACATGCGATGTGATCGGTATTTTTTTTATAAGATTTTACTTCAGTTTTAATCATAACATCGTTTCTTTTTTTTTGTTTGTTTTGAATGAGATTAAATTATTTGGGATTTGTTTGTAGTTACAATGCAAGCGCAGCGTGAGGCGCCTCCCGATATGCAATGCAAGGATAAATTTCTTGTTCAGAGTGTTATCACCAAAGATGGAGTCGCTCCGAAGGACATTACTCCGGAAATGGTATTACCTTTTTATTAATTAATGTAGCTGCGATTCGATTTTAGTTTCCTTATGAGGGATTTTATTAGAATATGAAATAATTAGCTACTTGGTGCGTGCAATTGAGTTTAAAGACTGTATATTGTTGCATGAATTTGGATTTCGTTTTCTTCAGTTAAGAGACTTCTGGGTTCTTCTTTTAGAATTAGAATTGATGAATTAAACCTTTGTAGCTCATTTGGTTCTAATTAAAGCCGGGTTTGATTTATGCGATTCAGATTTTAAGATAAAATTTCACGTGACGAACCGCAAAAATAAGATAAGAAAAAAATTGCGCGCAAAAAAATATTGTAAGGAGGCCGTGCTTAGCACGGGATGAATACTAGTAATAATACTATGAACGAAATTATAATAAAAATACTAATAACTTTATTTCTAGAAAAAGAAATTTACACATAGATAGAAGATATGGTTTTGTTAGAAAATCCCTTGAATAGATGAAATTTATTATTTATTAGCTAAATCTACTCACTATTGGAATTTAGATTTAAAAGGAAAAAGTCAATCTCTTGTTAGCAAATGAGTCACCTAACCACTAGGCCAACCACATGTCTACGAAACAGGCCACTGAATCTATGTTTATAACATTTAATTTCTGATTACTAGACTAACACAGATTATACAAAAAAATAAAACTGAAAATATACTTGTGCAAAACTTAGCCTGAAATAGATAACAACAACCATATTCGAATTATAGAAAAAATTGTACAAGAAGAGTTATTTCCTTGTTAGAAAAATATAATTATCTAGAAGAAAAATACTTGCATAAACTGTAAAGATTTTTTTACAGCATTCTAAATAATAAAATGTATAAAACCAACTACAATTTATTCCTCATGATTTTCTAGGAAAAATACTAGTATTTAGATAAGGTGATCATGAAATAAAAGAGTTAAAGGATAAGAAAATGCTTGCCGAGAAATAAATTAGAACTCTGAAATTAGAAATCCCTATCCGTTCCCTGTGCTTGAGTACCCGATCCTCTGAATTTTTTTTTCTTTCGGTTCTTTTTTTTTTTTCCTCCGTATGTTTTGTGAAGAAGATAGAGGAAAAGGATAAGATCTTAAAAGAGTTGGTTTTGCAAAAGATCATGTGTTTAGAGATTTTCTAGTGAAAGTTTGGAGGAGTTAGTTGAGGAAAAACCGCAGGAAGAAAAAAAAATCCCACGATTTCAGAAAAATTTACGGAAGAGGAGGAGATGCGGTTAAGTTATTTTATTTAGAGGGAAATTAGGATAAGATTTTGTTCAAATTCAAATAAAAGTGGGGTATAAGGATAAAAGGCCTTCCATAAAAAATAAATAAAAACCAATTGGGCCTAAGAAAACTAGAAAAAAAATAACTGCGGTCTTTTGTTAAATATGCTTCATAAAAATATAGCCTTCTAACTTAACAGGAATTGTAAAAAAACTCAGTTATTACAGTGAAGGTCTAGAAGTGTAATTGATTTCATCCGTAGGGTAGCCCAGTGCACGAGGCTCCCACCATTGAGAGCTCTGTGGAGAGTTAGATATACGCAGCCGTACCCCTGCATGCGAAGAGGATATTTCTAGGATTTTTTTTAAACCTGTAAGATTTTCCTAAATCACCCACGGTGAGGTTGAGTCCTCATTCTTTTGAGAGAGAGAGAGAGAGACCATTCATTACAAGTTTTGTGAGGAAATTGTATACATTTAATTTCCATAAAAATCAGCCTATACTTAAAACGGTTAATTGGAAAGAAATCAAAAGGGCAAGTGTTTATTTAAAAACAAATTGAAAGGATATATGGTTTTAAGTAGAAAGAAAGGATTAATTAGGTGCTGAAACTAAAGGGTTTTTATGAGCCGCTTGGCGTAAAAATGAATTACTCTAAAGAGCCTTGATTAGTGTGGAAAAAATGAATTATTTGGATCATTAAAAGTAAATTTCTACAGAATGTGCCATGTGTACAATCTGGTCTTACTTTAGTATATTAGATAGTTAGGTGTGCTCGATGTTGCTATTACATGGGGCAGCCCATTTGCGGTCATTAGATGGCCCATAATTTTTGGTCCAATATTACCCAATATAAAAAGAAGGGAAAAATTGCTTGGAGGAACCCAAAAAAGTTGGGCTATGCATCCTCCTCCCCCAACTAGAGTCAACCCCTTATAAGCACTTTGACCCAAGTTTCCATGCTAAAACACCCCTAGCCTAACATTGTATATGTACTTTATACTGTATTTTTAAGTATTGCCCACTTTACCCTTTTGTACCCATTTGTGGAGTGTAAACTATTGTCTTATTGGGCAGCCCTCTTCCATTAAATAGTACGAAATGACATTTTAAATGGGTTGAAGAGAGTTGGGGAGAATGCCATTAATGGCTGGGAGAGTTATTTTGGAGGGAAAGTGGAAATTGGAGGGAAACATATAAGTTCCCTCCAAAAAATGCCCAATATCAATGTAATATCTTCTTCCCTCTTTCTATTCTACTCAACAACCTTCAACAACCAAAAAATTCTTAACTCTTTCTTCTTAACTTCTCCAACAACCAAAATGGAACAACCTTTAATGTGTGTGATTTCGCTTTAACACCAATGCAACCCTCATTAAAGTCAATTGCAACAAGTATCGTTGAATTGAAGATGCAAGCTTGAGAGAATTTAAGAGTACCGTATGAAAGTTTGTTGATAAGTTACTCTCGAGAAGTTTCCCAATGTCTCGTTTGAGCTTTTAAAAGATGAAGATATTCTCAACATGATAGATTATCATCGCTCAATAGGGTTGAATACAATAACCATGGTATTCTTGAAAGAGGTGAAGGATCCACGCATGTCATAGGGACGTAAACGAGCTTAAGTATTGAAAAGATTATTTTCGATTCTGGATACACGTTATAATGGGAACTGTGATATTTACGCCTTATATGTGACCTGTAGACATTACACGTGATATATAGACTTTATTTGTGACACATACTAGTTAACAGTTATTTGTAATTGTCTCACATGACGTACATGTATGTTATATTGAACTTGTAGCCTTCATATTGTAAGGTCACAGTCCTCGGAGCATATTGAGGAATCAGAGAGGATCCCCATCGAGGAATCGGAGAGGATCCCTAATGACAATCCTCAAGGAGAGCACGTGTGGGTGATAGACAAAATAGTAAGTGACTCGACACGAATCCCAGCATGGTGGCATGAGGCAATCACTGGAAAAGGGTAGCAATTTGAAAGTGTAAAAGAAGTTAGAATGGCTCTTATATACTATTCTATAGCTAAGAAGTTTGCTTTTAAATATGTTAACAATGAGCCAAAACACATTCGTGCTTGTTACATGTTGAAAAACAAAACACAATGCCCGTGGTTGCTTTATGCTTCACGATTGAACCATGTGTCGACCTTTGCTGTAAAAAAATTTGTTGTTCAACATACTTGTGGACAACATAACAGCACAGGTAGTCTTCCAGAGCATCGAGAAGGTGGATTGCAAGTATGCTACAATCAGTTATGAAGAGGCGTCCATATATCACCCCAACTGACATTAGAAAAGAATTACACTCTCAATATGGTATAAAAGTCAATTATTCTAAAGCTTGGTGTGCTAAGGAGACAACAAAAGAGCAAACATTTGGTTGCGCAAGGCATTCATATGATTTACTATCCTGGTTAGTCCATTAATTTCTTGGTGTGTTCTTTAGAACTGATATGTGATTTGTTAATCTTACATGTGACATTTCAGAATGCTATGTGACCTACAAGCATATCATGTGATACTTCATAGACTTATGTGACACTTTAGATCTAAATGTGACTGTTCGACCTTAACTGTGACCCCTCGATCTTATGTATGATATTTTGGTCCTAAATGTGATACTTAGACTATGTGACATTTTGGTCTTACATGTGATACTTAGTCCTCATATGTGACATTTGTGGTCTTACATATGATACTTAATCATCAATTAACAAGTTATTAGTCCTCATATGTGACATTTGTGGTCTTACATATGATACTTAATCATCAATTAACAAGCTATTACATGTGACAATTCCCTATTATATGTGATAGTTTACAGTTATATGTGACCTTTAAAAGTTATATGTGATAGTTTACAGTAATACGTGACATTTTTTTTCTTGTGACACTTAATGTTTACTAGTGATATTTTGCTGTTACCCGTGACTGTTTGCTGTATTTTGTGTTAGTGAAGTTTGGTTTGATACATATAATATTTATTTACAGATATGATCATATCACTTCTAATGTTGCCGAATCATTCAACCGTTGGATTCGTGTTGCAAGAACACTTCCTATTTATGATATGATGGATCACAATCGCGTGCAAATAATAGAAAGGATGAATACTCGCCGTGAGATGACAAGTAAATGGAATAGCTATCTATATCCTGAAGCGGAAAAAATTCTGCAAGAAAATTGCATGAATGGGAGCACTCTTGAAGTCTCGCATTCGACAGCTGAAATCTTTGAGGTATAATCTCAAAAATCTATACAAGTTGATTTGGAACACAAAACATGCACATGTCGTGCATGGGATATATTGCGAATACCATGTAAACATGCGTGTGCTGCTATTCACTTTATGCATAGAGATGTGTACCAATATTGTGATTGGTTCATGATGACTGAAGCTTTCAAGAAAAGTTACGAACCGATTCTCTTTCCTGTTCCAACTTACGATAAGCCAGATGTCACGAATGAAACAGTTGGCATACTTTCCCCAAAGACGACAAAGAGATGTGGAAAAAACAAGAATAGACGTATCAATAACCGATCTAAGAATAGACGTACAGTTAAATGCTCAAGGTGTCGCGCTGAAGGACATAACCGAGCCACATGCACAGAACCTATCCAAGACTAACGTTACCTGGCAGAATTCAAACTCTTTTGTGACTGTTGTTTGTTATATGTTACTTTTGACATTGTGTTGTGACATTTCTTATTTAAATGTTACATTTTACCTGTTCGTGTGACTTATTGGTATTAACTGTGATAACTATAAGCTCTATACTTTCAGATTCCATAATATGCCAAATAAAAGTTCATGGAGTAATCACAGATGCACATTTCATCATTGTCACCACAAGTGTTAAAATTTACAAATAATGTATAAACATCCAACAGTCAACTAACGTTATACATGTTTGTCCTTTTAATCATCAATTAAAGTTCTAAACATGTGATAGTTCGACCTTATTCATCAATTAAATGTGATAGTTCGATATCATATGTGACATTTTAGTCTTAAATGTGACATTTAGGCCTTATATGTGACATGTGACATTCACGTCTTACGTGTGACAGTTAGAACTTATTCATCAATTAAAGTTCTAACTTTAATTGATGATTAAAATGATAAATAACTTGTTAAATGATGAATAAGTTCTAACTGTCACATGTAAGACGTGAATGTCACATATAAGGTCTAAATGTCACATTTAAGACCAAAATGTCACATATGAATAAAAAATAGTCTTTTATTAGAGTAGTTAGAGCAATAAATGTATTCACAATGTCATGTAGTTCTATTAACATAACAAAATAGTCCTCAATTCTGAATGCTACAAAAGATTTACACAAGATACCCACAACAAAAATAATTTTTTACATAAACCCTCCCAAATATTCCCCCCACTCAGGAATGCTACTAAACATCGGCTACCAGTTTCTTTGAATCATCATTATCAAATAGCGAAAGCCAATCAGTCCAAACCTCCTTCCCCTCCGAACTGGATCAACACGTGCTGGTTTAAACCCTCCTCCAATCTCAGCCGCCCCATCATCTCCTTCGTTATTGAAACCCTAAATCTCATTAAATCTTGCAGGTGGCTTTATCGAAACCCTTATGACACAAAATACAAATTTATCACATTTAACTATCAAATATCACAGATAATATCGATAGATCACAGATAAATAACTATATATCACAAATAATCAATAACTGTCTCACAAAATGAGATTAGGTGAAGAGTCTTGTGTGTTATCCCCATACTTGATGCCCACTTTGATTGATGAGCTCAGGACCAGCAGATATAGAGATAGGAATGGCTCCACTATCATCAAATTAATGTCTTGTTATCCTACTTCATTATCATCAAATAGCCAAGTATGCCCCTAATCTGCCCAAAATAGCTAATTTCTCTCCTAGACCACAACACCCATTGTAGATGAGATTTGCTCATAAACATAGTTGAATTTGTGTCTATACAAACAACAACAAGAAAATACAAGAAAATCTCTATGCGTAACTGTAATTTAGCTGAACACGGATGAAAGAGTAGAGGGCTTTGGTAGAAAAGCTTTGCCCTGCACTAATATAAGGGAAACTAATTTCTGAGATTTTTGTGTAAACAATGTAAAATAAGCTCTATCCAATGTTCCCTGGAGAAAGAGAAAAAATTCCGACCTAATCATTTCACAACAACAAAATGGCACCCATCATTTCATAAATACTTAACAAATAAGGGCTTTCATAGAACCTCATTAAGAATAAAAGACCAAACTACAACGAAATTTAAAGAAACTCATCAATTGTTTGCTTGCATAAACCATATAAGTAGCAAATACGCATCAAATTAAGCCCAAAAAGAGCACGGAAATCAAGAAAGAGGAAAGTTTAAGAAAATATTAGATAGTTACCTTGCTCATGGAGATTGAACAGGAAAAAGAGAGGGGGGTTAGGGGAGAGATGCTATTGAGAGTGAGGGATTCAAGGGACCAATTTTTACTTGAAAATATGGAGTCTATAAAATTTGTAAATGAGATTATGGGTGGATTTTTTTAGCCAGGAAGAAGAAAAAAAGAGATGACAAAAGGTAGAAGAAAGAGAAGATAAGGACAAAGGGGTAAAAATGGAAGGAAGAAAATATTGATGAGGTGTAAAGTTAAGTGGGGGGTAAAAGAATGATTCTTTAGGTCAAAGTATTTTTGGGAGTTTGACTTATACTTTGGAGTGTTTTATGAATGACCCAACTTTTTTTGCTCTCTGCATGCAATTTTCCCTAAAAAGAAAACACATACAATGCGAAGTTTCAAACTTCTTTTTTTTAACAACAAAGTTTCAAACTTTATCCAATAATTTTTACTCACCGCAAAACTGAACTTTGCACCGCCGCAGTCTTTTTCTTTCAAAAACCTACATGAAAAACATTTTCCTTGTGAGCCAACCTGTAAGATCCCCATTCCGGTTGCTGATGCAGGTTTGTAAACAAACCCATCCATTTCTCTTATTTTTAAGGGTAAATTACACTAAACCCCATGAAATTCCAGTGTTTTGTAGTAAACCCCCATGAACTTTCAAAATCACAATAAACCCCCGATATCTTTTGCAGAAAACCCATATGAACTTTAAGGTTCTGATTTGTGGGGGTTTTCTATGAAACTTAGAAAGTTCATGTGGGGGTTTTGCAGAAAACCCATTTTGAAAGTTCATGGGATTTTACTGCAAAATATGGAAAGTTCTTGGGGGTTTAGTGTAATTTAAACTTTTTTTTTTCCTCGCCATGCTCGCATTCTGTTTGTTGATTCGCCTGTGAGTAGTGGATTCGTTGACAACTCGTAATCACTATAAACCTCAAACCTCGTAATCTTAAAAATTAATAAATTCCACTTAATCCTAATCACCGTAGGACTAGGATTACGCCTATAAACCTCCTGTCCTGATCATAACTACATCAGGAATAGGGTTAACTAAACCAAATTCCAATCGGCTTATGTATCACTCTCTATATGCAGCGCGCTCTATAAATAAACCCTCGGAACTCATCATCAAATTAAACCCATTCATCGTTGTATCTCTGTCTACAAGGTCCATGGCTAATCGTTTCAAGAGACAGAAAACTTGCCATAATATGCCTGAGAAAGAATGGGCAGAGCTTCCAACGGAGCTCCTAGGATTGATACTGCAGAAATTGGTGCTGCCGGATCACGTTAGATTCAGTTGTGCCTGCAAATCATGGAACCGAGCTGTTAAGGAGAAAGCTTGGACCCCGAAGCCCGGCTCCCCATGGCTCATGCTACCGGGCAAAGACAACATTAGCGCTGAATTCTTGAGCTTCTCCGA
Source organism: Asparagus setaceus (assembly GCA_012295165.1). Classification (NCBI taxonomy): domain Eukaryota; kingdom Viridiplantae; phylum Streptophyta; class Magnoliopsida; order Asparagales; family Asparagaceae; genus Asparagus; species Asparagus setaceus. Next base: position 3,764,876 of record CM022707.1, read on the forward strand.
AAACAGAATCTACAGCATTCCTCTTCCTCTTCCAGAGATCCGAAGACGCGTATGCATTGGGTCTTCTCACGGTTGGCTCATTACTGTCTATGACATGTCAGAGATGCATCTTTTGAATCCTGTAACTGCAGTGCAGATCCGACTCCCCTCTATCACTACTCTGCCCTATGTTTGCGAATTCGAAGATGCTTGCCGTCACTTATTTCTTTACAAGGCAATTCTATCCTCGCCTCCTTCTGCTGATGGCACCGGTGACTTCACGGTTATTCTTCTCCACAACCCTTTTAGGCTGCACGCAGATGATTTTAGTAATATGGCGATAACTAGAGTTGGGGATAATACCTGGACTCCATTGTCACGAGGATCTCACGGTAGCATTGCCGATATCATACATCACAAAGGGAAGTTATACGGTGTGGATATACGGGGGTTTCTCCACATTTGGGACCACCATCGTCTTTCATATGGGTCCAAATCCACTCTAAAAATACAATATTATTGCGGCATGAGCAAACTGTTGGTGGAGTCTGTCAACGGCGAATTATTCATGCTGCACAGGGACCTAGGAAACAAAACATTTGATGTCATTAGGCTTGATCTAGATAAACCTGAATTCATCCCTGTGAATGATCTCAACGACGACGTTTTCTTTGTCGGTCTGAATACCTCATTCGCTGTCTCTGCCACCAGATTCCCAGAGCTCAGAGGAAACTGCATCTACTTCACAGACGACTACTTCTTTGACTTTGATAACCTCGAGAATGAGCCACGTGACATGGGAGTGTTCTGTGTGAAGCTCCCGAGCACAGAGCCCATACCCAATCTTGGAGCGCACTCAAACTGGCCACCCCCTATATGGATCACTCCTACGTTGCTCTGAAAAGTACTACATTGCTAACTTGAATATGTAATGAAACATTCACTGGTTGTCATGTCTTGGAGTCTTAGCCTTCTTTTTTAATATGAGTTCTACCCTACTGTTCACGGTGCATTATATGTATGAACTTTCTTATATACTAAGAAGAATTTTCCTCTCGACCACTGTCTAATTTGATAAGGAGAGTAGAGAGTGATTTATGTAAATGTTGGATGGCAATTAAGGTCAATTATGATCTTGTTGTTCAGGACACTTGCACGATTCAATGAGTTTGGCAAAATGATTAGGACAAAAAATGTTGAGATTGTGCCTTTGATTCAAGATAGTGTGAGTGGAGAGGTGTAACTTGAGTGCCCATTGTCTTTGTTCATCTAAAAGATTGCAAGGAGTAGGGTTCGGAGAAAATATACGCGGTTGATTATGTATATGAGGTTGAGAGGTCAAGAGACAAGAGTTGAGCGGTTCCTCTTGTAAGGTTCTCCCTCTACATAGTGAATTTTTTCGTATTGTGCCCTGTGGATGTATGCTGAAATTGATGGACCGAATCACATTAAATCGTGGTGTTTTGTTTCTTGATTGTGAGTATTTTTTGTTCCGTGGATTGTGATTGATTTCCAGGTTGTAGAGGTCGTAGTAGGGAGACTATAATCCCCGACAAGTGGTATCAATGAGAATTTGGGAGTGAGTTTGCAAGATAGACATTCATGCAAGATCGAAGTATGACAGTATAAGAATCAAAATGAAGAAAAAGAAGAAACAAAGGAGGAGTAGATCGGTTGGCGAAAGTGGGTCAAGCTTGAGGCTGTAGTTACATAGGTGACGGAGACGTATCAAAGGTTCTCGGTTCGAGAAAATTCTTTTTTCCCATTCTCTGAATCGCTAGAGAAGGTTGTCCACATGAGCAAAGCACGTGAGGAAGAATGCGTGAATTGTCGGAGGGAGGAATGATTAAAAGCATAAATAATTAGGTTTCTTTTGATGAGGGAACATTCCCATGATCCTTTGGACCACGGTTATCAAATACCCGGCTGTGGCTAAGAGGCACTCGATGCACGACCTTAGGTATTACAAGAAATTAAATTCATGTGGGTGCTCCCATGAAGAGTCGAACCTGAGAGCTTGGAGTACTACTCATAGGTAGTTTACCAACTCAACTAGACCCTATTAGGTTAATTGGGAAATTGCTTAATGTTCACGTTCACAAGAAAGAAAAGGCGGATATCCTTGTTCACGTTAAATTAGGAAGAAGGAGCACGTGTATCTGGTGTTCTGTTAAGATTTAGTGTTTGTTGTTTGGGTTGATTTAAATTTATTTTTAAATTAAACGAAATGGTCGATGTTGATCGGAGTGTAGATCGATGAATTAATGACGGATTTTGACAATCCAAGAGTCTATTTCTAGATTTTGGGCACTCTTAAGACGATGGAAGATTCTGATTTTCTAGATTATGCTTGAATTGATAAAAAAAACATAGAAAAGTTCTGACAGTGATAGGGAGACGCATCTAATGACAGGCTGTGTGAAAGAATTTGCATTGGATGAGCTAGATATGCTAGAGTCAGAAGTGATTGTAGTAGTAGATCTTTCATCATGCCGTAGTAGCACACATAGAGGATAATGCCTGATTAGGTGGAGCATGCAAGCAACACAGACGAGTAACACACATAGAGGAGATGGTGGCAATAGACTTGTGGGCAGATGTAGAACAAGAGCGCTAATGTCTGGTCCAGGCCAAGAAATATAGGTGATAAACGATGGCATCTGACCCGTAGATTGGAGTAAGATAGGTGCACCAATATGATCTTATGCAAGCAATACAAGTGGAGCACATAGGAAGCAAGTAGAAGGCTATTGTCAAGCTTATTTCAAGAGAGAAGCATGGTTGATTTGCTTTTGATGTTAGATTTGGTTAAGATCTCTTAGCGTGCACAAGAGAATTAGAGCCACGTTGACAGGTGACAAAGAGGGTCATGTGCATCCATATTAGGATGCAAGTGCCCCAATTAGGAGTACGGGTGCTTTAACTTAAAGTGCAAAGTAATAGAAGAAGCTAGCAGCAGAGCCAAAACTTCAAGATGGCAACGACAAATATTCGAGATGGCTTGGGAATCAAATTAAATCCAATATGGAGATTGTTGAGATTGTTTCTTTGAGTTTTTATATAACTTCATGAGAGTTAGATAGAATTGAAGGTATATCATAATTAGGAGATTAGGTCTCATCATGATATAAAGTTTGTATTCTATTCTAATTAGGAAGTTAGCTAGGAATAGGGTTTTAGTTTCCCTTTATATAATCTTTTATTATTGGAGAAAAACCAAGAAAGAAGGAGCCGCTATTCCTATAATCTGGGGTTAACAGAGGGCATAACCAGATTCAAGATAGTGTGAGAGGAGAGGATTTTGTAGTCTTTATCCTTTCAAAAGATTGCATGGTCTAGAAAGGGTTTCATAATCTTTGTCCATCCAAAAGAGTGTAAGGAGCGTGCTTTGGTGAGAATATGAGGGGTTAATTATGTGAGGTTAATAGATTGTGAGATGAGAGTTGAGTGGTTTTTCTCGTAAAGTTCTCCCTCTAAATAGTGGATTTTTGTGGATCCAGGCTGAAGTTGGTCAATCGAACCACGTTAAATCTTGGTGCTTCTAGTTTGTACATCTAATGATATAAATATGAACGGTCTACATCAGTCTTAGATGTTGCTTATTTTGAGTTGTATGATTTATAAGATAGAAAATTCTAAACCACGTGATTTTTTATCCACTCAGATATGATGACATGTAGATAACAATAAACAGCGTGTATTTACCATATAGATGGTCAAATATGTATTTCTACAGGTGGGTGTAACTAAATTAGTTACGCCCTATATATATATATATGAGAAAAATGGGTATGCTTGGTACTTGGTACTTGGTAGTTGAGGTGTATCAATCACATCCACTCCTCAAATGGGGGACCACAAGCACATGGGTTGAGGAGTGGATGTGATTGATACACCTGACTACCAAGCACCAAAAATGGTGCTTGGTACCAAGCATACCCATATTTCCATATATATATAGAGAGAGAGAGAGCAATGCTCCTATAAACTTAAGTTGATAGGGAGGAGTGTCCACCAACTTTTATATCCATTGATCTTGTCTTGAGATCCGTGAAATCAAGATGCACACAAATCTCAAAGTGGGCTTTATATCTTTCACGGATCCCAAGGCAACATCAATGGATAGAAAAGTTGGTGGATGATATTTCCTATCAACTTAAGTTTATAGAGTTTCATATATATATATATATATATATATATATATATATATATATATATATATATATATATATATATATATATATATATATATATAGAGTGGGGTAAGACAAAAAAATAGATGAGAGGTAGACATTTCGCTATTTCTATTGTATTTGAGCGGGTAAAATCATAACTTTATAGAAGTACTCTATTTTCTTTCTTTTCTTTTCTTTCTTTTTCTAAAACTTTCTAAAATATGGACATAAGTTTAAGCTCATTAATAAGACATCTATTACGTTGCAAAATATAAGAAATATAAGTATGAAATGATAAAGTTCTTTTTAATAAAATAGATATAAATAAATACAAAAATAACAATTAAAATCTCAATGTTAATATGTTCCAAAATATTATAAAAGTGTATATCTAGAGACTTAGACTAAAAATAATTAAATAAAATATTTGAATAGAAACTGTGAACAAAGACTCTTCTAAATAACAATAAATATCTAGGAAAATTTCCATCATTGTTCAAATTGAAATATTGGAGTCATAGTCAATTTTAAATAAAGTAAATAAAATGTATCATATCAAATGAATGGACATCATAAAGGATCTTGCAAAAATTGTTGATAGTTAGGGTAGTAAATTGACCCTTTTATACAAATTTAGAATAATTAAGTTTTAATTACTATTGCATGTGCATTTGCATGTGCATTTGCATGTGCAATAATGCTTTGAGATATATATATACTATTGCATGTGCATTTGCATGTGCATTTGCATGTCACAATAATGCTTTGAGATATATATATATATATATATATATATATATATATATATATATATATATATATATATATATATATATATATATATATATGAGAAAAATGTAGGAACTTGGTACCAAGCACAAATTTTGTCTTGGTAGTGAGTGGCATTCCTATCCACCCTCTAACACATGTGAATGTGGTCCCCTTGAATGAGTGGATGGGAATGTGCCACCTCACTACCAAGCACCTAAGGTAGTGCTTGGTACCAAGCATACCCATTTTTCTCATATATATATATATATATATATATATATATATATATATATATATATATATATATATATATATATATATATATATATATATAGAAAAATGGGTATGCTTGGTACTTGGTACTTGGTAGTGAGGTGTATTAATCACATCCATTCCCCAACCTATGTGCATGTGGTCCCCTATTTGAGTGAATGGATGTGATTGATACACCTCACTACCAAGCACCTAAGGTAGTGCTTGGTACCAAGCATACCCATTTTTCTCATATATATATATAAGATTAATGGGTATCATGTCATTGAGGGGATTTCCTCATGTACAATGATGTGGCACAATCTCCACCAAGTGAATAAAGTAGGAGAGAGGATACCTCATAACCACACTTGGTGGAGATTGTGCCACATCATCAGATATGAGAAATCCTTTCATATAAGATATGATACCCATTAATCTATATATATATATATATATATATATATATATATATATATATATATATATATATATATATATATATATATATATGAGAAATTTTTGAAAACAACCTTTTAAGAAGAATATTAGCTAAATCGACCGTATGTGAAAAAAATGAGCAAAATCAACCGTCTGTAGCCCACGTCCGCCGAAAATGGTCGACTTTGCTCAAGGAAAATTTTCTAACTACATGGGACTACTAGTCCCGTGTAGATAGTGGCTGTTAATCATGTGATTAACAGTTGCCAGGAATTGCACGGGACTAGTAGTCCCGTACAATTCCTAGACAATTGGGGGATTTTTTTTGGGGGATTTTTAGGAGAGAATTCCATTGGAGGAGGTCTTCCAACAACTGAAGTGCTCGAAGGAAGGACTCAGCACCAGCGATGGCGATCAGCGCCTCTAAATCTTCGGCCCCAACAAACTTGAAGAAAGAAGGTACCTTTGCAATCAAAACCATCACCAAAGCTTGCACATTTATCAATTATATTGACTAATTTTGATCTCGATGGTGTGTTCAACAGGAGAGCAAGTTCCTCAAGTTCTTCGGTTTCATGTGGAACCCTCTGTCGTGGGTGATGGAGATCGCGACCATAATGGCGATCGCCCTCTCCGGACTGGCAAGATTTCATCGGGATCGTCATCCTCCTCTTCATCAACTCCACCATCAGCTTCATCGAGGAGAACTATGCCGGAAACACTGCCGCCGCCCTAATGGTCGGCCTCGCCCCTAAAACCAAGGTGCGCAGAGACGGGAGGTGGCCCGAGCAGGATGCGGCCATTCTTGTCCCTGGTGACATCATCAGCATCAAGCTTGGCGATATCGTGCCTGTAGATGCTCGGCTTCTTGAAGGAGGTCCTCTCCAGATTGATCAGTCTGCGCTCACCGGAGAGTTTTTGCCAATTGTCTAGGAATTGTACGGGACTACTAGTCCCGTGCAATTCCTGGTAGCTATTGATCACATGATTAACAGCCACTAACTACACGGGATTAGTAGTCCCGTGTAGTTAGAAAATTTTCCTCGAGCAAAGTCGACCGTTTTCGGCGGACGTGGGCTACAGACGGTCGATTTTGCTCATTTTTTCCACATACGATCGATTTAGCTAATATTCTTCTTAAAAGGTTATTTTCAAAAATTTCTATATATATATATATATATATATATATATATATATATATATATATAGAGCAAGGTTTATGAACTTAAGTTCATAATAAATAGTGGTGCACCAATTTTTATCCACTCATCTTGTCTTGAGATTTGTGATGCACAAATCTCAAAGTGGGCTTTATATCTTTCACGCATCCCAAAGCAAGATGAGTGGTTAGAAAAGTTGGTGCACCACTATTCATTATGAACTTAAGTTCATAGAGCCTTGCTCTATATATATATATATATATATATATATATATAGAGCAAATCTCCTATAAACTTAAGTTTATAGAATAGTATACACTAACTTTTTATTCATTGATGTTGCCTTTAGATTTGTGCCATCAAGAAATGCACAAATCTCAAAATGGGCTTCATATCTTCCATGGATCCCAATGTAACATCAATAGATAGAAAAGTTGGTGTATGACTATTCCCTATAAACTTAAGTTTATAGAGATTTGCTCTCTCTATATATATATATAGAGAGAGAGAGTAAAGCTACTATAAACTTAAGTGGATAGAGCACTTGTCCACCAAATTTTTATCTTTTCATTATGCTTTAAGATTTGTGCTACACATCAATGCTATCTTTGAGATTTGTGCCTTCATTTGTATCACATGTTAGCACAAATCTCAATGCAAAATCAATGGTTAAAAAATTGGTGGACAAAGGGTCCTATCCACTTAAGTTTATAGAGCTTTACTATATATATATTAAGTTTATAGAGCTTTACTATATATATGTATATATATATATATATATATATATATATATATATATATATATATATAGAGAGAGAGAGAGAGAGAGAGAGAGAGAGTAAAGCTACTATAAACTTAAGTGGATAGGAGCACTTGTCCACCAAATTTTTATCTTTTCATTATGCTTTAAGATTTGTGCTACACATCAATGCTATCTTTGAGATTTGTGCCTTCATTTGTATCACATGTTAGCACAAATCTCAATGCAAAATCAATGGTTAAAAAATTGGTGGACAAAGGGTCCTATCCACTTAAGTTTATAGGAGCTTTACTCTATATATATATTAAGTTTATAGGAGCTTTACTATATATATGTATATATATATATATATATATATATATATATATATATATATATATATATATATAGAGAGAGAGAGAGAGAGAGAGAGAGAGAGAGAGAGTAAAGCTACTATAAACTTAAGTGTATAGGGAATAGTCATCCACTAACTTTTCTATCCATTGATGTTGCTTGGGATCCATGAAAGATATAAAGCCCACTTTGAGATTTGTGTGCATCTTGATTTCACGGATCTCAAGGCAAGATCAATGGCTATAAAATTGGTGGACACTCCTCCTAACTTAAGTTTATAGGAACTATGCTCTATATATATATATATATATATATATATATATATATATATATATATATATATATATATATATATATATATATATATATATATATATGTATATAGCAAGGCTCTATAAACTTAAGTGTATAGGGAATAGTCATACACCAACTTTTCTATCCATTGATGTTGCTTGGGATCCATGAAAGATATAAAGCCCACTTTGAGATTTGTGCATCTCTTGATTTCACGGATCCCAAGGCAACATCAATGGATATAAAATGGTGTATACTATTCACTATCAATTTAAGTTTATAGGACCCTTGCTATATATATATATATATATATATATATATATATATATATATATAGAGCAATGCTCTATGAACTTAAGTTCATAATGAATAGTGGTGCACCAACTTTTTATCCACTCATCTTGTCTTGAGATTTGTGATGCACAAATCTCAAAGTGGGCTTTATAGCTTTCACGGATCCCAAGGCAACATCAATGGATATAAAATGGTGTATACTATTCACTATCAATTTAAGTTTATAGAGCTTTACTCTATATATATATATATATATATATATATATATATATATATATATATATATATATAGAGAGAGAGAGAGAGAGCAAGGCTCCTATGAATTTAAGTTCATAATGAATAGTGGTGCATGACTTTTCTAACCACTCATCTTGCTTTGGGATCCGTGAAAGATATAAAGCCCACTTTGAGATTTGTGTGCATCTTGATTTCACGGATCTCAAGGCAAGATCAATGGCTATAAAATTGGTGTATACTATTCACTATCAATTTAAGTTTATAGGACCCTTGCTATATATATATATATAAGGATTAATGGTGTGAGATGATAGCTCATTTAGCAAAATGAGGTATCAAGAGATAAAATAGTGAGGTCCACATATTTTGATGTAACAACTGGTGGGCCTTATCACATGTGCAATTCTTGATAGCTCATTTCGTAAAATGAACCGTTACCTCATATTTATTTTTTCCATATATATATATATATATATATATACACACACACAAAAGCTGATCTTATTTCTGAAAATTCTAAGAACCTCAAAAGCACATTAGCAAAGCGAAAAAAAGACTTTAATATAATGGAACTCAGTTCACTTTTGAATCGCAACTCTATAACAAAAAAGATAGAATAAATTTGGGTTAATTTCACAAATCCTCCTAAACTTTGGGGATGCTTCACGTAACCCCCTAAATTTTTTTTGTCTCACTTAACGCCCCCTAATGTATGGGTTGTCTCACAAAACCCCTCCTAAACTTTACCTTATCTCACCTGCCCCCTATCTATAAATTACAAATAACTATACTTTTCTAGAGAGAAAAAACTCAAAATTTTGAGTTGGAGTATGTTGCGTTAAAATGATAAATAACAAAGTTTAAGGTTTTTTTCACTTAAACAGATTTTAGTTGTTTACAAATTACATGCAGGAGGGTTATGTGAGACATTTTAGTTATTTACAATTTACATGCAAGAAGGCTTTGTGAGATAAGACAAAGTTCAAGGGGGTTTTGTGAGACACCTCATAGTTCAAGGGGGTTAAATGATATAAACAAAGTTTAGGAGGGTTGTGAGCAACAACCCCCAAAGTTCAGGGGGTTTTGCAAAATTAACCTAACAAATTTCTTATTTCTATAGTTGACAGATCAAAATTTGACTTTAATAAATATGAATAATAACATCGATTTTTTTGTATTGTACACAATTAATCTTCATATGCCTCTCTCTTGCTACTCTCTGGTACAAATTTAAGGATTCAGGGAAGAAAGTTCACTATAAAGTAAGATAAAACATATTATCTTCGACGTTTCGACTCCTTTCTCATCTCTGCTAGGTAATTCTCCATGTTGTTCTTTTCCCATAAACGCTTAAGAACAAGATCATCCTTCATCTGGTCATCTATAACAAAGAGAGCAAACGTCAAATACATTCAGAAAGTCTTGATGAAAAGATAAAGATTGTAGATTTATAGTGTGAACATTAAAGGTATATACACACTAGACGTTCAATGTGATCAAGGCACAAAGTGTACACTCAGATGTTTTTGGTTGTCATGCATCTCTTTCTTAAACATACATTAAGGTATACACTCCAGACAGTGTGTTGGTGCACTCAATATCTAAACAATGTATGTAGGATGTATGGGTGGGAGAACCAAGAATACAAATCTCAAGTTTAGCAAAAATAAATTAGTATTAAGAATTTCAAATAATCGTAAGTGTCATATTGATAAACAACTTAAATAAATCTAAAAATAAGGTTTAGGGGATACAAGAAAATTAATGCCATCAACATTCCATATCACTACAAAAATAATTGCTGCAGCAATTACAACATTTCATTAAAATTCAATATATATTTCATCAATTGTGAAAAAGTGCTTAACATACATGTCTTGATTAAAAACATCGCATTATCTCCACAGGTAAAACTTTTGCGTGAATTATTCTATAATATTTCATAGACAAAGAGTGTAACTTACAGCAGTTTTTTACTGCAACTTGTCAAATTTGCAATTGTCTTTACTATTTTCATGATTTTAAATTAATATTTAGCCACAGGTAGTGATGGTCCAATAATTCCGATCCGAATTAAATTTTATCCAACAACTCTTTCAATGCATATTTATTATCATCAACCCTCAACAGAAGCCGCAGTATAAACATCAATAGCAACACCTACATACATTTCGTACCAACATGCAACCAAACATGCTTAGTAAAGATACTTACTTATATTTTCCCAATGTTCTGGAGGCAGTTTGAGGCAAGTCCGAGTCAAATAACAAGCATCATCCCATGTATATGAAGCCTTTTTTATTTGATATCTCCAGAACCAACAGAGTTGCCAGTATAATATCTAAAAGAATCGATTGTTAGGAATTTAAAACTTACAGACCATATATCACAGAGGGACTAAAAATGATCTAGAGAATTCAGTTATACCATAACTAACTTGAAGGAAGTGTTAAAAGTACCTTTCCTAGAGTGTAAGGTAGAAGCAAAAACTGAACAGCAAAAAGATTCCACATGGACGGTTTCTCAGCCCCTTGGATCTGCAGCTCGAGTTCATTGCTAAGATCTTCTTCCACCTTCCTGTATAATAATCAGGTCCCAGTGAGATTAGCTTATGGAAATGAGTAAAACGCAGGGTTGTATTACTACTATGTTTCCTTTGAGTGTTGTCATTGAAGAGAGCACCCCTAGACCTATCCCATATAGAACATCATCTTCCACACATTCAGGACTTAATAGACAAATAGGAATAAAATTTCTATTGTTGATTGTAAATCTAGCTTTTTCTTTTTCAAACCTGATACAACCTTACAAGATAAATTAAATTTATATTTCAAACTTACACCATTTTCTTTACCCTCTGATAGAGAATACATTTACCATCTGTTAGCCTGTACTTGTAGATTTTGAGGTATGTTGCTTAGATTTAGAGGTCACTAAAGAGCATGCTTCTATAACTCAAATCTTATAAAACATTGTCTTTAACCTCTGATACACAAGATATTACCATCTGTCAGCCAGTATTCTAGATTTCGAGATTATGCTGCTCAAGATTTGAGAGGACACTGTAGAAAATGCTCTGAGAAAAAGCGTGTGATTTATTTCCTGCATCTAAAGACTTCCACTCATGAACTTATCTGGATAACTAGAAGAGAAAACAAAGTTACAAAATAGGGAAAGCATGTCTTGCATGGAGAAAAGAAAATTGAATAATGACATCTTTAATCTATAGTCCAAGAAATTTACAAATCTGCCAGCCAGTATTTCTAGATTTCGAGATTATGCTGCTCAAGGTTTGAGAGGACACTAAAGAAAATGCTTCTAGAAAAAGCATTCCTGCATCTAAAGATTTCCACTCATGAACTTATCTGGATAACTAGAAGAGAAAAAAAGTTACAACAAAGGGAAAACATGTCTTGCATGGAGAAAAGAAAGTTAAATAACAGCATTTTTAATTCAAGAGATCAAAAAGAGGAAGAAACGAACTTCAAGACTAAACCGATTGGAAAGCTTCTTCAAAAGGCACATTTTGACTGAAAAAGAATCCTGCAGCTAAGTCAATGTCTGCAAATGAATGAGGTTTCCAGCAGCAAAGGGTGAATGTCCGAGGTTGTGGCCACAGATTACTTTGGCTGGCCCTTCATACATTTGGAGTCGGACAGGGATACATTTGGACTTTGGAGTTCCTTCTTCACCTCCTTTTGAACCCCATCAATCTCATTCTCTATAATGACACCTCAATATGTCCACTCCTACTAGTCAAGGACACCAGTCTCCCTCTCTTTCCTTCATGTAACTTCACATCCATTGAACTGCCACCTCATCCTTAATCTATTGAAATGTCCCTATCAGTTAGGCAGCATTTACTTGACTAGGGATTGGGATTAGAACTAATAGTCCTAGGATTAGGATTTAATTTTATGTTTACTTGACTAAAGGATTAGGACTAAGCTAGGATTCGGATTCAACTCTAATACCCAAAATTGGTACTAAGTTATCCCCAGTGAACCCAGGTATTAGCCACTCCCGATCCCTGAGAAAAAAGAAAAACAACCACCCGCGACTCTTGAGATCTCTCTCGTCGCTCTCTCGAGCTTGAGAGAGAGAGAGAGAGAGAGACCTCGATCTCTCTCAGATCTCTCGCCATCGAACTCTCTCCGATCTCCGATCTTCATCTCTCTCTCTCTCTCTCTCTCTCTCTCTCTCTCTCTCTCTCTCTCTCTCTCTCTCTCTGTGGACTTGTAGCCCAAATCCAAAACCCTAATTAGTTTTCCCTCTCTGGACTTGCCGCCCAAATCCAAAACCCTAATTAGTTCAATTTTTCAGTATGCTAGCTGCATTCTTGTGAGTAATCCATGCCAATTTTACTAAAATTTCCCCTAATTTTGTTCTTGTTGATGTTAATTCTATGTTAGATTATAATGTGGTCATGATTACTGGAAATCTATTGGAATATTTGCAAATTAGGGAATGTAACTGTGAATTCTGTTGAAATACTAAATTTTAATTAGTCAGTTGTTATCATTTAATTCCTAAGATGTATGCATATTGTGGATTATTATTGTATCTACATATCTGTGAGTGTGGCTCATGAATAATTTGTGGACAAAATGGATGCAGGTCTCAAGATAATTGTATTTGAAATTTAAGGCAATGCTTAACTATATTAATTTCAAGCTACTTTCTAGATTGAGATACTAAGTTTTAATTAGTCAATTGTTATCATTTAATTCCTAAGAGGAACTTGGTAGTTGGTAATAGATTTGGTGATTATGAAATTAGACTAATTTGTTTGTGCTTTAATATTTTGATTATGGAAAAGGATTTCATGTACATAAGCTAGAGATTATGCAAATATATGACCTGCAGGATGTTTGTGACTTGTGATGAATAGTGTGATGAATAGAAACAAGTTTCATTAGCAACATTTTGTGATTTATATTTTACCTCTTTTCTTTCTCAAAAGTGATGCCACAGCCTTCTATTTATGTGTCTACATGGTTGTTCATAATTGATATAGTACTCTGCTTGAGAATCTATTTTACATTGAATTACAATTATGTGATATGATGCAAAGAGTTTTATGTTAAGCTAAATTTAGTCCCTGAGAATTGGTATTGCATTTTATGAATGATATTTACTGGTTGCAATATGCACAAGTTAAATTAAACCCCAAATCATCTCTCTTTGTAATCGGAATATATGATATAATTTCACATAGGTTAAACAGCTATCATAGAAGTTCCTGAAAAACATACGTAAAGGCAAATAAGATATAGATATAACAGATAGGATAAAGATATTGAACACATGTAATTAAAAGAAGCCACTTATAATTATGCAACAAGGCTCTAATCTCACACATTCAACTTACTTCAAAATTGAACAGAGAACAGTATAATTTTAAGTTACAAACAAAGAAGAGAAATAAAGCATACATAGCTAATGAGCCCAGGTTTCTTGAACTTAAATATATGCAAGTTGTTTTGAGTTGGCAATGCATGAAAAGGAAACATATTAATTTCTTAATTGGAAATATTATTACAAATTCAAGCGGCTTGGTGAGATAATGAAAGATATTAATCATACAGCTGTGACACAGACATAAGATTATTATGCTACAATATACATTGTATTTGTTTGTGTGCACAATTTGTGCACACTGTTTCTGTTCAGGGTTAAATAATTGGCTGTATTTCTTGAACTTTCTCTTTGTTCTTTCTCTTACTAATTTGATTTGATTGATTCTGAGTTCCCTAACTTTGGAAATTTATTATGTTTTCTTTATTGTGTGTCTTTAGATGAAATCCAACCAAAGAAATAATCCACCACCTCCTAGAAAATGGAAAGAATGGGAGAATACAAAACTTGTTGAATCTCTATTGGACATGGTGAACAAGGGAACCTACAAGGCTGAAAAGGGGTTTAAACCCGGTTGGAGTAGGAGCATAGAAAAGGTTCTTTCAAAGGAATGTCCGACATCAGGGCTCAAAGCAAAGCCTCATATAGAGTCTCGGTATAAAGTGCTCGGGAGGGATTTTGCTATCGTTCATGACATGCTAGCGGGGACATCAACAAGTGGATTTGGAATACACCTTGAAACGGGAGTGCTCACTGCAAGTGATGACGTGTGGGATGCCAATGTATCGGTAAGCACTAGTTGTGACTATTCTTGTGTTTCCTAGTAAGATCTTTATCTCTTAAGTTTTCTAGAGGCTATGATGATTTGGAATACTCGCCTATTACATTTTTCAACCCTTTGTTCATTTAGGAAGTCCTGCTAAAAATCATCATATTGTCGAAGGTCCAGATGATAAAAATGACTTATATTTTATCAAAGCTAAGTACACGAATTTGCTTTCCTATACATCTCATATCTTTTGAAATTATCTGGTAGCATGTTTTAGAATAAATTGTGTCGTGTAGGATGTATTCTATCGTTCATCAAAATCTAATGACTAGGACAGAAAGCCCTTTAACTTCATTCAGGTCAATATTTTACATATGTTCCTATGGGAAATCCAAATTAGTAGAAGGCTTACTATGACAAATTTAAGCTCTGGGATTTATATTTCCTCATCAGACTCCATTGATAGACTCCATTGATATGTTAATGGAAAATTATGCTCCTATATGAGCAACTCCTCCCCTCACGAGGCTAATTATCACCACTTAAAATACATTGTATTTCTATACATTGCATCTCAGAAGGAGGAACATAATAGAGAGTGAGTGATGGTGTAGAGATTAAAGCATCTGGGTAGCTAATTGAGAATCATGAGTTTAATGAGATGCATGATGGAGCAAATTCTAATTTTGAGGTTTTGTGCATATTGTAGATGACGATAATAACAAACTTTATTAATGATTGAATTAATAAAGATAAGCGGACACTACAGTTATTAATATCTCAAAGTTTAGCATATATTACATGTAATCTTTTAATCTAAGCTTATGAATGTGAAGTACATTTGGGCTGTTGATGCCAGCATGTAGTGTTGACTTTCCCAACTTAGGGATGAAAACCAGAAAATGGAGTGTCATCTCAATTCATGGTTCAGAGCTTGTTTCGTGCATGTTAATTTGGGTCTTAAACTTGATGGTACCGGCTGACAATAAACTGAAAAATTAGATTCAATGGACGGTAGATGAGAACTATGTGCCAGTTGTTGTCATTGGTGCATCAAGACTTTGGGAAATATGAAGGATGATGCTTGAGCATGGAGCTCGTTTGAACAAATTTTACTTTATAATACCTCAACTGCATGTGCAACAGAATATTTGAGATACCATGTTGTTCTCATTTTGGCTCGTCAAATATGATAGCTTTATCTCGATTTGCAATGTACTTGTCAGTCATATGCTGATTTGTAGTTTATCCAATGCAAACAGGTATATGAACATAAAGCACATATCCAATGAAACAAAATTTCTTCAATGAAATTTCATTGCCAGTTTTCTTTTCTTACGTTATTCACTTTGAAATTGAAGATCACAAGTTTACACATGTATAGTTAATAGATATGAATGGCATCAAGTACATGGTTGTTTATAATTTATGTCGTAAGTTTGTCGATGAAATAGTACTCATGTAGACTGCATGTAAAAGCACTCAAATTCTAGGTTTATCATTTGTTTTCACTTAAAAAGTTTTGAGCACTAGTTGGATTCTATGGCTTTTGCTGATGTTCATAGTTTCCTTTGCCTCATGAATATGTTTAAATGGTTCCTACCCATGAATTTACTGTGCATGTAGAACTTTGTAAAATTTGATTTTTTGCTGGTGTTCACAGATCCATTTACATGTATGTAACAATAGTTTTCACACATTTTGATTTTTTATTGTCGTATCTCATGAGTTGTGATAATTTTCTTTATTTTGCCTCTTTTTATTATTGCAGTCTCACAAAGCTGCTGCAAAATGGAGGAGCACGCCATTTCCCCACTATACAGAGTTATGCACTATATTTGGCAAGGATCGAGCCACTGGGAAGGAGGCTAAAACATCAGCTGATATTGTGGAAGAACTTGACTTATTAGATGATGCGGCAAGCTTGGATGGGTCAAAGGCGGATAGTGGATCAATCTCAAGCACGAGCGACAAGAGGAAGAGAATGCGAAGGAGCAATGATGATGCCTTACCTGAGGTTGCTTCTTCTATTGGCAATAAATTTGGTATATTTGGTAAATCTCTTGATTATTTAGCTGAGAAGATGAGTGTAGACTTTGAGTTGAGTAAGAAAAGAGGTAACCTAAACAAGGAGATGATGAAGCTCACAAATTTGAGCATGAGAGATCAAATTAAAGCTGCTGCAATGCTAGCTAAAGACAATGAGTGGCTTGATATATTTTTTACTTTTGAGGAGGTTGAGAGGAAAGAGGACTTTGTGAGGATGGTATTGAGTGGAGAGCTAAACCGATGAGACTTGTCTGCTTTTATCTTTTGTTCTGGTAATTGTTTAGGTTGTATCCTTCTGTACTGTTTATTTGGGGTTTATCTTTATTTTGTTTAAGCTCTGATTCTGTGTTGAATTATGTTGTATTGTTATATGGATATTATTGGCTTTAATGCCTTATCTACTAGTATTTTTACTTTATTGTCAAATATTTTTTTCTTGATGTCAATTACTTGATGTTTAATTTTGCTACATTCTGTTGTTTAAATGGAGTTCCAAGTATTGCTAGGAGTAACTTGTTTCTTACTATTTCTGCTCTGTGATCGTTTCTATTGCTCTTCAATTTGTTTCTGTTTTGTGTTTTTGATCTCAGGTCGTTTAGATCATGCCTTTACTGTTTGTGCTCTGCTTGTTTCCATTGCCGCTTCTTGGTTAAAATTGTTACTTTGATCCTATAATGGGGAGATGTTTGCTTTAAATCTGTAGTATTTTAGTGGTACTTGACTATGTTTGCTATAAAATTTGCAGGTTGACGGTTTTTGCTTCGGGTATCAAGCTTATGTTTGCTATAAACTTTGCCTATGTTTGCTATAAAATTTACAGAGATAGAGTTAAGTGAATTGTTATTTGAATACATGCAATTGAGCTATTTCCATAACAAGAAGTACTAATGATGTTTAATAGGTACATTGCTTGAAGTTGAGGTGATTCCAATTTCAGTGCGTTCAGTTCCCCAACTTTTCTTTTATAGCCATGCAAGATTGGAAACTTGTGCATAGCATGAAGTTTAGTCATGTATTCAGAAAAGAAAAATTTTAGAGTTATTTACAGTTGACAAAATTGAAAATTTGATCGAACAATGGAAAAAAGTAAAATAATGAAAGGGAAATTTTTAGTCATGGGGATATTAAGACTATTTCTGTTTACTTCAAAATGGTAGTGGGATTGGGACAAGATGTGGGATTGGGATTA
The DNA here is from genome assembly GCA_012295165.1 of Asparagus setaceus. Classification (NCBI taxonomy): domain Eukaryota; kingdom Viridiplantae; phylum Streptophyta; class Magnoliopsida; order Asparagales; family Asparagaceae; genus Asparagus; species Asparagus setaceus. Next base: position 3,782,937 of record CM022707.1, read on the forward strand.
GGTAAAGTAAACATGGGATGGAATCGTTCGTCCCAATCCCACCTAATCCCAATCCTACCACTTGTCCTAATCCCAATCCCTTAGTCAAGTAAACGCTGCCTTATAGTATAATGCCACACCAACTCATTCCAATCCATAAAACATGTGCCCATATTTTTTGCATAAAAGTCCTAATCTTTTTCATACTTGCATCACTATAATATCATACCAATTGTTCTTTGTATTTGCAAATAAATTTTACAAGAACATATAGTTCAACATCTAATTCATAATTTATATAAAAATTCAGGTCATTACATTAACTCTTTCCTCAACATCTATTGAGTATATGTTATCTATTCTAGTTGTATTATAAATGGATACACTTAAGGTTAGCACTATGGCATGATACACTAACACTTCTTTGGAATCTACAGGCATGCCTGATGAGCTAGTTTGCAAGGGTAATTACGTTTATCGACCTTATTCCAGATAAAAATTACCACTCAAAACCTGGAAAAGTAAATATCAATTGGAGAGAAAGGGAAATCAAGATATTGCAGTAAATATATAATACTTGAGGATTTTCCATTTAAATATCGGTGGTAACGTCATATGCATGCCTAAACAGAATTTGATTGGAACCATGGTTCTAAATCAAGAAAGATAAGCTGGTCAGGAGTACGGAGTACCAGTATGTCCAAGGATAAGGATTTCACTAGTTAGGTTTGGCTCGATCCATAATTGTGCACACATAGAAGTCAGGAACTTGGGATGCTATCGCGAACCACGACCAGGGTTCAATCATCCCAGATTCGCGTGGAACACGACCAGATTCACCAACTCCAGAGACCAGATTTAAAATTCAATCCAGTTAAAAATTTAAAAAAAACTATTTTTTTAAAGAATAAATGACAAAAATGCGATAAATTAAGCAAATAAAATATGCATACATTATTGCAACATGATTCTTAAGGTTCTTTACCATTACTGATATCTACTAGCATATTTCTTAAATTTTATTCTTGCAAAACCTTTAATTCCTACATTTAAGAACCGAACCTAAACCGTACCACGTACCCTAGCGTACCGTATAAGGCTCCCCCCCAACCCAATTCCTAATAAGCGGCGTACCACGCTCCCACACCTGTCCCATGAACCGGAACAAACCGAGCTCCATGCAAGTATGGGTGCACAAGTTGGTTTCATTTTTCAATAGATTGTGCAACATTCTTCCCAGAAATATATAAATAGACCCATTAGTACTGATTAATATAGGCTTCATTTGAATATGTCAAAGAGGATGACATATGTCAAATATTGGTAGGATCAGTATATTGGTTGGAGTTATTCACTGAATTACAGTGCTATCGTTTGGGAGAACCATATTCCTAAAACTGGCAATAGTCATAGCAGGCTGAAATTTGCATACACATTGATACAGATTTCATTGCTTTGAACCATCGAAAGAATTTTACACAATTTCCAGAATGTTGTAGTGTAATCATACCAAGCCCATGAATCTTTTTAGAAATTTAAAAACGATTTTTACAACTATAACAAGAAAATCTTACTTGTCCATTTGCTTATGACCCTTTTTCTTGTTTGTTACACCACCGCTGCGTTCAAGCTCCAGTGCTTTTAACTTGTTTTTAAAAGCTGGCGTCTTTTTTACCATGTTTATTGCCTGCAGCCAATGACGGAAGACTGAATATTTAGATAAAAGAAGCTTCATGTATTAAAATGAGAAATCTGTTCAATTCAATAATCAAGAATAATATAATTTATTTTCTTTTGGTGGACAATCACATACATGATTTAACAGAGTTAACACAGAACTTATTCATGTAAACATATCAATGTAAATACTCGTAATCGGCATTTGAAAAACTGTTATGTTTCCATTTACAGACCATGCCATCTGATATGAAATTTTAAGGGCACATAAGGATAATACATAAAGAGAATTTTGCCAGGAGCAAATATAAATTTTAATACGTGAAAAAGTAATTATCATGGTAAATGTTTGCCATTGATCTTTAACTACAGCCATGAAGCTTCTTAATTTCACATTTGCATCTTAGCCAGATCCATTAACTAAACTAAGAAACCTATAAGACCAATTGGAGTGTAGGTACCGCTACCTTAAGGCTGTAGTTAAAAGCTCATGCAACCCTGGAACTCCCTTGGACTGGGGAAAAGTTATAGATAAAAGGACAAAGATGATATGGTTTACATAGAGAATAAATAAAGGAAAAAGAGACAAAAATGTTTAACGTTGCAAACTGGTTTAGTTAGATCAAAATCATCTTCAGTTGTGCTCTGCAAAATTGATAGACAACCATACGCGAGATGGAATATATTTGAACAATTGAACCACGAGAAAGTCAGTCAAAAGCAAAAGGAGGTGGAGATCTAAGAAGCTATGGTAGAAGGACAATATAAACTATATAATACAAATATGAGGAGCCAATATAGGTTGAGCTAATATCATCAATAAATCTTGCATTATAGACATGGTTTAATTTCTTCACTTAGTTTATGACATGATTAGAAATTGGTTTGGGGAAAAACTCATCAGGATAGACATTTCTACCAAGAATGCGGTCAAACTCATATCTCCGTATAGAAACAGCTCAACCTTTAATTTTAGTTAAATTTTTGAAATTTAATTCTTAGTATTTATGTAAAATTTATTGAAGGTTTAAGAGAATCAAATAAGCTCTTTGAAGAGATTGTACAAAAGGTGCTCGAACATAATTTTTTCTTTTAACCCTAATACCATATTGGTCATTTACTTTGTTATCCTTTAAACTACACTAAGATAGTAGTGTTTCATGAAGACATAGGTTATTCTGTTTAACAATAGATGAAACACTGTTTATGCAGTGCCTTCATAACTTTTCAACATATCCAAATTTATTATTTGGGCTTCACTAGCTCCTTCTCTGCCCCTTATACTAGTATTTCTCCTCTTCTTCTTCAAGAAAGAACTCCAATTCTCCCTGTAAATCCTTCTTTCTAAGAGTATTCCAACCCCAAAAAAAACCCACCGCAAAGTCTTCAAAGCGAAAACATTGAGCAGTAGCCGGCTGACCTATGAATAAGTGGAAGGGCGGTGGGCCATTGGCGCAGGTCTGGCATTGATAAAACTAACTCCAGCTTGCCATAGCCTCATGTCTGCTCGATACATGCCTGAGGGGGGATACGCCTAAAGAGTACCAGTCTTCAGACCCTTAACCATATGGGACAAACTACGCTCATCCTGTATAACGTTTTTTATGTTAAAATAACAACAATACTTTTCCGTATTAGAGGCTGTAAAAGATAGCTTGCAATATTTACTTTCAGTTTTATGAGAATTTTCGTTTGACACTTGAGAATCATATCAGCAGGTACTGCAGCTAGGGTACGCGAATGTAGTTGTTACGCATACCTTGAAATATATTCATTTAAATGAATAACAATTCATAACAAACCTGAGAATATCTTGAACACTGGTTGAGATACTGCAATGCAGAAACAACCAAAAGAAGGCCCACCAAAACTGCACGAGGATCCTGTCATCAAAATTAGGAATAGGAACTCTAGTGACTGACTCAAAAATAAAATTTGATAGCAATTCCTAAATATAAATACAAGACATAACGATGAAAAATCTCAGCAGTTGCACAATAGTACTTACTGTTTTGTGCCCATAATATGCATGATAGTATCTAGCTGTATTATAAAATACCTGAAAACAAAGAAACCTTGTCAAAAAATTCCTCAGAAACTGATAGCAATGAACTGTCTAATCAGCACAAACATGTCCTAGCTTATATCTTGCATTATAGGCAATGCTGGTTAAACCTTTCCACCTCAACTGCTAATGTGCTATGCATGACAAGATAATAAAATTTGAAGTCAATGAACAGAATAATTCTGTGAATGCAATGAGGACTATAGGTTAGTCAGACAAGTAAAGGCTGAAATAGATTAACAAATCATATCCGAGATATGTCAAATAACCAGTACTGCAACAAAATTTAGAACTACTTCCATGATTTCGATATGAAGAAACGGCTAATAGATATCATCATTTGGACCTTCATTCAGAGAACATAAAACCCTCAAAGATAAGAAAACATAACTAACTAGTATCTACAGCAAATTTATCACTGAAAGAATTTATGAAAAAGATATTTATATGCACCAATAAAAATATTACCTCCTCTGGGTGTGCAATTGCATAATCATACTGCTCCCTTGTGGCCTCATCCTTTAAAATCTGCAGAAAATTTTCAACAGCGTAATGACATTGATAACTTAGAATTAAGTGATACCCTCTAGCCCGCCCAAAATTTATGCTGCATCATAGGATTACAGTATATAGCCAAAAAAGTTATGTTGAATCACCCTGAGAAATTAAAAACTACAATTTTCAACAGGGATGCTCAACAGCACTGTAAATTACTACTCATGGGGATACACCAACAGTAGGAATATTCATGTGATGTACTGATACTGTATCTTATTACATGGAAGAAATAACTAGAATCAAAAGCTCCAAATATAACCATATTTGTACTAATTCCTTATTAGTGACTCCCAATTATAGGAAAAATATTGTGTAATTTCCCACACACCATATCCCATGATTCATGAACATGAAAGCAACAAGATTTTGGTTGCGTAGTCACACAAGAACAAAAACTGGACCTATGAGGTGTATAGCAGATGTGGAACTTTGTGGAGCTTTATAACAACAGAGAATATGTTAGTCTAAGAATCATGGATGTCAAAGAGGTTAAGATGGATGACTAGTTATGAGAAGCTACTCTCTCAAATCTTCAAAAAATCATTGGTTTCAGTTGCCAGTCCGTTGCACAAGAAATGGAGGGTAACATTGGAGTCAGTAACCTGGGAGAGGTGATGAAATGATTTTTTATTGTCCAGAAATAGTTGTGAGTGTGATAATGAAGGTTGTGAGTTCATACAGATAATAGTCAGCACCAAACAGATTTATGCACTGTTCCCATCATTTTGGGATTCAATCATTCAAGAGATTAAAACACATGAATCTAAAGGAAATTAATAGTAGTAGCTTACGAATCCATAAATCTGAAAGATCAGTAAGGTATGGGTATTTTAAAAAGTGATGGACATAGAAATGGCAGAAATTAAGTCGACAAGATGACTCATAATTAAACCCACCCCCCAGGCAGCCATGTAACACGGCCCATTTAAGGAAGCTGCTACAGGTATCAACTACGGCTCTGTATATTGAAAGTTCAGATTAGGAAGGGATGGCTGACCCATTTGATAAATGAGTAAGTCACTCGTAATATGGGTCGAGCTCAAAATATGTAAATGTATCTTATGCCACCTCACTGCTATGAGAAATATTCTGTGGTTCTTGGCATAACACAAAACGTGATTGATGGACATGCAAGCAATGCATAGTTTACTATATTTCAACAGAAAATTGTTAGCAGCGAAGATTCTTAGACCACTTGGTGTTAGTTATCTTTTCAAATCGGTTGTATATTAAGCCCTGTCTCTAAGGGTGTGTTTGGCTATTTTGTAAAATTTCCTGGCCCAATTTTGTGTTGTTTCTTGTTTGTCAAATTTTTGGGTTAGATCTGGCCCCATTTTTTAAGCCCAAATAGTGACACTAAACTAGTTTTCACTTGGACCAAGGGGGGCTGATCCAAATGAAAACAAACTGACCCTAAATGTTCTCTCTTTTATTTTTAATCCTGTCATTTGACATTTTGACTCATTTGTATCATATGCAAACACAACAGGGCCTGAGTAGGGAGTTATAGTAAGAGATTAAGAGGCTCAGCTTTAGCTCTGCATAATGGCTGGTGAGATAATGAACCCACTTAATATATGCACTAGTGGCATATGGATCAATCTCAAAAAATATAAACATATTGTCAACAGTTGATCGGCATGAGAGATATTGTACTGATCCCTGTGCACTGTCAGAAAGATTCATAATATGCAAGCAACATGGATCTTCTATACATTGACCACAAAAAAAACAGGGCATGAGAGAAGTATATGGATGTTGACACTATGGAGCCTCATGGCAATACAAAATACATTGTAGTATTAAAACATAAATGTTGAAGATGTAATACAATAGATTACAATTGAAGACAATGACTTTCGTCTAATGTGCACAATATCATTGGTTTTGTTGTCTATATCATTGCTTTTGTTCTCTACTTACGCTTGATAATACCTGATTAGTAGGTAACATAGGACTTTGTAATCTGAACAGATGTAATAATGTGGCTTTTACATTATTCAGAGAGAAGAAATACAAGTTCCTTAATGGTGACTATTTCATACAGATATGATATAAAATGATTGAAACAGATATAAAGACAATATCTTTACCTTATCGTCATCATTTTGGAATTCATTCACTCAATAGTAATCAAATGAATAATCAATGGAGATAAATTATTTATAGTTGCTTAGGACTCTATAAATCTGAAAGACAAATAAATTCATATAGGCTACTTGAAGCAAAATAGTTTAATATGTTCTGGATATAAAGTGTCAATATCGACTTGTCATTGCCCCAACAAATTTACCCATAAAATATTATAACATCATTTGTTATAATTTATTTTTGAATAAAATTATCAAAATTTTAATCACTACAGCTATATTCCCATCTTTAGTTCATATATACCATACTAAAATGCAAATTGTGATAAAGATAATTATAAAGGTGATCGCTGACTTCTATGAGTGGATATGCTCCATCCAAAGTGATTGACGAAGTGTAATTTATAAAAGAAAAGGACCACCGACAGAAACCAAAATAAATAGGACAAATTTTCAAAACCAACCCTTTTGGAACTTTATTTTCAAAAATCAACCTATTTATCTTTTATTTAGCATTTTCCACTTAGTTTCACCGGTGGTAGAAACTTGGTCAAAAATACAAAATAAGTTGCGAAAACTTCACAGGATTTAGAATCCCGTGAAGTTTAATCCTTTGGCTGAAACTGGGTAGAAAATGCTAAATAAGTTGCGAAAACTTCACGGGATTTAGAATCCCGTGAAGTTTAATCCTAATGTCGGCTAAATAAAAAACTTGGGCGGTGGTGGTGCGCAGCCTTCACGAGATTCTGAATCTCGTGAAGTTTATAATAAACAAAATACACAAAATAAGAAATTATGTATAGTGGGTTTAGTGGTTATAGCATTAGTCTATAAGGTATGGATGGGAAGCGCAAGGTTCGAATCCCAGCCTAGTAAAAAAAATTTACTGTTCAAGGGAAAAAAATATGTTGGGACAAGACCACTTGAATGATTGACATCTAGCTTTCTTTGAGCTAACCACTTAGCCAATTATTACAATCATGTTAGATTTGAACTTGAAATTATATATTGAACTCCCCGGAATTCACAATCCCGTGGAGTTTAGCCTAATTCTAAACTACATGGGATTGAGAATCCCGTGCAGTTTAATTGCCTACTAAACTACATGGGATTGAGAATCCCGTGCAGTTTAATTGCCTACTAAACTACATGGGATTCTAAATCCCGTGAAGTTTTACTAACTTATTTCGCATTTTCGACCCAGTTTCAGCCAGCTCAGCCAGCTGGCTGAAACTAGGTCGAAAATGCTAACTAAATCTCAAATAGGTCGATTTTTGAAAATAAATCTCAAAAATAGTTGGTTTTGAAATTTTGTCCTAGTTTTTATCGCCATTCTCCTCCCCTGTAGAGTCCAGCATATTTTATTCCTCTGTCAAGTCCTTTTCCCTAATTTTCTACCCCCTGAAAATAATTTTGAAGAAAAAAAGGACAAATTTTCAAAACCAACACTTTTTGAGATTTATTTTCAAAAATCGACCTATTTGAGATTTATTTAGCATTTTCCACTTAGTTTCAGCCAGCTGGCCGAAACTTGGTCAAAAATACAAAATAAGTTGCTAAAACTTCACAGGATTTAAATTCCCGCGTAGTTTAGTAGGCAATTAAACTGCACGGGATTCTCAATCCCGTGTAGTTTTGAATTAGGCTAAACTCCACGAGATTGTGAATTTCGGGGAGTTCAATATATAATTTCAAGTTCAAATCTAACATGATTGAAATAGTTGGCTAAGTGGTTAGCTCAAAGAAAGCTAGATGTCAATCATTCAAGTAGTCTTGAGTTCGAATCTCATCCCAACATATTTTTTTCCTTGAACAGTAAAAAAAATTTACTAGGCTGGGATTCGAACCCTGCGCTTTCCATCCAAGCCTTATAGGCTAATGCTATAACCACTAAACTCACTACACATAATTGCTTATTGTGTGTAGTTTGTTTATAATAAATTTCACGGGATTCAGAATCCCGTGAAGGTAGCAGACCACCACCTGCGCCAAGTTTTTTTGTTTAGCGTTAATTAATTAAGGACTAGACTTCACGGGATTCTAAATCCTGTGAAGTTTTCGCAACTTATTTAGCATTTTCGATCCAGTTTCAGTCAGCTGGCTGAAACTAGGTCGAAAATGCTAAATAAAAGATAAATAGGTCGATTTTTGAAATAAAATTCCAAAAGGATTGGTTTTGAAAATTTGTCCAAATAAATATCGTTAGTCAAAAGCCTTGTGATAAATAGTGATTTAGGTTTGACACAAATAAAGTATAGCCTATAGTTGGACGAGTCCACTTTCAAGACACTGTCCAAGATTGTGACATTACTGAATTTGAGAAACCTCCAGTTGTCCACCATGGTTACTCAGCTCGATGAGGGCGAAATTGCCCACAAAATGCAAAATTTGTCAAGAATTTCGATGAAGAGAACATGGTGGTAATGATATCTTTAATCCAAAATCAAACATGAAGGATTGTATACTAAGAGTGGCAATTTCACACCACATACAAGCTTGAAACAAATGCAAGTGAAGTTAACAGGTTAGTATATGCCTTTAACCAATCCACATCACGACCGGGTCATCCAAGAAACCTATTTACTAAACAGATTCATTCTTTGATGTGCCCTACCAAAGTAACCTTTTGTACACTTAACTACCACTATTATATTTCAACCATAAAGTATTACTAGTTAAGGTGCTCAGAGCACTTGGTTACTTGTCATTTCAAATCGGTTGCGCGTTCAAATCCACCATTCAAAAAGTTATATTTTTATATTTACTTGTGATACTTACGTCATATGCAATTAACCATAATCCACGCATGAGTTTGATCATTTAATAAAGGTTTTACGGCTCAGCCTAGGCTCATTATATTGGCAGGTCGGTTTCCAGAAAGGATACTTTGATTCATTTAATGAATTTGCAAAGATTCATGTTACATAAAAGACCACAAGCTAATCTAACTGAACCATTATCGTTTCTAAATCTAAATATATCCAAGTATGAAAAGATGAGATACTATATTCATTAAAACTTGAACAAATTCCACATGGAATGTTTGGGAAGATTAACCAATGCAGTTATGTCTGATCCATAGTTGCCATAGTTGCATGGAACCTGGTTCGTTCTGGTTCACGAGTACGGGAACGAGGTACGCCACTCACTAGAAATCGTGTACAAGGGGTGTAGGCTTATACGGTATGTTAGGGAATGTAATACGCTTAATGTTTGATTCTTAAATGTAGGAGCCGAAGGTTTTGCCAGAGTCAAATTTAAAAAATATGCTAGTTGCTATCAGTAATGGTTAAAGAACCTTAAGAATCATGTTGCAATCAAGGTATGCATACTTTATTTGCTTAATATATCACATTTTTTATTGTTTCTTCGCTTTAAAAAAAGAGTTATCTTTCCCCAAATTTTAACTGGTTCGAAGTCTAAATTGGGTCGCTTGAGTAGGTGAATCGGGTCGTGTTCCACGTCGTGTTCCACGCAAATCTGGGACGATTGAACCCGGGTTTTTTCCCAAATTTCAACTGGATTGAATTCTAAATTGGGTCGCTTGAGTTGGTGAATCGGGTCGTATTCCATGCATCTGGGATGACTGAACCCGGGTCGCGATTCATTATAGCATCCCACGTTCCCGACTTCTATGGTCTGATCTAGAAAAAGATATAAATAACGAGTACTTAATTGATCTTCGGGATGCATGAAACATAAATCATCCAACATTCAAGATCTTGCCAGTTCTTGGATTTCTATAATCCAAATGACGTATTGAGATAACAACATGCATATCCATCTACCATAAACGTGTACAAGTAGTAGTTTCTAGTTATGAATTTATGCATAGGGAGGAATTGAAAAGTTAATCAGAAAGCCAATGTTTCACAACACCAAGGGTGTCTCTAAGTCAAAATAATGCAGTAACGAAGTTAATAAATTATAATTGATCCTTAGAGACTAGAGAGCAATAAATAGTTATAAGTTAATGCAAGTATAAACATCATATCATTGACATCTAAGATTCTAAATGCAAAATATTATAACATAATGCTAGAAAACATGAAATTCGCTCGATATAACTTGCAATAGCTTGTCTAAATAACTTGAAATAAGTTGTCCTTAATTGTTTTTGGCTATGACATTAGTCGTAAGACATGGATACAGTAAGAAGAACAATAGTACAAACAAAAAGAAATCTTCATCAAGAGATTAAAAATCAAATGGGCTAGTTTAAAAGGTTCTTATTAACAAGTCTATCAATACTACCCAGCTTATTTGTGATCCGACACCTTTCCAATCTACAGCTGCAGAACCCCAACAACTCGAAAGTTTAAGTTCCGCAGATTTACTGCTATCTTATGGTATTTGCAAGCCTTTAGAAGAATTATAGGTAATGGTTAGAGAGATGAGAGGAATAAGCTAGAAGCATCACTACACCATGCCAAAACTTGGTCATCACCATATTTTGTTCCCTACCCTACCTTCTTTTTAATATTCCATTCAGCCACAGAAGAATTATAGGTAATGGTTGGAGAGATGAGAGGAATTAGCTAGAAGCATCACTACACCATGCCAAAACTAGGTCATAAACCATATTTTGTTCCCTGCCCTACCTTCTTTTTAATATTCCATTCAGTGGCATGCATAATCCAAGTATTCCACGAAAATCCCATGATCTCGCATATGTGGTGAAAAGCATCAATTACGCACTTTGGTTCCTATTTTGGCCATGTCAACTCTCATTGAAAGGAGCAGCCAATTCTTTGCACACATAGTGAGACATGAATCGGTAACACACCACTGACCATAAATCAGAACTTCGAAGTCCGATCATCTAACTTTTTTCATTAGGGGTCATTCACTTATGCAGTGTGACCATACATTCACACGCAAGGGGAAAAAACTCATACATACCTTCATGCAAATGCTTATGCATACAGGCATGGACAGATCCAGAAAATTTTTCTTACAAGGGCACATCTTCAATTATACATAAAAAGTAATAGCTTATGTAACATAAATGGTTCAGCCAGAAAAACAAGAATTCTAGGAAAATACCTCAGCTTTTCCATAATTCTGTTCATGTTCATATTCATGTGTATGTTTCAAGGCCTCTTATTGAGAAGTGACTTCTTGAAACATCAGCCCACGTCACCAAACAAGTGAAATTGAGGTTTTCTAGAAATTGAGGTTGTTTAAGCATCAACCAAACAATGGAAAATCTTTTCTAAGAATCTCACAAAAAAGACAAAAACTGTTGCATATTCGACTCTCTAATGCATATTTGACTTTGCTAGCTTACTCTAGTTTGAGAAAGTGGTTTTCAAGTCAATATTATACTTTACTTGAAGAGTCCCACATCTGCATCGTTATTTCCTCCATCAATATCCAATGGTCTACGGTCTCACAGTATAGAATCCCTGCCCCGTTTTCCACGCAAGGAAGAAAAGCATTACACCCAATTTAATTAGTGGTTGGGTTAGAGTTGCCTGGTTTGTTTTCCAGAAATTGAGTTTTCTAATAATTGGGGTTTTGATCCAAACAGCCCCTTAACCTCATAAGTTTTAGGTTATTTTGAAGTAGTAATGTTGATATGTGAGTTTCCTTCATAATGGTACCCTGATTAAAAATAATTTACATACTAACGTAGATTTATATATTCATTTTGATTCAAATTATTGAGGTCATGAGTGCATAACCTTTCAAGGTTGATATATGGAGCTTCTTTATCTTGTGAGATAATCACAAACAAGGAAGGTTAAAACTTTGACTATTTAATTATACAGTAATTTAGATCAGATGGATATCTCAATGACATACCTATGAAAATGCACATGTTAATTTGTTTTCAAATTATCACATATAATCAAATCAAAGGAGTCGGCAGATAAATTTAGTTTTAACTATGTATTTCTTTTCCTTTATGAGTGTAAGGTTCTAACTTATTAAATTGATATACTATTTTGGAGGGTTCTCTTGATGAATTGGACCACCAATTTGCTCATTTAAAATGTTTACTTGAAATAATTACCAGGCTAAATTGCACTTAAATGCCATATAGTTTCACAAACCATGCACTTAATGACCACCACTTTAAAACTGAACAAAGAAGTTCCTCAAAGTACTTAAATATTGCAGATAAATACCCCAAAGTTTCAAAATATTGCACTTTTGTGCCCTCTTGTTTACCCAATGTTGCATATAAATACCCTCAGTTTGTAAATGGCTTCACTTAAATATGAAAGTTTTTGAAAGTTACACTTAGTACCCTTTGTTATGTGATGTTCAAGGGAATATGGAGAAACCAGGTTCTTTTTAACTTTGGGGCATTTATTCTACGATATTTAAATACTTTTGGGCGTTTATTTGCTCAGCTGTAAAATAGAGGTCACTTAAGTGCAAGGTTGGTGAAACTCTAGGGCATTTGGGTGCAATTTAGCCTAATTACTATGGAGGCAACTATGAAGTTTTTCCTTATCCCCTATTCTGCCTTTTTTGCACGCTAATGTCATTGCACCGTGCGGGTCAAGTTTTGCCGTAACAATTAAAAAAATCCAATTTCACCTATGCCCAACACTGGATAGAACTGTTTTTGCCTTTCCCATGGGCATAATGGCAATGACAAAAATGATGAACCCAGGACTCAAAAAGTAACACAACAGGTCAAAGTTGGATTTTTTTTTTTTTTCTTTGTAACTCAAAGATTATGTAACATATTCTCGTAATCTCAATTCAAGTTAAAAACCAAATTTGGAAAATTAAAGTGAAATTACGAAGGACAGGATCCGTACCTCATAAGCATTTGCAATCTTAACAAAGAGCTTTTTAGAGTCAGGATCTGGATTCTTATCGGGATGACTACAACCAAAAAAATAGAAAAATCATAAAAAATCGCCATCGGGCAATAGGAACTTTGGATCGAGGGCTTACTGTTTAAGGGAGAGCTTGTAGTAAGCTTTCTTGATCTCCGATGCATTGGCACTCTGCGAAACCCTAGAATCGAGAATTAGAGAGAGAGAGAGAGAGAGTTAAAAGGGATTCGCTAAAGAGCTTTGAGCGAGAGAGGGTTTTAGTGAGAGAGAGTTACCCGAGGAGATCGTAGCAATCGTCTTCGTCGCAGTAAATGGCGACAGAGGGTTTGAGGAGGAGGAGGAGGATGACGAGAGAGGAGAGGAGAAGGGGAGAGGAGATCGAGAGCGCCATAGTTGGGTCTCGATCTTGGTTTCCTTCTCTTTGGTATAAGTCTTCCAATGCGATGGACTATTTTAGCAAAGATGGGATTTTTTTCGGGCTAAAGGTTCACCGACCACCATTAATTAAACCAGAATTTTATTAGAGTCTAAATTGCACTTAAATTTTTACAGCTCAATGAAAACTCCAAAAGGGGTTTTGTTGTAAGGTCAAAGACTAAGGACCTGTTTGGCAAAGGTTGGTTTTAACTTGTTTTTATTTGGCCCCAATTTGCCCACTAACCGGGCTAGAAAAAAATCATACCCTCCTTGGTTTGAAATAAAACCAGTTTTGTGTGGCCCCAAAAATCTACAGAGAAACAAAAAGAAAATAAATTTGATTATCAATTGGGGCTCCATTTTTATAGATATGTGTTTACCATTATTGAACCAGTTTTATCTAAAGTTAACCAAACTAGGTTCATCTCAAAACTAGTTCACACATAACCTAGTTTAGCCTAAGCTAGACTAAGCTTATCTAGTTCAAAACTAAACCAGGATAATTTTCAAGTTGCCAAACTGACCCTAAGGTGATTTTTTTATTATTTATTTACTAGTGAGTAAGGCCACCTGCAATGCACGTGCATATACAGTGAGGTTGTCGTTCAAAAGTGTAGAAGTATTTACAGAGAAGGTGCAAGAAGAATGATGAAAGTCATGTTATATGCTAAATGTGGAAAGAGCAAAAGTCACATTTTATCGATTAACTGCATAATGATTTTGCACTGTATTCACAAATTTGAAACTTTAGGTTTTGAAGTACACTTAAAGTGAATACATCCTGAAATTACAGTTAGGTCCCTTAATCCTGATAAGTTGATTGAAAAATTAGCCCTTAAATCATTGAAATTGCTATTAATCTCCCAATTCTTTTGAGATGTTTCAAATTAAGATTCTCTAATTAGAAGTAGCATCGCAAGATATAAGAATCTAGGATCTGACAACAACTCTAATGCTTTGAGGGGCTAGTTCAAAATATCAAAGTTTTGAGGGACTTATATAAAAAACCTAAAAATAACTAATTCATAACTTGCCTATTTTTCTTCATTTGGATAAAAGCCAAGATCTAATTAAGTTTACAAATCAATTGAGGGGCTAGTTCAAAATATCAAAGATTTAAGGGAGATTTAGTTAATTTTTCAAGTGAAAACTTATTTTTCATCTATGTTATCATAATGTATACAAATATTATACAATTAAAAATATAATCACTTACATTCAAGTACCATGAGGTATGATATAATTACACCATCCTTATTTGTTTCTTTTAGAATACTCACCTTACCCGTGCAGCTACCGATGTAATTAATCGTCAAAGATAATTTATAAAACTAAAAACTTAATAAGTTATATCTTAAACTATTTAATATGTCAATGTGTAATAATATTGTCACGCCATCTTAAGTTGTTTTGTCTTAAACACAATTTATCTGCAGTCAAACACTGTATAATTTTATTTGCATGCTAACTATTTAATATATAAACAGATAATAATTAAGGGTGCACAAAAAAATTCATATCTAGGGAAATATTCGTATCCATATCTGTTATGATACGGATATGGTTACTAAAATCTATAACCAATAGGATATGGTTAAGAATATTGATACATAGTGAAATATCTTGATCTGCATCCAAAGCATCCGAATATATATTAGCCTTATAGTTGCAATAATTTTAATCCTTATATTAATGAATTAACATTGATTTTGATGATCAAGATATTTAATCTTATCTTGCCGATATAATGAACATATTAATGACCCCTTTAAGGTCATGTGAACTATATCTTTTCAATATTATATGGTTTTGTCATATCCATTTTGTATCTATATGTATATCTTCATATATATATATATATATATATATATATATATATATATATATCTGTATCCATATCAAAATTGGCGATATGGATATGAGTTTTCAGATCAGGCATATCTATATATGCATTCGTGATTGGGAAGTGAATATGGTTATGAGTTTTCTCTGCCGATGCATATCCATAACCGCATCCATAACCGTGATTGGTAAGCGGATATGGATATGATAAGTACCATATCCGAACCGTATCTGAACCGAATGCACCTCTGATAATAATGTTGTCACACCATCTTGAGATGTTCTACATTCGATAATAATTGATTTGCAACAAAACACTATATTAATTTATTTGCAAGGTGAAACGATAAACATTTCCACACTTTGTAAAAGGCGACATTAACAATATTAGATTCATTTTCAGTGGTCATCAATAAGGCTTATAATATCAATCCAAATAGCCTTTTCCTCGTTAATCAAGCCCCTTTCCCTATACTCCATGGCTAAAATTCCTAACACTTGACCACTTGAATACCTAACTAAGAAACTATTATTTCTCTATATACTAAAGTTAACAGCCTCACCACTATTCATAAACTACAGTAACCAAGATTTCTCTATATTTTGTTCCTAAGCACAATAATTTTTTCCCAAACTCAGTTGCAACTCTTTATATCAAGTTGTGTTTTTTTAATTTTTCCCAAAAAGTTTCCTACGTAGCCTTGCTATCTAAAGCAGTAGCCAAACTATAGCTATGACATTTACCTATCCGGGATGTGGGCCCACCAAAATTGAATCACGAGGTGTGTATCGGCCCGCCAAATTTGAAGGTTGAAATATGGGTAGCTTGATTTTTCAGCGGATGTTGATGTGAACAATACGAACCACGTGGCTTTCTAAGTACAAACACCTCTCCGCACCTCTCCGTTTCATCTTCTTCTCATCTCAAACTTCACGCCGGCAGTAGATCAAATACTTTGGTCTTTGATGGATTATTCACTGTCCGCTCATGTTCTTCCTCCTTTTCTCTTGCTCCTAAAGATAATTCCTTCCCTTACTCTTTCATTATTTTCTTACTGAAATTTTAGATTTTTAATGAATTTTGTGCCATAAAATTGCTTGTCTTGTGATTATTTAGTAACATGAGTTTTCCCCTTTCTTTTTTCTTCAGGAATTCGCTTTGTTTTTTCTTCTACTCAGGTTAGTTACTTCCTTTTTA
Organism: Asparagus setaceus; assembly: GCA_012295165.1. Taxonomy (NCBI): domain Eukaryota; kingdom Viridiplantae; phylum Streptophyta; class Magnoliopsida; order Asparagales; family Asparagaceae; genus Asparagus; species Asparagus setaceus. The sequence continues at coordinate 3,799,563 of CM022707.1, forward strand.
GATATTTATTTTCCCTTGTGAACTTACTCATTTTGGTTTTTGTTATTTAGAAAAGTACAGTTTATGCTTTTTTGTTGATACAGTCCAAAATCATAATTTTGGAAAAGGCTACTACAGCGTGTTATCGCATTTTGTAACTGGAAAAAATAAAATTAGGCATAAACAATGAGAAAAAAGTTATGGTGAGTAAGAAAATAATAAACCTATTAATTTGTTAACAAGTAAACAAATTAACGATGAAGCAACATTTTCCTCCTAGCTATTAAGTGAAGCATACGGATATAAAATTTGCTCATTTCATCTAATTTCTTTTGCAATTAATTTATAGGAAAGAAGAACTCTGTGTAACTCTTTGGGGTGACATGGCAAAAGACTTCGATGAAGTAACTTATTTACGCCTACCGCCTTCTGTTTTCCTGGTCTTCTCATCATTAGAAGTTTCACTTTTCAAGGGTAACTATATTGTCATTCATTCTATTATTTATTTATTTACACTAATATACTAAGTCACTTCCACTTGGTTTTCAAGAATCTTTTTTAATTTTTCTTAACAACATTTCTTCTAATTATAAGCCTACATGCAACAGGTAGCATAACCGTTGACACCACTGTTGCTTCTGTCTATCATTTCAATCCCGAGATTCTTGAAATGGAAGCATATAAACATACGTAAACATTATGTTCTCACACATATTCTTTTATCTATCATAATATAATACACATTTATTGTTAAAAATAATTTTCACATTGTTACTACATAATATTTATAAATTTGCGGAAAGCATTGAGACTATCCTAATTAAACCTGTTGTTCAAAAACCACAAGAAACATTAGTGGAACTCATGACACAAAATAGGCGAACGATTGTTGATCTCCAACAGATTAATCCATTTCAGACACAGGTATTAAAAAACACTTTGTATTGTGCTTCATAACATTGAAATCTCTCTTCTTTCAATAAAAACTAATATATTCAACAAAATAAATTTGCTTGATGCAGAAACTTTATTATACCTGCAAAGCTTGTATCGTTGATGTTGACTTAAAAAATAGGTGGTGGTACAATGCTTGCTATAATTGTTACAGTCAAGCTGAAGGTCAAGGAGAACATTGGTGGTGTAATGAACATGCAAAACTTGATCGACTGCCAAAACCTTGGGAAATTTTCTTGTCTTTTTCTTTAATTATTTTCTACTAAAATTTATTATTCCTTAACTATTTCATAGTTGCATTGTCAGGTACAAAATTAACTTCCTCTTAGCAGATCATACAGGGTCTATGCATGTGATTACTTTTGGTCAATGTGCAAAAGCTCTCATTGGAAAATCATGTAGGCAGTTGGTCCTCGAAGAAGGAAATATTGATCCATTTCAGCTACCAAAAGATATTGAAAAATTGAAAAAAAAGACCAAAAGTCTTTCAACTTTCATATGGAAAGCCCTTAGGTGAATCCAGAAAACCAGATCTTCTCATCACATGATCACTTGACGTCGAAGAGATGCCTCCACCTATTCTACCAATTGTCTCTCCAATTGTCTCAACTCATACTGCAATAGCCACATCAATGCAAATTCAATCAACACCTCCCATAATATGTCTATCACAAACCCCAAAGAAACACTCAAAATATAATCATCAGAATCAAGTGAACAAAGACTTCGAAAAAGACAATTGTTGCAAGAGAAACAATCCTATGAAGAAGAACATACAAGGTGATCAATTAAACAAATTTCCATTCAGTTTCTCATAGCAAGCTCTTAAACACATTTATTCATCTTTTATTTATTATTCGCAGGTCTTCACCACTAACAATAAAAGAAGATAGCATTAGGTAACAAAATTTATATTTCCATAATTCAATTATCTTTCTTATTGTATTCATATTCTAAAAATTCTCTAATTTGAATAATTTTTAACTCTATTTTGTAGTATTCTTGATGTTACCCTCCCATCCACACTGGCTCAACAAAGCACTCTAATCCTTTCCTCACAACAACCACAATCCATTCAATCTCCAGAAAAAGTGTCAATCAAGCAAGAAAACCTCTCCTCGCAAAAAATTGCACTTGCAAGGGATGCGGCGTTTAAGACAACGGCTAAGAAAAGGCGCACCATGTAAGTTTCAAGTGTACCACATTCATTGCATCAAAATTCAACTCTTTAACATGCATTTTTGACATGTTTCATCATTCTTCTTCTTTTTTTACAGGGATACATCCGCAAATAAAAAATAGAACGTGATCTCTTGAAGTTATCTTTGTAAAATAAGTCTTTTCTTTTTTGTTATACTTAGCTAATATCTCACTAAAATTCCAATCTGTCTGATCTGTTAAGGAACTTTTGTATTATATATTTACAATCCTTAACATAACAGACATTTTTAAAGTTCTTCTAAGAACTATGCGCACCTTATTGGTTCTCTATGTAAATCATTAAGGTGCTTTTGTGCATGACCTAAATACAATACATAGCTTTAATAATTACTATTAGATGTATAAAGTACTATGGATGATAATAAGTAAAAAACTTTGTTAGTTAGCTTTGGTTGTCATATACTTCATTGTTTTATCTTGCAGTAGCCTTATTCCTCTACTTTTAACTTCTTTGCATACATTATTTGAATACTTTTCAAAGAAATTATTAATTTTAATCCCAATTCATGGTTGTTGGCGGGTGACAAAACTAAAATTTTATTAATTATTTTGTTATTCAGCAAAATAATATGTCTGGACAATTTGGTGTATGCATTCTAACATTATTTGCAATTTGTTGGAACTGAGTCGTGATGTCTATCCATTATAGTTCAACCTTTGTCTACTTACTATTTCAGATCTTCTCTATTTATTTGTATAATTGAATGTATACATATCTTCATTATCACAGCTTGGATTTCTAATTTGCTACGTGGGAATATATACTGTGAAATTTTTTATACACTTTTTTTGTCTCTTTCACATTAATACCGCGGCAACGCGCGGGTCAATTTTGCTCGTTCAAGAATGAAAGTGATATTAAAAAATAATGATTGAGACTTGTTGATGGGCTTAGTGGGCATGACCGGTGGAAAGGGGTTGTGAGGAAGCTGCACGAAGATGAAGGTGGAAGGCGCCTTGTTAGCCACGTGACTCGCTGGGTCCCACTAAATTGAGCAGTTAAGCAAGCAGGTGCCTCAAAACTTGATGAAGCAAGCGGCTCCGATCAAACAGCTCTTTACGGCTTTTTTTTATATTGTTAAGGAAATTCATCGCAAATTTTATTGAAGGCTAGATTGCATTTAATTTTTTTTGGGTTTTGCTCTTATCTTAAATGAAGCTTGACAAGAGGAGAGAACGTAAGTCACACTCAACTAGTCCCGCATTGTACTTAATGATGTCAATTGTCACATCCTGACCCTTGGGCCCATCGGCGTGATGGGAGTGATGGGACTCATTAAGTGTAACGTGTTGTTTGGCTCAAATCACTACCAAAATCGGCTAGCTGATGCTATAATTGAGTCCTTAGACTTACTATATAAACACTTCAACGTCTCCATCATTTTTCGATCTGGGGCTATTCTTTGGGATGTCAATGAGCTACTCTATTCTGTCCCTTTAAGAGGGGGAAAAAAACAATAATGAAAATCTTGAACCATTAGCTTGATATTTCTAGTTAAGGTTCCAAAGCTAGTCATATAATGAGATGTGCTTCGAATATTCTAAATTACTAAAAGAGAATCACTCTCAACTTGAATTCTGGATAATCATGCTTCTTTTGCGATCGTATCTGCAAGAACGGGTAATGCTTCTATTGTGATTGCATTTGATGTAAGAGGCCATTTGAAAGCACTCGCAACCATAACATGATCATGATAATCTCTAACAATAAAATTGATGCGTGAATGTCTCTCTCCGCCAAAAAAATACTATCATCATATTGACATTATAGTTTATAGTAATCTAACTCAAGAGATTTCCAACTCGCTTTTCTAGTTTGCTGAGGTAATTGGATCGGTTGCATTAGCTCCTCGATATGAATTAAGTTATACAATACTACTTTCAAAAAAACAAAAATTTACCACCCTCTCGTGCTTTTCCTCCGAGCACATAGTGTCCATGTTATTCTATGACTTCCACGTCGCTATAGCAATTAAATCTAACAAGCGTGGCAAGAAAACTCCATACTCTTTTTCACAAGGTAAGCTAAGCAAATAAAATAGTAGCCTGTAACTGGTTTATTGGTTTATAAGCCCAAAAAAAAAATTGAAGCTGCCCCAACCCAGCTTATTTTTTGGATGGCTTATAAGCTGCGTTGTTTGACCAAGTAAATGACAAACTTACCCCTCAATCTTTAACATAATTCCAAAAACTTTATCCTTTTTTATTATTTTAACAATAATGATAGATTATAAACCACTTTTTGCCAAACACTCTCCTATTCAATGCAGCTTATGATCCATTTATTTAACCAAATACTTTGACTTATAATCTACTTAGCTTATAATTCTTTTTTGAATTATAATCCCAGGAAATTATAAGCAAGTTCCCAAACATGCTCATAATTTGTAAGCAAATACGAGCATGATAAAATAATATATCCAAGCTGTAATTTGAACCATTTGCATCCTGACTCACTGCCCAGACAGCAATTAAATATTCTCTCCTGAAATGATGAAATCCATCCAATCTATCAAATCCCGATCGACATATATAAAAATAAAAATACAAAAATTAAAAGTGAGGGGAAAAAAACAGCTCATCAGCATCTCTGCCCACTGCATCTCCCAGATTCATTCCCCAACGATGCCCTTCTCCTTCGCCGGCGCCGTCGACGACGACGACGACGGTTTCGGAGACTTCACCTTCGTCTCCTCATCTCCAACTCTTCCTCAAAATCAGAATCAAGATCGAGACGACGACGATTGGGGCGATTTCGTCCAATCCCCTCAAACTGATCCAAACCCTAAACCACCACCATCTTCATCTTCATGGCAGAAACCCAAGGGCGCCATTCCTCTCTCGATCTTCGGTGGCCAAGAAGAAGAAGATCAAGAAGCTGAGCTGATCTTGTTCAATCACAACCGCAACGGGCTCTCTTCTTCTTCGCCCGCTAAACCCTTGGTCAGAGATGTGAAAGATCTGATCTTTGATCTCTACGCCCAGCCTCCTGCTTCTTCTGCTTCTGTTGGCAATGGTGATGCTAATGGAGATGATGATGACAGGTGGGAATTTAAGGATGCTTTCTCGCCTAAGAAAGGAGGGATCAACGGCGTTCAGGTGAACACCTTATTGAATTCGAATCTTGGGTATTTTCTCGTTCTTATGCATATGCAAGTAATGCTACTGCACCTGTTTTTATATGTACAGACTGTTGGGATTAGTTCGGAGACTGAAGGGGAAGCCGGGGATCCCTTTAGATTTAGCAATGGTGAAAGTGAACTTTTTGGTAATGGATATGCTGCCCATAAGGGAACTAATGGGTCGAGTTTTCGATCAGATGTTGTTCGTTATAATTCTGTTTCAGACAGATCAAAGGAAACACATTGCATTAGCAATGGAAATGGGTCGCACCCCAGATTGGAAAATGAGGTCGAAACCATTGACATCAAGGAAGCTGAAAAATCTGGGTCTCTAGAAGAGCAGGTATATTTCTGTATTCTGAAGTATTTCTTTGTTGGTATTATATAACAGTTTTGTATCCTGAAATATATCTTTGTGGGTATTATGTAAAGAACAGAAGTCTCCGGGTGCTGAGGATCAAGTTTTTATGCTTGATAGCGGAGTTCAGGTCAGTAAGCATGGTTCTCTGCATCAGTTGAGTAGTTCATTACTTGTATTACTTGGCGGAACTCAAGGTATTAGGAAGTTTTGGCAAGAAAATGGTTTTTATATATCTCATCTTTACAGAACTATCACAATTAGTACACATTGATATACTAGACATAATAACGTAACATCTCGCCCACCTTTTAGACGTTGCCCTTGTCTTGTAGAAAACTGAATCTCTACTCCTACTCCTAGGTTGCACGAGCATAAACTCTTACTGGTAAAGGTGGTTTTCTTGCTTGCCACTGGACGTTTAAGATACTCTTTCCTGCTGCAGACGTTTAAGGTTTCTTTCCTACTGATTAATGGACTTTCTAGCATTTGTGGCAAGGCCTTTGTTCATCTACATGGAGGCTTTGACGCCATGTAAAGAGCTACTCATAAGATTTTGCAAGTCTTCAAGCGTTCTTGTGCTTCATAACCAACCCCGAGTATATGTGAAATGGGTTGGATTACTGCTGTTCTTGAAATTAAAGCTCACATAAATTCCCAACCACTACATTTCCAATTGTCATCATCCATTGGTTTTTGTTGCAATAGTTAGCTTCACTTGCGGAGGCATTAGTCATTGTGTTCTGCTTCTCTCAAAAGAGAGGTGAAGCAAGAAATACCATGGCCTTTGGCAGCTAGGATGAACGCCTATGCGGTTTCTTGCTTATCAATTGCTTGATTAGTATCATACATTTTTTTGGAGGAGATGCATATGATGTGTTTAGTTTTAGTTAATGTTATCAGAGTAGAAAAGCCTTGAATTTAATGTGTTTCATAGTGCCAAATGTATCCTACAGTCAAAAGCCTCTTTTTACAGAAGTGAAAACTACAGCTTCTGTGATAAATATAGAGCTTTTGGGAGAAAAGAGATAAATATCTTCATTATATCATGGTGTTTATATACAAGTGTAAGACTAAGGAGTCTAGTATCTTAAGCAATGTGGGACTAAAGAAGAGGAAACAAGTATGAATATTTATAATATTTTAACACCCCTTTCAAACTGTAATTGGGTTAACTAAGGACAGTTTCTGTGAAGAAAAAGGTGTCATTATATGATGTGAGCCTTGGTGAAGTTCACAACTTGTAGATCGGTGTTCACACATAGGAGGTTGATGGTGCCAGCAAGCAAGTGATGACGAGTAAAATGACAGCCTATCTCAATTGGCTATTTGTTCATGAAAAACAGGGTTGCTGGCAATTTTGGTTGCACAAATGTTGTCGTAGTGTAGAGGAGTCGTAGTGGGAGAGCATACTCCCATGTTGAGAAGAAGTTATAGAAGCCAGATGATCTCAGAGGTGGTCGATGTCATAGCTCGGTACTTGGATTCGACATTGGAGCAGGGGACAACATCTTGTTTCATGGACTTCCAGGAAATCAGAGTCACTAAGAAAGATGCAGTGTATGGTGGTGGATCTTCAATCTGTTACATTGCTTGCTCAGTCGGCATCATTGTCGGCACCGAAGATAAATAATGAGGAAGCTGAGAGCTCTGGTCGGAGTCTCTCGGAGGTAGCGAAGTACGCGGAGTAATGCGGATTGGTGAGAAGTGAGGTGCAACGACGAACTGATTGAGGACATGTACAACATGTCAAATGTCAAGTCTGGTAATGGTGAGATAAACCAAACTTCCATCGAGATGTCGGTATTTGGTGTCATCAGGAAATGATGTTCAATTCGGAGGGCATTTTGTTTGGTTCGGATCCGTTAGTTCTGCTTAGACAATGATGTCTGCGGCGAACTTTTGTTAAGATAGATAACCAAAAGAGGTTTTAGAGATTTCTAGCTTGAGAGAGTAGTGTATGTCGCCAAGATCTTTCATCTCAAACTCTTGATGAATATGAGATTTGATTTTGTTGATAGTAGATGGGTCGTCGCCAATGATGATCATATCATCGATGCAGAGGAGAAGGATTGTGTGGTGTCCACTAGTAGAGGAGATAAACATGACCGAATCGTTCTCACCAGGAATAAAGCCAGCTGGTAGCATAGCCTTTGTGAATCTAGCAAATTTTGCGCGCGGTGCCTGGTTGAGACCGTAAAGGGCATGCCTTAAGTGATAGATGAGGCCTTTGGAGTGGGAAAGTCGAGGAAATAGTCATGTAAATGTCCTCAGTGATGTTACCATGCAGGAAGGCGTTTTTGACATCCATCTGATAAATGGGCCTTTGTTGGGCAGTAGTGATTGCGAGCAGTGTGTACGATGGTCATCTTGGCGACGAGAACTAAAGTCCCGTCATAGTCCACGCTGTATTGTTATGTGAAGCTCCTGGAAACTTGTTGAGACTTGTGTTGCTCAGTAGTCTTGTCTGCTCTCATCTTAATCTTATAAGTCCACTTGCAGCTGATAGGGGTTTTGGCCGGAGGGAGTGGAGTGAGATCCTATGTATAGGTTTGCTAAAGAGCTATAAGTTCTTTCGCCATTGCCTGTTGCTGCTCAGGACATTTAACTGCATCATAGTAAAAATTAGATTCCTGATAATTTGACATCATTATAATAGTGGTGTGAAAGGCGATGACGATGAAGTTGAGGTCACAGTATTTAGTTGGTGGTTGGCGGGCTCTAGATAGATATCTAGGCTCGAATATAATCTCAGTGGTAGGTGGGTGATCTGGTGGGGTTTGGAGATTTGCTGTAGGAGGGGTTGAGTAAAGAGTGATTGTTTGCTCGGTAGAAGGATTATCTACTGGAGTTAGCTCCAAAATGAAAGGTGACAGCAAGAGTGGGTGGGGAGCTGTGGCAGATGTGTTGAGATTGAGGAATATGAAATATATGGGGGTAGATGGTGGGGAAGGTACCGGTGGAAACAACAGAGCGTAATATGGAAGGTGTTTGAAGAAGGTTACATGTGGAGAAATGTGGATGATCAGAATGGGGGTCATAGCAGCGGTAGCCTTTGTGCTGAAGATTATAACGGAGAAAGACGCAAATGACAAAGCGGAGGGAAAGTTTGTTTCGCTCTGAGGGGGGAAGTTGGATAAAGCATTTGCAGCCGAAGACCCGAAGGTGAGTAATTTGGTTGTGATTAGTGTAATTTATTAGAAGAGTGTAATGCCTTTGAGAGTAGATGGGAGAGTACGATTGATGAGATAGACGCTTGTGAAAAGGGCCTCTGTCCAGAATTTAATGGTTACGGATGCTGACATGAGGGATCTGGTAGTTTCTAAAAGAGAATGTCTTTCAGCTACGCTGTTTTGTTAAAGGGTGTAGGGTAGGAGAATTGGGCGAGGGTGCCTTGAGAGGCTAGGAGTTCAGTGAAACGGCGACATTTGTATTCCCCCACTGAGTCTGAGCGTAAGTTTTGATTTTAGTGGAGAACTGAGGGGAGATCATGGCGGTGAACCTTCTGTAAAAGTCATAGGTATCCGATTTTTTTTCATGAGGTAGATCCACATGAAGCGTGAGTTATCATGAATACATGTAGTAGTGATTTCCACCATGATATGGGTAAGAATATAGTTCCCAGATGTCTGTGTGTATGAGATCAAAGGGTGCAACAGTGATTTTGTTGCCGTGTGACAAAGGAAGTGTCACATGTTTTGCTAACTTGCGGCCAGTGGGCTGATGATTGCAAGGGGTGGTGTGGGCAAACAATGGCTGCTGCAGGGGGTGATGAGGGTAGACAATGACTGCAAGAAGAGAGTTTTGCAAGTGTGTGAGGCCCATGACTAGTGGGTGCTGGTGGGTGTATTTGGTTAGTGGGTGAGAGGTGAGTGTGGTGGGAATTGGATTTGATCGGTGAAGGGTGGATGAGCGGTGGTAGTAGAGGTAATTGGGTGTGGTTGAGGTTGTAGAGGGAATTGTTTTGTTATCAATTGATTGGTGGTGGGCCAGAGCAGATAGGTATAGGCTAGGTAGCATGGACACGGACACGGATACGGACACGGACACAGATACGAATACGGGACACGGCAAATTAGTAAAATGTAGGATATGGGGACACGGTATGTAATACAACATATGATCAAATATTGAATGAAAATACTAATAACATTTGTATGTTTCTTTCTATTATCTATAACAATTAAGAATCAAGTTAAATCAAACCAAGAATAAGATTTAACAATATAAAGTTTAGTTTTGACCGCATGAGATAATACGATGAGTGTTTTTTAAATATTTAAATAATGGGTTTCAGTTTTCGGGTTAAAAAAGAATTGGTTTTGAACCTGATATTATTAGAGAAATTAATTTTAGGGTATAAGTAATGGGGATATCAGGTTTTTCTTGAACCACAAGTATCTATGGAGTGTCTGTTGAGAGTCGGTGTCGGACACGTGTCGGACACGGACACGGCACCCAAAACGAAGTGTATGTGTTACCTAGGCTTATAGGTGGTGGGTGAAGGTGGTGGCAATCGAGGTGATGTGTGCGGGGTTTGCAAGGGCTTGATGGCCGGAGAGTAGGTAGGAGGACGCTGAAGAATGGTGTTGGAGTGGATGACTGCTAGGGGTGGGTTGAGGTCTGTTGCTGGCTGGAATTGAACTGCCTGGTGGTGATGGAGCTTAGGGGTTTGAGATAGTGGTTTGAGGTCGTGGTGGTAGAGTGAGGCGGAGGATCGGAGGCAGGGTGTTCTCAGTTGTGACGGCGGCTTGGTGGGGTCAGTTAGGTTATGGTGGGGACTGGGAAGTTGAGGGTAGTGGCCGTCAATGACGAGAATGGTAGGCTTGCATCGACGGTAGGTTGGAGGCTATGGCGTCGACAATAAAGAATTGGTCGAGACGGCAGCAGGGCTAGCGGCAGAAGAGGATTTAGGTTAGGGTTTGCGATGCAGGAGTAGCAGCAACGATTCTCGATCGAAAATCTCACGATATTTTGGGAATTGCGTGATTCATGATCACGTGGGATTTGGGTGGGGCTCACTGTTGATTGCGAGTGGGTGAATCACGTGGTGCGTGATTGGAGTGGGGTGGGCCCACATCTTGATGTGGCCAAGGGATTCGATGGCTGAGATGTTATTTAGGCTTGGGATTTTTGTAGAGGGATTTGAATGAGTGGCTCTAATACTATGATAAATAAAGAGCTTTTGGGAGAAAAAGGATAAATATCTTCATTATATCATGGTGTTTATATGCAAGTGTAAGAATAAGGAGTCTAGTATCTCAAGCGATGTGTATCTAAAGAAGAGGAAAAAAGTATGGATATTTACAATATTTGGCATTCTATTGTATTTACTTCTAAATTACTTTTCTTGTTTGTTTAAAAGTATTACTTCAAAAAATTACCAGTGGGATTCAATTTTCCTTGTCTTGCCCGTTATTTTAGGAAGTAGCCTTGGGTATGAACAAAATATTGTTTCACCAGATTTAAAGTCAATGCACCCACACATGCTATTTTTGAGTAATACATCATACACCATTTTGCTTCATGAGGATGTAGTATACAAGTTAATTTGGGTCCAAGGGTCAAGTTTAAGTTTGAATGAACTTGTTTTAGATTTAAGGCTAAAAAACACTTAAATACCTTATAGTTTCGCTCCCTCAGCACTTATATACCCTCGGTTGTATTTCATAGCATTTATATATCTTGAGTTGTTGAAATTGACACATTATTACCCTCTGTTATGCAAACGTGAAAACTTTCATGCGAAAATTTCCATATAACATTTATATGTTAATTTTAGAGCTATTTAACCATTAATATTTGTTAAATTACTATTAAACCTACCCAAATTCTGATTTAAATGTACCCCAATTCTATGTTAAAAATAAAATTTAGAAAGATTTAACAATGAATTCAACAAATTTACTAGACAGAAAGTTATAAAATTAGCATATTAATGTTTTATGGGAACTTTTGGATAAAAAATTTCAAGTTTGCAAAATAGAGGGTATTATCGTGCCAATTTCGGACAACTCAGGGTATATAAATGCTATGAGATACAACTGAGGATATGTAAGTGCTAAGGGAGTGAAATTATAAGGTATTTAAGTGCTATTTAGCCCAGATTTAATTACTAACGTTTTGAGTTTTTGGGGGCTCTTTTTTAGTTTTACATTATTGAGAACATTCTATTAGTTTGTTAGGAGTTCAATAAACTTAGTTTAATTTATCAGATATATGGGTTAAGTATTATTGTTATTTAATGGATGACTGAACAAAAATTGAAGGCAATTTTTTGTGGGGTTTCAGCCTGCTTAGCTGGGAAGGAAGTGGGAAAAGGGCCCAAAATCTAATTGGATTATGATCATGTAGTGTGTTTAGAAAAAGATTTAACTGCATTGTGATTTGTTTATCCACTCAGTACTTTTGTCCTTCATATTTTGTTCTTTTTTCTCTCTATCTATATGCACAGATCATTTGGAAACCATAAAAATTATGCTGACATATAAGGGTAGAAACTCTTATTGTCTTGCAACCCTTCATCTACATCCCTGTTCTTTATGAAATAATTCATCTACTTCCTTGAAAAGTCGAGTTAGGTTTCAATCATATTTTTGATAAATTAGCTAAGTGTGAAAAATAAATTGAGGGAAGGGTTTTAGTCTGACCTAAGTTGGCCATGATGTACCTTGAAATCTTGAAATATGGTTCATCCCTGGACGGCAACTCAACCTGACCCTTTTGCATAGGGTTCACGTTCAGCAGTTTAGCTCAATTCAAGTTTAGCTTTTTCACTCCAGGAACATATTTTCTCCATTGGAGTATTCAGTTGCCCTTCAATGTTATTCTTTCCAGACTATTAGATTGACCACTTGATTTGTATTTTGTTTTTCCCCTCAAATGCCTTCAACCCTTGGTCTGGATCTTAGCATGGTCGATCTATATTATCTTGGTTTCAATGTGGATTTTACTTAAGCCCATTTTCATTTGTCCACCAAATATTTGTTACTGTTCTGATATTGGACAAATTGGATGGAAAACTGATGTATATCCTTGTACATCTCACCCTGTGCAACACTCCAAAAAAATTATTCCAGGTGAGCAACTGCCAAATTTAATAAGAACTAGTTGGGATGAACGTGCACTACACATGGTCAAGTAGTTTCATTCTTTATTTTGGGACTATGTCTTTACTATAACTCGTTTGTTAAATATTTGGGAAAATTGCTTCGAGACCCCTTTTTTAATCACAGAATGTGCTGCCCCCTTGATTTTTTTCAACGGGTGCCCCCACCCCAGATGTGAGTCATAAATGTGATTTGGCCCCGAATATGGTACCACGTTAGCGATGATTCAAACCTACCCTTTTTTACATTCTGCCCTCATTTATGCCCCCTGTCATGTCCCCTCTTTATCATCATCCCCCTCCTCTCTCCCCCTTTCTCTCTTCCCAAACTCCGCCCCCCTATGGCCATCACCACTAACAATGTCGAAGTTGCCATCGACAGTCGATCCACCATAACCATGCATGACCTCCTCGACGCGATCCTAACCAACATAATCTTCACCCTCAGCGATAAAGAACATAATCTTCACCTTCCGTTGTTTTTACTTTTTCTGTATGTGTGAATTTCCTCTTACCTATCGAGGCACCCTTAAGATTTTAGTCACGTGGGAAAGGGATATGGTAGTGACTGGGCTAGTTGTTCCTTTATGAGTTCAAGTCTCTTTCTGGACATCTCTTATTTTCCCTTTTTATATGCAGGCCTTAAGTGGCAAAGTACTTCTCTTTTGATTAATCTGTAAATACTTTAGTTAGATAGGATTTCTCTTGTTTTCTTGATACAATTCTGAAATAAAACGAGGGGCGTATTGATGTAATCAGCTATTTAAGTAGGCTATATATTATATTTACCCTGACAAATGCGTAAGCAGCATTTAAGAGAGCTGTAAAAGTAGGTTATCCTATTTGTGTTATTTTCATTATTATATGTGAAAAATGTCCGTTAACCTCCACCCCACTCCCCCTCCTCTCCCCCACCCTCTCTTTAGATCAAGACTTAAGGAAAAAAATCTCACAAATAGGTATCACCTGGAATTATCAAGAGAAAACAACATAGTGAACAGATCTCCTGTATACTCTAATCTAGTTCTGGAGCAGACTCCTTCATAATTCTTTTTATTTGCTGATGTTGTATTAGACCCTCAAGAAAGAGCACCTTGGGAACAAGTTTTGCATTTTGCCATGTCTGCACTGGATTGTCGAAGCTGATGTTTCGTATGTCCTAGATGTAAGCTATCAGAACTTTTAAGGGCACTCATTCCATAATATCCGTATCTGTCTTCTATGTCCTTTCTTTCTTTTTTGCCGTTCATGTTTGTCACCATTGGATCTCTTCTACTTGGAGCTTGCCGGCTAAAAGAGAGTTTCTTGAATCGTTGCAAGAGGTTGCTTATTAATAGAGAACATTGCAATTTTCTTCACCTGGCTAAATAAGTCTGCTAAAATAATCTCCTTCAAACAGTTCCTACTCAGTAGTGGAAACGACAAGTGCATGATATTAGTCTTGATCTGTCCAAAAGCTAGTCCCATTTATCCTTTAGCTGTATAGAACATATATGTTCACATCTTCTCGACCAACCTGTGTGGCACAACAGTTCCTATTGGTTCTGTATCATTGCCATTTCACTTTTAGAATTGTTGATGTTGTTGTGTCAACGTGTGCCTTATTGTGTCTGTATCTGTGGTTCTTACTGTATCTGTGGTTCTTACTTATTAGCAGCCAAATAGGTAATGCTAAATCACCTACAATACCTGCTAGACTGCTATCTGTGGAAATTACGGTTACTCAGTATAAGATGTGTCAAACACCACATCAGCCTCTTTTATGCCTTGTCTGTAATGTTAAAATAAATCTCTTGTTATTGCGGATTTATCCTCTCTGCTGCAGTCTTCCCAGTATAGTTATGCAGTTGGGTTATTGAAAATAGATTAATTTGTCATGCATGGATACGTTATTCAAAATGAGTCTGATGAATTTCTGCAGGGCGCTGGGGGTTTCTTTTCATCTAATCTAGGTGACCTTATTCCATCAACTTATGCTCAAGAAAAAGATGAATCAAGTGGAATCTCCACGAGACTGAGTGGTTCTTCAAGTAAGCCTAACTTTGCACAAGCAGAAATCAAGGGCTCGAAGTTTCATTCGGTCAATTCTCTTGATGATATCATATCAAACCTTTACAACGAGCCTTGGCAGACTCATGACGTTTACTCTAGACAACATCCAAGTATCACTGGACCAGATGCAGCTGTGCTCAGTAGGCGTTCTGCATTTTCCAATAATGATAATTTTTCTGATGATGACACTGAATGGGAATTTCATGAGGCTTCAGATCGAGCAGTTGCCCATGTGAATTCTGTTTGTAACACAGACAAGAGTTTCTCCTCCAACTCAACTCAGAACGCTTGTTTGGACTTTTACTATAGATTGAAAGAAGGATCTATCTTCTTGATAATTGATCATCTTGACAATCTCAAGGTCAGTTAAAAATAAACATTTAAATGCATGGAAAGTGCTTAAATGCTGATTACATTTATTTGATTCATAAAATCTTTTAATATTAGAAATCCCACAAGGCTGCTGCTCTTTCTGGGGAAGAAGCTAAGACACTGAAAATCAATGAGGACATCCAAGTAAGTTTTCTTTTGTGATTTCTGTACGTCGGAAACTTTATGATTATTTAATGATTTCTGAAATTTTACAATGTACATTTTGATGTCATGTTTCATAAATAAAATGTGAGCCCTCTTAGTTAGTTAGAACATCGTCACATGCCTTATCCACCAAGAGTTAATGGAAGACTAAGTAGACTTTTTGAGCTTGTTAGCCAGGCATTGGGATCCAATTGAATATACTCTTGGCTGTAGGTAGTACAAGTATCATTTGCCAGTATGGATGGTGGTGCCTCCCACTCGATCTGAAATATAATGCCGCTTCCCAGGTCCAAAACGAAACATGCATGCACAAAGGTTGCATAAACTAGTATTTAGTTGATGTTTCATAAATAAAACAAGTATTTTGCCCGTGCTTTCACGGGTGAGTCTTACATGTTGAGTAAGGAATATGGAGCAGGTAGCGGAAATAGTTACATGGTTCGCAGTACGTAGCGGGTCGTCATACGAATTCGGGTACGCAATTCGAGACTTTGAAATTTTGGATTCGACAGGGGGTAGCTTGCTTCAATACGCAAGGTCGATATAGGATACGATGTAATTTGTTTGGGTACGCTTATCATTTTTCAAAGTGTATAGTTGAAAATTAGAAACTAGAAAGCTAATTATGCATTTCAATATTTTTTCATACAAAATACTTCAATACTTCATTTTTATAGTTTCTGAATGCATAATACTTAAAATATTAAATATTAGACAGCCTCTTAATAATTTTTTTTCTATTTTGCAACTTTCTTCCCCTTAATATCAAGTGTTAATTCCGAGTCCAAACAATTCCATCTAAGCTCCTCCAACTTACTTGAAGAGACTTCCGAATTATCAGTATTGGGATTTTATATGGACCAACTTTGTAATTCTCACAAAATCGTGACAGGAGGCGAATGTTTGAATGGATGAATACTAAATTATCCGCCTTTTCACTGTTCAATCTATTCCTTTTCACACTATGTATGTAGGAATAAGTACTCCAATTTCTCTCAGCTGAAGAACTACTAATAGGCCGAGACAAAATCTTCTTAGTAACATCGGTTAAAGAAATAGTGATCTATAATTAGTTATAACTTTGGATAACTTCCACTTACTGAAAGAATACTTTCAATAATATTATCGAAACATAAAAAAATCCAAGCGCATGTGCATGAAAACAGACTTGTAAATCAACTTTGGTCCCCTCATACTTAATAAGCGGTACGCTAATTTTGGGGAACCAATTCGTATATTGGAGGGAATCGGTTCGTAAATGTATAGGGAATCGGTTTGCATGAACTGTTTGACAGTTCAGGGGTCCAGGAAATCGCGCAATTTATGGCGAAAACTGAACCTGCATCATTAGCTTGGAAGGGTAGAAGTCTGATTTCTTTAAAAATATCAGATAAAACAAGGAGAATTTGAGATAGTATTCTGAGTAATCTGTGTAAATAATTTGTTTATTTTTTTGGATCGCAGATCGCAGGGAATATGTTTATAATAGGAAAGTTTTTAAGTTTATAAATCTTTAAATGTTATATGTTTTTTATGGTGTCTTGTGTTTTATTACTATTTTAAAGGGACACGGGTGAACCGAAAACCCCTCTTTATAAAAATCAGTGAAGACATGATATCAAATTAATAAATAACAAAAAACTTGACAAATTTGTCAATAATATTCTAAGAGGAAGACTAATTCATCAACTTTAAATTTAATTTGACACGTATAATTTTGCATATATGATTTATAGGGTTAATTTTAGAAGAACCCCTCAACAATGGTGGATGCCTTAGAAAACCCCTCTTAACTATTTTAATTTGAGAAAGTCACCCTAAAGTTTGGGCATATTATAGATAACCCCATTCAACTTTGAAAATCAGAGAACCCCCTCAACTATGGGGCGTCTCACAAAAACCCCCTAATTTTTCTCACTTTTCTCACCGAACTCTCCTGACGTTATTTCAAAATGTAAAATAACTGAAATGCCCTTTTGAAAAACAACCCATTCAATTAGAAAGAAACCCTCAACCACTAAAAAAGGATTCAATTTATAATTTTTTTTGCTCTCTTTTTCCTCTCTCCCCTCAAAAATTAGAGTAATTTTTTATTATTATGGGGTATAGCCCTTTTCTCAGTTATCTGCTTGTCATGTGACACGCTAGACCTAACAATATTAGCTTTCAAGGCGTAAAGTGAGAAGAATTCATAGGGAATTATCGAATTTTTTAACTTGACGGGGGTTATCTACAAGAAGCTGAAACTTGAGGGGGTTTCTCAAAGTAAAATCGTTGAGGGAGGCTTTCTAAGACACTCCATGTTTGAGGGGGGTTAAGTGAGAAACGTTCAAGGGGTTATCTCAAATTTTCATAGTTGAGAGTGGTTATCTACAATATACTCATACGTAATGGGGTTTTCTCAAATTAAAATAGTTGAGGGGGGTTTTAAAAAATTAATCCATGATTTTATGTAGAGACACTCTTTACGTGAGTTTTTCCTTTAATTTCTTTATTTAAATATATAATTATGAAAATTTTTAATTATGGATAGTTATAATCGATAAGGATTACAAAATATTTGATTATTAGAATTTTCTAATTATGGAAAGTTTTCATTTGATGAGAATTATTCGGTGAATGTAATTGTAAGATTAGGTGTCCACATGTCATCTTCTGATAGGATAAAGAGACATGTGGATTGCAACTAAACCCCTCAACTATTTTAATTTGAGAAAACTATCCTAAAGTTTGGGCATATTATAGATAATCCCACTCAAATTTGAAATTCAGAGAAATCCCCCTCAACAGTGGTGGATGTTTTAGAAAACCCATCAACAATTTTAATTTGGGAAAACCACCCTATAGTTTGGGCATATTATAGATAACCTCACTCAACTTGGAAAATCCTCAATTATGTGGTGTTTTACAAAACCCACCTAATCGTTTACACTTTTCTTACCAAAGCCCCATGACGTCATTTGAAAATGTAAAATAACTAAAATACCCTTTTAAAAATCAACCCATTCAATTACAAAGAAACCCCCAGGCGGTAATAACAAAAAGATCTATTTTGAATTTATAATGTTTTTTGCCCTCTTTCTCTTATCCTAAAAAAACAAAGTAATTTTTTTATAATTGAGGATATTTTGGTCTTTTGTCAATCACTTGTCATGTGACATGCTAGATCTAACAATGTTACCTTTCAGGGCGCAAAGTGAGAAGAGTTCATGGGGATTTATCAAATTTTCAAACTTGAGGGGAGGTTATTTACAATAAGCTGAAACTTGAGGGGGTTTCTCAAAGTAAATAGTTGAGGGAGGTTTTCTGAGACACCCCATATTTGAGGGTGGTTAAGTGAGGAAAGTTTAAGGGGTTATCTCAAATTTTCATAGTTGAGGGGGGTTATCTACAACATGCTCTAACTTGAGGGGAGTTTTCTCAAATCAAAATAGTTGATGGGGGTCTTCTAAAATTAATCCATGATTTTATATAGAGAGAATCTTTACAGTTTACATGAGTTTTTTTAATTTCTATATTTAAATATATAATTATTAGATTGTTTTAATTATGGGTCTGATAAGGATTACAAAAGATTTGATTATTAAAATTTTCTAATTGTGGATAGTTTTAATTTGATGAGAATTTTTAGGTGAATATAGGATTAGGTGTACGCATATATATGGATATTTATAATATGGCACATCTCAACTTCTTGTGTCTTATTTTCTGTGCCTTTAGAAATTCCACCGATCTCTCTTTATATATAAAAGAGGGATGTGAATCCTCTCAGTTGGTTAAGCATCATCACATTCCTTATCCACTAAGTCTTATTGGGAGATCAAGTAGACCTTTTGATTCTGTTAATCTAGACATTGGATCCAGTTGAATATAACTTGGTTTTAGGTAGTTTGTGTTAATGATTTAATGAAAAATTGATTTGAGATGCTTTTCATCTTCAGAGAATTTTATGATGAAGGGGAAACTACTGTGTGTGCGCGTGAGTGTTATTTTAGTTATGTTAGATTTTTTTCATGGCTTGCTCAGTCTGGCATGCCGCAAATAACAGTAAGGACAATTGAATTCCGCGAACAGCTAGCACACCAACAATGGAGAACCATGGTGGTCCATTGTTTGTGTTGATCTCATCACCTGTCAGAAATCATCAACTGGCTAGTTGGTAGTAAACTTAGGAATTTCTTTTTTATGCAATTTTTTTCCTTTGATTTTTTTGGTGTTTTTCCTTCTCTGATATGTGGCCTGCTCTCGCTGTTCCGACAAACATTGAAGTGCAATTAGATTTGGACTTCAGACCGATCCTTGCCCTACCATATATATCATCATAATTGCACAAACACTTTTCGTTGTTGTTAGGAGCACAAGATATCAAGGTATTCATTAGTGCATCATTTTCAAACTTATGCCAATTCCTCGATGAGGTTCACAATTTTTTAAATCCGTTGTGGTTCTCTTTTTCTAAATATTTCATGTGTAATGGCTGCTTCAGTCGACAATCTCTGGATGAAGCCAGAATAGTAATTGCTAATTGAGATTGCCATCATAGTTATAAATGCAGTAAGCCCTATTCTATATTCTCTTACCCAGTTGATTATTTTGGTGCTCTAGAATAGTTTCATTTTCTTATATTTTTTCTGTAATTCCAATGCAATTGTTCTCTTTCATTCTTCTGATGTAATATTATGTTACTTTATGCTAGAATGTCTTTTTCATTTCCTTCTCCCATCTGAGCAATGTGAAGCAATGCATGTCACAACTCACAAGAGCATGGTAGAATAGATTATGTTTTCATTTTGGTGATTTTTAGTTTATGCTTGATGAAGTATATACGGAGCACATAGTGTAGTGTTGAACAATGTCTGCAATCTAGAGTACACCTGAAATGGTGCAAAGACACATTTATATAAGTTGCAGGAAACCTCCCTGAAATTTGGACTAAAAACTAACAGACCTTCTTAAGTTTCACTTGGATAAATTAACCGCTCTGCCATTCCATATCTCAATACCAGCAATCGGGTAAATCCGCAAAAGGTAAAAGGTCAGTTTTGCCCCCATGTGAAATGTTTCAGTTATCCATGAACTCTCTTCAGTTATTTCTTAATTCTCCTACATCTACCATGTAATGTGTCTGGTTTAGCTTCATAGCTAACCACAATAAGGGGTTACAAGTTACAGACATATTAAATGATGTTCCTGAAACTTCAGGGGGTTTACTAATTTTCTTGAAAGGAACAATGGTTTTCTGTAATAGTCATATTTACATTCTAAAAGATCCTTACCTTCTTTTCTAATATAAGCTATCATCATCTTTCTTTTCTTTTACGTTTTGGTCTAGGAGAATTTTGGAGGTTGCTAGTCTGTTGCACAATTTAAACAACATGACCAATGTGGCAGATTTTATTCCCAGGGTCCTTAGTATTTTGTGTCATGATCTTTTGATAGTCCATCGTTTTATTGCTTAAAATGATCTGGTAACTATTTGGACGATAAGCTTTTGGCTGAGAGACAATTTTAATTTTGTCAAATATTTTAGTTCATGTGAGGTTTATAATGGAGAAAGGCTTGACGGTAACGCTGATAATTTCTGAACCATGAGATGATTTACAAATGTTCTGTATTTGATTTTCTTATGTTAGGCAGATATTAATCATTTTGTAAATTGAGTTCCTGAGTGCATAATAGTTAGAAATCTCTCTCTCATTTCATCTTACTTTGGAATTCTTTTTATTTTCCCTCGATTTGATATTTGATTCATAGTTGTTTCTTGTTACTGTGCCAGGCAGTTTATAAGGTGTTGCAAGAAGCAGAAATTTGTGAAGATGATTACATTGGAAAACACTTATCAAAAGCTGCATGTGCTCATCGACTTGTTGAATTTACAAGAGAACCATATGTCCAATGCCTTGAAGAAGAATATTGCTTATCAGAAAGAATCTTATCAGTATGTTATTTTTCACTTGCATTCCTTCAACCGTAACTGTAAAAGCAGATCAGTCTATAGCTATTATTTATGTGAGATTCATCCAAGATCATTGGGGAGAATAAATGCTCAAAAAACCTCCATTACACATTTCTTCCATGGCTTTAATATTTTTTGTTTGTTTGACTAGTACTACCAGATGATGAACGTGCTACTAGTCTAAGTTACATAGTTATCACATATTTTATGGCAGTGTATGTTTAAAAGTATGAATTAATGTACTATTGTTGTGCTGTATGACTACTGAGATATTAACCTGTTAATTGTTCCTCATAGTTAGAAATGTATTCAGCAGAACTCATTCCAAGAGTCAGTTAGCCTTGAAAAGTTAAGTCTCAAGAGATTTTGCATGGTCATCGCCTAAAATCTGGTATAGATGGTTGATTTCTAATGCATTCGCTCTCATGTGTACATGATTGTGCATGTTTGTGCATGCGGAGAGCGTGAGGGAGGTCCCATGACATCTTTAGCAGTGTACCTTGGAGTGTACTTTGATCTCTTCTTTTGCAACCTTGAAATTCCTTGCACTTCTTGCTTCAAACATACCCTATACTAATGTGGTTTTATAAGTTTATTACTTACTTGATGTCTTGTTCCCCTAAATATATCCTGAAATATTTAGTATATACATATATTAGAGAATAGAGAGTGACATGTATGAAAAAAGCCTGTGAAAGGAAGCGTCAGAGATGTGCCCAGGAACTGTCGATAAAGTTCTGAAATTAATAATAAATTGTAAAATTGAGGACAAATTTGAAAATAGCTTATAAGTCTCTGAAGAAAGACCGAGAGATGTTGATGTCTAACATATTTCTGACATAGATACAGCTTCACTTGATATATGCCTGTGCTGCGTAGTTCTTCACTCACGACATTTTGAAACATACTCCTAATTCTCTCGTCTCGGAGAAACTTTTCTTTCCATCTTTTGTGTTGCCTTAATCTTACACTACAACAATACTACTGGAGCCTCTGTCAAGTGCTTGCACTGTTTTGTGAATAAAAGTAGCTTATTCACTGAAACAAAGTAGCATATCACAATTGACATTTTGAAATGAACCTCCTCATCCACATTTCTTGAGCATACGCTCAACAGCTACTATGATGCTGGAAAACATTCTTCCACTTCCGTCAATCAGTTACTGATCTAGCAAATGTTCATTTTGTCAAAGGTACATTTCATGACCTCTAACTTATTTTACCTCTCTTGCAAAAACAGAATATTCTTGTTTGCGTGGTGCAAGAAAATATGACAAGTTTGAATTTTATTGTAATAGAATCCCTCCTAATCCAACGTTAGGCGCCTAAATGTGTTCTGTTCTGTTTAACTTTAGTTTTCTTAATAACGTTGATTTTCATATCAGACTAACTTCTTCAATACGGTAGGCAGAGAAGGACTTGAGCGCATCAATTGAACTTTTTAGACAAGCTTCCTCAGTACTACATATATTGAGACTAGCATCTACAGAGGAGCAGCGGGCTTATATTGCTGCATGGTCTACAATGGCTCTTGCATGTACAAAAGAGTTGCAGCATGGAGCCATGATCTGGAAAGAATCCCTTGTCCAAAATGTTTCTGAAGAAATATTATCTCGAGGTGCACCTTCAGTGCTATTTCAGCTAATGAATTATCATGCTTCATTCTCTAATTGCTAACCTTTATCATATTGCACAATATTGTGCCTATCCTTCATAACAATGCATGTTTTTTTCCTTCCCTTTCAGGTAGTAGATATTTTGCTGCTCTCGTAGAAATTTACGGAGTAACAAAAATTTTGAGAGCCTCTTTGAAACTTTACAAACCTTGGATACTATCAAATCCAGAGGATTGTTCAAGGGAATTAGTGAGTTGCCTGAAAAAGTGTGCAGAGTCATGGACAACTTCTGGCTTGGAAAAGGCTGTTGACAGCATCTCTACTTCTGCAGCAAATTATAAGATCAAAATGGTGGTCATGTCCTCCAAACTTCTTGAGGAGACTACTTTTCAAAACCAGAGTTTTAATAAGGACAGTATAGTCTGTAAACTGTCTTTGTTGCCAGTGGACAAGCTCGGAGGTAATTTTTTGAGATATTTGAGATAGGAATTCAGTTGTTTTTTGACTGAATTACAGAAATCCTCATACGGGTTGTAGGATAGATTTAAAAAATGATGTCACCCCTTCTTTCCCAATTTCTAGGCAAATAATCATCAGTTTATCGATTTAAATTATTAAATCAATTTTCAGTATAAAGGTTTATATGAGAGTATAGATAATTGTTACACCTGTCATTATAGTTTTTGCACAGAAATGAAATTTGTTGAAATGTGAAACAAAGGGTCAAACTGTCACTACTAAATTTTAGGTGGTGTTTCTGTGGCTCTTATAAATTTCAGGGGGATGTTGAATAGTTTCCTTTAAGCTAATTTTCTTATAAAAAATGAAACAGATATGAACACTGTAAGGTGGAATGGAGATTTTTATTGTCTCACGCTTGCAAATTTCTGGGCAAATCGGGTAAGTTGTGAGCCTCCAGAGTTGCCACATATACATGTCAGTTAGTTCAAGAAGAATCAGGACGAGGCTTGGCGATAGGCAAATCTGGAGATTGTGTATTTAACATGGGAATTTCTGTGCCAGAGAGCGTAAATCCATACAATTATTGGCTGTGAACATTATTCATTGATGGAGAAAAAGTGACACCTTTGATTCGAAGAAGCCATCTATGTTCCCAAAATTTTTTTTCCTCAACTCTGCAATATCGATGTATTTTGCCCAATTTTTGTAAATCTGCACTTATTTGTTCGCTTGAGTATATGTAATCATTTGTTGTTATCATTCTTTCGTGGTCATGTAAGGTATTTGTATGACTGTGTTGATTCTTATTAATTTGTCTCGAGTATCGTTCATTTTATTGTAAAATAGATAAAGCCATATAACAATTGGTCTTTATCATCATTCATTTGTAAAGGAAATGTTACGCCTTTGCTTCCAAGAAGCCATCTATCATTAACCAAACCATTTCCTCTGACGCTACGATAATGATGTATTTTCCTTATTTTATCCAATTTTATGGATCTGAAATTATTTGTTCTCTTGGGTATCTGTAATACTTTGCCGTTATTCTCATGCAATTTCATTGTATGACTGTTTATGGCTACTTATTGATTTGTCCCATATTTGATATTCATGATACAGACCAGAAATATTGTGGTGGTGGATGCTTCATATGCATCCTTAGCAAGCAAACACCACCAACATTTGGCGATATTTTGATCTAATTTCTTTATCCATATATAAAAAAACAAGTCCAGAAAGGTGTTTCTCTTGGTTGGATATCATATTTATTCAGGTAGCTATCCTCCTCGGCTACTCGCTCAGCATTCATTCTACAAGTAAATAAAAAGGAAGCGGTGTGTTTTAAATTATCATAGTGGTGCTTTTGGATAGTTTAATATTTTTATTGATACGTCTTCAATAAGTCATCAAATATCACTATAATTTGTTTTACAAAGTTGTATTTTCTTTTTACAATAATCTTTAAAATGGTAGAGATATTTCCGTAATTTCACAGGGCATGGCATCATCTCTGTTGGCATGGTTAGTTCTGTTTTATTTTTGCTAGATTAATGTAATTTATCTATGGAGATATCTTTAAAATGGTAGAGATATTTCTCATTTACCTTTGCAAGATGGAATTTAGTTAACTTGGAGTTAAGTTAGTAGTTTCTAGAGAAATAATTTTGGACCCAAAATCATGGGGCCAACTATGAGACGATTGATGCGTCTCTATGGTAGCCACTGATCTTGGTTGGAATCCTAAGAAAATGACACATGTTGTATTTTCCCATGATTGGTCCCATTAATTTTGGATCCAAAAGGAGCACTCTAGTTTTTATTTGGTGAACTTATTTAAGAGAACTTATAAATTTGGGAGACTTATTTAAAAGAACTTATATACTTCAGGGATTGTTAAAGAATACTAATATATGCGGGGGGCCTAATTTAAAACGCAAAATTACTTTAGTACAAATCTTAAACAGTATTGAATTTTCGGAATACCAGTCCTCACTACTTAACTGGGCTTGATATCACCAAGGATATTCTGAAAGACTAACTCATAGAACTGAATATCGCTTCTACACCTACCGCACTCTCCATGCATGGTCGTAAAAACTCAAGTAAATCGCAAATAAACCCCCTCATCTATAACTTAGTAGCACTCATCACCCTCTATTAGTTTAATAGAATTTCAACACCCCGAAATTCATAAAGGATATGGGGTTACGAACAATTTATCCCTCAAAATGAGACTTCAGGGGTACAGGTGCTACTAAAATTATCAAGGGGTGATAGGTGCCACTAAAATTATCAAGGGGCGATAAGGGCTACTAAAGCTATATTTAAGGGGTTTATCTGCAATTATGGTCATCTGGTTTTTGATACTCAAAGTATGGAAAATCAGTACATGTACTTGTACTGGTACAATTTCAATTTCATATACACCTCAGCATTGGAACATACAGATTCCAACCGTCTATTTACATGGGTAACCAACTTCTACATTTTGCTTTCTGCTCATAGCACCCCACACATACTAGCCCTCACCAAAACCAGGCATTTTGTGCCCGAATATCACAACATCAGAACTACATACAACATGTCACCTCTGTTCAGATTCATTTCTATGGACTTTCGAACTTCTCCTTTGTTCTGATCTTAAAAATAGTGCATATAAAAGCTCGTTCCAGATATCAGGGACACCTGGCAAGCACCAGTGACTGCAATCTTGCTTGTGAAGTGCAGCGGGGCCCGCTGGGCCGAGGTAGTATACAGACTGATGTCCATCCTTTCTTTGAGCTGACATTTGAGTCACATTGAGGATTTCGATATCTAGTACTGGAGAGTTGATAGAGTATGTAGTGTTTTTGAACGGTTTCAGAAAATGGGCATATTCCTTCGAATCCTTTGACGATGGTTGTGATGAACCTAAATCCGGGAGAGTCTCTAAGTGACAACTACCTCCAGTTCTCCAGTCTCCACCCCTGTAAAGTATTTAAACAATATTAGAGGTTGTTTGGCTGAGAGGAAAAATAGCAGCAGTGGCAAATGCTGCAACCAAATTTCTACTTCTAATATTTTGTTAGCAACAATACATTTCGAAGAAAAACACTGCAGCATGCTACATCCATTTAGTTGCATCAAATGTTTGTGGAATCCAACTCATAAACCGTAATTATTTAACAGATGAGCTACAGAAACACTTGATTTGCAATGGAAATTAAATTCGACAACTTTTCCAAGTAACCAAACTTCGAATTTGTTTTTGGAAATACATTTCCTATCGAAATGATAGATTTGCGGCTACTTTCCTACAACAGATGCTTATATGGAAATCAACATTTGAACATGAATTTCAGAAATTAAATGGAAGATGAAAACCAAAGAATGATAGGTTTATACTAACCTGAAATGGACGGGAGCATACGTACGAAAGATGACCTGAGTTCTACTTTTATCAACTTCCTTGTTAATCCAATCAAATAATGTCTTGATAGACCTATGATATGCACTTTCCACGCTCATTTCCATCTTCACCTCATTTCCCTCTTGAAAATAACATCCTCTGAGAAAATAATTGAAATCAAGTAAGATAAAGTTGATTTTGCAATATACTTCCTCATAGTTTTCAGATGCATAATCTCCTATGACAAGTCTTACATGATTACATCATACTCAATTTCAACCTTTATAAGGCACATGAAAAATAGTTTAAGTATAGGAGCATGAAAAATAGTTACATGTATGTATATGCATTACAAAAATGTGTCCATGGGTGTACAAGTATATTTGATGTATATGATAATTAGAAAGGTACCCTCTTGAAAATATCATCCTCTTATAAAGAATTGAAATCAAGTCTAAAAATAATATTTAAAAAAATCAAGTAAGATGAAGTTGATTTTAAGATATACTTCCTCATAGTTTTTAGACCATATTCTCCTATCTTATATCATACTCAATTCCAACCTTTATAAGGAGCATGAAAACTAGTCTTATAAACAAGTTACGTGTATGTATTACATTCCAAAAAATGTATATGCATGGGTGTTATAAGTATTATCTAAGTTTATGTGATAATTAGAAAATTACCCTCTGATAGTTTTCTCATAGTTCCACCAGTGACCAGTATTGAATATAAGCACATGAGCATCCCGCCATCTCGCTTTGTAGGACATCCAATCAATGGAATCCAATATGAGCGCGGTCTTTACTTTTTCAGGTAATCCAGGTGGGGCCCGACCCTGAGCCACAAGGAATGGGCTCCGATAATACTCAATTGTGCAGTTATAGTCCTTAAACATGAAAACCAAGAATCCATTGTGTTTTGTTATCGGGCTTCCATTCACTTCATACACTGAACTCTTGTTAGCAACACCCACGGAAAGCATGCAGAGGAGAGACTCCCATTGGTTCCGGCCAATGGAGTCTCCTACAAAAATCAACCGCCGGTTCCTTAGTTTCTCAAGCATTTTCTTCGCATCAAACCTAAAGAGGATATCAGATGTATGAAATATCAAAAAATGGAAAGAAAAAAAAAGAAGAAAAAAAAGGGGTAAAGACTGCATATGTTGCAGAACAACATATTAAACTTCGAAAATTGTATACAAATCAGATGTATGAAATATCAAAATAGATAATTTGTTGGTTAATTCTCTAAAGAAAGAAGTATTCATTAGCTAGCAAGTAATTTTGGAAAATTGTATCAATTCTGAACTCAAAAGGAAAATTTTCAGTTTAGGCAAGTAACTCAAAAGGGAATAGTTTATATCATTATATTTTTCCTCAAAAAAAAAAAAAAAAAAAAGGAAAAAAAAGTTCATAAGGTTACTCTTATAAGATGCAGAAAACAACACAATCGACTTAAAAACTTTTATATAAATCAAATGTATCAATTATCAGATTCAATAACTTGTGGGTTTTTTTTTTCCTAATCAATGAAAAATTCATTAACTAGCAAATATAACATCAGTTCTCATAATTAAGCATATGTCTTCATAAATTGCACAATAACTACACCTTTACCTTCACATTTACCCAAATCCAATGTATCAAATCTCAAAATCAACAACTTTCCTCTTCCATTAAACCAAACACCTCAATTAACCACAAATTCTCAAACTAAACAGAACCAAGAACAGAAATTCATTACCTTGGCAGATTACACCTCGCCGGCTGCCACCTCCACTTAGTATACAACCGATCAGGCCTCCCATTCTCCGAGCATCGAAAACCCTCATCCAAGAACTCACAATCCCTAGAATCATACAGAGGGTAATTCTCATCCCAAACCCACTCACCTTCAAACAAATCACAATCTTTACCGAACTCATAATTACTCAAATTGCCACTCCTAACCCTCCTCATCCCCAACCCAATCCTCCACCCTCCGCCTCCTCCGCCGGCGACAGCCTCCGGAACCCTAGCTCCGCCGGCGAACAAGTAGCAAGCCAGCAGCAGCAGCAGGAAAACCGCGGCTGAGACAATGAAAAACCCTAGAACTCCGACCTGCTCGAACGCCTTCCGCCGCCGCCCCGCCGCCGCTGACCGCGGCGATGGCGACTTAGGGCTTTGCTCCGATGAGATTACCATCGGAATCGGGTAAAAATTGGAAATTTGAGTTACAGGGAAAGGTGTGACATTTATTAGGGGAAGAAGTTGGGGGGAGTTTGTAATAAATGAATTGTTTTTAATTTACGAAAGAGGACAGCTTTTTTGCATTATTTTATTGTTGTGTTGGTGGAGTGCTATTTTCAGAAAATGGGGTTTGGTTTTGGGAAGTTGTGCGGTTGTGGGGACTCTTTTATCGTGAGCTTTGACAGCTTGAAATAGAAAGACTTAAAAAAGTAAATTTACATATGCATCCTTTTGATATTTAACTCTTTTACGGAAAATATTTGTCACTTTTTTTGTATTTTTGTCCATTCCTTTTTGTTAGGGGATGCTAGATATGAGGGACACCTTATTTAGTAAAATTAGCTACTGGAAATAACAATAGTGAGATTCGCACCTACTAATTTGACTAGCATGATGATAGTTTAGATTTTAGTTGCATTTATCATCTTGTCGATTATCTTTGGAGCACCTAAAGAAGAATAAATTGCATAACTCTCTCTCCCTTGTGAATTCAAGATGTTTTTGAAATAGTTGATGAGTGGTAAATGCAGCTGAAGATATAGATGAAGGGTTATTTATAATTTGCCTTTAACAAAATGAGTTGCCAACTTGCCATGCTATACTATTTTTTCTTCGTAGTGGTTATGTAAAATATTTGTTTGAGTAGTGATAACTATACACAAGAGTTATATTATTCTTGTACTACTATACACTAAAAGTTTAACAATTTCTTATAAATTGCAAAGAGAAATTATGAATTCTTATGGACCCCACTTTTTTGTATGTACTAGATACAAGAATATGATTGGTTTTTACAGAAACTCAAATAAGGAGGGAAAGTGCCTATTTTAAAAATTCAAATTTTTTTTTTCTGATTTACTAAAATCGACACAGATATTTATAACTGTCTAATAGTTGTGAATATCTTGAAAATATATTACCAAACGTTAAAAACTAATTTTTTTACTGTTAAAAAAAAGATAAGAACACTGACTGTGAAAAAGGTGGCAGCTCGACGCTGTTGTTGTTGTGTTGTTGACCAAAATTAAAACACAAAAACAGAATATGTGAAGAAAGAAAGAAGCAACAAATACATGTGTTAATTAAATTCTACTGATAATACATCCGCTGTCCTAAAATTGTCTTTGCTGGACCCCAGACCACGGACCGCCATGTGCGACTAAATTTTGGGACCTACTCCTCTTTTCAACAGTAGGTTGGATATGGTTTGTGGGTCCACACGAGAAAATGGGTGAACGTCTTTACGTGTGGGCGGCGTGCATACTTGTCTTGTTCTTGGGCAAAATTACCATAAAGCTGCCTCCATAGAAAATCATCTAGGACTGTTTGTTTTGCAACTATTTATTGACAAGTGGGGCCTATACGATTAAAATATTAGATTTTTATCAAATATATTATTAGATGTACTAGAGATATAGAGTGGCCATGTGAGATAGATGTATCAAATGTGATTCTCAAAAAATCCGTTAAAATTAGTCGGATTCGCGGTTTTAGCTAGATATTCTTAACAAAATTATTGTGTAATAAAGTAATTGGTTGGATTTTGTTTTTCATGCGAATCCTCTTGAATACTCGTGGCAAACAATTAAGATACTGAGTATAATTTTTCTCATGTCCCTTACATGCAATAAAATCCGTGGAGATGCAGCCCACAAACCAGATGCCCACTTTATGAGTAAATATATACTTACATGTGTTTAATTGTCGATTTTGAATCCCTATATCAATGTGCGAAATTAACACATTTACACGGTCAATATTAATGCAACCCGGATATTTTATCAGTGCAATCGCTAATATTGTATCTTTACAATCAGAATATTGTAGCAACACAATCACTAATATTGTATTATAGATTTAATAATATATTACTCCTTATAAAAAAAATGTTGTTTAATCTATTTTCGTGTTACCCCCCTTACTTTATGGATTTATATAGAGAGTCACGTCTAAGATTTTTATTTTTATTTTTTAGGTGCCTTGATTAGAAAGGAAAGGAGCTAGCCAGCAAGGATTTTGGCGGTGCTTTGCTTCGATAATGTTGAAAGTCTAAGTTCGTTGACCCAAATGAGGAGGCCTGAGAATGGGATCAAGATTAGTGCCGGCCAGCTTCGCAGAGCCAAGGAATGTGGGTCGCACATGAGACAGTTAATTAATGTCATTAAAATACACACGGGATTCACTTGGATTTAAAGCCAACTAGTTTTTACTTTATGCGGACCATGCAATTAATAGTCTAATTATCAAAGTGTTGGTACAGATAAAAGCAATTATAAATTATAAATGAATAATTAAAGTGACAAAGTTAGAAACCTTATGTTAATTAAGATGGAGAAGTATAGGGAAATTTTTTTAAAATTAATAGTAGAGGAATTGTGAAGGTCATGTAGCTAATTGTGGAAAATACTTCAAGCACATGAAGAAGAGAGAGAGAGAGAGAGAGAGAGAGAGAGAGAGAGAGACTGTGTTAACTGGCAGCCTTCGCAATTAATATGAACAACTAGAGAGAGAAAGAGTCGAGAGACTTACAATATTACAATAAAAACCTTAGGGTTTGTTTGGTTGAGGGTTTTTAGGAGTTGTAATACTGTAGGTGTCAGCCTGGTATAATATTACAATAAAAACTATGTTTGTTTGGTTAAATGGGGGCTGATGTGGCAGCTATTGAGTTGGCAGCCCCCAGTTAATTCCCAGCAAAAAGCTCCGTTTTGGGTTGGAGTTACTGTAGCTATCAGGTATAGCTGGACCACCTTACTCTGCATTACTGTAGCAATCACGCGGTTTATAAAGGAATATTCAAACAGCCTCTTACCAGTGTTGCAAAAACTTATCTTTCTTGTTTCTATCTTTCTCTCTCTAGAATTTGTACTTTTCTTATACTACTACATATAAAAAAGTGAGGTCCATTTCAACTCATAATTCTTTATAATTGATAAGCAAAGATTCTATTTTTTGTGTGTGTAGTAATACAACAGTAATATAACTCTCGTGTACACTTATTGCTATTTGCTAATTATCTACCAGCTTCACAATTTTACAATCAATGACAACTATTTTATTTGTATAATATGGTATAGTATAGACGAAGATATAAATAGATGGATAGTGTAGATAGGTTCAGCGGATTGTGGCACCAACGAAAAAAAAATAACATCATTACTTAGACCAGATGTTTTGTATTGATAAAATAGAAAGTTACTTAGACCGATGTTATGTATTTATAAAACAGAACAAAAATAGCAATCTACAGATAAAATTGAAGGAATTTGATAAATAGGAGAAGAGTCAAGGAAGAAGAAAGGAGAGCCAAAAGAGAAATAGGAATCCATATTTTTAATCCTTAAATTTTCAAAAATGATATAAAAATATTTTTTTGTGCATCATTCTAAAGGGTAATCCATACGGTTGAGCCTCGTGCACTAAAGAAGGCTTCTTTATAATAAAAAAAGAAAGAAAGAAATATATATACAACTTTTATTGATCTATATATTATTGCATAATGAGGTAATTGTCACTAGTTACATAAATGCCACAAGTGACAAATGTTTAGCCTTTGTTCTCAATTCATTTCTTTTGAACTTTCGTGTGTTGTGCGAGAAACAAACTAGTACAAGCTTATTCAAATATGAAAAAAAAATAATTCTAAAACGAATTTTTTTCTCAGCTAAAGTTTGGCTTATTGAAAAAAAAAATCTTGCAATACAAAAATTGGGGCTTGGGGTCTTGGCTCACAATGCTAAGGATCGATTCGCGTCTATGGCATGCCTATTCCCAATTTTCAATTAACTAGTATGCAATACGTGCGATGCACGTGATGCATATTAAGAAACTTTAAGAGTTAAAATATTTGAAGGCCAAATAGTATTTTTCACTCACAAATCTTCAATTATTTATTAAATAGATTGATTAGTATAGGAACAGATGTGTAAAATAAAATTTTTATTTGAATACATTAGAAAAAATTGAATGAGAATGTAATAAAATCATTCTACATACAATTGACCAAATAATCATACACATAAAGCTTTAAGTTTGATATTAAAATGGCTAAAACTTTAGGGGGTCAGATGCTAACTACAATTTGAGTTTGTATATATTGACATGAGATCATTGTTTAAAATGACATGAGATCAATGAAAAAGCTTTATTTCATTCACCATTGAACATTTGGGATACATCACAAACTCAGGATAATGAATTGAGTTACAAAATCATCAAATTACAAAAGCATAAAAAAGGTAAGATTACGATCCTTCATTCCATCTCTTACATGAATAATTAGAAGAATAGAAAAATTGAAAATGGTTGCATGATAATATATTTAGCAGTGTGTGTGGGTTTTTTGGTTGGGGATTAAGAGAGTCTTTGAGAGTAAGTAAAATGTATTGATACTGCAGAAGCACATGCACAAGCTGACACCTAGACACACATCTATAGTAATAGAATGAAACTTCATTTTCCCCCCCTCTTTCTTTCTTTATTTATTTTGGATGGTGAAGGTGAGAAATACTAACCTCACCCTTTTCTAGAGGGAGAGGTTTCCTCTTTTTCTTAAAGTCCTTAAGTCCTGAACCTGTGAGCTCTTCTACCGCAATCAAGCCTTATACAGAATTGTCTCCAAGTAGTTGGTGTAATAATTAATATTATTAAACAAACTTTACTTATTTTTCATAGAAAGAGTTTGCAATTGCTGTAATAGCTTAGGCACACAGAAGAAAATCCACAGTCTATGAATGAACATCAAGTTATCATTAATGCAAAATGTGTGAACTTTTACGTGGAAAACACAGGATTGCATACATAAATAAGACATTTGTAAAGAGAAATATAAACCACACTTTTTGAAGTCCTCCTATAATCAATACTTTCAAACAGTATTTTAGGTATCTATAGTCCTTGTTCGTTGGATAAATGATGATTATTTAGAGGTGATGTCGTTAGGGTTATTTGATGTTTTAACTATATCTAAACTGCTGCTATTAGTTAGGTCCTCTCAGTATAATATTAGTATTATGTATAGTACAAGTTTAACGAATTCCATATGCATATACGTTTTTTCCCTTAGCTCGTTAATCTACTCTGTATTTTATAGTTTCAATCTACCTAACAAACAATACTGAAAAATATAGCAGTTAAAGAACAAATAATGCTTGTTATTTAAAAACTGAAGAAGTTAGCAGTATTGTAGCTTATGCAAAGTTTATTTGTAAAAATAACCTACGTTTCTTTTGAGTCTTTGATATATGAATAGATTTTCACAGTTGACTAATTTCATTATAATTTTGATTTTACAGTGAAATTTGAGTTTCACGCCATGCCACTCCAAAATTTTCCTTAAATTGTTAAAAGCTAATTTTCATAGCAAATTTGATGTTTAACATGTAGGTTTCTTGTAGGATTTCTGTTACAAATTTTATTTTCCAATGTTCTTTCTATACGTCCCAGAATTTTACTATCAGTTGTCAAGAAATGCATGCAAATTCGATGTGCAAAGCAGAATGATTTATGGTCTTTATTAAAAAGCATTCCTTCTGGAGACCAAGTTTATGATTATAGTACTCCTCAATCGATGGTTCTTCTTCATCATCATATAGTTGAGCCAAAGTTTACTTGTTGGTCGATGGTCCCTCATTTAACAATGTCTTTTTTTTCTCTCCTTCATCTTCACTTGATAAAGTTTCAATAACTGTATCCTCCTTAGCAAAATTTATAAATTCATACGGTTTCGAAACCGATTTGCGTGCTGTGCGTTTTAACATATGTTATGAAACTATGAAAGAAAATATTAATATAACTATAATACAGGTCTAGTAAACGGTTTAAGAACTAATTTATTACTCTACTTTTTCTTCTTTCCCTAATAGACCTAATTAGCAATTTGTTACTTATAAGATGGCTTATTGTTTTCCTTTTCATTTTATATATGAGAAGTGTTTGAAAATAATTCTTGATATCTATGTATAAATAAATTTAAATATTCATTACTACCACTTATTTCTCTGGACATTTATACTTTCTACATAGTGACAATGACATGAAACTCTTTGAACCAATGTCAAAACTTTTTCAGAGCCTCAACATGTCCACTTTCGATCATTGATAAGGAGGAAAATATTTTTGTAGTGAATAAGTCGACTGTTAAAGAAGAGCAACCTTGCAATAAAATCCAAGAGACCACGAAGAGTAGGGCTTCATTCTCAGCAAAGTTTAAATATGCTGAAAATGGAATAAAAATTAACCAACATTACCGAGCTATATGCAAGTAAATGAATCTGCAAGTAAAAAAAAAAAAATACTCTTGATCAATTAATATTCCCAAATATGTATGAACTTAGAAAGCATGGAATCACATTAGGTTGTAAAGTCATTTTCTAAATAGAGGAAGATTTAGATATGAACTTAGAACTATAAATTTACTTGATCATGGTTCACCTAGGGCAAGCAAGGCCATCTACTATTCTCAGAATGATATGAAGTTATATAGCCTAATGAGTGGTCTTGCTCGCAATAGGTGCACTATGTCAAGGAAATTTATACGTCTATGTAAATAGTGTGAATTGCAGACAAGAAAATTTATAGTTCTAATTTCATATCTAAGTTCATATAAGAATAATGAGAATAATGAGCATATAAGAATAATGAGCATAATTAACGAATCTCCAAGCAATCCAATGGTTAAAAACTGAAATGTAGCAAATTGGTTCATAATAACCAATATTCATGACTAAATTAATGTGAGTAAAAAAGTCAATAAATTAGGTGGAATATATAATTATATTAAAATCAATAACAATTTGAAACTCAATCTTTTATATTTAAAGTAAAACATACAACAATATAAAACAGTTTCAAACTCTATGTTGCGTGCAACAATTCATCACAAAGGAGATCCACAGGATTATTCTGATTCCACACTAGAAATTTCAACTTGTGAAAATGAAATATCTTATTCCAGGTTAGCTATTTCTGTTTTTAACATCTGGTAGATATTAATGCTCTATTCATTATGCAGTTAATGCTAACTAACCTTAATCATAGTATGCAAAATAAGGTCTAATTTTTTCTCCATTGTGCAAACCTCATCTGTACGGAAGAACTTTCTCCGTTTAGTATATGATATCCGTAACAGATTGCATACTTCTCTCTTTGGTTAATTATTAGCATGATATTGGAGGCTAACTGATCTATTAAATCTTTAGATAATGATTTTAATCAGTCCAAATACCCAAAACTTCTGCAATATCAAATACTGGCAGAGAGAAAAAGCCATGCTTGGCATGCAATCTATTTACAAGACAACAAAGGTACAAAATTTACGAATATTATGAAATATGCAATGGAAGCCCCGAGTGTTATCATGAAGCAATGAACTTTTGGAAAATCTATTTAAGCAGCTTATTACCACCATATTCACATTCAATATAAAGTAATAAGTTTAAATTTAGCAAGTACGAATAAGTGGAAAGGAGATCAAACCTCAATATTAGAGGGTGTAAACTTCAAGCTATTTAATTTTATATATTTGTACATATAAGAATAATGAGCATAACTAAAATTCAAGAAAGCCCAAAATAATATCTGAACAAGATATCACAAGTATTGAGACCCTATAGCATGACTGAAACTCTAAAATTCTCATAGTCTATCAGAAAAGATAGAGTTATATGATTAGTTATATGATAGAGTTATATAAGAATAATGAGCATAACTAAAATTCAAGAAAGCCCAAAATAATATCTGAACAAGATATCACAAGTATTGAGACCCCTATAGCATGACTAAAACTCTAAAAATTCTCATAGTCTATCAGAAAAGACAGAGTTATATGATTAGATATTGTGAGCCACATTCATTTGTGCAGCATAACATAAGCATTTGAAACTCCAATGTTAATTGTAATTTGTTTGAAATTCAATATGGACACCACACTCTACAGGAGTTGGAGCAAATTCCTCGCTCATACAAATATGTGCAGGTGATGTCCTGCTATAAAACCTTCATGGCCAGGTCCCTCAACTAGTGAACAAACCCATATTACCTAAAATATTAAAAAAATAAAGCCAGAAAAAATGCTCAAAAAAAAAAAAAAGAAAAAGAAATAGCATTTTGAAATGTCTTATGTACAAAAAGCAATGTATGATTCTTTCTGGAGAAAGGAAAAAAGAAGGCAGAGTTTGATTGAGGGTCTATGGCATGAAAAATTATTATTTTGGATCACTTAACTTAAATATTCATATCTATTTAAAGACAAAAAAAAAATCCAAAACATGCTACATGCAGACATATGGTGCACATATAAGAAAAGGTTGTGTTCTGTCAGGTAGATATGAAGATCAATTCTTTCATCATAAAAGTTTGCAATTAGCACACAGGAGAGCTGCAATTAAAATATATTACAAAAAAATAAAAAATAAAAAATAAATTTACCTTGATAGCTGGGTACTCCCATCAACCTCAGATCCCTGACATCAAAACAAAAAAAGAAGGTAAAAAATTAAATTAAATATATAAATTATCGTCAGAACTAATTATGTGTAATCCAAATCCAATCCAAAGAACTAATAATGAGAAATAAGAATAAGAAAATAATAATAATAATAAGAATAATCAATACTTATACTTACAATTGAAAAAAAACATCTTCTTTGCTCCATCAAACTTTAGGCAGTAAGTAATTTATAGAACCACAAAATAACCGAAATCTAATACTTTCAGTTAAGAAATATTGGGAATTGAAAAACCCTAGCAATTAGTACCAATTATATTAATCTAGTAATGGATTGAGAAATGTGAAGCGTGATCGAGTCGGGAGGTAAACGATTTAGATATGGTTGCTAACAGATGAAACTGAGGGGAGGAGAGAGCATCACAGAATTTAGAGAGGGGGTGAGGGACGGAGGAGAGAGCGACTAAGAGAGGGGAGGGAGAGAGATAAAGAAAGCGTTATAAAATAGGCTTATTGATTTCCTTTAATTAATTAATTAATTAATTTTAATAAATTTTTAATAAACACTAATTAATTTAAATTATCAGATCAGATGAATTTGGAAATTAGGGATTAGGGAATTATTAGGATAGGAATATAGGATAAAATAGGAATAAGAAAGTTGAAAGGGGCAAAATGGACATTCAAAAGTTTTGACACTTGTTTTTTCTTTTATAAGTAGTATAGATAGATAAGTATTGGAACATCTGTCGTATTCACCTAGGCCTAGAATGTGAAAGTGGGGCTAAGTTTGGGATTTACTTGGCTGGTACTATCAGACTTGGAATGTTGGGCTTGGGTTTGTACCTCTTCTAGGAAATCCCCGCAGCCCGTATGTGACCCGTTAAAACGGTTCTGAGCCGAGAGTACTACCCGTGAGCTCCCTTGCAACTCTCATAATTGGCCGAGTTGAGGGGTCAAATTTGGAGCTCCTTCCTGATAGTCCTAACCAAAGATTCCTCGCATTCAGAAAGAAAAAAAAAAAACTCCAAATGGGAATTCAAGAAACCAAAATTTAGATCCAGACTATGTGTCGGTTTTTTTTTTTTTTGGTGGCCAGTTAATTTCTGCATGTCTAAATATATTGAAACTTACGTTTTATCCAAAACTATCAGCCCGTTTTCATATGAACGGCCCAAACCCAACCTCATTTAGCGGGCCCATTATTACATAATAATCCCATAAAGTCCCTAGCCCAATGTTTTCCCGTCGATTTGTCCTCTTTACTTAGCCCTCATCGCCTCTCCGGCGATTTCCTCCGACGCATCGTCTCTCTCTCCCTCTCTCTCTCTCTCCTCTTACTTCGTTTTGCTACCGAGTTTCGGCTATGGCGTCCGCGCGCAAGTTTAACAAGGAGAAGATGCTTCGAAGGAAGTGAGTTTTCATTCTTTTCTCTTGATTCCACTCTGCTGCAATTTAATTTTTGGGGCTACTTTTAGAAATCATCGAAGAAAACTTTGGTCAGGAGAAAGTTGTGTTATATATTTTATGATACGAGAACTTGTTACGGGAGAAATTAACTTGGTCTGTTGAGGCAGTGGGTACAATTCTAAAAATGTAATTTTTGACTGTTCTATGACTGGATTGTGTTAGGCTTGTGTGCATATGTGGTTTATGATCAATTAGGTTTTTTTTCTCTTTGCGTAGGTTATCGAGTCATGTAGATTGATGACAGCCCTCATTACCGAATACCCGGTTAGAATTAAAAGAAAAATATCTGAATATTCACGTGACATATTAGTGTTATTATATATTAGGACAGGAATGGTTTGCTTCATTTAGATGTGGTGTGTTTGCGAAAAGGAGCATTCAGTGGTTGTGCACTAAGGTGGAATTCAGTTGTGTAGTGTGTCTTTCCAAATTTCTTAAGCTGAGAACACAGACAAAACTCACCACGTCTTTGCATAGGTATTAAATGGATAGTTGCTGTTCTTTCTTAATCTTGAGTCCACAGGCTATGCGACAATCTGGGAAGAGAAGTTGCATTTTGTTAACTATTATATGCTCATTAGAAGAAGCGGAATCGAGACAGTTTGCATGGAGTAAGCAATGTTTTAAATATCGGATATCGGTGAAAAATATTGGATAGCCAAAATCCATATCAGATTGCGGATATCAGGGATAAATTGGGGATATGTCGTAAATATCGGAGTGCCATACCAAAAATGTGAATATATAATATAATGTTCTAAAATATAATTTAACCATACTTAATGAAATCTAAGCATACAATAATATAAATAATATATGCTTAGGATCACTAAACAATCATAGAAACTAACTGAGGGAAAAGAGCCTACTAGATTTTACTAAAGAACTTTATAGGACTGGAGGTTTTGCTAAAAAACATTAAAGGGAATTTATAGAACTATATTGTTTTGTAACAAGTCATGCATAAGGACATATCGGCCAACATCAAGGTTTTAAATGTCGGATGTTAGATTTATGTCGGACGGCTAAAATTCATGCCGGATAGCAGAAATCAGGGATATGTCGGGGGACATGAAAAAAATATCGGATTGCCATATCGAATGGTGTGCATATGTGTAATATAATATCATAAATAAAATCTAAACATACTTAATAAATTCTATTGTCTAAACATATTAACAAGTAAATAACTTATGATGCTTAGGATTGATGTTGAAGGAAAGAGGTGAGAAAAGAGGAGCCCGATGTTGGCGGTTAAGGAGAGAGAAGATCGCCCGGATACTGATGTCAAAGGAACAGCTTGGAGAAGAGACCGATGAGATGTCGAAGGAGAGAGCGAAGAGGAGCGATGGAAGTGACTTCGGTCCTTTTTTTCTCCCTAACTGATAGAGTTTTGTCTTTGGAAACAATATTAAGTCAATTAGGAATTTAAACCCAAACCTGATTAGATAAACATAACAAAAAAAAAAAAATCAGCCAATTTTTCAGACAAAAAAATTGGCCGACATAGTTGACATGTCTCCCAATATATCCGGCTGACATATCCGACATGGCCCCCGATATATCCGACATGAACCCTGAAAACGCAATACGCATTGAAAAGCTCCATATCGTGTCGGTTGGCCTTTAAATCCGCCATGTCGGCTGACATGTCCGACATGGCGGCCGACATTTATAACACTGGCCAACATATTGGCTAATAAATCGGCCGTGTCGGGGACATATCGCCCAACAATTGCCAAAAATGGTAAAGGATATCGAGATCATATCATTTTGCGGCAAGCTTGATAAAAGGATAATTCAGCTGATATATTGGCTATATCTAGGATATTTAAAACAATGGGAGTTAGACTAGTTAGCTCTATACTTTGACTTTGGAGGCTGTTGTTATTTTCTTTCTGCTGAAGGGAGCCAATATACTCCTTGAAGTTTTGCATAAAAAAGTTGTTTGTCGCCTGATGCTCGCATACTTTCACTTAATATGGCCTTTTATTTGTTATTCTTCAACTGAACTAGCTAATTGGCTCAATAATCTATCAACAAGACCTATCTTTATATAAGCTTATAACAAATTTGAAAGCAACTCGAGAAAAGTGACTGTACTTTAGCTGTTGCATGGATACACACATACCCACATTAACAACAGAACACGACAAATCAATGCGTGATAAATTCTGAAAAAGTATGTAGATAACAACAATCATACGATGTCTGACAAGGACTCACGATCGGAGTGTATGATTCCTAGTATTTTTTACATATAAAAGGACTTAGCCAGTGGATAATGGTCCATGCTGGTTGGTTCTTCTCCTGAGCAATTACCTAGCATTTAACATTTGCAGTTATACATGCCTGGCAGGGAACACCCTTAGTTCTTGATAACTCCCTTTCTTACTAAGATTTCTGAATAGCTCCCTTGTTCTGGCTTTAAAATGCTTGCTTAACATGGGATATATTTTACTGGAGTCAAAATACATCCTGAGATGTACTTGTTACTTCTGATTATTTATTGCTATAACTGTTTCATGTCACAAATGGTGGCAATATGTGATAGCTAAATTTTGGTCGTGTATTTGACACTGTCAACTTTTTACATTGCTTGTAACATTGACATTCTTTTCCTGCTTTTCTTTTCGTTGATTGGTTCTTTGTGTGAAAGTCTAAGGTAAAATGCTTTCTGTTTAATAGAGAGGAAAAGCAAGAGGAGGCGGAACTTCCAAAGTACCGAGACCGTGCTAAGGAACGCAGAGAAGACCAGAACCCTGATTATGAGCCAACTGAGTTGGGCTCGTTTCATGCAGTAGCTCCTCCTGGGACTGTTGATTTAAGGTAAATCATTATGTGAAGTTTGATATCTATGTTGAAAGTCTCATTTTTATTAATATTTTTTGAAGTGTATTATATTGCACAACATTACCTTTGCAGGATAGCTGATGCACATAAAATATCCATTGAGAATAGCAAGTATCTTGGAGGTTAGTATGCTGATTTTTCATGTCAGGCTGAGCTAATTAGTCCCCCAAGGCTGTTGTCTTGCTTTTTAGAATATAAATTTTTAAGAGTCAGATTTCAAGAAAGATATGTTTCGACAATTGTTAGTTAAAATATCTGGTCTAGTAACTCTGTTTTTCTTTTTATTTTACTTAATTCAGGGGACGTAGAGCATACACATTTGGTCAAGGGTTTGGATTATGCTTTACTTAACAAGGTTCGGAGTGAAATTGACAAAAAACCAGACGATGAAGATGAAAAGGATGGAAATGCAAGGTGCATGATCTTACACACCTGATTTTTCTAGGGGAAATACTTTGTGACAGCTGATCATCTTTTCACGTGGCCGGTCATCTCTTTGATAGATATACCTTTCTATTGATGTGGAGATTTCGATAAAATTCATATTGTCTATCTCTAGTGCTTAAATTTAATTTTTCCTGAGAGATGGTTGTCTTTAGTATTGCTTTGGCTGATTATTTAGGAAAATTAAGGAATTCCTATGTCTGATTAAACTACATAATAAAGGATTTCAATTCTTTGGTTTCTGTTTGTTTTTACATATGCTTGTCTTGCATTAACTAATTCAGATGTCTAATAATTCAGGATCAATAATATTAATGAACAGCCAAATGACCTGAAATTTTCATCCATTGAGTCTTGATCAGTTTGCTTTTAGTGTCAATGAGTCCCTCTGTGGACCACATTGCTTGAAAGGCTTCACAGAAAGCTCAAACCAAGTAATAATCACCAGCTATTATCTTTTGGACGACCAAGTGTCTGTTCAGAAAATTGGGCATGCCATAGGAGAAAAAAGCCCAGTTCTAGTCGATAGGGATCTGTGTATCCTCCAAATTTCTCTTATATTCGGAATCATGATGCAATATAAGTGGAACATTCTAACGAGCACATTTGCAGTTAAACTTTCAATTATAATATTTGAGATGATATGACCTGGATTTCTCTCTGGCATAATATAATCCGAAGAACCAAAATTGATATTATAGTGAAAATTTTCATCAGTCTTTTATTAATATAACTTGCAGGCTAACTGTTTTTCACTGACATATGTAGTGCCTAACTTGGGATTACACTTTTACATAGTCATACACTGGGCAAGTGGGCATAGCAGCTACCAATTTAATATTTGGAGCATGTATTCTGTTTACTTTTCTTATATCAGTCTGTTTTCATCTATGTTTTCAGTTGCTAATGATTTATACCTTATTTTATCATGTTGTGGTAACATGGGTGTTTTTTTTTATTAATAACTTTCCAGAGCATCTAAGGATGATAAACAACTCTCTTTCCGTACTGCAACAGCAAAGGTGCGAAATCCTGAAAATCATAAACTAGCTCATTTTTTCATCATGTTTTGGTAGTGGTATGAGACAGTTTCTTTCATCTCTTTGTTGCTTAATGTTTATTTTACAGTCAGTGTACCAGTGGATGGTCAAGCCACAGACCGTTGTTAAGGCTAACGAGATGTTTCTTCCTGGTCGAATGTCATTTATTTTTAATATGGTAAGACTTTTCTTGCTTCTCCCTCTTTATTGTTTTCTTGGATCTTAGTAAGTAGAATCTTCCTGCATGTTTACTGTTTGTTTTAGTTTTTAACACTTCTGTCATTCAAGCATCTGTCTACCTAGAGATTGCTATTATACTAGGAGCTCAATATGGATGATCTTTTCTATATGTTTTCATTTATCATTCTGTACTGGTTCTAATTACCAAAAGGAATGCAAAATCGAATTGAAACAGAGCTGTATACTCTTTATGTCAAATGGATGGAATAACTTATGAATTCTGCTGCAAAATGATAATAACGAATACTGTTATCTCAATTTTTTTGTCAGCTATTTGAATTCTTTTTCTTTCATTTATCTCTATTGATGAATATTTAGTCAAGTTAGAAGCCTTCATTTTTCGTCTGCAGCTTCAATTCGAGCTTATTTGCTCTACCCTTATCCTGGTATTCCACAGTTATGTTCCTATTTCTTCTAATAGTCTCCTTACATGTTTAATCTGGTTAATTTTCTATCATTTATTTATGTTATCTTAATTTTCCATGATAGAACACATTCTGTATTCAGTCTCTTATCACAATGGCTGCTTATTAGTTTTCAGATAAATTCATCTCTTGAACATAATTTTTCTTGAATGCTTGATATTTTACCTTTAAATTATGACTGATCTTATAGCCATCTTGTGGAAATTTTCTGTCCACTTCATGGGCTATTAAATGATCACATAATACTGTGGACAGTTCTCCACTTCAGCCATCCTGCCTTAGTTCTTAAGAAAACATTCTCCATAATCTCATGTTAGTGACGAATGTTTGATTGCAAGTAAAAAAGTGATCAGTCATATTTTTTGCTATTGGTATTGACCATATCCTCCCTTTGTCAGTGCCTTGCTGAAAATTACTTTTTATAGGACATTTTCTCCTATGCGATTCTAAATTTTTAGTTTCTACTGATTCTCCTTTTTGTCTGGGATTTGATTCGTTCCCATCCTCGTAAAGTAGAATGATATAATCAACAAGAAAGATACACCGAAAGAGCCTCATTCTACAGTCCTACTATGTTGTGATGTCATTATATCAGGGATAAGGGATTAATGTGCTGAACTTTCACGGAGCCTGTTGTAATAGGAGATGGGTTTTCATCTCCACCTGTTGTTCTCACTCAAGTTGCTAGCACTCCTACCATACACAGTTCTTAATCACCACATTATAACTCCTAAATACTCAATTTCTTTTGATAAAGTACTTGTTGCTTTTGACACAGCATGTAATCTCTAAGGATCTCGTCCTTTTATATAAGCACTAGCCTGTGTATATTGTTATATCCATGAGTTACAAATGAAGAGTTGGCTTTGCTAGTTCATGAAGCTAGCTGGTTGGCATTAAGTAC
This sequence comes from Asparagus setaceus, assembly GCA_012295165.1. Lineage (NCBI taxonomy): Eukaryota > Viridiplantae > Streptophyta > Magnoliopsida > Asparagales > Asparagaceae > Asparagus > Asparagus setaceus. The sequence continues at coordinate 3,844,369 of CM022707.1, forward strand.
ATTAGTCAGGTTGGGTTGGGTTGGCTGTCACACATCTTAGCCTAAATCCAACCCTATCTAAAATCGGGTCAAGGTTTAAACTGTATCTTACTCGAAATGAAAATACCTCAAACTCGTATTAAGTTTGAATTGTTTCATGGTCTGGTTTGACCCAACCTGCAAAGTTACAGCTCTCTGCACTTGTTGCTTAGATTCCATTCTCTGTATAGATAGATGTACATAGTGACAGGATTCATCATGGTTGGTCATGCAGTTGATAGGATTGGTCATGAATGGTTATGAGGTCCATTTGTATAGTTTTATTGAAGTTACTATTTAAAGCATGCTGGAATATTTTGTATATTGGTATAGATCATCTAGCACATGAGTGAAATGTTTTTGTCAGAAATTATTTTTCTTAGACAACTTGTTTCCGTAGTCAAGGGTAAGGGTTTAGAATAAATTTTTATTTTTAAACATATGACAATCAATCAATCAATCAATGTTGGAGAACCCCATTTCAGGTTGGTATTAGGTATTTGATCTTGAATGTGGTTTCATTATGGAAGTTTCAAAGAGTTTTAAGTCTGAGTTTCTCTTTCAGAGTTTTAATAAACCTTGTTACAAACATAGGATTTCTAGACATTTTGGGCTTATGTTTAGAATTCTGCAGAATTTAAAGTTATTTATGTTCTTGAAAAGAATTGTATGTAGGAAGCTTGCTATATGTATCTATAAAAGCACAGTGTATTACTGGAGAGTATATGCACTGATAGTTTGGATCCGTTAAGAATACAAAGGCAATAGTAAGTACACTTAGGAAATATGTTTGTATATGTTTATAGTTGGACTTGGCGTGTTCCAATCCTGTATGCTTATTGGAGGTTTTGACATTTTGTACTTTGTATTCAGGGCGGCTTTCAGAAACGCCCCTTAAGTTTGGGTGTTTCTTGATAACCCCCTTAACTTTCAAAATGTCACAAAACCCCCTTAAGTTTTTGGGTTCTCAGAAACCGCCCTTCAACTTTCAACATTTTCAAAAAAATCCCCCTAATGCCGCTGACCACAATTTTCACATGGGTGGGGAAAATTACTTGGGAATATTTTGCCAGTGAAAATTGTGTTCATGCCTTTAGGGTTTTTTTAAACGTTATGAGTTGAAGTTTTTTTTTTGTTTTTTTGTTTTTTGTTGAGAACCCCAGAGCTTGAGGGGTTTTTGTGATATTTTAGAAGTTAAGGGGGATTATCTGAGAAACGCTCAAACTTAAGGGGGTCTTTGTGAAATTTACCCTTTTATTTACTTATTCTTGTACTTCAAAACTTACTTATTCTTCTGGTAGGAGGACAGCTTTTCTCATGACATCCCTACCACCCTGCATAGAAGCAAAGCCGACTGCCCGGTTCCGGAGGTCCTTACTTTTCATTATCTTTTATGATTCATTCATTTTCTATGTTTGAAGTGTCTATAAGTTCATATTTTCTTTTTATTGCAGGAGATGGTTACTGTTGGTGTGGACAGTTCAGTTCTTGAGCGAATTGCTAAAATCATGTCATATCTTCGGCTTGGATCTTCAGGAAAGGTTCTGAAGAAAAAGAAAAAGGACAAAGATTCAAAAGGTCCGTACTCACATTTCTGACTAGTTAGTGTTAGTTATATGATGTGAATTCCAACTAGGTACCTGGGAGGCATAAATTTGATGTTTTAAGGAGGGCAAGAGACTGATGGTGTTGATGTAGGCTTTTAACTGTGCTTACAATCTTCTAAGAGGGAAGACTGAAAGTAGCAGATGGGGTGATCATGGGGCCTGGATTTGACTCTAGGGCTTGGGGAAAAAAATTAATCTATACACAATATATAATTAAATGCATAATTAATTATCGTGGAAATGTAAGTAAACATAATTAATATTAATCTTATATCAAAATTATTAATAGCCTGATATGGTGCTAGTCTATTTAAAAAAAAAAACATGGATGGTGCTTAAGTTGATGTGGTTAGCATTTAATAATAATCAATATTGAAACTATTTCGTTCAGATTTAGAAGAAGGAATGGAATCAATTTCTGCCAAGCTTACCTTACATCATTTCAGTATTTTATGAGTCTTTGATGCCCTCTCTCTCTCATGCAAAAATAAAAAAATAAAAAAATAAAAAAATAAAGAAATAATAATAAAATAATAAAATAAAATAAAATCTATACTACTATATAATGGAAATAGTGGGGTAGGCCAAAATGGATGAGAGGTGGACATTTTCTCCATTATTATTGTATTTGAAAGGGTAGAATTGTAATTTTATAGAGCTTTCTTCCTTTCTTTTCTTTTCTCTTTCTTTTTCTAGAACTTTCTAAAATATTGACATGAGCTTATAATTAAAGCTCATTAATAACATACCCATTATATTGCATATTATAAGAGATATAAATATGAAATGATAAAGTTCTTTTCTAAAGAAATGCACATAAATAAATACAACAAAAATAACAATTAGATTTTCAATATGTTCCAATGTAAATATTATCGAAAGTGTATATCTAGATACTTGGGCTAAAACTAATTAAAATAATAACTTGAATGAATATGACAAATAGACTCTTCTAAAGAACAATATCTAAGAAAATTATGTCATCGCTCAAATGAAAATATTTATCATCGTCAATTCTGAATAAGATAAATAAAATATAGTTTATTAAATGAGCGAACACCATAAAAATGCTCATGGAAAAATTGATGATCCTTTAAGGCATTAAAGTGACCCATTTTATATAACAATTAGAATTTTTAAATTTTAATTTCTGTTGCACGTGCATTTGCACGTGCAATAGTGCTAGCAAAAAATAAAAAAGAAAAGAAAAAGGAGGATGACACCAATTTTATTTCGCAGTGTTGTTTGGCAATGTGTTAAGTGAGGGGTTTATAAGAGTTAACCCCCCTGCACAAATTTACACATGGAATAAAGTGAGTTAACCTGTCTTAGTTTGCCAAACGCGAAATTAAAAAAGGATTAAAACAACCCTTCTAAAGGAGTTAAAATAAGAAACCCCAAAAAATGAGGGGTTTACTAATCCAACTCTTTGGACAAGTAAAGAGATAACCTCGTTACTTATAAAGAAAATAGTATAATTCTATCTATTCCCATACTCTGAAGAAGAGATATGTATCAACTACCTCCCTAAGATTGCATGTGTATCTGGCCCTGAGAGGCTAGAAAACTTTAGATTGAGAGGCGAGACAAAACTTACATAATCTTAGGGGTGCAATTGTCCTCCTAAGATTGCATGTGTATCCGCCCCCGAGAGGCTAAACAAATTTAGAGTGCAATGAGAAATTAACATTAGTGGACCTTTCTTGTGTCAGACTCAATTTGATTCATACAAAATAAACATTGATAATATTGTGATATAGATTTTATTTTCTTTATGTTTTGTAGTATATTGTGATTGCATTTTTTGGGAGTAATCGGGAAAAGATACCCATATAATTTATTAATCAGAAGCATAGATACAGAATAGGGTGAAGACAGAGAAAATAATTAACAAATAATTTGTTGATTGCTCGTCTTGCTGCGGTTATATTCAAATGGGTAGTTCATTAAGAGTAAGTAAATAATTTTTAGTATTTGGTTCATAAACGAACAAATTTTAGTTACATATATATTTGATTCATTTAATTATCAAATATTCATTTTAAATTTGATCTCTTATAACTTGGAGTATTTTATGCATAATGTCATGTTTTTTATTACCAATTTACTTTTTCTACTTTCAGTTTTATGCTAATTTTGAGAGACTTAAAGAGTCCCGAATTGGGTTTTAACTAAATATTCAAATTATAGACTTATACATCACTATTTTAAATAAGTTATTATTGTGATTTTTGAAGATTTTAACAAATCAAACTCTTTTAAAAATAAATATTTTTACCCAAATAAAATGCATCTCCTTAATTACATAGTTTAATATTAATAAATCATAAATTATTAATTAAAGGATGAATTCTTGAAATTGACCAGATCCAACATTTAATTTGGCAAAATTGTCTTATTTGCTATTTGTTTAGCGAAATCGATCAGCTTTCAACCACTTCCGCAACATGCAATTAAAGTTGGTCGATTTTTAAAACCTTTGTTCTAGAAAACTATGAGATTGCCAATTCCGCATAATTTGTAACTGTGGTTAAGTACACGGGATTGACAACTCCATGTAATTAGAACCTAGCGTTAGCAACACGGGATTGGTAATCCCCTTTTTGTCGAACCTAGTTCAAAACAACACTCGACTGCTTTGCTTTTGTCAGATAGTATTCAAATATTAGGGTCATTTATTTCCATGTAATGATATTACAGCCTCACTCTTTCCCAAGTCCATGCTATGATGCACGGATACGGATACGGCAAAATCCAAAAAATAGGATACGGATACGGCAAAATCCAAAAAAATAGGATACGGGGATACGGCAAGAAATTTTATAATAATTATTATTATATATAGAAAATTTTATAAAATTTAACTAGCAATCTAAAATATGAATCTATCACAAAATAACAAGTTTGTAAACAAACAAGAATTCGAGTAAATACTCATTCTATCACAAAATAACAAGTTTGCATACAAAAAGGAATTAGAGTACATACTCATTCTATCGCAAAATAACAAGTTTGTAAACAAAAAGTACATCAAGATGAAGTGGAAACTTGTTCGATGACTTCTTCATCGCCTTCATCATTAGCAAATAATACGGCTTCCATGGTGGGTCATCAAGAGACAAGGTGGCGACATCAAGAATTCCGGCACCCTGAAATGAGTCGAATGCATCTCCACCGATATCCCACAGCTTCAATTCTCCTTCTTGATATTCTTGGGATGACCGAGAAAGCAAACGAAGATTGCTATGCACATACACAAGATCTTCTGCCTTTGCCTGTGTCATCTTATTCCTCTTCAAAGAGTGAATGAATGAGTATGTACTCCAATTCCTTTCACAGCAAGAGGATGAGCAGGGTTGGCCCAAAAGCTTTAAGGCCAATGCTTGCAGATTTGGAGCTGAGGATCCATAGAGCACCCACCATGGTTTTGGATCCATCAATCCTCTATCAGCAAGAGCATCTGGATCACTAAAAGTGTCAAGAGCGGCCGAGAATCTAGCATATTCCAAGTTAACTGCCCTCCGTTCATCGGCATTAGGATAGTATCTCCTCAGACACTTGGACCTTTCCGAAGAGATCTCCTTATCCTGATGGGGTGCTTGCCGCTGGATATTCTCATTGAGCCATGTCTCGTGATAATATCTATTAAAGTTTAACATTGAATTAGACATTATTAATAAAAATAATCACATCAAAAATAATAAATTTATAACATAATCTAAATTATTACCTTGGATTCAAAGAGTGTGCCAAGCGCTGAAGTGGCGTGTTGCTCTTATTCCATCTATCCACCAAGATCTTGTGTACGACATCATAAAATGAGGAGGGATCATTTTCTCTTTTGCCCTCATGTCTATAAATAACAACCTTCACCTTCTCAATCATTGTATCCCACATATCATATACCAAATGAAGGCTGGGCTTGTCGATATCGATGGTAGGATCATATCATATATAGGAGCAGTGAAAGCAATAATATAATCCACTCTATCCCACCACAAATCATCAAGCACTTTCTCCTTAACAAACTGTGCTTTTCCCACGTCATCATCTCTGTACAAGCTCAACGGTCGCTAAGAACCATATCTTGGAGGCTTCTCTTGATCACCGTGAACCTCTTTAGCATGATGATCCATGAAGCAAATCTGGTATCAGCAATTGAAAGAAGCTTCATTTTTGAATGCTCATTGAACATAGCCAGCCTCATTGAGTGATTCATGATGAAGTTCTTAATCGTCAAAGCATCATCAGATACCTCTGTAATCCAGCTGCACTCTGCATAAGCAATTGCATTAGCCTCTGTATTCTTCGCAGCACATAAATTCTTAAGGGCTAGATTGAGGGTGTGAACAACACATGGAGTCCAGAGGATATGTGGAAATTTGCTCTCCACAATTGCCCCTGCAGCCTTGCATGCCGAAGCGTTATCAGTAATGATTTGGATCGCATTTTGAGGCCCCACCTCATTAATGCAATTTTCAAGCTTCTCTGCAATGAAATATCTATTCTTCTGCTCTCCCTCGGCATTCACGCAGTGCAAGAATATTGGCCCGCTTTCTGAGACCGCAATGAAATTTATCAGTGGCCTCCTCATGCATCGCCCGACCATCACTGCAAATAGAGACCCCCTTCTGTTTCCATGTGCCCCTGATGGGCTCCAACAACCTCTCTACGTGAGCCTTCTCACGTTGTAAAAGAGTGGTCCTCAAAGAATTATAACTCGGAGGCTTGTAACCGGCAATTGAATTGCTTGCGGCATATGTAATCATCTTAGAGAAATAAGGATTTCTTGCCAAATTAAATGACAGCCCACCGGTATAGAACATCCTTGCAATCATTGAATCTAATTCATCTCTTGCTCCTGTATTGAAGGCTTGTTCAACGGTGGTGACTCCCCTCCTCCTCTTTGACTCACTTGGACGAGAATGCATGCTTTGACTTACTGCTGCAACACTTGACGCTGAAGAACCTGGCAACGTCACTGTCCTAGGCAAAGAAGCCCTCACCCTTGCTTCTGCTTGATCCATAACAGTTTGCATGTCTCTCACATTGTGCGGCTTAACATTTTTGCACATTTTAATTCATTGTCCACTAATCCGCATTAGATGGGCTTTGACTCTTGAGTAGGATGATGTAAATACTTCATGGCAATAACTACACATCCATTGCCAATTCCCCCCGCCTTTACCCATCTTCTCCAACTTAGTGACATACTTCCACAAAGGAGTGTGATCATCTTGAACAGACTGTGCACCAGAAGCAGAACTACCTTCTGCTTCCATTGCTATAAACAACAAGTAACAAATACTAATTAAATATTAAACCATAACATATATGGAACGTAATACGAAAATCACGATTTAGTATAAACAAGTAACAAGTACAAATTACAATGCAAGAAATATGCCTTTTCATTTAAAATATGAAATATGTTTTAAAGTAAGAATTATGTGATTAACAATTAAATATTTACATGTTCATAATTTATTAGTTAGCATGCTAATTACTATTTTAAGCTCTTTTTCTAATTATACTAATTAATAAATTGTTGCTCATCGACTTTGTTTTTCTTTTGCGGCTTATACTTGAGAGTTAAGTAGCAACGATCAAGGATGAAGGATCAATTACAAATAGACCTATTGTAGTTTTATGTTTGCAAACACACCCAAAGTGAATTTTTGGCTTCAAGATCGCTAAGTTTTCGGCTTTAAGAATATTGCAAAATCCACCAAGGGATCTATTCGCCATAAGTAGAATTATATGGGATCTATATGTAATTGGATGGTATTAAGGGGCCTTTGCAATTAATCTTACACGCAAGTACGCAACTGTCTCAATTAATTACCCCCAAATTTCCCAACAATAGGACTTGCACTAAAATTTAGTATTTAAGCAAAACCATTAGACAAAGTGACAAACTAAGGAGTAAAAATTTACGTAATTAAAAAACCTTTACCCATCTTGTTTTTTTACTAAGATTAATATTTGCAATCCTCATCCCTCTTTAATAAAAATAAAAATTGCATTTTAAAAAAATAAACCAATTTCTGTAATTAAAAAAAATAAAACTGAGAAAGAGAGAGAGACGGAGATTGAGACAGATCGAGAGAAAGAGAGAGAGAGACGGAGATTGAGACAGATCAAGAGAAAGAGAGAGAGAGACGAGAGATCGAGAGAGAGAGAGACGAGATCGAGATCGAGAGAGGAAGAGATCGATCGAGAGAGAGAGAGAGACGAGATCGAGAGAGAGAGAGATCGAGATCGAGAGATCGAGAGATCGAGAGAGAGAGAGACGAGATCGAGAGAGAGAGAGAGAGAGACGAGATCGAGAGAGATCTTACCGAGCGACGAAAGCACGCAGGCGAGGGCGAGGACGAGCACGAGGCGAGGGCGAGGGCGAGGCGAGGAGATGGATGGATGAAGACGAGGAGATCGCTCAGAGCGGCGGGACTGAGGTAAGTGAAGAATGAAATTAGGGCTTCGGGTTCGGGTCCTCTTCAGCGATTTTTTTCCCATGCGAATCCAAGCCGTGTCCAGGCCTTGTTTGATCGTGTCCCCCTTAGTTTGACCATTGACCCGTGTCGGACACGGTTTGACCGTGTCCGACACGTGTCTTGCACGTGACGGGCACGAATCCAAGCATGGTTGATCTTGGATGAAGATTTAATAGAAAGACGGAATACATACAAAGAATAGTTTAGAACCCTGGGTGATTGGCACTTTTCTTCTACGAAAAGATCTAGAGCTCCCAAATGCTGTAGCCTCTTTCGAAAACCGTAGATCTGCCGAAAACTTGTAGGAAAACCTGATTCTACTGATCTAACACTTATTTATAGGTTTGGGTTGGGTTAAATTTGGATAGACCCGTTAAGATAGGCGATTTTTCAAACTGATCAAAAAATTCGGAAAAATATATGTGGATTCCTAAAATTCATAAGAACAACTTTTGTGAAGGTCGAAAGGCTAATTCTAACGAAAGCTTGCCAGGAAAAATTGCCGAAGTTCCACAAATATTAGAAAAATTTCCAGAAACTACGAAGTACTATGTTTGATTTTCTAACGTATTTGTACATGGATACTATACTGTTGTAAGTTCAAGGTCTCACATTTATGAAGTGATATTGGTATACATTTAATAAGTACAGACCAAAGTTGCAGAATTCTACACTGTTGACTTTTTTTGTTGCACAAATGTGAAAATGGTGCTCAATAGAAAGGGCTAGTTTCGGGGACTTATGAAGTGTCTTAGTGGGATTTAGCAATTGGAAGGATATAAATAGAGCAAAAAGTTTCTTTTTAAATATTTTTTAGACTTTGCTTCAGAATTTCAAAGATGGACCTTTTCAACAAGGACGGAAGTGTTGGGAGGCTTTCTTGGTTGAAATGAGGTTCTATTAGATTGGTTTTCTTCTTGAAATCTTACTGTAACGAGCTGGTTGAGATCTTATTCTCTTAATTTTGGAGATTATGTTATATTCTTGGTCAATATTTAAACAAGTTTAATGGTTGCTGCAACCAAGACAGACAGAGCCCACATGTAACATGAGGAGCTAGCATTGACATCTGAAGAATTATCGCGGTGGCTTTTGAGAAAGTAGTTAGGGACCTGACACTTGACACAATATGTCCTTGATTATGCTTGGTAGTTCCATTAATTGACTCTTAAGTGATATTGTTTGTTTATGTTGTTTGTAAAATTCTCGAGCAGAAATGTCACTTCCTTTGCTTGAACTGAGTGCTGAATTAACCTCTCATTGTTATTGTCTGACATTTTGCCAAAGACAAGGAAAGAACTGTAACCCTGTTATCAAAAATTCATAATATTATTACTGGTGGAAGTGGGCTCCTATTCAAGCATATATTGCTCGGGGATTGCTATTGAACATGTTATTTACTTATTATTAAATGAGAAACCCATGGTTAAGAGGGAGAGTGATTCAAATTTATTTTGTTTTGTAAATTGTAAACTTTGGTGACGTTCTATAACTGCATATCATTATTGTGCTTTTAGTACTCATTTGTTGATGAACTGATCAGATATCAAAGTAGCCACTACATACTATTTCTAGTTTACCTTTTCTATGCTTGCATTATGCATTTGCAATTTCATTGATTTCAAAATGTTGTTTTCTGATACAGGAAAAGTATCTGTTAATAATGAGTATGATGATGAAAAGCCCATGCAATCCAATGGTATTAACTCAAAGCATCATCCAGAAAGAGAAATTCTTCCACCTCCGCCTCCCCGAAAGAACAAGGTCGAGCCAAAAGAAAAACAACCTCCACCTCCCCCCATTCCTCGGGTTGAAGAAGAGGACATATTTGTAGGGGAGGGTGTTGAATACTCAGTTCCTAATAAGGACATGAGTGAGAGCCCTCCTCTTTCGGAGGACATGGAAGAGTCGCCACGGAAAGAGAGACAATCTTATTTCAGTGAACCTGTTTATGGTCCCGTCCCTCCTTCAGAACCTGCTCAGACTTGGGAGCAAACAGTGAGTTGTTCTTAACAATATTATGTGTATTACTTGAATTAATGATGCAGTTCTGACATGAGAAATTTTATAAATAGATCTGTAATAATGTCAGCCAATCTGTCAATTATCTATGAACCTTTGACGGCTTGACCCAAATTCCATAATTATCACCAAGTTCTGCCGATTCTTCTATAAAAGGATAGATTTCACAAAACCCCTGGACTTTGGGGTGTTCCCACGAAAACCTCTCAAAGTTTGTTTATTCCATTAAACCTCCTTGACTTTGGCGTGTCTCTTGTACCCTCCTTAAACTTTTAACTTTTCCCAACGGACCCCCTACATGTCAATGGCAAATAATTAAAATGTTCTTAAGAGAAAAAACTACCAACTTAATCATATGCCATATACAGGCAACTGAGTGCCCATCCCCTGAGTGGGGGGGGGGGGGGGTTCCCTTCTCAAGGACATTTTAGTTATTTGTTATTTACCTGTAGGGGGTTCGTTGAGAGAAGCTGATAAGTTTAGGCGTGTTATGTGAGAGACCCGAGAGTTCAAGAGGCTTCAGTGGAAGAAGCAAAGTTCTTTTTTTTTTGGTGGGGGTGGGGTTGGGGGTGATGTTTTCTGAAATTTACCCTTATAGAATTTATATTTTGCTGAACCAGATTATGGTTTATAAAGATTAGTGTGGGTTTTGAAGATCAGCATTTTCTTTTGCTGTTGTGAAGTTCAACCAGGTTATATGACACAAGATATTTATTTATGCAGAATGGGTATGATATGCAAGGTCAAGTGGTGGCTACTGGCTACCCAGGAGAATGGCAGGACTATCAATACGCTGAACAATTGGCTTATCAAGAACAATATATGCAACAGAACATTCAAGAATACGATGTTTCGACAGGGACAAATGTTCTACAAGACCCTCGTTTTATGACTCAGGAAGAGAAAGATCGGGGCTTAGGTTCTGTTTTCAAACGGGATGACCAGCGGCTTCAACAATTGAGGGAAAAGGATGCTCGGGAGAAAGACCCAAATTTTATATCTGAAAGCTATTCTGAATGCTATCCTGGTTACCAGGAGTATAACCGTGAGGTTGTAGATAGCGATGATGAAGATGACTTGTCAAAGATGGACATGGGCGGTCGGGTAATGCTTAATTATAGTCATTCTTTTGAGTTCTTGTTCTTTATATTTTTATTTATTTATTTATTTATTTATTCATTATATGGTAAATTACATAAACTCACCCTTAAGGTTCGTAGGATAACAAAGAACTCCTAAGCTTTTAAAAGCAATACTTTTGACCCCAGGGTTTCAATTTCCTCAAAATTAACTTGGATGGAAAATTTGTGGTCATAGGACATGACAGTTATTTGTAAATGTAGGTCACTATAAACATTTATGTGATTGTATTTCGAAATTGATGATTACGTTGAAAAAATTGATGATTATTTACTAGAAAAGAGAAACGTGGGAGGTAAACTGTCACACTTTTCTATCATTCATGCAAATCACAGGGTTCTTTTTCTTTTTTAAATTTACCATTCAAATTAGCTCACAACTCCCGACATTTCTCTGAGCCTGTGTAAAAGAAACATGTTGATTGTGCCTTTTCCCCTTTATTTTCCCTTCAAATAAGTAAATGATTTCATGATCCTGATAGCTTCTGGTTGTATGACTTGTTATGATTTCTCAACTATTCCAGCTTCTGGATTCTCTTGTTAGTTGTTTGCACTTAAATACCCCAAAGTTTAGCTCATTTTTAACTTGGTACCCAAAGAAATTTTCCCCCCCAAAAATGTACCCAAAGGTTAACAAAGTCTAACTCTGATACCCCAATGTTTTCCCCCTAAAAATACCTCAAATTAAAAAAAAAAAAATAACTTTGATACCCTAAAACTTTTTTTTATTTACATTTTTGTTAACGTTTGGTGTGTCAAAGTTAATTTTTATGAAAGTTTGGGCTATCAAAGTTGAAGTTTGTTGAACTTTGGGGTATTTTTTGGCCAAAAAAAGAACTTTGGGGTTATCTAAGTTAAAAATGAGCTAAACTTTGGGTTATTGTTTCCGCAAAGAACTTTGGGGTATCAAAGTTAAAAATGGAGTAAACTTTGGGGTATTTAGGTGCAGATAATCCTGTTCCTTTTGAATATTCCAACCGAGACCAGTCTACTACTGCTTTTGCCCAAACTGGAGAAAATTTTTAGTTTCCTCGGTTCATTAGTCATCCCTTTGTTAATCCTGAGAATTTTTATGATATTTATGTCCCTTTGTGATCCTGAAATTATTTCTGCTGCAAACACAATATCTTGCATCAGGCCAAGGGTCGTCTCCACCGATGGGACTTTGAGACGGAAGAAGAATGGGCTACATACAATGAGCAGAAAGAGGCAATGCCTAAAGCAGCATTCCAATTTGGGGTTAAAATGCAAGATGGGCGAAAGACAAGGAAGCAGAACAAAGATCAAAAGATCACTAATGAGCTTCATAAGATCAACAAGATCCTCGCGAGGAAGAAGGGTGAGAGAGGAGGAGGCGATGGCGGTGATGATGGCGGTGATGATGATGATGCGCAGCCTGGGAAAAAGCTTCGGGTTTGATGAGAGGTGTAACTGTTGAAAGTTTTTATGTGTTGAATTTGACATTACGTGAAGCTTTAGCCAAGTTAGTAGAAATTTGCTTCTGTAAGTTATAAGAGATTAAGAGGAAATGTTCTGTATGATTGTTGTTTGACTGTATATCGTCCAGAAGTTACTTTGGCTCCAAATTGATCAAGCTTAATTTACCAATTCAAACACATCCAACCGAAATAGAAGAACAGAAGAAGTTAAGTAATGTTAAGAGTAAATTATATTTGCTAAGCTTCACAAATTGCTACTGCTTTATTTCGACAATTTTTGCTTTCCACACAGACGAGCATGGGCAAAAGGTATCCATGCTGATTTTTGCAAAATTTTAGTCCATTTGTTTTCTCTCCCCTGAAAATATGTTTAAGAATCGCGTTTCTAGTTAATAAGTTAATTAGAGGTCTAATTCAAACGGTAATATTTGCCCAGTTTCCTGAATTTCTATCTTCGTACTGTCATTGCATATCCTTTTTTTCAAGTCTACCAATAGCAAACCCTTCTTTTTTTTTTTTTTTTTGTGTGTGTTACTTGCACATTAGACCCCTCTAGTATTGCGCTTTGAAACTTAGTTTTGTTTTAACAAATAGAACAAATAGACCTCCTGGATGAAATGTTTTTACCTTCATACAGACGGACTAATTTATGTCAATTTTTCATCAGGGCAAAGAGACTCAGAAAGAATTTCACTGCACGCTCTTTTATCGTCATATAGACAGACTAATTTATGTCAATTTTCATTCGGGCAAAGAGAGTAAAAAAGAATTTCATTCCAGAGGGTTTTCTGCTAAAATCAAATTACAATGTTAAGACGCTATACTATAGGGGATCGACGTACAATTAACCCTTATCTTCCCCCTTAATACAACAGACCAAGAATGTGTATTATTATCCGTAGTCGATTGCAACCTAATTCTTAGATGTCATCATCAAAATCTTAAAAGACAACCAAATTATTGTTTTTTTCTATTTTTGTACAAGGCTTACAAAAAAAACCAGTGTAGTTACAAGAGCACCAACAAAAAATAATTTACAAATTGAAGTTCACTCCGAAAACAAGCACTAGTCAGTAGTCACGCAGACTCACAGACTCGCATACAATACGTCTTACCAATTTAATTATCCATGAACAATTAATCTACTACTACGCGTTTTAAGCTCAAAACATAAACCAAGATCCATTAACTTCCATCGAAAACAATGTCTACATCTACTAAAACCTACTACCATCTCTTCGTCGAATCAAATGGGGCTCTTGAAATCAAAGCTCCTCCTCCCCCCTCTGCTCATCTCAATCCTCCTCTTCTTCCTCCTCTCAAACCCTAACCTTAGCCCTAACAGCCGCCGCCTCCTCCGCGCCGGCGGCGAGGCCAGCGGCGGCGGCGGCGATCTCATCGACTACCTCTCCCTCCACCACCGCCTCGCCGGCGGCCGCCGCCACCTCTCCCTCCCCCTCATCTCCCTCCTCATCCTCCTCCTCTTCTACTCCCTCATCATCACCGCCGGCGACCACTTCACTCCGGTCGTCACCCGCCTCTCCTCCTCCCTCCGCCTCTCGCCGTCCATGGCCGCCGTCACCCTCCTCGCCCTCGGCAACGGCGCCCCCGACCTCTTCTCCTCCTCCGCCGCCCTCCGCCGCGGCGAGCCCCGCACCGGCCTCGCCGCCATCCTCTCCGCCGGCGCCTTCGTCTCCGCCTTCGTCGTCGGCTCGGTTTCGATCATCGCCGCCCCGTTCCCTTTGGATCCGGCGCCGTTCATTCGGGATGTGTTTTGTTATTTGGTGGCGGCGCTGGGGTTGTTCTATGTGTATTTGAGTGGGGAGATGTATTTGTGGCAGGGGGTAGGGTTTGTTGGGTTGTATGTGTTTTTTGTGGGGCTTGTGTTTTGGATGGACTTGGGGAGTACGGATTCTTGTAAGAGGAGGGAGGAGGAAGTGGAGGAGGTGGAGATGGGGTTGGTGGAGAAGTCGGCGGTTGAGGGTGGAGATGGTAGAGAAGTGGTTGGAGATCGGTGGAGCTTGTTTTGGATGATGCGAAAGGTATGTAGTTCCTCAACGTTCCCAATGTTTTATGGGCATTTTCATCAATGTTAGAAAAATGTACATGATATACATAGGAAAAATTGAACCTTTTGCATCAGCAGATTAAGGTAAAAAAGAGAGAGAGATAATAGTTAAAGATTTTGAATTGTAGATAAGTCTGACCTTTTACTTAAGCATTTTTGAGTTATAAAAGAAGAACACAGGTAAAAAGTTTTGAAATTGTACTTCCATACTTGCATTCATCTTATTAGAAAAATTGCACTTGCTACACATATGAAAAATTCAACCTTTTACATCAGCGCGTTAAGTTCAAAAAAAAAAAATTCAACCATTATGCCTTTTTGTTACCTTAATCCCTAAGCATGCAGCACTCTTTTCTCATTATTTAATTGTGTCCGGATTCTAATTTGACAATTTTTTAATGAGTTAAAATATTTAATTATGTTTTTTTATGTTTTATTCGATAGGCTACTATATTTGGATTATTTCACAAAAATGAAATGGTTAAATTAAATTTGAAGTTAAGACTCTTAATTATATTAAACCTTCTATGCATCCCGATATGTAAAGGACTTATTTGAATTAGTGCAAAAGGACATAATATTCTCTACGATAAGATAAGTGCTAAATTAGTTGACCTTTTATTCTATGTGAGGCTCGTTTGGATTATATTAAAAGTTGTAGTCATTCTCACTGTTTTAAAAAGCCTCCGCCTAGTCCGCCTAGGCGTACGCCTAGGCCTAGGCGGTACCTAGACTGCCTAACTAGCGCCTAGCGCCTGGGCGGTACCTAGGCTGCCCACCTAGGTTTTGAGAGTGTTTAGGGGAGTATTATCTGCTTACGTGGACTGCACCCTTTAGACCTTGATCGTGATTTTCTGTGTTGCAGCCTCCACGTCCTCCAACCTCCTCCAAACTCCTTTAACCTCCAAATATGAAAACCTCCACTATCTCCTCCGACCTTCAGCAAAGCCTAGTCAACCACCACTTAAATGAAGAAAGAAACCATCCTAAACACCAGTCCGGCACCTAAGCTTTCTATAATATTAACATTTACTATCAATTATTATAATTAAAAAATAAAAAAAGAAAACCTCCTAGGCTCTAGGCATCGGGTCCAACGCCTAGGCCTCCTAGCGCTTTCTATAATCTTGTTAGTTATTATTTTAACTATTTAGTATTTAAGTATGCATAGTTTATTGTGGATCTAAGATTGCTATCTATTTTTTTTACAAATTTATATGAATTTAATACATTTTTTATCAATTATTATAATTAAATAATTTAAAAAATAGCCAAACGCCTAGGCGTCTAGGCGCTGGCTCAAACGCCTAGTCCGCCTAGCGCCTTCTGTAACATTGATCATTCAAATGTAGAAAAGGAAATAAAGTTAAATATAACTTTATCTTACAACTAAAATTCCCTTGCATAAAGAAAGTTAATGTATAATTGAATATATTGAAGACAGTTTATCTTTAAGGGCTTAGCTAGTATGAAGGAAAGCATCCTCATACACCTGTGATGCAAGGAACAAGACGTTATTGGCGTTGGACACTTCTGTCGTTTCTTGCATGCTAAATTGTTGTTGAACTGTTGAAGTATCAGTTTATCACATATACACATCAGTAGGCGATGTTCTTGGTGTTTATGACATGACCAAGAGGGAGTATCGATATAGTTCTTCAATTCTATTTCTAGTGACTGCTGTAATAGTTGTCTCCAATTTTTTCTAGAAGGATCACAATGTGATCCTTAACCGAAAATTGGCTCATTAGTTCCGTTGAAATTCACAATGAAAGTTGCACTTCAAGAATGCACAAAACCATATGTTCGTAAATCAGTCTGAACATTGGAATTATGACCTGCTGACATGTTGTAGGCATTGTTCAATATGTTGTTTGGCATCTTTGCCAAATTGCCTAAAATGTTGGTTTTAAGCAATAGGCAGGATTAAATGGAGACAATTATCATTCACAGGAGTGCATCTAATATTAATGAAATGACTGTAGCTTTTAAAAAAAGAACCTGTTAAGGGATCTTGCAAACTGCATTAGTTGTTAGTATCCATTAATTGATTTAGCTTTTATCCTCATTCGTTGAGACAAATAAGCCAGGTCAGACTCCGTAACTGAACTCATTTGATCATGTTTCAGTCAAGGTTTGACCTAGGATCTGATCCTATATTATCCTGCACTCAGCCTAGCAGGCTAGCACTGAGATTTAGTTTGGTGAATTGTTCCTAACTAATTGCATATGAATCGACCTAATAAGCTTGTGCATTCTGGTGAAGAATGTTGTACTAGTAATATTTTGATGTTGTAAGTGAATATTAGATCCATTGGATGCTATGTATCAGCAGGGTATGTAGGACATTTCTACAATTAACCATGTCATAGGGAGCACATATATCATGTGTATTTTTAATATTTGTCACATTAAGTGTATCGTGTTCATGTCAGCATGCTCATGCCCATGAAACATTAACATGAAGTAGTTGATGCATCCTTCGTGGGTTAGATTGTTTAACTTCTTAAGATGTTTGATACATTTTGAGGGTATTAACTGAAGACAGGCAAATGTTTGTTAGGACTCACTCGTATTGGGTGCATTTAGTGCAACTTTATAGATGCAGAAGAAATTTAAGAGAAGGCTAGAAGAGACTTTATAGGTGAATCGAGTTCGTGCCCAATAGCTAAATTTTGACACCTTTACAAAAATGTCAACAAAGCATGGATACAGTAATATGGAGGATTGGCTGGCGAAGAAAGTTGCAGAAAGAGATGAAGAAAAATATCAAAGTACTTGCTAAAATGATACTCGCAAACCCGTACCCGTGTATGGATGATGCACAAAATGTGAACTCTGCTGATTTAGGAAATGTCAGAAGATTTGCATCCCTACTTGCATCGTCTATCAAAACTAATTAAATCATACGAGCAAGGTTATAATGAGATGAAATGATTCCATCAGATGGAAAGGATGACAATGTAACTGACAACTTTAGGTCTTTTTTTATTTAAATTGTTTTGGCATTGGGTTCAGATAGTCAAAAACATGGTTTTTTTTGGGTGCATTTTCACAGTAATAAGGTAAAGGTGGGCGTCGTCTATTACACTTCTTGATGAGTGATGATCAGTGATTGGGAGAGGGAGATAGTGAAACTATGTACAGAAGGATCGATGAATCTGGAAAGATGGTTAGTACCCACACTTGAACCCATCTTCTCTTATGACCAGCCGGGACAGTTTTGCATGCTTAGGTCCGAATAAGTAATAGATGGTGCAATGCAACTTGATACCAATCTCTTTCCCTAAAACAGAAATCAACAGAAGAACTAGAAGTAGAAGAGTGAAATAGAAATTGAAGAATTAGTGACTATTCTATTGAATAAAAATTATAGGAAATAAAATACATTTGTTATTAAGATAGGATAACTAAGATTTCAATGAAAACCCTAATTCTATTACAAAGCTTAAAGAAGGGTAAAGAAAATAAACTCAATCCTCAAACTATTTCCGACTTTGTCTCTTTGTTTTTTTTATACCAACCATTGTTTTAAAAAGCGGTCTGGGCGCCTGCCTAGACGGCCGCTTAAACCTAAGCGGTACCTAGGCCGCCCGCCTAAGTCTTAGGAGCGCCTAAGGGAGAACGGGCTGCTTACACGGACTATACGCTGTTAGAAAGATTATATTGCTCGCTTAAGCATAGTAATGATTGAAGAGAGTTAGCCAGGTTGATATTCCTTTTTTTAGTTTTGACTTTGTTTACCGGCTTTCTTTCTCTCTCTCTTAAGTGTCTAATGATAACGAAAGGGTGATTCCTAACTGATTCAACTGACTCTCGATTTCTGTGTAAAACCTAACAATCTAACGAAATGAGATCCGCTCATTCCGAGGTGGTTGACTCCATTGAAGGTACAGACGGTGCTCTTTCTATTCCGTTACACGGCTTGACGTACAGTTCCCTTTGATCTATCCGGCATTTATGGAGACTTCTTTCTTTTTTGTTTTATAGTCTCCCTTTTCCAGTGATGAGACTCTCTTTGCTTTTTCGCCAACAGTGAACCTATTCCTGGGCCACATCTTTTCCCATGCGGGGCCAATAACTATGAAAGAGATGCGAGTGGACCAACACATAGCTTCAAGCGAAAAAGCTACCATAGTAGTCTCGGTAAGGTTAACTTTCTATTGGGCAAGCTTCAAAGTCAACTAATGTTCATGCACCAGTTTTAAAAATGAAATATTGTAAAGAAGACCCTCCAGAGCGTATTGGAGCGTCGATTCGAGGCCTCTCCGCCTTAGTGGGTGGATCCGACTACCCAAACAAAGACAGCAGCTTTGGCTGAAACACATCTACTTGCCGGTATGAACCCTTGAGCAACTCTTGTTCTTGCCTGAACACCTCTTCTTGTGATTCATCCTCCTCGGATGATGATAAGAGGGTCACTCAACCCGCCTACCGGTAGTTTGACTACTATCGGTGAGGACTCGAAGAGCTCCCCACTAGGCTGCGCTCCCCTTCCCTCCATCGGAGAAATCTCTATCAATTGGAAAGACTAGGTGAGCCGACCTCAAGGAAGAGCTTTGATCCTTGCCTTGAACCGACTTTCGAATGAAGTTTCGTTCGGGTAGTAATATCAAGTGATCGATGATCCGGCCTTTGTGGCTGGTTGAAGAGTTTCCTGAATGGAATAAGCATTCAACCGACCATTTCCTTTCCTAAATTAGGGTTAAAAAAACCACTTTCTCAATGGCTTTTTTCTTTCTCTGCGGAAAAGGTTATGAGTGAGTGATGCGATGCACTTCTTCCTTTTTCTTTTTGAGGCACTAATAGACTCTCAATGGTCGCGGGACCCTGACTCCTCTGACTCCTTATTCAGCCGAGCAATCCGAGGTGAATCTCACTCTACGCTAACCAAAAGAAGCAAAAGAGGACGGAGATGACAGGGTTTAAGTCTGAGAATAGATAGTATTGACTAGCCTCGGCGCTCTTATGCAAAGGGCATTGACTATCCCTTTTGACATGCTCCTTCTAAAAAAAAAGGCGATGGAATCCCTGTAGCGCTCTCCTTAATTTCACAAAGAATTGAGTGGTTTTTTCTCCTTGCCTTTAGTTAAGCGAGTGGCTTCTGCTCCCGCATTTTTTCGGCTTTCGCTTCTCTTCTTTGAAATCTAGATCTTTCTGTGTCTATCAATCTTCCTGCCCCAAGCCCCTGTTGTCTCTAGCGCTTGATTCTTTGATAGAGACCGACCTGTTTTCATAAGCACTTGTTGGCAAGTTCGGAAGAAGGCTTTGCGGGTCAAGGAAGAGAAAATATGGAGGTGTGATCGACAGCATCCTTGCGTTTTCTGTTTGCGCAGTAGTGTTGGTATAGTTCGATAGAAAGAAAGCTCGCATTCTTTATGAAATAAAGATTTTGTAAGGTGTTTCAGAAAGACTCGCGAACGTAGGAGTCAGGAAAGAGCTATGGTTATAGGTCTAACAACTTATTCTCTTATGAAAAAACCTATTCTTACAAAGAAACTATGATATGCAGCTACAAATAGAAAAAAAAAATGCTAACACGGAGCGGTAAGAATCAGATAGTAGGCAAAGAATGAAGAAAAGAAGATGATGATTCTTGCAGCCTCATCTACTAATATAACATATTTACTATGGGATAACAAGATTTATATTGTCTCGTGATCTGTCTGTGAACCATTGTCGTAAGGCCTCCAATCAAGAAGAAGTACTTTACCGAGCTTACGCAAGGAAGAGAAGAGATTATCGTGGACCGCTTGCCCTGTGAACTCATGAGATTGAAAGAGATGGGGAAGTAGCTAAGCCGCTAAGTAAGAGTTACATTATTGATTGAATACCGGTCAATTTCCTACAAGAGTATACTCATTTCATAACAAAATTTCATTGCCTTTGATGCGCTCCTTTAATCGCTCATTTTATTCCACCCGGCTAGTTATAAACAAATATTGACGATATGCCGCAAAGAGTAGTATCCGAATCAGATCCGATGATGATATCGCCGCATGCCGAGGTCATGGTAGTATGAAAGAATTCCCTCCTCGATGTAGAGATATAAATGGGTGTTGGTCAAAGACATTTTCTTAATAATTCAATAAACTTCGACGTTTCTTCTAATTCCTTGTTCTTTGTTATGTCATCATAAAAATGAGATGTTGAGTTATCGAGTATGTTGTGATGTATGTATGCATATATTCTTATACTTTGAATGCAGATTTTTTGAAAAATGTTATATGCCACAAGTTTTTGATGCAAGTATGAACGTTGGCGATGTTAGCTCATGCCTTAAAGACTATGCATGTATGATGACAGGTGACAATACTATGTGATGGTGTGATATTACACTATTCAAATGCTCGATTTCATATGATCCGAACTGAATTACAGAATCTGTCTTCCATAACTATTTCTTACAAATATCTTCATGTTTTTGTTTTAATGACATTTTTGAAAAGAAAAATAGGGAATTCTTTCGCAAGCCCCTCACACAGGGCTTTTAAACCACTATCGGCCTCAATTTATAAAAGTCTTTCCCTTTCCTTCCGGGCTTTAGGCTTGGATAGTGAAAAATTCTATCTTGGGCGGTTGATTGCCTAAGTGAAGTATGTATCTCTTTGTTGTCGGCGTGAGAACAGTTGAGGGTTGCTTTTTTCTTCTTTTCCAGCGTCGTATAAACTCCTTCTTCTTTCTGTTTTAGGTTCCGAGGAGCAAGCTGCTCGTCCGGTTCAAGTGGGAACTCTCATACCGTGCGGTAGGGAAAGTAAGACATTCCTTCTTTCTTTCGGCTTGGAGAGTGCTTTGCTTAGAGAATCTTGACTTTCTTGCTTGGGCAGAAAGTCAAGTCGGTTACGGGAAGAAAAACGCTACACTCTTTGCTTTTTAGTCAAGCGCTCTTTCAGTGCGAGAACCGAGGAAAGAGACAGAGCTTTCACCAGTACCTGAACCTGTGCCAGAGCCAGTACAACTCCATCAAAGCGGGAGCCGGTTCAAGTCAGTATTGCCGGGCGAGTCAGGTGCTAGCGGAAGTCGTAACTAAAACCGTTCGGAAATTTGCAGTCTTTAAGTCAAGCTCCTTAAAGCCGGAAGTAGAGCTTTCAGTTTGCTTTCCTTTCGGCTAGTGGGCTCGTTCCTCTAGGGCTATCGGTTCATAAGGTCTTGCAAAGCCTTCTCTTCTTTCCGTTCTTGGGCGGTTTATAGGGCAACTCGTTGAAACTACTCGTAGATTCCTTTACGTTCCAGGCGCTTTTTCGGTAAAGTGAGAAGTATAGTAGATAATCTTCTTTTCAATGCGGAAAAAAGACGCAAGTGACGCACTCTTGAATTGTGACTCGAACAGTAGCATTGGCTGCTATGATTGGAGCTGTGATATTAGCTCATGACTGGTTAACTTATAGCGAAATCTGAATCGTAGAGTGCTTTCACTCTTCAACCTTCTTTCGGTCGGCAAATACGGTGGATGCCGCAAATCCGGTGTGTTGTCTCCTTGAACAGAGAGTAAGAAAGCAGAAATTCCTTCCTCCCTCATTCACGGACACTAAGCAGGAGCGGGCTTTCAAAGTAGTAGCGCTAGCGGGCGCAGAAGGAGCTTGACACCATTGAATCAAGTGTTGAAAGACTACGTAGGTGAAATAAGATAGTTATGGCAAAGGCCGAGTTTCCTATGAACTTAGGAAGACCCACAAATCTTCAATGAGAAGCCCAGGCTAGGAAAATGTGCACCATAGAGTCACCTTGACAGTTCTGAATTCCAAACCATTCGTCGAGCAGATTCCCAAATCGGCCTGGCCTTGGAGCACGCCCCAATATGTAACACCGATTTGCCTTCCTTCTCACATAGCGAGCACCTCGACACCAGCTGAATATTTCTCACTTGCAAGGATGCATCTACAATAACTCGGTTTCTTAGCGCAAGCCACAGAAAAAAAGAGTTCTTTTGAGGGAACATTTCAAATCCCATACTTACAAAAGAGAGGATGGCCACTTTCGAGACAAGAGCAGCTTCCTCAAGAGAAAGAGGATAGCTTTTTACTTGATCAGGTGCTCACCTGGGTGCCTTTCTTTGGGGCTGTCTCCCCTTCTTTGCGAAACATTCCCTATACACTTCAACTCTTTCTTTACCTTATTCTTGTACGCGTATGTGTCTTTCATCCGCTCGGCCGCATTTCGCGACGCCCTTTAATGCAAAGGTCTAAGAGGAGGCGCCCGAAATGGGCAACAATAATGCGATTAAGGGGACAATGAGTGAGTCGAGCAGGAGAGGCGCACGTCGGTGTCACGGTAAACGGATTAGACACTGTGACCTTAGGCGACACGGGGAAATCGCACAACTTCGTTTCAGACTCCGGTAAGCGCGACGAGGTAGTAGAACTCAAACATCCCCTGTCATCTTAATCCTGCGAGAGGAGTGACCCCCCAACATGATCCTGACCCACCAGACCATAGCGTAGCAACCTCTTAATATCTCACGATCGATCCAATGGACCGTCTTGCTAGCTTGACCCCCGGATTCTAGAGACGTGGAGATGGATTAGGTAGGGGTGACTCTGAATCACTCGCGCTCGACGGTCCCCATAGGTCAAGTAATAGCAAGTCAGACCCCTATTTGATGAAAAGTGCCTGTCTTCCTGTGGTAATCGTGAAAGTCTGACCTTCTTTCAGGTCGTACTGAACTGATGGTCGTACATCACAGTCCGCAAGCCCCTTTATGTAGTATAGTAAGTAGCGAACCAAGAAAGAAGCAAGATGGAGCATCAGTCTCTATTCATGTATGGAAGATGTACTATCCTTTCTCAAGGCTTGGCCAGCGAATCTACCTGGTCATAGGTGCACGCCGAGTATCCCGCGAACTTAGAGGCAACCGGCTAGTCATCAAGATAGAGGGAGGGTCCGACTGGTTTATGGGATGACTCCATTGCTCCTCATCCCCCGGATGCCGCCTCATTTCACTCTGCAACCACGACGCTGCGAGTATGACGGCTATGGTGTGTACCTATGTCTAACTATCATTTGCATTCCAGTCTAACTCTCCTTTCTGTCTGTCACTGGATCTCCACTACTTTACTTGCGACTTGAGCTAGCAGACTGAGCTTTAGCTTGAGCGAGAACGAAGGAAGACATCTCTTTTAGACTGAATCGCTTGAGCCGAGCTATTTGGTTAGGACCGACGGGCGGTGACCTCGGAAGAGAGATGAACCTAAACCCGAGACAAGAGTCGCAAGAGAGGCGGTAGAAGCCTTGGCTTGGCGGCCTACGATCCTAGCTCGAGCCATCTTCCGACGGTAGGTGGTATGTAGGCTTGGAGGTCTCAAGCATCTTTGGGTTGAGTTGCTCAAGGGTTCATACCGCAAGTAGATGTGTTTCACCAAAGTCATTGCCTTTGTTTGGGTAGCCTGATCCACCCACTAAGGCGGAGAGGCCCGAATCGACGCTCCAATACCGAGGGTCTTCTTTACAATATTTTTAAAAATAGAACATTTGGGACATCAAAGCCGATGGTAATCTCGCCCTTAGTTGCCGAAGATAATGGAGGTTTCAACCGACGGATCAACCGTAATTAGCGTGTAAAATGAGGCCTCGACGGAGATGATGGATGGGAACTCCTACTCGACTATAGTTGCGATCTCTAAGTGAATTTTCATCATATATCCCTTTTCTTTCCCTAGCGAGTGAAGTGCCCCATAAGCTATAAGGGCGAGCTAAAAGATGGAAGATAAGCTCGCACCGATAAGGAATGGTCGACCTTATCGAAAGGAAGGCCGTTAATGGCAGCCCGCCACGAGGGTTACGAAAACTCTAAGGATCACTGTTTGGAGCGATATGCTTAACCCATGCCATTCCAACTGTGATTCGCCAACCTACATGCTCCGATCAAAACACCATCTCCAAGTCTATCTCAAGTAAAACAGTGAGGATATTATTCAAATATTCAAAAACGACCCTTCCTCTCTCGATGTTAAAAACGTCTATGTGCCGCTTAAGCGTCCGTCTAGGCGCTAGGTCTGGCGCCTAGAAACGCCTAACGCTTTCTAAAACATTGATACCAACATAGACCACTTTTGCATCCAAGTCCAATAGAGCTAAACTTTTGAAAGACAATTACAAATATACTCTTCCTAAAGTGCAGTTCACATGAGTAGTTACCAATAGTAGGCATGTATCAATACTCCCTCCTTGTCCTCAAGGTCTTGATATTTAATATCCCACTTGGTACCATCATCTTCTGTATATGTTTTATCTTTTTTCTTTCTAATGTAGATCTATCATGACTAGGGGTGGGCAAACGGTCGGTTCGGTCGGTTTAATCGGTTTGCACCGCACTGTGCTCACCCCTAATTATGACAACCATACATATTTAGGCACCTTCAATTGATTTTTTTTTAATTTTAGTAATGCATGAAAATTTTCAAGGGTCTTCTAAAGAATTGCTTACAATATTTCACCTTGAGTCCATGACTCCATTTGTTTTGTTAATGGATAGTTTTGTAGTGAGGAGCCATGCTAAAGGAAAGAAATTATGAGTTGGTTATGAAGCAAAGTTGATCGATTTCTCATTGGTTAATAAAACTTGGAGGAAGTATTGGTTCAAAAAAGAATTTGCAATTAATATGGATCACAATTTGGATATAGGAAAGTATTTATACTTGGAGATTACCATCTTGTAACCTAGTGTCATTATAAGCTGAAAACTTTTGATCAAGGTCTATTTGATACTATGATGCAAAGTTACCAAGTTCAAGGTTTAGGAATAAAAAAGGGTTGCCGTAGTTGACATCAATTAAAGTTATCTAGAAGGATATGTATTGTGGTATATGTTGGATCTATATTGAAGGGATGGAAAAAATATAAAGCATGCATTGAGGTTGAGAGGATCAAACTGCATATCGATCAAGACCTTGAGGACGAGCTCTATTTTGAAGGAGGGAGTATTAATACACGCCTATTGCTACTAACTATTATATGTTAATTGCCATTTAAGAAGGGCTCAACTGTTATTTTTATGAAAAGTATAGCTCTCTTGGACTTGGATGCAAAAGTGAAATATTGTTGGTATAAAAGAAATAGTAAGAGAGAGGAGCATTTTGAGTATTGACTTATTTTATTTTATCTTCCTTTAGCTTCATAATAGAATTAGGGTTTCCTTTGGAATCGTTATCCAATCTTAATAGGTAAATGATTTTATTTCTGTAAATTTCTTCTTAGTAGTCATTAATTGTTCAATTTCTATTCACTTTTCTAGTTCTTCTACCGACTTTTGTTTTATGGCTAATAATTGGCAAGGTTTTAAATATCGGATATCGATTTAAAATCGGATAACCAAAATTCATATCGGATTGCGGATATCGGTGAAATATCGAGGATATGTGGTAAATATTGGAATGTCCTAATGGATGTTTGCATATATAGTATACTGCACTAAAATGTAATCTCAACATACTTCATGAAATCGAAGCATACAAAATGTAAATAATATATGTTTAGGATCACTAATCAACCTTGTAAAATAAACAAAAGTACAAATCAACGTTGCCACATTTTGTCTGATTTTTTTAGCCCAAAATGTCATTTGAAATAATGGGAAAATCATGATATCTCACCCAAAAATTGCCAAACGAGGTATATTATTTTGCGACAAGCCATATAAAAGGATATATCGGCCAACATATCGGCTGATATATCGGCCATATAGGGGATATATCGCCCAAAATAGCCAAAAAGCGGTAAAGGATATTTAGAGACCATATCGGTTGCGGCAAGCCCTGTAAAAGGATATATCGGGCGATATATCGGGCCATTTCCGGGATATTTAAAACAATGATAATTGGTATCAAGTAGCAGAATAGATTTCTTATTTAGGTTCAGGTATCAAACATATAGCTCAAGAGGGGGCGAGACTGATCAGAGCGGTTTGTCCATGGTTTACTCCGAGACTAAACCCAAGTTCAATACTAGTCAAGTCCTATTGATTCTTGATCCCATCAACACAGCTCTAGGCCGCAATCTTCACGATTCACATGCAAATGTTCACTGCATGGTGTGTAGGGGTGGAACGAATTGAATTGAATATTGCGATATTCGAATTCGACTCAATTCTCAGTACTCAAATTCGGATTCATATTTTATTAGAATATTGAAATGGTATTCGAATTCAATTTGATTAAATATTAGGTTATTTGCTAAATATTTGTTGGTGAAGATGGTATGGTTTCTTCTTACCAGCTGTTTGGGCATGGATTCGAACCCCATGGCAGACATTTTACTCTTTTCACTTTTTTGGCATGTTGTAACCTCATTGTAGGTGGTTTTTCTATATATACCCTCTAAAATTATAGTAAGTTTAAATTTGCACTTTAATTTTATCTTTTTTTCACTTTTACATCTTAACTTAGCCAACAGAGAATGTAATTGAACTATTAGACTAATTAAGATTAAAAATGTCTAGTCTACTGTAAATGAACAAACTTAGGAATTTCTCTATGAAAGTTAAATTTAATCTTAGTTAAAACTACTAGACGACTAGATCTTAATGTCGTAGGTTCAAATTAATATCTATTTCTATCTGACATTTTGTTGGTTATATCTGTGGGCTTAATTGCATCTCAAACACAACTTAATAGGACAAATATAGTTTGTAATGATTTAATTTATGATACTAAGATGTATAATATAAACAAATATTTAATAATCAAACGAATCAAGTACACGTTTGATTAAATTCTATTCATTTGTGAACCGAATACTAAAATTTTGAATATAACTCAATACTTAAATGAATAATCAGTGAACTATTTGTTAATTATTTGGCTCACTTCCACCCCTAACGATAGCCAATTTGACAGGTGTGTAAAAGCTTATTAGAGTGATAGAGAAAGGTTTATTGCATTTTGGAAGGAGAAGAGGAGAAATGTTATCTTTCTTTTTCTAACTTTATATAGCAGAACCATTGGTTTATGTGGTTTTAGTTGATTAAGTTTTCGAGTCTAGTATTAGCAGCTCACGATGTTTTCAAGGCAGAGCCAAGCTTTCTTTGGGATTGGATAGGATCATATGACGTAGGAGGGCCCTTAGGCCTGCTCGATTCTGTTATCATCCCTGGCTAATTATGGTAGTTGAAATGTCAAATAATCAACAATCAAGTTCATTTAAATGAGATTGCGAAATCTTCTTTAAATTTATTTTTAGGGCGGTGCCCACTATTATTAGCCTTGTTTATTATGCGCTTTTGATTTGCGTATTAAAAACGGGTACTCTCCAAAAAAGCTAGCAGAGTTGTATATACTGGGAATAATTGTTGCCCACTAAGTTATCAATTTCAATGCTTGTGTATATCTCCAGCACAATGTCATTGCTCTCTCACTTCCTCTACACTTCATAAGTTTCTTTGTTATGAAGACTGAACAGTGTTCTATCCTATAAGTAATTCTTTAGTCTATTCATTGTTTTGTGCATGGATGGGAAACTACAGTCTGCAATTATCAACCTCATTGACACCATCTATGAGGAAATAACAGTGCCCAAAGACGCTTATCCTTTCATGAAGTTTGCATCTAGAATATGATATTATTAGGCTCTCATTTCCTTGTCATTAAGACTACAGAGTTTAAATTATGTTGAAGTAAACAATGTTCTAAAAAAAAGTTATGCATCCTCTTACTTGCCTGATTACTCTAATGCGGGCTAAAACCGCTTAGGTTTTAGGTAAAATGCTCCATTATGCTGTCATCTGCATAACTGAGCACTTTTTAGTTATGCGCCGTTTGTGTAAAGCGGAAAGTGAACCGTAGTGGTGAGGCACCGCTCAGGCTTTTTGGGGCTATAGCGGCAAAAACTGCTAAGTAAAAAAACAGTACAGTTTAAATATGTATAAATATGTCGGAGGAGAGGACTGCAAGGAGGAAGGCTTTGAGTGGAGAAGGAGGTGGAGGAGCTTCGACTGAGATGGTGATGGTGAGCTTCGATTAGAGATGGTGATGGTGAGCTTCGATGAGGAGCTCAAGAGAAGGTGATTTCATGATGGTGATGATAAAGGCGGAGCTTGC
The DNA here is from genome assembly GCA_012295165.1 of Asparagus setaceus. NCBI lineage: Eukaryota > Viridiplantae > Streptophyta > Magnoliopsida > Asparagales > Asparagaceae > Asparagus > Asparagus setaceus. The sequence continues at coordinate 3,873,186 of CM022707.1, forward strand.
TAGAGAAGGATTTAGAGGCAGATTTGATGGTGAGGGGCGACGGAATTAGCCGGAGGTAGTGGACAAGGCGGCGGGAGCGAGAGTTAGGGTTAGGGTTTATTTTCTTCTCGAGTCGCAGAAAGTCGGAGAGGAGAGAAACAGAGAATTTTACTTAAGAAAATGGGTCAAGATCAGGTTAGGCCGGTTATAATATAAGCTCGTATTTATTTTTTCAAAGCGTTAAGCACTTAAAAGCGCTTTTCAACACTTTTAAATGCTTAATAACATTTTTATGAGAGCTTTCTGATGCGTCTTCAAGCAGAAAGTGCCACGTCCACTTTCAATGGCCTCTTTCGATGAAACCGTAGCAGTGAGGCATCGCTTTCACCTTGCGGACCGCTTAAGTGGCAAAAATGTGGTTTTTTTCAACAATATCGCTGAATAAAAAACTTATACCGATGTTTTTTCTTTTTAAAAAACTTTTAGGTAAAACCCATTAAAGTCAAACCCGACATGGTTAACCTCTGTTAACAAAATGCTCTAGTCCTAAACCCCTTCTCAAACCCAATTCCTTCTCTCTCCTCTGATCATTCCCAAAATCACAACTTGCGAGTCGCTGCGACATCTTCTTCGACCCTCACCTACCATTGTCGACACTCATTGATGATCTCCGACGTTCTCCAACTCTCAACGAAGCTATCCTGCGCTCCACGAAGCTCTCCAACAAAGCCTTTTTCCCCAATAGAGCAGACGATGATTTGTTTTGTGTGCATGAACTTTTAGTTTTAGTTTAAGTGTTTAATTTAATGACTTTTAATTGATTACCTAATTAATTTTGATTTATGGATTAAATTTTTGAAAGTTAACTAGTTATTGATTGTTCAATTGCATGTTTGTTGGTATTTTTCTTAGTATATTTTCTATTTTTCATGAATTATATATATTTTAATATATGATGAACAATAATATATGTTAGAAAAATTCAAAAATGCATAATCCCGTATAATCCTATTAATCGGCGCATAATTTGATTAATCATTACTCGTTCTTGGACTGCACGCGTAATAAAACCTTGTTTTTGAACATTGGAACTAAATATGCATAATATTTGCATTAGGTACTTGATATGCTCGGTTAGGTGAAGAGTTGGATGCACAGAGTTTACTTATTATATCGCGTAGAGCATGTTTAAGTTGGCACAGACATCCAATTTCCCTTCATCTGACCTAGATTTGTCTTATCTCATACAAATTTCTATCGGTTCCATAAAAATAGTGTTCTACGCTTGTTCTATTTATTCTGTTGTTGTGCAGGACAAGTCAAGTTAAATTGTTTTGACATGCTTCTAATTTTTTTCTATTACTCAACAGATCTCAAGGCTTTGGAAAGTTCCAGTAACAATCATATTGAAGCTTACCATCCCATCAGTATCACCTTCTGAATATAGCAGATTCTACACATCAGCCAACATTTGCTTGTGCCCTCTCTTGATCCTATATTCTCTTAATTCTTTTGTCCCAATCGATACCCAAATAGTCTTCTTCCTCCCACACTCTCAGTTTCCTCTCTGGACTGTCGTTCTCCTCATAAGCTTCAGTCTTGGAGTAGCCCATTTCTTTTTCGAGAATGAACCCCAACAAAAAGACAGCGAAAATAAAAATATAGCTACAACCTTAGTCGCCTTTGTGATGAGTGTCTTTTGGATATCAACAATGGCAGGTGAGCTTCTCAATTGTCTTGCAGCAGTAGGGACCATCCTAGACCTCCCTCCTGCAATCCTCGGGCTCACCGTTTTAGCATGGGGGAATTCAGTCGGCGATCTTGTTGCTGATGTGGCACTGGCAAAGGCGGGCCAGCCTGCAATGGCAATGGCCGGTTGCTTTGTTGGCCCCATGTTTAACATGCTGATTGGTTTGGGCTCGGCGATGGTTATAGAGACTGCGAAAGCTTATCCTGGAGTTTATGAGCTCAGGTTCCATGTTGGCATTGTGGTTGCCTTTGTGTTCCTTTTGTTGAGCTTGATGGGTTCACTTCTTGTTGTTACTTGGTTCAGGTTTCGAGTCCCTAGGTTTTGGGGGTTCTGTCTTGTTGGCCTCTATGTTTTGTTTACTGCTGTGAGCTTAGCTATTGCCAGATTCGCAGGTTGAGAAAGAATGATACTTTTAAGTCATTTATGTACTAGGGCTAATTGTGGATATACCCCCTATACTATTGCCCAGTTACGTATAAACACTCCTGTAGCTCTATTGCTGCAGATAGTACCCCTGAGTGAAACTTTTTTTTGGCTCTTTTACCCTCAGGGTTCTATTTGTCAGAAGACAAGTTTCTCTTTCACTGAGGGTGAAAGAGTGAAAGTTTCAGTCAGGGGGCCTATTTGCAACAATAGAACTACATGGGTCTGTCCGCAATTAACCCTATATACTAAATATCAGAAACACAAAAGCCATGATGTATGCTTCTGGCAATTTGCTTACCATTGAGAGAGTTGATCTCTTCATTGAATGGTTTTCTCCAGGTGAGTGATTTTAAACGAACCTGAAGAAAGAGGATACGTGGATTTTACGATTTAATCGAGATTCTTTGAATGCTGAAGGGTTTGATGGGATCCTTGTATTCATGAGAAGTGTACACTGGACTTCACGATTTAATCGAGATTCTTTGAATGCTGAAGGATTTGATGGGATCCTTGTGTTGATGAGAAGTGTACACTGGACTAACCGATGAATAGGTTTAGGGGAAGAAGATCAATATGTATATTTCAGAATAAATTCTGAAGTTTGTAATTCTTATGTTGTATATACCCTTTTTACATGGTGATGAGATTATTGATTCATTTTCAGCAATTGGCATGTAAACGATTAAAGGTACACAAACAGTGATCTGGATTTGGTTCTCCAGTTGCTGTAATTTTCAAATTATCATTGTTTGCTTGTTTCACTGAAATCTACATTCCAATAATGATTTCTAGTGAAAATTGTTCGGATTGTAGTATTGAACTTGAGTCGTGGACATGAAGAAAGATGAATGGGTCACCTCATTAAACCAAAAAGTTTAGGAGTGACAGCAGTTACGGCAACTGCAATTATATGAAACTGACACCTAATCCCCGAGTATGGTAAATATTCATTGTTACCGATGATGCTCATGCAGGTATTTGATTGGCCTGGACGTGAAAAGATAAAAACAGCAAACAAAAGTTAGAAATACTTAGCGGGCCTTTAGCCCAATCTATAACTTCTGGATTAATCTTAAATTATTTCCATGCCTAACTGAGTGTGACAACAAATGTAAACAAATAAGTGTCACGTTCAAACGCACACGAAAGATGGGGAAAAAAGTGAAGAGGATGGCTTATCTTCAAGTACTCATCATAAAATGATATCCACTAGTCTTAAAAATCCACAATCTATGCACATATCAGCCTCAAATTCCAAACCAATGGGCCAACGCCCATAGGAAATGTAAGGATGCAAAGCGCATGTCACTGTCTGGCGTATGACAAAGGACAATGTTTTTAATCTATCTTCCTAAAAAAATGATGAAAATTAAAAAAAGACAATGGTTAATTTAATGAAAATGAACATTTAGATGTCTTTTAGTCACGCAAGATTCCACTCCAAAGTCGTAGGTAGCCAACCACAAAGTCACCTGTTTCCTTGAACTCCCATTTTTTTTTTTGCCAATTCTTTTTTCAGTGTCCGCATCACCACATTGTAGAATATTCTTCCACTTTCCAAATTGATGTTAATCTTTTTTATTTCTAATTTGATTTTTTTCCCCTTAGAAATCACCTTTAAACTAGGGTCATTTTATGAAAATTATTTTTTATTTTCAATTAATACATAAACCATCTTTAAAAGATTTTTTTTGGTTACAATCAACCACCTGAACCCACTTTTTAATTAATTTATTTCATAATTGATCTCATCTAACATCTGTTAAGGATTATCAATCTAATATACTTGTCTTTGACAACTAATTATTACAATAAAACTGGGGCAACCCAGTAGATCACACAAGTAAAAATGCCAGCCCCTCGCCCTGTTCGATTTGTCATGCCAAAGCGCCATCAAAAAATTATTACAATAAAACTAAAAAAAACTTGACTTAAAAGTGAATTTTGGTTGTTGATTGCAATAAAAACCGTTTAAATGTTGTTTATGAATAAATTGAAAATCAAAGTTGGTTTTGTAGGATACCCTAATTTCTAGGTGGTTTTAGGAGAAAAACCCTTTTGATTTTAAGATTAAATAAAAAAATTTATGGTGTGAACATTTGTTTAATTATTTTATATTGGAACAGATATTTGACTTATTAGTAGCAAAACAAAAGTTTGGAATAAAAGTATTTAAAGTAACATTAGTTTTAAGTAATTTTAGAAAACTATAAAGAATTTTAATGGAATTTTGCAAATGGGTAACTTACAGTAAACCCCATGAACATCGAACGTTTTGCAGTAAACCCCAATAACATTCAAAATCACAGTAAACCCTAATAACTTTTGGAATTGTAGAAAACCTCCAATAAGTTTTTATAGTTTGCAGATAACCCTCAAAAATTAGGAAAAAAAGAAAAAAAAAACAACAACATAAAAGATATTTCAAACGTTATTGGGGGTTTTGTTAGAATTAATATAAAATTGTAACTCAAGTCTCACCAAAACTTTAGAGTTTTGACGTAATTTACCCCAAAAGATATTGAAAATTTTCTGCAAAAGATATTGGGGGTTTAGTGCAACGTTGAAAGTTTTTGAGGATTTACTGCAAAACGCTAAAAGTTCTTGGGGGTTTAGTATCATTTACCCCCTTGTAAAACTATCGTAAACTTTCATTAGCATTATAAAAAAAACTTTTTCAGTTAACTTTCATGCCTACACGAAAGCTAGGATAGGTTGTCCGTATTTCAAATGTGAGATATGTATGTGACATACTCTCTTTCTCCTATTTTTAAGGATAGTTTGGACATTTTATACAGATTGTTCATGCTCAGCAACAGTTTTTAATATTCAATAATATTTTTCTGAAATTTTGAACATTCTTAATAGTTTTCTCAAATAAATTTTTTTATGTATGTGTAGAATTCCCAAATTTCATGGCAGTTATATGAAACTTGGCATTAACTTAAAAATACTAAGGGTGTGTTTGGCTATTTTGTAAAATTGGGCCAGGGTAGAACCTGACCCAATTTTGTGTTGTTTCTTATTTGTCAAATTTTTGGGCTAGACCTGACTCTATTTTTTAAGCCCAAATAGTGACACTAAACTAGTTTTTATTTGGACCAAGGAGGGCTGGTCCAAATGAAAACAGTTTGCTTAAACTGAAGGGGTGGTCTGCTTTCAGAACTTTAATGATTTAGCACGACCAAGGCTTGTCCAAATTGTGCTAAATTTCAACTATAAGAAATTCTATTGGCCCCTTGACCACAGAATTAGGGGCTTTTTGGTTCAAAAACCCCATTATAAGAAAAACCTAATTTTGAGAAAAAAATTATTTTTTATGTTTTCCAACCACTTCCTAGAATGAGTTTTTATTGTTTGGTTGGGGCAAAAACAACCTCAATTCCTAGAAAATTATAATTTCAATTATTTGGGTCATTGTCTAAAAAATAGGAAAATATAAACATATGAGATGTCACCTCAACCAAAAAATCCTTAAAATACTTTATTTAAACCAACTTCAGTCCATTTCCTCTAAAAAAAAATTAGTAAATGAATTTTCTCAGAAAAGTGAGGTGGGATGATATTTTGGAAACTTACTTCTCAGAAAACAAGCTTGAAACAAACATTGAAAGTGACCTATAAAATTGAAAAACTGACACATTTTTTCCCCAAAATTTAGTTTTAGGTGTTTTCCAACTTTTTTGGCTGAACTAAACTGCCCCTTAAAATAAAACATGAGGCGCACACAGATTAGTAGAGTCCTAGGTTAACTGAATTTAGAGCTCAAACTAGGAGCTGAGTCATTATTAGTACAATTATCCTGTGCAAGATACTTTTGATTCAACTTTTTTTTGTTTGTTAGTGATTTGAATAATACAATATTCTCCAACAGCTGCAGGATTAATGCAGGAGTGGGTGTTGGCTTAATGGAAAGTTTTGGAGCTTCAGATAATTACAATTTGTTTAATGAGAACAATTAAGGACATCTTCGACAAGATAAAATTTTATTAGATTAAATAATATGAAATATTTTTAGTTTAGATATTACTATTGTGATTTTTATCCAAATTATCCTTCTTTTATCAATTTCAACATTTACATGATCTTGTTCTGAAAATTTTTGACAGAAATACTCATAAATATTTTAGAGTAAATTTTACAAAGCTCGTGAACTATTAAGATTTCATGTAAAAGTATCATAAGCTATTTTTATTATTGAAAAATATTGTAACTTGTTTTTAGTTGAACTTAACAACAATAAACATTAACATAAGTCGGCACGTAATATGCATGTGACATAATCTGGACATTTTCCTTTATATAACTACTCCTTCACTCTTATCCCTTTCTTCACAACTTAAGGATGTTTTGACTTTTGGAACATTATTAACGTCATAAGTAGTTATTTTCTGATAGTGTATGGTATTTTCTTTAGATTTAAAAGTAACACTCTTTTTCTCTAATAAAAATGGTTTATGTTTTGCTTTTTTGGCAAAATTCTTAGTAGTATTTTGTGATAAAGATGTCCTGTGTAATTGCTAAGTTCACACTGACTTATGAAAAATCCAAAGATTAAACCCATATGATGTATATACAAAGTGATAATTAAATCTGTGGTCTGTGGAGGAAATACTATTCTGCCTGACTATTGTTTGAAGGTATCTATAGACAATGATGTGTACATTGATCGGGTGCGTTAACTTGAAGACCCGTCCTTTATCACATCCTAACTTGAATGCCACAACCTTACGTTTGCAAAATGTTGACGTGATATGGGTGGGCCTTTCCTTGTCAATTGTCCATATTGTTTGTGTTGGAAAATTTTTGTTTATAATTGAAGAGTATTATGGTGCGTCGGCGACCCAAACTGGGTCAAGACTGATTCTGGCCCAATTCTATCTCAAATCAGTTTTAGTTTGGATCAGGAGAGGGGCGGTGCAAACTAAAACTAGTTTAGTGACCACTATTTGGCCTAAAAAAGGGGGCTAGAATTGGCCTAGTTTTTTGCCAAACACAAAATAGCTCAAAACTGGGCCAAGTTCAGTCCTGACACAGTTTGAGAAAATTGCCAAACACTAGGGTATGTGTTTCTTGATTTTGAGAAGGGTTTTTAGCACAACAGAGAATTGCAATTTTGATTATTTTTCAAGGGTAACTGTAATGAAACCCATTCAGGTTCGACAGCTTATTATAAACCCTAAGAATTATTTTTTTTATTACAAAACACTCTGCTGTTAAAGAAACTGTTAAAACTCATTTATATTCCAAACTACACTCTTCTCCTTCCTCTTAACATACTTTCCCTTTCTCTCAAAGGGCAAGACATGGATTAAAAACTGAAAGTTACACCAAATAGAGGATAAAATCAAAGAGTGATGAGATTATCTTGATCTTCTATTAATTTTTTTCTTTGTTAATGATCCCAGTTGCTTAGATTTAATGTGAAGAGAGGGGAGATAGGTTTTCAAATAGTTTGAGGAAGCAGAGAAGCTTTATTGAGCGATATTTTAGAGAAAATAAATATAGAAATAAAATGGATTTTAACAGGTTTTTAAACAACATGGGGTGTTTTAATAAAAATAACGTTAAGAAATTTCATAATAAACTGTCAAATTTGAAAGGGGTTACATAATAATTACCTTTATTTAAAAAGAGATCAGCTGAAGCATATGTATATTTGTCTTTCAGTTAAACTTTATGTAATTACTAGTCAACTGTTACCACAACTGTAGGGTGTGTTTGGCAACTTGAGATAATTAGGGTAAGAGGATAGATAACCAGTAACAGATTAATCTTAGTTTCACAATAATTAGACCAAGATTTAATCAGGTATTGTTTAGTCAATTCTTGTCCAATAACTAGGCTAGGATTGTTCCAAGCCCCTTGTTCAAATATAATATGGATTAGCGTAGTTCTGGACTAGTCATCAAGTTGCCCAAACTAACCCAATAATATTATTGTCGTCAAGAAGATTTTAAGATGCTACAAAAGCAATAATTCAAATCCTATCAACCATACAGTTAACACATTTTTTAAAAAATATAAAACTCTCAAGTCTCTGTGTAACTTTTAAACTTTATTGTAGTAAAAGGAAATTTTAAGAAATAGAACACATACTTTATTTGCTTCGATATGAAGTTGTAGGTAAAACTTAAAAAGCAGTTGAGGTATTCACTCGTGGTCCAGTTTTATTTATCATGCGGTACCAATTCTTCCATTGTTTTCAATCATTTATCTTTTTCTGCTAATTATTGCTAGCTAGAAATGGAACAAAAAAATCTTGGATGCATACAAGAAAGAGGTTCCTGTTGAAGGATCTTGCACCTCAGAAGATCCAAGAATAAGAAACTAGTGAGTGGCCCAGAATTCCCACTTGCAACATAACATGCGCCCTGTGTGTGCTCATGCTTTTGATAGCGGTTATTCATCCCAACCACAATATATTTCACATCAAAATTCCCTTCTCTATTACACTACTTTTTTATGTTACTTTTAAAGCGTGTGTGTATATATATAGTAGTGGGCTAAATGAGGCTTTGTGTATTATATATATCCAGATCATCATCTATGATCTTGATATGTTAATGATGAAGACTGTAACACTTATAGATTTGCGTGCTATCAACTACACACAAGTAACTAACATAGAGGGATACAACAAGTCTCTGTTTACTGTTATATAAATTAATGGCGGCTGGTGTATTCCTCGACATGGTGTGACATATGTCCTAATCGTTAGTTGTGATCTTAGCGTGTTGATGGTTAGGGCTATAATAGTTTAAATGTGTGCATCGTCAACTTCATACCAACCAATAACATGAAGGTTTACACCAGTCTCCATTGGTTCATATGTATGAGTTAAAAGAGCTGGTGTGTCCCTCCACACTCTTACTCATACATATGACATTAAGGGACTGTTTGGTTACACATAAAATAGAAAAACATCACTTATAGAGACCTATTTTCACGAATTTGGATCCTCTCCACTACAAAAAAGGTAGTGGAGAGACCACTATTTTTAATCCTAACCATTGACTATCTAATGGGTGATTGTGATACATTCTAAATTTAACATTCACTGTATCCCCGTGTATTGCACTCAATCCTAATTTACACTTAAAAAAAAATCACAACCACCTACTAGAAAACCAATGGTTATAATTGCGTAGTGGTCCCTCCACTACTTTTTTAATAGTGGAGAGGATCCAAATCGTATTTTCACTTCTTTTTTCTTTTTTGTCATTTTCTTGACAATAAAGAAATGGGAAAAAAAGTAAGTTAGGACCCACAAAAGTGGTACAAATACCAAAAGCATGAATAATAATAACTACACAATATTGTACTACACTACTCCACACTACAACAGAGGAAAATGTAAATTCCCTTAGTGAGTCATTAATTTTGAAAAAAGTTAAAAAAGATAGGACCCCATATTTTTCTCTCTTGTAGTTTAGAAGTATTGTATGTGGAGTGTGTAATTATCACAACTCCAAAACATGAGTTTTTATGAAAATCCATTTCATGCCTTTTTTGTGTGTGGATAAGTAGAAACCACAAAATTGCGACCCACAATCACACGTGCTTTAGTTTTCTTTTCTAATTTTTTCTCTTTTTTTTTTAAGAAATCAACCACACAAGCCCTAATGAATGAGCTGCCAGCTTATTTACCAAAACAAACTATCAGGAGAGTTAAAATGATGGTCTCTAACAAGATTTTTGAAAATGTTTCATTGAGACAAGTGAAATCCAACTCAAAGACTACTTATTTCTTTTTATCAAAGACTACCTATCATCATCATCATCATCAACCAATGTTGAATACAATTGTTTTTCAGAATATCCAAAACACTCTACTTACTCCTCTTGAACTTCTTGAGCACATCTATGACAAATCTCGCTCGTGACAAACTTGTTCCTTATCCACGATAAGAGTGCTCTCCAAAAAATCAGGTGGGTCTTCAAACCATGCTTGATACTCCTCGAAATCAATAACCTTTCTATTAAGAACATGAGCTGCTTTATTCCCTATCTAATGAACCATGTTGAACTGATAGTGCTCAATTGCCTCACAGAGACATCTCACATCCTCTACAATATGCCCAAAAGGGGGGTATATCGTATCTATTTTTCACATAACTAAAATGACTTTTTCTGCATCCCTTTGAATTGAGCCCTTTAAAAGCCAGTCTCCAATGCAAATTTAACTGCTCTTTCATAGCTATGAATTCTGTTCCACATTGCCATGTAGTCATACCAACTTTGAAGACCTTTGAATAAACATCTCTGATTATCTCGAATCACGACACCTATTCTGATTGCCCGCTGAACGTCAAAAACTACCCCCATCAACATTAACCTTCTTGTTGTTTGATCTCTGAGGGATCCATCGTGTAGGAACTGGCTTCATAGGTTATTGTGACTGTGCTTCTTGAGTAGCAAAGTACTCTTAGCCCCCACAATGTAAATCTTCAGCTCCTCTTCTTTTTCCCTGATGTATAACTTCATTTCTATCTCTTCATGAGAGCTAACAGATCACCATGATAAAATCGAGCTTGATGCTTACCTCTGCCTGCAAAAAGGTGCTTCACTAGTCTCTCACTCGGTTCCCCTCCCTCCACTCCAAAAATGAGGGTATGCTGCAATCATCCAAACTTGTCTCGCGAACGGGCCCGCCCATAGAACATGATATATTGATTCCCTCTCCGTCAGTGGCGGAGCCACATACAAAGTTGGGGGGACCTTGGCCCCCCCAAAAATTTTGTTATTTACATATTAGGTCATATTGGTCCCTCAAGGCCTTAAATCTTTACTATTTTGAAACTAATCCTTTAGTCATCGATATTGCTATTAGCTCACTCCAAATTTTTTATGCTATTTTAAAGTTAGTCCATCAAATCATTGAAATTGCTATTAAATCCTCCATTAATTCTTTCTCTAAAATTCCTCCAATTCTTACGAATTGTTTCAAATTAATCATGAGAACTAGAGATTTAATGGCAATGTCAATAATTTGAGGGACTAATTTTCAAATACCTTAAGAATTGGAAAGCCTAATAGTGATTTTGAGATTTGAGGACCCATTTCAAAATATTTTAAAATTTGAGGAACTAATATCGAAAAAAAACTTTTTTATGAAATACATAAGAAGCAATTATGTATCATGGATTCTTGGCCCCCCAAAGATAAAATTTCTGGCTCCGCCACTGCTCTCCGTCCACACACCCAACAATCATCTCTCACCATTAGCCTCTATGATTTAATATTTCTTGTACAAGTATAATCTCATGACAAGCTCTCCATGCAAATATTTTGATTTTATATGGAAGCTTTAAACTCCACACATATTTCCATTCCGGCAATGAGCCCTCGCTTGATTGTCCCCTATCATTGATCTCTTTCCCTCCAATGCCTCTTCTCATTATCAAATGGTATGCGGACCGCACTGAAAAAATCTATTCGGCGTATAATACCATATCAGCTTATCCTCATTCCTTGCCAATCCTACAGGGATGCACTTGATTTTTTTTGCCTCATGATTCCAAAACATCGTATTAATCAACATCTCATTCCAATCTATATTCTTTAGCCAGAGTAGTTCACTTATAGTAGTTGAGATATCTAAAGTGTATTGGTGTTTGTATCTTGAAATACCATGGGATAGGCACCTTAAAGCAGCGCGAAAGTGATAACCCTCGGAATCTACCAAGGGTTATTCTTTGAATTCATAAAGAATGATCTTTGAATTCATAAAGAATGATCTTTGAATCCACGAAGAGAATATAATAAAGAGAAATTTATTGATAAAAGTTATCTAATAATTCTAGAGTTATATGTCTTTTCTTAAGTAGAAAAATAAAATAGACTCTAATAGGATTAGAATTATAAATAAATAGAAAATATCAAATCCTATCCTAAAAAGACTCTCTATAATAGAAAAACAAACTAGTCCAATATAAATCAAAATTAAATTTATTTCCTAATCTAAAATGACTCTAACTTTATTACTAAAGGTAAATAAAAGCTGATTACTTTCAAATTTCTACCAAAAATCAGTGTTATTGATGTAATTTCAAGAATTTGTCAATCTAAATGGCTTCGTCTAGTCGAGATAAGTGATTTTCATATATTATATATTAGAATCTGTCTTTCGGATTGGGAGATATGGTTGTTTCTTTGCTGGTAAGTTAATAATTTATCCGTATCCGTATTTGACTCGTGAAGGTCCCACTTCTCCATGAATTTATTCGTTGTACGTCCTACATTAGTCTCCCCTTATTGAAAGAAGCGTGACCCCGAGCTTATATTTTCTTGAATAGTAGCTTCCTCGATAAATATTTTTCTTCTCCTACGTCGATCAGCATCTAACTTGTATTTAGCATTAACCTTTTTTGATTGTTCTTTTGTCTCCTCGACTAGGGCTTTTTCTGAATTAAACTTGTGTATGAATCTATCCTACATTATGTTTATGTGATTGACGGCATATGGATCTACAGATGACTTGAAAAACTCCTCTAAATCTTGTCGTTGTTATTTTTCATATTCTTGTGCCTGTAGTTTTATCTCAATCTTATCGAAATCATTGACACTCTTTGTTTTAAAAGAAGAATTTCTCTCACACTCCATCTCCTTTGTTTTAGGCCCTCCACTAGGCAAGTTCGCCTCCTCTACTTTACCCTTCTTTTCTATCAGAATAACATCGGCTGGTGTTACATCATTCACAATTGCTTCAAAAATTTCATGCATAACGTCCATATTCACTGACATATCACCATTAAAATCAGGAATCTCAGTTGGAACAGGGCTTGCACCTTAAGAGGAATCTCAATAGGGGCACTTTCTTCTTTTCCAGTTATAACCGAGGCATAAACTTCTTCAGATTGCTTCAAGTCTTCTGTAAAAGGCTCGTTGTCTACTACCAAAAGTTTCTTCTTCTTAATAATCTCTATCTTGGATGACTCCTTCTCTATAAGAGGCATGAGTAGCATTTGACGTCCATCCTTCTTGAGGATATAAACATTGTCTCTTCTCTTATAGGTGGCACCAATACCGAACTGCCATTGCCTACCTAAAAGCATATGGCAAATATCCATCTCAACCACATCACACAACACCTCACCAACATAGTGGCCTATAAAAAAAGGTACTCGACACACCTCATTGTTATGCACATCATTACACTTGCAAATTTAGTTGATCGAGCACAGGGTGTGGTGTTCCTTTGTCTTCAAGCCTAACTACTCCAGCATAAACTGAGAGACAATATTCTTGCTATTGTCACTATCAATAATAACACCACAAGTCTTCTGCATCACGGTGAATCTCGTGCGAAAGATATATTGATTCTGAGGTGGTTCTTATTTCTTTATTGATTCTTTAGTTCTCTTCACAACTCTAGGGTCTTGCTTAAGGGCAGATTGGGGTTGTTTAATATCTTCAAGATCATAGTTAGCATCTGCACTTGGATATCGATTGAACATATAATAATAGGTAGGAAGGAAATGAGCTTTCAACAATTTTTTTATCTTTGCCTATGATCGGATTTTTTTGCTTCTGCTGAAGGGCTCGATCCATGCATAATGATTGCCATCAAAAAGATGCTTTACCCTTAAGTCGATAGGCTATTCGCTTAACCTTCTGATCTTCTGAGATTCCCAAGTACCTAAAAAATCTCTCCACCTCATCAATTCAATCAAGAAAATCCTCTATATCGAGTTTCTTGTTGAAAGATGGTAAATTAACCCTCACGTTTTCAATATCATAGATATCACATCTTGAGTAGTCTCTATGGCTATGATATCAGCATGGGGCTTCATACTCAACAAAGTCATTGTTGAATTCTTCATGCAGAGTCCTATCACGTCTTTGCTGACCATCAACATGATCTCGAACTTGTCTCAGGTTCAAATGCTCTATAGCCAACGCAATTCAGTCTGTATGAGTCTTAATCTGATTTTGGGTAATAGGGGCTTCGTCACCTATAATCGGATTGAAAATAGGGCACTGATACCAATTAACACAGCGCGAAAGTGATAAACCTCAGAATCCACTATGGGTTGTTCTTTGAATCCACAAAGAATAATCTTTGAATCCACGAAGAACTTAGAATCCACGAAGAGAATATAATAAAGAGGAATTTTATTAATAAAAAGTTATCTAACAATTCTAGAGTTACATGCCTCTTCTTAAATAGAAAAATAAAATAGACTCCTAATAGCACTAGAATTATAAATAAATAGAAAGTAACAAATCCTATCATAAAAGACTCTCATAATAGAGGAAATAAATTAGTCTACTATAAATTAAAATTAAATTTTTTCCTAATCTAAATTGACTCAATTTTATTACTAAAAGTAAATAAAAGTGATTATTTTCGGATTTCTGCCAAAAATCAGTATTACTGGTATAATTTTGAGAATCTATTAATCTAAATGGTTTCGTCTCATCGAGATAGGTGATTTTCATAAATTATATGTTAGAATCTGCCTTTCAGATTGGGAGATATGGTTATTTCTTTGCTGACAAGTCAATAATTCATCAGTATCTGCATTTGACTTGTGAAAGTCCCACTTCTCCATAAATTTGCTCGTCATACGTTCTACATCAGTCCAATATAAATCCACCAAGGATCATTCCAAATGCTAACACTATTATCATTCCCAATCCTCCATCTAGATCCTGCTGTTATCACTTCAATTGCTACAAATATGCTCCTCCAAGTGAACGAGGGGCGGACACCCAATCGTCCATTGAAAATATTGCCATTAGGAAAACACTTGGAACTCAAAACTTTAAACAGTAAAGAGTCTTGTGTAATAGCCAACCTCCATACTTGTTTTGCCAATAAAGCCAAATTGAAAGCTTTTAAATCACAGAAACCGAGTCCGCCTTCATCTTTCCTTGCGCATAGCTTAGCTTAAGATACCCAATTCATCTTACATTTTTTTCTTCATCTCCACCCCACTAGAAATTTCTAATCATACTCTCGACATCTTGACAGAAGTAGTCAGGTAGCCGGAAGCAACTCATTGTGTATGTGGGTATTGGTTGGAGAACTACCTTGATGATACTTCCTTTCTCGCTTTAGATAGCAGTTTTGCAGTCGAACCTTGAATTCGGTGCCACACACGCTCTTTCATGTTGTCAAAAACCTTCTTCTTTGATACACCAACTACTGGAGGTAAACCCAAATATTTTGCATATTTTTCAACTCTCTCGATCCCAAATAGCTTTGTGCACTTTGTCCTCGTCTCCTTTGAAGTGTTTTTGCTGTACACTACTGTTGATTTTTGCAAGTTAATCACCTAAACTGACGCTTTCTCGTATTTGCCCATAATCTCTCTAACCACCTCACATTCACTAGTTGTAGCTTTAAAAAATAATAAGCTATCATTTGCAAAAACAAGTGGGAAATAGACGGACAACCATTAGCTATTGAAACTCCATGCAACCTCCCTCTTCTTCTGCATGTCGAAGCAAAGCTGTTAGGCCCTCGATAGAGTAATGGAAAAGGGAGCTGATGTTTACACTACAAAGTTTTTCCAAACACCACATTGGTGATGATAACGAGCGGGATTCTATGTGCATCCAGAAACTTCAAAGACTACTTATGTAGAAGAGTACTGTTTTAGCCTTATTATCCATCTTCTTTGGATAGTTGTTGATTTTTTTTTTGGTGCTTGACCAGGAAGTATCCCCACAGTGTTTCCACATGGGACTAATCTCCCCTCGGGGTTCGTGGCTGCCCCTGTCCCGGGATCGGTTTTGACAAGCCCAGGGGTTCGAACACAGGACCTTTGGTCCCGCCTTGCCCCTGTCCTGTGCGTAGCGGGGCCTTACACCGCTACGCCACCCTCCCGAGTTAGGATAGTTGTTGATAAAACCACTTGCTTAATATTTTTGTTGCAAGGAAAAAAAAAAGTAAAGTTTCCTTTTAATCCATGAAATCAATGTGTAAATCACAAATTGTGTCACTATACCAATGCTAATATGTAATCGCTATTACTACTCTTAAGGATTAAGGACAAGAAGAAAAATCGTGCAAGGGAGACAATTGTGATAATGGACTTGTCTTCAAGGACCACACCCAAGAAGATAAGATTTGTTCTTATGATTGTCACCGAACTGAAGGATAATATATATATAAGAATTTTCTTTGAATTATATCCTTCACAATTTAGTATTTACCTTTTCGCACTCCTAAAAGTTGCATGTATACCTTTTTAAAATGTTGAAGTTGCATGTCATTCAAAGTTTCAACCTCCACTCATGTCCTCTAGTTAAACATGGGCAGTTATTATTATTATTATTATTATTTTATTCCGGGCAGTTATTAATTTAGCATATTAAAATATTTAACTAATGCTTCTTTATAAAATTGCTATGCATAGTTTACTTAGTAATATTATTAGAAGAGAAATTTTAGATATTGATGAAGAAAGCTATATCTTAGTTTATCTTCTAAATTCGCTAATTACATGTGCTTGTAAAATCGTTAAATTCTGAATGACTACTTAACATTGTCAGATATAGGAGATAACCAAACTAATAAGTCAAAATCAAATTATAGCATTAGCTCGCGCAGATGACTTATTAAGCATAGAGTTTATGGAGACACTATTTCTTGTGATCCAATAGACTTTCCATCAATATTTTCTTCTATAGGATTTCATCACATATATGTTCAACAGTTCAACAAGGATTTCATCACTCCCATGTGAATACAATGATTACTTAATCCATTCTAATTAGTCAAGAATTACAATTCAACTTAGGCACAATTATCGAGATTCTCAGGAATATTGCTACTGTGCTGAGTATTAGTAACCTCAAGAATATTTCCGGCGGAACTTCATATTTGTATTAGTGATCTAGTCATCTGATTTTGTTACCTCGCATATCAACTAGGACTTCTATAGTCCAAATACAACCCTAGGATTTTAATTCAGTTGCAAATGGACGAACATTAGGTTTGTATCAACTTCTTCTAATTAGCTACTAGACTTTAATCCTTGTCAGCACTCATATGTAAGAATTGATATATATATATATATATATATATATATATATATATATATATATATATATATATATATATATATATATATATATATATATATATATATATATGTACAAGCATTATTAACGTTATTCAATTAATAAAGTTTATATGTTTTTTCATAATTTTCTAAAACACCTAATGTTTCATTTCTAACCTTAGCAATAAACCACAACCATTGAGTGGATCCACCTATTTTTTAAGAAAAAAATCTTTTTATGACAATATTGTGACCCAGAATGGAGCAAAATTTTTATTTTCAGGTAGAGTACAATAAACTACACTCTCCTAGACATAAGAAGAAAAAACTTTACGTTGGGTGCAGAGTCACGCCCACATGCCGCGGAAGCGATATCACCTTAGAGAAGACCATGTTTTATATTCCCGTTTCGCGAAGGAAATAAGAATAGAAAGCAAATATCTCAACAAAGTGAGATACCCACTCTTCCTCTGAACAGTTCTAGGACTGAATCAAGGGAACCTACAAACAATAGCCAACACACAGTATATAGTAAAGACACGAGATTTACGTGGTTCGGCAAACTTGCCTACGTCCACAGGAGGGGTGATGGGAGATTCTACTATGAAGAAGAACACCGACGACTTGTACAATCCACAAGCTCGTCCCAAAAGATAAAGCTTTGATTTTTAACCCAAAAGAAATTGACCTCTCTCTTGTAAAATCTCTCTCTCTAGCCGCCGCCAAAGAACCCTCTCTTTTTCTTTTTTTTCTCCCCCACAAAAAACCCTAGGTTTAGATACCTATTTATAGGGAAATAAAAAAATACCTTCTCCTTTTTTTTGTGTCGCGCAGGATAACGAACCGGGGGGGTTTTGTGTCGCGCAGGGTAACGTGGGTGACCCCCACCCACGTTCCCAAGTTCACAATTCTCCACCTCGTACATCATTTGATAAACCTCAAATTTTGGACGAACACCAGAAAAACACCGCGAACATTACTAGAAAGATCTCTATCAGCCAAACCAGGCCAATCCAGCTGCACCATTATACCATGGTTGCCTACGTACCCTCTAACAGGAATCAAGCTAATCGTAGTTCTGCAATTCTCCATATAATCTCCACTTCACCTCATCACCGCCCCGAAGGGTCATGCCCTCTTGGGCAGATCAACACGGGCTGATATAAAATAAGTCCAAGCAATGCTTAAACTTGCTACCTGTGACCACCTTGGTTAACATGTCTGCGGGATTCTCATTCGTGTGCACCTTCATGAGAGAAACATCGCCTTCCTCTATGACATCTCGCACGAAATGAAACCTGACATCGATATGCTTGGTACGAGCATGATAAACTTAATTTTTTGCCAAGTGAATTGCACTCTGACTGTCGCACCATAAGTTCACGTTCTCCAGCTCAATCCCCAGATCATCTAGAAGATCCCACAATCACAATGCTTCCTTCACTCCCTCTGCTATGGCCATGTACTCAGCCTCTGTAGTAGAAAGTGTCACTGTAGCCTATAAGATCGATCGCCAACTAACCGGAGCCCCATGTATCTTGAATACATAATCAGTAGTCGATCGCCGTCTATCTACATCACCCGCATAATCAGAATCCATAAACCCATCAATCTGACATGTTTCTCCATCAAAACACAGACCCGTATCAACGGTACCCTTTAAGTACCTCAGGACCCACTTCACTGCTTCCCAGTGCGCCTTTCCCAGATTCGCCATGAATCTACTAACCACACTGACCGCCTGTGAAATATCTGGGCGTGTACACATCATTGCGTACATTAAGCTGCCAACTGCACTAGCATAGGGAACACGCTCCATGTGTGCTTTCTCTTTCGCTGTAGTGGGAGATTGTTTACCAGAAAGCCTAAAGTGTGGAGCCAATGTCACCACCGACTTAGCACTTTGCACCCTGAACCTCGCGATCACCCGCTCTATGTAACCCTTCTGACTCAAGAACAATTGTCGGTTCGCCCGCTCTCTTCTAATCTCTATACCCAGTATTTTTCTAGCAACGCCCATGTCCTTCATCTCGAACTCTTCACCAAGTTGAGATTTCAGCCTATCTATCTCCACTCTGCTCTTAGAAGCAATAAGCATGTCATCCACATACAAAAGGAGATAGATATAATTACCTCCACGAAGCTTTCGAATGTAAACGCAACAATCATAGTCGCTTCGGGAAAATCCATGCTTCAGCATAAAGGAGTCAAATCGCTTGTACCACTATCGGGGAGATTGCTTCAATCCATACAGTGACTTCTTCAAACGACACACATGATGCTCCTTGACCTCAACCTTATAGCTCTCAGGTTGATGCATATAGATCTCTTCATCCAAGTCTCCGTGCAAGAAGGCCGTTTTAACATCGAGTTGTTCCTGCTCAAGATCACCATGAGCAACAATACTCAATAGCACCCGAATAGAAGTGTGTTTCACCATCGGAGAAAAGATCTCATTGTAATCCACACCCTCTTTCTGTGCAAAGCCCTTAGCCACTAGCCTCGCCTTGTACCTTGTACCGCCGAGCTCTGAAAGATCTTTCTTTCTTTTAAACACTCACTTACAACCAATAGCTTTTCTTTCTACGGACAATGGGACCACCTCCCATGTTTGGTTCTTCCGAAGAGATTCCATCTCTTCCTCCATCGCAGCCAACCAACTCTCACTATCCTTGTCCTGAATAGCTTTCTTGAAGGAGACCGGCTCGTCCTCCTCCACCGAGAGTGCGTATTCAACCAAATTAACCTGCCCATAGTGCTTCAGGAGTTGGTCAGCCCCCAGCTTCTGTACCTGCTTGTATGCTAGTCTTGGCCTAGTAGAAGCCAAAATATCCTCGAGCTGCTATTATTGTAGTGTCTGTGTATTCTCCTGCTGAACCTCTTCCTGCTCAAGCTCATCATCTACCTGACTTCCCGCTTGAACACGACTAGAACCTGGTTGGTCTTTAGGTTCTATTTCAATAACTTGAGACTTAGAAATCTCAACAGTCCTAACACCATCATCCTTGGGCGCCCTAGCAATCATGAATTTCTCATCAAAGGTAACATCCTTGCTGATCACGAACTTCGAATCTTCCGTACACCAAAGTCGATAGCCTTTTACGCCCTTCGCATATCCCAAGAATATTGCCTTCTTGGCCCTCGCGTCAAGCTTTCCCTCGTTGACGTGATAGTAGGCGGTACATTCGAAAATTCTAAACCTATCATAATTTGCATGCTCCCTTGACCACACCCTATAGGGTGTATCACCATCCAATGTCGAATGTGGTGAACGGTTCACAATGTAACAAGTTGTAGCCACCGTTTCTGCCCACCATTCGTTGCCCAATCCAGCGTATGATCGCATACTCATTGCTTTCTCCCGTAATATTCGGTTCAGTCTCTCTGTGACCCCATTCTGCTGTGGTGTTGACCTGACTGTCTAGTGTCGAACAATTCCCTCCTGATCACAGAACTCCTTGAAAGCACCATCGTATACTGCACTGCTATCGATCTCGTCTTCAATTTCTTTCTCGTCCTATTCTCAACCATTGCTTTCCACTTCTTTAATGTCTCGAACGCCTCATTCTTATGCTTCAGAAAGTAAATCCAAGCATACCTCGAATAGTTATCTATGAACGAGACAAAATATCTGGAACCACCCTTAGAAGTTGTCTGAGCCGGACCCTAAACATCCGTGTGCACATAATCTAGTATCCCTCTGCTCTTAGACTTGCTTCTCAGAAACTGGACCCTGTGTGCCTTTCCATACACACAATCCTCGCAAAAATCCATGCTAGGTTTCTTCAGATTCTTCAGCAGACCCTCTTTACCAAGCAAAACTAGACCCTTCTCTGACATGTGCCCAAGCCGCCTATGCCATAACCCTGTGTGCTCACATGGGTGTCCACCACTTCCTTCGGTTCAACATTTGCATCTCCGTCACCGTCGTGCACGAGAGAGTATATAAATTACCGTGACGAACACCCTTCATCACTACAAGGGAACCCCGAACAACCTTCTTCACTCCGTTCTCCATAACAATTCTGCAACTGTCGGAGTCCAATGCACCAATTGAGATAAGATTCTTCCGCAAGTCGGGAACATGCCTCACATCCGTCAAGATTCGGACCACTCCATCATGCATCTTGATTTTGATATTACCTAGCCCCACCGTTTACAAGCATGGTTGTTCCCCATCAATACGGTTCTACCATCAATACCTCTTTAGATAGTAAATCACTTCCTATTTGGACACATGTGGTAAGAGCAACCAGAATCAAGTATCCACTTCCCGGAGACATCCTCATCACCCGTGACGATACAGCACTCCTTATCGCTCCCTTCCTCTGAAATGTAGCTCACCTCTTCTTTACCCTCTCTTCTCTCAGTCTTGTTGTTGTTGTTCTTTCCACCTACTCTCTTATTTGGACAGTCGACCTTGAAATGCCCAACTTCACCGCATTTGATACACGATTTTCTCACAAGAGGTCTCGATTTAGATCTAGACTTTCCTCCCCTGCCTTTTCCTCGCTCATTGCTCCTTCCTCTAGCAAATAATCCTTGTGCTTGTTCTTTGTTACCACCAGTAGTCATGTCACTGGTTGCAATCTTTCGAAGATCATCCGCTAGAAGCGCCGTTCTAGTCTCATCCATCGTCAAATCATCTCCTACAAGAATCAGTGTTTGCATCAGGTTCTCATAAGACTTCGACAGAGACAGAAGTAGTAGAGGCGCCTGATCCTCATCTTCAACTTTCACGTCTATGTCTTTTAAGTCTAATATGATCCTATCAAACCTGTTGATGTATTCCCGAATTGATGAGCCCGCCTCCATCTTGTAAGTATACAATTTAGATTTTAAATAGATCCGGTTCGTTAGACTCTTCGTCATGAAGGTACTTTCTAACTTCGACCACACGCCCGCAACCGTTTCCTCTCCATCTACCAAGAAAGCTACATCACTTTCAAGGCATAGGATAATCGACGCCCGTGCTTCCAGATCCAGCTCCTCCCAATTATCATCAGACATATCCTTGTGCTTCTTCTCTTTTCCAGCCAAAGCCTTGTGCAATTTTTGCAAAATCAATGAGTTTTCATCTGCATCCTCCAATAGGAAAAATTATTCTTCCCATTAAACTTTTCAATCTCGTATTTTTCCACTTTGACCGATTTACTGGTAGACGCCATTCTCCGTTTGTATTAATAAATCCGCTTCACTCAGAAAATTACCGAGCACCACCTCAAACCAGAAGCTACACCACTTCCAATCTAAATAACAGCTCTGATACCAATTGTTGGGCGCAGAGTCACGCCCACATGCCGCAAAAGCGATATCACCTGAGAGAAGGCCCTGTTTTATATTCCTGTTTCGCGAAGGAAACAAGAATAGAAAGCAAATATCTCAACAAAGTGAGATATCCACTCTTCTTCTCAACAGTTCTAGGACTGAATCAAGGGAATCTATAAACAATAGCCAACACACAGTAAATAGTAAAGACACGAGATTTACGTGGTTCGGCAAATTTGCCTACGTCCACGGGAGGGGTGAGGGAAGATTCTACTATGAAGAAGAACACCGACGATCTGTACAATCCACAAGCTCGTCCCAAAAGATAAAGCTTTGATTTTTAACCCAAAAGAAATTGACCTCTCTCTTGTAAAATCTCTCTCTAGCCGCCGCCAAAGAACCCTCTCTTTTTCTTCTTTTTCTCCCCCACGAAAAACCCTAGGTTTAGATAACTATTTATAGGGAAATAAAAAAATACCCTCTCCTTTTTTTTTGTCGCGCAGGGTAACGAACCGAGGGGGTTTTGTGTCGCGCAGGGTAACGTGGGTGGCCCCCACCCACGTTCCCATGTTCACACTTTACACTTTCTTCAAGCCAAAAAAATTAAATTTGCGAAGCTTAGATGAAATACTTGCTCTGCACAACTACAATTCCAACTCCAACTCCGACTAATTAAGGGTTAAATATTACAGATTCACTGTTTGCGTTGCAGGGGTTATCACTTATTGACCTCTAAATTATTTTACAGTGGACCGCTAGCTTGATGTCCAAACTTGATTATCTCTTTGTTATTTATATCTATACTAAACAAAATAGGAGAAAATAATAGAACTAATCCATTTCATAATGATGAACTAGAGGAATGACAACTTTGATCAATGAAATGGATGAGTGCACTGGATTCTTTCTCAAAAATTAGGGGATCTCTCTGTAATACACTGGAGATCAGGCTACAACACCTCATATGATATCTATGTGGCACGTACAGATAAAAGAGAGATAACTTTGTTCAAATATCAAGAGCTCTTGGTATTGATAGGAAATGCAGGATAAGTGAAAATGGCGTATATGCGCTAATCACGACATAAGAAGTAAGGAAGTATCATAATTTATCAATGGTTTAATTGCACAATGACCTTCTGTAGCGTCGTTGTTTTGAACATACTATCTCCGTAGTTTCATTGTTGCAGATAGACCTCCTGGATTATTTTTTTTAAAAAATACCCTTTTATCCTAAGTGAAATTTTGGCAGTTGCCCAAAGTGAAATTAATAAGTCTATTCGAGGGGTAAAAGAGTCAAAAAGAATATAATCCAGGAGTCCATCTGCAACAATGAAGCTACAGGGATAGTAAGTGAAAAACAACATACCTCAAGGGGTCTATGTGCAATTAACTCATTTATGAAAGGTGTATTATTGTATGGGACAAGGAATTATGATGTAAAAAGACCAAACTGCCCATTACTAACTCCTCCCTATAAGAAAACAAACTCCTCCCTTTTGTTCCTCTATGCTTATTATTATTTCAGTTAAAAGAGAGATTCAGAGCTGAAGATGTTGGCTGTGTTCAGTGGAGAGATGGTGGAGGCACCACCGGAGCTGGTGGCCGCCGGGAGCAGAACCCCGTCGCCGAAAACTCGGGGATCGGAGCTCGTGACTCGATTCCTTCGGAGCTCAGAGCCTGCAGTTTCTCTGCAGATTGGCTCCTTTGCTCATTTAGCTTATTCTCATGCTCACCAGTCTCCCTTCAGGCCGAGGTTTGTTTCTTAAATTTTTGTAGAGGGAGGTTGATAATCAAATTAATCCCAAATGTTAAGTGTTTATTATGTATTTAGATTGGGGACTGATTGGACCTTTTGAAAAATGATATTGATCTTAAACAGAGATTGTGAATCAAAACCAATCCAGAATCTTAATTACTAAATATTGGTATATCAAGTTTCTATTGTTATGTAGTTAATTATGTACAGCACAACTCTATTTGTAGGAGATGAGAGCTATTTAAAAGCCAATAATTATCACAAGGATATTATGTCATCCTTTATGTAGGATTTTTTAAAACTTAATCTGAGCTCTGAACTGATGAAGGCCTTTTACCAATTTAATTCTTTTACTTTTTATGCACAAGAAAAAAAATCTGAACATTTTAATTGACATGAATATTCTCGCTTTTATTTGAATAAGATAAGGTGAGCAATCTATTGCTCCCTGAATTCAAGTTTACTGCATCTCTCAGAAAGTATAGTATGTATATTGTTTCTGAGAAGAAAATAAAATCCTTGAAGATCCAAAACAAGGAAAGGAGGAGTAGTCAGAATATTTCAAACTTGAGTCCTGATTTCTCAATTGGAAACATTAAAATTGCAAGAGGAAATAACTTGCAAGAAAGTGGTCAGTGCTGCAAAGTTAACAAATGAAACCGAAGTAATAAGCAATATTTATGGGCAGAAAATTGAAGAGTCCATATATCTTTTAAGGTACCTGATCATGACATTTCACAGAAAAGAGGCTTCACATCCATTTCTTGCTTTTTCTATTTAAAACTAGGCAGCTATAGATTCAATAATTACAATTTTTTCAATGTTTGTTTAGTCCTTTTCTAATGTGATCAACACACATAATTGTTGTTCATGTGTGCACATCAATCCATTCCTAACTGTGTATTTGTGCTCATTATTTTATCACCAACTAGTTTCTATACATCAAACATCTTTTTTCGAGTTAATTGCGGATGGACCCCGTCTACTATCGCCTTGTTGCTAATAGATTCCCTGTATTTCTATTGCCGCATATAGACCCCTGAGTGAAATTTATTTGACTATTTTACCCTCAGAAGGTCTATTTGTTCAAAAACAAATTCTCTCCCTCTGAGGGTAAAAGAGTTAAAAAAAATCACTCAGGGGTCTATATGCAACCATAGAAATACAGCAGGCCTATTTGCAATTGGACGATAGTATAGGGGGTCTATCCGCAACTAATCCTTAATATTTCACTTAAAACTTAAGTTCTTCAATGGTTCTTTTATTGAACAATTCGTGAATTTCTCGTACTATATCTTAACTTCATCAATAATAGAACTACATTGGGTATGTGCAGGTTATTTGCAGCCAAGGATGACATATTCTGCATATTTGAAGGAGTTCTTGATAACCTTGGCAGCCTAAGGCAACACTATGGCTTATCAAAGGGAGCAAATGAGGCTATGCTGCTGATAGAAGCCTATAAGACTCTCAGAGACCGAGCTCCACATCCAACCAACTTCATGCTCGGTCACCTTAACGGGAATTTCTCCTTCGTTATCTTCGACAAAGCCACTTCAACCTTGCTCGTATCGTCAGTAAGTATAGATGTATATGTCATGAATAATATGAAAGATAAATTACCAAAAATCCCTCTTTAGATTTCAAGATTGCATGTACTTTCATGTAAACATGTACATGATTAATATATTGAAAGCTGACAATTAATTACGTCATAAAACATGATCACTATTTAACTAGAGATTGAATTGAGAGGGTAAAGAATCACTACCAAAACTTTAGGGGGATTCTTTTTTTCATATAATTTGTTCTAATATGAATATGTTTTGTTTAATACTTGAATGTAATTGACAGGATCCTGAGGGCAAGGTTCCGTTATATTGGGGGATAACTTCGGATGGATGTATTGCTTTTTGTAACGATGTGGATTTGCTTAAAGGATCATGTGGCAAGTCACTTGCACCATTTCCTCAAGGTAAATCTACAACTGAAATTGAAGCAAAATAGAATGATACAAATTAATACCAACATTTTTGTTCTAACTATACCGGATTTATTTATACATTGTAGGCTGTTTCTATTCAAATAAGCTTGGAGGGTTGAAGAGCTATGAGAAGCCCAAGAACAAAGTGACCGCAAAACTAGCAAATGATGAGGAATTGTGTGGTGCCACTTTTCAGGTAACAATTAGTTATGGGACCAAATCCAATTTATTTTCCAGATATAACTATATGAATAAGATTTATAGACGGCAATATTTCATATATAACTCATAATCTACTTAAGGATTTACAACATAAGTAGATCTCATAGAGTTATTGAAATTAAAACATGCTCCATTCAAATTATTCATCGTCTTTTAACTATTTAATTTGTCGATACCCATCAACTATTAGAGCAAATTGTACATTGCATTGACTACTAATTCCTGTTTAATGTCGATATTTTCAGGTGGAAGAGAGCTCGGTTGCTATGGAGACATATTAGAAGTTTATTTGTAATCTCCATGTCCAAGCAAGAGAGCATATATTGTACAGGAAAAGGAGGTCATGTACTGTAGCACTCTGTAAATTGTGGGCATATGGAGATGAGTTGAGCTTGAGCTTGATTTACCTGAGTAATGTATGCGTAATGAAATAAGAGCAGTATGTTATGTGGGCTTTCTTCTTTTATTTTCTGATGTAATGTAAAATTTGTTTGTCAATGTAAAAGTAGATGCTTACAAAAAGTAGGAAAATCTTCTCTCAAGTTACTTTAGTAATCTACAGATACAAGAATACTTGATGCCTGAATGATAATCCGAGTAGACTCGGGATCACCTAAGCTGAAGGCATTGGAGTGAGCTGACGATCCAAAAGCAGGAATAGGCGAAAAAAGTTCCTATGGAGAGGCCTCAATTAAGGAGTGCAATGCAAGGAGAAAGGAGAGGGTGATCCTTGACATATTAGTACAATCACTATTAGTGCAGTCATTTCTCTATCAGTCCAGTTTTGATTGCACTAGTAGACAACAATGACTGCATTGATGACATAACTAATGTGTGCATAAAAATTCATGATATGTCAGTACAATCACTATTAATCCAGTCATTTGTCTATCAATCTCGTTTTGATTGCACTAGCAGGCAACAATAACTGCATTAATGATATAACTAACGTGTACATCAAGATCCGTGATATATTAGCCCCTCTCCTCCTCTTATGGTATTCTAAGTGCGCTGCTTTCCTTCTCTTATGGTATTCTAAGTGCTAACTCCAATAGCAACTAAGCTTGGTAGAAGTCCAAAACAATGTGATATACTAAAACAAACACTATAAATACACCTACTTCTATAATTACAAAATGTTAAAACTGAACTGTGCAAATGTGACTACAACCGTATGCTACAGAAATCACAGCAACAGCAGTTACATTCAACTAGTTACTTACGTTACAATTAAAAATTGTGGGGAACAAAACATCCCCAAAATCAGAGGTAAACCCTCCAATTGAACCTTATGAAGCTCGCCTCACAGATAGAATCTCGGACTAACGATAACAATATAGATGCCGATGATGATTATTATTATTAACGTATGTGTAACTTTGGTTTGCTATCATCCTCTATATGCCATTCAGTGATATATTTTGTTAAGTATTGCCACCTTCATAGAAGCCTGCAGCATATATTAGCATCCGAGGTCCAAAATAAAGGCCCATAGGCTACATAATTTGAGCCCATGGGAGCCAAAAGTCTAAACCAGGAGTTGTTGTATGCTTAATGGCAGAGTTATAGGGGCTCTCTTGTTGGCGAACATAGGAGTTTGTTGAGCAAGGAAGACATGTATGGACTTCTAACTTCCCGTGGGAGCTTTTAAATTTGTGACATAAGGAAATCTATCAGGAAATATTACATGAGAATTTACATAATTATACAAAGGGTTATGTACAAATACATCTTATAGACTATGGGATATGAGTGTAAATTACTTATTATTCATGTTCTATTTTGTTGTACACCTCCTCATTCTACAACACCGTGTTTTTCATTTGTTTTTAAAATTATGTGAGAATCACGTGATGATCAGAGTTAGACACCTATTAAATACATTCCAGGATATTTTCACACAGAGTTTTGTAAACTAATGGGAAAATAACATCTTCATGGGGCCAGCAGATGTGCATGCTAGTAAAACAAAACATGACTGGTAAATAACTCATAATTGACAAATCATAAAAAAAATATTCCATCTTCATGGGAGAAAAAGACGTGAAGGTATGAAATTGAATGGAAACATGAGCGCAGACGTTCATGGATGCAAATTGAAAAGGAAAAAAAAAAAAAAAACGTGAGGATATGATTGAATCCAAGACAAGGCGCTAATAATAGTGTAGTGGTCTCATTCAGCGTTTGAGGCCGAAACTGAGCGCGTCCGCATCGACCCGCGCTTTATTCCAATCCATCCACGTCTAAATCCCTTGCGCTTATCCTAAAATTGCAAACCTATATATACTCACATTGATCTTATATCTTCCTCTTAACTCATTGGATTGAATTCAATTGAATTGAGAGATTAGGTGCAAACTTAACAAACATCTTCTCTTCATGGAAATCACGGAGAAGATGAACAAGGCTAAGGATTTGGAAGGATTGTCAACCTTCAATATGCGCTCTCTCTCGGTTCATCTCCCTCAAAAGTAAGGACCGTTACCTACTTAATACATACATGTTTATATTTTAGGAAATAGTTTACGATCGTTTATAGAAATGCTCATAAGCAAATCCTATACATTAGCTTCAAAAATAATTCCGTGGATGAAAACTTTGCAATGGGATATAAATGGTTAGAAATAACAGAGTTTCTATTCCAAAATTTTGAGGTCGGCCAGATAAAATATCATATACCTGGAACCACGTTAACGAGCTCCTTGATCTGTTTCTTAGTCTAAATCATGTTGTGGTTCCATAGTACTACAATTTTCTTGAATAGAGAGGAATTGATCTTCACATTGGTCTATAAAACAATATAAGCTGGGATGTGGATAATTATCAATAGCCCTCGCATTTTTCTGGACTAATTGTAGGGATTAGCTAGTTATTCTCTAGACATTTTTGTTACCAGTTAGACCTCCTAATGTCCAAACAGTTCTATGCTTCTACAACTCTTTAGAATAAAAAACTATAATCCTCAACTCTCACCATAGCTACAGAGCTTTAATCCGGCGGCTGAGACATTTTAAGATGATATCAGAGCATTCAAAGTTTTGACTGTAGGGACTTCAAGAATAACTATAGGAGATTAGGTCTTTATCCAACACCACGAACAATGAAATATCAATAGAGAGATAATCCTGAGTGACTACGAAAAATACTAACGTCTCTTGTTCTTCACAGGAGGAAAGGATTGTCAAAATATTTCTCTGGCAAAGCGCGGTCTTTTGCCAGTCTAAGCGATGCAAAGTGCATAGAGGATCTTCAAAAGGCAGAGCTTCCAGAGGCAAAGAGGAGAAAATACTCAAATCAACAAGAGAGGAAAGAATCAAGTAGCAGTTCCTACTGCAGGTCCTCTCTTGGGGTGTAGATTAAAATGTACAGTTCTTTTGTGTTATCACAAGTTTGTATAGAATGAGAAAGAAAATGTCATTTAAATATCACTTCGATGAGAACTCATAATTTTTCTTTATCGTTGCCAGATTAAAACGTTGTATTTGACAGGGAAAAGTAAAGTTAACAAGAAAAGTAATGATCATTTATTCTTATTACATGCCAACTAATGTTAGTTTTCTTGTTTCTCCTAATAGTTTGAAGGAAAGCAGTTAACATGCAAGAGAAACACTATGCAAATTGCTTAAATAATCATTTAAAACATATAATACCTGAAATTAAACAAATAACGAATAAATAAATTACTTAGAAATTTGCTTCAGAAACTCAAATCACCTAACAAACACAAAGGGTGAGAAGGATAAAAGACAGCAATGTATCCATTGAAACTCCCGAGCTCGGATCATAAATATCAGGGAACTAGGCGAATACAAATACCAACAGAAATAACCAAAATATTACAGTGTAAACGTGTTGGACAACAAAGACAAGTACCTGTTCAACCATAAACACATCTACAAGATAGTTTATCTGGATACCTGTTCAACCATAAACACATCTACAAGATAGTTTATCTGGAACTGATCATAGCAAAAATATAAGACCTTAGCAACTTTATATTCTACCCTAGCACCTAAGCTTGATCACTAGCAACTTTAGATACTACCCTAGCACCAAGCTTGATCACTTTTAATTGCCAATATTGGGGCATAGGATTCTACATAAAAATGTTATCTCATTTTCAAAGATGATAGTCCAGATGATGAGAAGAAACTCAAGCACCTGCAAAGGTGAGAGAACAAAATTTTCAAACTTCACAATATGAAGTAGCAACAATAACCAGTTACGTAAAACCCAAGGTCCAATGGAAGTGACATGGACCAAGTGTAGTAATACAAGGTCCATAGCAGCTTTAAGATTACTCGTGGTGCCTCTTTTCATCACTATTTTTCAACCTGGCTATGTGTGAAACCGGACTCTTCAGAAAATGCAGTATAGGAAGCAAACTGAACGGCAAATGTTGCTAACATACTACTAACAACCAAAAGTGGTATTCTTCAAAATGTAAATGGTAATGTTTACAGGCAACCTTGATGTCAAACATGTCATTGGCACATTAACTCCCAAAATGTCTGTTCACAAGTGCAGAAAGCATACGGTAGATCAACTAGAATTTAGGATAATAAACATCATGGTCGGTTAAATAAAGATACAAGCCAATGGTAGCAGAGGCAAGCCACATTTTCCATCTATATGAAATTGTTTATCTCAAGCACAAAGAAAAATCAAGCAATCCGTGAAGACACACAGATTCCAAACCTCTGATAGAATGGGTCGATAATCCTCAATATCTTCTCCTTGGAGGACTCCTTGAACGGTGAGCACGTGGTGATCTATTGAAGGAAGAACATAGAAAGACGACAAGAAAGGGAAATGAATTAGGTTTATGAAAAACAACAAGGCCATTGCAACCGTCATGCATCAAAATTATCAATACACTGGATAGAAAGATGTAAATATCAACATGAAAATGTAAATATCAAGGTGAAAAATGTGGTAATCATATTAAGAATAAAAAAATGGTACACAAAAAACAAAGAAGTACATGAGTAGTATATGTCCTAAATTTCAGCTCAGCAAGAAGCAAAGAAGCATGATTTGTTACAAACTTGATTTTGAACGACAGTAGAAATTACAAAACATAACATGATCACATCTTTGAGTAGAGTGGTCTTCTGTTAGACCTATACATGTGTATGTTCATGCATCTTAATGTAATGAAACACGCATATACACAAGTTCAGAAGTTCGTTTTTCTAATATTCTACAGTTCTATTGTGGATTTCTAACCATAACTAAAGGTCCTGGTAAGAGTTGCAATTCAAGAGGTCTGAATACTTAATTAAGGATAACATTTCATTAACAAACTGCAATAACATATATCAAAATTTTAAATCATGCAAAGCACGTGGATCAAAATAGTAGCTCTGCATATAAAAAACGCATACTGTTAAAACAATTAGTTTAACAATTGTATGCATCAAAAGGAAGGACTAGAAAAACCCGAGTCTTACAGAGTGAATGTGACATAACATTGTTAAGGTTATTGGTAGAAGTTAAATTCATAGCAGCACGCATGCACGGAAAGGGACACCAAGTTTATATAGAGTATAATTTATACATTTATGGGGAGATATATTTCTCACAAGACTAGACATGCAAAAGTCATACTGACAAGACTTTATACTTAAAAGAAGAGAATGATACTCTTTACACTTGCGAGTGTACATGAAATATATTTTATCTGGATACCTGTTCAACCATAAACACATCTACAAGATAGTTTATCTGGATACCTGTTCAACCATAAACACATCTACAAGATAGTTTATCTGGATACCTGTTCAACCATAAACACATCTACAAGATAGTTTATCTGGATACCTGTTCAACCATAAACACATCTACAAGATAGTTTATCTGGATACCTGTTCAACCATAAACACATCTACAAGATAGTTTATCTGGATACCTGTTCAACCATAAACACATCTACAAGATAGTTTATCTGGATACCTGTTCAACCATAAACACATCTACAAGATAGTTTATCTGGATACCTGTTCAACCATAAACACATCTACAAGATAGTTTATCTGGATACCTGTTCAACCATAAACACATCTACAAGATAGTTTATCTGGATACCTGTTCAACCATAAACACATCTACAAGATAGTTTATCTGGAACTGATCATAGCAAAAATATAAGACCTTAGCAACTTTATATTCTACCCTAGCACCAAGCTTGATCACTAGCAACTTTAGATACTACCCTAGCACCAAGCTTGATCACTTTTAATTGCCAATATTGGGGCATAGGATTCTACATAAAAATGTTATCTCATTTTCAAAGATGATAGTCCAGATGATGAGAAGAAACTCAAGCACCTGCAAAGGTGAGAGAACAAAATTTTCAAACTTCACAATATGAAGTAGCAACAATAACCAGTTACGTAAAACCCAAGGTCCAATGGAAGTGACATGGACCAAGTGTAGTAATACAAGGTCCATAGCAGCTTTAAGATTACTCGTGGTGCCTCTTTTCATCACTATTTTTCAACCTGGCTATGTGTGAAACCGACTCTTCAGAAAATGCAGTATAGGAAGCAAACTGAACGGCAAATGTTGCTAACATACTACTAACAACCAAAAGTGGTATTCTTCAAAATGTAAATGGTAATGTTTACAGGCAACCTTGATGTCAAACATGTCATTGGCACATTAACTCCCAAAATGTCTGTTCACAAGTGCAGAAAGCATACGGTAGATCAACTAGAATTTAGGATAATAAACATCATGGTCGGTTAAATAAAGATACAAGCCAATGGTAGCAGAGGCAAGCCACATTTTCCATCTATATGAAATTGTTTATCTCAAGCACAAAGAAAAATCAAGCAATCCGTGAAGACACACAGATTCCAAACCTCTGATAGAATGGGTCGATAATCCTCAATATCTTCTCCTTGGAGGACTCCTTGAGCGGTCATAGCCGCCATCTCTGCGGCGATGCCACGCAGATCCTCCTTTTCTGTTAAATCTTTGTCGAAAGGTATACTCTTTCTCCTCTTCTTCTTACTCCTCTTCTCCTATTATTTTGATTTATTTTTGATTCCTCCAACATTTGATCAATTTTATTGTTAATGTTTTGAGATCAACTTTTACTGATTGATCTGAGAAATTTTGGAAGAATTTTGAGTTATTTGTGACGTAATTTGAGATGAAGCTGCTCTAGGGTTTATTGATCTCAAAACGTAAATTTATACAAAAATTAATCTGAGAAATTGTTGATTTTTTCCTGCGTAGAGACTGTTTTATTTGTGGATTGCTAGGGGGGAAATGTTCTTGGCCGTTCTTTTTTTTTTTGGGAATTTGATTCATATGAAATGTTCTTGGCCGTTCTCTGTCTGCAAATCAACCTTGAAGGCTGATTGTTAAAGGTAAAAAATGATGAAATAAATGAGATTTTCAATATACCTAAATGATTTAAGTGTCTCAAGTGGGAGAAAGCTTAAAAATAGTTCATGCTAATTCTTGATTAAGTCCCCTACAGCCAACGAGCTGGGCTTATCAAATTATAAGTGAGAATGGATAATGACTATTATTTAAATGCACAATCTTAGAACAAAACTATAGGGTACCTAAATGATAATGACTATTTTTTGTATGCCTCATTGTTAACAACCACGTTTCTTGGGTATTTTCTTATTATGCCTCTTTGGGTTGATGATATGTTAATTATAATAGATGTCAAACGCAATTCATGATGTTGAAGTAGTGGTCGAGATTATAATAGATGTCAAACACAATTCATGATGTTAGCCCAGAGCACCTTCATCAAATGGCAAACTTTTGAGATCGTTTGGCCCAAAGGATATGGACTAATCACAATGGATGATAAAATTGTGTACTATATATTGATAACTTAATACATGTTATATTATTAATATGCTTTGAAATTGATCTATGCATCATTAATATCATTGAACTAAGTTAAACTGTTTATGATAATTATTTTCTTTTTCCCCTTTTTTAGATCAATAATGAAAGGGAAACAATCATGCGGTGATGGCAACACCGGCGGTGCATCGGCTAGTTGTTGCCGGCACCGGTCACCAACACCGTGTGGTTTCGTCGGTAATGGTGGCGGTGGCGGCGGGAAGGATATCGGTGTTGATAAGGACTGGAACTAGTGTTTGATGATATTTGAAAAATACTTTTTTAAAAACCACAATGGTGTTTTCAAAACACTTAGGAGAAGAAACACAACACCAATGTGTTTTTCTAGAAAAACACAACAAGAAAAACACGTTGGAAGCCAAACAAAGTCTTACTTTTTGAAAAAGAGATTGATATAGTAAGACTAGCTCATGGTTGGTGTTATTCTTATGCCTGATGTGATCATTAAGTCTAGATGTGACTTCACTATCTCATCTTCTAAAAGTACTATAGTAAATGCTTATGAAAAAAAAAGTTGCTTTTTGACAAGGAGATTGATATAGTAGGACTAGGTCATTGTTGGTATTGTTCTTACGCCTGATGTGACCATTAAGTCTAGATGTGACTTTGCCATCTCTTCTTCTAAAAGTACTTTACACTTCATAACACCTACACCTTTTTTTCTAGTTATCAAATAAGGCTAAGATAGCAAAGCACAATAATGTGTTCCATAAAGTATAAGTAATTAGTAAATACAATTCAATCACTTGAAATTGGATCACTTCTGTGATGTTAGTTGTTAATTGAAAAAAAAATGTAGAAAATAGCAAGCTACAGGGCCATGCATGAAAATATGTCAACAAAACAACGTGAATTATGCCATTCCTATAAAACGAAAGTCAATATATGCTAAAAACTGAAACTATGTATTATTACTTTCCCCGTCCCCTAAAACCTATTCAGCAGACTGCATTCTGCAAATGCAGAAGAAAACACAGGCAACATCAAATTTTACAGGACACGTATATTCTTTCTTTTCTTGTCCTAGTAAAGTTATAAAATTGATATAGAGATGTGGGCTTGAGTTGGAAGAAGATGGGTGTGATGTGGATAAACTAAGGTGAATAAAAGTTCCCCATTTTCTGATTACTTTCTCTTTGAGATAGTCTAACTTACCACATGCCACCTGATTGTGAGTCTGAACTGAAACACCAACTGCAAGCCCCCTGGTAGTCAGATTTCTTCAATAATAATACAGATTAATGTTTTACAGTTTTCTAATACTTTTCATGGTTTAAGAATTTCCTTTGATCAAATCCTTTCATTGGTTAGTCATTAAGAAAAAAACACTTAATTGTATATATTCTGTTAGTTGAGCGAGAAGGTGGTGAAGGATGCATTGACCAACATGTCTGAGTTGTTTTTTTTTTACTAGCAGATGCCATGAAATGAACTATTATTTATAGTGCTTTTCTTTTTCAGAAACACCAGCATCTCATGTTTGACCTCTTTTCCTGGGCTCCTCGCTCATCTACGCTACCAACATACCATTTTGCACGAACAATAATAACTTGTCAATCATTCCTATTTAATTTTCTTTTTTGACTCATCTGAGGTATTTCTCGAAAGGTTCAGTGAAGGCTTCATTGTTGTTATTTTACATCCTTAACAAGTAATAGTACATAGAATTTCAGTTTTGCATTACTTATATATATATATATATATATATATATATATATATATATATATATATATATATATATATATATATATATATATATATATATATATATATATATATATATATATATGAGATTAATGGGTATCCTTGTCATATGAGGGATTCCCTCATATCTGTTGAGGTGGCACAATCTCCACCAAGCTAATAAAGTAGGAGAGAATGTCTCTTATTTTATTAGAAGCATACTTGGTGGAGATTGTGCCACCTAAGTTTATATGATGAAAATCCCTCATATGATAAGGATACTATTAATCTCTCTCTCTATATATATATATATATATATATATATATATATATATATATATATATATAGAGAGAGAGAGCAAGGCTCCTATGAACTTAAGTTCATAATGAATAGTGGTGCACCAACTTTTCTAACCACTCATCTTGCTTTGGGATCCGTGAAAGATATAAAGCCCACTTTGAGATTTGTGCATCACAAATCTCAAGACAAGATAGTGGATAAAAAGTTGGCACCACTATTCATTATGAACTTAAGTTCATAGGAGCCTTGCTATATATATATATATATATATATATATATAGATTTGTGATGCACAAATCTCAAAGTGGGCTTTATATCTTTCACGGATCCCAAAGCAAGATGAGTGGTTAGAAAAGTTGGTGCACCGCTATTCATTATGAACTTAAGTTCATAGGGCATGAGCAATACTCCATGAACTTAAGTTCATAATGAATAGTGGTGCACCAACTTTTCTAACCACTCATCTTGCTTTGGGATCCGTGAAAGATATAAAGCCCACTTTGAGATTTGTGCATCACAAATCTCAAGACAAGATGAGTGGATAAAAAGTTGGCACCACTATTCATTATGAACTTAAGTTCATAGGAGCCTTGCTATATATATATATATATATATATATATATATATATATATATAGAGCAAGGCTCTATGAACTTAAGTTCATAATGAATAGTGGTGCCAACTTTTTATCCACTCATCTTGTCTTGAGATTTGTGATGCACAAATCTCAAAGTGGGCTTTATATCTTTCATATATATATATATAGCAAGGCTCCTATGAACTTAAGTTCATAATGAATAGTGGTGCCAACTTTTTATCCACTCATCTTGTCTTGAGATTTGTGATGCACAAATCTCAAAGTGGGCTTTATATCTTTCACGGATCCCAAAGCAAGATGAGTGGTTAGAAAAGTTGGTGCACCGCTATTCATTATGAACTTAAGTTCATAGGGCATGAGCAATACTCCATGAACTTAAGTTCATAATGAATAGTGGTGCACCAACTTTTCTAACCACTCATCTTGCTTTGGGATCCGTGAAAGATATAAAGCCCACTTTGAGATTTGTGCATCACAAATCTCAAGACAAGATGAGTGGATAAAAAGTTGGCACCACTATTCATTATGAACTTAAGTTCATAGAGCCTTGCTCTATATATATATATATATATATATATATATATATAGATTTGTGATGCACAAATCTCAAAGTGGGCTTTATATCTTTCACGGATCCCAGCAAGATGAGTGGTTAGAAAAGTTGGTGCACCGCTATTCATTATGAACTTAAGTTCATAGGGCATGAGCAATACTCCCATGAACTTAAGTTCATAATGAATAGTGGTGCACCAACTTTTCTAACCACTCATCTTGCTTTGGGATCCGTGAAAGATATAAAGCCCACTTTGAGATTTGTGCATCACAAATCTCAAGACAAGATGAGTGGATAAAAAGTTGGCACCACTATTCATTATGAACTTAAGTTCATAGGAGCCTTGCTATATATATATATATATATATATATATATAGATTTGTGATGCACAAATCTCAAAGTGGGCTTTATATCTTTCACGGATCCCAAAGCAAGATGAGTGGTTAGAAAAGTTGGTGCACCGCTATTCATTATGAACTTAAGTTCATAGAGCATGAGCAATACTCCCATGAACTTAAGTTCATAATGAATAGTGGTGCACCAACTTTTCTAACCACTCATCTTGCTTTGGGATCCGTGAAAGATATAAAGTTCACTTTGAGATTTGTGCATCACAAATCTCAAGACAAGATAGTGGATAAAAAGTTGGCACCACTATTCATTATGAACTTAAGTTCATAGGGCATGAGCAATACTCCATGAACTTAAGTTCATAATGAATAGTGGTGCACCAACTTTTCTAACCACTCATCTTGCTTTGGGATCCGTGAAAGATATAAAGCCACTTTGAGATTTGTGCATCACAAATCTCAAGACAAGATGAGTGGATAAAAAGTTGGCACCACTATTCATTATGAACTTAAGTTCATAGAGCCTTGCTCTATATATATATATATATATATATATATATAGATTTGTGATGCACAAATCTCAAAGTGGGCTTTATATCTTTCACGGATCCCAAAGCAAGATGAGTGGTTAGAAAAGTTGGTGCACCGCTATTCATTATGAACTTAAGTTCATAGAGCATGAGCAATACTCCTATGAACTTAAGTTCATAATGAATAGTGGTGCACCAACTTTTCTAACCACTCATCTTGCTTTGGGATCCGTGAAAGATATAAAGCCCACTTTGAGATTTGTGCATCACAAATCTCAAGACAAGATGAGTGGTTAGAAAAGTTGGTGCACCGCTATTCATTATGAACTTAAGTTCATAGGAGCCTTGCTATATATATATATATATATATATATATATATATATATATATATATAGCAAGGCTCCTATGAACTTAAGTTCATAATGAATAGTGGTGCCAACTTTTTATCCACTCATCTTGTCTTGAGATTTGTGATGCACAAATCTCAAAGTGGGCTTTATATCTTTCATATATATATAGAGCAAGGCTCTATGAACTTAAGTTCATAATGAATAGTGGTGCCAACTTTTTATCCACTCATCTTGTCTTGAGATTTGTGATGCACAAATCTCAAAGTGGGCTTTATATCTTTCACAGATCCCAAAGCAAGATGAGTGGTTAGAAAAGTTGGTGCACCGCTATTCATTATGAACTTAAGTTCATATGAGCCTTGCTCTATATATATATATATATATTACCATCATGCCTCAATATTCAGGTCATACTTTTTTCATTTGATACATAAAACTTAGGCTAAATTCATATCGTAGTTCGTTTTTGTGTGTGTGTGTGTGAGTATTTGCATCTTTCATCCCCATCTTCTCCATTATTTACTTCCTGTCCCCCCTGTCCCCGACAATATCACTTGCTATTGCTACATAACATATGGTGTTCGTACGCACTCGAACCTGACATTCGACATTGAGTTTTGGTGCTTCGTGCAAAATAGGGTCCAGAGGGTGAGATATGCAGGACAGCAGTATATTTATGGGCTGTTTGGTTCGCCAGAAAAAAAAAAAGAAACTTAATTTCCAGGAAAGATTTAGGTGTTTGCAGCTTTCTTTTCATGTGTTTGTTTCGCTCATGGTTTTTAGGGAAATGGGGCAAGAAAACCCCAGCCACATAATTTTTTCAAGAAACCCCATTTCTGAGCAGGCGAAATGCTCGGAAATAGGACGGAAAGCAAGTATTATGGCTTAAAAAATTGGGCACTCACCACGCAGAACCCCCCATTTCCGAGCAAGCCCCCCTTTTCCTGGATTTGGTTTCCTACTTTTATGTTGTGAAACAAACAGCGGATTCAATTGGAACCCCATTTCCGTCCCTTTATGGGTGAACCTAACATGAGTTCCAAGAAACCACAGGAAACTCACGAAAACGTTTTGTTGTTGTTGTTGTGCTGAAAACATATTTCCTACAGTTGTGGGAAACCAACCAAAGAGGCCCATAGCCAGGCAGTACTGCAATTGGGCATCAAATTTGCAGGACTACAGCACTAG
Source organism: Asparagus setaceus (assembly GCA_012295165.1). Classification (NCBI taxonomy): domain Eukaryota; kingdom Viridiplantae; phylum Streptophyta; class Magnoliopsida; order Asparagales; family Asparagaceae; genus Asparagus; species Asparagus setaceus. The sequence goes on from CM022707.1 coordinate 3,913,046, forward strand.
AAAAGTGATAAATATGTAGTAACTGGTCAGGAATATGAATCACCAGACACCTTATTGACACCCACCAGACTGGCTGACAGCACAGCAGGCAGACTTTGCACCAAATTATGCCAGTCCAGGACTTTTTTTCAAAAAAACAGAGCTCCTGCATTAGAAAGAAATCTAATAGAAGAAAAAGGAAGACTGGCACCTCACTTTACTATATATCGTGGTTTTAACTATGATCTATTAAATTTATATTGTATTGTACAATTCATGTCTGATTATGTACTCGTTAATGTTTACAGGTACTTGTTATTGATTTTTTAAGTTGAACATGATTTGTACTCTGAGAATAATAAGAGAAATGAAAAACAATGATGCATGACACAAGAATACAAGATATTTTTAACGGAGCTCAAACATTAGAAAGGAATTCTTCAGTGTGCCCCAGCACTAGAAGGGATGCTCAAAAACACTATGGAAGTCTATTTCTTCAAAATGAAGATAGGCGCACATACAAGAATAAGTACAAGATAATAGAAACAAGGTAGCAACTAATTTATTTTCACAAATTCATATTGTTTGTATTTCAGTGATTAATTTGTAATGGACTTGGGAACATGATTCCATTGCAATTTCAGCTGATTTTTCAAGCAAGGCCAAGACCATTTTTGTGTATACCATATCTGTTTCCCTCTATGTGTACCCTTGTATGGTATTTATTTTGGATGCTTGCTCCCTGGTAATTTAGTCTACTGTCTACCTAATTATCAACTGGCAGTAAAGGTTCCTAGACCATATCTTCTTCCCTCTATGAGTAGACCCTTGTATGGTATAAGGATATTTTGGATGCTTGCTCCCTGGTAACTTAGTCTACCTAATTAGCAACTGGCAGTAAAGGTTCCAAGATGTCACTGTCTATTCTTATTGTTACCTTGGGCAGGAACGTAGCACCAACTGTTGACAGCCAGAAGGAAGACGGTCAATCCTTTCTGGACTTTCTCAACCTTGAGTGGCATTCACAGCCAAATCCAATGCAAGATACTTTAGATAATGATTATGTATTCTTTCACATGTATCCCTTCTACTGCAAGTTTTCAATGTGTTAAATGGCGAGCTTATTGATAGAGTTTAACATTCAGAAATTAAATATTCTTTTAACTGCCAGGTATTATGTGTGAGTTAGAAAGTATCCAACCTCCCAAACACCCCACAAGCCCAACCAAAACAAAAAAGGAAAAAGAAAAAGAAATAAGAAAAGAAGTTAAAACATGTGCATTTGAGTGGTGTTTGAACAAATTATAATTCTGCTTTTACACGCTACTTAACATGAATCGTAAGATTTGATTCTAAATCATAAACAATCAAGAAACCAAGAGTTAAGTGTATGACAAGGGAATATTGGAAGTAAAAAAACAACTTTAAGAGAATGTAAGGAAAGTTTACCTCCTTCGCATGTTTCTTCGTTTGAAAGGCCCATTGCTAAATGCCCAGTCAACATAAATGGTTTGAGTAAGGAGCTCAGTTCCATTGAGTGCTTGAATGGCAGCATGTGCTTCATTGTAGCTCTCATATTCAATTAGTGCATACCCCTTTACCAAAGAAAGTTAAATCTTCTTAGCAAAAAAATTAATTAGGAAAAAGTAAACACCATTCGAAGCACAAAAGCCTTAAACAGAATTTACTGCACAGACAGCTAGTATTTCATGGTAGTATGATGAATGATAAAAGGAATATATTCTTATACATGAAAAAAAAAATTCGCTAACACAAAGCATGGTACAAATACGCAAGCTCACTATATCCAAGGCTTCTCATCACAAGTTCTCCAAAACATGTTTCAAGAAAAATCGTTTAAAAATGAAGTCTCCAAAAAACTTATAGCTAACAGATATAAAGCATCAGACGAACACTCTTGCATTTTAAGATCAGCCATTCATCAAAATACCTTATTAGAACATAAGAGTGCATTTTCACCAACATTTCTCTGTAGGTGAAGATAAATAATTGCTCAGACATGGTTTGATGCAAACTCCATAATAGATATTATTGAAATTAATCATCAGTTTAATATATATTAACAAAGGCTTCCCTGCTTTTAATTGAACATTGTGAAGCATGATGCTAAAATTGATAAAACATGTAACAGATTTACATGTTCTAGATCAGATGCATGTGTAAGTAATCCAAGGTTCAAAATTGTTAAGGCACATAAAGTTGCAGTTTTTGTTTAAGGCACATAAAGTTGCAGTTTACATGTTTACTTCAGTGCAGCAACACACCCAATGCAATCTAATATGTGCTTGACATGGACTTTCTTTGCACCCAACTGGCTAGCTAGTTTTTGTAGAGTTTCTTTGCACCCAAATGGCTAGCTAGTTTTTGTAGAGTTTCCTTGCACCCAAATGGCTAATACTTAAACTACTTTTTCTCTGTTTACATTGCCTTGGAGGCACTGCTTTACTCTATCTGAAAAAAGCAAGTTGACAATTAAACTACACGCTCACACTAGCTTGCTTTACAAGTTCAGGACCATGCACATACATGTAGAACAAGAAGCTCCCTGGATGCTACTGATTTTCAAGTAAAATATGGCAATGATTTCATATAAAAGAAACCTGAAAATACATTTCACAAACAACGGTGGGATAAAATATACAAGAATCAGGTTACCATTTGATGATGCCATGTAAATTATCTTATTCAAATTGCATATGCGTAAATTATCTTATTCAAATTGCATATGCCAAACCAAAAAAAAAAGAGGTAACCCTTTGGTGTGACATATCTAAGAGCCTCTTTTGTGTTCCATCTGGAGAGGCAACTTAAGATTTGAGTCTTACTCCTACAAGATCCAATTGCAAATCCACTAGAATTGATAAATCTACTAGGGGATTTGAAATTAAACCCACAAGATATCTGACTGACTCCCACCAAGAAATGCTATGGATGAGGTGAAAAGAAAGGGGGTAGTGATGAAAACTATAAATTTTGAACCACCATGCACTTCCATTGCAAGGAAGCAATCAAAACCTTTTCCCTTTTGAAGTAATTCACTTTTACTCTTTTACAAGTTGAAAAATAAATTTATTGATAAAAAACCAAGAGACACTTTCACCAATTGCAAATCGTTGCTTCTTCCCCAGCATCCCCCTTAATAGAGAAAAATGTCCAGAGAGCTTTGTCAATATGAGGTGAATAATGAAGCTAAAAGCACCAGATAGGGTTACCTAGCCATACATAAGCACAGGCGTTGCACAAAGAAAAAGAAGAGGAGAAAGTTGCCTACTTAAATGCAGGGTAAGGTACAAACGTTCTTTGAAGGAAATTGTTTGTTCAAGCAAGAAAGATATATGAGTCCATGATAAGACCACTAAACCCTAAGAAAATATACCTGAGATATGAGCGATACGACAGTTAAAGATATATTTTCATGCGGTCCCCTATACCAGATCACAATTTTTTTTCTTTATTGCTCTCATGTTCCATGTATTTGTTTCAGCTTCCCTAAACTCATGTGTCTTCCTAATGTATTATATATTTATTGCAACCATCACTAATTCATCATATTAATAAATTACTACACAAGACAGGAAATGAATAAGCAATTAATATACATACAGGTTAAATCACAAAAACTGTGACAGTACAATTTATAAAACAGAAACTGGGTAAACCACATGCTAATATTGGCAAGGTAGCTTAGCCATCGTTTAGAATAAATTGTTGTATAGAAGTGGGCAGGCGGACAAGTGTCACAGGTTGCGATCTTTAGATATTCCATTAAAGGCAGCAGTAGGAACTAGGACATGAGATTTCACCCTGGTTTTCAATAGAAAACCAAATTCTTCTCACCTTCCCTTTCTTCTTCTATGGTCAATCTTTTCTTTGTTCACCTCTTCTTTAACAATGAACATTCCCCGTTCTTCTCTTCTCGGATTCCGTAACCCTGGTCATGGTCTTGTGTTCCCTTAATTCTCTTCCATCCTACTTCTCAGCTCCTCGTCAGCTTTCTTTATCCTCTCTTTTTCTTCTAACCTGATGCTTTTCTAATTTTCTTTCCCTCATATTTCTGCTGTCATGCCCCTATTATCACTTCCATTGCCCCCAACAACGCCCCCCTCCCCCCAAAAAAAAACCCCCCAAAAAGGAAAAGTAATTAGATATACTAAGTACAATTAACCTTGATGACGCGAACCTCACCCAAGGGCATGGAAGGAAAAGATAGAGTGAGTAAATGTGTATGTTACACACACTACCTTTCGTCTAACATTCCTTTTATTTGTGTCATAATTATAGAAAGTCAAATATCAAACCTTCTGCATACTTTCCAAATAGTTGCTATTGCTAAGCCATCTGAACAGATATAACTTTGTTGTATAATGTTAGTTAATATCAAGATTTGTTTCCTTGTTATACCTTACATGCCTGATGTTTACAATAATAAACATTCTAGTAATCTACGAAATAAATGAATAAAAATAGTGAAGGAAAAATGTAATGGAATGTCATATAGCTATCACATCGGTATGCTTGGGAGTTGGGATTGTGGGAAACTTTCCACCTTTGTACTCATTAAAACTCGTTAGTGGATTTAAATATTTTGTCCATGGGTGTAGGCCATTGGTGTTGAACAATGTAAATTTGTGTTATCTTCTTGTTGCCTTATTTTGTCAATATTTGTGCTATCGATTTGTCATAACAAGGTTGCTTAAGAGGGTTTTCCCCCGCCCCCCCTAGAAACCACATTCAAAATAAGGTCATTCTACAATAAAGTCATTCTACAGAAACCATCTTTGATTGTTAATTTATACATAAACCACCTTTAAACCGTTTTTTATTACAATCAACCACCTGGACTCACTTTTAACTCAATTTTTTCGGTTTTGCTATAATAATTAGTTGTCAAGTACCCAGTATATTAGAAAGATGACCCTTACTGGAGGTTAGATGGGATCAACTAACGAAAAAAAAAGTGAAAGTGGGGTCAGGTGATTGATTGCAACAAAAAGCCCTCTAAAGGCGGTTTATATATAAATTGAAAAAAATATATAGTTTCTATAGAATGACCCTATTTAAAGGTGGTTTCTAGGGATTAAAACCTACTTAAAAACTGATATAAGTAGTAATTACAGTCCCATATTTTAACAGAACTTGTTTTCGCTTGACTTTATGTCCAACTGTAACTAGGAAATGAAACAAAAATACATTTGAGGAAGAATCAAGCCAAAGAAATGACATGAAGCATCAGAGTGTTCAGTTTCTGGAATTCCACTGAGCATTAGAGAGGACAGAAAGCCATGGGAAATGATCAAAACCACAGAATAACACATTCTGCTAACATAATGCATGATTGTCTCAAATAAATAATCAGAATGGAAGCAGCTAGCTCACCTTAACAAATCCAGTACGGCGATCCAGATTTAAATGCAAATTTTTTATCTGCCCAAACTCACGAAAAGCATTGTGGAGGTCATCTTCTTGTGCCTCTTCATGAACTCCAGTAACCAAAACAATCCATCCCTCAATGGCTATATACACCAAGAAGATAAAATTACTAAGAAACGACAGCAATAAAGCTGAAAATAAGAATTTCCAGTGGATTAATTATTGCATTACACTGCAAACTTGAAGTCATGGAACTGAGGCCAGACTCCTAGTTTTTAAATTTTTTTTTTATGAATAACAAAAGTTAAAACATCTAAATAAGAATCATTCATGGGTATAATACTATTGATATAAGGAAGAGAATCTGGTAAAGAATTTAATCAAACTTGATGAATAATAATGAATTTTGTTATTATGTTAGTATTTCTTATTAATATAACACACATGACATAATTGCTGCTACATAGCATAACAATGCATTAATTTTGACCATAACAATGCATTAATTTGCTCACTCCAACAATCAATGTTGCAAACTCCTTTACCAGCACTATCCCACCTTGTTCTATTTTCTCCTCCTTCAACCCCCACGCCCCCAAAAAAAAACCTCCCTTCGATCCTCTTTAATTATTAATATCAAGTAAGTGCACTTTCAGTAGCAAACTTACTAACACAAAGCAAAATTAAGGTCACAAATCTTACTTCCATAATTTCTAATCCAATGCAATCTAATTTGAATGTAACTGATAGAACAACATCCCCCCATCAGCATCAATCAAAGTGCGGGCAGCATCTATCTCAATAGAACTAAACCTATCTCAATAAAACCAAGCACACCTCCTCATAAAGTCTCTTTCTTTCTACCCAATCCACCCAAATACAGAAGTTTTCTAGCAATTTCACGAAGATTGCAGGTCTATTGCATCAAAATCAACCCACCTTGCTCTCACGACCAAAACCCTAAACCTACTCAAAAGCATCAAGCATTTAAAAGTAAACAACGAGAACGATAAACAAACCCTAAATTAGCATACATCGCAGAGGGCCGGGCCCGCCATCGGAACCGAGCGAATCGAAATCCTTTCCAGCCAATCGACTGCTTCGATCAGCAGTCGCCTCATCGCGAAACCCCCTTCCTTTGGTCTTCTTGGGACCACCGGAGGCTTCTCCGGCGGCGGGGGTGATGGTGGATCTGAGCCTGGGGGCGGGAGCGCCGCCCGCCGGGGCCGCGTCAACGTCGACACCGGCGTCCTCGTCCATAAGATCGTCCTCGTCGGGCTCGAAATCGACTACATCGACGTCGCCTCCGTTCGCTGCCATGGATTTTTCTTCTTCTTCTTCTTTTTCTTCCCCTTTTGGTTTTGTTTTGGACCAAGGGGGGTATGGTCCAAAACAAAACTAGTTTTGAACAAAACTGGGCCAGGACTATTCCTAGCCCAGTTTTGCTCCATTTGCCAAACACACCCTAAAGTTATGCAATTCTGCACTTAAATCTCACAAAGTTTTTATAATATTGCAAGTTAGTACTCTCTGTTAATTAGCCGTTTGAATATTTTGGGAACATTTCAATGTGAGCCATCACATGATCTATTGTACAGTTCTATACCCTAAACTTCATGAAAATTACAATTAAACATCTCCTTTCTTATTTTACCCCTTCTCTTCTTATTTAGCGTAACTCTTTCACCATTTTAATCTTCATCTCTCAAGCTCTTCTTTGTAGGAGTCTCACCATGAAGGTAGCCTCTCGCTTAGCCACTCGATCCTCAAGCTCCTCAGCAAATTTTAGTAGTGTGGACGAGAAAGAAACTAGGGTTTGTTACTATCAATTAATCTCTTCTGTTGAAACGGCTTGGACCAAGAAAAGTATGGGGAAAGGTTTTTTAGTTGCCCTAACTTTCGCAGTATGTCAAAATGTAAGTTTTTTTTAATGGAAATATAAATCATTCCCTCCTCAAGCTCAATTTGTGATTAACAAGTTGCTATATGAGAAGGAAGATGTGAGAGTTGATTTGAGGTTTGAAGATGGGGAGAATTTACAGATGTTTGATGAGATATTAAGGGAGAAGAAGCTTAATTTGAAGGTTAGAGAGTAGAAATTTGTGGCTAATGAAGATAAATTAAGAGATAAAGAGAGTGCTCTGAGGAGCTATGAAACTTTCTAGAGAGAGAGAGAGGAGAAATTGAGGGAGAAGTATTCATCATATAAAATAGGAATGATTTTTGTGTTAGGTTTGTGTTTGTTTTGTACTTTTGGTTTTATTTTGAAATATTTGTGAAAATGTAGGTTATGTTGTATTTGCATGAGACTTTTAAGTCAATTAATGTGTTATCTTATAATTCCGATTCATGAATGTAATCTAAACTTGAAGTTGGTATCTCAAAATTTTCAACATGATTGTGAAATTTTGAAGAAATTTTTTTGCTAGAGTGTAGTTTATTTTTCTTTGTATATCACCGTGATATTTACATACAACATGTTAACATGATTAACATTATATGCAACACCATAACCTCAATTTTATAGATACAATGAAAGTAGGATAACCGAAAGTATGAGGTAATCATCCATATTAGTCATTTGTTGCCAAAAACATCCAACATATAAGATACCATCATATGAGTCTTGTGTCTTACAATAACTCCATAACTAAAACAATGAGTCTTGTGCCTTACAAAACCAGCATACCAAAATACATAACACTATAACACCATCTACACCACCATAATAAATACATAACTAAACCAAAATACAATTCAGTATAGACTTTTGGCCATCATCCTTGTGTATTTTCATTCCCTTGTGCTCTAGATTTTCCAACATCCTGTTGTCTTGCGAAATTAGTCAATTTCTCATCAACAGCCTATTCACATAGACGAAAAGGGAGCGTGTTTTATGAGGCATCGAGTGAATGCATAGAGTGATACATATCATTCATGTTGAAGTGATTACAATATTGGCCAATTTTATAAATTTTTGATGAGGTATTGCTTCAGTAGGAGTTGGAGGTTAGCCGAGAGGGACTTGTCTTCTATACATTATTTTTACTCTTCTATGTGATGTTGGTGCTGAAATTATAGACACAATGTGTGCAACATGTGAGGAAGCATCAATTCCTCCAACTATAAAGGTAATGTTGACGTTGAGACATGTGAATAATCAGTCCTTGTAGCAACATGTGAAGAACCATGGATTTCACTGACCCTCTGAGATGCGGTAGTGTGAAATTTATGATCACTGACCTGTAGATGAAGTGGGTGACACACATTAGGGTTTTAATATTCAATTAATGAGTGAGTTGTATTTTCAAATTTAAAATGCAAGATCTATACCTTTGACATGTTAAAGATATCTATATATCTTGAAGTGATGTTCCTACTCGCTTGCATTCTTATTGCATTCCTCCCCAATAATCCATCTTTGCCTTGAAACTCCCCCTACCCACCCCCACCCCCAACTATAATACTAAGACCCATAATTATTGTAGCTTTTGATTGGGGAACATGTTGTGCAGACTTAGTACTGTCATTTGTCTGGAAAATAATAAAAAAAGAATACAAGTATTAGTTGCAAATAAATCATAAGGCAAGACTTAATCTAACTTAACAACATTAAAGCTGAATTACCTGGGTAAGCTCTGAGTTTTGTTAGTTTCTTTCTCTTATATATCTCTTCTTGTTGGAAGGATTTAGTGTTTCAGTTGCATACTGTGAAGGAGAATCTTCTGTCATAGGACACTGATGTGCACCATGTCCTTGTATATTTGCTTCATGTGCACCATGTGAGCCAAAATCTTGTATCATGAGACCTTGCTAAATTGTATTACCCTTTAAGGCAACATGTGAGGCAGCTTGTGTTTGTAGGATCTTGCTCTGCATTATGTGAGGCGTCATGTGTACCTTGCGCATTAGGTTGAATTGTTGTTCTTCTCAATGAGGGCCCTCTTCTTGCTTCTCGTGTACCACTCATTCCAGCACTATTTGAGGATGATTGCACTGAGTTTTTATTTGGTGACCTACCTCTCTTGTTAGAAATTTTTGGTACCTCAACTCTCATTTTATGCACCCCCTGATATTATGGCCTCTTTGCTTACACTTGGGACAAGTATTTGGCTACCCATATCTCCTTATAGCATCAGGGTTCTTCAATTCATGAGTTACTTTTCTACTTTATTTTTTTAGGTCTTCTAGCCCTCCTCTTCATTCAGGATGCAACACCTAGTCAAATCTAGTCTTGTGCCAAAATCTTGAACCAAGTATGAAGTTTATATCACCCATATATGCTTCTACATATCTATCCTTCTTGTAACAAGCATAAATTACATCCAATGGCTTGATTCTAGCCTCTTGCAAGTATTGAATAGAATGAACACAAGCGATACATGTTAAATTACATACCCTTCAAACACAAGTTTTTTCACCTATATACACTGTAAAATACCCTAAACCAGCATCTACTTCATACTTATTTGGTGCTTTGAAATGTGCAATACAGTTTCCTGCTGATTTTTTTTTCACCTCTTCAAGGTTTGCAACAATATTGGGGCATACATCAACCTCACAATTCATGACTGCAGCCTTCTTCTTTATAAACCTCTCTTGCATGAGCCTCCTTATCATTTTCATCATTGTGATGATGGGTTTGTTCCTAGTTTCAAGAATGAACTTATTGAATGCCTCAATAATATTGTTGTATATCAAGTCACATTTGGTTTCAGTAGTGAAATGAGACTTTGTCCAATATCGTTTATCCAATTTGTTCAAGTATTCATATGCATGAACATTTAATTTCTTCATATTTTTCATTGCCTCCTAGTGACCTTGAACTGTACATGCATAGGCAGCCTTATGTAATAGGTTTTTTTTAGCTTCAACTCCTTCAAATTTTTATTGAAATTAACCCATAAATGCCTCACACAAAATCTGTGCTTAGCATTAGGCACCAACTTCTTGAAAGTTTCAAGTAATCCCTGCTTACATAAGAGTTTAAAAAAATAAGTTAGTGATCAATAATGAAAGGCAAGAGTACTCATATGAAAATGTAAAACTTGAGAAAATTAATTGCACTAACCTTTTTCTGTCACTTATATACATCCAATCATGTTGATCTTACTCTCAATAGCCTCCAACAAAACACTCAATAAACCATGTCCAAGTTGCCTCACGCTCATTTTATACAATAACCACTATAACAGAAAACATTCTATTGTTTCCATCCCTTGACACGACACTAAGTAAGACCCTCATGCAGGACCCTTTCAAAAAGCACCCATCAAGACCTATAACTGGTCTACTTCCCCTCTTGAATCCACTAATTTGAGCCTCATATGAAACAAAGAAACCATTGAATGTATTAGATTCATCTAAATGTGTTCTTGTTGTCCTCACCCTAATCAGGCTATTAGGGTTTTTCTCCATTAACATGTTGGCATAATCCCAAAGTTTTTAATATTGTTCTTTGTAACTTCCTTACATAATGTCAAGTGCTTTCTTTTTGGTCTCATACACTTTGAATTTTGCAATATTGAGTTGCAAATCCGTGTCCGTTGTGTTTTTAAATCCTCGAGCTTCCAAGTTGGGTTATCTTTGATTTTCAGCAAGTATAGATTTGCAAGCCAATTTGAAGTGGCTTGTCTATTTTTTCAAAGTCTATTACAAGTGTGGGTATCATGATAAGACTTAATTTGCCACTTTGTATGCTCACTATTCCATAAACCATAATGCCTCTATCGAAACCCTTCAACTTTACAATGACTTACAATATTGTAACTTACATTTATTTTTGAAAACATAATCAAACCCCCTAAATACTGCACACTGCTAAGTAAGGTCCTTAATTCATTGGGATTGGCAAATTCCATGCCTTTTTCTAATTTGGGGATTTCCATATCCTTCTCCTTATTAAACTCATGCCATTTTGGTTTACTACTATTCTCATCAACAGATGAGTGCAAGCTAAGCAATGCGTCACTATTTTCTAACTCTGAATTAGCCTCTTTTGTTGGAATTGAATCGTCACCACCAAATGTGTTTAAATGACTAACTTTTTTATTCTCGTCACCATTCCTATTCTCAGCATTTTCATTTTCATCATTTTTATTCTCACTGTTATCACTCTCATTGTTATTCTCCTCATCTAAATCACCATCCCAATCTTCTTATTTGCTTACATCTTCACTCTTATGTCCTTCATGTACAAGCTTTTCTTTCACATTCTTGTCATTATCATGCTCATTCTCTCTATTTTGGTCCTCATATGTCATGCCAATGTCATCATCGTGACATGGTAGCCTCTCTTGAGCGACAAAACCAATATCATCATCATCCATTATAAATGAATCAAGTTTGTCACCCTTATGCTCAACATAAATATTCATAGCATTCACACCAAATTCAGTCAACACGTCAAAAGGAGTGGTGGTTATATCTTCAACAATAAGTATTAACCATCTATCTAGTGAGTTTAAGGGGGATTTAACCCATAATCTTAGTTTAGCTTTGTATCCCATTTTCCTATCAATCCTTTCTAGGTGCTCCCAATTAAAATAGTCTTTATCGACATACAAGGTCTTGAATTTACCCCGAACATATTTTACTCTTGGAAACTTATAAAAACTACCTCTATGATGAAAATAAACCTTAAAATACATCATCATCCGGATTAAATATTAAAAACATAACTTATTAAACAAATACAAGCCATGAAACACACAAAACATGCTTATGTGCGCAAATAATTGTTAATCAACTAACAACAATGACCCACATCCCTTTAATCAAACATATTCTGTATTTTTTTAAGAATAACCCACACCATACCACAACAGTATTATATAAATGCAAGGATTCTCACAGCTTAGTTAAAAAACGTTATCCTTTATCAATCTGTATGACAGTAAACCATCATTATAGTTTATTCATTTATATTATAGAGCTCAAGTGAGGTGTGGTGACCTTCACAATATGAAAAATATAATTACTGATGCCCATAATGTTATCGAAAGAATCATCTTAACCCTTGTAGATAGTATACTATTTGAAAGAAAAAAACAATAATAAACAATCTCAAATCAGTTTGACAACAAGCCCAATTCACCAAAATTAACCCTTGAAGACAAGATATCTAAGTATAAAAATAGTAAAAGAAACCCTAATTGACCAAGAAAACCACATGCAACCAAATTTTTTTTAAAAACCAAGTTGAATTGAAAGAGTTTTGTGTATTATACGTTCGACTAGAAATCCTAGCCCAAGATCCAGCGTCTTTCCCCAAATCCCCCTTCTTCAACCCCCAAAACCAACAAATTGTAACCGTAGCGCGAATTTCTTCCCTTATTTCATCTTCAGACCACTATAATTTTAGGGAGATGAAAATTTTCAATTTTTTTTTACTTTTGTTAAGAAAAATAATTGTGACCAGATTGTTTTAGTAGGGAGGGGTATTTTCATCTGTGCTTGAAGTTTTAACGGAGTGAAGTGTTTTCTAACAGAGAAAACTTTATTTTTGGCAAGGATTGAAACTACAATCACTTATATGCAAGGGTGTAGACACGCAAGAAAATTTATGTCTCAACAAGCCACAAGCTTAATTAATTAAAGGGTTTAATACATTTTGATAAGTTTGAAAGTGAAATCAACTGAGGATACCTACAGCTCATATACAAGTTAGCTTGAAGGTAGGCTCTCTATATTTATCAATTCAAAGAGGTACGCCTTCCTCTTATAGTTGTCAAATGTGATGAGCTCAACAAGGCTCATCAATAAAACCTATTGTGAGGATGATAGTACCTCATATAAATCAAAACAAATATGAGGGATAGCACCTCGTGTAAATCAAAACTAATGTGAAGGATAGTGCCTCATATAAATCAAAACTAATGAAGGTTGGCCCTCCACATTAATTAATTTAGAGAGGCACGTCTTCCCCTTATAGTTGTCAAATTTGATGAGCTCAACAAGCTTTATGAATGAAACCCATTGTGAGGGTGATAGTACCTCATATAAATCAAAACCAATATGAGGGATAGCACCTCATACAAATCAAAACCAATGTGAGGGATGGTACCTCATATAAATCAAAACTAATGAAGGTAGGCCCTCCATATTAATTAATTCAGAGAGGCACACTTTCCCCTTATAGTTATCAAATTTGATGAGCTCAACAAGCTTTATCAATAAAACCTATTGTGAGGATGATAGTACCTCATATAAATTAAAACCAATATGAGGGATAGCACCTCATATAAATGAAAACCAAAGTGAGGATGACAGCACCTCATGTAAATTTGAGAGTATATGCACCCTCTGTTAATCCAACACAAACAACACATGCCTCACTCCTCATATTAACCAAAATTTTCAAACTTGAGGGTGCGTGTCAATTTCAATACATTGGTGTTGTCATGTGATCATACGTCTTAGCAATAAAATCTAACTCAAGGATACTCATCCTCATATAAACTTAATTTCAGAGTGAAGGTATATGGCTCCACATAACACTTATTTTAAGAAATACAAAAGATAAGCTGATAGACAGATAAGAAGTAAAAAAGCAAAGAAAATGTTCGTTATGATAAACGAACGCAATAATCTTGATAAGGAAGTTTCGATAAGGAAGTTATCATAACTCCCCCACCAATCCCTTTCCAACATCTGGCGATAACTTCCCCTTCCCTTCCTATAAATAGAGACTTCATTTGCCAACAACGAGAAAAAAATAAGAACGATAACAAAGAATGACAATAGAGAGAGAGAGAGAGAGAGAGAGAGAGAGAGAGAGAGAGAGAGAGAGAGAGAGAAAAGGCGGAGAGATTGAAAAGAAAGAGAAACTTGGAGTCTGAAACAGCAATGACAAGGTCCTCTACATTTTTATTTTGAAAGGGAGGAGGGCTCCAGAACATTGTCTGGAGACCCAAGATCCCATATTCTTTCTCTTAAATTTTGTAATATATTAGAAAGATAATAAAATCAATATCTCTCTGCATCTGACTTCTGATGTCTATTTAATTCTTTGCTTTCTATTAATCAGGGGTTTCTTTTAATAAGAGTAATTAACAGGAAGAAATAAATTTCTGGAAGCATGCACCTCACAACTTTTTTTTACAAACAAAGTGATACTAATATGTATCTAAGGAGTAAATATTTACGGATTGCTCTACTCTCCTTGAGATTGGTGATATGGCTTGGTTAAGAAGAGATTAGCCTACCCAAATATTATTTCTCCTCTGATGGATACTAGCACCACTATGGTTTTTTTTTACAAAATATACACGTCGGGCATTCCGACACTTATAAATTTTTGGTGACCACAGTGGGAGCATGCTTTTCCCCTCATCTTTTAGAAAGCAAATATTAGATGACATCTTGTGCATAAAGCACTAAAAAAAATTTGTGCACAAAGCACTAAAACATTATCTCTGCATTTATTGTTCGCAGGTGAAATGGCAAATCATGTGAACAACTCAAATGTTAATGGCACGACTCAAAAATTTATGTCCGTGCAAATTGATGCATTGTGGGTCTTTGCTGTCTTGGGGGCAGCGTAATCCGTGGACCACCGAGCAACGATCGCCGAATCGACGGTTTAGTTGATGCTTCGCAAAGGAAACAAGAACTTAAGAAAATATCTTAGCAAAGTAAGATATCTACTCTTCTCAAGAATAAGTCAAAGCTTAAACTCGAGGAATCTCCATGTGGATCGTGTTCTTAAACTCCGGAAGCTTGGATTCTCTCTCTCTCTTTGCAATAGCTCTGTCGATCTCGATTGCCCCCGCCAAGTGGATGTAGAGGGGTATTTATAGACTTTGGGAGGCGTGCCCTCTGAAAAAACACAAGTGTCATAAGTGCTCAACATTTGTAGTTAGCGCGGTAGCTCGAGCTGCCTCACGCCAAGCTTCCTCGCTCCTGGCGGCGATGTCGTCCCTCCAGCTGTTGTAACGGTTTTCCTACTTTTCTAGGCACGATTAAATGTCCTAAAATCACGCCTAGTGGGCGTATTTTCAGCGTGTAACCGCCCATTAAAGTATCTCAACGCTCTTTGCATTGATAAAGTCAAGTGGGCCCCACCAAAGATTGATTTAGACCCTTCAAGAGCTCATTTCAAATATTACGGGTGTCGTCTTTGGCGAGGCACAAACTAGTGTCTCGCTAGTAGCGAGACACAAGCGAAGTGTCTCGCTAGTAGCGACACAAGCGAAGTGTCTCGCTTGTAGCGAGCACAAACAAGTGTCTCGCTAGTAGCGACACAAGCGAAGTGTCTCGCTAGTAGCGACACAAGCGAAGTGTCTCGCCGGGCGGCGAGGTAGATGGGTCGCCTCGCTAATCGGCGAGGCAAGGTCGCCCTCCAAATGTTGTAACGGTTTTCCTACTTTTCTAGGCACGATTAAATGTCCTAAAATCACTTAGTGGGCGATTTTCGCGGTAACCGCCCATTAAAGTATCTCGAACGCTCTTTGCATTGATAAAGTCAAGTGGGCCCCACCGGCATTGATTTAGACCCTTCAAGAGCTCATTTCAAATATTCTGGGTGTCTCGTCTTTGGCGAGGCACAAGTAAGTGCCTCGCCTATAGCGAGACACATCAAGGTGTCTCGCTCGTGGCGAGGCACAAACTAGTGTCTCGCTAGTAGCGAGACACAAGCGAGTGTCTCGCTCGTGGCGAGGCACAAACAAGTGTCTCGCTAGTAGCGAGACACAAGCGAGTGTCTCGCTTGTAGCGAGGCACAAACAAGTGTCTCGCACTATGGCGAGACACAATCTTCCCATGTGTTGATTTCTTGAGATTTTGACGACGTTGTCCTTCGATCTTCTCATAATTTAGTCATATTTGAGGTTCTTCAGCAATTTTTGATGCCTACAGATACCCCCTCCAAAGTTTTCAGACTCCGCTGTATTTTATCGAGGAGTCTGGAATACTTTGGATAAGATGAGTCCTGCTTCTACCCAACATTGGACTTCGTTGAATGGACTCATGAATTGCTTCTTAATTTCTGGCTACGCGACGTCGCTGACCATCTTTTGAAATCAAGAGCTGTTGCAGTTGTGACTGAATTGGTTGAAATGATGAAATCGAATTTGAACTGATCATCTTCATCTTGATGGTCATCACTTGGGTCATAATTGAGTGTTTTGAGAACCATGTTGTCTCAAGTTGTTGCTTATACGATAGCTATAGGATTTTTGGCAAACCCTCAGCCATCAACGGATTTGATGAGCCTTTACCAACTACCGTTTGAGTTGGGCTAGCATGTAGTTTGTCTAAGTCCGTTCTACATGTTACGTTGTGCTAAAAGAATGAACTCTCTTAGACTTTATGCTACGATATTGAATACGTAGACTTGATCAATTATCACGGGAATTGATTACCCGGCAGCGTGTGTTAGACGCAGACTTATCTCTGGTAAGGGACAGAGATAACATCCCTATGCATGAAGGCATAGTTTAGGTGTCATTAGGTAATAACATCTATGCTACGATATTGAATACGTAGGCTTGATCAATTATCACGGGAATTGATTACGGCGTGTGTTAGGCGGACTTATCTACGGTAAGGGCGAGATAACATCCCTATGCATGAAGGCATAGTTTAGATATCATTAGGTAATAACATCTATGCTACGATATTGAATACGTAGACTTGATCAATTATCACGGAATTGATTACGGCGTGTGTTAGGCGGACTTATCTACGGTAAGGGGCAGAGATAACATCCTATGCATGAAGGCATAGTTTAGGTGTCATTAGGTAATAACATCTATGCTACGATATTGAATCGTGAAGCGATCAATTATCACGGAATTGATTACGGCGTGTGTTAGGCGGACTTATCTACGGTAAGGGCGAGAGATAACATCCTATACATGAAGGCATAGTTTAGGTGTCATTAGGTAATAACATCTATGCTACGATATTGAATCGTGAAGCGATCAATTATCACGGAATTGATTACGGCGTGTGTTAGACGCAGACTTATCTCTGGTAAGGGACAGAGATAACATCCCTACTACGCATAAATAGGCATAGATTTAACAGATCATTAAGTCAATAATGAGACTGGCTATATATTGAATACATAGACTTTATTTGTTATTTTTGTCTTCTCATGGGGTGAAGGCAAACCCATTGTGTCTTCTCTTGGGGCAAAGGCGAACCCGTTGTGTCTTCTCATGGGGCAAAGACGAACCCGTTGTGTCTTCTCTTGGGGCGAAGGCGAACCCATTGTGTCTTCTCTTGGGGCGAAGACGAACCCGTTGTATTGAAGAAGAAGAAGGTATTTTCTTATCTTCCGCTTAAATTGACATCTCCTTGTTCACGCGAACTGAGAGCCAAAAGATTCCTGATGCACGTGCACTAAGAAATCTATAGAGAAACTCAAAGTGGGATCTCCACTTCGAGAATCAAGTTGGAGTCGGGCCACGTGGCATTGACTCTGAAGATACCTTTTAACTCATGTGAGTAAAAGGTGAAATTTGGATAACCCTAGCGCATGAAGGTCGATTACCCAATTTACATGGTTTGGCCCTAACTATTGAAAGTTTTGACCAAGTGGGAGTGAAAATTTAAAATGACCCTAACTGTTCAAAGGTTTGGTCAAGTGAAGAATGACCCTAACTGTTTAAAGGTTTGGTCGTACTGAACCCAGTGGGAGTAGATTTAATTTCTAAACTAAGAATTAACTATCAGAGGTAATAGTTAACATGATAGTTATTTTCTTTGTGGTCCTACCATCCTATTGAAGAGGATTGGTGGGAGAGTTTAGTGGAGTTATCAGAAATAACTTTCTTGTGGGCCTACCATCCTGTTGAATAGGAATTGTAGGGGATTTTGGAAGAGTTGGCAGAAGATTAAGGAAAGAAGGTATTTTCTTATCTTTCGCTTTACAGTGGGAGTTTGGAGACCGTGACTATTCAAAAGTTTGATCATCCAAAATAGTGGGGGTAAAATTGGTGAATAGTATTCCTAGGCTATCGGAATATGATAAACCTAGGTCCTTCATCATAAGACGGGTTATCCTTAGTACACTAAGGATAGTATCTCTTCAGGAACTTCCCATTAATTGACATTGTGATCTTATCATCGCCCCGCTACCACGCTTAGCTTAACAAGCCGGATCTGCCTCGTACCCCTGGGGTTGCTCTTGTAGGTATCCGGGCCGTAGTACGATAGGCCCGAAGAGATTCATCAAGTTCGTCACTTTGACGTTATGATCCCGGCGTCAATTAGAGCCTGGATACTGTCTTTAAGGACAAAATAACTTTTGGTAGGATGATGGACCCTCCTGTGGTATGCACAGTATTTACGATCTGAAGTCTTGTCAGCCTCCTCCGGATTTGTAATAGGTGGCAACTTAATTTTGTTGCTGTCAAGGAGGTGCTTAAAAATAATCGGAACTTCTTCATCTCTGAAAGAGTATGTCCCGTGGAATTCTGATTTAGAAGCTTTTTGTTGCTCCCGAGGTTGTTGGCGTGGTCGTAATTGCGATGTTTGATTTACGTCGACAGTAGCCACAGATGCCTTTCCTCTATTGCGAGAGGCAAAATTTACTTTTGAGGGTCGACCATCTTTTAGCCTCTTCGGCTTTCTTCCTTTTGAGGAAACGTTCGCTTGTTCTCCTCGTATTTTCAGGATCTTTCCATGTAGTTGGTGGGACGACCCCATGACTTCCAACAGATCAATGGAGAGATTATTGTGGCACGTCTGCAATATGAATTCCTCGGTGATTGGATCTTTGCAGTTTATGGCCTTATTGGGCGGCTTAAAGCGATCAATCGTCTCTCCACTCTTCTGCTTTTCATCCAAGAGGGTTCCAATCGAGACTTCGGTGTCGTCATCGAAAAAGTTATTGAGAAACGAATTTTCCATGTCATCCCAGCAGTTAATGCTCCCAGCTTTGAGTCTTTGATACCAATCGAAGGCAGCCCCGCGAAGGGTACCGACGAATGACCGAACCATCAAAGGCTCGTTTCCCGAGATCACCCCCAAATGTGATTTGAAGTAAATCAGGTGTTGTGTAGGTGACCCTCTCCCGTCAAATGGCGTGAAGTTGATCAAATTGATTTTCAGCGGGTAAGGAATTGAATCCCACTCTCTAGGATACGGACACGGGATACCAGTCCTTTTGACTTCCTGTGCGGACATCAAAGCATTGATTTTATCTTCAAGCTCTTTCATCTTTTCGTCATCATCCTCCCCTTGTTTTGGATTACTTCCAATAGGAAGAATTGGACTATTTCCACCTTGAGCACCAGATGCAGCTTTCTTTGGAGGTTGATCAGCATAAATGTGTTCATCTATTTCTGAATCAACTATCATCTACATGATGGGTAACATGGCGACTGGATCCAGCTGGCTGTAGATGAGGCGTTTGATTTTGCAATTCCCTCATCTGCTGCATGGCTAATTCCATTTCTGTTTTCATTTCGGCCTTAAGCTCTTCTCTTTGCTTGGCTAAGGCTTCTTGTAACATTTGGGCCAGGACATCGGGAGTAATGGTAAAAGCCTCCCTATGGTGACGACTCATACTTGAAACACTATCGTCTGAAGCTATTGCTGAGCAGGCGTCGGAAATTTCATCTTCGGATGACTCTCCTTCATGCATTCTTCTATAGTCAATGCGTCGGGTAGCTCGCAATTGCAACCGAGACATTCTCTGAGAAATCTGAAACCCGACCTTTCCTCCAGGAGTGAAGTCAGGATCTGCATCCGTCGCCGGTCCTTTCCCTTTGTTCACCATGTTGATAGTCACTTCGGGAAACTCATCAAATTGGATGGATGATCTCCTTCTTCTTCGATGTCGTCTTGACTCTGGCTTCAGATCTTCCGCTGCTGGCAGGGAAAGCCTCTCGAATACTGAAGCTCTTTGAGCGTTTGATTCGGAACAAGCATATCCTGACAACAACGTCTTGATTAGTTGTGCACACGAACAAGAACAATTTATTTCATCAATCGTTCTCTTTCGTGTGTTGCCACCCCCAGCCTGATGACACAGTTGATGTGGTTTGTCAGCGGTTGTACTTTCACCCCAAGTGTAGCGTTGTCCTTAGCGGAGGACCGTCTTCTTTTGGGGGCGTCGATCATTCGACTTGGGAGGCACCTTTGACGTTTTAACTTCATCTGCTAAAGTTGTCTTGGCATGGATCATAAGTGTTTTATCATATCTCGTGACTTCACGAATCACACGCCTCAAATTCTTCCCTTTAGTAGACTCGCGGACCCCTTGCGGGATGCTCAAGCGAGATGCAATTGGAATTACGGAGACTGAGATATTTCGGCTTGCTCGGGACTCTTACGGGTGGGTAACTCAAACGTCCTTTTACTGGTGCCTTGCCTTTATTTCCGAGCTGTGGACCAAGGCGATTAAACACTGAAGTTGACGGATTTTCAGACTTAACGGTTGATACCTCAGCCGGAGAAGTGGAAGAAAGGGGCGGAAAAGTCTATTTTTTGCTAAGGCATGGAGGGCGCCCATTGGCGGCGGTTTAAACTGTCTCGGTGAAGATTGTTGGCGGCGGCTTAAACTGTCATAGCAGCGAGGAACAACTCTTGTCTCGGTGAAGATTGTTGGCGGCGGACTCTTGAGCCGATTTTGATGTCGACTTCGGGACCCAAATTTTGTGATTTTGGGTTGATTCCTTGGTTGATTTCGACTCCGCCTTGTGAACAACGACATCGCACGAAAGCAACGCACGGCGCTTTTGAGCGCGTTCTTCCTTGTCAATCGGGTCCTTTTGACGAGAACCCATTCTTCCTTGGGAAGAGTGTTGACGGATTGAGATTGAGGCATTGTAGGTTGCCGACGCCTCGATCACGCGGAGTTCGTGTTGTAGTGAACTCCGCCTGCTGATTCTATGGCCTTGGCAAGTTGTCCGCCATCTTTTGACGCCGTTTTGACGCAGCCCTTCGCCGAGCGTTGAGATCTTGTTGAATGACTCCTTCGAAAGGAGTCAACTTGAGCGAGCTCCCGCTTTGAGATCCGCCGGTGTTGTTATGAGGGAAATCGCCTCGCCGTAGTTTAACGAGACTCATCGTGCCTCACAACGTAACGAACCTCCTTCTTTGGAGATGAGATCCTCCGATGCTTGCGGGCGAGGGGACTTCGATGAAGAAGAGGAGAGATATTCTTCAACTTGGCTTGATCGAAGAAGTAGTCGATCCATCGACCATGAGGTCGGCTTGATCGTTAAAGGCTGCGACACAACGATCTCGGCTCGAGACCGCTGGCTCCCATCGTGGTCGCCATCGTGTTTGGGTCGAAAGTTGTTTCCATTGTAAAACTTGAGAAAATTACACTTTTGATTCTCGCCACAAAGAAATTTAAGTAACTCTCTCACAAACTCACCGTGCGCACACTCCCGCTTTGTGGGTCTTTGCCCGTCGGACGCGTAATCCGTGGACCACCGAGCAACGATCGCCGAATCGACGGGTTTAGTTGATGCTTCGCAAAGGAAACAAGAACTTAAACAAATATCTTAGCAAAGTAAGATATCTACTCTTCTCAAGAATAAGTCAAAGCTTAAACTCGAGGAATCTCCGTGTGGATCGTGTTCTTGAACTCCGGAAGCTTGGATTCTCTCTCTCTCTTTGCAATAGCTCTGCTGATCTGATCTCTGATTGCCCCCCCTGCCCAAGTGGATGTAGAGGGGTATTTATAGACTTTGGGAGGCGTGCCCTCTGAAAAAACACAAGTGTCATAAGTGCTCAATATTTATAGTTAGCGGCCAGTTGCCTCGCGTAGCCGCCTCGCTCCTTGGCGGGCGGTGTCAGCTGCCTATTGGCGGCGGCGGTATGAACACCTCGCTAGCTGGCGGCGGTGTCGTCCCTCCAGCTATTGTAACGGTTTCCCTACTTTTCTAGGCACGATTAAATGTCCTAAAATCACGCCTAGTGGGCGTATTTTCAGCGTGTAACCGCCCATTAAAGTATCTGAACGTCTCTTTGCATTGATAAAGTCAAGTGGGCCCCACCAGCATTGATTTAGACCCTTCAAGAGCTCATTTCAAATATTCTGGGTGTCTCGTCTTTGGCGAGGCACAAGTAAGTGCCTCGCCTATAGCGAGACACATCAAGGTGTCTCGCTCGTGGCGAGGCACAAACAAGTGTCTCGCTAGTAGCGAGACACAAGCGAGTGTCTCGCTTGTAGCGAGGCACAAACAAGTGTCTCGCTAGTAGCGAGACACAAGCGAGTGTCTCGCTTGTAGCGAGGCACAAACAAGTGTCTCGCACTATGGCGAGACACAATCTTCCCATGTGTTGATTTCTTGAGATTTTGACGACGTTGTCCTTCGATCTTCTCATAATTTAGTCATATTTGAGGTTCTTCAGCAATTTTTGATGCCTACAGTCTTCTTCACCCAATACATGTTGAAGTGGATGATGATGGATTTACTCCTGTGGTTACTAAGGCTATGAAGAAAAGGATGAGAAAATCACCCTCAGTACCAACTCCTATTGCTAATGCCCAAAAGCTCAATGCAAATATGAGGAGTGCCCCTGGTATTGTCATCCGTGACGGTCTTAAAGATACCATTAACAATAAGGAGAAACCATCCACTTTTCATATTGGAAAGGATAAGGGGGTGATGGAAGAAAGCATAGATTCCCCTTCAGTTGAAATGGGGCACTATGTTGCTCAAAGGCGTTTCCCTCATATTGGATGCTCTCGAGACATGGAGGCATTTAGGGCAAATTCTTATGATATGGAGTTCCCTCCTCTTCAACTGGTCAGCCCTGAAAAACCAAAAGGCCCTATCAAGAAGGAAAATCTTTCAAGAACCCCAAGTAGGTTAGTGCTTACCCCAGTGCAACAAGTCCAAATAAATGACCCTTCAAGTGAGACGTTAGAGCAACATTCTACAAGCCCCTCTCCTATTCGCCTAGGCAGGCCTAGGGTGAGGGATCGCCAAAATAATGCTCCACGTTCTTGGCACTATCAATTTTATTCAGGCAAACCGACTAGTTATGAATCTAAATATGATTCAACCATATCCTCTCGGAGCCGTGTGTCTGAGTCAAATGAATATCATTGGGAAAAAATACAGTCTCCTCGGTATCATTCTACAGAACCAACTCATCATGAGACTGGAGGACGATACTTCTTTGGACATCATATGCAGCGTGTCATGCCTCAAAGAAATGAAAGGCAAGACACTCCTCTTTATAAATCGTATGAAAGCACCCACCATCAACAAACAACTCATCACTATGAACCAGCATTGACCCCAGGAGGGCGTCGTGAAGTGACACGACGATTGATAGCTAGGGAGTATTGACTGCTCTTACAAGATAGGGCAGGCCATGATCTTTCCACTGAAGATAGAAGGCGAGTCCGTTGGTTACGCGAGCATTTATGTGACATCATCACAGTGCCAGATTTAAATAATGCTCCTCCCAATCATGTCATGAATGCCATGCCTGTTAGTGTGATTGGTGATGAAGATATGTACTTTAAAAGGAGGCGTACTATTGTACCGAATCATCGACCTATGATAAGAAGTCAGTCAAGGTCACGGTCTGTATCTCTTGAAGTTGAAAATAATGGTAATGAATCATCTGCTTCTTCTTATTCTTATTCTCACTCTAATGATACCACTGGTAGTGTAAAACAAGAATATGAACCTAATCTATTAGGTGCAGAATAAGTTTTAACAATTGATGAAATGTCACTTGATGATAAATTGGTGAAACTCCAAAGAGATCTCCAACAGAAAGAAGAAGAAATTGCTCAACTTAGGGCACAAACTTTTTCAAATCCTTCTTCTCAAAATAATGCTTCAGATGTTCAGCATCACTCAACTGCAGTTTTACTTGATACAGTGCAGAGACTCATCACTGAAGGGGTTAGGGCACAGTTAATGCAAAATTAGTATGCAATGAGACCAGGCTATACAAAGTCTTATCCTGCTGAGATTGACATGATTCCCTTCCCTGCAAATTACTGACAACCTCAATTTGCCAAATTCAATGGAAATGGTTCACCACATGAGCACATCACTCACTTTCTAGTAGCATGTCAAGATACCGCTCACAATGGAGCTCTTCTATTAAGACAATTTGTTCAAACACTTTCAGGTCCTGCATTCACTTGGTATAGCAAGCTTCTCCCTAGATCAATAAGAAATTGGGAGCATATATAAGAAGCCTTCTTACAACGCTTCTATAATACTCAAAGGACTGTGGGCATCACTGGATTAACTAGGACAGAGCAAGCCCATAATGAGAGGGCATCTGATTTTATTAACAGATGGAGAAACTTGAGTCTCCATTGTCCTCAGTCAATCACAGAACCAGAGGCTGTAAGGATGTGCATGAACAATCTTCGACCAGAAATGGCAGTTCACCTTCAAGGGGTACAGCCTATGACTTTTAAAAAGTTGGTATCTAAATCAACTGATATAGAAAATTATCTCAATCACTTGAATCGTCGCTCAGATAGAGGGAATCATAAATTCTTTGAACATGGGCTAGACAAAGGAAAGAGAGATCGTACCCGTGATAAGGGTAAGCATGTGATGGAGACCTCTGTGGCAACACAATATACAAAAATACGACCAAATGAGGCCAATGTCCAGTTGAAGAATTTAAAGTTTAATGGTGTTGGGAAGCCAAGCAGTCTGAAAGATAGACTTGAAATGGAGTACTCCTTTCCCAAAGAAGTGGTTGAGGATTTCTTTAAGGGATTGACCGAGATGAAGCTTGTACAATTACCTGAACCTCGCTAGGTAAATAAAAATACTAAGAGGCACGATGACGGACGATATTGCAAGTATCATCGCATGCCAGGGCACACTTTGGAAGAATGTTTTGTCTTTAAAGATAAAGTTCAAGAAATGATTGATGATGGAACCATTGATCCTGCATTGCTTAAAAATTTCAAGAAAGGAAGACAATCTGTCAATATGGTGTCCGTTAGTCAAGCAGATGAAGAAGCTTTGCCTGAGTGCATGGACACTCTAACATTGTCGTCTTATGCAATTTCTTATATACCACCATCATATCGCCCTATGGAGGATTCACCATCATCAGTGACTCCCTCAAAGGTGTCACATCATGTAATCCATATGAAAAAATTGATGTCCCCTTCAACTCCATCAACTGTAATGAAGAGGAAAAATAAAACTCCAACGCCATTTCCTATCCTCACATGTTCGATAAAACAATCTCCACCATCCCAATTAAAGAAGCGTTTATTTGCTGAGGATACAAAATCTAGTAGGGTAATGCTGATTTTAATACCAAGGCAAGGGGCAACCTTACCAGAAATCTCACTGCCTACAACAGATGATGAAGATTTGATGTCAGAACCTGAACAACTCTACACCAATGAAGGCAGACCTTATGTCAGCAAGAAACAAAAAAAGAGACAAGCTTTCAAAGAAAGGGTCAAAACTAAGAGGAACAACCCTATATTAACGGAGGCATCTCGACCTCCTCGTCCCAAAAAGAAAAGAACTCCTAAATACAAAATACTTAGTAAAGTGATGCCAAAGGAAGAAATTGAAGGATCTATTGTAAGAGTTTCTCGTGAACTTTACACTGACAAGCCTCGAGTGGTGGATAATAATACCCCTTGGACAGATGATTTGCATTGTAATACTATTGGGGTTGTGGAAAGAGACGACGGACCGTTATGCTTTCCAGAAGAAACTTCTGAGGTTAATATTACCACTCGCTCAGGAATTCTAATAAAAGAGATCCGTCCTCCTCCTGTTGAGTACATAATACCTCGCAAGGAAAAATCTCAACCTCATGATAATGTAACTCCAAAAATGACAGGTCCTTCAAAGACTATCAAATACAATATACTTGCACATCTAAAGAAAATACCATCCCTTCTTAGTGTGTATGATGCCTGTGTTTGTCTTATGATTTGCGAAAGGCATTTGTCACCGCAATGCAATTCCCTGATGACTATAGGGTAGAAGTAGCTAACGTGGATATAAATCCACTAGAAGTCTTAAATATTGAATTTACTGATGAAGACCTTCTATTGGGCTCAAAGCTTCATAATCGATCTTTGTTAGTCACAGTTAATCTAGATGATACGCTAATTAATCAAATCATGTTGGATTGTGGGTCTGCTGTAAATTTGATTCCTTTGAGGACGCTGACAAAGCTAGGATATGATATAATAAATCTTACATGAAGTAATATCGTCATTCAGGGATTTAATCAAACAGGGCAACAAGCTCTGGGGACTATGCGTTTGACCTTAAGATTTCAAGGATGGATTTCTACTCCTCTCTTTCATGTGATTGATGCCTTCACATCTTACAATGCATTATTAGGACGTCCTTGGTTGCATGAATATGGTGTGATATCTTCCTCCATGCATCAATGCTTCAAGTATAAAATACCTGAGGGTGAAATTAGAAGAGTATTTGCAAATACACAACCCTTTACAACTGCGGAAGCCTTCTATGTTGATGCAAAATTTTACTTCGGAGGCGTTGTTGCTAAAGAGATCAAAGGAATGGACTTCAGAACTAATAAAGTTAACCCTAAAAAAGGGACTACTCATAATGGAGGAAAGCCAAAGAAAATTATCTATCGCTACATACCTTGAGAACAAAGAAAAGATGGAGACCCTGTTTTTTAAATACTTGAGGATGAAGTCTTGAATTCTAACCAAGATAAAGAGTTTAGTTGTCAAAAAGAAAAAATGAAAAGCCTACAATCTATAGTCTTTGTACCAGCCTCTTCTATAAATGATGAGGGATCAACATCCTGCCTTCCTATTTTATTTTATGATCAGAAAGCCCTTAATATGATAAAAAAATGGGTTATGACATAAAATTAACTTCATATTTGATTAATGGAGGAGGTTCCCTTGCACCTTTTAATAAAATGCTTAGTCAAGAACAGAGAGATGCTCTTTACCATGACAAAAGATTATAATCTACGGAGAAAGGTTTGGGATGTGAAGTCCATATGACCTCATCTCAATAACTTGTGGATTTGCAGCCAGCCCCATCCCAATTGGAAGAAGGAGGACAAGCTACAACAGATGAATTAGAGGAAATTAATCTTGGCATTAGTGATGACCCTCGTCCAATATTCATTAGTGCTCATATGTGCAAAGAGGAAAAGGATGCATACAAACGCTTCTTATCTGAGAACAATGATGTCTTTGCTTAGAGTTACAAGGAGATGCCTGGGCTTAATCCAAATGATTTTACACCTATTAAACAACAACAGCGTCACTTTCGTCCAGAAATATTACCTCAAATAATAGCCGAGATTGATAAACATCTTGCTGCTGATTTTATTAGAGAAGTTAAATATCCTATATGGTTGGCTAATATAGTCCCTGTTAAAAAGAAAAATGGACAAACCCGTGTTTGTATCGATTTTCATGATTTAACTAAGGCTTGTCCAAAAGATGATTTTCCTCTCCCCATCTCAGAGTTATTGATAGACCTTACTATAGGCCATGAAATATTATCATTCATAGATGGTTATTCGGGATACAATCAAATTCGTATGACACCAGAAGATGAAGAATTTACTGCTTGTAGGACACCAAAAGGTATCTTCTGTTATAAAGTGATGTTTTTTGGACTAAAAAATGCTGGTGCAACATACCAACATGCTATGACGGAGATTTTTACTGATCTCCTCCATGATAAGGTAGAGTGTTATGTTGATGACATTGTGATAAAGACAAAGCATAGAAATGATCATTTACAAGATCTTTCCTTAGTTTTTGAGCGCTTAAGGAAACATCAATTAAAGATGAATCCAACAAAATGTGCGTTCGGTGTCTCATCAGGAAAATTTTTGGGGTTTGTTGTTCGTAAAGATGGAATTGAGATTGATTTAGGAAAGACAAAGGCTATCATTGAGATGCCACAACCTCGAAACTTACATGAGCTGAAAAGTCTTCAAGGGTGACTTGCACACATTCGGCATTTCATTGCTAATTTAGCTGGCAGGTGCCAACCATTTACACGACTAATGAAGAAAGGAGTTTCTTTTGAATGGGATGAAGCATGTCAAAATATTTTTGAAAGCATAAAAAATACTTGACATGCCCACCTGTGCTGGGAGTTCCCATTAAAGGGCGTCCTCTAATATTATATACGGCTGCATTACTAATGTCTCTAGGGGCATTATTGGCCCAAGTTAATGATGAAGGCAAGAAAGTTGCTTTATATTATCTGAGTCGTATGATGCTGGGGACAGAACAAAACTATTCTGGTATGGAGAAAATATGTTTGGCCTTAGTCTTTGCAGTCCAGAAACTTAGACATTATATGTTAGAGCATACTATTCACTTAGTATCTCGTGCAGATCCTCTCAGATATATTCTTGAAAAATTAGTGTCATCAGGTCGCTTAGCAAAATGGGCAAGATTTTTTACTCAATTTGATATTGTCTATGTACCTCAAAAGGTTGTTAAAGGGCAGGCTTTAGCAGATTTTCTAGCCGCTCATGCTTTACCAGGAGAGAAAGAGATTGAAGATGATCTTCCTGATGATGAAGTTATGACTACCTTCATAGTCCCTTCATGGGTCATGTATTTTGACTGAGCTACCGAGGAACCAAGGTGAGCGGAGTTGTATTTGTTACCCCTAAAGGAGAATCTCTACCATACTCTTTTACATTAACTTCAACATCATCTAATAATGAAGCTGAGTATGAGGCTCTTGTCATTGGTCTTGAATTAGCATTGGACTTACGTCTTGATCCATTGATAGTTTATGGTGATTCACAACTTGTTATACATCAACTGAATGGAAAATATGCTGTCAAAAAGAAGGAATTGATTCCATATTTTCTAAAGGCCCAAGAGCTGATACATCAATTCCAAGAAATTCAAATTGAACATGTCCCTCGATCTTATAATCATAGAGCGGATGCTTTGGCAAGCCTTGCAGCTTCATTGGATATTTCTTCGAACACTACCCTCCAAATAAATGTGAAAGCAAGGCGGGTACTATTATCGATACTTGAAGAGTCACCACAAGAGACATTAACATGACTATTTCGGCTTACATTGAAGAGGAAACAGATTGGCGAAGACCCTTACTAGATTATCTCAACCATGGAATTCTTCTCGCAGATAGTCACCAGAGGCAACAAATAAAGAAGTGTGCTATATGTTATACTTGTATCGAGGGGATTCTCTTTAGGAGATCCTTTGATGGTATGCTTCTTCGATGTTTATCTGAAAATGAAGCTATGAAAGCTTTGGAAGAAGTACATGCCGGGGTATGTGGAGCTCATCAATCAGGACGAAGGCTTTACCATCAACTCAAATATTTGGGATATTATTGGCCCGCAATGGCTCAAGATGCAATGCAATTTGCTAAGAGATGCCATGTTTGTCAAATTCATGCAGATTTCATACACCAACCCCCAGAACCACTCCATACAACTAACGTATCTTGTCCTTTTGATGCATGGGGAATGGACATTGTAGGCCCTATTCATCCTCCATCATCCAAGGGGCATAGCTATAGATTGGCTGCAACTGACTATTTTTCTAAATGGGCAGAAGCTATCCCTTTAAAAGATGTACGAGGTGTAGATGTGGTAAATTTTATTCGTACTCACTAAATTTATCGATTCGGTATACCAGCTAGGATCATATTTGATAATGGAACTCTATTTAAAAATCAGGATATGCAGAGACTTTGTGCAAAATTTCATATTAAACATCACTTTTTCATCAGCCTATAATGCAGTGGCCAATGGTCAAGCTGAAGCATTCAATGAGACATTATGCAGATTATTGAAGAAGGTGGTCTCTAATAATAAACGAGAATGGCATGAGCGGCTTATGGAGAGTTTATGGGCATATCGTACTACTATTTGAACACCTACAGGGTCAACGCCTTATGCATTGGTATTAGGAGGTGAGGCTGTACTGCTACTTGAAGTGCAAATTCCATCTTATAGAGTTGCAATCTTCGAAGGGCATTCAGAGGATGAAGCACTAAAAGCTCGGCTAGAAGAATTGGATGGCTTAAAGGATAAGCGCTTAAAAGCAAAACAAATTTTGGAGATGTATCAGGCTCGTATTTCACGTGCTTTTGATAAAAAAGGTCATCATAGATCTTTCAAGGTTGGTGATTTAGTATTGGCTGTTGTTCGTCCTATGATCATCACGAGGCGAACAAAAAGTAAGTTTGAACCAAAATGGGAAGGCTCTTTCATAGTGCAAGAGGTTTACTCTAACGGGGCTTATAAAATAATTTCACCTGATGGAGAGTACTCTCCTCCCCCAATAAATGCAAAATTTCTGAAACGATATTATGCCTAAAGAGGCATAACACTCCAAACTTTCACGAGTATAAATTGTAAGACACTCCAAACTTTTATGAGTATAAACTGTAAGATACTCCAACTTTTAAGAGTATAAACTGAAAGAAACTCTAAACTTTTATGAGTATAAACTAAGAGTAACTCTAAACTCTAAGATGATAAACTATGAGTAAACCTATCAGGTAGGCATGGTCTATACAAGGTAAGAAAAAAAAATTCTCTTTCTACACTAAAAAAAATTTCTGATCATCCTTTGGTATTTCGGTGACAACTTTTTTACAGAGAGCCTTAATTAAAGTAAAGTTACTTTTATACAAAACTAGACTCAAAATATGATCTATCATTTCAAACGAGAAGTCATTTGGAGTTTTCTAGACAAAGTTATGGCAAAACAAATGACCGTGCAAATTGGTAGGCCGAAAATACAAATTGGAATCAGTGCTATTGCATCATCTCATTAAAAAAAAATCTTCAACAGCCTCCAAACTCTAAGAGGATAAACTATGAGAAAATTTAACGCCACACTGGCTTGTTCATCAAAGTTCAGTAAAAAACAAATTCTCTTGTGTATTCAGTGATGACTTCATCTTTATTGAGAGATAATTGTAATAACTGCAAGTACGAAATCTTGAAATGTTGTTTATACTGAATATTGATTTGCTATGAAATAAATGTTTAGTCTCAAATATAAATAAACAAGGTTTATTTGAAAAAAGAAATTATTTCTTAAAGGACATTACATAGGTTAGAAGAGTTTTAAAGGTAGTCGAACATGCTTCGTATTCGGCTTTGAGATGTTGTAGGTTAGGAGAGCTTTGTTGTGCCTGATGAAGCAATTGCATAAAATTTTCTTGTTTATCCAAGGCCTTCTTCAAACGTGCTTCTGCTATGTCAATTGTTTTTAATTCAATCTCAGCCAGCTCAATCTTCTTCTCTAAACTCTGAACTTTCTTTCTCCACTTTACAATCTTTTGAGTCAGATCATCCTTGCATGATTGATTATGATTAAGAGCCACTTTATGAGCAGGCAATGAATGATCGACATAAGAGTTAGGACTTTCCAATGATTTTGAAAATTCTAGAGACGATACCCTATCAGTATTTTCAGGCTTGGAAATCAACTCTTGCTAGAGTGCATAATACTTTGTGGCAACTACAATAATTTTCTCAAATGCTTTCTTTAATTTGCCACCTGAGTTACCAAGGGCTCCACGCAAAGCAATTTTGTTCTCTATTAGTCTGATAAAACCCTCAAAATCTTGCTCGAAAAGGACCAAAGGCTTATGTTCACAAAATTCCTTCACAAAAATGGGTAGGAGCACATCTGCAACTGAGCTCACAGAAGGGTCAACCAGTCCTTCATCACTTGTATCATCACTAGCATCAATTACAGGTGTTGAGGGAGCCTCATCAGATTGTTTTTCATCAACCATCATCAAAGGTACATGAATAGAGCAGCCTTGACGTTGTAATTCTGAAATCTCATCTCTGTTCTTAATGTGATAGATTCCGTGCATTGGGAGAGGCTCAACACTAACAGATGGAGATATAACACATAAAACTTGATCTTTAGATTCTTCCAAAAAGACTTGAATAGCTTGCTCAACTGAATTAATTCTTCCACTCGCCTCGCTGTTCATTTGAGGAACAACCATAATTTGGTCCTGTTGTGTTGGAGTATCTTGTTTTTATATATCCTCATGGCTTGAAAGGCTATCATTTGTTTTAGACCGAGTCTCATCTTCATCAGAAGAATTGTCAGAAGAATCAGGTTCTCTGTAATCTGTAAAAATACCAAGGCTCTTGGCAGAGGATGCATTTTTATCAGGTACCTATAAAAAAAATCCTTATGAGCACACACCTTAAAAAAAAGGGGGTCATATGTACGAACTATTTCAAGAATACAACTACCTTGTCTAGTGATTGAGACTCTTGAGGTGCAACTGAAGCAGGTAGAATGTGATCCTCACCACCTTCTAAATCTACAACCACCTTATGAGCACTAGTACTTTTATTTCTCACTTGTGAAATGGAAGTGGCTTGATCGGCTTTCGATACTAGATCAGAAGAAACTCGTTGCTTTTTCTTGGGATCATCAACAAAAGAGCATTTTCGTTTGATGAGCTGGGTAGGCTCTGCTGAATCCTCTGATGATGATGATGATGACTGTAAAAAAAATAATAAAAAAATAAAATAATATTAGTGATTGAGGTTTGGCATATATCAAGTATTAATTTGAAATTTAATTATACCTCATTTTGCTCAGAGCAAAGAATATATAACTTCTTTACTTCTTCAGCGAAGAAGTTAAGATATCCCTTTTGATACCAAATAACATAACCATGAAGAGTCTTCCCCATTCGACCATCAAAAGGAATGATGAAATGCTTCCCAGTTCCTAATCGAAAAAAGAATCTCCAATAGCAATACATCATACGTAAGGTTGGTTCAATACGTGTGCATGACAAACCAGGATTAGGAACTCCTTGATCATAACCGAATTGACGGGCAAACATATGAGGATTATATGGTTCAGTAAAGAGCCTCTTTCCCA
The DNA here is from genome assembly GCA_012295165.1 of Asparagus setaceus. Taxonomy (NCBI): domain Eukaryota; kingdom Viridiplantae; phylum Streptophyta; class Magnoliopsida; order Asparagales; family Asparagaceae; genus Asparagus; species Asparagus setaceus. The sequence goes on from CM022707.1 coordinate 3,946,233, forward strand.
TCCTAAGAGGAAGGATGCCTTGGCGGATTGAAAGAAAAAATGAAGAATGAGAGCTTGATATCTTTTGCTTTGATGTATCCACAAGGGAAGTGGGGTTGAAAGAATGTGAGAGTGGATAAGGTCTCCATTTAAGTTTCTCATCATCTCCTTCACGCAAAAGTTTCCTAGCCTCTTTAGTAGAATAAGGGGACCCCGAGGTTTCTACTCCCGAAATCTGCAGCAAAAATGGAGCATCTAATCTATGACTGGAAGAAGGAAACTGCATTTCAACTTCATCTTCAGGTAGCCTATCATATAAATTAGGAAAATATTGAGAAATCCATCCAATCAAATAATGAATCGGCCAATTGCTTGATACTGCAAAGTGATCTGTAACCCAATAGTTGATTTCTCGATAAAGAGTGCAGAGTGTCGGAATGGCCAGGGAATAAGGTTTTCTACTATCGACCATTCTTGCAGCTACAACAAACACATCGGGTCTGATATAGGTTAGGTCATAAGGAACTACAAACTTGCATAACCATAAGGTGAGAAAAGCCGCAAGTGGCGTGTTCTTCCCAAAAGTTTGAATGCTGTCGAAAGACTTACTCTTATGTTTTCCTTTAGATTTGACTCGATGATGTTGCCCATGAAAGAAAAACTCCAACCACATTTCAAAAGAAACATTGTTCACAGGACTAACATCTCTAAGATATTGATAGCAATTCAGTCGCACTTTGAGGGGTTGCCCATGCTTTACTTTTGGATCTTCAAGCTCTTCATTCGTGGGCACGTATTCATCATATACTTGTCCCTGAATAGGAAGACCCCCAATTCTCTCCATATCTAGTAAACTGATAGAAAGATCTCCCCATTTTGTAGCAAAGACATTGTGATCTTTATCCCAACACTCAAAAAAGGATTGCAGAAGCTGAAAGTCAATATGGTAAACTCCAAGAGATGAATGCACAGCGCCATAGATGTTAAGTCGTTCTAAGGCATCAGGATATTTTTGCAATATATATAGGCACCAGTCATTATATCCTTTGATAATGAGAGGTTTATTTCACCTTACATCCCCTATCCTTTATTTTGAGCAATAAGGTCAGCCGCAAACATGTTAATGAGCCTGATGGAAAAGCCTCCGTACAAGGATTGAGAGTCTCCGTACAAGGATTAAGAGTGAGAGTAGAGGTAGAGGTAGCATGAATGATTTTTATAAACTGTCCCCATCTAAAATGTGCAATCATAGCCCGAGTTGAGCTAGTAAGATCTTTGGGCAACTCGTATGCTTTCCGATAATTCATAATGGTCGAAGAGGAACATGTCATTGGAGCATGTCTTTCTAAGTTTAAGTCAATGGGTTCATCTTCATAAAAATGAGAAGTCATAGGGGAATCATCGATAACCAAAGATTTTTGGGACTCGGCTTTTTCAGCTAGTTGGTTACCCCCAACAGAAACACTAGTTGAATGAGACATCTGAAAAAATCGATACTTGATAGCTGAATATTTAAAAAAAATGATGAATTAAGTATGACAAACTTTAAAATGATAGGGATGGTGAGAATAAAATCTTAAAGTAAGTTTAGGTGTTAAGGCTACATTCCTTTCGTTTATGAGGTGAGGTTGTCTCTTGATTTATTTTGAATCAGGGGGCAAGGGCTTAAGGGTTCTTACAATTCAATTTCATGTATCATGACCCATGCCTTAAAAATTTTATTCTCGAAGCCTGAAGCTTTCGAGGTTCATAGTCCTCCGTTCTGGAATTTGACCTCCGTACTTGAACCCCATGGCACCTTGAGAATAAAATTTTAAAACAAGGGAGAAGCCTAGTGTCTCCAAATTTATTTTATGAGGTGAGGTTGTCTCTTGATTTATTTTGAATCAGGGGTCAAAGACTAATGGGTTTCTTAAATGGAAATTTTGTGTCAAGGCCTAAAGGTTTCTAAACTAATTTTGTGAATTGAGGTTTTGCGTGGCGTAAAATAATAAAACCTTCAAAACATGAATATAATAGGTTAATGCGTGAATAAAAAAAAGGGGGCCACATCAGCCTAAAGTTAAAAATAATAAAAATAATTGTATTTCCTATCATTTAAAAAAAAAGGGTAATTGTTAAAAAAAAGGGGGCAAGCATGTTCTACTACGATCCTAACCACGCATAAGCCTCAAATATAGTAATTCATGATTTTAACATCTTGTACATATAAACAGGTTTATTAACATGAATAAAAAGAATACGACTACATGTCTTATTTACTTGAAAAAAAATCGACAGAAGGACTTACTAATTCCACGAGCTGCGGTTGAGAAACCTATAAAAAATCAACTAATTAATATTAAGTCTTATTCAATAAGAAATAACAAAATTATATTACCTTGTGGCAATAAAATTAGAAGGTAGTTGATAATTTATGTAGTAGATCAACAATGGAACCTACAAAATAAAATAAATATATCAGAATTAAAAAAAAAGCCAAAAGATCTTATTGTAAATTAATAAAAAGGAGACATTGAGAACTAAAGAAAACTTTTAAAAAAAAGAGTGGAAGGATCTACATGCTGGAAGAAGATGAAAAGGAGTAAGGGATGAAAAGATTGAAAAAAAAATTTTGCAGGGAGAGGCCGAAAAAAAAAGAAAAAAGAAAGATGACCAGTAACACTGAAATCTGATGAACAGTAATGCGGGAATACGATGAACAATTTCGTGAACAAGACCCCAACCTAATGAACAAGAATGCGAATACGATGAACAATTTCGTGAACAAGACCCCAACCTAATGAACAAGAATGCGAATACGATGAACAATTTCGTGAACAAGACCCCAACCTAATGAACAGTAATGAAAAAATATATATGTTTACCTGTAGATTTCCTCAAACAACTGACATAACACCAATTAAAAGAAGGATATATATATATATATATATATATATATATATATATATATATATATATATATATATATATATATATATATATATATATATATATATATATATATATATATATATATATATATATATATATATATATATATATATATATATATATATATATATATATATATATATATATATATATATATATATATATATATATATATATATATATATATATATATATATATATATATATATATATATATATATATATATATATATATATATATATATATATATATATATATATATATATATATATATATATATATATATATATATATATATATATATATATATATATATATATATATATATATATATATATATATATATATATATATATATATATATATATATATATATATATATATATATATATATATATATATATATATATATATATATATATATATATATATATATATATATATATATATATATATATATATATATATATATATATATATATATATATATATATATATATATATATATATATATATATATATATATATATATATATATATATATATATATATATATATATATATATATATATATATATATATATATATATATATATATATATATATATATATATATATATATATATATATATATATATATATATATATATATATATATATATATATATATATATATATATATATATATATATATATATATATATATATATATATATATATATATATATATATATATATATATATATATATATATATATATATATATATATATATATATATATATATATATATATATATATATATATATATATATATATATATATATATATATATATATATATATATATATATATATATATATATATATATATATATATATATATATATATATATATATATATATATATATATATATATATATATATATATATATATAGCTATGTGAAGTTTAATCAGATTAGGATTAGATTTTCTTTTCAAATTGCTGGGATTCTATCTTAAAATTTGTTGATATCCCTTTTAAGTTGGATTCTATATCCTACTAATTTAGTAATTTTAATTAGATGAGAACTCCTCATATTTGAATTAAGAGAACTAATCCTAAGCTTTAAAAAAAGGTTTTCATAGCACACCAGCATAAAAAATCTCTCTACAATAACACATTAGCTAAAGAAAAATTGAAGCTCGTGTGTACCTTCCCAACCATTCAAACAAAAATAATAATAATAATTTTTTTAACCAAGATATAGTATGGGTTAAAAAAATAACTTGGACTCACACACTAAGTTAAAAAAAACCGAGCACGTAAGCCAAGGGGGGTAATTTGTAGACGCGCAAAAAAATTTATGTCTCAACAAGCCACAAGCTTAATTAATTAAAGGGTTTAATACCTTTTGATAAGTTTGAAAGTGAAATCAACTGAGGATACCTACAGCTCATATACAAGTTAGCTTGAAGGTAGGCTCTCTATATTTATCAATTCAAAGAGGTACGCCTTCCTCTTATAGTTGTCAAATGTGATGAGCTCAATAGGGCTCATCAATAAAACCTATTGTGAGAATGATAGTACCTCATATAAATCAAAACAAATATGAGGGATAGCACCTCGTGTAAATCAAAACTAATGTGAGGGATAGTGCCTCATATAAATCAAAACTAATGAAGGTTGGCCCTCCACATTAATTAATTTAGAGAGGCACGTCTTCCCCTTATAGTCGTCAAATTTGATGAGCTCAACAAGCCTTATCAATGAAACCTATTGTGAGGGTGATAGTACCTCATATAAATCAAAACCAATATGAGGGATAGCACCTCATACAAATCAAAATCAATGTGAGGGATGGTACCTCATATAAATCAAAACTAATGAAGGTAGGCCCTCCATATTAATTAATTCAGAGAGGCACACTTTCCCCTTATAGTTGTCAAATTTGATAAGCTCAACAAGCTTTATCAATAAAACCTATTGTGAGGATGATAGTACCTCATATAAATTAAAACCAATATGAGGGATAGCACCTCATATAAATGAAAACCAAAGTGAGGATGACAGCACCTCATGTAAATTTGAGAGTATATGCACCCTCTGTTAATCCAACACAAACAACACATGCCTCACTCCTCATATTAACCAAAATTTTCAAACTTGAGGGTGCGTGTCAATTTCAATACATTGGTGTTGTCATGTGATCATACGTCTTAGCAATAAAATCTAACTCAAGGATACTCATCCTCATATAAACTTAATTTCAGAGTGAAGGTATATGGCTCCACATAACACTTATTTTAAGAAATACAAAAGATAAGTTGATAGACAGATAAGAAGTAAAAAAGCAAAGAAAATATTCGTTATGATAAACGAACACAACAATCTTGATAAGGAAGTTTCGACAAGGAAGTTATAATAACTCCCCCACCAATCCCTTTCCAACATCTGGCAATAACTTCCCCTTCCCTTCCTATAAATAGAGACTTCATTTGCCAACAACGAGAAAAAACAAGAATAATAACAAAGAACGATGTAGGCGTTGAAAAAATACTTACAAGATCCCCGAAACCAACTCGTGACGGGGAGTCGGCGAATGACAACCCATCGAATGATACGGACGTCGAATCGTTAAAACGCCAACCCGGGCAAGAAACTCCACACAAGCACGGTTTAAACCGACTTGAATGCATAATCGGATTCGACCGCTGAACCGAACGAACCAAGAGTTAGTCCCGAACCAAATACGACGGAACCTAAGTCCGAGAAGGCCAAGAGTCAGAATAGGCAGGACCTAAGCCCTGAAGACCGAGAAACGACGGAAACAACGAAAACGGCGCGACTCGCTAACTTGGCCGGGCGAGCTCGCTTTGGCTTAACTCACCTTCGGGCGAAGCCTCGCTTGGCGAACCTCGGTTCATTTTGGCGAACCTCGCCATTTGGCGAGCCTCGTGTTCACTTGGCGAAGCCTCGGTTCATTTTGGCGAACCTGCGCCTTTTGGCGAACCTCGCCATTTGGCGAGCCCCATGTTCATTTTGGCGAACCTCGCCATTTGGCGAGCCTCGTGTTCACTTGGCGAAGCCTCGGTTCATTTTGGCGAACCTCGCCATTTGGCGAGCCTCGTGTTCACTTGGCGAAGCCTCGGTTCATTTTGGCGAACCTGCGCCTTTTGGCGAACCTGCGCCTTTTGGCGAACCTCGGTTCATTTTGGCGAACCTCGCCATTTGGCGAGCCTCGTGTTCACTTGGCGAAGCCTCGGTTCATTTTGGCGAACCTGCGCCTTTTGGCGAACCTGCGCCTTTTGGCGAACCTGCGCCTTTTGGCGAACCTCGCCATTTGGCGAGCCTCGTGTTCACTTGGCGAAGCCTCGGTTCATTTTGGCGAACCTCGCCATTTGGCGAGCCTCGTGTTCACTTGGCGAAGCCTCGGTTCATTTTGGCGAACCTCGCCATTTGGCGAAGCCTCGGTTCATTTTGGCGAACCTGCGCCTTTTGGCGAACCTCGCCATTTGGCGAGCCCCATGTTCATTTTGGCGAACCTCGCCATTTGGCGAGCCCCATGTTCATTTTGGCGAACCTCGCCATTTGGCGAGCCTCGTGTTCACTTGGCGAAGCCTCGGTTCATTTTGGCGAACCTGCGCCTTTTGGCGAACCTGCGCCTTTTGGCGAACCTGCGCCTTTTGGCGAACCTGCGCCTTTTGGCGAACCTGCGCCTTTTGGCGAACCTCGCCATTTGGCGAGCCCCATGTTCATTTTGGCGAACCTCGCCATTTGGCGAGCCTCGTGTTCACTTGGCGAAGCCTCGGTTCATTTTGGCGAACCTGCGCCTTTTGGCGAACCTGCGCCTTTTGGCGAACCTCGCCATTTGGCGAGCCTCGTGTTCACTTGGCGAAGCCTCGGTTCATTTTGGCGAACCTCGCCATTTGGCGAGCCCCATGTTCATTTTGGCGAACCTCGCCATTTGGCGAAGCCTCGGTTCATTTTGGCGAACCTGCGCCTTTTGGCGAACCTGCGCCTTTTGGCGAACCTCGCCATTTGGCGAAGCCTCGGTTCATTTTGGCGAACCTGCGCCTTTTGGCGAACCTGCGCCTTTTGGCGAACCTCGGTTCATTTTGGCGAACCTGCGCCTTTTGGCGAACCTGCGCCTTTTGGCGAACCTGCGCCTTTTGGCGAACCTGCGCCTTTTGGCGAACCTGCGCCTTTTGGCGAACCTGCGCCTTTTGGCGAACCTCGCCATTTGGCGAAGCCTCGGTTCATTTTGGCGAACCTGCGCCTTTTGGCGAACCTGCGCCTTTTGGCGAACCTGCGCCTTTTGGCGAACCTGCGCCTTTTGGCGAACCTGCGCCTTTTGGCGAACCTGCGCCTTTTGGCGAACCTGCGCCTTTTGGCGAACCTGCGCCTTTTGGCGAACCTGCGCCTTTTGGCGAACCTGCGCCTTTTGGCGAACCTGCGCCTTTTGGCGAACCTGCGCCTTTTGGCGAACCTGCGCCTTTTGGCGAACCTCGCCATTTGGCGAGCCTCGTGTTCACTTGGCGAAGCCTCGGTTCATTTTGGCGAACCTGCGCCTTTTGGCGAACCTGCGCCTTTTGGCGAACCTCGCCATTTGGCGAGCCCCATGTTCATTTTGGCGAACCTGCGCCTTTTGGCGAACCTGCGCCTTTTGGCGAACCTCGCCATTTGGCGAGCCCCATGTTCATTTTGGCGAACCTCGCCATTTGGCGAAGCCTCGGTTCATTTTGGCGAACCTGCGCCTTTTGGCGAACCTGCGCCTTTTGGCGAACCTGCGCCTTTTGGCGAACCTGCGCCTTTTGGCGAACCTGCGCCTTTTGGCGAACCTCGCCATTTGGCGAGCCCCATGTTCATTTTGGCGAACCTCGCCATTAGCCGAGGCACCTCGACCAACTTAGCCGAGGCACCTCGACCAACTTAGCCGAGGCACCTCGACCAACTTAGCCGAGGCACCTCGACCAACTTAGCCGAGGCACCTCGACCAACTTAGCCGAGGCACCTCGACCAACTTAGCCGAGGCACCTCGACCAACTTAGCCGAGGCACCTCGACCAACTTAGCCGAGGCACCTCGACCAACTTAGCCGAGGCACCTCGACCAACTTAGCCGAGGCACCTCGACCAACTTAGCCGAGGCACCTCGACCAACTTAGCCGAGGCACCTCGACCAACTTAGCCGAGGCACCTCGACCAACTTAGCCGAGGCACCTCGACCAACTTAGCCGAGGCACCTCGACCAACTTAGCCGAGGCACCTCGACCAACTTAGCCGAGGCACCTCGACCAACTTAGCCGAGGCACCTCGACCAACTTAGCCGAGGCACCTCGACCAACTTAGCCGAGGCACCTCGACCAACTTAGCCGAGGCACCTCGACCAACTTAGCCGAGGCACCTCGACCAACTTAGCCGAGGCACCTCGACCAACTTAGCCGAGGCACCTCGACCAACTTAGCCGAGGCACCTCGACCAACTTAGCCGAGGCACCTCGACCAACTTAGCCGAGGCACCTCGACCAACTTAGCCGAGGCACCTCGACCAACTTAGCCGAGGCACCTCGACCAACTTAGCCGAGGCACCTCGACCAACTTAGCCGAGGCACCTCGACCAACTTAGCCGAGGCACCTCGACCAACTTAGCCGAGGCACCTCGACCAACTTAGCCGAGGCACCTCGACCAACTTAGCCGAGGCACCTCGACCAACTTAGCCGAGGCACCTCGACCAACTTAGCCGAGGCACCTCGACCAACTTAGCCGAGGCACCTCGACCAACTTAGCCGAGGCACCTCGACCAACTTAGCCGAGGCACCTCGACCAACTTAGCCGAGGCACCTCGACCAACTTAGCCGAGGCACCTCGACCAACTTAGCCGAGGCACCTCGACCAACTTAGCCGAGGCACCTCGACCAACTTAGCCGAGGCACCTCGACCAACTTAGCCGAGGCACCTCGACCAACTTAGCCGAGGCACCTCGACCAACTTAGCCGAGGCACCTCGACCAACTTAGCCGAGGCACCTCGACCAACTTAGCCGAGGCACCTCGACCAACTTAGCCGAGGCACCTCGACCAACTTAGCCGAGGCACCTCGACCAACTTAGCCGAGGCACCTCGACCAACTTAGCCGAGGCACCTCGACCAACTTAGCCGAGGCACCTCGACCAACTTAGCCGAGGCACCTCGACCAACTTAGCCGAGGCACCTCGACCAACTTAGCCGAGGCACCTCGACCAACTTAGCCGAGGCACCTCGACCAACTTAGCCGAGGCACCTCGACCAACTTAGCCGAGGCACCTCGACCAACTTAGCCGAGGCACCTCGACCAACTTAGCCGAGGCACCTCGACCAACTTAGCCGAGGCACCTCGACCAACTTAGCCGAGGCACCTCGACCAACTTAGCCGAGGCACCTCGACCAACTTAGCCGAGGCACTTCGGCCAACTTGGCCGAGGCACCTCGACCAACCCCCCCGACTTGTATAAATAGGGGGGAGGTCTTCTTGCTTTGGGGGAGCTGGGGATTTTTGGAGCTATTTTCAGGGGTTGGCTCGGGCTTCCAGAGGACTGATTTGGTGATTTTTCGGGAGCGGACTTAGGAGAGGCGGATCGAGTTGATTTTGGCCGAATCTCAAGGCTTCCAAATGAACTTTGGAGAGCTTGGGCTTGGGCTTTGGGAGAGCTTGGACTTTGGGCGGATCTTTTGCACAGTTTCGAGCACCGGAGAGCATGAACCCAGTCAACGTCAGATCTACAAGCGCAAGGTAACTGAATTCGGGTCGAACTACAGATACCCTCTAGATTAAGCTTCGCCTTAATCTCGTGGATAGCCAGGATTTCTCCTAGTAGATCTCACCCGCCCGCGATCCTCTCCTTCGTGAGTGTGATCCCCGGCGCATCCTCTCCTTCGCGGAGTGTGATCCCTCAGCGCTTCGCTTCTTCGCGGAAACGAGCCCCTTCACGCCTCAGAAGTTCCGTAACCCGGCCCTACCGATCGAATTGCGCTGTGGTCCACGGACACAAAAGTCCCCAAGACAGCAAAGAACCCACGCAAGCCGGTGATCTCGATATAACAGATCCTCGTGGTTTGTTCATAAAGGAAAAATTTGTAATCTTTTTGATTTTCATTGTAAGCCTTAAAATAAAAGGCTATATTTTTCTTTGAATTTGTTTCAGCGATCAAGTTTGTAACAGCTCAAATCAATGACAATCAAACCGACTTTTACCGCCAACAAGCCGGGCGACCACAGGGGAGCCACCGCCTCGATCGGAGGTCGCCGTACGCAACCGCGATCCCTATCCCTGGAGGAAGAGGTCGAAGTTCGAAGTTCGACCAGCCAGGCACGAGGAGTATCTTTCCTCGCCCTCCGTGATCCAGCCTCGCCGCCCAAGAAGGTCTCCGCCGCAAGGAGAACCCGATGGGCCTCCGATGTAGAGCCCCGTGACGGCGAAGTCCAACCTCGCCGCCGCAGTAGCGAAATCCCTTCGCTCAAGTCCGAACTACAACGGCGCCGAGATGAACGCCAATGACGCTACCAAGACTCTCCAAGCGAAGCCCGCCAAAGGCGACGACAAAGCATGGCGCGCAAACATGCCAAAGCCGCGGTAATCCATGGATGGGGTCCGCTATGAAGCGGATCTAAGATCCGCACTTACGCAGAGGCTTCAGCCTCAAGAGATCGACGCCCATCCAAGCCGCCAACCAACGAGTGGGTCCGTGTCAAACGGAACCGCTTCCACGCCAGAGCGTGATCCGAACGCCAAGACTCCTTAGCAGTGCACGAAGCTTTGGTACAACAAGCTCGCGGAATTGAAGAAGGAGGTGTTAAAGAAGCCACCAACGTATCACCGTGTTTGAGGCCCAAGTCTAACGGTGCCCCAACCCCGCTGCCCACGCCCTCGCTCTCAAGACTTAAGCCGGCTATAGCGCCTCAAGTTCAAAACCAAAGCCCAAGACCGACGGCGCCAAGGTCAAAGGTGCTCGCGACTGAACCGTGGTGAAGCCAACTCCGCCATCACCACCAAACCAACTATCAAGGATCGCTGGGTCCTCTCAAGGGATCACGGGTCACTCCTCATACAGAGGCCGCACTGCTCCAAAGGACCGGAGATTCCCGCAACCCCACCAACCGGATTAAAGATCGAAGTCCGAGAGTCCCTCAAACTTCACGCCACATAAGCGAAGTCAAGGCGAAGTTACTTTCGTAGTTTTGGCCATTCTCGAAGGAGACGCCTCGCCCGATGACGACGACGCTATACCCGAGATCGCGCCAACACACGGCATTTCTCCTGACACATGCCGATGAACAAGATACCGAAAGGTGGGGTACGAGGAAATCTCGAAGGGATTCCCCAAACTCATACGGTCGTGCTTGTGCTCTAAGCTCATCAAAACGGTGCTCTCAGAGTGCAATTGCCGACGAGAAACTCCAGAAAGGGTATCGGTCTTCCAGAGGCTTAGCACCAACACGCCGAGACCTAGGTCAAGGCGACTCCGCAGAAGGATGACATCCCGGGAGGATGAATTGCCAGAGGTCACTAATAACATGACCGGCAAAGAATCGTCGTCACGGGCCATCCCCAGCGCATCGCAACGGTTAACTCGTTTGCGGTCCGGGACTATCCGACGGTCCAGATACGACAAACTTCTAAAAGGGATACCCGCAGAGGATGATGCATCGGATATCGGCTCCGCAATCGCCTCTGATCATACTGTATCTAGTGAAGGGAGCCCCCAAGAAACGCTTATGATCAGTACAGATCAAGTGGCTAAAATGCTAGACGAAGCGTTGGCTAAACAACGGGAAAACTTCAAGCTAGAGATGGATTTGGCCATGCAGACGATGAGAGAAATGCATGACCAACAGATCCAAGCCTTGACAAAGCATCGAGGTGAATCGAGTCACGCATCGACGTCGATCAAGATGACAAATGATTCGACCAGAGGAAGCACAAGAGGATGATAACCCTCCTGAACCACGCAACGCTGCACATAACGTAGATGCTGTTGCTCATGAGAACGAGAAAATCAAAGACCTCGAGAGCAAAATCAACTCATTGATTTCCGCTCAAGAGGTGAAGAAGACAGGTATTCCTTGCCCATACCCGAGGGAGTGGGAATCAATCCCATACCCGCCAAAGTTTAACTTAATAAACTTTACACCGCTTGATCGGAAGGGTTCCCCGACGCAAAGACTTGATTTACTTCAAGTCGCACTGGGGTAATATCCGAAACGAGCCCCGATGGTTCTGGCCATTCGCTGGTACCCTTCGTGGAGCCGCCGATTGGTACCGCCGCCTCGCCGGAGCATTCATACCGGACGACATGGAGTCTAGCTTCCTCACCAATTTCTTCGACGACGATACCGGCATCGATCGACATTGCTCGACGAAGCGTAAGGACGGAGAAACCGTGGATATCTTTGTCAAACGATTCGAACAAGGCAATGAACCGCCGGATCCGATAACGAGGAGTTCATCCTCCGCACTGCCATAACAACTTGTCGATAGACGCTAGAGGCAATGGGGACAAAGACCGCCTATAACGTGGAAGGATTTGAAGGTTCGTGGAGAGCAAGCCGAAAGATTCCTCAAAAGGAAAAAGGCGAAAGAGGCCACCGACAGCCGAAGTCTGCCGCAACTTTGTCCCACGTGGCAAAGGGAAAGAGCAGCCAAGACGGCGGTTATAACCAAACGCTCCAACTCCAACCCCAAAGAAGAAGAAGAACAACGGCGCCGCAACAGCACAATCAACGGGCAACCCGGGCCACGTAAACGTAAGGCCTCGTGAGCCGAGATTCCCAAAGTCCTATTCCTTTAGGGACGACGAGATTCCTGCCTCTTCAAATATCTTGTCGAAAATAACAAGATCAAGCTCCCTCCGATTCGTAATCAAGAGGAAGCAATGAGGACTAACGACCCAAAATATCGCTACAGATCACAGGCAATTCATCACCCCACTAAATCCTCGCTTCACTTTAAGGACAAAATCCGTGCTTTAATTGACGTAGGGTCATCACTATGAAGCCGCCCAAAGAAAAGAAGGTCGGAGCAAATGCGTGTCCATAAGCTTTGGGTCGCCATTGACATGGTTTGAACCCAAACCGCTGGTCAAAGTCGCAATGAAGACGGTGAATGACGACCCACACAAGCAACGCCGTAAAGGACTTGTATCATATACGCCCCAAATGGCTAAGTCCCGTGGATCCACCTGCACTTACTTGAGAATGAGCAATGGGTAGCCTCTTCTTCATTGAAGAAGAAATGAAAGCAGAAGGGAAAGGCATGCCATGCTACTTCCGCAATTCTGGAGGGAGATGATGAACAGGTGGTAACATTCCACCGTCCGGCGGGGAACTCAAGCCCACGCCACCGTGAGCGACACGCAGTACAAATATAAGTACCCTAAGTCCCCGACCCTAATGCCAAGACGCCGCCGAACCGGGGTGCCAACGACTTCCACTCGCACCGAAGGCGCAATGCCAGTGGTCGCTAAGGAAGCCATAGCGGCAGCCCACAAGAAGTTCAACTCCGGCAGCCTCTGCTCAATCACCCGATTAGAAGAGACAAACCGGGAAGCTCCAACTCCCCATATCGCTTCGACGTCATGGCCCAATTGGCTAATATTCCCGCGAGGATCACTCTTTACGAGCTGTTGCGGTTGTCAAAAGAGACAAGAGAAGCTCTTCAAGAGGCTCTCGCCGATTCAGAGGTCTTCCTCACCCAGATCAGGCCAAGTCCAGAAGAGTCGGCCCAACAATGCAACCTTGCGACTAAACACTTCCCCTGCATCACTTTTACAAAGGAGGATATGCAGACAAGGAATTCCAAGCATGATAGGCCGCTATACTTCACCGGGTATATTGGCTCTAGTGAAGTTAACCGGATCCAAGTCGATCCGGTTCCACAGGAGCATCATGCCCTCAAGGCCATGTATCACCTTGAATTCCCGCCAAGAAGTCGGCATCAACAGGCACGGTGATCTACGGATTTAACACCAGCGGGTCTCGGCCGCTTGGTAAAATCCGGATAAAGTGCCAAATGGGGGACTTAAAGTCCGAAGTCACCTGCTATGTGATTGACGCAGAGACTTCCTATAACTTATTGTTGGGTCGACCTTGGATCCACAGTAACGTTATAGTCCCATCTACTCTTCATCGTCTCAAATATGTAGACACTAATAATGAGGTCAAGACGGTGGTCGCGACAAACAACCGCTTAAGGATGGAGAATTATTTCACCGATTCTCTCCTCTACGTAATGAGTCCAAATCAATCATCGCCCAAGGCACGGACAGCGGTGAAGAAGCTGATACCGAAGCCGGGCTTGGTTATAGTGGAGGTTTTGTTTTAAATGACATTGTACCCCTTGTAATCAATCTTGACGATGAAGAATCGTCAGATGAACATTGTAATTGGCAAATTGCCGATGAATCAATAAATGACGATTTAGAGTATCCTTTGTCTTTGAATGATGTGATGACAGTTTGTACAACAATCCAGAGTTGCACCTACCAACTCTGGCCATTTTGCTTTACACAAAAGCAGTTCCGAGACTCCTTTGGGACAACACTCGCCATCCCACCTAAGATCGTAATGAAAAGACTTGGTTTACTAAAAGGAGATGCGCCCAACGCCGAAGTCATTTCTTTGAAGAAGATGAAGATGACAATGGGCCTATCCTCCACACATTCAGATATAGTCCCAAACACCGGGTATCATGAAGAAATGGGGTATAACTTGACACAAGGGAAGGTCTATGTTTTGGGCGAGGTCCTCGAGTCCCTCCTAAAGCGCATATGTCCCAAGAGGGAAGCCTGATAACTACTACGCATTTAGAAGGATTGGGATACTAATCCTCCTCGAAGATGAATGCTCATGGTCGATTGATAATAATCCACCCGATGAGGTAGACGGACATTCGCCCGATTCTTCGCTTGGGATTCTCGACACCACTTCTGAGAAGCTTTCAAGGCTTTAATGTCAAATATGGCTTCAGCTGATCCCGCCATCGTTGAGAGTGATGAAGACATGCCAACATGGGAAGACCCATGGATCCATCAACTCCAAGAGCAGCTTTGGGGATAGGTTCAACAAAGAGAACCCCCACTAAGGACGAGGTAGTCCAGTTAATATGGGTGACTAAGAGCATCCTAAACTAATAAACATCAGCAATACTCTTTCCTCGAAGAGAAGGAAGAGTTGATTGCCTTAATCGTGAGTATATCGATGTATTCACCGAGCTACGAGGACATGCCAGACTCGACCCTAATGTGGCGACACATCGCCAACATCAAGATGAATGTCAAACCCGCCAAGCAACAAAGAAGACGGTTTCGCCCACAAATATTGCAAGCAATCGCTGACGGCGAAGAAACTCATAGAATCGGATTCATCGAGGAAATTCAACATCCGGATTGGGTGGCTAATATAGTCCCTGGCCATGAAGAAGAATGGTTCGATTAGGACTGTGGTCGACTACAGAGACCTAAACGCCGCTGTTCGAAGGATGATTTCCGCCAATCACCGACGCCATAGTTGACAATACATGTGGATTCGAGAGGATGTCCTTTATGGATGGCTTTTCGGTATAATCAAATCAAGATGCACCCCGATGACGCTTAAACACACAGCCGCTCGTAACACCCATCGGTATATTTTGCTACACGGTCATGCCGCTCGCTTAAAGAACGCACGACATACCAACAGCAATGACGAGATTTTCCAAGATCATCTCCGAAAACAAATAATGCTACGCTGACGATTTGGTCGTGAAAAGCCGCGGACAAGAGAGATCACATCAAAGATCTTAGAATGGTATTCGAACTCATGCGACTCATCAACTAAAGATGAACCCCGCCAAATCCTTCCTTGGGATGTCCAAAGGCAAGTTCCTTGGCTTCATTGCCACCGACAAAGGAATCCACGCCGATCCCGACAAAGTGAAGGTAATTCAAGAGTTGCAACCTCCGAAATCCGAGAGAACTCGGGGTTACAAGGGCGACATGACATCCGACGGTTCATATCGAACCTATCCGGGAAGTGCCAACCGCTCTCTAAGTTGAACAAGAAGGGCGGTCGCTTATTTGGGATGACGCCGCCGAAGGCATTCAAGAGATCAAGTCTTATCTCGCTAAACCTCCCGCTCTTGTTGCACCGCTGTCGGAAAACCGCTTTTGATCTACGCCAAGGCAACGGATCACTCGTTAAGCGCTTTACTCGCAGACGATGACGGCGGTCACGAACAGCAAGATATTACCCGAGCCGACATTAGTCGGCGCCGAAGTCTCGATACCCAATGGTCGAAGCGTTGTCTTGCATTAGTGTTCGCGATTCAAAATGCGCACTATTTAGTCGGATGACGATTTATGTTATCTCTAATGTAACCGTCCGAATATTTATGACCCACCGCCTCAATGAGTTGGCGCTTGGCAAAATGGGCTTTGCTCTTGTCCCAATATGACTTGCACTTCAAACAACGTAAGTCACCAAAGGACAAGCGATTTATGATCTCTTGGTCGCCAACCCGACAACGGACGCAGCTTGAGCTATATGATGATCTTCCTGATGAAGTCTATGAAGTTAACACTACATCGCACCAACGAATATGGCGACTGTACTTTGACGGAGCTTCTCGAGCTACCAACGTGGCAAGTGCCCCCGGGTGTTCTAAGATCTCCGCTGGAGTCGGAGTTGTCTTGATTTCCGGAATCATGTCATGCCCCGCGCTTATTCACTCACCGAACCTTGTTCCAATAACGTAGCCGAATACAACGCGCTACTTATCGGACTTAGCTTCGCCAAGGAGCTGGGGGTAGAGTATCTCGAAGCATACGGCGATTCGCAATTGATAGTCAAACAGATCCGTGGTGACTATGAAGTTAGGAACCCTGATCTGGTCCCCTATCATCAGATAGCCGTTGAAATGGCAGACTCATTTGAAGAATTCTTCATCGAATATATCCCGCCGTAACGCCATGCATGCATTAGCCGCGATTAGCGATCGCCGCACAACCTTCCGAGACCGAAAGCAACCGTTACGGCCAGACTCACCACTCTTCGTACCAATATATGATGGGGTACAAGAAGACAAAGGGATAGTTACCAAAGAGGTAAATGCAACCCAAACCAAGTTGGAGCCCCGAGATTGGCGCTTTCCTATCATCGATTACGTCTTACATGGTATTCTACCAGAAGACGTGAAGGAGAGAGAGTCAATCCGGCGAAGAGCTCCAAGATTCTTTTACGACACAGAAACCCAGATGCTATATCGCCGGGGGTACGATGGTCTTTTACTCCGATGCCTCTCAAACAAAGAGGCAGAAGAGGTCCTTCGGGAAGCACACGAAGGTGAATGTGGTGCGCACTACCGCCCCAAGCTCTACGATCGAATCAGAGAATGGGCTACTTCGCCAACGATGATTAATGACGCAATGAGCACGCCGAAATGCCACGCTGTCAAATTCACGCTAATTATATGCATCGCCTCCCCGAAAGCTTGCATCCTTCGCCACATCCCGCCATTCGAGACATGGGGAATGGACGTTGTAGGTCCCATTTTTCCTCCGCCGCTAAAGGAGATCGGTTTATTCTAGCGATCACCGACTACTTCTCCAAGTGGGCGGAAGCAATCCCGCTAAAAGAAGTAAAGGCGAAGTACCGCTGCCAATTTATCAAACACCATGTCATCTACCGACACGGTGTTCCAAGACGGATCGCATGACAACGGTCCCCAATTCATCGCAATTCCTTCATCGTTTTATGAAATTCAAGATACAAGACGCCTCGCCGACGCCTATAATCCACCGCAAATGGATTAGCTGAGGCGTTCAACAAGACAATCATCAAAATTCTGTCAAAGCTTGTGAAAAATAACAAGTGAGATTGGGACGATAAGCTCGGAGAAGCACTCTGGGCATATCGCACAACGGTACGCACGCCAACCGGAGCAACCCCATATTCCCTGGTTTACTGCGCGGCGCTTCTCCGCTGGAAATCCAGATTCGCCACTTCGCGACGCCTTTCAACAGAGATGACGATCAAGAACAACATCGTAAACGCCTCAAGAGCTCGAGATGTTGGATGAAAAGCGCCTGGAAGCTCAACAATGCATTGAGTTTTACCAAGCTAGGATGTCGAGAGCTTTCAACAAGAAAGTACGACAACGGAGTTTCAAAGAAGGAGATTTGGTCCTCGCTGCTCGACGACCGATAATCCTCACTTCCAAGAAGAAAGGCAAATTCGAGCCTAAATGGGAGGGTCCGTTTGTAATAGAAACGGTTTACTCCAATGGTGCGTATCGCCTAATTACCCAAAATGGCGACCGGCAATTAATGCCGATAAATGGGAAGTTCCTGAAGAAATACTACCCCTAGTATCTTCAGGATAACCCGTTTCAACGGGAAGTTCCTCGTGGGATGTTTCACCCACTTTCCTTGAGGATAACCCTAGATTTATCCTCCATCACAATTTCCCCACCGACCAAGGTATGCGCCGATTTTCGCACTGTGTTGTCCGCCAAGGTCACCTCGAAGTCTTTTCGGTTCTCGGAGTGGAGATCCCACTTTTAGTTCCATCTTTCATCTTAGGTAGCGCCGATCAAGGTATGCGCCGATTTTCGCACTGTGTTGTCCACCAAGGTCACCTCGAAGTCTTTTCGGTTCTCGGAGTGGAGATCCCACTTTTAGTTCCATCTCTCTCTAGGTAGCGCCGACCAAGGTATGCGCCGATTTTCGCACTGTGTTGTCCACCAAGGTCACCTCGAAGTCTTTTCGTTCTCGGCGGAGATCCCACTTTTAGTTCCATCTCTCCTAGGTAGCGCCGATCAAGGTATGCGCCGATTTTCGCACTGTGTTGTCCACCAAGGTCACCTCGAAGTCTTTTCGTTCTCGGCGGAGATCCCACTTTTAGTTCCATCTTCATCTTAGGTAGCCGACCGAAGGTATGCGCCGATTTTCGCACTGTGTTGTCCACCAAGGTCACCTCGAAGTCTTTTCGTTCTCGGCGGAGATCCCACTTTTAGTTCCATCTCTCCTAGGTAGCGCCGATCAAGGTATGCGCCGATTTTCGCACTGTGTTGTCCACCAAGGTCACCTCGAAGTCTTTTCGTTCTCGGCGGAGATCCCACTTTTAGTTCCATCTTCATCTTAGGTAGCGCCGATCAAGGTATGCGCCGATTTTCGCACTGTGTTGTCCACCAAGGTCACCTCGAAGTCTTTTCGTTCTCGGCGGAGATCCCACTTTTAGTTCCATCTCTCCTAGGTAGCCGACCGAAGGTATGCGCCGGATTTTCGCACTGTGTTGTCCGCCTCAAGGTCACCTCGAAGTCTTTTCGGTTCTCGGCGGAGATCCCACTTTTAGTTCCATCTTCATCTTAGGTAGCCGATCAAGGTATGCGCCGATTTTCGCACTGTGTTGTCCGCCTCAAGGTCACCTCGAAGTCTTTTCGTTCTCGGCGGAGATCCCACTTTTAGTTCCATCTCTCCTAGGTAGCCGATCAAGGTATGCGCCGATTTTCGCACTGTGTTGTCCACCAAGGTCACCTCGAAGTCTTTTCGTTCTCGGCGGAGATCCCACTTTTAGTTCCATCTTTCATCTTAGGTAGCCGACCAAGGTATGCGCCGATTTTCGCACTGTGTTGTCCACCAAGGTCACCTCGAAGTCTTTTCGGTTCTCGGCGGAGATCCCACTTTTAGTTCCATCTCTCTCCTAGGTAGCGCCGATCAAGGTATGCGCCGATTTTCGCACTGTGTTGTCCGCCTCAAGGTCACCTCGAAGTCTTTTCGGTTCTCGGAGTGGAGATCCCACTCTTAGTTCCACCTTTCATCTTAGGTAGCCGACCGAAGGTATGCGCCGATTTTCGCACTGTGTTGTCCACCAAGGTCACCTCGAAGTCTTTTCGTTCTCGGCGGAGATCCCACTTTTAGTTCCATCTTCATCTTAGGTAGCGCCGATCAAGGTATGCGCCGGATTTTCGCACTGTGTTGTCCGCCTCAAGGTCACCTCGAAGTCTTTTCGTTCTCGGCGGAGATCCCACTTTTAGTTCCATCTCTCCTAGGTAGCCGACCAAGGTATGCGCCGATTTTCGCACTGTGTTGTCCGATCAAGGTCGCCTCGAAGTCTTTTCGGTTCTCGGCGGAGATCCCACTTTTAGTTCCATCTCTCTCCTAGGTAGCCGACCAAGGTATGCGCCGGATTTTCGCACTGTGTTGTCCACCAAGGTCACCTCGAAGTCTTTTCGTTCTCGGCGGAGATCCCACTTTTAGTTCCATCTCTCTCCTAGGTAGCCGATCAAGGTATGCGCCGATTTTCGCACTGTGTTGTCCACCAAGGTCACCTCGAAGTCTTTTCGGTTCTCGGCGGAGATCCCACTTTTAGTTCCATCTCTCTCCTAGGTAGCCGACCAAGGTATGCGCCGATTTTCGCACTGTGTTGTCCGCCTCAAGGTCACCTCGAAGTCTTTTCGGTTCTCGGAGTGGAGATCCCACTCTTAGTTCCATCTCTCTCCTAGGTAGCTACCGATCAAGGTATGCGCCGATTTTCGCACTGTGTTGTCCGCCTCAAGGTCACCCGAAGTCTTTTCGTTCTCGGCGGAGATCCCACTTTTAGTTCCATCTCTCTCTAGGTAGCCGACCAAGGTATGCGCCGAGATTTTCGCACTGTGTTGTCCGCCTCAAGGTCACCTCGAAGTCTTTTCGTTCTCGGCGGAGATCCCACTTTTAGTTCCATCTCTCCTAGGTAGCTACCGATCAAGGTATGCGCCGATTTTCGCACTGTGTTGTCCGCCAAGGTCACCTCGAAGTCTTTTCGGTTCTCGGAGTGGAGATCCCACTCTTAGTTCCATCTCTCATCTTAGGTAGCCGATCAAGGTATGCGCCGGATTTTCGTGACTGTGTTGTCCGCCTCAAGGTCACCCGAAGTCTTTTCGGTTCTCGGAGTGGAGATCCCACTCTTAGTTCCATCTCTCTCCTAGGTAGCTACCGATCAAGGTATGCGCCGATTTTCGCACTGTGTTGTCCGCCTCAAGGTCACCCGAAGTCTTTTCGGTTCTCGGAGTGGAGATCCCACTCTTAGTTCCATCTCTCTCCTAGGTAGCGCCGACCAAGGTATGCGCCGGATTTTCGCACTGTGTTGTCCACCAAGGTCACCCGAAGTCTTTTCGGTTCTCGGAGTGGAGATCCCACTCTTAGTTCCATCTTCATCTTAGGTAGCGCCGACCAAGGTATGCGCCGGATTTTCGCACTGTGTTGTCCACCAAGGTCATCTCGAGTCTCTTCGGTTCTCGGAGTGGAGATCCCACTCTTAGTTCCATCTCTTCCTAGGTAGCCGATCAAGGTATGCGCCGATTTTCGCACTGTGTTGTCCGCCTCAAGGTCACCTCGAAGTCTTTTCGGTTCTCGGAGTGGAGATCCCACTCTTAGTTCCATCTCTCATCTTAGGTAGCCGACCGAAGGTATGCGCCGGATTGTCAAACCAGTTGTCCGCCTCAAGGTCACCCGAAGTCTTTTCGGTTCTCGGAGTGGAGATCCCACTCTTAGTTCCACCTCTCCTAGGTAGCGCCGACCAAGGTATGCGCCGGATTGTCAAACCAGTTGTCCGCCTCAAGGTCACCTCGAAGTCTTTTCGATTGAAGAAGACACCGAGTTTGATTCGGGTATTTTATCCCAAGCCTAAGAAGGATAAAGCCAACGCCACACGCTGCCGGTTTAGTCTTTCTCCGATTGAAGAAGACACCGAGTTTGATTCGGGTATTTTATCCCAAACCTAAGAAGGATAAAGCCAACGCCACACGTTGCCGGTTTAGTCTTTCTCCGATTGAAGAAGACACCAGAGTTAGATTCTGGGGCATTTTATCCCGAAGCCTAAGAAGGGATAAAGCCAACGCCACACGCTGTCGGCTTAGTCTTTCTCCGATTGAAGAAGACACCGAGTTCGATTCGGGTATTTTATCCCGAAGCCTAAGAAGGATAAAGCCAACGCCACACGCTGTCGGCTTAGTCTTTCTCCGATTGAAGAAGACACCAAGATTCATCTTGGGGCATTTTATCCCAAACCTAAGAAGGATAAAGCCAACGCCACACGCTGTCGGCTTAGTCTTTCTCCGATTGAAGAAGACACCAAGATTCATCTTGGGGCATTTTATCCCGGCCTAAGAAGGGATAAAGCCAACGCCTAACACACGCTGTCGGCTTAGTCTTTCTCCCATTGAAGAAGACACCAGAGTTAGATTCGGGGCATTTTATCCCAAGCCTAAGAAGGATAAAGCCAACGCCTAACACACGCTGTCGGGTTTAGTCTTTCTCCCATTGAAGAAGACACCAGAGTTCGATTCGGGTATTTCATCCCAAGCCTAAGAAGGGATAAAGCCAACGCCTAACACACGCTGTCGGGTAGTCTATTCCCGTGATAAAAGACGGCTTCACGATTCAACATCGTAGCATTAAGTCTAGAAGAGTTTCATTCTTTTAGCACAACGCTGTGTGTAGAACGGATTTAGAAAATCTACATGCTAGCCCAACTCAAACGGTAGTTGGTAAAGGCTCATCAAACCCGCTGAAGGTCGGGGTTGGCCAATAACCCTAAAGTCGACGCCTAACACGCGTTGTCGGTTTAGTCTTTTTTCGATTGAAGAAGACACCAGAGTTCGATTCGGGTATTTTATCCCAAGCCTAAGAAGGGATAAAGCCAACGCCTAACACACGCTGTCGGGTTTAGTCTTTTTCCGATTGAAGAAGACACCGTGAGTTCGATTCGGGTATTTTATCCCGCCTAAGAAGGATAAAGCCAACGCCTAACACACGCTGTCGGCTTAGTCTTTCTCCATTGAAGAAGACACCAAGATTCATCTTGGGGCATTTTATCCCGGCCTAAGAAGGATAAAGCCAACGCCACACGCTGTCGGGTGGTCTCTTGCCCGTAAAAGAGTATAAAGCCTATGTATTCAATGTCATAGCAACAAGTCTAGAAGAGTTTCATTCTTTTAGCACAACGTCACGTGCGGAACGGATCTAGATAATCCGCACGCTAGCCCAACTCAAACGGTGGTTGGTAAAGGCTAATCAAACCCGTTGATGGTCGAGGGTTTGCCAAAATCCTATAAGTATTATGGTTAATTATTTCGACGGCAAAAGAATCATAATAAACAATGAAAGGAATGGATCTTATTCATTTGAAGCAAATATAGAAGGAGCTACAACTCTTTAAACATCAAGTCTATGACAAAGGATTTGCTGTTCAAGCTGAGACATTTCACCATGGTAAGCCTGGTGGAGTTCTTCCTGCAACTTGGCCTCAAGGACTCCTCATCGGTGTCCGTCTTCGTGGTTGCCTCCTCGAGCTCAACCAGCCGCTCGATAGGTCGAAGTTCCTTAGACGCCGACGGCGAGGGCTTCTTCCTTGTTGGCCTTAGCCACCCAAAATACTCATCTTATCTTCCTCAAGATGGAGCTCTCCCCGAAAGCAAGATATCCTCTCCGCGACTCGCCACAATATCACCGATATGGCTTAGGAAGAATATGTCTCAAAGAACAACAGCCCGAGCTGATCGGCGCTGTCTTCTCAGATCCGACTTCGAGCCCAAGAAAACACGAGCATCGCGCCATGCCTCTAAACGCGAAGTCGGTATGAGCAGCCTACATATGAGGAAGCCCCAGCCTGCCCGCAGCTCTTGCAGCCTCAAGCTTTCCTCCGTGATGGGCGAGGTCATCAACAATGGCTCGAGCTACCGATAACCCATATCCCGTGATCAAGGCCATCCGGGATCAAGCAAAGGGTTCGAATCGATGAAGAGAAAGCCCGCCATGAAGGACCTTTTCGATCACCGTGTTCACCAAGGGAAAGAATGAGCGCATTTCCAAACAGATAATAAGATGGGATGGATCTTCATCCAAAGATCAACGCCTCGCCAGTCATGGAGTCGAGATGTAGGCTCGCGACGAAGAAAAGAGAACCTTAGAATCTCCAACCAAAACTAATGGATGCATATTCGATTGGGGACTCTACCCGCCTCCTTCGTGTAGTTTCGAGATTGGTGAGTCTACCGAGGCGATCTATCGCCGATACTATCAACCGCACCGAGCCCTCGCAGTGCTCGCCTATCTCAACAGCCGTGGTAGCCGATTCCGAAAGCGGCGAAAGAGGAGTGCCCGCCACTACACAAAAGAAATGTCTCACCTCTTTTAATTATAGTGATATTAGCCAAATGGTCGGTCCTATAATTAATCGAAGAGAAAATTTAGACCTTCTTCGTGGATGGTAGCTTCGTAAATCTTCACCAAGAGTATCACCATCCCGTGACTGCTGCCAGAAGGTGTCATCCATGGAAGTGTTGCCATATAAACCAGCCTTCCACGAGATCTTCCATGGAGAAGTCCAAAAGAAGGCATTAAGAAGGCTAATGCAACTAAGACTAACAATAGGTAAAGCTACTTACCTCTGCGGTGGGGTTAGCTTGCTTAGTCTCGGTTCGCATTTGTCTCCCCGCAATCCCTCTAAAAGAGCAAAAACTAAGAGGCAATTAGTGGGGTACGAATTCGAAGTCGCTCAATTCTCGTGATTCGCCACCCGTAAGAGGAGTTATCGATGTTAGATGTACCTGGATTCTCCGAATCAGGTCCTACATTAGTCTCCTCCGCCATAGCTCCATACATTTGTTGAGTAAAACTTGGCTCAGCATGAGCAGAACTGGGCTCAGCAGAATTGTGGTGAGGGAAATCAAGGCTAGGATCATAATCCCTAAAACCCCCTGCATACAAATGGAGAAATGTCAGTCTCCAAGAGTCGAAATTTCAGATTACATCACGGTGAATTGATACCTTCGTCACTGATTGGATCATTACTGGTCAAGTCTATATCAAGGGACCGAGGATTCACGCGATTCTTATGGGCTAACCTCTTTCGTTTAACCCCTTGAGAGGGTTGAAATTCTTCTTCTCCAACAGATTTGCCTGAAAATTCAGTTGGATGAGAAATCCAATGGAAAGGATGAGAAAACGAAGGGGAAAAAGAGAGAGTACCGAAACCTTCTCATAAACTGCAGTCTTACCTTGGTCTTCTCCTAAAGTCGCAGCATCAGAGTTGTGGAACCCCTCCTCAGTCTCAATTGGCGGATGAGATTGGCGACGCTTCCTCTGAGCTTGAGCGGCATCTGCGGGTGTCTGAGTGTCGGCTCGCAACGATGCTTCGGCCACCAGATCTGAGATAGCCCTCACAGGGACTGGCTCGTTAGCTACTAATAGCCAACTACAATGGAGGAATGTCGACTCCAGCCGACGGTCCGAGCTCGAGATCAATCTAGCACCGTACATCCCATGATGCTCCACAACCATGCTCAAGGCCATCCACAAGTCCACCACGAAGTTCGAGCCGCCGGTTCGGGTTCCCAACATAAAGTTGGTCGTGAACCGAACCGGGCGAAAGCAAAACGACAGGAAAATAAGGCTCAATGAAGCATTCTTCCTTTACTCGAAGGTGAGATACCTCGCCCGATGTTCACTAGCCGCTTGAAACAACCAATGTCAAGTGAAGTCCGCTGTGTCTTCGCACCTCCTCGCCGATCAAGGACTCACCATATTGACCGAGAATCGAGGAAAACATCCGAAAAGATCCACCCTTTATGGATCTCGCATCTATTTCTTGATCTCAGAAGCCACGCCCCTTCCATCCGCAATCCTCTACCAACCGCAAGAAAGGAGTAGACTAACTGTGGAACCCGTGCCGACATCATGTCGGACGATGAAGGACCACCGTGCCATCAAATAGGTATATGGGAGCTCCACTGACGGAAGGAATACGGATGATGGCTCGCCCTTTCTCTGAGTAAACGCTCGGACTATATGCCGCAATCCACGGTGAATATTGGCCACCATTACCGGAAGGAGAGAGAGTTCCTTCTTGTGAGCAAGCTAAACTGCAGGGTAAAGGACCTCCAAAGGTAAAGCATCATCAGATTGATACGGAACCACATATTTCTTTAGCCAGATCGCAAGATAGCCGGCTAGAAGAGTCGTCGGCTGGATAGGCTTCACCGCATGCCACGTAAAGGTTGCAAACTTGGTCCCCGGGAAAATCATCTTCGCCAGAGCCGAGCGTAGGAGTTAGCCTCGGACCTCTCGATCAGTTCATTAACCTTCGAAGGAGTGAGCGGTGACAATTCACATATTTCCTCGCCAGATTTGTCCTCTAAATGCTGGAACAAATAGTTGGCAAACCGCCTGCACTCACTTGCAATTTCCTTTGGCACAAGGTTCGACAATGAGCTATATGGTAATGACAAGTGAGATCCCACAAAATCTTGTGACGATCGTGTGTGTTTCTTCACCACTCGCCTCGATTGAAGGGAAATACCCCGATACAAAGATCTTCCCCATGGGTAAATCGGAAATTCGGTACATCTCATGTAGAGCCCCAACTCGCCGTGGTTTGGTGTAAAACGATTTGAATCGGATTATAGAGCTCAAATAAGGCGAAGAAATGGTTAACGCTGATCGGAAGGCCATACATGGTGGCACGAATCGCTGAATACAGGCCGCAAGCGCGAAGTTCTCCATCCCACCGGTTGAGGACGTAATTGGTCAAGTGACCCCACCAATGTTTACCTGATGAGTGAACCCAGCCGTAAAATCTGTGACTAGATGATGGCATCTCTCGCCCCAACGTAGCGAGGCGATTCTTCAAAGTTGAAGCAGGAACAAAGAGCTCATCACGGGGCGGTGTGTCCAGCCCCACAATCCCAGGGTGAAGGCCGATGACGCGATTCCTGTTGGAACCCGAATCGGCCGGGTAATAAACCCGCAATGAATATGATCATGCTCTCGCAGAAGACGCCATGACATACGACGGTCACGGCGGGTGTCCAAATCACCAATGAGAGCCGAAGCGGTAGGAGTTAGCCTCGGACCTCTCGATCAGTTCATTAACCTTCGAAGGAGTGAGCGGTGACAATTCACATATTTCCTCGCCAGATTTGTCCTCCAAATGCTGGAACAAATAGTTGGCAAACTGCTTCAGACTCACTTGCAATTTCCTTTTGGCACAAGGTTCGACAATGAGCTATATGGTAATGACAAGTGAGATCCCACAAAATCTTGTGACGATCAGGTGTGTGTTTCTTCAGCCGACTCAGTTCCTGATTGGAAGGGAAATACTCCTGATACAGCATCTTCCCCATGGGTAAATCGGAAATTCGGTACATCTCATGTAGAGCCAGCCCCAACTCGCCGTGTTTGGTGTAAAACGTATTTGAATCTGGATTATAGAGCTCAAATAAGGCGAAGAAATGGTTAACGCTGATCGGAAGGCCATACATGGTGGCACGAATCGCTGAATACAGGCCGCAAGCGCGAAGTTCTCCATCCCACCGGTTGAGGACGTAATTGGTCAAGCGACCCCACCAATGTTTACCTGATGAGTGAACCCGGTAGTAAAATCGTGACTAGATGATGGCATCTCGCCCAACGTAGCGGCGATTCTTCAAAGTTGAAGCAGAACAAAGAGCTCATCACGGGTGTCCAAATCACCAATGAGAGCCGACGAGGTATCCGAGGAATATACAAGGGACCTCCGCCGCCACTTGAACTTCGACGTTGACACCTCAGGGTGAGTCTTTATCTCCCCTTGCGTGCATGCAATAAAAAAGAGAGAGAGAGAAGGAAAAGAAAAAGAAGAGGAGAAGAAATTTTTACAAACCCTAGCTTTGTGCTCATACCTCATAAGTTGAGAGAGACGAGATGGCGCAAGACGGGAAGGAAACACAAAGAAGGAGAGGGTCGGCCTAGGTCAGAGAAGGGAGGAAACTATGGGTATTTATAACAATCCCATATGAACCCAATCCCCTTTGAATAAGGAGTCCTATTTGGCGATGGGTAGGAATTCTAAATTGGAGCCCAATTGGATATCTAAAAAGGAGTCCAAATCAACCCAATAACCTATCCATCCTCTTTTCCTAAATATTTGGAAAGATTTTGGAGATATTACCCGGCTCAATTCTCCAAATATTCTCCCATGTGGTCTAATCCTACTCCAACTAGGATTATGAGTATAAACTGTTCCCCAATTTGTCGAGAAGTTCCCGGAAGAATGTTTTCAAAAAAATATTCTTAGGGATAACTCGATCGCGGCGGATTGCATCGACATCAACGCTGCCCAATCCTACTCCAACTAGGATTACGAGTATAAACTGTTTCCAAATTTTCAACGAGGAGTTCCTGAAGAATAAACCCATATTCTTAAGGATAACTCGATAACCCTTAATTTCCTCCTACCATAATATCCAAGAGAGGAACAACCTGACGAGGCATGTAAGTCGTGTTGACACCGGACAATGTGTCTAGTCCCGGAGGAACTTCTCCCACTACGAATAATCATATCCCAACAAAGGCCAAAGCGCCGCGACTCACGAATCAAGGCCGACGATGGTTGAAAGCCAAATGGTCTCTTGTTTCGACAAGGAATCCTTGGAGGATATCTCCATGAAAAGATTAGTCCTCCCGCTGTGGTTAAACCAACAACACACGTGATGATGGAAGAAATAGCCGACTTAGGGTTATGAAATCCCATGTATTCGACACAACCAACGTGTCGCCAACAAGGAGTTCGCCGACATACGGATAAGTCCAAAAGTCTGATGGTTAGTCAAGCAACAACCAACCGACACGAGTTACAAACAAAACTCACCCACCGGCTTGAATCAAGACAAGCGGTCGACAATAAATGCAAAGACCGCGATCTTATCGTAAATCCTACAAAGAACCGGATGATCCGAAAGAATCAAGACTTGAAGCTATCTTTGGGACCCTGCCGATCAAGGCCGGAACCATCATGTCCAAAGCATCCCGCACTCGCCAAGAATCGACCGAGACGCTTTGGAGGGGTATCCAGAGGCGTTGAAAAATACTTACAAGATCCCCAAACCAACTCGCGGACGGGAGTCGGCGAATGACAACCCATCGAATGATACGGACGCCGAATCGCTAAAACGCCAACAAGGCGGCAAACCCACGCCACAACCTCGGTTAATTTGGCGAACCTCGCCATTTGGCGAAGCCTCGGCTCATTCGGCGAACCTCGGTTAATTTGGCGAACCTCGGTTAATTTGGCGAACCTCGGTTAATTTGGCGAACCTCGCCATTTGGCGAGCCCCATGTTCATTTTGGCGAACCTCGGTTAATTTGGCGAACCTCGCCATTTGGCGAGCCCCATGTTCATTTTGGCGAACCTCGGTTAATTTGGCGAACCTCGGTTAATTTGGCGAACCTCGCCTTTTGGCGAACCTCGGTTAATTTGGCGAACCTCGGTTAATTTGGCGAACCTCGCCATTTGGCGAGCCTCGTGTTCACTTGGCGAGCCCGTGTTCATTTTGGCGAACCTCGCCATTTGGCGAGCCCCATGTTCATTTTGGCGAACCTCGCCTTTTGGCGAACCTCGGTTAATTTGGCGAACCTCGCCATTTGGCGAGCCCCATGTTCATTTTGGCGAACCTCGCCTTTTGGCGAACCTCGCCATTTGGCGAAGCCTCGGCTCATTCGGCGAACCTCGGTTAATTTGGCGAACCTCGCCATTTGGCGAGCCTCGTGTTCACTTGGCGAGCCCGTGTTCATTTTGGCGAACCTCGCCATTTGGCGAAGCCTCGGCTCATTCGGCGAACCTCGGTTAATTTGGCGAACCTCGGTTAATTTGGCGAACCTCGGTTAATTTGGCGAACCTCGGTTAATTTGGCGAACCTCGGTTAATTTGGCGAACCTCGCCATTTGGCGAGCCCCATGTTCATTTTGGCGAACCTCGGTTAATTTGGCGAACCTCGGTTAATTTGGCGAACCTCGGTTAATTTGGCGAACCTCGGTTAATTTGGCGAACCTCGGTTAATTTGGCGAACCTCGGTTAATTTGGCGAACCTCGGTTAATTTGGCGAACCTCGGTTAATTTGGCGAACCTCGGTTAATTTGGCGAACCTCGGTTAATTTGGCGAACCTCTTCACTTGGCGAGCCCGTGTTCATTTTGGCGAACCTCGCCATTTGGCGAAGCCTCGGCTCATTCGGCGAACCTCGGTTAATTTGGCGAACCTCTTCACTTGGCGAGCCCGTGTTCATTTTGGCGAACCTCTTCACTTGGCGAGCCCGTGTTCATTTTGGCGAACCTCGGTTAATTTGGCGAACCTCTTCACTTGGCGAGCCCGTGTTCATTTTGGCGAACCTCGCCATTTGGCGAGCCTCGTGTTCACTTGGCGAGCCCGTGTTCATTTTGGCGAACCTCGCCATTTGGCGAGCCCCATGTTCATTTTGGCGAAGCCTCGGCTCATTCGGCGAACCTCGGTTAATTTGGCGAACCTCGCCATTTGGCGAGCCTCGTGTTCACTTGGCGAGCCCGTGTTCATTTTGGCGAAGCCTCGGCTCATTCGGCGAACCTCGGTTAATTTGGCGAACCTCGCCATTTGGCGAGCCCCATGTTCATTTTGGCGAACCTCGCCATTTGGCGAAGCCTCGGCTCATTCGGCGAACCTCGGTTAATTTGGCGAACCTCGCCATTTGGCGAAGCCTCGGCTCATTCGGCGAACCTCGGTTAATTTGGCGAACCTCGGTTAATTTGGCGAACCTCGCCATTTGGCGAAGCCTCGGCTCATTCGGCGAACCTCGGTTAATTTGGCGAACCTCGGTTAATTTGGCGAACCTCGCCATTTGGCGAAGCCTCGGCTCATTCGGCGAACCTCGGTTAATTTGGCGAACCTCGGTTAATTTGGCGAACCTCGGTTAATTTGGCGAACCTCGGTTAATTTGGCGAACCTCGGTTAATTTGGCGAACCTCGGTTAATTTGGCGAACCTCGGTTAATTTGGCGAACCTCGGTTAATTTGGCGAACCTCGGTTAATTTGGCGAACCTCGCCATTTGGCGAAGCCTCGGCTCATTCGGCGAACCTCGGTTAATTTGGCGAACCTCGGTTAATTTGGCGAACCTCGGTTAATTTGGCGAACCTCGGTTAATTTGGCGAACCTCGGTTAATTTGGCGAGCCTCGCCTTTTGGCGAACCTCACCTTCTGGCGAGCCTCGCCTTCTGGCGAACCTCGCCTTCTGGCGAACCTCGCCTTCTGACGAACCTCGCCTTCTGGCGAACGTCGTCTTTTGGCGGACCTCGCCATTTGGCGAGCCTCGTGTTCACTTGGCGAAGCCTCAGTTCATTTCGGCGAACCTCGGTTAATTTGGGCGAACCTCGCCTTTTGGCGAACCTCGCCTTTTGGCGAACCTCGCCTTTTGGCGAACCTCGCCTTTTGGCGAACCTCGCCATTTGGCGAGCCTCGAGTTCACTGGCGAAGCCCGGTTCATTTTGGCGAACCTCGCCTTTTGGCGAACCTCGCCTTTTGGCGAACCTCGTCATTTGGCGAGCCCCATGTTCATTTGGCGAACCTCTTCACTTGGCGAGCCCCGTGTTCATTTGGCGAAGCCTCAGCTCATTTCGGCGAACCTCGGTTAATTTGGGCGAACCTTGCCTCGCCTCTTGACGAACCTCGCCTTTTGGCGAACCTCGCCATTTGGCGAGCCTCGAGTTCACTTGGCGAGCCCCGTGTTCATTTGGCGAACCTCGCCTTTTGGCGAACCTCGCCTTTTGGCGAACCTCGCCTTTTGGCGAACCTCGGTTAATTTGGCGAACCTCGCCTTTTGGCGAACCTCGCCTTTTGGCGAACCTCGCCATTTGGCGAAGCCTCGGTTCATTTTGGCGAACCTGCGCCATTTGGCGAGCCCCATGTTCATTTGGCGAACCTCGCCATTTGGCGAAGCCTCGGCTCATTCGGCGAACCTCGGTTAATTTGGCGAACCTCGGTTAATTTGGCGAACCTCGCCATTTGGCGAGCCTCGTGTTCACTTGGCGAAGCCTCGGTTCATTTTGATGAACCTCGGTTCCTTGTGGCGAACCTCGCCTTTTGGCGAACCTCGCCATTTGGCGAGCCCCATGTTCATTTGGCGAACCTCGCCATTTGGCGAGCCTCGTGTTCACTTGGCGAAGCCTCGGCTCATTCGGCGAACCTCGGTTAATTTTGGCGAACCTCGGTTAATTTGGCGAACCTCGCCATTTGGTGAGCCTCGGTTCCTTTTAGTGAACCTCGAACCTCGTATTCGTTTGAACCTCGTGCCGAGGCACCTCGGCAAATTCGGCCGAGGCACCTCGACCAACTTAGCCGAGGCACCTCGGCCTGGTTAGCCGAGGCACTTCGGCCAACTTGGCCGAGGCACCTCGGCCAACCCCCCCCGACTTGTATAAATAGGGGGGAGGTCTTCTTGCTTTGGGGGAGCTGGGGATTTTTGGAGCTATTTTCAGGGGTTGGCTCGGGCTTCCAGAGGACTGATTTGGTGATTTTTCCGAGCGGACTTAGGAGAGGCGGACCGAGTTGATTTTGGCCGAATCTCCAAGGCTTCCAAATAACTTTGGAGAGCTTGGGCTTGGGCTTTGGGAGAGCTTGGACTTTGGGCGGATCTTTTGCACAGCTGAAAGCACCGAGAGCACGAACCCACCAACGCCGATCTACAAGCTAAGGTAATCAATTGGTCGAACCACAGATACCCTCTAGATTAAGCTTCGCCTTAATCTCGTGGATAGCTGTGATTTCTCCTAGTAGATCTCACCGCTCGGCGATCCTCTCCTTCGTGAGTGTGATCCCGGCGATCCTCTCCTTCGTGAGTGTGATCCCCTCGGTAGCCGTTTCCTTGTGAAGCGAGCCCCTTCCGTCTGTAGTTCGAACCGGGTCTCTACGGATCGAATTTGCGGTGGTCCACGGACACAAAAGTCCGGCACGGGCAAAGAACCCATAGCGAGGACCCGATATAACAGAGATCCTCGTGTTTGTTCATAAAGGAAAAAGTTGTAATCTTTTTTGATTTTCATTGTAAGCCTTAAAATAAAAGGCGATATTTTTCTTTGAATTTGTTTCAGGCGACTGAAGTTTGTAACAGTTCAAATCAATGACAATCAAACCGACTTTTACCGCGAACAAACGACAACAGAGAGAGAAAAAAGACGGAGAGATTGAAAAGATAGAGAAACTTGGAGTCTGAAATAGCAATGATAAGGTCCTCTATATTTTTATTTTGAAAGGGAGGAGGGCTCCAGAACATTGTCTGGAGACCCAAGATCCCATATTCTTTCTCTTAAATTTTGTAATATATTAGAAAGATAATAAAATCAATATCTCTCTGCATCTGACTTCTGATGTCTATTTAATTCTTTGCTTTCTATTAATCAGGGGTTTCTTTTATAAGAGTAATTAACAGGAAGAAATAAATTTCTGGAAGCATGCACCTCACAACTTTTTTTTACAAACAAAGTGATACTAATATGTACCTAAGGAGTAAATATTTACGGATTGCTCTACTCTCCTTGAGATTGGTGATATGGCTTGGTCAAGAAGAGATTAGCCTATCCAAATATTATTTCTCCTCTGATGGATACTAGCACCACTTTGATTTTTTTACAAAATATACACGTCGGGCATTCCGACACTTACAAAGGGTCGTGAAACAATAGGGCATTTAACAGCAATTAAGCCTTTATTAGCAGAATGGGGTAATTGCATATTAGCCCCTTAAACCATCTTTAATTGCCAAAACGCCCCTCAAATCTCAGTATTTGCCAAAACCTCCCCCCAAATCATCAATTTAACTGCCAATTCATCCCTCTGATTAATAGAGGGTGAACTTCAGTTAATTCTAACGAAAATGAATGATGTTCCAGTTATATGTGCAACCCCCCAAACCCTTCTTCTTCAATTGTAAAATTCCCCTGAACTCAACAAAAGATGTTTCCCCTTTTAGAGCCTAGGAAAATTGGGGAAATAAGGTCTTTTTAGTGGTTGGATCCGTCGGCGATGTTTCAACATCAGCGGCGGGTCTCCGTCGATGATGTTACAACATCGTCGGCGGCAACCCGTCGGCGATGTTTCAACATCAGCGGCGGGTCTCCGTCGATGATGTTACAACATCGTCGGCGGCAACCCGTCGGCGATGTTTATTGCCGACGGCTTGCCGTCGGCGATGTTTCAACATCAGCGGCGGGTCTCCGTCGATGATGTTACAACATCGTCGGCGGCAACCCGTCGGCGATGTTTCAACATCAGCGGCGGGTCTCCGTCGATGATGTTACAACATCGTCGGCGGCAACCCGTCGGCGATGTTTCAACATCAGCGGCGGGTCTCCGTCGATGATGTTACAACATCGTCGGCGGCAACCCGTCGGCGATGTTTCAACATCAGCGGCGGGTCTCCGTCGATGATGTTACAACATCGTCGGCGGCAACCCGTCGGCGATGTTTCAACATCAGCGGCGGGTCTCCGTCGATGATGTTACAACATCGTCGGCGGCAACCCGTCGGCGATGTTTCAACATCAGCGGCGGGTCTCCGTCGATGATGTTACAACATCGTCGGCGGCAACCCGTCGGCGATGTTTCAACATCAGCGGCGGGTCTCCGTCGATGATGTTACAACATCGTCGGCGGCAACCCGTCGGCGATGTTTATTGCCGACGGCTTGCCGTCGGCGATGTTTCAACATCAGCGGCGGGTCTCCGTCGATGATGTTACAACATCGTCGGCGGCAACCCGTCGGCGATGTTTCAACATCAGCGGCGGGTCTCCGTCGATGATGTTACAACATCGTCGGCGGCAACCCGTCGGCGATGTTTCAACATCAGCGGCGGGTCTCCGTCGATGATGTTACAACATCGTCGGCGGCAACCCGTCGGCGATGTTTCAACATCAGCGGCGGGTCTCCGTCGATGATGTTACAACATCGTCGGCGGCAACCCGTCGGCGATGTTTCAACATCAGCGGCGGGTCTCCGTCGATGATGTTACAACATCGTCGGCGGCAACCCGTCGGCGATGTTTCAACATCAGCGGCGGGTCTCCGTCGATGATGTTACAACATCGTCGGCGGCAACCCGTCGGCGATGTTTCAACATCAGCGGCGGGTCTCCGTCGATGATGTTACAACATCGTCGGCGGCAACCCGTCGGCGATGTTTCAACATCAGCGGCGGGTCTCCGTCGATGATGTTACAACATCGTCGGCGGCAACCCGTCGGCGATGTTTCAACATCAGCGGCGGGTCTCCGTCGATGATGTTACAACATCGTCGGCGGCAACCCGTCGGCGATGTTTATTGCCGACGGCTTGCCGTCGGCGATGTTTCAACATCAGCGGCGGGTCTCCGTCGATGATGTTACAACATCGTCGGCGGCAACCCGTCGGCGATGTTTCAACATCAGCGGCGGGTCTCCGTCGATGATGTTACAACATCGTCGGCGGCAACCCGTCGGCGATGTTTCAACATCAGCGGCGGGTCTCCGTCGATGATGTTACAACATCGTCGGCGGCAACCCGTCGGCGATGTTTCAACATCAGCGGCGGGTCTCCGTCGATGATGTTACAACATCGTCGGCGGCAACCCGTCGGCGATGTTTCAACATCAGCGGCGGGTCTCCGTCGATGATGTTACAACATCGTCGGCGGCAACCCGTCGGCGATGTTTCAACATCAGCGGCGGGTCTCCGTCGATGATGTTACAACATCGTCGGCGGCAACCCGTCGGCGATGTTTCAACATCAGCGGCGGGTCTCCGTCGATGATGTTACAACATCGTCGGCGGCAACCCGTCGGCGATGTTTCAACATCAGCGGCGGGTCTCCGTCGATGATGTTACAACATC
This sequence comes from Asparagus setaceus, assembly GCA_012295165.1. Classification (NCBI taxonomy): domain Eukaryota; kingdom Viridiplantae; phylum Streptophyta; class Magnoliopsida; order Asparagales; family Asparagaceae; genus Asparagus; species Asparagus setaceus. Next base: position 3,981,813 of record CM022707.1, read on the forward strand.
GTCGGCGGCAACCCGTCGGCGATGTTTCAACATCAGCGGCGGGTCTCCGTCGATGATGTTACAACATCGTCGGCGGCAACCCGTCGGCGATGTTTCAACATCAGCGGCGGGTCTCCGTCGATGATGTTACAACATCGTCGGCGGCAACCCGTCGGCGATGTTTCAACATCAGCGGCGGGTCTCCGTCGATGATGTTACAACATCGTCGGCGGCAACCCGTCGGCGATGTTTATTGCCGACGGCTTGCCGTCGGCGATGTTTCAACATCAGCGGCGGGTCTCCGTCGATGATGTTACAACATCGTCGGCGGCAACCCGTCGGCGATGTTTCAACATCAGCGGCGGGTCTCCGTCGATGATGTTACAACATCGTCGGCGGCAACCCGTCGGCGATGTTTCAACATCAGCGGCGGGTCTCCGTCGATGATGTTACAACATCGTCGGCGGCAACCCGTCAGCGATATACATTGCTGACGGCAAGCCCGTCAGCAATGTTGTCAACAGAAACAAAAAAAAAGCTGACTACATTTGAAAGTCCCTATACATTTGAAATTTCCACACAAAAATCTCCACAAACAAAATAATCTTCCATATAAAGATGTATACATCCACAATCCACATTTCATAAAAATCTCCACAAACATGTCATATACATCCACACAAACATCTCACATACAACCACAATCCAAATTTCACAAAAATCTCCACAAACTTGTCATATATATCCACACAAACATCTCGCATTACATCCACAATTCAAATTTCACAAATTTTTAGCAAACTACACAAATAATATGACCTAAACTATGCCCATTATTCAAAACATTGTATTAAAGCCGAAACCAAGACTAAAATCATGTCTGAAACCAAGACTGAAACCTGATGATCAAGAGAAAAATTTGCTCAGTTAAGGCCATTTTCCTCATTATCTGCCTCGCCATGAAATTAGGCTGCAATTATCATAGCATAAGAAATGATAACATCTATCTCATATAATCAAGAAAAGAACTGAAAATTCTTACGCCATATCGACAATTCCCTCCTCCTCCGGAACAAGTGCCATAATAGGTATGAAAGAGCTTGCACCTTGCAGCTGCAGATTGATATAAAATAAGAATAATAATAAATAAATTGCAAGAATTCAAACTGGAAAACCTCCAATTGACTAAATCAAAGTGATAACCAAAACCAACGTACAGTTAGAACCACAGAAACAGACATGACATCAACAACATTGCTATCATAAATTATAAATGCCTCAGAAGAAATATAGGATGCCCTTACATATAAATACAGCATACCATGAACATTAAGATAAAGCATGGCAGAATATAAAGAAATAAATGTTTGAAGGAAAAGTGGATGACGGTAAGAATCTGTTGAGTAGAGTGACCCTAAACAACCAGATTACAACGAGAGACAAGAAATTTGGCATCTGGGTGTGGTATTTTAAGCTAAAAGAATTGTACGGAATTTATAATAACTATATATTTTTTTCTTTTAAGCTGAAAGTTCAAATTGTTTAGAGAATCAAGCCACTAGAAAACCATTAAAATTGTGGAATTCCATTCACCAGAAACAATGGCTTGAGCTCTGCAAAGAAAAGCTAATAAATATAGCAAAGCTTTGGTAAAGTATTGGAGAAAGAATTAACCTCAGGTATCTCAGCAGCCAGAACATGAGAATACCTACAAGATTTGCGCTCACAGCTTCCACGTACAAAATCCTGGCAAACCTTTAAAATAATAATTGTCCAGAATATTAGGAAATAGATAACATTATCCCACCATATGACATGGATTCTAAAACAATCAAGCAGAAATACCAGAGAAAAAACAACATGAGATTAAATGCATGGCTTCCAGATGCTATGACTTGTGTCAAATGTGGAAATAAGATATTTGCACAGATAGATATGAGAAATAGTTTCAAATATTAGGAGAAAAGATAAGATGCAGATTAAGTAACAATGGGAAGAAAAAAAAAAGATGAGCACTAATTTGAGCACACCAGAAAAAAACAAGAGTGACGTGTAAAAGTTAACAATAACAATAACAATAATCTATTCCTAATAATAATGTTTAATGAGTTAGTTACAGCTAATGACCTCCATTAGAAAATCGTGCCTTTGACCTATTGATGATTTCTCACCTACGCTAACTAATAATACTATAATAGTGTCAGAAGTAACATGATGAACCTACAGCATAATTGCTTGCACCAAAAATAAGCTCAAAAGTTCAAATGAGTTCCTCAAAAAAAAAAAATTGTTTCATCTGCTATCAGAATCAGGTTCAATTACCTGTTTTATCTAACTAGCAGTTACCTTTCCAATTTAAAAAATATATATCAACAAACGAATACCTAGTTCTGAATTGAAGAATTAAGCAGCAGACAGAAAATGCAGAAACAGATGATTCTTATCTCTGATTTCACTCTAATACTATATTGTCAAAGGAATGCATGAGTATTCCTTATGCAAATACAATTTTCACCTGCGTTGTGCTTCATGTTCCGCTATAAATAAACTCTTAAAGAATAGGAAAATGCTAATTAAAAGACCGGCTGCTTTGCCCATAAGCATCGCCCAAATTGACTCTATTTATATAAAGTATAAACATAGCACTCACCACGATTTAGGGGATAATGTACCAACATTAGAAACTAGCTTAGGTTTACTTGCAGAACTAGTGCAGGTATATGTTATGCCAAAGAAATATTAAAAATCGTGTACATAGGGCGCAGTTACAAGTTGTTGAATGAAAGATTGCAATAAAATTTGATACTAACAAAATAGCTAGGAGATAGATGACTCATATGTCCGACTATTACATTAGGTAAAGGAAAAAAACATAAGAGTTTTAGAGTTGCACCGATTGCACCATTGGATGTGGTGCAGTGGTAATCAAAGTAAGTTGGCCACAAAAACGTCTCAGATCCAGCACAAACATAAGCCAAGTCATGCATTGATAAACAACAGTTTATATGATACAATGAAAATATTAATTGAAAAGAACAGAAAAGAAAACTTATTGGAGTGCTCGGCAAAGGTTGGTGGCGGCGGCGCTCAAGAAGAATGCGGAGGAGCTCGGCGGAGGAGTGCTCGGCAAAGGTTGGTGGCGGCGGCGCTCAAGAAGAATGCGGAGGAGCTCGGCGGAGGAGTGCTCGGCAAAGGTTGGTGGCGGCGCTCAAGAAGAATGCGGAGGAGCTCGGCGGAGGAGTGCTCGGCAAAGGTTGGTGGCGGCGGCGCTCAAGAAGAATGCGGAGGAGCTCGGCGGAGGAGTGCTCGGCAAAGGTTGGTGGCGGCGGCGCTCAAGAAGAATGCGGAGGAGCTCGGCGGAGGAGTGCTCGGCAAAGGTTGGTGGCGGCGCTCAAGAAGAATGCGGAGGAGCTCGGCGGAGGAGTGCTCGGCAAAGGTTGGTGGCGGCGGCGCTCAAGAAGAATGCGGAGGAGCTCGGCGGAGGAGTGCTCGGCAAAGGTTGGTGGCGGCGGCGCTCAAGAAGAATGCGGAGGAGCTCGGCGGAGGAGTGCTCGGCAAAGGTTGGTGGCGGCGGCGCTCAAGAAGAATGCGGAGGAGCTCGGCGGAGGAGTGCTCGGCAAAGGTTGGTGGCGGCGGCGCTCAAGAAGAATGCGGAGGAGCTCGGCGGAGGAGTGCTCGGCAAAGGTTGGTGGCGGCGCTCAAGAAGAATGCGGAGGAGCTCGGCGGAGGAGTGCTCGGCAAAGGTTGGTGGCGGCGGCGCTCAAGAAGAATGCGGAGGAGCTCGGCGGAGGAGTGCTCGGCAAAGGTTGGTGGCGGCGGCGCTCAAGAAGAATGCGGAGGAGCTCGGCGGAGGAGTGCTCGGCAAAGGTTGGTGGCGGCGGCGCTCAAGAAGAATGCGGAGGAGCTCGGCGGAGGAGTGCTCGGCAAAGGTTGGTGGCGGCGGCGCTCAAGAAGAATGCGGAGGAGCTCGGCGGAGGAGTGCTCGGCAAAGGTTGGTGGCGGCGGCGCTCAAGAAGAATGCGGAGGAGCTCGGCGGAGGAGTGCTCGGCAAAGGTTGGTGGCGGCGGCGCTCAAGAAGAATGCGGAGGAGCTCGGCGGAGGAGTGCTCGGCAAAGGTTGGTGGCGGCGGCGCTCAAGAAGAATGCGGAGGAGCTCGGCGGAGGAGTGCTCGGCAAAGGTTGGTGGCGGCGGCGCTCAAGAAGAATGCGGAGGAGCTCGGCGGAGGAGTGCTCGGCAAAGGTTGGTGGCGGCGGCGCTCAAGAAGAATGCGGAGGAGCTCGGCGGAGGAGTGCTCGGCAAAGGTTGGTGGCGGCGGCGCTCAAGAAGAATGCGGAGGAGCTCGGCGGAGGAGTGCTCGGCAAAGGTTGGTGGCGGCGGCGCTCAAGAAGAATGCGGAGGAGCTCGGCGGAGGAGTGCTCGGCAAAGGTTGGTGGCGGCGGCGCTCAAGAAGAATGCGGAGGAGCTCGGCGGAGGAGTGCTCGGCAAAGGTTGGTGGCGGCGGCGTTCGAAGAAGAATGCGGAGGAGCTCTCGGCGGAGGAGTGCTCGGCAAAGGTTGGTGGCGGCGGCGTTCGACGGAGGTGGCGGCAGTGAACACAGGGATCTGAGAAGGCGGCAGCGGCGACTTTGTAAAAAAAAACTAGGGTTAAACAGTAAAAAGTCGGGGTTAAAAACCCTTTTATAGGCCAACATCGCTGACGGGTATCCCGTCACCGATGTTTAACCCCGTCAGGAATTTGGGATTGCCCACGGCTACATCCCTGACGGCATTTGCCATCAGGAATGTAGACATCGCTGACGGCATTGTCCCGTCAGCGATGTTGCCGTCAGCAAAAGCCCAAAATCCACTAGTGAGTTTTAAGAGAAAATTTAACAGAGGGATGAATTGGCAATAAAATTGATGTTTTGGGGAGGTTTTGAAAATACTAAAATTTGGGGGATGTTGCGACAATTAAAGATGATTTAAGGGGCTAATATGCAATTACCCGTAGCAGAATTTATCATTTGTAATCTCTTTCATTTTTTTCCTTGAAAAACAAAATCTAATTTTGAGCAATATTCTAAAATGGGTAAATTTTACTAAACTTTCAATAAGTTTTAGAGTTTTGTAGTAAACCACCAAACAGTTAAAAATCTCACTAAACATATAATAAATTTTAAAAGTTAACTTTTTGGTTCATGTGGTCAAATGACCAAAATATCCATAGATTTTTCAGAAAATCCTAATAAGTTTAAACTCTTGGCACTTAATTTATAAACTTTAAAACTATGACTTTTCACCCTACCAAAAGTATAAAAGTTACAAACATCCCTGAAAAAATCAAAAATTACAAAGAGTGAGTTGTCAAATAAAAAAGGGAAAATCAAGAGGTGGAGTAAAATCAAAATCAAGAGAGATTGAGATAAAATCAAGTAAAGAACTTAGAGATATAGAATTGAATTCACTAGTTAATTTCAATTAGGATTTAAGAACTACTCTCTTTTATCATATTTTACTTTAGATTTACTAAGTATAGATTATCAAACCACTTAAAGAAAGCATAAGCTATCAAATTCCCATCAAAGGAAAAATTTTCATTCATGAAAAGAAAAATAACTAGATAGTAATTCTAAAATTCATAAACATAACCTATCAAACTACTCAAGATAAGCATAGATTGCCAAAATTTTCTTCTATCAATTAGTTCTCTAGTTGATTATCGTAAGCATGATCATTTTAAGCAAAAGAGAGCAATCCACAAACCATAAAACAAAACTTCTAGATCTCCTAAAGAACTTAGTTACACATAGTAAGAAAAAAGAAAATGAAACATAAAAGAAGAACAAGAAAATAAAAATTACACTACAAAGCAAGAAAAAGAACAATGAAATAAAAGGAAAAAAGAGCAAGAATATATAAATCTACTCTACAAAATATAAAATAAATCTACACTATAAGCATGAAATAAATCTAATCTACCAAATATGAAATAAAAATAAGAAAATAAAATTCTAAAACATGTAATTTCTAAAATAAGAAAATAAAAAGAGAGGAAAATAAAATTTACATTGCAAAGGGTTGGCTCCTTGATGGCAAATCTTCATCTTTACTTCATCAACAAAGAAGAAGGAGAATGAAAATTTTGAAAAAATAGGATTTTTTTTTTATTTATGTAAACTTAAAAAGTTTACAAATTGGAATACCTAATTAAAGGTCTTCCTCTCTAAACAAGAGTTTACAAATTTTTTCACCATTCCAAACCCCTCTCTCTCTACTCCTATTTTTAGCCTAGTGTAATCAACAATAGCCATTGGATTAGTCTTGAGCTCCAAGAAATAAATCTCAGCCATACATTATTTTTGTTACAAACCAATCGCTTGGCTAATCAATTAGTCAATCGGTTAGCCAACCGATTAGCCAATCAATTAGCTAATCAGTTGGTTAACCGATTGGTTCCTAACAGATTTGATTCCTTTATTGACTTGTTGACCCGGTTTTTTCTTGACCTCTTGGGCTTTTGTGGGCCTCCTCTTGGCTTGATCTCGGGCTTCAATAAATGGTAGAAAAATAAGAGAATTTGGTTCTTTTGTGCTCTTATTCATTAATTCTTTATTTCCTGCAAATTAAGATAAAAACTCATTATTAGTCGATATATTTATTTAAATAAAATAAATAATGAGTGTATAAAAGTGTAATAAAAGTGATGATTAGCTGCACCCAATAGCCCACGTAGGCCATGTCACCCATGTTTCAAAGAAAGTGGGCTACCCTCATTGTGGCGAAGTTTGCTGGGAAAGTTCGCTCAATGAACTTTGCCTGGTCATTATTGGCAAATCTCACCAATAGCCGTTTTCAGAAGCTGCTTTTAAGAAAATGACTCACTCCACTAACTCACCCATTTAAGAGAAGTTAATGACCACTATTTGACCCATTTAAGGGGAGTTCAGGCCCACTTACTCACTCACTTAATGCTCCCAAGCCTATAAATAGGATCGATCAACATAAAGGATAGAGAGCGGAGAATAGATCTTGGGGCAAGTATTGTTCTTGGCTAGACCTTTTGCCATTTGAGAAGAGGGAAAGAGAGATTCAGAGACCACATCAACAAAGAGCCCGTCCCTCCTCTATTCTTATTGATCTTCATAGATCATTCTCATCGACTAATCATTTAGCTCGATCAATGATTCTTGTGAGAAAGGATTTATTTTCTTCAACTAGTCATCTAGCTTAATCAATAGTCCTTATGAGAAAGGATTTGTTTATCTCTTTGAGGTAAATAGATGTCTTTGAGGTAAATAATCATCTATTTACTCAGAGATCGTAAATCAGCAAAAGACCCATTGTCTACTGCTCGGACCGTCAACGAAAGATAAGAACGATTTTCCATTGGCACACAGAAAAGAACTTAGTTTTATAAAAAATTTTTGTTTCTAGCAATCTTGAGAATTGTAAACCTTATTTGGTTATCAATTTTAAGATCGAAAACAGGATGGCGACTCTGCTAGGTGATTCCTTCTCAACCGAAGAGAAGATCATGTCATAGGCTGACACTAAGGCCTTGGGTTTGCTAAATCGTTGGTCATCAAATTTGACCAAGTAAAATTTGAGAAGTTCATCTCCTCTAAGAAGACAGTTACAGCCATGACCAAAAGCTGTCGTGAGATTTATCGAAGTTCAAGACTGGGTTCAATCCTAAGCTTCATCCACAACAAGGCAAGGCTTTTCAACAGCCCCAGCTTCATTGGAGGTAGAGCGAACTTCACCCAGAGAGAAGACAGCCCTAGCTTCACCCAAAGTGAAGCGAACCTCACCAAAAGTAGCCTTAGTGTCGCTGGAGGCAAAATAAGGTTCGCCCTGAGGCAAAGTCTTAGTTATCCGCGCCCCAAGTGAAGGTCAGGACATTCAAACATCTCTTGAATTTAGACTTCAGTCAACAACCCCTCTAGGAGTTTGCTTTAAAGCATCTCACAACACTCATCGTACTTCCTTAAAAGAGGCCAAAATTAGGAGTTACCCTCCAATCAAATTTTAGAAAAGGAAAACTATCGCCCACGGCGATTCTCAGTCTCAATCACAAGTTTAGACTTGTGATGAAGGCACAATTGACCACGTCAATCTTAAGTCAAAGCAATATCATCTCAGACGATGTTCTAATGGCAAAAGCCAGCTCGGCGAAGTTGCTTTTAAGAAGAACGACTGCTGCATTAGTAGCCAAGTTGATACTCTTTCTGACTTAAGGGAGTTCCTCTCTCAAAAAAAGGCGCGCCAATATCAACATCGCTCGGCCCTAAAGGAGGTAGTATCGGCAGTTCAACTGAATTGCCTATGTAAGTCTCCATCTGTCAAAGAGTCGGTGTTTGCCCATCTTAGCCCATTCCCCAAACCTTTAGAGTTTAGGAACAAGTGGCGATGAAGATCTCGCAAGAACAAGGCGAATTTCGACCTCGATCCCCAAGAGTTCACGGTTAACATGATCAGTGTAACCCTAAAAGAAGAAGATGATGATGATAGCCCTTCAGATCCAAGATATTCTCCCAGAATAGGGAGCATATTTCTTGAGACCGATGGTGTCTATCACATGCTAGATCGAGACAGTGGGGGTAATTATCCACATCGACTACTCCGTCGTGAGGATGCTCATTCAATGAACTCCTTTACAGGTGGATAATCCTCCTGCTAGAGTTGCTAACTCAGCCATAGCGTCAAACACAACTCTTAGCTCAAGTCAATAGGGGGAATAGACTGTCAACATGGCAGATAGAGAGGCCATTGATGATCTTATTTATCGGATTGAGGCCCAAAAGAAGGCATCCGACAAGCGCTTTGAGCGACTCCAAAATATGCTTTAACAACTAATGTTCACTTCCTAGCCCCATGTGAGCACTTCAAACAGGAAGCGGCTAGTTGACATCTCACTTGATAAGTAGTCACCGTACCAAGAAGATGCCCTCTCCTCTCAGTCAGAATCTAAGACATCTAGTCCACTGAAGATGAGGTGCAAATTGAAAGTCTTCAAAAGCATCCAAAGCCAGCTCAATGCTCTTACACAGAGGATCGAGCTAAAGAAGGTTGGGATCACTCGACATTATCTTATCGAGTGGGACTCGGTTCCTTATCCCATGAAATTTAAGCTACCGATATTGCATACATTCGATGGCAAGGGATCGCCCATCTAGTACATCTACTACTTCCATCAGCAAACGGAAAATGTAGTAGGGAATGACACCATCAAGCGCAACTTTTCATTAGCAGCCTTCAAGGGGTAACCTTTGACTAGTTCCAGAATCTAGCTGAAAGATCAATCAAATTCTGGGCTGACTTGGAATCACTGTTCTTGTCCCAATTTCACGAGGACCAATTTGATGTAACAATGGCCAGGCTCTTTTCATAAAAATAGAGGGGAAATGATTTGGTCAGAGATTACATTGAATAGTTTTGTAACATGTCCTTACGATGCTGATAATGCCATTGCTGATGTTGCTTCAGACATGCTGGCACAACCTTCTTTGCCGAGTGGAAGCCCACACGGGTGCTGTCAAGGCTAATTCATGGAAAGATCTGATTGAGTAGGTGGAGATTGCCGAGAAATACGTTGAGAGATTCAATCAATATAATATGCGATCAAGCCATGAAGACAATGATAATGAGATGGGACAATCCTCCAATGATGAGAACAAGACAGGACAATCCTCCTGATCAAAGGGAAAGGATACCCTCGCCGTTGTGAAAGTCTTATCAAGCCTATGTAGACTTCAATGCCTTCGGTATAGAGCATCGCTCTGCCTACCAATGGCTTTACTGCTATAGCAATTCAACACTCTCCTTATCTTGTCAACATAGCCACCTACGGCTATGGCAATGCTTCTTCAGCAACGCCAACCCAGCCTCTTACGACTATGACAATGCTTCTCAGCAATGCCAGCCTAGCCTTTTACGGCTTTGTCTCATAAGACATGAGCCTTTAACGCCAACACCTTATTTCTTCAGTATGTCTAATAGTACAATCTCTGCCAAAACAATTAATCATCAAGTTCAACGTTACACATCTGACGATGGCCTTTACTGTAAATGATCAAAATATGCATGCCCTTTCCATATACAATTGATCTCTCGAGTCATGAGAGGCCTGGATCAATACTCGATATAAGTCTGATACTTGAGCCCAAGAAGCGAACGTCCATGGACCAAATATTGAATCAGATCAAAATGGCCCAAGGACAAGCCTATAGTGAAGCTCGCCTAAGCTATGGTAAAGCTCGCCCATGTCCTAATGAAGCCCGCTCTCAAGACCAAGTCAAAGTGAAGCTTCATGCGAAGTTCACCCAAAATGAGCTTCGCCCGAATAGTCCACATGGGCCACGTAGCGAAGCTCGCCCGAGTGAGCTTCACCCAATAGCTCACGTGGGCCACATCATCCACGTTCCAAAGAAAATAGGCTACCCACATTTTGAAGATGTTCTCTCAACAAACTTTGCCCATAGCCGTTATTGACAAACTTCGCCCATGACCGTTATTGGCGAACCTCGCCTATAGCCTTTTTCAGGAGCTACTTTTAAGAAAATGGTTCATCTCACTAACTCACCTATTTAAGGAAAGTTAATAATCACTAACTCACCCATTTATGGGGAGTTAAAGCCCACTAACTCACCCACTTAATGCTCTCAAGTCTATAAATAAGCATGATCAACATAAAGGAAAGGGGGCGGAGGAAAGATCGTGGGGCTGACATTGTTCTTGGCTAGGCTTTTTGCCATTTGAGAAGGGGGAGAGAGAGAGAGATTCAGAGGCTACATCGATAAAGAGCATGCCCCTCCTCCATTCTTATTGACCTTCATATATCATTCTCATCGGCTAATCATTTACCTCGATCAATGATCCTTGTGAGAAAAGATTCATTTTTTTCATCTAGTTATCTAGCTTAATCAACTGTCCTTGTGAGAAAGGATCTATTAGTATCTCTTTGAGGTAAATGGTTATCTATTTACTTAGTGATTATTAATCAGCAAAAGACCCATTGTCTACTGCTCGGACCGTCAATGAAAGACAAGAACAATCCATCGGCACACAGAAAAGAACCCAGCCTCTAAAAAAATTTATTTTCATTTATAATCTTGAAATTGTAATCTTGAGTCAGTTATAATTTTAAGACCCAAAATATTTACGTCCTACATGATATCAAGAGTTAACCCTCTGCGGGTACTCATGACGAAACTGAGGTCTCTAAATTTCAGGCTTGCGAAAAGCAAGTGATCTTGCTATCTCAGTACAATATGACACTCGTACCCTAAAAAGCGATTAAAGGACAAGCAATTGCAGACTTCCCTCCAGCACAACAAAGGTATGGGGGGTAGTGCCTACGCTCCTCATGATCATCGATATGGCGATCGACCAGCTGAAGAAGAGAATGTTTGAGGAATCCACCTTCAAAGGTGTCGAAATCAACCATCATCTCGCTATGCCTTGTTGAGCCTTTCACTGCTCGCACTTGCAGAAGGTTCTAGCATGGAGTAAAGAGGAAGCCTCTAGCTTTGGCCAAAAAGCTAAAGAAGGTATTTAATGAAACACTATAAGGAGGTGCCAAAATCGAACGCATCCCCGGTGGAGTTCAGCATGGAGATTGACCACCATCCTTATGAAATTCTCCATCTCATACAAGCCTGTCAAATATGACACGCCTGGCAATAGTGCGACTCACTCCTCCAAGATCATTTCTTTCAAAAGACACCGAGTCCGGACTTATCCCCAAAGGATCTTTGACGTTAGAGACTCATCTCAGCTTATCCTTTGTGATCGAGGAAAGCACTAAATCAAGACATATCCCCAGCATATTCTTGATACCAATTAAGTTTGCCAAACATGGCAAACCTGACATCGGTACAATTGTTAGTTCCTTGGTTTTGATGATGTTTTAACAAACAATTTATAACTAATCTCGTTTGTCTAGTGTTTGTGTTTTCATGTTTATTCTAGGCAAACAAGGTGTTGGAGGTTGGATGGACTTGCGACTACACGATCATATCCATTGGAGGATGGGAGGAATAGTGGAGTGAAGCAATGCAATTCAAGTCAAGATTCAAGATCAAGCTTCATCCGCAACCAAGATAAGCTTATTGAAGATCTCAAGCTTGGGTACATTAGTTTAGGTGTTTATACCTTGTGTGTTTATACTTAGAGCTCAAGATTCATACACACACACATTTATTTTGATTTATCACCGTTTTGGATTATAGACTTAACAATATGTTTTTATATCTTTTCTCAACTTTATAAATCCATTAGAAAGTGTTTCAAAACGTGTTTGAAAAAATCTCAAGTTTATATCTTTTCAAACATGCACTAACATGCACGATACATACTTTTGGTTTCTATTGCAAAACAAGTTAAATTTGAGAATTTATTGTATTCATGGTTCATTGAATTTATCACATTAATTTATATCTTATATAAAGTCCATAAACCAAATCACAAGATCTCAATACTTGTTCATGTTCAAAATCATGCTTTTCACATATCGTATTTTTCATGTTTTTGCAAAACAATTGAGTTTTAACAATTGGAAAATGCAATTTGAAAATTTTCTTTTTACATGTTTATCTTTATATATACAAATATTTTCTCAATTTTACTAATTTTGAGTTGTTTTGTTATTTTCAATTGAGTTTACAAAAGATGTTTTCAGCAGTTTTTCAGAAACTGTTTATCTGTGTTCAAATAATTATTTCTCACAAATGGGAAGTGATATTTCAGAAATTCTTTCTCTAAAATGTTTATATACATGTTTGGAAACTTCTCTCAAAATTTCATGATTTTTGGAGTTGATTTACTATTTTTAATTGATTTTACAAATCCATATACGCAGATTTCCAGGTTTCTGAAATTTCGGTACTGTTCACGGTCTCCGCTACAGTGACCGTTGCCTAACGGCTATTTTTCCAGTTTCTGTTTTTTTTGTCATTTTTGCTGGGATTTTCTTGGGTTTTAGGCTTTGTCTCTTCATCCTATATATACCCCATGCCCTCATTTATTTCAAGAGAATCAAGAAGGTTTTAAACACGTTTTTGAAGAGTTTAAGTGTTTGTTTAGTTTGATTGAAAGTTTAGTTTGTGAAGAAACTTTCACAAGAGCTTGAGGAGATCATCCTTTGGTGTTTGAGCATTCAACTCTTCTCCTTCTCTCTTGTCATCTAGAGAAGTTTTTCTAAACTCATATCTAGCGATTTATATGTTTGATTTTCATTTCCATAAGCTAGAATTTATTTGAGTTTAGTTTTGATTATTTCTCTTTGTCTACACACACAACCATTGAGCTTATAGTATTTGCATACATTGTATAATTTGAGTTGTGGGTAGTGTGACTTAGAGAGTGAGCTACATTGAGTTCTCATCCATTGTAGAGAACAAAATTTGTATTTGCGAGGCTTATTGTGAGGACTCACATTGTAATACACAAGGACACCGAGAGAAGTGTGCGGGGGGGACCGGGTTGTCCCAAGAGGAGTGGTGTCGGTAGTAAAGCCTAGGGAGAGGTAGTAAACCGAGCACTTGAGGGAAACACGGGCTTGAGACCGACACTTAGAGGGTGAGGTTGTGTGATTGCAATTGTGAGAGATTGTAAAGTTTTCGGTGAGCTAGAAAACCGAATGTGTAGATGTTGTAAATATTATTCGGGTGAGCGTAGAAAACCCGGTTGTGATAGTGGAGATCTCCTCGAGGCGAGGAGCGAGACGAGGTCGTGGGGACCGAACTCCGTGATCATATCGCTTGTTTGTGTTTGCTTGGCGCTCATTTCTATTTGTGCTTATTGCCTATTTCGCCAATTTTTATTGATCATTTCATCCACTATTTTGTTTAGTATTGCTTACATATCCTTGCATATAATCTTATTGAATATCATTCTTGCTAGGATATAATTTGTTAATTAGTTTTAATTGGCATTAATTCGGATTAGATTAGCATATTGCCCTATTCACCCCCCTCTAGGGCAATTTCAATTGGTATCAGAGCTTGGTGCTCTTTGATTAGAGGCTTAACAACCTAGAGTCAAGGATCCAAGTTAGTATATTGCTAATCTAGTTTTGTGATTTTTATATATTGCTTGCATAATATATTTATTATGGATATGCGTTGTGCACCTTGTTTAGGCTATGATCCACATGTTGCTCCTTTGTTGAATGATTTTCCTTATGCACAATGGATGTTTAGATTTAAATTATTTGCTAGATCTAAACATATAGATATATGGGAAATCATTGAATGTGCATATGTTGTGCCCAACTTGGATAAATCTAAATGGCGCACAAATAATAAAAGATTGTTTATTATGAACAAGATTTTGTTAGAATTTTTGCTTAATGCTTTTGATCATTCTATTTCTAACAAACTTGCTCATTTTGATAGTGCTTACAAATTATGGAAATTTATAGAAGCACATCAAGGTGACTTGGAGAAGATTCGACGCATTGGCGGAATCGACTTCAAGCAAGGTTGGAGCATCATCATCATCATCATGCACACGGCCACTAGGCGATAGCCCTAGTGTGGTATGCGAGTCTAACTCCGATAGTGACTTATCTTTTGATGAACTCGCTTGTGCTAGTGAAAAATTATTGCATGCCTACAACAAATTGCATAAAAATTTTATTGATCTAAAAAGCAAGCATGATAATCTAAAATCCGATCATGAGAAGTTAGCTTCCGAATTTGATATCATAGCTCAAGAAAATGTTACACTTAAAGAGAACAATGATATGTTAAATTTGGAAAAAATCAATTGAAGATTGATATTGCTAACTTAACTCATGAGAAAGACAATGTCATGATAGAAGTAGAAACTATTAGAAATGAGTTTAATTCATTCAAAATTGAACATGTTTCATCTACTTCTATTTCCAATGCATTTGTGCAAAATGATGAGTTGAAACTTGTAAAACCGCATTTCATCTTTAGACTCAACTCTTGTTACATGCATGGATAATCATAAGAAACTTATGGACTTGTGTGCAAAGTCCGTGTTAACACTTCCAAATCAAACAATCACTATGCACACTTGTATAGCAAAATTTATAAATGCTCAATTTGCTGCCGTAAAGGCCATATTGCTAAATTTTGTTATAATGCACAAAAACCCATCAAGCCTAATCATTTTTGTGCATCCCATCAAGCTTCATCACAACATACACACATGCATGTATCCAATGTTCATCATAAGCTTAGTCGTGTGTATAAATGTGATATATGTGATCGTTTTGGACATTTGGCAAAATTTTGTTTTGATTTGAAAAGGGTTTCACATTTGCCAAATGTTGTTAGAAGACCACAAAAGTTTAAGTGTGATGTTTGTGGTAGGTTTGGACATCTTGCACAATTTTGTTTTGATTTACAAAAAGTTTCTAAATTGCAAAATGTTCCAAAAAGACCACTTTTGTTTGATGATGTTTCTCATTTGCAAAAAGCTTTTAAAAGACCATCCATGTTTGCAAATGATTCATGTGCACAAGCTAAAGGTCAATATATACAAATGCGCCTCTTTCATTGCACACATTGCAATCGGAAGGGTCATTTGAGTGATTATTGCTATGACCGGATACGTGCACCATATACGCCCAAAAGGGATCATAACCCTAGGGCATTAAGCTTAAAAGATAGGGGTCATGTCCCTAAACAATCCGGCACCAAAAATATTTGGGTGCCAAAACATATTTGATTTTTAAACCAAGATTTTTAGTGTCTTTTATTTTTTATTTCTTGGTTTTGAAAAACGTGCTTTGAATTTTTTTAAAAAAATGAAAACGTATTTTTTTGTCAATTCCTTTTTTTCATTTATTAATTTTGGTTTTACATGAGAGGTTTATGTTTGAACAACCCCCCCGAGTTTATTGGGTGTTTATTTCCCAAATCATGTTTACCGGGCGCTAAAAGTTTATATGGGTTGAAAGTAGTTTCAAGAGCTTGAAGTGCTCACCTCTCTTGCTTTTTTATTAAAAAAAATAATAAATATGATCTATTTTTGGATTTTAAAACCATAGTTCATGATTATTATATGTCTTGAAGGATTGGTGTTGAACTATGTAGTTTTGGTATGATCAATGTGCTTGTACTTTTGAATTCATTATAAAACACCTTTATGATGATATTTACATGTTTGAGCTTATGGATCATCATTCTTGTGCTTTATAATGTATTCTTGTGTGGTTTGATCAAATTTACAAAGAATATGTCTTTTATTGATCAAACATCATTTTTGAGCATACCTTATTTTTAGCAACCTCCTGATGTATTGTTTATGTTCACCGGTATTCACATGGGTTGAAACAATCTTATTTATTCTCTTGTCGAATGTACTCTAAGTTTATTACCGTTTGTTTATCCTAAGCATATTTCCTTTTGATCCTTGTGGATAAAACACATAATAGTTCGACATTATTTTGGCATGTTTCCCTTGCCAAGAGATTGTTTTATAAGAAGTGATTTGAGTATTCAGTATTCAAATATTTGCTTGATTTGAGTACCTCTCTTGCCTTATTGTCAAATATGGCAAATTTTTATTGTTTTGGTTTTGTGATTTAAATTGTGATTTATGATTTCATTTGAGTGATTTATTTTCATTTGAAAACTTTTTGCATGATTCTCATGTTTTACTTTCTTTTGATTTCATAAATCTATTTTCACATGATTTTGTGTATTGAGACACACTTTTACATATTGATATATCCATGTGTGCTCTCATAGTCTTGTTGTATGTGAGTGATATTTAGTATGTTTACTCACATATATATATTTGCCATGATCATCCATTGCATATGTTATATGGCATTTTGATAGGGGGAGCAATCCCTATTTATATTTTTGTTTTATACTCACCATGCTTATAGGAAGGGGGAGCCTTCACTCTCTTTATTCTTTTATTTTCCCCCACTTTTTGATGTTGCCAAAGGGGGAGAAAAATTGTGAGTATATTCATGTTTAAGAGTATTGTATCATATTGCATATTTTATATATACTCTTTGTGTAAATTGTTTGTCATCATCAAAAAGGGGGAGATTGTTAGTTCCTTGGTTTTGATGATGTTTTAACAAACAATTTATAACTAATCTCGTTTGTCTAGTGTTTGTGTTTTCATGTTTATTCTAGGCAAACAAGGTGTTGGAGGTTGGATGGACTTGCGACTACACGATCATATCCATTGGAGGATGGGAGGAATAGTGGAGTGAAGCAATGCAATTCAAGTCAAGATTCAAGATCAAGCTTCATCCAGAACCAAGATAAGCTTATTGAAGATCTCAAGCTTGGGTACATTAGTTTAGGTGTTTATACCTTGTGTGTTTATACTTAGAGCTCAAGATTCATACACACACACATTTATTTTGATTTATCACCGTTTTGGATTATAGACTTAACAATATGTTTTTATATCTTTTCTCAACTTTATAAATCCATTAGAAAGTGTTTCAAAACGTGTTTGAAAAAATCTCAAGTTTATATCTTTTCAAACATGCACGAACATGCACGCATACATACTTTTTGGTTTCTATTGCAAAACAAGTTAAATTTGAGAATTTATTGTATTCATGGTTCATTGAATTTATCACATTAATTTATATCTTATATAAAGTCCATAAACCAAATCACAAGATCTCAATACTTGTTCATGTTCAAAATCATGCTTTTCACATATCATTATTTTTCATGTTTTTGCAAAACAATTGAGTTTTAACAATTGGAAAATGCAATTTGAAAATTTTCTTTTTTACATGTTTATCTTTATATATACAAATATTTTCTCAATTTTACTAATTTTGGAGTTGTTTTGTTATTTTCAATTGAGTTTACAAAAGATGTTTTCAGCAGTTTTTCAGAAACTGTTTATCTGTGTTCAAATAATTATTTCTCACAAATGGGAAGTGATATTTCAGAAATTCTTTCTCTAAAATGTTTATATACATGTTTGGAAACTTCTCTCAAAATTTCATGATTTTGGAGTTGATTTACTATTTTAATTGATTTTACAAATCCATATACGCAGATTTCCAGGTTTCTGAAATTTCGGTACTGTTCACGGTCTCCTTCAGTGACCGTTGCCTAACGGCTATTTTTCCAGTTTCTGTTTTTTGTCATTTTGCTGGGATTTTCTTGGGTTTTAGGCTTTGTCTCTTCATCCTATATATACCCCATGCCCTCATTTATTTCAAGAGAATCAAGAAGGTTTTAAACACGCTTTTGAAGAGTTTAAGTGTTTGTTTAGTTTGATTGAAAGTTTAGTTTGTGAAGAAACTTTCACAAGAGCTTGAGGAGATCATCCTTTGGTGTTTGAGCATTCAACTCTTCTCCTTCTCTCTTGTCATCTAGAGAAGTTTTTCTAAACTCATATCTAGCGATTTATATGTTTGATTTTCATTTCCATAAGCTAGAATTTATTTGAGTTTAGTTTTGATTATTTCTCTTTGTCTACACACACAACCATTGAGCTTATAGTATTTGCATACATTGTATAATTTGAGTTGTGGGTAGTGTGACTTAGAGAGTGAGCTACATTGAGTTCTCATCCATTGTAGAGAACAAAATTTGTATTTGCGAGCTTATTGTGAGGACTCACATTGTAATACACAAGGACACCGAGAGAAGTGTGCGGTGAGAGACGGGGTTGTCCCAAGAGGAGTGGTGTCGGTAGTAAAGCCTAGGGAGAGGTAGTAAATCCGAGCACTTGAGGGAAACACGGGCTTGAGACCGACACTTAGAGGGTGAGGTTGTGTGATTGCAATTGTGAGAGATTGTAAAGTTTTCGGTGAGCTAGAAAACCGAATGTGTAGATGTTGTAAATATTATTCGGGTGAGCGTAGAAAACCCGGTTGTGATAGTGGAGATCTCCTCAAGGCGAGGAGCGGAGACGTAGGTCGTGGGGACCGAACTCCGTGATCATATCGTTTGTTTGTGTTTGCTTGGCGTTCATTTCTATTTGTGCTTATTGCCTATTTCGCCAATTTTTATTGATCATTTCATCCACTATTTTGTTTAGTATTGCTTACATATCCTTGCATATAATCTTATTGAATATCATTCTTGCTAGGATATAATTTGTTAATTAGTTTTAATTGGCATTAATTCGGATTAGATTAGCATATTGCCCTATTCACCCCTCTCTAGGGCAATTTCACAACTCATTCGTTCAAGCTCATTCCTCTTAAATAAAGAGACAACAGAAGTTCATGCTTCTGAGCTATCTCAAATAGCTCTTTTCAACCCTGTCAAGGATTCAAAGACAGGGGCTAAAGCCTTATTTCTGATCCTCAGTTGTGAGAATGGCATTTTGTTCAATGACGCCAACATTCGACTATGCTCTAGCAATGACGCCAACATTCGACTATGCTCTAGCAATGACGCCAACATTCGACTATGCTCTAGCAATGACGCCAACATTCGACTATGCTCTAGCAATGACGCCAACATTCGACTATGCTCTAGCAATGACGCCAACATTCGACTATGCTCTAGCAATGACGCCAACATTCGACTATGCTCTAGCAATGACGCCAACATTCGACTATGCTCTAGCAATGACGCCAACATTCGACTATGCTCTAGCAATGACGCCAACATTCGACTATGCTCTAGCAATGACGCCAACATTCGACTATGCTCTAGCAATGACGCCAACATTCGACTATGCTCTAGCAATGACGCCAACATTCGACTATGCTCTAGCAATGACGCCAACATTCGACTATGCTCTAGCAATGACGCCAACATTCGACTATGCTCTAGCAATGACGCCAACATTCGACTATGCTCTAGCAATGACGCCAACATTCGACTATGCTCTAGCAATGACGCCAACATTCGACTATGCTCTAGCAATGACGCCAACATTCGACTATGCTCTAGCAATGACGCCAACATTCGACTATGCTCTAGCAATGACGCCAACATTCGACTATGCTCTAGCAATGACGCCAACATTCGACTATGCTCTAGCAATGACGCCAACATTCGACTATGCTCTAGCAATGACGCCAACATTCGACTATGCTCTAGCAATGACGCCAACATTCGACTATGCTCTAGCAATGACGCCAACATTCGACTATGCTCTAGCAATGACGCCAACATTCGACTATGCTCTAGCAATGACGCCAACATTCGACTATGCTCTAGCAATGACGCCAACATTCGACTATGCTCTAGCAATGACGCCAACATTCGACTATGCTCTAGCAATGACGCCAACATTCGACTATGCTCTAGCAATGACGCCAACATTCGACTATGCTCTAGCAATGACGCCAACATTCGACTATGCTCTAGCAATGACGCCAACATTCGACTATGCTCTAGCAATGACGCCAACATTCGACTATGCTCTAGCAATGACGCCAACATTCGACTATGCTCTAGCAATGACGCCAACATTCGACTATGCTCTAGCAATGACGCCAACATTCGACTATGCTCTAGCAATGACGCCAACATTCGACTATGCTCTAGCAATGACGCCAACATTCGACTATGCTCTAGCAATGACGCCAACATTCGACTATGCTCTAGCAATGACGCCAACATTCGACTATGCTCTAGCAATGACGCCAACATTCGACTATGCTCTAGCAATGACGCCAACATTCGACTATGCTCTAGCAATGACGCCAACATTCGACTATGCTCTAGCAATGACGCCAACATTCGACTATGCTCTAGCAATGACGCCAACATTCGACTATGCTCTAGCAATGACGCCAACATTCGACTATGCTCTAGCAATGACGCCAACATTCGACTATGCTCTAGCAATGACGCCAACATTCGACTATGCTCTAGCAATGACGCCAACATTCGACTATGCTCTAGCAATGACGCCAACATTCGACTATGCTCTAGCAATGACGCCAACATTCGACTATGCTCTAGCAATGACGCCAACATTCGACTATGCTCTAGCAATGACGCCAACATTCGACTATGCTCTAGCAATGACGCCAACATTCGACTATGCTCTAGCAATGACGCCAACATTCGACTATGCTCTAGCAATGACGCCAACATTCGACTATGCTCTAGCAATGACGCCAACATTCGACTATGCTCTAGCAATGACGCCAACATTCGACTATGCTCTAGCAATGACGCCAACATTCGACTATGCTCTAGCAATGACGCCAACATTCGACTATGCTCTAGCAATGACGCCAACATTCGACTATGCTCTAGCAATGACGCCAACATTCGACTATGCTCTAGCAATGACGCCAACATTCGACTATGCTCTAGCAATGACGCCAACATTCGACTATGCTCTAGCAATGACGCCAACATTCGACTATGCTCTAGCAATGACGCCAACATTCGACTATGCTCTAGCAATGACGCCAACATTCGACTATGCTCTAGCAATGACGCCAACATTCGACTATGCTCTAGCAATGACGCCAACATTCGACTATGCTCTAGCAATGACGCCAACATTCGACTATGCTCTAGCAATGACGCCAACATTCGACTATGCTCTAGCAATGACGCCAACATTCGACTATGCTCTAGCAATGACGCCAACATTCGACTATGCTCTAGCAATGACGCCAACATTCGACTATGCTCTAGCAATGACGCCAACATTCGACTATGCTCTAGCAATGACGCCAACATTCGACTATGCTCTAGCAATGACGCCAACATTCGACTATGCTCTAGCAATGACGCCAACATTCGACTATGCTCTAGCAATGACGCCAACATTCGACTATGCTCTAGCAATGACGCCAACATTCGACTATGCTCTAGCAATGACGCCAACATTCGACTATGCTCTAGCAATGACGCCAACATTCGACTATGCTCTAGCAATGACGCCAACATTCGACTATGCTCTAGCAATGACGCCAACATTCGACTATGCTCTAGCAATGACGCCAACATTCGACTATGCTCTAGCAATGACGCCAACATTCGACTATGCTCTAGCAATGACGCCAACATTCGACTATGCTCTAGCAATGACGCCAACATTCGACTATGCTCTAGCAATGACGCCAACATTCGACTATGCTCTAGCAATGACGCCAACATTCGACTATGCTCTAGCAATGACGCCAACATTCGACTATGCTCTAGCAATGACGCCAACATTCGACTATGCTCTAGCAATGACGCCAACATTCGACTATGCTCTAGCAATGACGCCAACATTCGACTATGCTCTAGCAATGACGCCAACATTCGACTATGCTCTAGCAATGACGCCAACATTCGACTATGCTCTAGCAATGACGCCAACATTCGACTATGCTCTAGCAATTACGCCAACATTCGACTATGCTCTAGCAATGACGCCAACATTCGGCTACACTCCAAGAGTTACGCCAACATTCGCTACGCTCTAGCAACTATGCCAATATTCAGCTACACTCCAGTAGTTACGCCAACATTCGACTATGCTCTAGCAGCTATGCCAACATTCAGCTACGCTCTACAACCCACGCCAACATTCGGCTACGCTCTAACAGCTATGCCAACATCCTGCTACACTCCAGCAACTATGCCAACTTCACTCCAAATATGGATTAAATGATGTTTTCAAGTTCGTTCCAAACATAGAATTGGACTCAAGTTCTTAGCACGAGAGGACACACAGATACAACTAAGCATTCAATGATGGCGAAAGCCACATTCAATAATACACCTCTAGCAACCAAGCAGTTGAGCGGAGATAGATCCGCACCAGGCAAAACAACTGAAACCATGTCCAATAGTACACCTCTTCATATTACCCAAAGTATTTCAATCCCTGCTACAAGTCAAATGCAGGATCTCAAAAACTTTAGGGAGAGGGGAGGGGGGGGGGGGGGATCTTGTAGATAGTCAAAATATACATGCCTCTTCCACATACAATTGATCTCTCGAGTTATGAGAGTCTTGGATCGATACTCGGCACAAGTCTGATACTTGAGCCCAAGAAGTGGATACCCATGGACCAAATACTAAATGAGATCAAAGTGGCCCAAGCACAAGCTCATAGCGAAGCTCGCCCAAGCTGCAGTGCCTAGTAGCTCACGTGGGCCATGTCACTCATGTTCTAAAGAAAGTGGGCTACCCACATTCTAGCTAAGTGCGCTCAATAAAAATGAACTTCGCTCATGGCCGTTATTGGTAAACTTCGCTCATGGCCATTATTGGCAAATCTCACCCATAGTCATTTTTAGAAGCTGCTTTTAAGGAAATGGTTCACTCCACTAACTCACACATTTAAGGAAAGTTAATGACCACTAACTCATCCATTTAAGGGGAGTTAAGGCCTACTAACTCACACACTTAGTCACCCACTTAATGCTCCCAAGCCTATAAATAGGCATGATCAACATAAAGGAAAGGGGGCTGAGAAAAGATCTTGGGGCTTGCATTGTTCTTGGCTTGACCTTTTGCCATTTGAGAAGAGAGAATTAGAGATTCTGAGGCTACATCAAAAAAGAGCATGTCCCTCCTCCATTCTCATTGATGTTCATACATCATTCTCATCGGCTAATCATGTAGCTCGATTTTCATACATCATTCTCATCGGCTAATCATTTAGCTCGATTAATGATCCTTGTGAGAAAGGATTCGTTTTCTTTAGCTAGTCATCTAGCTTAATCAACAGTCCTTGTGAGAAAGGATCTGTTAGTATCTCTCTGAGATAAATAGTCATCTAATTATTTAGAGATCGTTAATCACTAAAAGACCCATCGTCTACTGCTCGGATTGTCAATGGAAGACAAGAACGACCTTCCATCGGCACACAGAAAAAAAACCTAGTTTTATAAATTTTTCTATTTTTAGCAATCTTGAGAATTATAAACCTTGTTTTGTTATTAATTTTTAAGACAGAAAATAAGGTGCAACATAGGTGTTAACCCCCCAAAAATAGACTTTTAAAATCTGAAAATCATAATAGCCCTGCAATGTGTGTTTGTAATTTTCAAAATTTTCAAAGGTCTATTGGTGAGTGTTGGATTTTTCAAGGGGTTTTTCAAATTTTTGGATTTTAAAAGGGGCTATTTGTGTGTGTGTGTGTGTGTTTTTTTTTTCCAGAGATGTTTGTATTCTTTGTAATTTTTTGTATCATAAGAGCTGGTTTACAATTTTCTGACTATGAAGGGCTATTTGCAATTTTAAATTTTTAGGGGTTGTTTGCAATTTTCTAATTTTTAGGGTTATTGTAATTATTTTTCTAGGGATTAGTTTGTAATTTTGGATTTCCAGGATGGTTGTTTATAATTTTGGTTTATAAAGGGGACTATTTATAATTTTAGATTTTTCAGGAGATGTTTATAATTTTAGATTTTTCAAGGGTTGTTGTAACTTTTGAATCTTAAGGGTTTATTTGAAAATTTTAAATTATTTCAAAAGGTTTTTCTAGTTTTGATTTTTCAAGGGGCATTTATAATTTTGCAGGAGGTCGTTTGTAATTTTTATATTTTACAAGGATTATTTGTAATTTTTAGATTTTTCTCTCTTTTTATTTTTTCCTTTTTAAGGGATATGATGTAATGTTTAGAATTTTCTTTTTAGGTCTTGTTTGGTTGCCCCAAAAAAAAAAGAAACAAGAAAAGTGTATTATAGGAACCAATTCTCATGATACTTTTCTTTTTCTTGTTTGGTTTTGCTCTTGAAATCAAAGAAAAAGAGTGACGTGACATCCTCTTATTGGGTGATGTAGGGGTGCCAAAAAGTATCCATATCCGCTAATATATCAATATTCGTATCCATTAGGATATGGATATGGTTATTAAAATCTAGAATCGATGTGATATGGTTATGTAGTGAAATATCCGGATTTGTATCCGAAATATCCGAATAAATGTTGATCATACACTTGTAATTATTTTAATCTTTAGATTAATGGATTTGAGACTAATTTTGATGATCAAAAGATATAATCTTAGTTTTCGGATATAGGAAACATATTAATGAACTCTCTTATATCATACAAACTATATTTTTCTTGATATTATTTGATTTTCTCATATCTCTTTTGTATCTGTAAGCATATCTGCATGCATATTCATACTCATATTTGGATTTTAGCAAATATGGATAAAAATTTTCCTTACCGAGACATATCTATATCTCAGATACATAGTTTGTAAGCGATATGGATATGATAGGTATCATATCTGAGTCGTATTCGATCCATTAACACCCCAGTAATGTGACCAATATTCTATGAAACTCGTTTCATGAGTTATTTTGAGGAAATGGGAGGAAACCGGGTTTAATGTCCCCATCCCCCAAAATTTCGTTTTCTTAGATATCTAAGAAACTAAACAAACAGTCCGTTAGGGAATTTTAGGGGGTTAATTGCCAATAAGGATCATTAGAGGGGTATAAATGCAAAATATCCTTCTTTCACCGTTGTGGACCCTGAGGGCGTTTTCATTCATGTGACATCATGGGGTAAAGCCGTTGTAGAGGTAAAAAGCAATAAATCAAAACAACTTACGGTTTTTTGAAACTTCCAAAATTATCGGGGTTTAATGAAAGTTTTATAAATGTCATGGAATTGATTGTAAAACACTAACTTATTGGGGTTTAGTGAAATTTACCCTATAAAATTTGCAAAATACACAAAAATATAGGGTATTTTTATATTAGCCCTTAAATATGTAATATTTTGAAATTAATTTCCCAATAATTCAAATTGCTATTTAAACCTAGCTATTTCAAATTAGTTCCTCTCTTAGTTATTCTATTTATATTGGTAATCTATCTATACTGTATATTAAGAAAAACTCCTCTCTTTTGTCATTATGAGCCACATTTTTAGAATTCCGAAAAATGCTTGTACATCTTAAAAATTAATTTGAAATTACTTCATATTTAAATAATAATCAATAAAAATGCCCTCACCCATGACAAAATCAAAGGGAATGTCCTCAAACTTGAAAATTTTTTACTAGAAATGCTCTTAAAACCGATAATTTCCAAAAATTCAATAAAGATATACTCAAAATCATATCTATCTGTTTCGTTGAAAATTTGATTATAACACTCCTCCCACATTTTTTATCATGCACGCATTATGTGCACTGGAATACTGAGCAATATTAAGTCAGTTGTTAACCACACATGACGAGTTTTATTTCTACCCTCATTTGGTCATTTTTTCCTAGAAATTTTCAAAAGTTTAATGAAACAAGTTTAAGAAAAGGATATAAACAAGTTTAAGAACTTGGATCAGGGGTTAAAAACATTTTAAAAAATCTGTTTTGAGTTGGGAATAACCTAAACATAAGACTATAAATAGAAACGCTTGAAGAAAAATTACGTTTTAATGGAGCAATCCTCTCAAATCAAATGTAACTAACTAAAAGAATTAATTTGAAATAATTGATAGGATTGGGGGACTAGATATTGTTTGTAATGATCTGAGGGACTGGTTCAAAATATTGAAGATCTAAGCAACCAATATTGCAACGTCTAATTAAAAATTTTGTTTGCGTATTCATGAACCTTTTCCAAGTTATCCGCCTTAAAGTCTATATATTTTAGAAAATTTTAGTCCTATTTTCTTATTTGGAAGTCTCCATTTCACCATTTCTATATTTATTGCTCCAAGACTATCACATACACATAATTAATTGTGAGACTTATAAAGCTTGCATTGTAACATTCAGCATGAAAAACAAATTTTCTTCTGTATCATGCAAAAGGCTCTCCCCAAAATAAGTAGCATGCACACACGTTCAACATGCAAACTCGAATGTGAATATATTTCAAGCCTTTAGATTATGATTTTGATTACCGACAACTCACGGCCTTAAGCGTTACGGGGACTTGCCCAGGGCCCGAGGCCTATCTCCAATCTACTGACGACTGTATTGTGAGCGCAGACCGTATGATTACTGCACCAGTTAAAAGGTGTAAGCTTTAGGGTATTAAAGTGTCAAAAAACTCTAGGATATTAAAGTTAAAAGGTGTGAACTTTAGAGTAATTAAGTGCAAATAACCTTTTGCAACAAGATGAGTTTTTAGAGAGAAATCATATCCAAGGAGAATTTTGGTCGTTGAGGGAACAAATTGCAAGACCTCTTAGGATTTGAGGGACTAATGCTCAATTATTGAGATGTGAGGGACTGATATCGAGTTATAGAAGATGTAAGGGACTCTTATGATTTGTATGACCACAACGTGAAGTCTGAAGACCAAAAAATATTAATTTTAATTTCTTTTTCTTCGAAATATTTACTGGAAGCCCTCATCCTCTCTCCTCAAAGTTCGCCATCGCCCTCTTTCCTCCAATCATCGCCGACCAATTCTCGGCCCAGATCGTCGATCAACCAAAATCATGTCTGCGATCGGAGAGATCCAGCGGAAGAGGATCGCGGCAACCCTTCAGGCGATCTGCGCTGCGAAGTACGTGAAAGAGGATAAACTCCCATGCCAAATCGAGCAAGTAAAACCCTAGCGACCCAATCCCCCCAACTTCTTTGTTCCTATTTCATTTTTTCTGAATTTTTAAAGATTTTTCCGGTGAATTTTGAAGGGCCTCTTCATCGGCTCTGTGGGAGCGGCGCTCAACAGATTTGCATTGAAAAGCTTGGGAATAACCCATGTTTTGATTGTGGCTAAATCCCTGGATCCTGCTTTTCCTAATGATTTCATTTATAAGAAAATCGGAGGTACAGTATCAGCTGGTTTGAACTAGTAGGCTTGTTTGCACTCTAATACCCCAAAGTTTTCGAATTGCCGGCACAATCCGACACGTAAATGCTCTAACTCTGTTCCTCTCTTTTCCCAAACTTTAAAAAAACTGAAAGTTGGTAAGAAAATTGTTTATTGTTCACTTGTCTGTGTTGATATTCTTGAACAGAATTAGAGCCAATTTTTTTTTCCTGGCACTTTGAGGTATCAAATTGTTTTTAAAAAATGAAACTTTTGGGATCTTAGAGGGCAAATAAACTGAATTAGTATTTGTCTATACTGTATAATTGCCCATAATGTCATCAAGTGTAACTGGTATGATTAAATTCGATACTGAGACACACACACATACTCATATATATGCACACACATACATAAATATGTATACACATGGATACACACACACACGTGCATATACATGAACACACACTTGACACGTACACACACACATGACACACAAACATACAGAGTGGCACAAATGCACACAGGCACGGGCACACACACATCGCTGGCACTCCCACTCACACGCGCGGGCACAAGCACATCCACCCACGCACCCACCCTTGCATAAGATTGAAGCTACAGTATTAGCCTTCTAATTACTAGGTTTATTTGCACTTTGATACCCCAAAGTTTTCTAATTGATGTTACGATATGAGACGTCTATCACTCCATCTATGTCAATACTCTAACTGTATTCCCCACTTTTCCTAAACTTGAAAATTTGAAATTTGGCAAGAAAATTGTTTCTCATTCACTTTTCTATGTTGATGTTCTTGAAAAAATTTAAAGTCAATATTTTTTGCAATTTTTTGATGGCTACATTGAGATGAACTTCTATAGGCTTAAAATCAATTTGCAAATCACCAACAATAAAGTCAGGAGGGTCTTCAAGCTATATTTGGGCTATTGGGAGCATCCTAGTCTTTTGAGCAAGCCGTGAGCCATTGCATTTCCACTTCAACGCACTATATCAAAACTGCATAGCTCAAGCGGATCAGGTTGTCTTTGCATCATCCTAAATATGACCAAAAGGGGATAACCTCTTTACATTTCCTTTAACATCAGTTACTACTTGGGCAACATCTTCCTCACAATCACCCTCCAAAATCGTCTTCATATGCAAACTTCAGAGCTTCTGAGATAGCTATGTATTTCTGCATTTCCCGGAACTCCTTAAATACCATAAATTTGGATAGTCCATCAAAGAATTGCCTCTATGACCTCGCACCACTATCCCAACTCCAATGCCGCTTTCACGATCAAACACTGCCCCATCGAAGTTGACTTTCATAATCCCTGCAAGCGGAGATTTCCAGATCATTGGAACAGCAATAGATGGCGATATGACTCTGTGTTCTTGGGCGACATTAAAAACATAGTTATATTTCATCCCCACTCGAATTAGTTCATCCCCCTCCATTCAATGACCCATGTGCTTTATCTCATTTCTATTTTTCCACGGAAACTAACAAATCATAAAGAATAAATCAAGGTGCTCTTATTCTAATAACGTCTCTTGCTTCCGCCACCACTCTGCTATCACCCGGACACCCTCCCCGGCTCAAGAAACAGGTAGTCCCGAGGCTACCCACACCATTCTCGTGAAAGGACGACCTGAAAATACGTGCGTCATCGACTCATTCGCCCCTCAAACCCACAACCATCCTCTAGAGATGTTCCATGCCGATTGAGAACCACCTTTACTGGAATGGTATTATGACAAACGTGCCAAATAAAGTGTTTAACCTTGTTTGGAAGTTTTTATTGCCAGATAAATTTCCAGTCTATTTTTTCTCTCTTGGTAGATTCCGCCTCTTGTGATCCATCCTTTGTTAGGTTTCTCTCTATAATTAAATGATATGCACTATGCACCATGAATAATCCCCATTTATTGCAATGCTATATCAATATGTCTTGATTCTCCATAGTGCCCATTGGGATAGTTTTAAATTTTTAATCATTCCAGCTTCTTGATGCTAAAATAAGATGTCCATGAGTTGTTCGTTCCATCTCATTCTGGTTAGAAATTAATAAATCACTTACATGGGCATTCAGAGGGAGAAAGGTCCTCGGAGTTTGGATCTTGAAGGTCCACGTTCTCGGCAACCACCAATAAATCCACAACAGTTGTGAGCCATTTCCAATTTACCTTCTTGCTGCCTCAATCACATCTTTTGCAGAAAAATACTCCGCCATGTAAATGATGGCTTGTGCCTAAGCTGAGCCTTAAAGAAGTCTCCCTCTTTAAAATATTTTGAGCTCAAAACTTGGTAGATCGGAGAATTATTATTAGTCACCGATCACAAGCTTGCTTTGCTAGCAGAGGCGATGTGGAGCTAAGTTGATTGCATTTAAGTTATGGTAACCTAGGCCTCCATATACTTTCTTTTCACAAATTTTATTCTACACGACCCAATGCATCTTCTTCTTGCCGTCGTCGGTCCCCCACCAAAAATTATGAATCATGCTCTCTAGTCATTAGAAAATGGTCTGGTAGCCTAAAACAAGTCATAATATACGTTGGAACGGCTTGGGCTACCACTTTATTTAGAATTTCTTTTCCGACCTCTGAGAGAAGTTTTGTCGACCATCCTTGAATTTTAGCCTTAATACCCTTTCCTTTATGTTTGCAAATACTTCCTGTTGAACGGCTTGGGCTACCACTTTATTTAGAATTTCTTTTCCGACCTCTGAGAGAAGTTTTGTTGACCATCCTTGAATTTCAGCCTTAATACCCTTTCCTTTATGTTTGCAAATACTTCCTGTTTAAACTTACCGACGACTGAAGGCAACCCCAAGTATTTATCATGAGCAGCTACCTCACGAACTCCCAAGATTGCCACACATTCTTCCTGAACAGTTAGAAAAGTATTTTTACTAAATAATACTATTGATTTATGAAATTTGATCACTTGCGCATATGCTGCTTCGTATCGGTCCAGGTGGCCCTTAATTGCCTCACACTCCTTGCAAGTGATGAAAAAGAAAAAGCTATCATCCAGAGGAAATAAGTGAGATAATAATGGCCACATCTTCGCTAAGCTGACTCCCTTAATTATCCCATTGAATTTGGTATTCCAAAGAATAAGATGTTCTGATAGAATCACCATTTTTATCAGAATTCCTATAAGAATGGGGGTAATCTACACCATAAATAGAAGAGTTGTAATACTCAAACTGACCCTATAACTACTCATGAATGTGATCACCCCTTTTTATGGGGTGTTACGATAGAATCACCATTTTTATCGAATTCCTATAAGAATGGGGGTAATCTACACCATAAATAGAAGAGTTGTAATACTCAAACTGACCCTATAACTACTCATGAATGTGATCACCCCTTTTTTATGGGGTGTTCTGATAGAATCCTTACTCAAGAATGTGGCACATCAAATTTGGGTTATCAAATGTTTAAAAGAAAATGAGTATTAGAGCGCATAACCTGAATTGCTATTTTTCTATATTGTATAGTTGCCCATAATGGCATCAAATTATAACTGGTATGATTAAATTCAATATATAGACTCACACATCACATACACACTCATACATACATATATGTAACACGTATACATACATACACACATACATACATACACAATACACATGCACAAAATGTACATACGTACACACGCATACACACGCATAGACACCCGAACATACATAGAGAGACAAATTTTTACACAAAAGAAAATAATCTTATCACTAAAACTAATCTAAAGACAGTTTGTTAAAGTTTTCTAGTTGAGAATTTTATTTTTATTACTATTTGTTTCTATAGTAAAAGCCTGTGAAATTTAAAATTAGGTAGTTGAAAATGTATTATAAGAAAATTCAAGCTCTGCAACGTGTGCAAATGTGCACATAACAAGGCCCAACAAAGAGAGTGAACAAAATTTAAAATTTAGATTGGGCATTTGTCCTATCTCACAACTCCCATTCTCTGCCCATGTTCCACATTGAAGTCCCTCCTATTGTATTAGATCCTTGTAGTTAAAAGTAAACAATAACTCTTCTATATTTTCAAATGGTTTAGAATTACAAGAATCTGTGCATGGTATGGATGTTGAATTAGATATCATGTAATTAAGTTTAACATTCTCTGATACCTTTAACATAATCAAGGCGTGATTTACAGGAAATTCAGAAATTAATATTGTATTATCGTTAGATCACATTGTTGATTGTAGGTAACATGCTTCCGTGGAATTATTGAAACTAATTCAATTTTTTTCCTCCTTTTGTGGGGTTGGACACAGTGCTTGACACCGAAGAAACAAACTTAAGTGAGCATTTTGATGAGTGCTTTGATTTTATCAATGAAGCAAAACGAAGCGGTGGTGGAGTGCTAGTACACTGTTTTGCAGGGAGATCAAGAAGGTATTCAGTTTTTCTGTCCATCTCTTTTTGGTAAGAACCTTATTGTATCTATTGGGAAACGATTACTGCATGCCAACATGAAGAGTTATTGTGGAATCTAGAAATAATGTACTTCCTGCAAGGTTCAGTAAATTAGATCGTGGTTCCTAACTTGATTGCAACTTTTCATAATGCTTGTTCGTTATTAATTGAAAGGTAACAAATCAGAACATCTATTCTTTATGGAGTGAACCTTTATATGTATCATCACTATTCAAGTTTATATGTATCATCACTATTCAAGTCTTTTCCTATCTAAATTACATTAGATGTAGGAGATGACCCAAAATGGAGAAAGCTTCACTTATGAATTAGTTAAATTTACCAGCTGGTTATCAGCTTCAAATGGACCTTTTACATAGTTATGTCTGACTCCTGACTAAGTTATTTTGGCAACCAGGTCTTGTCAGTGGAGAAAGCTTGGTAATCATGTTCCCCAAGAACAAACAGTCCGAATGAACATATTTGGATTTGTACATATTTTTCACACACACCTTCCAGCTTGTTATCGTTTTAAGTCTAAAAGCATTTTGTAAGGAACTATCGAAGTTGTACGATTTCAACTTTTAAGTCTAATACACTAGGAATTTCTATCAGTCTATCAAAAACTACCAAGTGTTTGAATGTTTGCTAGCAAAGCCCTATCTTTCCTGTAATTTGCTCTTTTAGGAATTTGACATGGGTTTGAAGTTTGGCTAGCAATGCTCATAACCAATAGAGGTTCTTACTTTTGCAGTGTCATCCATATTCACACAAAAGATTTCTAAACGTATAGATATGCTCTATTGTTACCTGTTTTAGTGTGAAAAGGCTCAAATGATGATATAACTAAGAAATGTGCTAGCAAGGAGGATGAAAGGAAATCTTTCTATATGGAATCTTATTACTTCTGTCAGATTGGAAAATGGAATCACTTTGTCCTTTGTCATCCATAGGCGCCATAAGGACTTTCGTAGGTTTCTCTAGCTTCATCAAGTCATCGTCATATTGTGTCTCTCTCTCAAATATGTTTCAGAGGTTTCTTCTCTAATCGTCCTGGGTTTGTAAGTTAGAATTTGAAGACGATGTGCCTTAAAAGAAAAACTTTCATCGTAACAGCCTTTGTGGAAAACTTATTATGCATCTTAGATTTATAAGTGATTTGGAAAGTGACGATTTTGATGAGGAGATAGTTATCATTTTATCTTTCACACCCTTATTATGCCTAGGTTGCCTAGTGGAATTTATGGCTTCACTCTATTTTATAGCTCAAGAAATGAAAAAAGATAGGTCTACCTACCTACAAAATTAAAATACCTTGAATGGTTTATGGAAGAGACCTCACTTGCTCTTAGCTATGACTTGAACTTGGCTTCAATGAACAGATGGTTAGCATGGGGTTGATAGTTGGACATGAAAAGCTTTCACTGAATTTTTTTGAGTTTTTAGTACTTTCACTTGTGCTAGATAACTATCCCCATTTAACAACATACTAAAAATAAAACGCTCATCTCTGATTTGTTTTAAGGTGCAGAAGCATCCATAAACCCTGAGTTTTTAATATTTGCATTCTACGCTTTATTGACCATGATCAGCAGCATGGATTTACTACATTAATTAAAGTGTTAGGATGTCCTCCTCAAGTGTACCCAACTATACAGGTCTATCTGGAGGGTACGAGATCAAATCTTGTCAATGAAAAATTACATAGGACCAATGAAGTTTGTAATTTGCAGCTTTTTTAAATATACGATTTTTCACATCTAAATTGCTATAAGACTAGCTATCAGATGTTTTTGTTAGGCCCACCTCCACCCGCACTAGATCTCAGAAAACCAAGCTATTTCGAACATCACATCAATTTGCTTGAAGTTTGCTTCTTATAATTTGAGATCAAATTGAAGCAGTTAGATGATGTTAAATATCTAGAAAGAAGTTTGGACCTTCTGGTGCTGTGGCATGTTTTACCTGTTATTGGAGATTATTCACTTTTTCAGGAAGCCTATTTGATTTTAATGTCCAGTGATTATGTTTCCTTCTTCCTAGATAATATTGCTCACTGACATTTATAACTCAAGAGTCAAAATTGTTTATTTTCAAACATTTCCTTTAGAACTGTTATGGATGAAATATTTTATGGCTTATAATAATCTATCCAAAAACTGACATTACCTCTTCTGTACCAATATCTTTATGACATTAATTTTTTTATAACAAAATAATGCAGTGGAACGATTGTTGTTGCTTATTTGATGAAGCAGCATAGGATGAGCCGATCTCAAGCTCTGGAACTTGTGAGGAGTAAACGACCACAAGTTCAACCTAATTTGGGTTTTGTGCTTCAACTGATAAACTTTGAGAAATCTCTTGGAGGTATACAGTAGATGCTAACTCATTGTTTAATATGCATTTTATTGTAAAGTTGATTCCATATATATTCTTACTAGTAAGTGGAATTAAGAGCTAGTTTTGAATTGTTAATAGAAATTACTTTTTCTGGACTCAGTGTGTCCAGTAATACTTCTATAATCTTTTGACAGGCATTTCTCCTTCATAGTTGCATCTAATCTGCGTATATCTTTGTACTTGATTCTTAGAGCAAGTTCTACAACATGATCCCATTTTTTTTATTGTTGGGAATGTACTCCTTGTACAAGAGTATTTTTTTCTGAGCTCTTCAGAAAGTTGTCATTTCACAATTTTAATTTTCTATTCAGTCTCTGACTTGAATTGGCCTTGTTTTAACTATATCATCAAGATTTTACCTATTCTCTGCACTAGGTTATTTCATTAGTCTCATCACCTTGATTACTGATCAGGTCATGAAATTCTTCAATAAATACGCCTGATTGCCGAACTTTATTCTGAATTTCATGTGATTATCGTGATATGAGTTTCTAGTCTCGCATGATTGGTGCATGTATTTCTGGATTTTGAAGTATATTGCCTTATCTATCCCCTTTGACTGCCTCTACCTTCAAAATTTTAAGCCGTTCTTATGGATGGTGGCACCAACAACAAACCCCTTGACTTATGGTAATTATTAAAATCACTTAATTAGTTTTTAAATAGTTAGAGGTTAAACTTGTGATTTATTTTGTAAGTGGATTAAACTTAAATTCCACAAACCATGTCTAAATTTCACAAAACCCTCAGTGGAATTCTGTCTTTCATATATCACAAGTTTAGCCTGAGGCTACTTAAAATCCAAGGATTTTATTAACTATCGTAGATTAACGGGGTTTATTTTGAACTTAACGAGGGGGTTCCTTGAAAAACTGGCTCTAGATCAAGGGACTTTCTTGTAATTTGCCCATAATTTTTCTTCTTTTGTCCCTGTGCACTCACCGCCACTGATCTGGAGGTCACAAGTTCTGAACAGTTTGCTTTTCCTGCAGTGCTACAGGATAACTCTGGTTAAAGGACTGCAAGCTTAATGTGTACAAATAATGCTCTGTCAATATGTCCAATAACTCTCCTTCCCTTCGGCAAATAACTTTTGAGCAAGCTTCCAATAAGGCACTCTCAGAAATCAAAGCAACTGCTCAACTGTAAAAACATAGCTGATGGAAGGTTATGTGAGCAAACTCGATTGTAGAAACATGCTGATTCGATTGTAGAAACATGATTGAATGCAAAATCTAGGGTTTTTCCTTATTCCTTCTTTGTCCATTATATTTGTGTAATTGAAATTTTTCTCGACAACATGCTGTATTGTTGGCTCTTTGGTTTTTCTTTAGTTTTCGTTGGGGCAGAGACACTGGCATGAAGTAATTTTACAAATCAAGGAGACTTTCTTTGGTAATAATTTTCAACAGAGATCCGGACTAGGACTCACTTCAGTTCTACCAAGCTGAGGTGGTAAAGAGGGGCATAAAGAACAAATCTTGACAGAAATTCATTTGTTTTTTGATATAGAGATTCTACTGAAAACTTAATTTGATGTGATAATGTAAATCTTGTATATTTTCCACAGATTTGAGTGCATTCTAATATGTTAAATAACCACAGAAGGAATTTTATGAACAGTTGAATCTATTATTTCAACTGGCAATCTGAGAATGCTGAAGACTATAAACCAAGCTGTTAAAAAAAAACGATGCAATTTCATCATGTTGTGAAATAATTTATGAATGTCAATGAAGTATAATCATGGTTAAAGAGTAGTAAGCTACATGGCACCTCCTTCTTTCTCTCCCTCATCAATAACAAAAAGAAGAAGAAAGAAAGCTTCAACCAAAGAAGATGAGATGGGGATTTGTACATAGTTAAAACTTCTACGGTCTATTCGGATGATTTGATAGGGAAAAGTACATAATAAAAATGTTAGAATCTGAAATGTGATTATTTGGTTTCTATTCTTAGAGGTATAGAGTTGAAATACAAAATATAATTATGTGTCTATCACAATTAATCATGAAAATTTATTGGAGAGAACAAACCCATGTTACTATAGTAAGAGAAGGGACTGACTCGGGAAAGTTCA
Organism: Asparagus setaceus; assembly: GCA_012295165.1. Taxonomy (NCBI): domain Eukaryota; kingdom Viridiplantae; phylum Streptophyta; class Magnoliopsida; order Asparagales; family Asparagaceae; genus Asparagus; species Asparagus setaceus. The sequence continues at coordinate 4,018,322 of CM022707.1, forward strand.
TAATGCATATTACAGCTCCATTTTTTCAGCCATATGCAGTTTGATGAGCAGTCGGAGATTGTTTATCTTTGCTTTTTGGCTGGTGATCAACAAGAATGACCGAAAGATTGGGTTTAACTTGAGTTCTAGACTGTTCATCTTAGCATAGGTTTGACCCAAGTTTTTCAATCGATACATGTACCATGTTCTAACTCAAGTGAAATTCAACCAAATAGCAGGCTGGTCTGAATCCGTTCAGGTGGATTTGGATCCTCTCTGCTATAAAAAAATAGTGAAGAAACCACTACCTATATCACAACCCTTAATTTATTTAATAGGTGATTGTGATTTGCCTTTGAGTGCAAATTAGGAAATAAGTACAAATCATGGGGGGTATGGTGAGTGTTAGATTTGGAATATTTTATAACTATATAATAGACAAATTAATGACTATGATTAATGTAGTGGTCTCTCCACTATTTTCTTTATGGTGGAGACGATTCCCGTTCAGGTATACACACCCATTCAACTTGAATGACGTGGTATCTATTAATACACCTTTTCATGTGAACATATGAGTTTGTACTCATGAGATTATTATTTTTATGTGTGAGGTTATCTTATTTACAAGTCCATACTCTTTGCTGTGAGCTGCAAAAGCTTCTGCACTCAAGAAGATCATCTACTAAGAAAGACAGAGGAAAGTGAGGGTTGAGATGTAAGAGGCAACCGAAAGAAAGACAAGTGAATGGAAATTCTGATACTATATAATTTCCTCCATGTACATCTATCATCATTTGTTCATTGGTCATACATACTTCTCCGATTTATACAACAATTACATTGAGTATGCATATGCAGTGCACGTGTCATATTCACTAGTATTAAATAAAATTTCTTTTAAAGAAGTACTGTTTTATGAAGTCCCTTGCAGTTGTGATTGTAGCTTATGTAAATGTGTGAACGAGCTTGTCTTTTTTGTGCAGATGATGAAGATTTATGGAATGTAGATAGTTATTTTCTGAAGTAGTTTCCATTGTAGCTCATGTAAATTTACAGTGGCATTTGCATATTTGCTGATAGCCCAATATGTAAAACCTTATAATTAGTTGCTCAAATATGGAATATCTGTTTGAATTTCTGGTAGAATCCCTGTAAACGTCAGTTCTTTTGCATGTCTCTGCTAAAATTTGTTTCATTTTCTAGCTTTTCTTTTACTATATACTCTAGCTGTGGATGTTACATTCGGCGGTATTTCTGTTTATGCTTTTATATGATGAAACTATCTCATAAATTTCAATAACTGATATAGTTGAGAGTTTGATGCACAGATGAGTAATGAATACGTAAAGTATGCTCCAATATTTGATAAGCAATATTTGATATAGAGATGTGCACAGGTATTTAGTTCTCAAACTATTTTCAGTTAATTGTTTATTTCTCTCTACATTGCATTAGTTCTGAAACTTACCGCGATTGTATATATAGTGGTCTAGTTTAGTTAGTAAGGAATTAGATTTTCAAGTATAATAAATTTTCTTTCGTAGATTTTCATTCAACTTCCAGCGTGTTATGGTTTAAGTGCTGCAATCTGCATAGCAGTATGAACATTGCTGCTATGCCAAACTATAGGAAGAAGAAGATTAATTAATTTGGTGTTTTTTTCTGGAGAAAATGTTAATAGATGGTGTGAGTCTGAAGAGCCTAAGGCTTAGATGGATAAGGAAGAAAGTTTGGAGTTGTTAGCTTAGCACCCGTATTCACCACCACAAAGGAAATATTGCATCTTCTGTTACATATGCACCATTTTCTCCAATAATGGTGGTGAATACGATAGACTATTGGCTAAGAAGTCCAATTTTTTCTCCCTTCCATCTAAACCTCAGGTTCTTCAGGCTCACACCACCTATTAACACTTCTCCATACTGTGGATCATAGAAATTTCTCCGCCAAGCTTACCATGCACAGTTGATTTCCCACTACTACTCTCCCGAACTAGAGCTATGGTTGCGCCGCTAGCAATGTACAGCGAGAATCCATCACGTAACAGATGATCAGGTCTTACTGGGTAGCTGAAGTTAATATACCTCAGCTCCAACACAATTCCACTCATGTCACCATAATCAATACTTGGCCTGCGATTAAATATAACTAACCCATGAAAACCAATTCCAATACCTACAACAGTAGTCCCTTTAAGAATTGCAGACTTGACGGAGACAGCAACATGGCAAGTATAAGCCACATATATGTGTCGCTTGCCTTTCAACGGAATCCATCCAACGCGATATGATACCTCTGCCAAAGAAAAATAAAATAAAATAAAATAAAATAAAGTTCAAGCTTTATTCATTGCGTCAAATTGCAAATAAAAAGCTTTTTATGAAAATGATCTTACATGCAGTTTTAGAAATTAACAAAGTAATTTCATAGTGATGTAGCAATGTAAGCATAGAATAGATTTTTTCATCATCTAGACCTATTTTAGGTTGATTAAAAGTACAGTTACATCAATTAAAGGAAAGGTGATACTTTTTCTTTACATTCACTAATCCCTATTTCTTCTTCTTTGGGAAATCAACTGTGATAGCATGGTGGAGAAATTTCTATGATCTACAATTTGGAGAATTTTTAATAGAGGGAATGAACTTGAGGCTTAAATGGATAAAGGAGAAAAATTGGACTTGTTAGCTAAGAGTATGTCTTATTCACTACCATTATCAGAGAAAATAGTGCATATAGCTAGAAAGGAAGTTGCAATATTTTCTCTGATAGAGGTGGTGAATACGACGAGTCTCAGCTAACAAGTCCAAATTTCTTCCTTATCCATCTAAGCCCCAGGCTCTTCAGGCTCATACCGTCTATTAACACTTCTTCGGATTGTCAATCATAGAATCCCTCTACCAAGCTAACCACACTTGATTTCCCACTACTACTCTACCCAACTAGAGCCATGGTTGTGCTGCTAGCAATGTACAATGAGAACCCATCAAATACCAGACGAACGAGCCTCGTGGATAGCTAAAGTTAATATCACTCACCTTGATATCGTTCTTGAAGTTTTCCAACACAATTCCACTCATGTCACCAATATTAATACTTGGCTCGCGGTTGAATACAACTTACTCATGAGAACCAATTCTAAGGCCTGCAACAATCCATTCAAGAACTGTAGACTTGTATGCACTTTTAACTAGTCGATCTGGCTTAATTCTCAATGGCCTGCTTACCTCCGATAGAGGCTACAACCTTTTTCGTCTATATACAATGAAAAAAACAAAGAGAGAGTAGCGAACATAAAAATTATTCAAAAGAATATTCAGAGGACAAAAATTGATAGGGCTTACACAAGTGAATAGAATATTAAGATATTCACATTAGTTGAAAGGAAAAAAAAAAAAAAATCGCTGAATGTGTTAAGATACTAACACTTACAACACATATTGAAACTGTTGAGTGGTATACTAAATCTTTGCCAAGAATGTTATAAGAAATACATTAATCAAGGGAGATATCAAAAAAGAAAATGCCAAGGAGCGTTAGCTAGGTAATTCTATCAGATCAGATATCATATGGATGAAGGCCAAATCATTACTGCTTTTTGATGATTATGGAATCATTACTGTCGTCATGTTCTTAAGAACGTACACCTAGGTCAGATTAACCATCTCTACTTGAACATCAATAAAATAAAATAAAATAAAATAAAATTCAAGCGTTCTTCAATATTTCAAATTGCAAATAGAAAGCTTTTTATAAAATGATCATACAGTTTTAGAAATTAACAAGGTAATTTTACACTGATGTACCAATCTAAGCATAACATAGATTTTTTTTCCCATCATGTAGACCTCTTTTAGGATGATTAAAAGTATAGTTACATCAATTAAAGGGAAGGTGATACCTTTGTTGACGTTCACTAATCCCTCTTTCTCATCATCATCATCATTATCATCATCTTCTCTTCTCCCTCTCTCACTATCTCAGCCACCAAAATTTCCGCTCTAAAGAAAGAGGACCTCACATTTTTAATATTTACATAACCCTCACTGATCATAACAATTATACTAATTGACCTCACATTTTAATATTTACATAACCCTCAGTGATCATAACAATTATACTAATTGACAACAAGAAAACTGAAACTAAAGAAATATATGTAAGTAGAGATAGCTTGATGTTACCTTCTTTTTACTCCACCCCACCCCTCTCTCTATATACACATGCACATAGGCTACATATGTCAAAACCGACTAAGAGCATGTTTGATAATGGATCAAAGTGCCTTATAAGTCACTAAGACATGTTTGCCAAACATCTTATATATATATATATATATATATATATATATATATATATATATATATATATATATATATATATATATATATATATATGAGGGGAGCAGAAAATTTATCTTGAGGGGCTAAGAATCCACGATACATAAGTCTTCTTTTTATTCATCAAAAAGAAAAAGAATAATACTAACTTCAAATTATATTTATGCGCTTTTCAGTTTTATATATATATATATATATATATATATATATATATATATATATATATATATATATATATATATATATATATATATATATATATATATATATATATATATATATATATATATATATATATATATATAGACACACACACACACATACATATGCAGGAGCAGAAAATTTATCTTGAGGGGGCTAAGAATCCACGATACATAAGCCCTCTTTTTTATTCATCAAAAAAGAAAAAGAATAATACTAACTTTAAATTAAATTTTTACGTTTTTCAGTTAAAGATATCAACTTAATAATATTGAGATGCTAAATACCAACAAGCTAATAAAGCAAACCTCTTATACAGCTCCGGTTGACATTGTGAAAATATGATTGAATAAGTAAATTAACAAAAACTTAAAACCTATTGTGATGCTAGACTCAGATTATTAAACTATACAGTTTATTCGATCGGATAAAAAGATTAGTCAATAATTCAAGAATTGTAAAGACTCAGGTGAGAATTTTTACCTGAATACAAAGGAAGGTCATTTTGTTAAAGCTCAAAATTGAGAAATTTCATGGAGATTTGAGAAGCCCCTCTCTTTCTTTCTTTTCTTTTCTAGTAAAAAAAAGTCTACATCATGGGCCTTTTATAACCCACTGGGCCTTTAATGGGTTAAACTCAATTATACATATAGGGCCATCAATTGGTTGAACTCAGTTAATTTTATGGGGAGGTCCAAATTGAGGCTTTTATAAAAATGCTACCCAATTTTGCTACATCAAGATATAGAAAGTGCAAAATTTGGGGAGGAGGGGGCAGGGACCCCCAAGCTTGGTTGTAGCTCCGCCCTGCACATAATTATGCTAAGCACAACTAACGTAAGTAATTAAAAAATATTAACATAGTTAGTGATAGAACTCCAATTATAAATGATTTAAAATCAACCTCCAACTTTAATAATTAAAAAAATTCTCAATACTTGGCCTTTCCAATATTAAACTACATCATTGTCGACCACGTCATGTGGGGAAGAGGCCACCGATAACCTTTGGGTGAGTCAGGACTAAATGAAAGATAGTGAAGGAATTTTTCCTGTGGACCATAACCTCAGCACAAGGCTTCATAGTCATCAGTCTCACTATTGAATTCTTCATTTGGAGTCAGATCACGTCTTTAGCAACCATCAACACTATTTTAAACTCCTACCATGTTCAGACGTTCCATTGCCGAGACAAGTCGGTCTATGGCAGTCTTAATCTGATTAACATCGGTCTTCAACTCATCAAACTCAATTCGGGTAATAGGGGCTTCGCCTGCCATCAGATCAGAGACACAAAGCTTTAATACCAATTAATGCAGCGTGGAAGTGATAAACCTCGAAATCCATCAAGAGACGTTCTTTGAATCAATAAAGAACAATATGTGAATCCACAAAGATTCAGACTCGAATACACAAAGTAATATAAAAGATAATTTTATTCATGAAAAGTAATGCCTCTAGGATTTACATTCTTCTGCTTAAATAGAAAATAAATTAGACTCTAATAGGACCAAAATTTTACCAAAAATATTAATAACAGAACTATCTTTAAAAGACTCCCTATGATTGAGGAAACAAATCGGTCAATTTGGAATCAAACTAGATTTGTTCCCTAATCATAGCAGACTCCTAAAACATCATTTAAAATAGTAAAAAACTAACAAAAAGTCTGATATCTCTCAATACGTAGGAAATTTCGTGAAATAGATAGCGACAAGAACAACGGTCGGTTTGATTAGTTTTGATTTGAAAAAAATACGCAATTTTCATATATTGTCCGTCCAATTCCGACGCACGTTTTGGGAGATACGACCCATTCTTTGTTGCAAACTAATTTCTTCTGCTGAGCACCTGTTTAGACTTTTGACAATCCAGTTTCTCCATAAATGCATCCGCAACACGCTCTACATCATATATTAAACTTATGATTTGCCAAGATTAGATGCTGTGTGAAAGCTTCTACCCTCAACATTCACTAAAGACAAAATTCCCAACCTATGCCTTTATTCTAAATCTAATAATGTTCCGGTTATATTATATCCCACAATGAAGCAAATTATATTCTTTGGCGACAATGTGCATGCTTCAGTTGTATCAACCTTGCAGCTCGACAGAAATATATAGCCAAGAGCTCACTCTCAAATGAAATTGCCACCAATAAAATAATCTATTTTAAATTCCATTAATTTGATTGTATCTTTCTTTATTTCCTGAGGTAAGCTGTTCCAAAGTTTATAGTCAAATGGTGAGTTGTCAAATTCGATAGAAGCAACAAATCACATGGCATCGCATCTCATTTTGAAAATGATCTCTAATTTTAAAAATTGTGACATTTTGTTTATTTTGGAAAAAAATGACAAACTCAATAATAAACAATAACATGGGGTTAGAGAGTAGTTGTTACCTAAGCCATTATGAAAAATTATTAGATGCTCCATGAGTATTATTACACTAATAGAACTATACAAATAAGGGAAGACCATGAGGCACAGACATCCATGAATAACTATGTGATAAATAATTAATATCATTCAGATGGAATTAACTATTTTTTTATTTTTTATTTTTTTGTATACACCATCTTCTTATTGGTAGTGCTCATTGGACAGCTAAGAATCTTTCACGCCTTTATTCTCAATCCTATAGCAGCACTTGAAACAAAGTTCACGTGAATATCGCAAAGAACAATGATTTCGTTCCCCATCAATAATGTATTAGCTTGACTAAAGTAATATATCATGCATGGAATTAAACAATGAACCTAAGAGTGGGAAGATTTATATTGTACGTTTAACAAGATTGAAAAACATATGCATTGCTTATCGTTCATATAATTAACAGCCCATAGATTCTTTACATCCTTAATTAAAAAGAAATTCTATAATTCACTAATCAAATATCCAAATTTAGTGGGCCCTACGAATGATATTAATTATTTATCGCATAGCTAATTGCTGGCTTTTTTTACAATAAAAAATGTAGAGAATCCAAACTCAATTAACACCGTGATTTGCCGTACTACAACAAAGAAATTACTTGCACTAGTTAAAACATAATCCCAGCGATTTTAACTGTGGGGGCTGAGGATTTTTATTTATTTGAAAATGAGAAATTACTTGTCCTAACGGTTGAAATGCCTGGTACAAAAGTCCCCAACGGTTCCACTCTTTGGGGTAAACCTTTTGGCTGAGTAGTCTCAGCGGTTGTTGCTCCAACGAGCGTGTTTTTTTTTTGGGTGCCCAACGGTTTCCACCGTTGGGTAACCCATATTTGTAGTAGTGAAATTTATAACATGCAAGGTGATTAATGGTAACGTTGAAGTTTGTTTATGAAAGTTAAAATAGTTACAGTTCAACATGAACACTTAAAAAGGGTTATACCTGTAAAGGATTACGATAAACGTTAAGCTTGAGACTTAGTCTTCACTTATCTCTCTAGTTGTTGTATATAACAGAGTTTGTTGTAACTAGTACATTAGCTATACTTATCTCTTGGATAGTTTGTTACTTAGTATCCTCCTAGTATCTCTCACGGTTAGTCTTTAGCTGCTACCTTGTATCTATATATTGTAATCAGCTAATGCAATACAAATAAGTTTTTCCTTTTTTTTCTATATGGTATCAGAGCAGTGTTTTTGATCAAAAAAAAAAAAAAAAAAAATTCCAACTCTTCTTCCCTGATCAAAATGCCAAACCAGCACCAACTCACTATTCCCAACGATGATGATCCAAACGCTCCGCTCATTGTCATCTCCCTTCCAAATATCATTAAGCTTACCTCGACAAACTATCTCTCGTGGAAGCTTCAGATTGAAGCCACGCTAGTTGGCTATGGTCTTTTCAAATTTTTAGATGGTTCTTATCCTGCACCATCTCCTACTATCGTCAAAGATGACGTCTCTTCATCCAACCCAGCATACCACACATGGGTTCGTCAAGACCGTCTCCTCTTTGGGACTCTCGTTGGCACACTGGAACAAACTATCGTTCCTCTTATCTCACTTTCTACTACCACGAAGGAACTTTGGAACACTCTTGCCCACACTTTTGCCAGCTCGTCTCGTGGTCACATCAAGCAACTTAGAGCCCACTTTCGAACTATCACAAAAGGCCCTCAAACGATAACTGAATTTATGTGTGCTATTAAAGCTTGTACGGACCAGCTTGCTCTTCTTGGACACCCGATCTCTTCCGAGGATGTCACTGACAAGGTGCTTGATGGATTGGACTCCTCTTACCAAGGAGTCATTGATGCCGTAAATGCTCGCGATACTCCGATTTCATTTGCCGAGCTTCACGAAAAACTAATAAATCGTGAACTCACTCTAAAATCTCAACCTCTACTTGGCGCTATTCCTGCTACTGCCCATGCAACCTTCAGCCGGCCATCCAATCAGCACCACCCTCGCCATTCCAACCATCAACCCAACACTTACCGCAACAACCAATCACCCAAACCCACCACCTCTCAACCGAACTCAACCGGACCTCGTCCCTTCCTAGGGAAGTGCCAATAGTGTCATACCAAAGGCCACTCCCTCTAAAAGTGTCCTATCTTTCATGAAAAGTACCCCACCATTCGACCTCCCCCTCCCCCCGCCTACTCACCCAACCCTCCCCAAGCCTATGTAGCCACAGCTTCCACCCCACCCACCTCCTAGCAATGGCTTCTCGACTCAGGAGCTTCCCATCACGTCACCCAAGACCTTTCTAATCTCTCCTTGCATCACCCTTATGATGGTACTGAAGAAATTGTGATTGGCGATGGTTCCGGACTCCCCATCACGCACACTGGTTCAACTCTTCTCTCCACTCATTCAAAATCTCTCACTCTTTCTAATGTCTTATGTGTTCCAACTATGCAGAGAAACATTATTTTTATCTCTCAACTTTGCACAGAAAACAATCTACTAATAGAATTCTCACCTAATTCTTTTCTTGTGAAGGATCGTCTTACGGGGGCGCATCTTTTTACGGGACCAACTAGGAATGGGATCTATGAGTGGCCATCAACATCCTCCTCCATCGTAGCATTCTCAAGTGTCAAGTCCTCTGCCATTGCTTGGCATCATCGCTTAGGGCATCCGTCTCTACCTATCCTTAAATCTCTCATTTCATCCTTTAATCTTAATGTTGCCAATGATTTCTCCTTTAATTGCAATGCGTGTCAATGTAATAAGAGCCAGAAGCTCCCATTCAATCAAAATACTTTGCTTTCTCATTCTCCTCTTGAACTTATTTACACGGATTTATGGACATCTCCTGTTTACTCCTTTGACGGATTCAAGTATTATGTCATTTTTGTGGATCATTTCACTAAATATATTTGGTTTTATCCACTCAAACATAAATCTGACACAAAAGAAGTCTTCATTAGATTCAAAGCATTAGTTGAAAAGTTTTTTGAGAAATCAATCAAAACTATATATTCTGACAATGGAGGTGAATATCAAGCCTTAACCACATATCTCACCATTGAAGGTGTCTCTCACCTCACTTCCCCTCCACATACACCGAAACACAATGGCTATGTCGAACGTCGACATCGCCATATCGTGGAAATCGGTCTCTCTTTTATCTCATGCTCAACTCCCTCTCGAGTTTTGGTCCCTAGCATTCTCCACCGCTACCTATCTAATCAATCGTCTACCAACCCCAACTCTCTCCAACAAATCCCCCTTCCACTGTCTATTTGGGAACCCTCCTAATTACCTCAAGCTTTGAAGTTTCGGATGTCTCTGCTATCCTTGGCTTCGTCCCTATGCTCATCACAAGCTCGATTCTCGCTCTCTTCCATGTGTCTTTGTCGGTTACTCCACCACTCAAAGCGCTTACTACTGTCTCGACCCAACCACTAATAAAATCTACACCTCGCGTCATGTTAGGTTTGTGGAAAATCAATTTCCATATGCCCAACTCACATCTACCAAATCCATATCATCCTATCCGAACCCAGAGCAGTGGTGTACTATTTCTCTACCTATTCTCTCATCTCCCTCTGTTTCATCCCATGAACCTGTAGGTCCTGACGAATCCTATAGCATGCCGCAACTGACATCACCACACTCGCCACTGGACACCACCAGTACTTCACACTCGGATCCCGAGCACCAGCAGTCCTCTCCCTTTCATCCAAGCCCAATTCAGCCTGCACCCACTCCCTCTAGCTCACCTCAGTCCGCCCCAAACCAACCCCCTGACCACCAGTCCTCACCAACCCAGCCCCCACCTCCACCAACCAGTACCATCACCACACGCTCCAAAAATCACATCTACAAACCCAATCCTAAATATGCGCATCACACCACCATTCAACCTAAACCCACAGAGCCTACCACCGTGGCACAGGCTCTTCAAGACCCTCTTTGGCGCCAAACCATGAATGATGAGATTTGTGCCCTTCACAAACTCGGCACCTGGGATTTAGTGCCTCCGGATTCGAGACAAAATCTTGTTAAGTGTAAGTGGGTTTTTCGTATAAAATATAACCCAGATGGTAGTATTGAGCATTATCGGGCTCGTTTAGTCGCAAAAGGATTCCAACAACGTGCTGGGGTAGATTACACCGACACTTTCAGCCCCGTGGTGAAACCCGCCACAATCCGAACCCTTCTCAGTCTTGCCGTGACTAACAAATGGCATCTCCGACAACTTGATATTAATAATGCTTTTTTACATGGCACTCTCAATGAACAGGTATTCATGGCGCAACCTCCGGGAATTCCAGATGCAGCATTCCCTAATTATGTATGCAAGCTCCACAAAGCAATTTATGGCCTCAAGCAACCACCTCGGGCATGGTATACGGAGCTCGCAAATTTTCTTTTGAGCTTTGGGTTCAAGCTTTCGGTTGCGGATGCCTCTTTATTCATTCATCATCACCACTCTGCCCCCATGTATCTTATTGTCTATGTGGATGATATAGTTCTCACAAGTCCAGATTCTCAAGCATTGGATCACTTTATCAAGCAGCTAGCTCAACAGTTTGCTCTCAAAGATCTTGGCTCACTCTCGTACTTTTTGGGGGTAGAGGTCATTCCAACTCAGCAAGACCTCTTCCTAAGTCAAAAGAAATACATTATTGATCTTCTTGAACGGACACAGATGACCAATGCAAAACTGGTTCCAACGCCTATGGTAATTGATTCTTCTCTCTCGCTACACTCTGGTGGATTAATTGACAACCCAACAGATTATCGTGCCGCAGTTGGTGGTCTGCAATACCTAACACTCACATGTCCAGATGTAGTATTTGCCGTGAATAAATTGTCACAGTTCATGCATAAGCCTCGTACTGCTCATTGGGCAGCATTGAAGCATCTCCTTCGCTACCTTGCTGGCTCTTTAGACAAAGGTATTACCATTTATCGTGACTCTCAGCTCAATCTACATGCTTTTTCAGATGCGGATTGGGCCGGGAATAAGGATGATTTTACCTCAACAATGGGTCATATTGTATTTCTTGGCCGCACCCCCATCACTTGGAGCTCAAAGAAACAACGCTCTGTAGCTCAATCATCTACTGAGGCTGAATACAAAGCGGTTGCTTCTACAGCAGCCGAGCTTCTTTGGTTACGCAATTTGCTTCATGAGATGGGTGTCATGATTTCTCTCACTCCAGTAATTTATTGTGATAATCTTGGTGCTACTCATCTAAGTGCTAATCTGGTTTTTCATTCTCGCATGAAGCATTTAGCGCTTGCTTTCCATTTCATTCGCGAGCAGGTTCAACATGGAAATTTACGAGTCACACATGTCCCAACAGGGGACCAGCTCGCTGATGCCCTCACTAAGCCGTTGACTCGGTCCAGGTTCGAAATGCTCATGTCCAAGATCGGTCTCTCGGTTCGGTCGTCCGTCTTGCGGGGGCATGTAAAGGATTACGATAAACGTTAAGCTTGAGACTTAGTCTCCACTTATCTCTCTAGTTGTTGTATATAACAGAGTTTGTTGTAACTAGTTCATTAGCTATACTTATCTCTTGGATAGTTTGTTACTCAGTATCCTCCTAGTATCTCTCACGGTTAGTCTTTAGCTGCTACCTTGTATCTATATATTGTAATCAGCTAATGCAATACAAATAAGTTTTACCTTTTTTCTCTATAATACCCAAAGTTTTACTCCTATTTATCAAACAAGCCACCTAGTTTTATATGTTCCAATAAACCAAGAATACAAAGTTCGCTTATCTTTACACCCAAAATATAGTGTTATGGATGATTCAAATCCTAATACTAGTAGGATCCCTTGGTTATGGATTTACATTGGAGATATTGTGGCTAATTAAATCCATAGCACAATTCGATCCGAATTAGGACTTGCATCGCTGCATCCTTATCTATTGACAGAGTCTAAATTGCTCTTGCTATCATGCTAGAATTCTCATTGGATGAGAGTTGATGGAGATAAGGTTTTAGAGTTCGATGGGATACTAAGTTCAACTATGAATTAGTTTCTTATGCTGTTATATACTCAGAGCAGCTATATATGTAAAAGGCTAGAAAGCATCTTTGTTGGAACATCATCAATCTAACAGTTTGCACCCATCGAGAACAGAGAACAGAGGTTCTCTTGTGAAGCCCTTCATTGTGTGTTTTGGCTCTCTATTTGTTTTTTGTTTGAGAGAGATTGTATTGGGCTTTTGGGGTGTGATTTGGGATTAGTGATTGAGAGATCTCTATATTGTATTTCTCACTATTTGATAAGCTATTCTCTTCCTTCTACTGTGAACGTAGGCTACAAGCCAAACCATATATATATCTGTGCTGTTGTGTTCTAGTTTTCAATCCTTTCGTGTGATTGGTATTTGTCTATTCCTAGGAATTTATCGTAACATACATAATAAAAACTATGAAGCTGCATATATTAGGATGCATAGCCATATATTGTTAAGTGTATAGCTACATTCTATAGTGTGTATGGCTACATGCTATAGAGTGTATAGCTAAATACTGTTAGGACGCAGTCCGTACAATAGCTCTTATTTGAGTAATAACAAACTCTCATTTGGTACAAATATTTATTTGATTGATATAGTACAGGTGAAAACATGTATATGAAGGTTACGAGGCAAAACGACGCGAAAATCGGCATTTACGCTGATTTCAGCCTTAGAGCCATCGATAGTCTATAGGGAACCATCAATGGTCAAGGTTCATTGATGGTATATAGCAAATAATTGCAGAAACCTAGAGAATCAATTTCAAACCATCGATGGTCTACAGTGAACCATCGATGGTCTACAGTGAACCATCGATGGTCATCACACCTCATCGACGGTGTACAGTGACCAATTGCACATTTTTAGAAAAGCGAAATCAAACCATCGATGATTTACAAGCACTAATTGATGATGCTCAGGGAACCATCGATGGTCGTGAGAAACTATCGATGGTGACGATGGTCTTTGGCAAATTTGAAGAGTTAATCACAACCGTTCGTTGATCTCTTTCATCTCTAACTTTCACTATGATTTGGATATCTCTTTCCTGATTTATGACGCACTATACAAGATTGAAAGAAATAATTTTTGAAAGCAGGTTAAGGGTTTGAAAAGAGAGAGATTGAATAAAGAAAATTCTAGGGTTTGTGAGAAGAAGATTAGTCTGTGATTTGAAACCCCGAGCCTTAATAAACTCTTTCGCCACGCCAACATTTTCGCATCGCCTTAGCTAGGAAGTTGCCCTTGAAATCATCATCAATATTGTTTTTCATCGAACTTTACTTCAATCTTTTGAAGAATAGTTTGCTAATCAAAAGGACTGTAAGATCTTTCTAATTTTGTGCTTAAACTATTTTTGATAGTTTATTTCAAACTTATTTTTATAACGTACTCAAACCGGTGATAATTGCAGGTTGAGACTAGCTAGGGCTAGGTGTTACTTGTTGTGGAGAGTTGGGTTAGAGACCGATTTCGGGTAGATTCTAGGGTGTGGTCTTTATAAGCTTACTAAATCGGATTGTGATTCGGGAGAACTCTTGGCATAGTGCGGAAGCCCCTTTGTGAGAAGGAAGAGTGGGTGTAGGATTGTTATCCGAACCACTATAAAAATCTCGCATGTTTCTTGGTTGGTTTTTGGTTTGGTTGCTCGCTTTTAATTTTCAATATTTTCGTTGCATATTCTATGTTTTAGCGAAAAATTATAGCAAACCTATTTGCCCCACCTTCTAGGCTTGCATCTCAGATCTAACAAGTGCTATTAGAGCCTTGTTACCCATCTTTGAGATTCACAACTTAGGGTAGAGATGTCTAATTTGACCTTCACAATGGCTTTTTCTGAGGAACACGCTGTGAACTGACCTCTACTTTTCAATGGGCCAAACTACACCTATTGAAAAGCATGTATGAAAATCTTTTTATTGTCCATTGATTATGACATTTGGAGTAGTGTAGAGAATGACTATAGCGAACCCACTACCATTGTAGAAGAGGTCATCGTTGTTACTCCTAGAGACAAGCGAACTCCTCATGACATAAAGCTTTATTCTTTGAATGCTAAAGCCATCAATGGTCAAGGTTCATTGATGGTATATAGCAAATAATTGCGAAACCTAGAGAATCAATTTCAAACCATCGATGGTCATCACACCTCATCGACGGTGTACGCGACCAATTGCACATTTTAGAAAAGCTAAATCAAACCATCGATGGTCTACAAGGAACCATCGATGGTCTACAAGGAACCATCGATAGTCTATAGGGAACCATCAATGGTCAAGGTTCATTGATGGTATATAGCAAATAATTGCAGAAACCTAGAGAATCAATTTCAAACCATCGATGGTCTACAGTGAACCATCGATGGTCATCACACCTCATCGACGGTGTACAGTGACCAATTGCACATTTTTAGAAAAGCGAAATCAAACCATCGATGATTTACAAGCACTAATTGATGATGCTCAGGGAACCATCGATGGTCGTGAGAAACTATCGATGGTGACGATGGTCTTTGGCAAATTTGAAGAGTTAATCACAACCGTTCGTTGATCTCTTTCATCTCTAACTTTCACTATGATTTGGATATCTCTTTCCTGATTTATGACAGACTATACAAGATTGAAAGAAATAATTTTTGAAGACAGTTCTGGGGTTTGAAAAGAGAGAGATTGAATAAAGAAAATTCTAGGGTTTGTGAGAAGAAGATTAGTCTGTGATTTGAAACCCCGGAGCCTTAATAAACTCTTTCTCGTCACGCTCAACATTTTCGCATCGTCTTAGCTAGGGAAGTTGCCCTTGAAATCATCATCAATATTGTTTTTCATCGAACTTTACTTCAATCTTTTGAAGAATAGTTTGCTAATCAAAAGGACTGTAAGATCTTTCTAATTTTGTGCTTAAACTATTTTTGATAGTTTATTTCAAACTTATTTTTATAACGTACTCAAACCGGTGATAATTGCAGGTTGAGACTAGCTAGGGCTAGGTGTTACTTGTTGTGGAGAGTTGGGTTAGAGACCGATTTCGGGTAGATTCTAGGGTGTGGTCTTTATAAGCTTACTAAATCGGATTGTGATTCGGGAGAACTCTTGGCATAGTGCGGAAGCCCCTTTGTGAGAAGGAAGAGTGGGTGTAGGATTGTTATCCCAACCACTATAAAAATCTCGCATGTTTCTTGGTTGGTTTTTGGTTTGGTTGCTCGCTTTTAATTTTCAATATTTTCGTTGCATATTCTATGTTTTAGCGAAAAATTATAGCAAACCTATTTGCCCCACCTTCTAGGCTTGCATCTCAGATCTAACAAGTGCTATTAGAGCCTTGTTACCCATCTTTGAGATTCACAACTTAGGGTAGAGATGTCTAATTTGACCTTCACAATGGCTTTTTCTGAGGAACACGCTGTGAACTGACCTCTACTTTTCAATGGGCCAAACTACACCTATTGAAAAGCATGTATGAAAATCTTTTTATTGTCCATTGATTATGACATTTGGAGTAGTGTAGAGAATGACTATAGCGAACCCACTACCATTGTAGAAGAGGTCATCGTTGTTACTCCTAGAGACAAGCGAACTCCTCATGACATAAAGCTTTATTCTTTGAATGCTAAAGCTATGAATGCTCTTTATTGTTCCTTAACTGTTGAAAAATTTAACCATGTTTTAAATGACACTATTGCGCAAGAAATTTAAAAAATATTAGAAGTTACACATGAGGAAACTTCACAGGTGAAAGAGGTAAAACTTACAATGCTTGTTAGTAAGTATGAAAATTTCAAGATGAAGGCCTTGAAGAGTATTCGAGACATGCTCATCTGATCCACGGACACTGTGAACAAATCAAAAGCTTTGGGAAGAGAGTATAATAGCAAAGAGCTTTGTAGAAATAGTTTCAACCTTCCTTTATAAAAGAAAATAGTTTAACTCTTTTTGCACCCATCTCAAATGTATATTCTGCTATTTATACTTTATGTGATAGAATGAGTCATGTTTTCATGAATTGTCGAATGCAATATAGAGTTAAAATAGTCAAGCAGATTTGGATACCTAGGTCACATCTTTTTACTTTTCTATAGGTGTACAGAAAAGCTAAGGAGCAAGACAACATCTGTTTTGGTTGCTCAAGGCATATTCAGAAGACAAGAATCTGTTTCTTTGCTTAATCAAGAATAAGAGGGATGAGAAGTTGCTAATACATGCGAAGATGATCATATTATGCAAGCTAAGATTTATTGTAAATGTACAACTTACATAAATGATTGGTTTGGCAAATCTTCTCATATATATATATATATATATATATATATATATATATATATATATATATATATATATATATATATATATATATATATATATATATATATATATATATATATATATATATATATATATATATATATATATATATATATATATATATATATATATATATATATATATATATATATATATATATATATATAATAGGATAACTTAAAATAAGAGAGTGCACCAACTTTTCTAACCACTCATCTTGCTTTGGGATCCGTGAAAGATATAATGCCACTTTGAGATTTGTGTATCACAAATCTCAAGGCAAGATGAGTGGATAAAAAGTTGGTGCACCACTATTCATTATGAACTTAAGTTCATAGGAGCCTTGCTCATATATATATATATATATATATATATATATATATATATATATATATATATATATATATATATATATATATATATATATATATATATATATATATATATATATATATATATATATATATATAGAGCTCTATGAACTTAAGTTCATAATGAATAGTGGTGCACCAACTTTTCTAACCACTCATCTTGCTTGGGATCCGTGAAAGATATAATGCCACTTTGAGATTTGTGCATCACAAATCTCAAGGCAAGATGAGTGGATAAAAAGTTGGTGCACCACTATTCATTATGAACTTAAGTTCATAGGAGCCTTGCTTCTCTCTCTATATATATATATATATATATATATATATATATATATATATATATATATATATATATATAGGGTTGGTTCTAATGAGAACCCAAATAAATGTGAGAACTAAGAACCCAATATCAACCATCCATAATATAAAACAAAGGCTCAATTCGCCAAAATTAAGGTGGCGTAATTGTAATTAAATAGACATTACAAACTGAAATAAGGGTAAACAAGTAAAAAGTACAGAGATATAAAAGGAAAAAACTGACAAATCTTTAAACACCGAAACCACCTTTTTCCAAAAAAAACTTTCTATATTCTACTGGTTTACAAATCATAGGGTCGCCAACAATTTTCGAAATTATCTCACGAGATTCACGACTAAAACGCAAGGTTCTAGGGTTTGACTCAAGACGGATCGAATCGGCTAGGGATTACTAGAACATTACCGAGATTCTCATTAATAAAACATTCAGATTCCGTAAACATCACTGAGAGATTCTGTAACTATAGAAGGATGATTCTGTTAAATGAATTGTAAGAATACTAAAATATTACTGAGAGATTCTGTCAATGATTTTCACATTTTAATTACAATTTTATACCCTCATTATCTATTTTATATGAATAAAGATATCACTAATAATTATTTTTTATCTTAAATTGCAGGTTAATGAAGAAAATATGAATAAAAGCCCAAATGACTCAACTCTCCTATTTTTTACCTTTTATTGAAGCCCAAATACAAAGTCAAAGGAAGGCCCAAGACTACACAAGGATCCAAGAGAAATTCGTGGAGAAAAACTAAGAAAAAGATAAATTCGGTTGCAAACTAATCGGTCGGCCAATCCGTCGACCAATCGGTTGGCCAACCGATTGATCTGCAACAGAATTTGATCTATGGCTGAAATTAAGTTCTTAGAGCTCAAGTTTGATCCAAAGGTCTTCATTCATTGCGTAGGGCTATAAATAGGAGTAGAGGGGGAGAGGTTTGAGTGTGAAAAATTTTATAAAAACTCTATTTGGAGAGGATGTTTATTCTTAATTGAGAAGACCTTCCAAAATTATAACTTTTATTGCAATAAATAAAAATTATTTTTCACCCTCTATATTCTTTTCTTCTCTTTATCTAAGGATGGAAAGAGGATGAAGATGAAGAGATCAATATGTGGGTTTATCTTTTTATATTTTCTTTTCTTGCATATTTAATACTTTGTAGAGTAGATTTACTTTCATGCAATATACTTTCATGCAATTTAATTTTATGCAATTTACTTTCATGCAATATCTTTAATTCTTGCTCTTTAATTCTTGTAATTAATTTTGATTTCTTTTCTTTTCTTTTAATTCGCCTTGAGGCTTAAGATCTCTTGGGAATCACTCCTTTTCTAAATGTGAAGCTATTATTTAGATCCCTAGAGATTGTTTGAAACTAGTATTATATCCAACTCATTCTTGTGAGATTGAGATTTGCTAAGTGGATCTACTCTAGATTCCACCATCTTTAATCATCCTCCACATTTTACCTTCTTTATTTGTCGCTTTATTTTCTCTTTTCTTTTGTTCATGGAGATCATAATTAGGATCTCTAGAGATTGTTTGAAACTAGCTTCATATCCTACTCACTCTTGTGAAATTGAGATTAGCTAAGTGAATCTACTCGACTCCTCTATCTTAAATCAACCTCCATCTTTTACTTTCTTGCTCTTCATTTAGTTATTTCTTTTCTTTTCTTTTTCTTCTAATTTTCATACTCACTTTACTTCTCTCTTGCTTTTCTTTTATTTGTACATATTCACTCTCACTTCACTTTCAATCACATTTTCTTTTGCTTGCACTTATTTCACTTCCACATTCTAAATCTTTCCACACTCACTTTCTTTCTCATTTGTATTTTTATTCGCACTAAATCACAACCATTTTCTAATCTCTCCACATCCACTTTCACTTTTCTTTAACCCTAATTGTCTTGCACATATTAAGAACCAAATTTGATTAATATCCTACAAACGCCTTTCTCGTGGGATCGATAACTTTTTATATTATAACTTGATGGTTGTATACTTGTAACTTTAGGGTTCACATTTATTTACCTATCAAGTTTTTGGCGCCGTTGCCGGGGAAGGCGCTTATTTTGTAGGATTTTTCTATATTTGGTTCTTTAACTTGTGTATTTTCTTGTGAAGGAACCTCTTTGGAGCTTGAAGATCAAGAGTTGAAGATTCAAGATTGAAGAATTGCCTTCAAAAAGGCTAGGATAGCTTTTGCGTGGGTAACTTTTCTATCTAGTATTTTCAATTTCACCCTTTAGATAGTTCATTCACATTAGAGACAATTAGGATTTAAAAAAAAAGATTTTACTTTTATCGACCCTAATAAAATTCACCATCCACTTGAATAATTACTAAAAAGATAATAAATTCAAACGAGAGCTCTCCTTCTCACACTTTGTTTGATTGTGGACCATAATAAAAAATAAAAAGATTTTTGTTTTTGCATCCTTTTTAGTTGCTTTTAATTTCTAGGGTTGCATTGCATATAATAGTAGGAATTCACCCAAATGATTTGAGCATCTTGATTTGACACACACTTGAAAATATCTTAAGGGCAAAACCCCCTAATCAAGATAAGGTGAGGGATTTCATCACCCTTTCCTTAGCCCACAAATCACTAATTCCTCACTACACAAACCCAAGCCTTCTAAAACTCATTAGACGTTGGCCCCTAAGGATTCGAGGTCATTAAGGAACAAGAAATCCTTAAGTGAACCGGTCCAAGTTTATTTGGATTAATTGGTGTCTAAGGCAAGATTTAGGGGTTGCGTAAAGCGTTCCGCAAGGAACGAGGTACTTAATTGATCTTTAATCTCCCTCTAGTACTATTCTTACCTGGCTAATTACCCGAGTAAACTTTGATCTTTTCACTAAGAGAATTTTTGGTTAGGAGCTAGTCTAGTGGTGTTTAGGCTTAACTCTAGAAGTTAGGGTGATTGAAAAGTGGTTGCCTTGATTTATTTTCGTTAGGTTTTTCTTTTTCTTTTCTTTCTCTCTCTCTCTCTCTCTGGGGATTAGTCATTTTTCCTCTTTATCTTAGTCATTTTTTCTCTTTTTCTTACCATTTTTTTCTTTTTCTTTCCTTTAAAAAAACACCTATAAAAGAAGTTATTTTGGTGTATGCGAGTGTGGATTAGGGATAATACCAATCGTTTAATTCGCATTGATCCATCTCTTGAACTCAACAAGATGGATAACCCCAACCCACCGGTTCTTCAAGATGTTTGTTACCCTACTAGAAATGCAATCCCCTCTTGCATAAAACTCCCCGAGGTCAATGGAGCAAATTTTAAACTTCGACCGTATTTTATTAACATGCTTCCAAAATTCCTAGGAATAGAAACTGAAGACGCATACATTTTCATCTCTGAATTTGAAGAAGTTTGTCTCATGATTAAGATGAGGGACTTAACCGAAGATGCGATCAAACTCCGATTTATTCCATTTGCCCTTAAGGACAAGGCCAAGAAATGGCTGTATAGCTTGCCTACAAATTCCATCTCAACTTGGGATGAATTTGTCACAGTGTTTCTTAAGAAATTCTTCCCTATTCATAAAACGGTCAAGCTTCGAAACAGCATCATGAATTTTAAAATTATCCCGGGAGAACCCTTTTGGAAGTATTTTGATAGGTTTAAAGATCTTCTCATCCAATGTCCTCATCATGGTCTTGAAAAATGGCGACTTTGCCAAATCATCTATGAAGGATTGGACTATTCTTCAAAAACTTCCTTAGAGTCCATGTGTCAAGGGGATTTCATGAAGAAAAATGCAGATGAAGCATGAGACTTTTTAGAGGGTTTATCTGAGAAAACTATGCACTGGGAACACTGCGATGAGCGAGTTTCATCTGTTCCCCAACCTAGAACCAGTGGTCTTTCCTTAGAAATAAATATAGCCTCTGAAGAAAAAATGACTACAATCATGCGTAGGTTAGAAACTTTAGAAGTCAAGGAACGAGCTCCAGCTCAAATTAATCAAGTTTCTACCTCAGGTTGTCATAACTGTCTGTCTTCATCTCATGTTTCAAATGAATGTCCTCTCTTAGGAAACAATCAACCACTAGGCCAGGTCAACGCTGCATTCCAGCGTCCGATGAATGATCCGTTCTCTCCAACCTATAATCCCGGATGGAGAAATCATCCAAATCTTGCATGGAACCAGGGAAACTTCTCCGGTAACCAAAGTTTCACTCCCGCTTCAAATCAACAATTTCCTAGGGGCAACACGGTTCCATTATGTTCTCAACCCAACTTTCAACAATCGAATTTGCCATTTCAAGAGCCTGAACACGAACCTGAGCCTAATTTTGATAGGTTTAAACCAGTTGCTCTATATCCAGATAGACTCAGGCCTAGGAATCACTCCCCTCAGGAGGAGAAGATCCTAGAAACCTTCAAACAGGTAAAGGTCAATATTCCTCTCTTAGATATCATTGAACAAATTCCTTCTTATGCCAAGTTTTTGAAGGAATTATGTACCAAAAAGAAGAGAATAAATATTCCAAAGAAAGTCTTTCTTGCCGCCAATATCAGTGATGTCCTCTCAAAGTCTGTACCATTAAAACATAAGGATCCAGATTGTCCTACCATCCCATGTGTCATCGGTAACACTCGTATCGATAAAGCGCTTTTAGACTTAGGGGCCAGTGTCAACTTACATCCGTATTCGATCTATCAACAAGTGGGTGTTGGGGATCTCAAGCTAACTAGATGCACACTTCAGTTAGCTGATAGATCTGTTAAGGTCCCTATGGGTGAAATAACAGATGTATTGATAAAGGTTGGTGATTTTATTTTTCCTGTTGATTTCGTAGTTCTGAAAACACAGCCCGTTTCTAATTCCAAAGGGCAGATACCCGTGATCTTAGGAAGACCGTTCTTAGCCACTTCTAATGCTCTCATCAACTGTAGAACTGGCCACATGAAGCTGTCCTTTGGGAATTTGACTGCTGAACTTAATATTTTCAATCTAGAAAATAATATTGATAATCAACCTTTAGAAATAAATTACCTTCAGGAAAGTCCAATTAAAGAGGAGAATGAATCAGATCAAGGTTTCGAGGAAATTTTCGGTGAAGAACTGTTGTTTTTAGAAAAATTAGATTCGGTTTTTGAGAAAACTGGAACTGTGCTGGAACAAACCTTTGAAGAACTCTTCTCAGATGAACTTAGCTTTTTAGAAAATAAACAATCAGAATTTAAACCCTCAAATATAGATCTTACGTTTGAGAAAAATTTCAAAGAAAATTTGGTTGCGCAAACTTTTGTTAATAAAGAAGCTAAGTTCAAATTGCATAACACCAATGAAACCTACCTTGAATTATTGCAAAAATCATTGAACGCCTTGGAATATTTTGAATCTAAGCACTTCATTGTTTATATCATTTTAAAGCTCTTTAGAATCCGAGGTAGAATCTTCAACAATAAGGTAGGATTTAATGTAGAATTTAAACTTCTCATCTTTCATCTTTTATTCTACATTTGCTTGTCTTTGTGTCTCATCATAATAATAAAAAGAATTTATTCTTCTCTCATTTGACAGTTTCTTATTCTTTTTGAAAATAATAAACAAAAAAAAGAAAAAAAAACAAACAAAGCAAAACAACAAAAAGAAGATGAAATTTGGACTTCATCCTCCTCATACCAAAGGTAATTGCAGATTTTTTTTATCATTGTTCGAAGCCAGCCGAACAAATGTAAGTGCTTCAATTTTATCTGCTTTACTATGTGCATTATAGAGTTTGCATTGAGGACAATGCAA
Organism: Asparagus setaceus; assembly: GCA_012295165.1. NCBI lineage: Eukaryota > Viridiplantae > Streptophyta > Magnoliopsida > Asparagales > Asparagaceae > Asparagus > Asparagus setaceus. Next base: position 4,042,043 of record CM022707.1, read on the forward strand.
AATTTAGGTGTGGGGGTGGGGATTAGTCATTTTCCTCTTTATCTTAGTCATTTTTCCTCTTTTTCTTGCCATTTTTTCTTTTTATGTCATTTAAAAAATATATATATTGTCACTTGCCAACTTAATAGAGTTGATTAATAATTAATCTATTTAATAAAATTTAAATTTTCTAATCCTTAGTTAGTTTTACACTCAAGTTTACCTTTTATGATAACTCCAAATAAATTCTTAAGAAATAATTTTCAAAGTAGTATACTTCACTTAAGTCTTTACTTAGACTTTTAATTAAAGTAATGAAATTTTTGCATGCTCATCTTAGAGTTGAAAATAAATTCTTAAGTTTTCTTGATCTAAATATTTTTAAGACATATATATACATACACACACACACACACACACACACACACACACACACACACACACACACACACATATATATATATATATATATATATATATATATATATATATATATATATATATATATATATATATATATATATATATATATATATATATATATATATATATATATATATATATATATATATATATATATATATATTAAAAAACTAACAAAAGAAGAGTGCTAAAAATAGGCACCAACTAATATTCTCTTAAAATCCAAGGTGGTTCTATCTTACGAAGCCTAAGTTGACCGAGTAATTTAGCCCAAGGAGTATTTCTATGCTTAATGACCTAAGCCCAATTGGGTTGGGATCCATTGGCCCAAAACTCGTTAAATGGTCACTTAGAAAGCCCGACCAAGTAGAACAAAATCACCAAGGAATAAAGAGTAATAAATTTTTTTTACTAACAATATTTTTATATATATAGTTATGTTTGTATATATGTTCTTGAAAAATAAAATTGGTTAATGTAGGCAATAAAAATTGCCTTTATCCCTGCACAGCAACTCGGAACAAGCAAAAGAGCTTAAGGGTTCATCTGAGTGAAGTCAGGCCCACCTGAGGAAAGTCGGGCCCACCTAAAGGTTAAGTTCACTTGAATGCTTAACTTTACAAAATAGATAAAAGTGCTGATATCTCTCAAACCGGAAGGAATTTGGCAAAATGACCGAAGCAAACCGAACCCTTTGGGTCAGTTTGGTTGGCTCCGTCTTGTCGAGATAGTCGATTTTTATATATAATTCGTTCAATTCTGACGTAGGGATTGAAAGTTATGACCTGTTCTTCGTGCCATGTTCTGGAGCTCGTCTGCAGAGCAAGCTCGCTTGCAAAGGAGCCTAGCTCTCCTGAAGACTTAGAGCTCACCTGCACGCTTAGAGCTCGCCGGCACAAGACAAGCTCACCCGCAAGCTCGCCTGAAGGCTTGAAGCTCAAGCTCGCCTGAAGGCATGAGTTCGCCTGAAGGCCAAGCTCGCCTGAACCAAGCTCGCCTGACAGCCCCAAGCTCGCATGTATGATCTAGTCTTGCCTAAAGACTAAGAGCTCACGCTGTAGCTTGAGCTCGCCCGAACTTGTGCTAGAGCTCATCCGAACTTGTGCTTGAGCTTACCTACACTGTAGCTCTAACTCGCCACCAATGCTCGAGCTCGCCATCCATACCTAGCTTGCCTGCTTAGAAGCTTGCCTGAAGGCCTGAAGCTCGCCTGCAGACCCTTGGTTCGCCTGCATGCCAGAGCTCGCCAAAGACCAAGCTCGCCTGCAGAGTCTCCAGCTCACCCGCATGCTTGAAGCTCGCCTGCAGACTTTCCAAGACCGCCCACTTGAAGCATGGGAGATGTCACATCCCATAGTGATCACATCCCACAGAGAGCATGGTTCCCCTCACAGTGATCACATCCCACAGGGAGTATGGCTCTCCTCAACTGGGCATGGCCATATCCCACAAATCAAGGAAGTGGTCATGTGCCTATTTATAAGCCACCATCTCCACATGAGAGGGGGGTCAGTACTTTTGAGAGGCTTGCTATCTTTCTAAGGCTCTCAAACTGAACGCCTGGTCTTGGCCTTCTTTAGGACTTGACCTTTCAAGAGGCTCGGCAAATTTAAAGTCTCCACCTGAACCCCCAGATTTGGAGGCTCTCAGGCTCCTTACAAACTCTTGCATTGTAGCCCTATACAAGCAAGCTCGGGTAGAACCGAACTCGATCATGCCAGAGCTTGTACTGCGTACTGAAGCTCGACCGCAACGTCGATCGGATCGTCCAAGGGAAGCAAACTCGACTCGAGCATCGAGGGAGGCATCCTATCGCCACCGACGAACCCACGTTAAACAAGAAGGGCATTCCCTTCGCTTCTGTTGTAAAAAAAGCCATTCTTGATTTGTAACAAACAACTCGACCAATACAAATCCGAGAGGAGATTTTTACACCAAACAGAAGATGGCGACCACAGTGGGAGAAATCGTTTCCTCAACCGAGATAGTGGTGGCGCAATTCGACGACGTTGCGGAAGGGACGACAGTTGAGTCCCTCATGATTGAGTTCGATCAAACTAAGTACGAAGAGTACTTATCTTCTTCCTCCTCTAGCGGCAAAGTTTCTCGCCGATACCGCAGAGTCGTGTATGTGGCCCGGCCCCGAGCGGCCGAGGAAACCATGCTCGAGAGCTCTACCCGAGCACCAGCAGGGGGTTCTACCTCCCCCAAGATAGCCAAGACCGAACCAATGGCTAGCAGCGCAAGCCAAAGGGTCACCCGTTGGGTTGCCAAGCAGCCCATGCAATCCCGCATGGAGGAGACTGCGGTTCGGTCGGTGCGGATCACGCCTTCACCGTCGATGCAGAGCTCCCCCTCTCCAGGAGAGCCAAGCGGCGATGATGACAAGCCCTCGCCCGCCGATAAGCAACGGCCTCCATATCCTTTGATGGCCTGAATTACTATTCAGGCCTGAAGAGAGCCAAAGTGGAACATAAAGTTCATAGTTTTTGGTCGCTTAAATCAGCGAGCCCACCTATCTGATCGGGTTTAAGCTCGCTGAACCAAGCTCGCTGAACCAAGCTCGCTGAACCAAGCTCGCTGAACCAAGCTCGCTGAACCAAGCTCGCTGAACCAAGCTCGCTGAACCAAGCTCGCTGAACCAAGCTCGCTGAACCAAGCTCGCTGAACCAAGCTCGCTGAACCAAGCTCGCTGAACCAAGCTCGCTGAACCAAGCTCGCTGAACCAAGCTCGCTGAACCAAGCTCGCTGAACCAAGCTCGCTGAACCAAGCTCGCTGAACCAAGCTCGCTGAACCAAGCTCGCTGAACCAAGCTCGCTGAACCAAGCTCGCTGAACCAAGCTCGCTGAACCAAGCTCGCTGAACCAAGCTCGCTGAACCAAGCTCGCTGAACCAAGCTCGCTGAACCAAGCTCGCTGAACCAAGCTCGCTGAACCAAGCTCGCTGAACCAAGCTCGCTGAACCAAGCTCGCTGAACCAAGCTCGCTGAACCAAGCTCGCTGAACCAAGCTCGCTGAACCAAGCTCGCTGAACCAAGCTCGCTGAACCAAGCTCGCTGAACCAAGCTCGCTGAACCAAGCTCGCTGAACCAAGCTCGCTGAACCAAGCTCGCTGAACCAAGCTCGCTGAACCAAGCTCGCTGAACCAAGCTCGCTGAACCAAGCTCGCTGAACCAAGCTCGCTGAACCAAGCTCGCTGAACCAAGCTCGCTGAACCAAGCTCGCTGAACCAAGCTCGCTGAACCAAGCTCGCTGAACCAAGCTCGCTGAACCAAGCTCGCTGAACCAAGCTCGCTGAACCAAGCTCGCTGAACCAAGCTCGCTGAACCAAGCTCGCTGAACCAAGCTCGCTGAACCAAGCTCGCTGAACCAAGCTCGCTGAACCAAGCTCGCTGAACCAAGCTCGCTGAACCAAGCTCGCTGAACCAAGCTCGCTGAACCAAGCTCGCTGAACCAAGCTCGCTGAACCAAGCTCGCTGAACCAAGCTCGCTGAACCAAGCTCGCTGAACCAAGCTCGCTGCAAAGGAGCCTAGCTCTCCGAAGACTTAGAGCTCACCGCGACGCTTAGAGCTCGCCGCACAAGACAAGCTCGCCTGAACTCAACACCTGGAGAAATCACAAGGTGTTTTCTCGCTTGAGCTTCTTTGAGCTCTCTACATCCGAGTACACTGCAGATCCCTCTGACACTGGGGGTTATCATCATCAACCCATAGGAGATCTCAGGGATCATTTGACTCGCAGGCGCACAATTCGAGATGCAAATCCTCAGTGCCATTGTGAGAGACTTATCAAGGCAGTGCTTTCTGACTGTCAGTGTGCGCCAAAGTCTTCAGTATTTGAGAGGCTTTCTCAGGCACATCCAAGAGTAAGGCCTTCCCGCCGAGGGCACAATCTTCGGAGGAAGCGATCTGCTGATGATTCGGAGCCACCGGCTGCCCCTGTCAACATGACGGGGAAGGATAAAGCCAGGTACTCAGATTCTTCAGATCCGGAGTTTTCACTAAGATCGAAGTATCTCCCGATGGAACGTAAGGGTGTTTTCCAGCGCACACGTCTCCAAACCGGCGCAACCATCCCATTTGACTACGCCTGGTTAAACTCCATCCATGACAATGATGACGAAGCTTACTCAGGGGAGGCAACGTCTCAAACTTCAAGCTCGGCTTATGGCAAGCACGCGAGGGTGCACATGACCGGAACTCCCGAGGAGTGGGCTCGGAGGCTTGAAGAGCAGCAAGCCGTGATGACCGAACAGCAGGCTGCCATCGACTCCATGAAGGAGATGATGGAGCAGTTGCTGCAGAAAAAGAAGAAGAGGGCGTCATGAAATCGACTAAGGAGTCAGAAGAATCAAGAAGGGGGGCCCACGCCTCGCGTGACCAACAATGAAGATGATCGCGGGTCACCTTATGATTACTCCTCTAGATCTTTGGAAAAGGCCTCACAATCTGGCAGCACTCCCCGAGATAAAAGGTTTAACGAGTTTCAGAATCAGCTCGATGCCCTGAAACTCCAGAAGAACATGAACGAGCTAGGGGTGGTCCGGCCATACCCAATTGAATGGGATACGGTCTCCTACTCGGCAAAGTTCGAGCCACTGGACCTCCTGCAGTTCGATGGCAAGGGTTCTCCTACCCAACACATTTACTATTTCCAGGCGCAAACTGGACACATAATGAGAAACGATCCCATTATGACTCGGTTATTCATTGGCACCCTCAAGGGGGTTGCTTTTGAATGGTTTCGCAGATTGGAACCTGGGTCCATCACTTGCTGGAAGGACATGGAAAGGCTCTTCATGGCCAGATTCTTCGACGATGACACAGGAGTATTTATGGCAACCCTGCTAGCTACAAAGCAGAGGAAGACAGAGTCTGTAAGCAACTTTGTCAAGAGATTCAGGAACCGGTCGCTGCGTGCCCGTGATCAGATTTCCGAGGCCACTCTCATCGAGATGTGCCGGAATAATCTCTCCATCAACATTTTGTCTAATATGGGCGCTGTCGTAGCTCACTCGTGGAAAGACTTAACCCGCCAAGGAGAACAAGTCGAGAGCGTGCTCAAGCGCATGGAGGCTGAAGAGCTATTTGAATTTCGAGGAGGTGACGACCAAGATACCTTGGTGGTGGCAACCACTTCCTCATCAAAACTCTTTTCAAGTCAGAGGGGCGGTGCTTCAAAGCAAAATAAGCCCCTGATGGCATCTGCAGAGCTCGCCAACTCGGAACCAAGCTATGGGACCGACTGTGAAGACTTGGCTACAATCGGCCAAAGATAATCGTTGATGCTTATATGCATCAATCGCCGGAGGACCAGCATCCGACGGCAAATTCTTGAAGAAGTACTACCCGTAGTCTTTCAAACTCCCACTAAGTTATCATGTTAACGGTCACATCCGATAACTAATTTTCTCCAAATTCTCCAATCCTCGCCAATAGGATGGCGGATCCCCAAAACTATCATGTTAACAATCACCTCGATAGTTCCTCCAGATTTCCTCCGTCGATCCTCTCCACAGGATGACGGGATCACTCCCACCGCCACGCTAACATTACACCTCCGCAAATCAACTTACTAATCCTCTTAATGGGATGGTAGGTCCTCAAAGTCACTCCGTGCGACAATTACGTCATGTTAATATTACACCTCGACAAATCAACTTACCAATCCTCTACAATGGGATGGTAAGTCCTCAAAGTCGCTCCGTCGCGACAATCTGTCATGTTAATATTACACCTCGACAAATCAACTTACCAATCCTCTACAATGGGATGGTAAGTCCTCAAAGTTACCCCGATCGCAACAAATTCTTATCGGGTTAATAGTCACTCGATAAATTTCTCCTCCAACTCGCCAATAGGATGGTGGGTCCTCAAAGTTGCCCCGACGCAACAAATTCTTATCGGGTTAATAGTCACTCGATAAATTTCTCCTCCAATCCTCGTCAATAGGATGGTGGGTCCACATAACTTGTCATGTTAAGAGCAGCAGTCGATGACCGGTCAAAGAGGCCGCCATCGACTCCATGAAGGAGATGATGGAGCAATTGCCGCAGAAAAAGAAGAAGAGGGCGCCATGAAATCGACTAAGGAGTCAAGAATCAAGAAGGGGCCCACGCTGCGGACCAACAATGAAGATGATCGCTGGTCACCTTATGATTACTCCTCTAGATCTTTGGAAAAGGCCTCACAACCGGCAAAGACTTCGAGATAAAAGGTTTAACGAAGTTTTAATCACCGATGCCCCAAACTCCGTAAGAACATGAACGAGCTAGGGTGGTCCGCCATACCCAATTGAATGGGATACGGTCTCCTACTCGCAAAGTTCGAGCCACCGACCTCCGCAGCTCGATGGCAAGGGTTCTCCTACCCAACACATTTACTATTTCCAAAGAACCGACACATAATGAGAAACGATCCCATTATGACTCGGTTATTCATTGGCACCCTCAAGGGGGTTGCTTTTGAATGGTTTCGCAGATTGGAACCTGGGTCCATCACTTGCTGGAAGGACATGGAAAGGCTCTTCATGGCCAGATTCTTCGACGATGACACAGGAGTATTTATGGCAACCCTGCTAGCTACAAAGCAGAGGAAGACAGAGTCTGTAAGCAACTTTGTCAAGAGATTCAGGAACCGGTCGCTAGGTGCCCGTGATCAGATTTCCGAGGCCACTCTCATCGAGATGTGCCGGAATAATCTCTCCATCAACATTTTGTCTAATATGGGCGTTGTCGTAGCTCACTCGTGGAAAGACTTAACCCGCCAAGGAGAACAAGTTGAGAGTGTGCTCAAGCGCATGGAGGCTGAAGAGCTATTTGAATTTCGAGGAAGTGACGACCAAGATACCTTGGTGGTGGCAACCACTTCCTCATCAAAACTCTTTTCAAGTCAGAGGGGCGGTGCTTCAAAGCAAAATAAGCCCCTGATGGCATCTGCAGAGCTCGCCAACTCGGAACCAAGCTATGGGACCGACTGTGAAGACTTGGCTACAATCGGCCAAAGATAATCGTTGATGCTTATATGCATCAATCGCCGGAGGACCAGCATCCGACGGCAAATTCTTGAAGAAGTACTACCCGTAGTCTTCTTTCAAACTCCCACTAAGTTATCATGTTAACGGTCACATCTGATAACTAATTTTCTCCAAATTCCCCTCCAATCCTCGTCAATAGGATGGCGGATCCCCAAAACTATCATGTTAACAATCACCTCTGATAGTTCCCTCCAGATTTCCTCCGTCGATCCTCTCCAATAGGATGACGGGATCACTCCCACTGTCACGTTAACATTACACCTCTGGCAAATCAACTTACTAATCCTCTTTAATGGGATGGTAGGTCCTCAAAGTCACTCCGTCGCGACAATTCTGTCATGTTAATATTACACCTCTGACAAATCAACTTACCAATCCTCTTCAATAGGATGGTAAGTCCTCAAAGTCGCTCCGATCGCGACAATCCTGTCATGTTAATATTACACCTCTGACAAATCAACTTACCAATCCTCTACAATGGGATGGTAAGTCCTCAAAGTTACCCCGATCGCAACAAATTCTTATCGGGTTAATAGTCACCTCTGATAAATTTCTCCTCCAATCCTCGTTAATAGGATGGTGGGTCCTCAAAGTTGCCCCGATCGCAACAAATTCTTATCGGGTTAACAGTCACCTCTAATAAATTTCCCCTCCAATCCTCGTCAATAGGATGGTGGGTCCACATAACTGTCATGTTAACAGTCATCTCTGATAGTCCGCACCGTCATTCCCGCAAATGACGTTGTCCGATCAGTCGTCATACTCAAACGTTCCTGAACGGCCTGATCCTTTTCGAGCATTCTAATATATTTAGAACAATCGGTGAGTAGTGGCCTACCATGCGATGTGCCACTATTCTGGGTTCGTCTTTGCCCTAAGAGAAGACAAAGTAGGGTTCATCTCTGCCCCCAAGAGAAGACAAAGTCTACACGCTCGGCCAATCCACGGTAGCCGCTTGTTATTAAACAACAATCAATCTATGCCTCGGCATAGGGATTTTATCTCGTCCCCATTCGAGATTAGTCTACGTCTAACACACGTGGTCGGGTAGTCTATTCCTGTGAGAAAGACGAAGTCTACGTATTCAACATCGTAGCACTAAGAGAGTTAACTCTCTTAGCACAACGTTACATGTGGGACGGACTTAGATAATCCGCATGCTAGCCCGATTCAAACGGTGATCGGTAAAGGCACATCAAATTCGTTGATAGCTGGGAGTTTGCTAAAAATTCTAGAGGGCGATCATTAGCTGCGAGTGAAGAATTCAACGTTACCGAGTTCGTTAGAAGGTTCCTCGCTCCGTCTGCATGGCGACCATTTTATAGGTTTTCATATCCAAAGTGTTCCAGACCACACTCGACCACATTCAGGTCTGAAAACTTTGGAGGGGGTTCTGTAGGCAATAAAAATTACCTTGATCCCTGCACAGCAACTCGGAATAAGCAAAAGAGCTTAAGGGTTCATCTGAGTGAAGTCAGGCTCACCTGAGGAAAGTCGGGCCCACCTAAAGGTTAAGTTCACCTGAATGCTTGACTTTATAAAATAGACAAAAGTGCTGATATCTCTCAAATCGGAAGGAATTTGGCAAAAGGACCGGAGCAAAATGAACACTTTGGGTCAGTTTGGTTGGCTCCGTCTCGTCGAGATAGTTAATTTTTATATATAATTCGTCCAATTTCGACGTACGGATTGAAAGTTATGACCTATTCTTCGTGGCATGTTCTGGAGCTCGCCTGCAGAGCAAGCTCGCTTGCAAAGGAGCCTAGCTCGCCTGAAGACCTAGAGCTCACCTGCACACTTAGAGCTCGCCAGCACAAGACAAGCTCACCCGCAAGCTCGCCTGAAGGCTTGAAGCTCAAGCTCGCCTGAAGGCATGAGTTCGCCTGAAGGCCAAGCTCGCCTGAACCAAGCTCGCCTGATAGCCCCAAGCTCGCCTGTATGATCTAGTCTTGCCTAAAGACCAAGAGCTCACGCTGTAGCTTGAGCTCACCCAAACTTGTGCTAGAGCTCGCCCGAACTTGTGCTTGAGCTTGCCTACACTGTAGCTCTAGCTCGCCACCAATGCTTGAGCTCGCCATCCATACCTAGCTTGCTCGCTTGAAGCTCGCCTCGAAGGCATGAGTTCGCCAAGGCCAAGCTCGCTGATAGCCCCAAGCTCGCCTGCAGAGTCGCCAGCTCACCCGCATGCTTGAAGCTTGCCTGCATAAGGCAAGCTCGCCTGCATAAGGCAAGCTCGCCTGCAGACTTTCCAAGACCGCCCACTTGAAGCATGGGAGATGTCACATCCCATAGTGGTCACATCCCACAGAGAGCATGGTTTCCTTCACAGTGGTCACATCCCACAGGGAGCATGGTTCTTCTCAACTGGGCATGGCGATATCCCACAAATCAAGGAAGTGGTCATGCCTCTCCTTGCCTATTTATAAGCCACCATCTCCACATGAGAGGGGGGTCAGCATTTTTGAGAGGCTTGCTATCTTTCTAAGGCTCTCAAGCTGAACGCCTGGTCTTGGCCTTCTTTAGGACTTGACCTTTCAAGAGGCTCGGTAAATTTAAAGTCTCCACCTGAACCCCCAGATTTGGAGGCTCTCGGGCTCCTTGCAAACTCTTGCATTGTAGCCCTATCCAAGCAAGCTCGGGTAGAACCGAACTCGATCACGCCGGAGCTTCTACTGCGTACTGAAGCTCGACTGCAACGTCGATCGGATCGTCCAATGGAAGCAAACTCGACTCGAGCATCGAGGGAGGCATCCTATCGCCACCGACGAACCCACGTTAAACAAGAAGGGCATTCCCTTCGCTTCTGTTGTAAAAAAATCTATTCTTGATTTGTAACAAACAACTCAACCAATATAAATCCGAGAGGAGATTTTTACACCAAACAGTTAAGAGACTTGAAAATTGTTTAAAACAAAGAGTTAGCATGTTCCTTTTAAAAACTTTTAAATTAAATTTCTAAGTTAGACTTGGTTTTGTATAGCTATAAAGAAAAGATTTTCTAAAGAAAATTACCTTGGATTTATACATAAAAACGTTTTCTTGAGTATAAACTAGCTTCAATTAGAATGTTAAATATATCAAGTGAATTAATTATACTTTGACTTCTTTAAATTGGCAAGTTGACCGAATTTTGTGGGTATATTCTCTGCAAACCTCACGAGGCTATAACTCGTCCACTAGGGGTAACCTAGGGGTTTAAAGGCTTGTTGTATACGCTAAATACAATCGTGATTCCTGCGAAAGTGAGTTAGGATTTTCTTTTTATTTTCTTTGCTAGAGGACTAGCAAAAGTTTAGGTGTGGGGGTATTTAATTTTCATATTTTAATTATAATTTTATACCCTCATTATCTATTTTAAATGAATAAAGATATCACTAATAATTAGTTTTTGTATTAAATTGCAGGTTAATGAAGAAAATATGAATAAAAGCCCAAATGACTCAACTCTCCTATTTTTTACCTTTTATTGATGCCCAAATACGAAGTCAAAGGAAGGCCCAAGACTACACAAGGATCCAAGAGAAATTCGTGGAGAAAAAATAAGAAAAAGATAAATTCGATTGCAAACCAATCAATTGGCCAATCGGTCGACCAATTGGTTGGCCAACCGATTGGCCAACCGATTGATCTGCAACAGAAAATAATCTATGGCTGAAATTAAATCCTTAGAGCTCAAGTTTGATCCAAAGGTCTTTATTCACTGCGTAGGGCTATAAATAGGGGTAGAGTAGGAGAGGTTTGAGTGTGAAAATTTTTGTAAAAACTCTATTTGGAGAGGATGGTTACTCTTAATTGAGAAGACCTTCCAAAATTATAACTTTTATTGCAATAAATAAAAATTATTTTTCACCCCTCCATATTCTTTTCTTCTCTTTGTCCAAGGATGGAAAGAGGATGAAGATGAAGAGATTAATATGTGGGTTTGTCTTTTTTTTTTTTTTTTTCTTTTCTTGCTTATTTAATGCTTTGTAGAGTAGATTTACTTTCCGCAATTTACTTTCATGCAATTTAATTTTATGCAATTTACTTTCATGCAATGTCTCTAATTCTTGCTCTTTAATTCTTGTAATTAATTTTGATTTCTCTTTTCTTTTCTTTAATTCACTTTGAGGCTTAAGATCTCTTGGGAATCACTCCTTTTCTAAATGTAGAGCTATTATTTGGATCCCTAGAGATTATTTGAAACTAGTATTATATCCAACTCATTCTTATGAGATTGAGATTTACTAAGTGAATCTACTCTAGATTCCACCATCTTTAATCATCCTCCACATTTTACCTTCTTTATTTATCGCTTTGTTTTCTCTTTTCTTTTATTCATGAAGATCATAATTAGGGATCTCTAGAGATTGTTTGAAACTAGCTTCATATCCTACTCACTCTTGTGAGATTGAGATTAGCTAAGTGAATCTACTGACTCCTCTATCTTAAATCAACCCTCCATCTTTTACTTTCTTGCTCTTCATTTAGTTATTTCTTTTCTTTCTTTTCTTCTAATTTTCATACTCACTTTACTTCTCTCTTGCTTTTCTTTTATTTGCACATATTCACTCTCACTTCACTCTCAATCACATTTTCTTTTACTTGCACTTATTTCACTTCCTACTCGCTTTCTTTCTCATCTGTATTTTTATTCACACTAAATCACAACCACTTTCTAATCTCTCCACATCCACTTTCACTTTGCTTTAATCCTAATTGTCTTGCACATATTAAGAACCAAATTTGATTAATATCCTACAAACGCCTTCCTCGTGGGATCGATAACTTTTTATATTATAACTTGATGGCTGTATACTTGTAAATTTAGGGTTCACATTTATTTACCTATCACCAATAAACCATTCGATTCTCTAAATATCATCGAAAGATTCTCAGAACTATAGAAGAATGATTCGTTAAATGAGTTGTAAAAATACTAAAATATTACGGAGAAATTCTCAATAAAACATTCGATTCTCAGAAAAATCACCGAGAGATTCTCACAAAAATATTCTGACTAAAAAACATTATGATTCTCAAATATAACCGAGAGATTCTCACAAAAATATTCGATTACGTCAAAAAACATTATGATTCTCAAATATAACCGAGAGATTCTCAGAACTATAGAAGAATGATTCGTTAAATGAGTTGTAAAAATACTAAAATATTACGGAGAAATTCTCAATAAAATATTCGATTCTTTAAATATCGAGTAATTACATTTGTCTATTAACACCTTGCTATTTTTTAAAAAATACTGTGTTGTGAACTAGGTGATTCTGTTAGATCGTAAATGAGATTCCATAATTTATTAAGAGTCGTAACGGTCTGTGATCCATGATAAGCAAAGAACACACAAAAAAGAGAGCAAAAAGAATGAAAGAAGATGGGAGGGAGAGCGCCTCGGACAAAAAGGAAAAGAGCAGAGAGCATGTGGGAGACGCCACCATGAAAATAAAAAAAATATAAAATAAAGAAGAAGAAGAAGAAGAAGAAGAAGAAGAAGAAACGGAAGAGGAGCACGGAGAAAAAAGCCATTAGTATCTTGATGGGATCCAAGATTCCTCTCTCTCGTTAGCAAGGGTTCATCGACACGCACCCTCGAAGACTCACTTCAATCAGATAGTGAGCAAGGTTCTAGGGTTTGATTCTGGCGCAGTCGCCGTCGGCCTAAATTGAAAGGTAATCAAGAAGGTTGCGGTTAATTAGGTAAGAAAAAACTGCCTATAATGTAACTGATTTTATAACTAAAATGACAAGCGTGCCCTTTTATTAACTTTTTAAATTTAATGGAGTTTAATCACAACCGTTGATTGGTTAAAGATCTAAGGGTAGAGATTGGGTTCTTAGTTCTCATATTTGTAAGGAGTTCTCATTTGATCCGGCCCCTATATATATGTGTGTGTGTGTGTGTGTGTGTGTGTGTGTGTGTGTGTGTGTGTGTGTGTGTGTATATATATATATATATATATATATATATATATATATATATATATATATATATATATATATATATATAGGGCCGGATCAAATGAGAACTCCTTACAAATATGAGAACTAAGAACCCAATCTCTACCCTTAGATCTTTAACCAATCAACGGTTGTGATTAAACTCCATTAAATTTAAAAAGTTAACAAAAGGGCACGTTTGTCATTTTAGTTATAAAATCAGTTACATTATAGGCAGTTTTTTCTTACCTAATTAACCGCAACCTTCTTGATTACGTTTCAATTTAGGCCGACGGCGACTGCGCCGGAGTCAAACCCTAGAACCTTGCTCACTCTCTGATTGAAGCGAGTCTTCGAGGGTGCGTGTCGATGAACCCTTACTAAAGAGAGAGAGAGAGAGGAATCTTGGATCCCATCAAGATATTAATGGCTTTTTTCTCCGTGCTCCTCTTCCGTTTCTTCTTCTTCTTCTTCTTTATTTTATATTTTTTTTAGTTTTCATGGTGGCGTCTCCCACATGCTCTCTGCTCTTTCCCCTTTTTTTGTCTGGAGGCGGCTCTCCCCTCCCATCTTCTTTCATTCTTTTTTTTGCTTTCTTTTTTTTGTGTTGTCGCTATCATGGATCACGAATCGCCATGACTCTTAATAAATTACGGAATCTCATTTACGATATAATAGAATCACCTAGTTTACAAAACAGAATCACTTTGATTAACTTACAGAATCACAAAGAATAGATTAACAGAATCAACTAGTTCACAACATAGTATTTTTTAAAAAATAGCAAGGTGTTAATAGACAAATGTAATCACTCGGTGATATTTAAAGAATCGTAATGTTTTATTGACGTAATCTCTCCGTAATGTTTTAGTATTTTTACAACTCATTTAACAAAATCATTTTTCTATAGTTGTAGAATCTCTGCTATATTTACGTAATCGTAATATTTTTTGACAAAATCGAATATTTTATTGACGTAATCTCTCGATTTTACGAATCGAATGTTTTATTGATGTAATCTCTCAAGAATATTTTAGTATTCTTACAATTCATTTAATGTAATCATCCTTCTATAGTTACGAATCTCTCACTAATATTTAGAGAACTGAATGGTTTATTGACGTAATCTCTCAAGAATATTTTAGTATTCTTACAATTCATTTAACGAATCATCCTTCTATAGTTACGAATCTCTCGATGTTTACAGATCCAATGTTTTATTGACGTAATCTCTCAAGAATATTTTAGTATTCTTACAATTCATTTAATGTAATCATCCTTCTATAGTTACGAATCTCTCACTAATATTTAGAGAACTGAATGGTTTATTGACGTAATATCTCTAATATTTTAGTATTCTTACAATTCATTTAACTAATCATCCTTCTATAGTTACGAATCTCTCGATGTTTACAGATCCAATGTTTTATTGACGTAATCTCTCAAGAATGTTTTAGTAATTCCTAGCCGATTTGATCACATCTTGAGTCAAATCCTAGAACCTTACTGTTTTTAGTCGTGAATCTCAGCAGATAATTTTCCAAAAATTGTTGAGCGACCCCTATGATTTGTAAACTAGTAGAATATGAAAAGTCTTTTGAAAAAGGTGGTTTCGGTGTTTAAAGATTTGTCAGTTTTTTCCTTTTATATCTCTGTGCTTTTTACTTGTTTACCCTTATTTCAGTTTGTAATGTCTATTTAATTACAATTCTGCCACCTTAATTTTGGCAGAATCTGAGTCTTTACTTTTATATCATGAATGGTTGATATTGGGTTTTAGTTCTCACATTTATTTGGATTCTCATTGGAACCAACCCCTATATATGTATATATATATATATATATATATATATATATATATATATATATATATATATATATATATATATATATATATATATATATATATATATATATATATATATATATAGCAAGGCTTTTATAAACTTAAGTTGATAGGAGATAGTGTCCACCAACTTTTATATCCATTGATATATTTAGAAATTATACATATCTTAAAGGGTAGTCATCCTGCATGAATATTGATATATTTAGAAATGGTGTACATCACCCACCAAACACAATTGTTATTCCTCTAAAAATCTTATATGGTTGAGGTGATAAGGTAACACTTTGGTCCTTAGTTCTAAGGTTGAGATAGTTTGAGTCTTATTATTGCTCAATAGTTTCTTTGATATATCTAAAGTTGTCTAATAAACTAGTATAATTCTGTTTGCTATTTATTTCATATACTTTACAATAATATTTAATCAATTTGTGTGTGAATTTTGAGATGATTTCTATTGTATTCATGTGTTTTGTGATTGGATTTTAATCTTGTGTGCTATTTTTTCTATAAATTTCTGTATGAACCGGTGTGTATTTCTCTTTCTTACACATGTGAATGATTTTTATCTAGATTTTTCAAGAATAATGTATAATCATTGGTGTGTTTTTCATCTTTTGATAATAATAAAAGGGGAGAAGATTTTTGTGAAATTTGAAGATTTTGAGTGAAATTTGAAAATTTTTCTTTGCATGAGTGGAGTTTTTAAAAGATTTTTGTATAAAATTTAAAAATTTCTTTTGCATGAGTGGAGTTTTTCAACTAAATATTTTTCAAGTGGTTTCATGTTGTGATTTGCTTTGAAAATTTTTTTAACACTCGGTGCATTGTTTAAGTTGAGTTGTTATAACACCTGTACATGTTTACACTTTTCATGAATGCATGAGCATTGCATATCTTTTCTTTTTGCATGACAGTGTATTTTTGCTTATTATTGCTATTTATATATCTCAAATATGCATGTATTTTGGTATCTTCAAGTTTATTATTATCAAAATGGGGAGATTGTTAAGACGTAGTCTGTACAATAGCTCTTGTTTGAGCAATAACAAACTCTCATATAGTACAAATACTTGTTTGAGATGATATAGTACAAGTGAAAATAGGTATACAAAGATTACGAGGTGAAATGACATGAAAATCAGCATTTACGCTAATTTCAGCCTTAGAACCATCGACGGTCTACAGGAAGCCATCGATGGTCAAGGTTCATTGGTGGTATACAGTGAACAATCATATAAATCTAGAGAATCAATTTCAAACCATCGATGGTCTACAGTAAACCATCGATGGTATACAATGGCCAATTGTATATTTTCATAAACACAAAATCAAACCATCAATGATTTACATTCAGCCATTGATGGTGCTCAGGGAACCATCGATGGTCGTGAGGAACCATCGATGTTGATGATAGTGTTTGGTAGATTTGAAGAGTTAATCACAACTATTTGTTGATCCCTTTCATCTCCAACTTTCACTATATTTTAGATATCTTTTTCCTAATTTATGAGAGGCTATACAAGATTGAAAGAGATAATTTTTTAGGAGAGTTCTAGTGTTTAAAAAGAGAGAGCTTGAAGAGAGAGAATGTTAAGGTTTGTGAGAAGAAGATTGATTTATGATTTGAACCCTCGGAGCCTCAACAAACTCTTTCTCATAAAGCTCATCTTTGGATCGTCTTAGCAAGAGGAGTTGCCCTTGGAATCTACATCATTCTTCATCAAACTTCGCTTCAATCTTTTAAAGGACGATTTGTTTAATCGTATAATGTAAGGTCTTTTTATTTTTTATGCTTAAACTGTATTTGGTGGTTTGTTTCAAACTTGTTTTAAGACACACTCAAGCCGGTATTAATTGAGGGTTGGGACTAGCTAGGACTATATGCTACTCGCTGTGGAGAGTTAGGTTAGACGACTGGTTTCGGGTAAATTCCAGGGTGCATTTTTTATAAGCCTACTGAATCGAGTTGTGATTCAAGAGAACTCTTGACATAATGAGGAAGCCTCTTCATGAGAAGGAACATAAGATTGTTATCCAAACCACTATAAAAATCTTGTGTGTTTTTTAGTTGATTTTTAGTTTGACTGTTTACTTTTTAGCAAAAAACTATAACAAACCTATTCACCCCCACCCCCGATTTGCATCTCAGATCCACCAAATACTCTATTGTATATGCAACTTTTTATTCCGTACCCTCAACGTTTAGTAAAGACAAAATTCCCAGCCAAACCTTTATTCTAATTCAAATATTAGCGGCCCACTAAACAAAATTCACTTGGATTCTAATTTCTAAATCGATTATCAAGAGACCTCAATATCATTAGTTTGTTTATTGACATATCATCGCCAAGTCAGCAATTTCACTAACTCCATGAAATCTCTCAAACAACAATAGCAAACAGAGTTGCTATTAGAACGTAGTCCATACAATAGCTCTTGTTTGAATAATAATAAACTCTCATTTAGTACTAATATTTATCTGAGATGATGTAGTATAGGTGAAAGCAGGTGTACGAAGGTTATGAGGCGAAACGATGTGAAAATCAGTATTTATGCTGATTTCAGCATTGGAACCATTGATGGTCAAAGAGGGCCCATCGATTGTCAAGGTTCATCGATGGCATATAGTAACCAATTGCAAAATTCGAGAAAGTTAATTTCAAACTATCAATGGCCTACTGTGACCCATCGATGGTCATCACGGTCATCATCTCATCAATGGTGTACAGTGGCCAATTGTAGATTTACAGAAACTCAAAATTAAGTCATCGATGCTTTACAGGGCACCCATCAATGGTGCTATGAGGCTCATCGATGGTCGTGAGGAACCATCGATGGTGACGATGGCAATTTACAGATTGTAAGAGTTAATCACAACAGTCCATTGATCCTTTTCATCTCCACTTATACTATAATTTGAATATATCTTTCCTGATTAATTAGAGGCTATATAAGATTGAAAGAGATAATTTTTGAAGGAGGATTTTAGGGTTTGAAATAAAGAGAGTTTAAAGAAAGAAAATTCCGGGGTTTGTTTTAAGAAGATTGATTTGTGATCTGAACTCCCAGAGCCTCAAGAAACTCTTTCTCGCTACACTCAACATCTTCGGATCATCTTAGCGAGAGGAGTTACCCTTGGATATAACGTCTAAACCGTTCTTCATCTAGCTTCGCTTCAATCTTTTAAAGGACGATTTGTTTAATCAGAAGGGCTGTAAGGTCTTTTTATTTTTTTTATGCTTAAACTGTATTTGGTGGTTTGTTTCAAACTTGTTTTTAAGACACACTCAAGCCGGTATTAATTGAGGGTTGGTACGAGCTAGGGGAAAGTGTTACTCATTGTGGAGAGTTAGGTTAGACGACTGATTTCGGGTAGATTTCAGGGTGCAGTCTTTATAAGCCCACTGGATCGGGTTGTGATTCAGGAGAGCTATTGGCATAATGAGGAAGCCCCTTCGTGAGAAGGAAGAGTGAACACGTAATTGTTATCCGAACCACTATAAAATCTTGTGTGTCCTTGGTTAGTTATTTTTTGCTTTTATTTTATCTATTCTGCTGCTTATTCTGTGTTTTTATTCTGTGTTTTTAGCGATAAAGGTAGCAACCCTATTAACAACCCTGCATCACAGATCTAACATTTGTTGTTTTCCTCTCCTTCTTCTTTTTCTTTAGTTCATTCACTGGAATTAACACCTTGAATTAAAGTGATCGTTCATGTTATTAACATTTTGAATTGCTGCGGTACAACAAAGAAACTACTAAATTAACAAGGTGATCATCAACGGTATCAATCTTGAAGATTTGTTTATGAAAGCTACAGCTCAACATGAATATTTAAAATTCGTAAGGTGTCGGTCTTAGCTAATGAATTTCAAATTCTAGTGGGGTTATCATCATTGACTAATTAATCATCTTCGGGGGTAGAAGGAATTTTTCCCTAAACCCTTAATTATATAAACCCCTCATGATACTAGCTTCTCAAACCCCATTCTATTAATTCCCTCTCATTTCCTCTGTCTATAGTTAAACAAAAATGGGCTCAATCCAAAACTTGACAACCGTAGCTCCCCAAATTTCCACCGACGAGGAGGCGTGCATCTACGCCCATCAACTGGTCTCCTTCTCCATCCTTCCCATGACTGTAACATCCGCCATTGATCTCGGCATCTTCGAGGTCATCACCAAGGCAGGCCCCGGAGCTTCCTTGTCCCCTGTGGAGATCGCTGCTCAGCTGCCGACCAAAAACCCGCAGGCCGCGTCGATGCTTGATAGGATGATGAGGCTGCTGGCGAGTTACAGTGTGTTGACTTGCACCGTCGAGACGAGGGATGATGGGACGGTGGAGAGGAAGTATGGAGCTGCACCAGTGGTGAAGTACTTGACGAAGAATGAGGATGGGGTTTCTATAGCGGCTTTGGCTCTGAACCAGGACAGGGTCTTCATCGAGAGCTGGTATGTCTAATTCTTTCTTGGTTAATTTCTTAGGTTAAATATCATAAAACCCCCCTCAACTTTAGATGATTATCAGAAAAACCCCCTTAACTTTGAAAATATCAGAAAACCCCTCTTAAGTTTAGGGGTTACCAGAAAACCCCCCTCAACTTTGAGATTTTATCGGAAAAAGCCCCCCGAGTTTTTTGATAAAATCTCAAAGTTAAAGGGAATTTTCTGATAAAATCTGAAAGTTAGGGGGGGGGTTGTAATAATCCTAATACTTAAGGCGAGTTTTTCTGATATTTTAAAAGTTAAGGCGGATTTTCTGATAATCATCCAAAGTTAAGGGGGTTTTCTGACATTTAGCCATTTCATCATTATATACACTAGGATTTGGCTAGTCGTTTCGCAATGGGTTAAGTAAGAGGTTAAGAAGAATTAATCCCTCCTTGTTTTCTCAAACAAGGGTGTGTACTAATTATTTATTTTTAGTGATTAAACTGATTGAACTGACCGAATGATGATTCGCTACAATTTTAGAATATATTTTAGTTACTATTTATGTTATTGATAAAAAAAAATATTGAAAATCATATTGCAATTAAGATATGTACACTTTATTTGCTTAAATTCATGATTTCTAAAAAAAGTCGGTTCTTTAAAAATTTAACTTATTTGAATTCAAAATCGGATCACTAGATCAAACACGGTTGTGCTCCACAAATATCTAATTCACTAACTCCCGGCGATTGAGCCTCACCGTGGTTCCCCCTAGCATCCTACGTTCCTCACAACTGTGATTGAGGATACATATCGATAACTGGGAGTACAAATCTTACAAGAACACCTAACGTATGAATGAGGCGTTGTGAACCATACAGGAGAAAGGTATATGAACAGTTTGGGGACTTTAGTTGCCCCTTGTTCAGAAGTGCTTTGGTAATATTTGTATCTGATAATTGGTTCATAAATTAATTAGTTTATTAGCTAGTAGGAAGACTTTGCTAGCCACCAACTGAATGGTAGAAACGGCTCTTTTTGGCTTTAAACTCCTAATTTGTTAACAATTAAATGTGTTTCTGTGATAGGTACCATTTCAAAGATGCGGTGTTGAACGGAGGCATCCCATTCAACAAAACCTATGGTATGGACCTGTTCGAGTACCTTGGAACGGACCCAAGGTTCAATCAAGTGTTCAACGAGGGGATGAAGAGCCACTCCACCATCGTCGTAAAGAAAATTCTTGAGACTTACAAGGGTTTCGACAATATAAAGGTGCTCGTCGACGTTGGTGGAGGTGTCGGAGGAACTCTCAACATGATCGTCAAGAGGCATCCCCACATAAAGGGGATTAACTTTGATCTCCCTCATGTCATTTCTGAGGCTGAGAAAATTCCTGGTATGAGATATTGGATACTAACAAATATTTCATTTAGCAAAATGATGTCCAAATGTAATAATAATAAGGTATATCTGTTTACATTACACTTACCTGATGAACCTTATCATTTGTTTGTTTGCACAATCATATATAAAAGCGAGTTGACAGCTAATATAATTTTCTTTCTTCTCTCTCTCTCTCTCTCTCTCTCTCTCTCTCTCTCTCTCTCACACACACACACACACACACACACACATATATATATATATATATATATATATATATATATATATATAACTTAACTCCAAGCACTAATATTCCCTATTTGAGCTAACATTAATTTGGATATGACTGATTGTTTTCATTTTGAGTGATGGACTTGAATGTATTGAGTAGTCATAATTTGCTTTTCGTTTAATTTCGAGCATGAGTTCTACATTTTTAATTAAGAAGTGATTTTGGTGATATAGGAGTGGAGCACGTTAGTGGAGATATGTTTGACAGTGTTCCGAGTGGAGATGGCATCTTAATGAAGGTGAGCTGCCTGTACTCATTTTATACAAAATAAATTTTGAAAAAAGGTACATTTTACACAACCTATAACACTTTGGGGTGTTTCAAGAGTAGAAGAATTTAGTCTCTTACCTGTTGGATCTGAGATGCAAGCCTAGAGGAGGGAGAGGATTGCTACCGTTTTTCGCCTAAACACAGAATATACAGCGGAAATAGCAAATAAAAGCGATAAACAATATAAATAGTATAAAAAATAATCAACCAAGAACACACGAGATTTTATAGTGGCTGGGGATAAACAATCCTATGTCCACTTTTCCTTCTCGCTAAGGGCTTCCTCACTATGAAGAGAGTTCATCTGAATCACAAACCAGATTCAATTAGCTTACAAAACTGAAACCCTACAAACTAGTCGTCTAATCTAACTCTTCAGAGTAAGTAACTCCTATCCCTATCTAGTTTCAACCCTCAATTCAATTGGCTTGAATACACCGTAAAAGAAGTTCAAAGAAATACAAATCAAATACCAATTAAGTTCAAAATTAAAAAATAATCTTACAGCCTTTTCGATAAAACAGCCATCCTCCAAAGGATATAAGCGAAGCTTGATGAAGAATGGTGATGAAGATCAATCCAAGGGCAACTCCCCTTGCTGAGAAATGATCTGAAGATGTTGTGCGTGATGAGTACGAGTTTGACGACGCTCCGAAAAACAAAAATCACTTCTTGATATCTCAAATTCAAAACCCTAGAACTCCTCCTCTTCCCACTCTCCCCCTCCAAGTTTTTCTTTGACAATTAGATCAGGAAAGAGATAGATGAAACGTGGTAGAGGTTGGAGATTATATAAATCATGAACGGTTGTGATTGAATCATGAAAAAATATTTCAGCCGACTTTACCATCACTAGTGCCTCGCAACCATCAATAGTGTCGAGAGACCATCGATGGTGAGCACCATCGATAATTTTGATGTCTATAAACTTTTACACCATCGATGGTGCCTTGAACCATCGATGGTCCACCATCGATGGTTGTTATGCTGAAATCATATTTTGAGCTGATTTTCTCGTTGTTTCACCTCGTGCATGTCTCATACCTATATTTACCTATACTAAATCATCTCAAACTAATATTAGTACCAAATAAGAATTTGTAATTACTCAAACAAGAGATATTGCAAGAACAACATCCTAACATTAACAAAATGATTTGCATGTAACCCGTCAGAAGTAATGTTGTTAGGGTGTTTTCTGACAGAACTTAATTATGTGAGTTAAGCAAAAGTTTTAAAATTTTTGGTGGTTAAGTTAAAATAACGCCCGAACTATCAAGGGTTCTGTGAAATTTACTTTGTTTTTTTAATCCGGAAGACAGACCTGTAAATTTTATTAATGAAGGTGGCATAAATCGCCATTAAAAGATTTACAAAAGGGGATTCTTTGAATGCATGAGGAAAACAGGATATTATAGAACTATCCTGTGTAAATATACCCTATACATTATAATCTACTTGTAGCATATAATAATATGTGCGTTAATTCCAAAATTTTGCAGTGGAATCTACACATGTGGAGTGATGAAGACTGCCTCAAGATACTGAGGAACTGCTGGAAGGCTTTGCCGGAAGACGGCAAGGTGATCGCAATGCAGAGCATAGTCCCGGTCAATCCGGAGCCGACTATGGCAACTCAAGAAACAATCCACGTAGACATCATCCTGATGACTCAGTTCCCCGGCGGCAAAGAGAGGACCGAGAAAGAGTTCGACACCTTGGCCAAAGAAGCAGGCTTCTCTAGATCAACAGTCATTTATGGTTATGCCAATTGTTGTATGATTGAGTTCCACAAATAGACCATGCATGTAGAGGATTTGTCATGGGATATTCTATATATCATGGGTTGATGTTGGAGTTTGGTTTTAGTGCTGTTTAATTTGAGCGTTGTACTATGTTTTATTTAAAGAATAAGAAATGAGGAAAAATGGTGTTTGTGGTTTTTATTATTAGAAAACGTAATTGTCAATCAAAATCTATCCAAAGTGTATAATAATTACTTTTATATGTTCATCCATCTTTGACTAAGGACCCTCCAACCAAATCACTACGTACTCAACACCTAAACACATGTAGTTTTCGGATCGTAAACCAAGAAGAGGTTTGTTTTGTAATAATTAGTACTTCCGATGCACGGGATGCGTGTATGATACAATACACATTTGAGCAAACAAAATTTAGAAAATGTTGGTAATACCTATTCTAATATATATCAGTGTATCAAAAATACTTTTAACAACTTAATAATTGATGATAATATAAAAAGTTTTGTAAGTTTATGTAATTCACAAAATAATAATGTCTTGTACACAGAGTTTTCATAGTTATAGTGTATTGCTGCGTGTGTCATACTACATATACTTATTTGGATTGTTATAAGAAACAATTGTAAATTGGATAACTTACTTTAGGCAAATCATATCCAAGCATTAAAAGAATTGTTCACTGACAAATAGGAAGGATTACAATATCTTCAAATTTTAGAATGGAAAAAAAAATTTAGAATTTGAACATACTTATATACTGTATTCACTCACTTGTGCGTGACTGAATCCGAAGATATAGCCAGCGGGTGTAGAAATCATTCATCCATAAGCATATTGGCACATTAGCCCCGTTCCAAATCGTATTGAATCTTAGATGCAAGCCTGGGGGTGAATAAAATTGCTACAGTTTTTCGCCAAAAAACACAGAATATGCAGCGAAAAATAGAAAATTAAAGTTATTAACGATAATCAAACATGGAAAGCAACCAACCAAGAACATATGAGATTTTATAGTTGTTCGGATAATAGTCCTACGTACACTCTTTATTTTCGTAAAGGGACTTCCTTACTATGCAAAGAGCTCTCCTAAATCACGAACCCGATTTAGTAGACTTGCAAGACCGCACCCTAGAATCTACCCGAAACCAGTCATCAAACCTAACTCTCTACAATAAGTAATCTCGCCCCTATCTAGTGCAACCCTCAATTAATCCCGGCTTGAGTACACCGTAAAAACAAGTTCAAAGTAAAACCAACATAAACAATTAGGCTGTGTTTGGCAAAGGGTTAACGGAGGGGTTAAAGGGGTTTAACCCTTCATTAACTGGCAAAACACTAATTTATTGATAAGAGGTTTGTTAATCCTTGATAAGCGGTTGAGACCTCTTAGCCCTTCAAAACCCATCATGATTTTGAGGGGTTTACAAATCCTCCTATTGAGGGGGTGTAACCTTTAACCTGTCTCTCATCATGAGGGTAGGCTATGACATTTTAGAAAAAAATTAGGTGGGGCCGTGAGAAAGTCACATCTAATTGTGATGGTAAACTATATTTTTTATGGAAAAAAAGAATGTGGGACAACCGAAGAAGGGAGAGTGTGGGTGCTTTTAAATTTTAAACTTTAGATTGTGTGGTCCATAAAAGATGGAGAGAGCTATGGTTATCTTGACATTTTAATATTTTAGTTATAATTTAAAAGACTTTAGGGAGTCGGTGAGAACAATATTTGAGATGCTACTTATATTTTGATATTTCAATTCTTACTTAGTTGTGGATACTAATTTTTTAATATTTCAACTCACAATAGCTATTTTTCTGTTTTTGTCTCTACTAAATTAGAACTTATTCATCTATGGTTTCATTCTTCAAGTTGGAGATAAATATAGCTGTTTTGAACAATTTACGTTGCAAGTTTATAATCTATTTATTGAAAGTTTTTCAAAGACACTTTATATAATTTATAAATTATGAATATGTGCAATCCCTAATTTGTTGTGTACTTGCATTTCGGAGAGGGAGTCAGAACAAATTTTTGAACTTTAATAAGGTTAAACTTGACATGTTGAAAAATTTAGCATGATTAACCTACTTAACCCTTCTATAATTGTCAAACGCTAAAAAGTTAACCATTCATCTTAATTGTCCAACCCAAACGGAATTTAATTATTTTTAGCCCCCCCATAATGGGCTAACTAAATTAACCCTTCTCTTTAACCCTCCTCTCTTAACCCCTTACCAAACGGCACCTTAAAGCTCAGAATATCATATAGATCTTATAGCCCTTTTATTAAAAAAATCGTCCTTCAAAGAATATAAGCATAGCTCGATGAAGAACTATGAAGAGAATCAATACAAGGAAAACTCTCCTCATTGAAACGATCCCGAGATATTGTGCTCCATGATTGAGAGTTTTTCGAGGCCCCGGGGGTCAAATTCTTCAACTTGATCTCTCATAAATCAAAACCCTAGAACTCTCTTCTTCTTCTTCTTCTTCTTCTTCTTCCTCTTCTTCTTCTTCTTCCTCTTCTCCTCTCTCTCTCTCTCTCTCTCTCTCTCTCTCTCTCTCTCTCTCTCTCTCTCTCTCTCTCTCTCTCTCTCTCTCTCTCTCTCCCTCTCTCTCTCTCTCTTAATAATATAAAGTCCCCAATAGATCACGAAAGAGATGTCCTAAACTTGGTAGAGATTGGATATAAAAGAAAATGACGGTGAGTTCACGAAATCTATAGTATGTCGTGTTTACCATCGATGGTGGCTCTCGACCATTGATGGTGTCGAAGCCCCATCGATGGTTATGAGGTTCATTGATGATATGAAAGTATATGAAGTAAAAATCATCAATGACCGTTGTCGACCATAGATGAGCTCTTCTTACCATCGATGATCGATGCCAACCATCAATGGTGAGAAGTCTGAAATTAACTATTGAGCTGATTTTCGTGTCGTTTTCCTTGGTATACTTTTTATACCTATATTTACGTGTATTATATCATCTCAAATAAATAATAATACTGAACGAGAGTTTTTTATTACCCAAACAAGAGATATTTTACAAACTACATCCTAACAATCTCCCGTTTTCATAGTAACAAATTTGGAATTTAAAATACTGAAATACATGCATATTTGAGATATATAAACAACAATAACAAGCATAAATATGATTGTGAAATAATTTATGTTTACCATAAAATATATTATCATAGTCCCCACTAATCTTTACACTTTTCTCGGTGAAGCCCCTCGACGATGTTACTTCAAAATGTGAAATGACCTAAGTATGCATTTCATTCATAAAATCTTCCAACCAATAAAAGAATACCTCGAGGACTTACAGTGCTCGCAAAACCCCATTAACTACTTTAATTGCAAGAAACCCCCTCAGTTTTTGGGGGTGTAAAAGATAACCCCTCTTTTCTCGGCAAAACCCACTGATCTTTACACTTTTCTCGGCAAGCCCCTTTGAATCATTACTTAAAAACTTCAAATGACCTAAATACACATTTTAGTAAAAAAAAATATCTAAACCTATAAAAGAATACCCTGAGCCATTTACGTTTACCAAGTCAATGATGTTCTCCATGTTGTACTTATTTTTGGAAGTAATTAGGAACAGATCTTTTATACAATATTGTCATTTAAAAGAGAAAAAGACAATCTAAGAGAAAAAAAAATTCACCAATTGTTTGATCTACGATCATTAAGATGATGTGCTGCTAGTAATACAATAAATGACGATGCTTGCATACCTGATAGTAGATGGTGATAAAACCAACTCCTAATTAAATTTGGATTGACTTTTAATTTATAAATAAAAAGTTTGCAAGGTTTACATAAATTTTTTATCCCTTTTATTGGTGATTGTTGACTCACATGGGTGAGGATGATATTATAGCAAATTGGACTGATAACTTCTAATTTATAAATAAAAAGTTGGAGGTTTAAATTGAAACTTTTGATAGCCAACTACTTAGAAGTCCTATTAGAAGAGGAGTGTATGTGTAAAGTTTGTACACACAATTGGCCGTGTTTAGGATAAGTCTATGTGACAGATAGAAACTTGTTTGATTATAGAGATTTTAACTAAACTAAGGACTATAGTTTCAAATAAAATATGAATACATTAGGGCAACCATGGATAAGATTAGTTTAGCGGTTTTTTCATCTAATGATTCCTTATAGACAGCACAAAACTCATAATAATTATGCTAATTAAATATATTAATTAGAATAAGATAATAATATAATAACTAAAAAGATCAAGGATAGTATTGATCATTAAAAAACTTTTCCCAAACTCACATTTGGAGTATGATTTTGAAATGGTGATGTAGCAGGAACTTGTTGACTTGGTGACAGTATGTTGGATGAGTTAAATCACTACAACAAAATTTGTAAATTATGATACATTTTTTATCTCTACACGACACATTTTTGTGTCGCACAAATAGAGCACGACACATATCAAAAGTGTGGTTAGAGCATGTGTGGAGAGCGTTTTTCTACACATGTGAGAATGTGTCACGAAACTCACGACACATATATATGTCGAGAGTGGTGACACATATATGTGTCAAGAGTAGTGACACATAGTTGTGTCTAGACCATAAAAATACAACTGTGTCAAGAGTAGTGACACATAGTTGTGTCTAGACCATAAAAATATAAAGAGTATCATCATTCAACACTATAACTTCCCAGAAGGTCACCCATCCTATGATTACTCTCACCAAAACACACTTAACTATGGAGTTTTTTAACTTATACACTATCATAAATGTTTAATCATCATCATAAGTAAAATCTAAGATTTATTATTTAAGCTCATTAATAGATCCTCTCATAATACATGTTGGACTATTAGCCTTCTTTAATTATATTTAATTGTATATCTAATGACACAAATATGTGTCGTGATTTGCTACACTTTTTATTTGTGTCTGTTGGGTGCGGGTCAAGCACATCACATGGAAGTTTATATCACCGAGAGAAGGCTTTGTATATTCTGTTTCACGAAGGAAACAAGAATAGAAAGTAAAATATCCCAACAAAGTGAGATATCTACTCTTCCTCTCAACAGATTTAGGACTGAATCAAGGGAACCTACAAACAATAGCAAATTCACAAAGAAAACAAGAAGACGAGATTTACGTGGTTCGACAAAATTGCCTACTTCCACGGAGGGGTGAGGGAGATTTGACTATGAAGAACACCGACGACTTGTACAATCCACAAGCTCGTCCCAAAGAAAAACTTTGATTTTTACCCAAAGAGAAATTGACCTCTCTTGTAGAATCTCTCCAAGCTTTCTTTTCTCTCTCTAGTCACGCCAAAAAAGCCCTAGCTTTTTCTCCCTTTTCTTCACTTTTCTCCACACCACAAATCCTAGGTTTAACTCCCTATTTAAAGGAAGTAATTAGGAACAGATCTTTTATACAATATTGTCATTTAAAAGAGAAAAGACAATCTAAGAGAAAAAAATTCACCAATTGTTTGATCTACGATCATTAAGATGATGTGCTGCTAGTAATACAATAAATGACGATGCTTGCATACCTGATAGTAGATGGTGATAAAACCAACTCCTAATTAAATTTGGATTGACTTTTAATTTATAAATAAAAAGTTTGCAAGGTTTACATAAATTTTTTATCCCTTTTATTGGTGATTGTTGACTCACATGGGTGAGGATGATATTATAGCAAATTGGACTGATAACTTCTAATTTATAAATAAAAAGTTGGAGGTTTAAATTGAAACTTTTGATAGCCAACTACTTAGAAGTCCTATTAGAAGAGGAGTGTATGTGTAAAGTTTGTACACACAATTGGCCGTGTTTAGGATAAGTCTATGTGACAGGATAGAAACTTGTTTGATTATAGAGATTTTAACTAAACTAAGGACTATAGTTTCAAATAAAATATGAATACATTAGGGCAACCATGGATAAGATTAGTTTAGCGGTTTTTCATCTAATGATTCCTTATAGACAGCACAAAACTCATAATAATTATGCTAATTAAATATATTAATTAGAATAAGATAATAATATAATAACTAAAAGATCAAGGATAGTATTGATCATTAAAAACTTTTCCCAAACTCACATTTGGAGTATGATTTTGAAATGGTGATGTAGCAGGAACTTGTTGACTTGGTGACGATATGTTGGATGAGTTAAATCACTACAACAAAATTTGTAAATTATGATACATTTTTATCTCTACGACACATTTTTGTGTCGCACAAATAGAAACGACACATATCAAAAGTGTGGTTAGAGCATGTGTGGAAGCGTTTTTCTACATGTGAGAATGTGTCACGAAACTCACGACACATATATATGTCGAGTGGTGACACATATATGTGTCAAGAGTAGTGACACATAGTTGTGTCTAGACCATAAAAATACAAGCTGTGTCAAGAGTAGTGACACATAGTTGTGTCTAGACCATAAAAATATAAAGAGTATCATCATTCAACACTATAACTTCCCGGAAGGTCACCCATCCTATGATTACTCTCACCAAAACACACTTAACTATGGAGTTTTTAACTTATACACTATCATAAATGTTTAATCATCATCATAAGTAAAATCTAAGATTTATTATTTAAGCTCATTAATAGATCCTCTCATAATACATGTTGGACTATTAGCCTTCTTTAATTATATTTAATTGTATATCTAATGACACAAATATGTGTCGTGATTTGCTACACTTTTATTTGTAATAATTGGGGTCTTGGTCAGCGCCCAAGCCATGAAGCGATATCACGAGAGAAGGCTTTGTATATTCTGTTTCACGAAGGAAACAAGAATAGAAAGTAAAATATCCCAACAAAGTGAGATATCTACTCTTCCTCTCAACGATTACTAGGATTTGAATCAAGGGAACCTACAAACAATAGCAAATTCCGACAAAGCGGTAAAGACCACGAGATTTCGTGGTTCGACAAAATTGCCTACTTCCACGGGAGGGGGTGAGGGGAGATTTGACTATGAAGAACACCGACGACTTGTACAATCCACAAGCTCGTCCCAAAGAAAAAACTTTGATTTTTACCCAAAGAGAAATTGACCTCTCTTGTAGAATCTCCAAGCTTTCTCTTTTTCTCTCTCTAGTCACGCCAAAAAAGCCCTAGCTTTTTCTCCTTTTTCTTCACTTTTCTCCACACCACAAATCCTAGGTTTAACTCCCTATTTAAAGGAATTAATTAAGAATTTTCCTTCAACCTAGCCGATGTGGGACTAAAACTTGTTTTGTTTTTGTTTTTTATATGGTTGCTACAGAACTTCTGCCCTCAGAAGGCTTGCTTCCTCAGAGCAACGTGGGACCCACGTTCACAATTCTCCACCTCGCACATCATTTGATAAACCTCAAATTTTGGACGAACACCGTAAGAACACCGCTAACATTACTAGAGAGATCTCCATCACCAAACCAGCCAATCCAAATGCCCACTATACCGCTGGCGCCACGCATTCTCCACCGGATCAAGCTAACCGTAGTTCAGAATTGTTCTTCATATAATTGTCTCCACCTCACCCCATCACCGCCAGAAGGTCATGCCCTCTTAGGCGGATCAACACGGTTGATATGAAGCAAGTCCAAGCAATGCTTAAACTTGCTACACGTGACAACCTTAGTTAATATGTTCAGGGATTCTCATTCGTGTGTACCTTCATGAGAGAAATATCGCCTTCCTCTATAACATCTCGCACGAAATGATGCCTGATATCGATATGCTTGGTACGAGCATGATGAACTTGATTCTTCCCCAAGTGAATTGCACTCTGACTGTCGCACCACAAGTTCACGTTCTCCTGCTCAATCCCCAAATCATCTAGAAGACCCCACAACCACAATGCTTCCTTCACTCCCTCGCCATGGCCATGTACTCGGCCTCGTAGTAGAAAGTGCCATCAGAGCTCGCAACATCGACGCCAACTAACCGAGCCCCATGTATCCGAATACATAACCAGAGTAGATCGCCGCCTATCTAGATCGCCCGCATAATCGAGTCCACAAACCCATCAATCGACATGTTTCTCCACCAAAACACGGACCCGTATCAGCGGTACCCTTTAAGTACCTCGGGACCCACTTCCTTTGCTTCCCGGTCGCCTTTCCGGATTCTCCATGAATCTACCGACCACACCACCTTCAGGAAATATTTGGGCGTGTACACACCATTGCGTACATTAAGTTGCCAACTGCACTAGCATAGGGAACACGCTCCATATGCGCCTTCTCTTACGCTGTAGTGGGAGATTGTTTACCAGAAAGCCTAAAGTGTGGAGCCAATGGAGTCACTACTGACTTAGCACTTTGCATCCCGAACCTCGCGATCACCCGCTCTATGTAGCCCTTCTGACTCAAGAACAATCGTCGGTTCACCCGCTCTCTTCTAATCTCCATACTCAGTATTTTCCTAGCAGCGCTCATGTCCTTCATCTCGAACTCTTCACCAAGTTGAGATTTTAACCTATCTATCTCCACCCTGCTCTTAGAAGCAATAAGCATGTCATCCACATACAAAAGGAGATAGATATAATTACCTCCACGAAGCTTCCGAATATAAACGCAACAATCATAGTCGCTTCGGGAAAACCCATGCTTCAGCATGAAGGAGTCAAATCGCTTGTACCACTGTCGGGGAGATTGCTTCAATCCATACAGTGACTTCTTCAAACGACACACATGATCCTCCTTGTCCTCAACCTTATAGGCCTCAGGTTGATGCATGTAGATCTCTTTATCCAAGTCTTCGTGCAAGAAGGCCGTTTTAACATCGAGTTGTTCCAGCTCAAGATCACCATGAGCAACAATACTCAATAGCACCCGAATAGAAGTGTGTTTCACCACCGGAGAAAATATCTCATTGTAATCCACACCCTCTCTTTGTGCAAAACCCTTAGCCACTAGCCTCGCCTTGTACCTTGTACCACCGAGCTCTGAAAGATCTTCCTTTCTTTTATACACCCACTTACAACCAATAGCTTTTCTTCCTACGGGCAATGGGACCACCTCCCATGTTTGGTTCTTCCGAAGAGATTCCATCTCTTCCTCCATCGCAGCCAACCAACTCTCACTATCCTTGTCGAATAGCTTCTTTGAAGGAGACCGACTCGTCCTCCTCCACCGAGTGCGTATTCAACCAAATTAACACGCCCATAGTGCTTGGGGTTGATCAGCCCCGGCTTACGTACTGCTTGTATGCTCGCCTTGGCCTAGTGGAAGCCAAACTATCCTCGAGCTGCTGTTGTTGTAGTGCACTGTATTCTCCTGCTGAACCTCCTCCTGCTCAAGCTCATCATCTACGACTTCTCACTTGAACGACTAGAACACGGTTGGTCTTTAGGTTCTATTTCAATAACACGAGACTTAGAAGTCTCATCAGTCCTAACACCATCATCCTTGGCAGAGCAATCATGGATTTCTCATCAAAGGTAACATCCTGCTGATCACGAACTTTGAATCTTCCGTACACCAAAGCGATAGCCTTTTCATGCTCGCATATCCCAAGAATATTGCCTTCTTGGCCCTCGCGTCAAGCTTTCCCTCGTTGGCGTGATAGTAGGCGGTACATCCGAAAATTCGAGCCTATCATAATCGCATGCTCCGACCACACCCTATAGGGTGTATCACCATCAATATCGAATGTGGTGAGCGGTTCCGCGATGTAACAAGTCTGTAGCCACCGCTTCTGCCCACCATTCATTGCCCAATCCACCGTATGATCGCATACTCATTGCTTTCTCCCGCAATGTTCGGTTCAGACTCTCTGCGACCCCATTCTGCTGTGGTGTTGACTGTTGTCGATGTCGAACAATTCCCTCGATCCGAGAACTCCTTGAAAGCACCATCGTATACTGCATGCCGTTATCGGATCTCGGTGTCTTCAATTTCTTTCCCGTCCTGTTCTCAACCATTGCTCTCCACTTCTTGAATGTCTCGAACACCTCATTCTTATGCTTCAGAAAATAAATCCAAGCATACCTCGAATAGTCATCTATGAGCGAGACATAATATCTGGAACCACCCTTAGAAGTGGTGCGGCGGACCCCAAACATCCGTGTGCACATAATCTAATATCCCTCGCTCTTAGACTTGCTTCTCGGCCGAACCACGTGTGACTTTCCATACACACAATCCTCGCAAAAATCCATGCTAGGTTCCTTGATTCTTGAGACCCTCTTTACCAAGCGAACTAGACCCTTCTCGACATATGCCCAAGCCGCCTATGCCATAACGTGTGTGCTCACATGGGTCTCCACCACTTCCTTCGGTTCCAACATTTGCATCTCCGTCACCGTCGTGCACGAGAGAGTATATAAATTATCATGACGAATACCCTTCATCACTATAAGGGAACCCCGAACAACCTTCTTTACTCCGTTCTCCGTAATAATTTTACAACCGCCGGAGTCTAATGCACCAACTGAGATAAGATTCTTCCGCAAGTCGGGAACGTGCCTCACATCCGTCAAGGTTCGGACCACTCCATCATGCATTTTGATCTTGATATCACCTAGCCCCACCGTTTTACAAGCATGGTTATTCCCCATCAATACGGTTCCAACATCAATGCCTCTGTAGGTAGTAAACCACTTCCTATTTGGACACATGTGGTAAGAGCAACCGTAATCAAGTATCCACTTCCGGAGATATCCTCGCCACCCGTGACGACATAACACTCCTTATCGCTCCCTTCCTCTGAAACGTAGCTCGCTTCTTCCTTGCCCCCTCTCCTCTCAGTCTTGTTGTTGTTCTTCTTTCCACCTACTCTCTTATTTGGACAGTCGACCTTGAAATGCCCAACTTCACCGCATTTGAAACACGATTTTCCCGCAAGAGGTCTCGATTTAGATCTAGACTTTCCTCCCTTGCCTTTTCCTCGCTCATTGCTCCTTCCTCTAGCAAACAATCCCTGCGCTTGTTCTTTGTTACCACCAGTAGTCATGTCACTGGTTGCAATCTTCCGAAGGTCATCCGCTAGAAGCCGTTCTAGTCTCATCCATCTTCAAATTGTCTCCTACAAGCATCAGTGTTTGCACCAGGTTCTCATAAGACTTCGGCAGAGACAGAAGTAGTAGAAGCGCCTGATCCTCATCTACAACTTTCACATCTATGTCTTTCAAGTCTGATATGATCCTATCAAACTTGTTGATGTATTCCCGGATTGATGAGCCCTCCTCCATCTTGCAAGTATACAATTTGGATTTTAAATAGATCCGGTTCGTTAGACTCTTCGTCATGAAGGTACTTTCTAACTTCGACCACACCACTGCTAGTTTCCTCTCCATCTACCAAGAAAGCTACATCCATTTCAAGGCATAGGATAATCGGCGCCGTGCTTCGAGATCGGCTCCTCCCAATCCTCATCGACATATCATTGTGCTTCTTCTCTTTTCCAGCCAAAGCCTTGTGCAATTTTTGCGAAATCAGTGAGTTTTTCATCTGCATCCTCCAATAGGAAAAATCATTCTTCCCATTGAACTTTTCAATCTCGAATTTTCCTACTTTGACCGATTTACTGGTAGACGCCATTCTCCGTTTGTATAAATCCGCTTCTCTCAGAAATTACCGAGCACCACCTCAAACCAGAAGCTACACCACTTCCGATCTGAATAACAGCTCTGATACCAATTGTTGGGATGCGGGGTCACCGCACGCCGCGGAAGCGATATCACCTGAGAGAAGGCTTTGTATATTCTCGTTTCACGAAGGAAACAAGAATAGAAAGTAAAATATCCCAACAAAGTGAGATATCTACTCTTCCTCTCAACAGTACTAGGACTGAATCAAGGGAACCTACAAACAATAGCAAATTCACAGCAAAACAGTAAAGACACGAGATTTACGTGGTTCGGCAAAATTGCCTACTTCCACGGGAGGGGGTGAGGGGAGATTTAACTATAAAGAACACCGACGACTTGTACAATCCACAAGCTCGTCCCAAAGAAAAAACTTTGATTTTTACCCAAAGAGAAATTGACCTCTCTTGTAGAATCTCTCCAAGCTTTCTTTTCTCTCTAGTCACGCCAAAAGCCCTAGCTTTTTCTCCCTTTTCTTCACTTTTCTCCACTCCACAAATCCTAGGTTTAACTCCCTATTTAAAGGAATTAATTAAGAATTTTCCTTCAACATAGCCGATGTGGGACTAAAACTTGTTTTGTTTTGTTTTTTATATGGTTGCTACAGAACTTGGTTCCTCAGCGGCTTTGCTAGAACCCGAGGTTCTCAGAGCAACGGGGACCCACGTTCACGTGTCACTATTGTTTAATCCTTTGCAAATAAAATGACATTTTTATATGTCTCATAAAATAAGTGTGGACACATACAACTTTTGTTGTAGTGAATTCAGGGTCCATTTTAGATTATGGTAATATGAGGCAAAACTGGGGGAACAATGGAACAAATTGAAGTTAGGGCTAAGACCTAAGCTACAACAAACGAAAATTGACAAGGGGATAAGCAACGTGCATTCATCAAACCCTAAACGGAAGTCCTATTTCCATGATGAAGACCGCATAAAGACACTGAGGAATTGCTGAAAGTCTTTGCCGGAAGATGACTAGGTGATCATAATGCATATAGCATGGTTCCCGTCGACCCGCAGCCGACTATACATGGATAATCAAGAAGTGATCCACCGTGACCTCATCTTGATGGTCAAATACGGTAGTAAAGAGAGGACTGAGGAGTTTGAGTACCTTGGCCAAAGAAGCGCTGATCCTCATCTACAACTTTCACATCTATGTCTTTCAAGTCCGATATGATCCTATCAAACTTGTTGATGTATTCCGGATTGATGAGCCCTCCTCCATCTTGCAAGTATACAATTTGGATTTTAAATAGATCCGTTCGTTAGACTCTTCGTCATGAAGGTACTTTCTAACCGACCACACGCGCATGACCGTTTCCTCTCCATCTACCAAGAAAGCTACATCCATTTCAAGGCATAGGATAATCGACTGCTTCCGTGATCCAGCTCCTCCCAATCCTCATCGACATATCATTGTGCTTCTTCTCTTTTCCACCAAAGCCTTGTGCAATTTTTATGAAATCGGTGAGTTTTTCATCCGCATCCTCCAATAGGAAAAATCATTCTTCCCATTGAACTTTTCAATCTCGAATTTTCCTACTTTGACCAATTCTATCGGTAGACGCCATTCTCCGCTTGTATAAATCCGCTTCTCTCGAAATTACCGAGCACCACCTCAAACCGAAGCTACACCACTTCCGATCCGAATAATGACTCGATACCAATTGTTGGGATGCGGGTCAACGCCAGACGCCGAAGCGATATCACCGAGAGAAGGCTTTGTATATTCTGTTTCACGAAGGAAACAAGAATAGAAAGTAAAATATCCCAACAAAGTGAGATATCTACTCTTCCTCTCAACAAGATTTAGGACTGAATCAAGGAACCTACAAACAATAGCAAATTCACAAAGAAAACAAGAAAGACACGAGATTTACGTGGTTCGCAAAATTGCCTACTTCCACGGGAGGGGTGAGGGGAGATTTAACTATAAAGAACACCGACGACTTGTACAATCCACAAGCTCGTCCCAAAGAAAAACTTTGATTTTTACCCAAAGAGAAATTGACCTCTCTCTTGTAGAATCTCTCCAAGCTTTCTTTTTCTCTCTAGTCACGCCAAAAAAGCCCTAGCTTTTTCTCCCTTTTCTTCACTTTTCTCCACTCCACAAATCCTAGGTTTAACTCCCTATTTAAAGGAATTAATTAAGAATTTTCCTTCAACATAGCCGATGTGGGACTAAAACTTGTTTTGTTTTGTTTTTTATATGGTTGCTACGAACTTCGTTCGAGCGGTTAGCTGAGAACCCGAGGTTCTCAGAGCAACGGGGACCCACGTTCACGTGTCACTATTGTTTAATCCTTTGCAAATAAAATGACATTTTTATATGTCTCATAAAATAAGTGTGGACACATACAACTTTTGTTGTAGTGAATTCAGGGTCCATTTTAGATTATGGTAATATGAGGCAAAACTGGGGGAACAATGGAACAAATTGAAGTTAGGGCTAAGACCTAAGCTACAACAAACGAAAATTGACAAGGGGATAAGCAACGTGCATTCATCAAACCCTAAACGGAAGTCCTATTTCCATGATGAAGACCGCATAAAGACACTGAGGAATTGCTGAAAGTCTTTGCCTGAAGATGACTAGGTGATCATAATGCATATAGCATGGTTCCCACGACCGCAAAATTATACATGGATAATCAAGAAGTGATCCACCGTGACCTCATCTTGATGGTCAAATACGGTAGTAAAGAGAGGACTGAGGAGTTTGAGTACCCTTGGCCAAAGAAGCAGGCTTCTCTCGATACAAAGTCGTCTACGTACGGTTCTATGCTTGAATTTGACAAATAGACCATGAACAGAATTTGTCATGGCATATTCTATCGTGTTTGACGTTGGAGTTTGGATCCAATGTGCTTCGTGTTGTTCTGAGAATAAAAACGATCATGGAATCGTATTGGTGATTTTTTTTTCTATTGCTATACTTCTTGCGAGCGTTGTTGGACGTTCCCCTTGCTGCGGGACCACCGCCGATGGCCAGGATGGTGCCTTTACTGCTTCCTACGGGATGTTGATCGTTGACCGGCTGCTGAGGGCGAGGCGACCTAGGACGAGGCGACCTAGAGCGGGACCTCCTGCCAGCTCTCTCTGGTGGGGGTCTCGCTTATCTCTTCGATCAATGTACTTTCGCAGGAATCCTCTCTGAATCATGTCCTCAATGTCCCTCTGGAGGACTCGACAGTCATCAGTGTCATGGCCATGATCGCGGTGATATCGACACCATTGTCGAGTATCTCGGCTGGAGGATCCGACCGCATCTTAGGAGGTGGAGAAGTGAGAAGCCCCTCTTGTTGTGCCAAATAAAGGGCATCAGAGAGAGGTGTTAACAGCTGTGAGAGCTGGTCTTGGGGGAGGCTCTCTCCTGCGGTCTCTCCGGTTAGTCCGGCTTGGACGGTAGTCGGTCCTAGGGGGAGCCCTTTCTGGCTCCTGCCTAGGCCGAGGGACCACTGCTGGTTCCCGTGCCTGTTCGGCCGTTGGGGGGACTGGAATTGCTGTAGGGACCGCCGGTACTGGAGCTACTGGAATCACTGGTATTGGTGGTGGTGGTGCTGAAGTTGTCGCTGCCGCTGCCGCTAGTGCTGCTGCCATCGCTGCTTCGGTTGCCCTGGCTACGGCCTTATGCTCTCTGGCATCTTCCATATCCATGTAGCCATGAGCTTTGGCCATCAGCTGCTCGTAGCTGGTAACTCGATTCCTGGCGAGATAGTCGGCTAATTCATTGTCTAGCAAGCCAGTAATGATGGCCGACATGGCAACTTGGCTCCTCGGGTCGTCAACTTCTAGTCTCTTAGCCTGGAACCTCTTGATATAGTTTCGGAGGCTTTCTTCGGGCTCTTGCCTCATCTGTATCAGGACATATGGAGGCAATTTCTGCTTGGTGTCAGCCACGAAGTGGTGCACAAACTTCTGGCTGAGTTGCTCGAAACTCCCGATGGACTTTTTCTCCAAAGCATTCCACCATAGTTTGGCACTCCCTGTCAAAGTGATAGGGAAACACCTGCAGATGAAGGCTTCAGGTGCCTGCAGCATGCTCATTGTATCATAATAATTCTGTACATGCTCATTGGGGTCTCCCTCTCCTTTGTACTTCTCCAGCTGTGGCATCTTTAACTTCTCACAGGAAGCCTTCATAATGTCATCTGTTAGGGGAGTGTTACCTCCAATGGCTTCGGTGATTGGTCGGTAGGACCGATCATATCCGCGTGATGCGACAGTATCTGACGTTAGCGGGGCGATATGATGAGGGTGAGGATTCCGAGATGTCCTCCGGATTGTGTGATCTCGGCAGCCTCTTTCGAGACTGGAACTCTCTCCCGTCCCTTCCCTGTGAGGAGAGGGCTGCCGATGTTGTTCCTCGAAGTGCGCCTGCTGGCGCGGCCATGGGGACGGACGGTCATCATAGCTTCACTAATGAGCATGATGATCCATTCGCCCGAGGGAAGGGGGAGCATCCCACTGTTCATCCTGTAGAGGTTGAGGAGGAGTCGTCTGTGGTTGCAAAGGAGCAAGCTGGCTGATGAGCTCCTAGGAAAAGGCATTGAGTTGCTGTTGAAAGGACTGAGTGATTTGGTGGGTTGACTCTTGTAGCTGGGCTTGAGTGACAAAGCTGGGCTTGAGTGACAAACCTAGTGTGCTGGTTATCCGGAGTGTGGTGGACAAGTGATCCAGGGTGCTGATCACGGCCAGACATCGTTACTTAGAGGAGAAAAGAAGACCCCACGGTGGGCGCCAAACTGTTGATGCTATGGATCATACAGTTAATTAGTTTAGGTTGTTAGATGATTAGGGTCCTCTAACTCCTCTGGAGGTCCAAACCGAAAAATCCCTGAGATACCCTGCACATATCACAGATCGTGAGAGGTTGGGGTTGGATCCCCGGTGGTTCCTCCGACGATCAAGTTAGTGGATAATCTTGAGTGGGGAAGTAAAGGTTGAACTGAATGTTCTCAAATAAGTTTTAAGTGTGTAGAAATTGCTTGCCTTGGTCTGTAAACAGCTCCCCTATTTATAGCAATGATCAAGGGGTAGTTTAGTAACTTGGCCGGCTGACAGTTGCCGGCTGAGTCAGCTTCTGCTTTTACAAGTGTCGGTAGGCGAGTGGATGGGGGTCACTTAGACTAGGCATGGGTCGGCGGCTGAGTCAGATCCACCTTTACAAGTGTCGTCATCTAAGGGGATGAGGTAGCGTCGGCATTTAATGCGAAACGACAGGAGGCACGTGGTACGACGTGTCTTAAAGATCTACGAGCTCAGAGAATTGATGGCTAGGATCTTGCATTCAATGCGACGGCGGGTCCTCATGGGCGGGAGGCTCGAGGCACGGTGTCGTCTTCCTATACTAGGTGGCATGTTGAGTAACACCGCCTTTCGAGTCGACCCCGCGAGGTTGGCGGTGAATTGGCCGAGCAGGTTGCCCGTGGGGCCAGCACCTTCGAAGAGGTTGGATAGGATCATCCTTTGACTTGGCTTCGTGTTTATGCTATTGCGACGACATGTACCGCCTTGCGAGTCATCCTCGCAAGGAGTCGACAAAGGGGACGGCTGAACAAATTGTTTGCCGAGTCGACCCAGCGGGTGTCGAGATGTCGGCAAGTCCCGCCTTGTGAGTCGTCCTCGCAGGGAGTCGGCGGGGACGACTCGGCTTCGAGAGCTGGTTTCAATGATTGAGGCCGCCTTTCGAGTCGGCCGATACGCTGGTTCAGACCCTCTGGAAGAGGATTGGCCAAATCCAGCCTCTAATGCGGGATACTTGTCTGCTACTAATCATAGATTAGCATTTGTCAAGTTGTTGACTCAAAGGGTTATAACAGAAAATAAGAATACTTTGTAGAAAAGAGTAATGCAGGACAAAATCTTATTCTGCTGGTGATGTTCTTTTTCTCCAAAATTCTACAATATATCACATTTCTGGAGAAATATTTTAAAGTCTGCTGATTGCTTCCTTATAAATACACAGATTAGTGTGGGGAATGGGAGAACAACCTATTTTTAGCTAGATAGATGGGTGAATAACTTCACTTTGGCAA
This sequence comes from Asparagus setaceus, assembly GCA_012295165.1. Taxonomy (NCBI): domain Eukaryota; kingdom Viridiplantae; phylum Streptophyta; class Magnoliopsida; order Asparagales; family Asparagaceae; genus Asparagus; species Asparagus setaceus. The sequence goes on from CM022707.1 coordinate 4,083,057, forward strand.
CTTCTTTCCCTGAATTATATCAACTAGCTCGGCGTCCTATGGCTTTTGTTCATTCTCAACTAATCCACAATGGTACAAGATGGAGATGGCATGTTCAATTCTCTAGACAATTAACTGGTTAGTTAGTCTTCAATTATTTCGAGTTGATGGATATTCCGAGACAAGTTGAGTTAGAAGAGGAATTGGACAAGAGAATTTGGCTATGAGAAGCTAATGGAATATTTTCAACAAGTTCCTTATATCATTTTGTAAACGATGGACTATGTGCTAATTTATGGAGAGTAAAAGCTCCTTTGAAAGTAAAATTTCTTTTCTAGCTCGCAATTCTGGGCAGATTGAACACAAAAGATAAATTGCTGATGGAAAATATTCAAGTTGATCCTCTATGTGTGCTGTGTGGAAGAATGAATGAGTCTCATGATCATTTGTTTCTTGTGAAATCTATGTGGCATTCCTTAAGCTATAAATTTAACCTGTATGGTATCCCTTTTGACCTCCCCACGATATGGAACTCTTGGAGAATCTAAATTTTGAAGGGAGACATGAAAAAAAAACTGGGAATCACACGTATTGGTTTTGATTTGGTGTGTCTTGAGAGAGAGAGAGAGAGAGAGAGAGAGAGAATAGAGTTTTTAAACAAAAAAGCACAAATTCTCTTCAAGTATGGGAAAAAATTACTACTTTGCTTCATTTTGGGTAAGCAAAAATTTTCCTGCAGCTATTACAACTACAGATGGAGCTGATGTGATGGACGAACCTATGCGGGGAGCTAGGAAATATATGATGGCTCCAGTGATGCGTCATATTCAACATGATGAAGCAGGTGGAGGGGCAGATCATCCCCTAACCATAGACTTAGGGGGTGTTTGGTTCACCACTTTTGGGAAAAGTTTTTGGGAAATGGCAATTTCGTAAATAAAAGTTTTCCTATAATTGAGTTTTCATGTGTTTGGTTCACTCTAGATTTATGGAAAACATTTCCTAAAAAGTACAGAATAGTTGGAAAACAACTTCCTAGCTTTTTGAGAGGAAATCTCATGGAAAACTGACAACACTATTAAAAAAGTAATAAATCCGTACTTTTTTACTTATTTTGAACCAAATAACTTTCTAGAAAAGGAAAACTTGACATTTCTTAAAAGTACAAGGCCCATTTTCTTGTTTTGAACCAAACACAAGAAAAGGAAAACTTGTCCTTTTTAACTTCTCATATTTTTTTTGGGTGGAAAACATTTCCTATAAAAATGGGTGGAAAACATTTCCTATAGTTGAGTTTTCCATGAACCAAACACCCCCTAAAGGAAAATGATTCCTACACTCAAATCATACACTACAATTGACACTTAACTCATAAAAAGTGGGGGTGATAGTGAGTCACCACTTGAGGGATGTGGTGGTGAGTGGTGATAGGCCACTTTTTGTGAGTGAGTATAGATTGTAGTGTAAAATGTGAGTGTAGTTATCATGGTCCTAGACTAAATGGATGTTTGCAGTGTTTTGTTTGTAAATATAGATATTTTAAAACTTGATAGTACAAGTCTAAACTAGGAGGTGATGATATATGTATATAGTAGACATTATTAGGAGTACATCCTAGGGTTTGGGTGTACTCCTTTAACTGTCCAACCCTTTTTGATAGTAAAGCTTTGGCTAGAATCTCAAGTCGAGGTTCCATCCTTTTTCTCCAAAAATAAAAACCACTATTTAAACTTTTAAATATTAGGGATTTCAAATATGAGTCTTTCAAATCTTGAAGTTGCTTATTAGTCCCTCATCCTAGGGGGCTTGCAAACTCGCTCCTCTGTTAGTTTTTCAATTAAAATTGCAAACTACGATTGGGTTAAATTTAACCAAACACCCTCAATTACCAAATACCCCTCAGTTAGAGAATTACATAGACTTTAGAGGGGATATGATTGTTAGGAAGCTAAAAATAATTTAAGATAACCTTTTCAACAATTGGAGAAGATGATCTCGATGACTTTAGATTCTTTTAAGCGGGTAATAGATTTAAACATGTTAAGAAAAGTGTTGCGGAAGGTGTAAAATTGAAACTTCCCCAGAGGGACCAATTTGCAAGACCCCAAAGGACCTGAGGGGCTAGTAGAAAATTTCAAATATGTCAGGGACTAATATAAAATTGTTGAAGATTTGAGTGAGGAATAGCACTATAACCCTTTAAAAATTAAAGTCCATCATCAGTTATTCATGTTGGTTATTTAAGCAGGCTAAGCAATCGCTGTGGCCCGCAAAATGCCGTCTGTTAACTTTTGCCTCCATTTCTTCCCTGATTTCATTTCATTTCCTTGATGCAAATATTGCACCAAATAAAAATAAATAAGTAAATAAATAAAATCATGAGAAACTGGTGTTTGATATAATTTTATCTTTTGAACCAAAAAAACTGGTGTGGTGTTTGATTCCAGTTTCAGAATCAGTTGTCCATAAAACTTGCATGTTACCACTTTAAGCACTTTAGAACCCGAGACAATTGTTTTCCTCGCCTAGGTTGGAGCCAGAATCTGCATGTAATCATCACCAAGTACAATCTTATTGAATTGGGTATGTCCCCAAATATAGGACATTTCAAACTATGTCGTGTGACTAAACAAACTCTCGACTCTCTAATAAAACACAATCACACTTCGACAATTATTACAAGTTTATTTATGCATGTGACAAGTGATATACTTATAAAGCCTTATGTTATATACTTGCGGATAAGTGCCTCAGAATACTCTCCAAAAGTAAAATTTGCATTGCGTGGGATCATCTGTAGCAGAATGTAGAATATTAGTACTTGTATAATTAGGGATGTTAAAGTAAAAGAGAGAGAGAGAGAGAGAGAGAGAGAGAGAGAGAATCTTGGGTAAATTTCCCTTAAATTGAATGTTGAGTGTGCACATATATTTATACAAGTAGAGGAGGGTGAGGTGTGTTCTCACAACCAATGTGGGACTAAAAACCCACTACTAACACTATTATAAACACTATTATCAACAAACCCCCCTCAAACTCATGGTGGATCAAACAAAGTGAGTTTGCGTACAAGAAACTGGAACCGATGAACAGGCAGGGCTTTTGTGAAGAAATCTGCAAGCTCGTCAGCGGAGGAGACATGAGGCAGTAGAATTATTTTATCTTTGATAACTTATTGACAGATAAAATGAGCGTCGATCTCAATGAGTGGCACTCTTATTATCACAGTATAGAGGAGTAGGAGTCAAAACAGAATACCGAAATCACTAAGAAGACGACGAAGATGAATAATTTCTTTAGCTGTTGTGGACATTGCACGATACTCTGCCTCGGTGCTGGAAAGAGCAACAACATCTTGTTTCTTACTCCGCCAGGAAATAAGAGAATCACCAAGAAATATACAATAACCTGTGGTAGACTTCCTGGTAGTGAGATCACCAGCCCAATCAGCATCAGAATATACACAAAGCTCTAACTTGGATGTAGCAGGAAACAGAAGAGACCGAGTGCTAGTACCCCGGAGATACCGAAGAATCCGTAATAAGGTAGCATAGTGTACATAACGTGGGGCACTAACAAATTGACTGACAATACCAACAGCATGAGAGATATCTGGTAGAGAGATGCACAGATAGACCAACTGACCAACAAGATGTCGATATCGGGTAGGATCGGATAGAGGCTCACCATCAGTAGAGCGAAGTTTGACATTCTGTTGGAGTGGAGTATCGACAGTTGCATCATCAGTTAGCTCAGCTCGATCGAGAATATCCAAGAGGTACTTCTGTTGAGACAGTATTACACCCCGCGGGCCTTGAGAGATTTCTAGACCAAGAAAATACCGAAGAGATCCAAGATCCTTCATGTGGAACTGTTGTTGCAACTGAGATTTTGCGTATTGTATACTAGCCACATCGTCACCTGTAATGATCATATCATCTACTTAGATGAGTAATAAAACTCTGCCACGCGAGGTAGTACGAACAAACAGAGAAGCATCTTGATGACTTTCCATAAAACCCGCCTTGAGCACGACATCACGAAAACACTCAAACCAAGCGTGGGGTGCCTGCTTGAGACCATAAACAGCACGACGAAGGAGACAAACATGTCCCAGAGGAATATTAGACCCTGGAGGCGGTTGCATATATACTGTCTCAGATAAAGAGCCATGAAGAAAAGCATTTTTAACATCCATCTGATATAAGGGCTAACGATGAGCAGCAGCGACCGCAAGGAGAGTACGAACAGTGGGCATTTGAGCAACAGGAGCAAAGGTCTCCTCATAATCAATACCTTGTTGCTGAGTAAAACCTCGAGCCACTAAATGAGCTTTCCGACGCTCAATGGTGCCATCAGGACGAAACTTGAACTTATAAATATTAGTTCCTTAGTTTTGATGATATTCTAACAAACAATTTATAACTAATCTTGTTTGTCTAGTGTTTGTGTTTTCATGTTTATTCTAGGCAAATAATGTAATGGAGGTTGGATGGACTTGCGCCTACACGATCATATCCATTGGAGGATGGGAGGAATAGTGGAGTGAAGCAATGCAATTCAAGTCAAGATTTAAGATCAAGCTTCATCCGTAGCCAAGACAAGCTTATTGTAAATCTCAAGCTTGGGTACATTAGTTTAGGTTTATACTTGTGTGTTTATACTTAGAGCTCAAGATTCATACACACACACATTTATTTTGATTTATCACCGTTTTGGATTATAGGCTTAACGACATGATTTTATAATTTTTCTCAAGTTTATAAATCTATTGGAAAGTGTTTCAAAACGTGTTTAAAAAAATCAAAAATCTCAAGTTTATATCTTTTCAAACATGCACGATACACACTTTTTGTTTCTATTGCAAAACAAGTTAAAATTGAGAATTTATTGTATCCATGGTTTATTGATTTTATCACATTATCACAAGATCTCAATACTTGTTCATGTTCAAAATCATGCTTTTACATATCGTATTTTTCATGTTTTTGTAAAACAATTGAGTTTTAACAATTGGAAAAAGCAATTTGAAAAATTTCTTCGTTTACATGTTTATCTTTATATATACAAACATTTCCCAATTTTTACTAATTTTGGAGTTATTTTGTTATTTTCAATTGAGTTTACAAAAGAAGTTTTCAGCAGTTTTTAGAAACTGTTTATTTGTGTTCAAATAATTATTTCTCACAAATGGTAAGCGATATTTTAGAAATTCTTTTTGTAACATATTTATATATATCTTTATAACCTTTCCTAAATATTTCATAATATTTGGAGTTTATTTACTATGTCAAATTGATTTTACAATGTCAAGCATTTTAGCAGTTTTTCAGAATCTGAAATATCTGCCCTAAAACAATTATGTATCACAAATGGGAAGTGATATTTTAGAAATTATTTCTCTAACATGTTCATATATATGTTTAGAAGCTTCTCTCAAAATTTTATGATTTTGGATTTGATTTACTATTTTTAATTGATTTTACAAAACTAGATATATAAATTTCCAGAATGCTGGATTTTGGGGTATTTTGGTCTTTTCAGCCTATAACGGCTAGTAACGGCTAGTTTTATTTTTGAGCATTTTTGCTAGGATTTTCTTGGGTTTTAGGCTTTGTCTCTTCATCCTATATATACCCCATGCCCTCATTTATTTCAGTAATAATCAAGAAGGTTTTAAACACGTTTTTGAAGAGTTTAAGTGTTTGTTTAGTTTGTTTGGAAGTTTAGTTTGTGAAGAAACTTTCACAAGAACTTGAGGAGATCATCCTTTGGTGTTTGAGCATTCAACTCTTCTCCTTCTCTCTTGTCATCTAGAGAAGTTTTTCTAAACTCATATCTAGCGATTTATATGTTTGATTTTCATTTCCATAAGCTAGAATTTATTTGAGTTTAGTTTTGATTATTTCTCTTTGTCTACACACACAACCATTGAGCTTATAGTATTTGCATACATTGTATAATTTGAGTTGTGGGTAGTGTGACTTAGAGAGTGAGCTACATTGAGTTCTCATCCATTGTAGAGAACAAAATTTATATTTGCGAGCTTATTGTGAGGACTCACATTGTAATACACAAGGACACCGAGAGAAGTGTGCGGTGAGAGACGGGGTTGTCCCAAGAGGAGTGGCGTCGGTAGTAAAGCCTAGGGAGAGGTAGTAAATCCGAGCACTTGAGGGAAATACGGGCTTGAGACCGACACTTAGAGGGTGAGGTTGTGTGATTGCAATTGTGAGAGATTGTAAAAATTTCGGTGAGCTAGAAAATCGAATGTGTAGATGTTGTAAACGTTATTCGGGTGAGCGTAGAAAACCCGGTTGTGATAGTGGAGATCTCCTCGAGGCGAGGAGCGGAGACGAGGTCGGGGACCGAACTCCGTGATCATATCGCTTGTTTGTGTTTGCTTGGCGTTCATTTCTATTTGTGCTTATTGCCTATTTCGCCAATTTTTATTGATCATTTCATCCACTATTTTGTTTAGTATTGCTTACATATCCTTGCATATAATCTTATTGAATATCATTCTTGCTAGGATATAATTTGTTAATTAGAATTAATTGGCATTAATTCGGATTAGATTAGCATATTGCCCTATTCACCCCCCTCTAGGGCAATTTCAATTGGTATCAAAGCTTGGTGCTCTTTGATTAGAGGCTTAACAACCTAGAGTCAAAGATCCAAGTTAGTATATTGCTAATCTAGTTTTGTGATTTTTATATCTTGCTTGCATAATATATTTATAATGGATATGCGTTGTGCACCTTCTTTAGGCTATGATCCACATGTTGCTCCTTTGTTTAATGATTTTTCTTATGCACAATGGATGTTTAGATTCAAATTATTTGCTAGATCTAAACATATAGATATATGGGAAATCATTGAATGTGCATATGTTGTGCCCAACTTGGATAAATCTAAATGGAGCACAAATGATAAAAGATTATTTATTATGAACAAGATTTTGTTAGATTTTTTGCTTAAAGCTTTTGATCATTCTATTTCTAACAAACTTGCTCATTTTGATAGTGCTTACAAATTATGGAAATTTATAGAAGCACATCAAGGTGACTTGGAGAAGATTCGATGCGCATTGGCGGAATCGACTTCAAGCAAGGTTAGAGCATCATCATCATCATCATGCACACGGCCACTAGGCGATAGCCCTAGTGAGGTATGCGAGTCCGATATCGATGATGAACTTTCTATTGATGAACTCGCTCGTGGATATGAAAAATTAATGCATAACTATAAGAAGTTGTAACTTAATTTTATTGACCTAAAAAGCAAGCATGTAGAATTGAAATCCGATCATGAATTGCTAGCATCTAAGTTTGATACTATTTCCAAAGAGAATGTGATCCTTAAAGAGAATAATGAAAAACTAAAATTGGATCATATTGCTTTAAACACTAAGATTGCTAGCATATCTCATGAAAAGGATAATGCCATGCTAGAAGTAGAAAATATTAAAAATAAACTTAAAAATCATGTTTGTTCTACTTCTATTGTCAATGCTAGTGTGCAAAATGATGAGTTGAATATTGTGAAAAATCATATTTCTTCTTTAGATTCAACTCTAAATAAATGCATTGATAATCATAAGAAACTTATGAATTTGTGTGCTAAGTCTCATACTACAACTTCAAAATCATCTACACACTATGCACATATTTATAGCAAAGTTTACAAATGCTCCACTTGCGGCCGAAAAGGCCATATTGCTAAATTTTGTTATAATGCACAAAAATCCAAAAAGCCTAATCCATTTTGTGCATCCCATCAAGCTTCATCACAACATACACACATGCATGCATCCAATGTTCATCATAAGCTTAGTCGTGTGTATAAATGTGATATATGTGGTCATTTTGGACATTTGGCAAAATTTTATTTTGGTTTGAAAAGGGTTTCACATTTGTCAAATGTTGTTAGAAGACCACAAAAGTTTAAGTGTGATGTTTGTGGTAGGTTTGGATATCTTGCACAATTTTGTTTTGATTTACAAAAAGTTTCTAAATTGCAAAATGTTCTAAAAAGACCACTTTTGTTTGATGATGTTTCTCATTTGCAAAAAGCTTTTAAAAGACTATCCATGTTTGCAAATGATTCACGTGCACAAGCCAAAGGTCAATATATACAAATGCGCCTCTTTCATTGCACACATTACAATCAGAAGGGTCATTTGAGTGATTATTGCTATGACCGGATACGTGCACCATATACGCCCAAAAGGGATCGTAACTCTAGGGCATTGAGCTTAAAAGATAGGGGTCATGTCCCTAAACAATCCGGCGTCAAAAATATTTGGGTGCCCAAACATATTTGATTTTTAAACCAAAATTTTTAGTGTCTTTTATTTTTTATTTCTTGGTTTTGAAAAACGTGCTTTGAAAATTTTTTTTAAAAAATAAAAACGTATTTTTTTGTCAATTCCTTTGTTTTCATTTATTAATTTTGGTTTTACATGAGAGGTTTATGTTTGAACAACCCGGGTTTATTGGGTGTTTATTTCCCAAATCATGTTTACCGGGCGCTAAAAGTTTATATGGGTTGAAATTAGTTTCAAGAGCTCGATGTGCTCACCTCTCTTGCTTTTTATTAAAATATATATATATATATGATCTATTTTTGGATTTTTAAAACCATAGTTCATGATTATTATATGTCTTGAAGGATTGGTGTTGAACTATGTAGTTTTTGGTATGATCAATGTACTTGTACTATTGAATTTATTATAAAACACCTTTATGATGATATTTACATGTTTGAGCTTATGGATCATCATTCTTGTGCTTTATAATGTATTCCTTGTGTGGTTTGATCAAATTCACAAAGAATATGTCTTTTATTGATCAAACATCATTTTTGAGCATACCTTATTTTTAGCAACCTCCCGGATGTATTGTTTATGTTTACTGTGTATTCACATGGGTTGAAACAATCTTATTTGTTCTCTTGTCGAATGTACTCCAAGTTTATTACCGTTTGTTTTATCCTAAGCATATTTCCTTTTGATCCTTGTGGATAAAACACATAATAGTTCGACATTATTTTTGGCATGTTTCCCTTGCCAAGAGATTGTTTTATAAGAAGTGATTTGAGTATTCTTATTTAAATATTTGCTTGATTTGAGTACCTCTCTTGACTTATTGTCAAATATGGCAAATTTTTATTATTTTTGGTTTTGTGATTTAAATTGTGATTTATGATTTCATTTGAGTGATTTGTTTTCATTTGAAAACTTTTTGCATGATTCTCATGTTTTACTTTCTTTTGATTTCATAAATCTACTTTCACATGATTTTGTGTATTGAGACACACTTTTACATATTGATATATCCATGTGTGTTCTCATAGTCTTGTTGTATGTGAGTGATATTTAGTATGTTTACTCACATATATATGTTTGCCATGGTCATCCATTGCATATGTTATATGGCATTTTGATAGGGGGAGCAATCCCTATTAATATTTTTATTTTATACTCACCGTGCTTATAGGAAGGGGGAGCCTTCGCTCTCTTCATTCTTTTATTTTTCCCCACTTTTTGATGTTGCCAAAGGGGGAGAAAAATTATGAGTATATTCATGTTTAAGAGTATTGTGAGTATATTCATGTTTAAGAGTATTGTATCTTATTGCATATTTTATATATACTCTTTGTGTAAATTATTTGTCATCATCAAAAAGGGGGAGATTGTTAGTTCCTTGGTTTTGATGATGTTCTAACAAACAATTTATAACTAATCTTGTTTGTCTAGTGTTTGTGTTTTCATGTTTATTCTAGGCAAACAATGTATTGGAGGTTGGATGGACTTGCGCCTACACGATCATATCCATTGGAGGATGGGAGGAATAGTGGAGTGAAGCAATGCAATTCAAGTCAAGATTTAAGATCAAGCTTCATCCGTAGCCAAGACAAGCTTATTGTAAATCTCAAGTTTGGGTACATTAGTTTAGGTTTATACTTGTGTGTTTATACTTAGAGCTCAAGATTTATACACACACACATTTATTTTGATTTATCACCGTTTTGGATTATAGGCTTAACGACATGATTTTATAACTTTTCTCAAGTTTATAAATCCATTGGAAAGTGTTTCAAAACGTGTTTAAAAAAAAATAAAAAAATCTCAAGTTTATATCTTTTCAAACATGCACGAACATGCACGATACACACTTTTTGTTTCTATTGCAAAACAAGTTAAAATTGAGAATTTATTGTATCCATGGTTTATTGATTTTATTACATTAATTTATATCTTATATAAAGTCCATAAACCAAATCACAAGATCTCAATACTTGTTCATGTTCAAAATCATGCTTTTCACATATCATTATTTTTCATGTTTTTGTAAAACAATTGAGTTTTAACAATTGGAAAAAGCAATTTGAAAAATTTCTTCGTTTACATGTTTATCTTTATATATACAAACATTTTCCCAATTTTACTTATTTTGGAGTTGTTTTGTTATTTTCAATTGAGTTTACAAAAGAAGTTTTCAGCAGTTTTTAGAAACTGTTTATTTGTGTTCAAATAATTATTTCTCACAAATGGTAAGCGATATTTTAGAAATTATTTTTGTAACATGTTTATATATATCTTTATAACCTTCCCTAAATATTTCATAATATTTGGAGTTGATTTACTATGTCAAATTGATTTTACAATGTCAAGCATTTTAGCAGTTTTTCAGAATCTAAAATATCGTCTGAAACAATTATTTATCACAAATGGGAAGTGATATTTTAGAAATTCTTTCTCTAACATGTTCATATATATGTTTAGAAACTTCTCTCATCATGATTTTTGGAGTTGATTTACTATTTTTAATTGATTTTACAAAACTAGATATACAAAATTCCAGAATGCTGGATTTTGGGGTATTTTGGTCTTTTCAGCCTATAACGGCTAGTAACGGCTAGCTTTTATTTTTGAGCATTTTTGCTAGGATTTTTTTGAGTTTTAGGCTTTGTCTCTTCATCCTATATATACCCCATGCCCTCATTTATTTCAGTAATAATCAAGAAGGTTTTAAATACATTTTTGAAGAGTTTAAGTATTTGTTTAGTTTGTTTGGAAGTTTAGTTTGTGAAGAAACTTTCACAAGAGCTTGAGGAGATCATCCTTTGGTGTTTGAGCATTCAACTCTTCTCCTTCTCTCTTGTCATCTAGAGAAGTTTTTCTAAACTCATATCTAGCGATTTATATGTTTGATTTTCATTTCCATAAGCTAGAATTTATTTGAGTTTAGTTTTGATTATTTCTCTTTGTCTACACACACAACCATTGAGCTTATAGTATTTGCATACATTGTATAATTTGAGTTGTGGGTAGTGTGACTTAGAGAGTGAGCTACATTGAGTTATCATCCATTGTAGAGAACAAAATTTATATTTGCGAGCTTATTGTGAGGACTCACATTGTAATACACAAGGACACCGAGAGAAGTGTGCGGTGAGAGACGGGGTTGTCCCAAGAGGAGTGGCGTCGGTAGTAAAGCCTAGGGAGAGGTAGTAAATCCGAGCACTTGAGGGAAATACGGGCTTGAGACCGACACTTAGAGGGTGAGGTTGTGTGATTGCAATTGTGAGAGATTGTAAAATTTTCGGTGAGCTAGAAAATCGAATGTGTAGATGTTGTAAACGTTATTCGGGTGAGCGTAGAAAACCCGGTTGTGATAGTGGAGATCTCCTCGAGGCGAGGAGCGGAGACGTAGGTCGTGGGGACCGAACTCCGTAATCATATCGTTTGTTTGTGTTTGCTTGGTGTTCATTTCCATTTGTGCTTATTGCCTATTTCGCCAATTTTTATTGATCATTTCATCCACTATTTTGTTTAGTATTGCTTACATACCCTTGCATATAATCTTATTGAATATCATTCTTGCTAGGATATAATTTGTTAATTAGTTTTAATTGGCATTAATTCGGATTAGATTAGCATATTTCCCTATTCACCCCCCTCTAGGGCAATTTCAATAAACCCATTTACTGCCAATAAGAGAGATCCCAGGAGGACAGGGAACAACATCCCAGGTACGAGTTTGCTGAAAGGCTTGAAGTTCCTCAGCTATAGCCTGTCGTCACTCTAGAATTTGAACTACCTCTTGAAAGGATTTTGGTTCAACGGTAGTATGAATGGCAGCAAGAAAATTATGAAAAATAGGTGAATAGGAAGTAACAGAAGCATACCGGAGAGGCATGACATGTGGGCGTTTGCCTCGACGAAGAGCAAGAGGAACTTCAGGCGGGGAAGATGCTGGCGTAGGTGTGTGGAGATCAACAGTATGTTCTGGAGTGAGAGCTGTGTCCATGAAATAGGGATCAGATGGTGTAAGAGAAGGCTCGGGTGAGGAAGAGTCAACAGAAGGAGAGGGAGAGATGTCAGGGAGATCTCGAAAGGAAAACTGAGGTGAAGAAGTGGATGATGCAGCTGATGGGGAAGCATGATCAGTAGAGTGGAGGAAATTAAAGTCATCAGAAGCAGAATAATATGGAGAATCCTCTTCGAACTGAACATGACGAGATATATGAACTCGACGAGTTGCTGGATAATAACAACGATAACCTCGATGTTCCGAACTAATTCCTAAATAGACATATGAAACAGCTCTGGGAGACAATTTATCACGTTCTTGAGATGGCAGAAGAATAAAACATCGACAACCAAAAATGCAGACTAGATCATAACGAGGAGGATGAGTATAAACACGACTATAAGGAGTAGCACCAGAAAGAGAGCTAGATGGGGTGATATTAATGGCATGAGTCGCGGTGAGAATGGCCTCAGCCCAGAAACGACGAGGAACAGTGTAAGAAATGAGCATGGATCGAGCAGTATCAAGGATATGATGATGTTTGCGTTCAGCAACACCATTTTGCTCATGAGTGTAGGGACATGACTGTTGAAAGATAGTCCCATGAGAGGACATGATAGAGCGCATGGTAGAGGATAGGTACTCTTTGGCACCATCAGAATGGAAAACTTTATTACGAGATTATCATTGAGTGAAAATCATAGCAGTGAAGGCTTGATAAGCAGTAAGCACGTCAGAGTGATTCTTAAGAAGGTAAACCCATATAAAACGAGAGAAATCGTCGATAAAACTAACATAATATAAGTAGCCAGATGAAGAAGGCAAAGGAGCTGGCCCCCAAATATCAGAATGTACTAAATCAAATAAGGAAGTGGATTCAGATGTACTCATTTTAAATGGTAAAGCAGTGAATTTAGCCAATTGGCAACCAGTGCATGACTCAATACTAGAACTAGATGATAGAGGACCAAGTACCCCAGACTGAATAAGACTCTCCAGCCTTTTATTAGACACATGACCAAGTCGTCTATGCCACAAATTGGTAGGAAGCGAGGTAGAGGGTTTTGATGAACGAACAGAAGCAACAAGAGAACGTGGACGTATGGACTCTGAAAGATGAAGATATTCCAGAAAATACAGCTTGTGTCTCCTACGACCCACTCCAACCGTCTTGCCCGTCTGTGGATCCTGCACAATATAAGTATCAGAAGAAAATGAGACAAAAAGGCCAGCTATACATAAAGAGCTAATAGAAATTAAATTCAAGCACAGCTGAGGAGCCACATAGACGGGACCCAGTGTTAAATGACCAGATGGATCATTTTATAGAGTAATAGAGCCATACTGAGTAATGGACAATAGTTGTCCAGCAGCTATGTAGATGGGGGGAAGAGAAGATGAAGTGAAGATAGATGATAAAAGTGAGGCATTACAAGTCATATGAAAGGAACAGCCAGAGTCAAAAATCCAGAGATCATTCATACCAGAGACCGAAGGATTAGCTGAAGAACCAGCAAAATACATACCAGAGATTTGTGAGGCAGATGTGGAGATGATATGCTGAAAAACATCAAGTTGACGGTGAAGACTTTCAATAGCTTGAATAGTAGAGTCTGAAGTAGTAGAAGGTATAGCATTGGCCAGCAATCCTGGTGTTCGAGAGGGTTGAGACTGAGGGGGTCGCCGTCCATGACCAGTACCTGAGGAACGTAACTCAGGATGAAGCTTGAAGCATGTCTCAATGCGGTGTCCTTCCTTCTTGCAATATTTGCAAGAGAGCTTAGATCGAGCCTGTGGAGATGGAGCATATGGAGAAGTATGATTTATAACAGGAGCAGTGATAGGTATAGACAGAGCAGTCTTGAGAGAAGAGATAGGAGTGTCTGTTGACAAATTGAGTCGTGCAGTCTGCTGCCAGGTCTCATAAGCATTGAGAGCTCCCATAGCTGAGGCCAAAGTCGGAAATTGAGGCTGATGAAGTAGTTGATCAGCCATAGTTGAATATTCAGGAAGGGACTGAAACAGTTGATGCACCTCACGCCGTTCGTACCAAGCTAACCAGTCTTCATATATGGAATTACGTCCAGGAAGCATGGAGCGTAATTCTGTCCAAAAACCTTATATTTGTCCAAAATGGGACTGCAGAGAGGAACTACCTTTACGTTGTAGAGCAATGCATTGCAAAAGATATGCCTCCCGTGCACCCGAACACTCAGTGCAATGCTCAGTGAGGCGATTCCACATGGCCCGAGCAGAGGGAAGCAAACCAATCTCGACAGTGAGACCAAAGCCAACACAGCGAGTGAGATAATCCATGACACGAAATTCCTGCAATTGCCAGTCTGAACTCTCCTTGACATAGAGAGCACGAGCGGTCTGAAGATCGACATCACTACTGCCAGAGGCAGTAGTACTGGATGAAGCAACAGTACTGATGGACGGTGAAACTGGTCCCGTACTGGTGAGATGATCAAGCAACCCAGAGCCACGCAAGATATTAGTGACAATAGTGGACCACCCTGCCCAGTCACTTTGATCATTGAGGGGCAAAGGTGGTTTGGGAATCTTCTCTGAAGGAGCCATAACAGCAATGTTGAGATGTTGAGACGTTCAGACGTCGAGACGGCGATGCCGCTAACTTGAGACCGAGAGACGGTTTGTTTTGCGCAGCGAAAAATTTCGGCAGCACCTCCGGTGCACAAAGGGCACAACAAGAGAGCTAGATCACAATAAGAATTCTCGTCTCACTAAGAAAATAAGAATCTGAAGCTAATATCTCAACAAAATGGGATATTAGCTCTTTCTCTCATCAGTTCTAGGACTGACCTGTCGAGGGAACCTAAAATGTTATTACAAATCAGCAAGGCAGAGATATTGCAAAAGAACGCAGAAGCATAAAAAAATTTATTGTAAGGAAAATAACTCTATCTCTGATACCATGTTAAAGTAAGAGAGAGAGAGAGAGAGAGAGAGAGAGAGAGAGAGAGAGAATCTTGGATAAATTTTCCTTAAATTGAATGTTGAGTGTGCACATATATTTATACAAGTAGAGGAGGGTGAGGTGTGTTCTCACAACCAATGTAGGACTAAAAACCCACTACTAACACTATTATAAACACTATTATCAACAAGGGAAATGATAATGACTTATCGTGGGTGTTTTCTTTAGTAAGAATATATAGTACAATAGAGAGGATTCCGGTAGAACCTTTATATCAAGATTGCTCATGTCCCCAAGCTTAAGATCTTCATCCCTGTCAAAAGAATTCCATAAAGACAGTTCAATTTGTAGTGTGACTTTATACTATATGTTTCAAAGACATGTATGGGTTGTTTGGTTCCTTGCAACTGTAACTATAATGTTGTCCAGAACTAGATTCTCTCCAATTAGGATGAATTGAAGAGTATCCAATTACCCTAATCCTCAATCGTCCAATCTAATTTCAAGGTATAAGATAAGGCCACGGATTTTCATTATCATCTTAAAAACCACTATTTCCTTGAAAGCCACTATTGTATCTATTGGAAATCCTACATGGCTTTATCTTATCCCTTGAAAATTTAATGGATGGTACGGATTTGGGTAATTGGACCCTCTTCAATTACCATAGAATTGGAGTTGTAAATTAAAGTCCATAACAGCCAAAAAGTGTGAGAACTGTCTCCAAATTGTGTCCAACTGGAGGGCAATTGCAAATGCATTATTGGTTGTATTGAAACAAAAAACTGCAACAAACCCGAAATGACAACTGCAATTGCAATCGCTACAGTTGTGTGAACCAAAAAACCCCATAGTCAAATACTATCAAATATCCCAATAAGCCTGTAAAGTGTACAAGAAAAAATAATTATACTGCTAACTTGAACTATATAGATCATTAACTATCTTTCTGCAGTTACCAGTTAGGTTGCATGAACATTGCGAAACTTGAGCGTGCCACACCAGCTGCCTCCTCCAAGCTAGGTGCCTAGAAGCAAAATTAAAAGGCAGAAGAAACTATAAGCGGTATAATCTAGTTTAGCAGATAAGGTATGGAAAGAAAGAAGAAGCAATGACTAAGAGAGGTATCTTCTATTAATACAGCTATGAACTATTTCAGTGAACAATGTATGTTGAGGTTATATAGCATGAATCTCAAAGCAAAATCAATGGACAGAAAGTTAGGGGACGAGAGCTCCTATCCACTTAAGTTTATTCTAGCTTTACTCTAAATGTGTGTTGTGTATAGTAAAACTAGAATAAACTTAGTGGATTGAGAGCTACTATTATATCCATTGGATTTGATTTGAGATTCATGTAGATGTGTTCCACACACCACCACGAATCTCAAAGTAAAATCAAGGATAAATGTGTTGGTGGACAAAGCCCTTAGTCCACTTTAAGTTTATTCTAAGGGAGTGAGGGAGATACTTTAGTTTATAATCACAGGCAAAACATTTAACAACTACAAAACTCAGTTTATTAGTAAACATAAGTTAAGTGCATTACTGCTAATGTTGATCTGTTCTTTGGAAGCAATGATCGTCAATGATTTTAACAATGTTGAGATGATGCTTCTGGTACTAGAATAGGAGAAGCAACAAGAAAAATATTTGAAGGAGTTTTTCATTTCAACTACAGAGCCACATGTTGTCAGTCACATACACATGCTATGGGAAAAATTCATTCAAACGTTAGATTCAGAAGAAGCCCTAGCCGAGAAGGCAAAAGAATAGATAGAAAAACCAATGCTAAGTACAAGGCGGATGCTGATCGATGCAGGAGAAGAAAATTATTTATCGAGGAAGCTACCATTCAAGCAAATACAAGCTCGGGTTCGAGCTTCTTTCAATAATGGGAGACTGATGTAGGATGTATAACGAACAAATTCATGAAGAGGGACTATCACAAACTAAATGCGGATACGCACACATTATTAACTTGCACACAAAGAAAGGACCATATCTCCTAATCCAGAAGGTGGATTCTGACATATTATATATGAAAATCGCCTATCTCGACGAGACGAAGTCAATCAACTTGGCAGATTTCCAGAATCCTATTAGCAGTACCCAGTTTTGACTGAAATCTGAAAATAATCAACTTTGAGTTTATTTTTAGTAATAAAATTAGAGTCAATTTAGATTAGGAAATCAATTTTGATTCAATTTGGATTGAGTTGTTTCCTTTATTATATGGAGTCTTTTCGTAGTTTTAAATTATTTCTTTCTTTTAGGAATTATGTTCTTATTAGTGGTAGGCTTTGTTTTTCTATTTAAGAAGAAGGATTGTAAACCTCATTGTTTATCAGTAAAAAAAATTATTATATTTTCTTCACGTATTCGAAGTTCTTCGTGGATTCAGAGATCGTTTTTTATGGATTCAAAGAGCACACCTTGATGGATTTCGAGGTTTATCACTTTCGCGCTGCGTTATCTGTTCATTATACAATCAAAAAATTGGTGTTTACATATTATAATCCGAGGTTCTCAATTTTTTTTTCTCGTATAACTGTTTAGCTCACCCTTGATGTCTGGCTTAGTAGTAAAAGTTGGGATTGGGTTATGAGACAGATTCAAGTCTAGGCTATATGATGTTTCCTCGAAAAAACAACTATTTGTGAAGAAATTCCAAAAAGGCTAAAATAAGTCATGTTACTACTCCTATATGCAACAAATTGAGTACTATACTCACAAACACATGACAATCACACAGAAAGTAACAATGACTTAATGAATCAGAGGAATAGCAGGCTAAGATAATAGCAGTAGCATATAAAATATATTACAATCAGAATTTATTACAGAGAAAACTTAGTGATCTTAGAGCAGGACAAAGGAATTAGATGACAATGAGCTAAAGAAAAACGATGAAAACAGGAAATGGTACAACAGAAGAATCACTATAAAGAGAGACATTTCGCTAACAAACCAAGAGGAGGTTCCTTGAATCTTGCAGAGGGAGCATCAACTCCTTTGAGTTATCAGGTCAATGTGGAGAAATGAAATTATGTGACATACCCTGACACAATGTGGAGTTGCACGAAGTCGGCCTCCTGAAATGATTTCAAACGTATCACCAATTTGGTATGCCAATTCATCCTCTCCGAAGACAACCTAACATATCAAAATGAAAACCAGCATTGCACACAAGAAAGCCTGTCATTTTGGAACAGAAAAGAAATATGGGATGAGAAAAAAACCAGAATATTAGATATCTGAGAATACGATATGGTCAGAAAACTTGAAACATCCTTACACATAAGCACATGCCTACAATTTAAACAAAAACAATAATCTCCGTGGAAGCATGTCCAGAGGGAAATTATAAAGCAATTATCCACTGTAAAGAATAATCAACGAAACAATCATCTCCGTGGGAGCACGTCCATAGGGAAATTATAAACAATTATCCACTGTAAAGAAAATGAATTTGTCACACAGTTAGAAGTGGGACTCTAGATACAAGCCATCATTGACAAATATTTTTTAGATGTTTGAAATGTCTCTAAATGGAAGCCCATTCATAATTAAATTGAGGGAAAAAGATTCTGACTGGAAACATGCGTCATAAAGGGAAAATTTGTTTGCCATGGTAACTAAGGTCAAACTTTGACGATTATAGAGATTTACCTCTATGTATCGGAAGATAACAGTCTGCATTTCAACACTCGAATGTATCTTTTCATCATTTCAATGCATGTTAAGGTTGTAATTTCTCAAAGTAATCAATAATTTCATATTCCAGAGACTAAATAAATCAACACAGCTACATGCATCAATTCAGAACAGTTTACAAATTCAATTTCTTGATGACGGATTTTTTTAATGATGGTTGACATGCAAACCAACAAAACCACAATGCAAAAACTACTAACTCTGGTGATAAGTAATACAGGACGAATAAGAGGAAGACAAGAACTTTTGACAAAGATGACTAGGGCTTTAGCATTTGAGGATATACTAAGGATGTAAATGTATTCATAAACACAAGACCCCGAGTTTAAGAAACATGTGAATCAACCACGTGTGCTGTTTGAATATGCGTGAAGACTTAGATAAAATTTGCATACTTAATAGAATCGAGTTTGAATATCTTTCCCTTATTCCACTCAAATATAAACACGAATTTGAATTCCAATCTAACTGAATCTGAATAATACACAGAATTGGATTCAATTTGTTTCCACCCTACCTCTAACCATGCCACATTCTAATCCTAAGAGATCAGACATAGTATTAGTGGCAGGTGTCCATAGGGCTCGAACACAAGACCTAGGGTTTCAGAAACATGTGAATCAACCAAGTATCCTATTCGTGAACACTTAGCCAACAGCGGCGTACTTAATCGAATCGAATTTGAATATATTTTCAATATTCGACTTGAATTCGAACACGAATTAGAATTCGCCAAATCTAACCTAACTCAAATGCGAATGCTACAGTATTCAATTCGGCTCGTTTCCACCCATACCTCTAACCATGCCACATTCTAATCCTAAGAGATCAAACATAGTTGCAGGTGTCCATTTCAGCTCAGCTGGAGCGCGAGATCAAACCCTAAGCCCATATCCACTTCTGATTTGATTGGAGAGGGGTACCTGATAAAACTTTAAAAAAAAAAAGCCCAGCTACCCAACAATATGTATTTTGCATGTGCAGGCAAGCCTCTTTTCACACTACGCACAAAACATAGCCTTTTCCTGTTAAACATTTGACAGGCAAGTAACAGTCTTATTATGATAGCAAACAATTGTAACTTAATTCTTAAATAATCCGATGCTTGCACCTGAGCCGGATGACCACATTATCAGCACCATTGAACTGGGTACAGGAAATATCTGTTGCGCGCAGCGGGCGGCGCAACAAGAGAGAGAGAGAGAGATCACAACTGTGCTCGTGTGGGGGCCACAACCACGAGACGCCGCCCACGAACAAGAGATCGTGGGGCTCGTGGGGGCCATCACGAACGCGTTTTCGTACGCGTTTTTGACGCGTTTTCGAGGGGACGCGTTTTGACCTTTTAACACGTTTTTTTTTCCTCCGAACGAACTGTATAAATAGGGGTGTAGCTGAGGCCGAAAGTAGAGAGAAAACATAGGGCTTTGAGCATCCGTTTGAGAGAGAATTTATGAGAGATTAGAGAGTTTGTTTGAGGATTTTATTGGTGAGATCTTGTATGATTGTAAACTCTATTTGTTTTCTCTTTCTCTCAAGTAGTAAAATCTCCCCCCTCCTTGCCCCATAGATGTAGGCAACTTGCTGAACCACGTAAATTCGTTTGTCTTGCTGTTGAAATTTGAAATAGCTTGTTAGGTTCCCTTGATTCAGTCCTAGAACTGAAGAGAGGAAGAGTGTATATCTCACTTTGTTGTGATATTCACTGTCAATTCTTGTTTCCTTAGTGAAACGGGGATTTAGTTGTGATCTCTCTCTCTCTCTTGTTGCGCCGCTCGTTAAATATAGGAATAGACCCCTTTTTTGTTTAGTCCCACATCGGATAGAGTAGAAGAATGAGATCACTCCTCTTGTATATATAGACCGCAATACCAATGAATAGTATTGCTCTTTTTCCCTTGATTTGCTCTACCTCTAACATGGTATTAGAGTATAGTGTCTACAACAACATTCTTATAGCCTTCATTTCTTGAAATCGTCTCATGACATCTTCCTCATCAATATCACAAAATATTTCGATATAAGGCACTAAACAACCATTCATATACTCATCTCTCATTCTATTTTGAAGGTCATTCTTAATGATTTTCATTGCTGAAAATATTTTTTTCAACCCTTGCCCTTAGTGCCAATTTCACTACTTGTACACTGAAGTATATAAAGTATTAATTCTCCATTTTAACCAACTTGTTACACGTGACGTGGAGGTCTTATATCTTATGCAATTGTCACATTTTATTTGGTTGCTTCATGTTGAAGGGTTTCACTCTATTTCTTTTTTAGTTCATAACAAATCTTAAAAGTTTCCTTTACAAGAAAAAAAAGGAATTAGCGTAGGATGACATTGTCGGCTAGCGAGACCTCCACAATTATTACAAGCATATTCTATTTGGTTGCTTCATGTCGAAGGATTTTAACTCCACGTCCTTTTTAGTTCATACCAAATTTCAAAAATTTCCTTTATAATAAAATATTGACATAGGATGACCTCACCGCCTAGCAAGACCTCCTTAGTTCCTGCATGGACGAAGAGATCTCTTCAGTGTTATGATCACACAAGGATTGGTGGTTAAATCATCTAATTTTGAATTTGAAAATACCACGCGCCTTATAGAAATGAAAAGGAGAAATTTTTTAAACCGACCCTTTTCAAAAGTTTATCAGCAAAAACGACCCATTAAAAAAAATCACCAGAATCGACCGTCGCGGTCGGTTTCTTGAATTAATTGCGGGACTACTAGTCCGTGCAATTAAACGACTAACGACCATTAGTCACGATTATCTTTGGACTAATGGTCGTTAGTCGTTCTAATTGCACGGGACTAGTAGTCCCGCATTTAATTGCACGGGACTAGTAGTCCCGTGTAATTAATCTCAGCAAAATCGATCGAACGGTCGATTTTGCTGATTTTGTTTTTAGATGGTCGTTTTTGCCTATTTTTTTCTCAAAATGGTCGGCTTAAAAAATTTCTCCAAATGAAAAAGATTATCAGGGCGTTGTTTGTAATTTTCAGATTTGGGAAGTTCTTTGTAATTTTCACATTTTTAAGGGTTGTTTGTAGGTTTTAAATTTTTCAGAGGGTTGTTTGTATATTATTTATCAGGTAATATCAGTCTATTACTGTAAGACATATATTATAAGTCATTGTCATAGCCATGTGTATATGCTCATATTCATAAAAAATGAAGTATTTGAAAAAAAAGAATACACGGAGCAACATGTCAAAAGAAAAAATAATTCCATTGCAATCCAATTTAGGAGCACGAGTATAACCAAAGAAAAACCAATAGAGACCAAAATAATTAGATAGAAACCAAAGAAATCAAATCCACCCATACGAGCATGAGCATAACTTTTGTATACATATACATATATATATGTATATATATATATGTATGTATATATATATATGTATATATATATATATATATATATATATATATATATATATATATATATATATATATATATATATATATATATATATATATATATATATATATATATGTATGTATGTATACATATACATATATATATATGTATGTATGTATACATATACATATATATATATATATGTATGTATGTACATATATATATGTATATATATATATATATATATATATATATATATATATATATATATATATATATATATATATATATATATATATATATATATATATATATAAGGCTCCTATAAACTTAAGTTGATAGGAGGAGTGTCCACCAACTTTTATATCCATTGATCTTGCCTTGAGATGCGTGAAATCAAGATGCACACAAATCTCAAAGTGGGCTTTATATCTTTTACGGATCCCAAGACAACATCAATGGATAGAAAAGTTGGTGAATGACTATTTTCTATCAACTTAAGTTTATAGGAGTCTTGCTATATATATATATATATATATGGAAAAATGTTCAGAAGGTGCCACCTTAGATTCAATCTAAGGAATCGCCTATTGATTATTGAATTAGACCATTCCAATTGATGATCTGCTCCATTCATCGTGATCTAAATGTCTCAAAACATCTATAAAACAAAAGGCATGATGATTAAATATTTCTAACACATATTTTTTATTGTCTCTTTAGTAATATTGTCGTAAAACCGTTAATTTTACAATCACTTGATGCATGAGTAACTACAACCCAATATGACTAATTTTTATTTGTATACAATCTAAAACATATATATCAAAATGAATGGAGTGGATCGAGTAATTTGATAGCATATAATATGGTTTTGAAGGTGCTACCTTAGATTGAATCTAAGGTGATTTTTGTTTTTGACATCCAAGTTTGAATGAAATGACTGCTTGCATTTTTTATTGTTTGTAACTAAAGATTTGTATTGTATGTGACTAAAGGCAAATAACGAAACTATTAACGTGCTTATGCGATTTGTTTCATACAATGCTCAAGGTATTTGATGAAAAGTCCAAGTTGAGGCGCAGCTAATAACAAATTCAACAAAGCTTGTAAAAGAGAAAAAAACGAATCAAGTTTGGATGTTAAAGTCTCACAATTTTTATGCTTTAGCACGTTGTAGAGTGATTCTGCAAACAAATACTTCCAAAAGATCCCATACAACCCAAAAAAGAATCATAAAAAATGTCATTCAACTTTGCACCCACGAAAAATAACTTTGTAAACTTACATTTGCTGAAGAATTTGCAACTGAGTATGCGCCTTATTTGTTGTAGCAACTAGCAAAAACAAACCCTGTTCAAAAGCTCTGTCAAACACTAGTAACAACCAGAAGCAGAGAATCGGTGTGACGAGCTTGGAGCAGTGCATGGTGACGAAGTTTGCGCTGATGAAGTTTGAGCTGCGTGAAAGAGTTTGAACAGAGGTAGTTTGGACTTGAACATTAACGGCGGAGCACGAGAACTCGTTCGAACAGCGAGTATTTGATGGCGGAGCTCGAAAACTCCTTTGAACAGTGGGGCGTTGGTTTGTTTGGGGAGTCGTTGGGAGCTTCATGGTCGTCTTGGCTGCATAGTTAGAGAAGCGGCTAGGTAGCATAGTTATGGTTGTACTGTATAATTGTAAGTATAACTATTCACCAAAACCCCTTTTTGAAAAATATACAAATTCTCTATCCGCTTGACAAGACCAACACATTATATATTTGATATTTTTATTTGCAGGCTTGTTCACATGGTTTCAGTTCGATCATTCAACACTGTCTCTCTCTCTCTCTCTCTCTCAAATTGGTTATTCTTCTTTGAGTAAAATGATGGGAAGGAAATACCTAAATTTACTTAGGTGTGAAAAATAAGCAATATAAAATTAAGTAGAACCCTTAATTGTTAATTTACTATAAATCTTCTTGTCTTCCTTGATTGAAAAAGGAAGATTTGAGAAAAAGGAACGAGAGAGAGATAGCATGGGCGAGAGAGAGATCAAAACAGGGCAACGGAGAGAAAATTGAGAGAGATCGGCGAGGTGGGAGGGACCAAGAGAGAGATCAAAGAGTCGGAGATAGAGAGAGAAAGAGGGGAGAACAGAAGAGGGAAGGGGGAGAGAGAGGATGAGAGAGAGTAGCAGAAGAGAAAGCGGAGTGCGACGAGAGATCGTGCGGGCACACTTCGAAATTAACGGAGAAATATCCTCCGTTTTCTTTTCTGTTAGCTAGTTTTGCACAATTCGATCACACATCTACACGTTTTCTAAAGCAATCCAATGGATAAAAAGTTTGGTGTATTGAGGCCTTAATACACTTAAGTTTATAGAGCTTTACTATATATATATATATATATATATATATATATATATATATATATATATATATATATATATATATATATATATATATATAGGAATGATGTATATGAGGTGACTGCCATTTTGCTAAATGAGCTATCAAGAGATAGAGTGGTGAGGTCCACACCTTTGATGTGACTAGAATGTGGCCTCACCACATGGTTATCTCTTGGTATCTCATTTAAAGAAATGAGCCGCTATCTCATATATATATTATTTCCATATATATATATATATATATATATAGAGCAAGGCTCCTATGAACTTAAATTCATAATGAATAGTGGTGCACCAACTTTTCTAACCACTTATCTTGCTTTGGGATCCGTGAAAGATATAATGCCACTTTGAGATTTGTGCATCACAAATCTCAAGCAAGATGAATGGATAAAAAGTTGGTGCACCACTATTCATTATGAACTTAAGTTCATAGGAGCCTTACTCTATATATATATATATATATATATATATATATATATATATATATATATATAAAACAAACCATCAAGATTTTTATGGTTGTTTTGTGAAATCAACGCTATTGACAATATTAGCCCTTCTTTTTAACCATCTTCCTTTACCCCTCTTCTAATTTCTAAAAGCTCTCTTTTTAACCCCCAATCTTGTCCTTGTACTTTTTAAATATAAGTGTTAGATGTTTGATGCCACGAGCACTCATCTTATGTCACTAACACCTTTTAACTTATGACCTATTTGTGCAGGTCTAGTCACAAACCATTTAGGTCGTGGAGTGTCACATTCACGCTTCAACAATTTAAATAGTTGGATAATATTTTTTAATTAAAAAAATTATGTTAGTTTTTCTCTAATAATTTATTAATATATTTTCCAAGCAAAACAACCAAAGATTTTTGGTAGTTTTGTGAAAGTAACCCTAATATGAACCCTTCTTTTTAACAATCTTCTTCTACCCCTCTTCTAATAATTTCTAAAACTTCCTTTTTTTAACCCCATCTTCCTCCTCTCTTTTCATTTCTTGTCTCTCTCTCCTTCTTTTCTCCATTCATGGCCTTCATCGATTGGGGCCCACAACACAGCCCCAATGGCGGCCTCTCTTGCTTGTGCTATGGTAATATATTCAGCATATTCTAAAGAATAAAATAAAAAATAATAATAATATACAGCTAGGGTTATTTGCGTTCTTCATCAAGTGATCTCTAGTATAATAATCTATCTTGGGATAAATTAGAAAATTGGATTCTCTCTTTCCCATTCTGTTGGTTAATGTTAATTTATTCACGATAACGATGTATGCCAACCGATTTCTGGTATAATTGATCCTGCCAATGACATTGACAATTAAAAAACTGCATCTTTGAATCATTTATGCAAGATTTGTGGGGTTCTACCCAAATCTCACAAACCAAAGTCAATTGGTTAATCTAGAGAAATCATAAGTTGAAGTGCAAGCTTTGTTGTGTGCGCCATAATTCCCAACATCTTGTGATAGATTATAATATTGATCTTTCAAGAATTCATGTATCTGCAGCTTAATATTAATTTAGTCATGATAGCGATGTATGGCGAGTGATTTCTTGTATAATTGATCCTACCACTAACATTTACAATTAAAAAAATTGTATCTTTAACTCATTTATTTATGCAAGCTTTGATTTATGCCCTCAACTATTATTTCTTTATTGCAGCTGCTGCATACCATCAACAAGCTAAAAGGGTTCTCCTTCTGGTGAAAAACAAAGGGATTCCTCTTCTTCAGCCAAAAAAAAAATGTCCTTCAAGCAAGCAATTGCATATCGGAGCATCAAGCCCATTACTATCTCCTACACAGATCTTATGGTTTGCAACATCGCCCATGCCGTTACCTCATTGATTTCCTGACTAATACTTTCTTTTCTTTTTCTTAAATTTAATTTTAACTGGTGGGTTATATTGGTGCTAATCAGGACAAGGAAAGGGATT
This sequence comes from Asparagus setaceus, assembly GCA_012295165.1. NCBI lineage: Eukaryota > Viridiplantae > Streptophyta > Magnoliopsida > Asparagales > Asparagaceae > Asparagus > Asparagus setaceus. The sequence goes on from CM022707.1 coordinate 4,109,724, forward strand.
TGTCGGACAAGATCGAGGAAGCATTAGGTCCCAAGGGACTAGGCATCATTTTGATCTCAGATGTATATACTGACTTCCCTTTATCATAAAAATACTTGCTTACATCTTCTTTATGTTAAATGCCACACAGATTATGTGTTCAAATTGTTAGAGTGTTTCCATTTGTATGCTATGTCACTATGTGGCGCACACACTTTTACCGTCTTAACACATTAGCAACGATATGTGCTTGAAAAGAAATAATTGGAGGCTTCTCATGGTATATTTATGCGTGTGTTCATGCATGCGTGTCCACGTCCATTTGTAGATGTTAGATAGGATCTTACCGTTAGGATATAAGCTTGGATCCTACAGTAGGGAAAATATATATCGTGCAACCCAACCAAGGTCAGAGGTCTGAAATTAGATGCTTCAATCTATGATTTTCTCGACGTGCTATTTTAATTTGTTTATCTTACTGGGTGTTATCCATGTGTAAATATTGAAATTATGTTCTTCCATTTTTAGGCTATTTAAGTGACATACACGATACATGATCCAAATAGGTGGATTTTAAAAATTTTGTTTCTATTTGTATCCTTTTCATTTTTGACATAATTCAAGCTTCAGTAATTTCAGTAAGATCCCTAGCGGAAACAAGTTCAAGATAAAATTTAAGGTTAGGTCATATCAATTTAAACACAAACACACACACACACATTGTAGATTTCGACCGATCTTTTATTCAACTAGCATGATATAGATTTTTAAAATGTCTGCAGTCAAAAGGCCAAGCATTTCTTATTTCTTTGTTGTCTATCAAATGGTCATAAAATGGGCCATTTTCATTACAAATAGTTAAGATCTATGGTCTAGAACAAATGAAACTCGTTTAAATTTGCAATCTGCGAGGTTTACACTATTTAGATCAGAAATACCTTGGATTATTAATTAAATCATAGTTTTATTTGACAAGCTATTTGGAGCACCATTCATCTTGTAAGATGTTGATCCATGGGATTATATGCCTTTTAGGCTATTTGCTATTTGCTATTTGCATGTCATATATCATATATAACTGGGCCAGTTTTAATTTTTTGATGCTTCAAAATATGCTTTTCATATGAAAGGATTCAAACTCCTATAAATTGGATCTTAGTCAAACCCCCCTCTCTCCATATATGTATATATGTATGCATATATATGTATGTGTATTTGTATGTATGTATCATTTGCAGTGTGTGGTTTTTGTCTAAGCGCTTCATCTTTCACTCCTAAAAATAGGTGTTAATGTGTTTTCAACCACAAACTCCTGAATGGCCCACCATTATTTTATTTCCCACATCTTTCCTCTCTGCATCGTGCCATTACAAAACGAAGATATTCAGTTGTAGGAGAAATGCCACAACTAATTCTAATGGTTAAAATAAATTCTATTACATGATTTTTAATTCACGAATGTTTAGTTGTTGCTGATAATGATATTGGGTGTTGATCTACATTATACTGAACTGAACTTTTAAATGTGCCATATATCCCCCTATGGAACTTTTTTGTTCCCCCGTTGTGGCCTACCAAAAACACATACACATCTTCCTCCCCACTTAAGGCCATAGCCACTTGGGCCAGTCAAAAAATCAAACAGAGGAAATGTGTAGGAAAACACAAACCCCAACCGAAGGAGTGATTGGGCTGCTTTTCCCAATGAGAGTGGGTCACTGGGGTACTTACGATGATGAACATGTCAACTCACAGCTTCTGAAGTGAAGTGTGAAGTCGACCGTCGAGCTTAGATATGTAGCTTATATATATATATATATATATATATATATATATATATATATATAGATGAGCTCCTATCAACTTAAGTGGATAGGAGCCATTGTCCACCAAACTTTTTATCCACTCATCTTGTGTTTAGATTTGTGCCATCAAGAGATGCACAAATCTCAAAAGACTCTTTATATCTTTCATGGATCCCAATGCAACATCAATGGATAAAAAGTTGGTGAATGACTATTTCCTATCCACTTAAGTTTATAGGAGCTTTCCACTATATATATATATATATATATATATATATATATATATATATATATATATATATATATATATATATATATATATATATATATATATATATCTGAGGGTGGATCTGAGAAAATTTTGTTAGTGGGGGCAAGATCACTAGCTACAAATACAACTAGTATATGATACTTTAACTAAATATTAACAACACCAAAACAAAGCAGACATATATGTACACGAACAAAAATAGTCAATAGAAGTACTTTGTTAAAAATTTTTACAATTGTTCCCATCGCGTTCTCATATTTTGATGATATTGTGTGATTTAAATTAATTATATAATTAATTATATAATTGTACAACTGACTCAAATTCACTCACACAAATTAAATGCATGGATTTAAATTCACTCACAAAAATTAAAATTAAGCAAAAGATGTCCTTTTTGGCTTAATTGTATAATTGAAACTGGGCAAAGGAAAAAATATAGAGAAAAAACCCTAGTTTTGCAAACAGATTTGGAGTGGCACTCTGCACAAGCAATCATTTGTATCCACTAAAAAAGTAAACAAATGCTTTTCAGAGAGTGAGATTGAGGAAAAAGAAGGAAAAACTTATATTTTTAGGGGTCAAATTGGAATCGAAGATCAATAGATCATCATGAGGCCATGACGCCCATTAGTTCTCCCTTGATTTTGATCAATCGAGAACTCTAAAATCCTGATGCTTGGGTTTTTTGAATGTACAAGGTTGTAAAAGAGGGTTTCGAGTTTCCACCAATAAAACCCAACCCGAATTGTTTTAGGGTATTTTTCATATATACCCCTCATGTTTTTTAGGTATTTTAGAATTGGGGTTTTTCCCCCACTAACCCCAATACCTACCTATTTGCAGATCTATCCCTCTCGATTGCATTCTCCCGCATTAACTTTTATACCCCTCTTTTTTTTCTGGTAGTGAATATTATCAGTATATGAATTGATTTTTTTTATCAAAATGATGGATTTTTTTTAAAAAATATGACCAGTATGTCCATAATTAACTAATTGGGTCTAATACTAAATAAAAATTTGTTGGGGGCAGTGGGGGCAATTGCCCCACTGCTAATCCGCCTATGTATGTATATATATATATATATATATATATATATATATATATATATATATATATATATATATATATATATATATATATATATATAATTATTATTATTATTAAAATTTCCCCAAATTTGTAGGATCACAATTTGGGTCATTGAATAGGTTAAATCACGTCCCCTATTAAGGTTTAAAGTTACTAGAATATGAGAACCAAAAATCAAGTGCTTTGGGGCTTACCCGGTCGATATCAAAGTGATGGCTTTAAGGTTCGTGAAAGTCTGTTATTAATATCGATTGATTAGTAGGTAAAATATTTTCAAACAAATGGATTTCTGGTCCATCAGCAGCTAATATATGTCGTGAATTATAAATAAACAAGACACGTTCCTGATTCAGGTGGCGTACCCTAAGATTTTATATTCTTTCATACTTTCCAGTGCACATTATATGTATTGTCCTTTCTAGAATCCCCTTCCTCACCATATCCCACTAGACTATGATATCACCTTATTAAGAATGCTTATCTGATCAAAGATGACACTCGGTGTTTCAGATATTTACACTTTTAGGTTTCAGTTTCACCTGCTACAATCTATTGATTGGTTTTTTTCTCCACCACTAAGATTACAGGACAGACAGATGATAGCTTTACTATGTGCACTAAAATAATTTTGATTTTAGTTTAATTGGTCTCTAGTTCTGTTTTGTCACTCTCGCTCAAATCTATTTCTGCTGACATTCTGTTGGTGCATTATTTTGGGAATTTAACTGCTTAAGCACATGGGGCTTCCTAAATCTGAACTCCCTTAACTAGGTGAGGAGCTGGAAAGGATAGATAGATGAGTTCAGCATAACCTAACAAGACTTTTTCTGGTTTGGGTTCAACTGTCCATCTCTCCCCGTCGCTATTCCATCTGTTCCTATCTTTTTATTAAACTGCTTATTAAGCCTACCTTGATGACTTTAGCCACTTAATTTCCTTCTTCCTTTGAATTTGTATGCATCCCTTGCATGAAGTTTTGGTTGCTCGTCGACTTCATAACATGAACAATCATGCTTGTGAAACTGCGCTTGGATTCTATCTCTGATATGGCTCTGTTTTATGGAGACACTAAAAAATGACATTATCAGCAAACCTAGATGCTGTAAAACTTTTTTGCTTGTGAATCCAACATTCGGCTTTTATGCTGCATTGGTATAAGATGAAAATATCCATCAATTCCACTGTATATTTTTGGCGTTTGGAACTAGTCATATTAAGTTTTTACTCTTGAAACTCCTTATTGAAGCCCACTTCGATGTCCAGCATTTTCTTGGTTTGGAATTAGTTTCATAAACCTTTTGACTATGAGAGTGGATTAGCTCGAGGTTTCTGCAAGAGGGATCTGTGTTGTTTGCTGCCAGGAGATAGATATTATTCATTCTTCTACCAGTGTGCATATGAATCTTATATCAGGAATTATATTACTGAAGGTTGAGATGAGATTATGAGATGGATGCTTCTGAAGGAGCTGATATACTGCTCCATTCTTCATGCTAAGGGTAAGCTATATGCATTGCTCAGATTGGTCATATATGTTCATGTTAACAACAGGAGAATGATTTGATCACCGCATGGACATAAAGGTGAAACTCTGCTGATTTCATTTTCATGTGGAGGATTGCTCGTGCAGAAATGAATCTACAAGGCAAAAGTTCTGCCAATTAACTAAAAGTGGATATGCTAAGAAAAGTAAAACTTCTTAAATTTCTAAGATTTTGTTATATTCCATAATCCATATAGCATTGCTCTAGTTATATGTTAAAGTAATTCCCCAGGAAAAGGAAAGCAAACTTATCTTTTTAAATAACATGATTTTGGACCGCAGTTAATCCACGGTTATGTGTATGATTTTCTGATATAGGTTGATAAATGTTCCTGGGATATTGAATTTTATATTTCGTCTCATTGGCTTTGCTTTCTGTCCCTTCCTTCTTTCTTTCAGGTACCTGAATTTTCTTTGCTACGGAAGAATCTCCTCCATCTTTCACCCGTGCAAGTGCTTTAAACTTCCTCATAAGTTTCATCACTAGATATTCTGTTGTAATACCTCGGAAAAGAGAAGTAAAGAAATTATTCATTTTTCTTATTTCAGAGTGGCAAGCCTTCATGATGATATAAGAGTAAGTCTTGAAGATTCATCAAGCAGGTACGGAAGGAAAATCTGGTCTAACAATATGCTACTATGTCTTCAAGTTAATGAATGTCAAACATTCATCATGCTTACCATTATCACCAACATGGCGCTACTCATCACCCTTCTCCTCATCGCCTTTCTTATCCACGTTGAATTTGGAGGACAAATTTGTAATCTAAAAGGCTCTCTGGAATTTATGAACCTCTCTTTCTGAATATAGCCATCCAATTTCTGGTGCCAATTAGGACATAGAAAAATTTTCCTTACGTAGCGACCTCCCAAAATTCTTCTAAGATTAAGAATATAGAAGAAAATGTGGAGATTTTTAGAGAATTATCACCTGACATTAAACAGCTCAAGAAATCAGTCCAGAAGCATTATAAGCAGTGGCGGAGCAAGGAATATTTTCTTTTGTGTGTGTGTGTGTGGGTGGGGGCAAAATGCAACCATCATACTGTGCATCAATTAGAAAAGTGTTCAAATATGATAATGTATAATACATTTCATATATCTATCTAAATATGTGAAAGAAGAAGTTTTACAATCAATATGCTATAAATTATCCCATTAAAATTTATTTCAAACTATAATAAAAAGAGAGAAAACTTTTGTTTCAAATGGGGGTGGTATTTTGATTGAAATGGTTTTTCCTCCCAAAAGGATATTGAGGTCATTTCACATTTTAAAGTAATGACGTCAACAAAGTTTTCTGAGAAAAGTGTGAAGATCAGAGGAGTTTTGTGAGACACCCCATAGTGAGGGTGGGGGGGTGCTTCTTAATATGTTCAAAGTGGAGGGGGTTATCTACAGCACCTCCAAACTTAAGGGGGGGGAGGATTTACTCAAATTAAAATAGTTGAGGGGGTTTTCTGAGACACTCCATAGTTGAGGGGTTTTTTCAAAAATTAACCCAAAAAAATATTTTGTTTTAATTAGTGATGGACCATCATAGTATATTGTTATACACCTTTTTGAAATAATATTCCTATACACCTTATATATGTATACACTAGTGTATTTCACTTTGGGTTTAAAGGTGAGTGAAGTATGAAAACATAGAGAGTTATGTGGGTTTAAAAGTAAAGAGAGCAAAGTTTTGGGTTTACTTGCATGGCCCTCCGTCCTCCGCCACTGATTATGAGAATGTAGGAATTTGGATGAAGAATTATTGTTGTTTTGGAATAGGTCTTCTAACAAATAGTAAATTTGCTACCTTGGATAAAATTCTGCCTTCGTGATGATAAAAAAACAGACACAGCATCTCTATTTTGAATTTGACTGTACATGTATGATACAAATTATAATGCCTGCATGTCTGTTCATGCTGTACTGCTTTAACTTCATAGAGAGAGTTGATCCTTTTTTTCACAAGTTTATGTTAAAACTATTTACTTTTAAGAGCCAAAAAGAAACTTGTACCAGAGTTTATGCCTAAGGTTGTTGTTTGCTTAAACCTTTTCCTATTGTTTACATTCAAGAGCCATCTAACTATATTTTAAATTTCCTTGTCTAAAGACTGAGAACGCAGAGATGAGTGAGTGCCTGAGAGGCGATGCTCAAAAAGATAGAATAAGAAATGCATGCTTTTTATGAACTTTAGATGTAGCTTGCATTGAGGATAAAGTGAGGGAGATCAACCTGATATGGTGTGCAATGTGAGGCCAATGAGTGCACTAATTAGAAGGTAGGGTGATAATTATTGGATCTAGTAGGGCCAGAGGTAGGCCTGATAATGCGGATGGAGTAATTAAAAGGATATGGCAGTTGTTATTTCAACCAAGTTTAATGGAGGAAACTATTTATGTTGTCGACCCTAAAAGTTTGAGTAGTTGTTCTTATTGTTATATAAAGATAAAAGTCTATCCAATCTTATATCATGTAACTTGAGTTTCTTGTTTGTGATAACTTTATTGAACTGCTTGAACTTCAAAAAAATACAAATGAAAGTTACAGTAGTACCTAGAATTTTCTGTCTTGAACTTTTAATATTATAACATTGCAAGATACAAGTCTCCATGTTGGATGAAGTTGTATCTTTCACTATATCATGTCAATGAAGTTCTTGTTTGTTATATGTTGCTGCTTGTGCTAACTAGTCCACGGAGTTTGACTTTCAATTGCAAGCGCACACACAGAAACACATTTGTGTGTACATACGCAACAGATATATGTCTACATTCATATGCTTCTGCAATCTACAACACTGAAGTAGTTTCCACAGCAATTAAACAAGGTGAATAAATGTATTGGAGGATGATGAGATCAGAAGAACTTATAACTAGCAATAATATAGGTGGGCAACGGCATAAATAGTCTGGGGAAAAGGTTGTCATAAATAACGCTTTTGAGTTTTGAGGAAGTGATACATTCAAAGCATGATGGCCTATATTGCACATATATTTCAATGAAAGATATACATACATACATACATACATACATACATACATATCCCATATGTATCTGATATCTGATACTTGAATTATCCCACTACTTGCTGGTGCCAAATATTCCTTTTGACACAGTTTTGAAATGTATCCTAGATGTATCAGTTACATGTCATTCACGTGTCTGAGATTACAAAGTTAAAAATCTACACAAGGTTCATAGAATCATAATTCTTTGAGTTTCCTGACAAATTGCATTTGTATATATTATTCTTTAATAAAAATTTCTTGGTAAGGATCTGAACTGTCCTTGTTAATTTAGATAACTTGAAAACCTTTGATAATACCCAAGATGTTATAGTCTTTTAACCTTGTCTTATTTTTTAGTAAGCAAGTAAAACATTATTACCAAACTAGCAATGAAGAGCAGATACAAAATCCCTGTACAAGTATACTCTCTCAATGAAAACAAAACTCTATCACTTCTAAACCAAAAGACTGTACATAGAGAGCATCAAAATTGAGATGAACTAGCTTCAAAACAAAATACTGCACCATAGTCATTGAAAGTTGCATCAGCATCAGTTCCTGCAACAAGGAATTATTCAGGCTCTTTGTTTCTTCACAAACTCAGGGGTAATGAGCAAACCTTGACACCATACTCTATTACTTCTCGTATCCCTCACTTTTGTCATAGCATTGCATTTGATCTTAATATTGAATATAGTCATACTAATACATTCCTCCATAGTAACAATTTTTCTTTGAAAGATTAATAAACACCTTGCTCTCTAAATATAATAGATAACAGCAGCAGCAGCTCCTCTCTTAGCACTATTTATAGAAGAACTCCCCCTGCATTTCCTTATCATCCATGCCAAACCATCATCCCACTGCAAGGGAACAGAGTTTTCTTGGATTAAATCCAACCCCCCTCCATACAAATCTACTAAAGCCACACTAAAAAAGAGATGGTTCCTAGTTTCAGAATGAAAATTGCATAGCACACAAGCATCATTATCAACCACTCCGTACTTCACGAGTTTGCTCTTAGTAGGCAATCTATCCCAACAAGTCATCCAAAAATTGAAAGAATGTTTAGGAATAGACAACTTATTCCACACCAACCAATACCAATCCATTTTTGAATGATCACCAACTAACAGCTCATATGCAGAACTAGAAGAGAAAGGAGGATTCTTACCTTTCCAGTGATATCCAGAGGGAGTAAAGTCAATGCATGACAAGGCAACTTCTCTGAGATTGAGGGGCATTCTAAATACCTAGGAAAAGTGTGGTTTGGCAACATTATTCCAGAAATTAGGGTTTTTAAATAGAAGCTGTGAATGCATCTAACCCACATTTAACTTTTATATAACACAATAGACCACACATGTTTAAGCAAAAGAACTCTATTAACCAGCTGCAAACATTGGAGACCAAGGCCGCCGTTAACTTTAGAAAGGCAAACATTTTCCCAAGACACTTTGGATTTTCTGCTATTCTGCATCTCACCAGTCCATAAAAACTCTCTACAAATCTTCTCAACTGCCTTAACCACTTTCTTTGGAAGAACAAAAATCCCTCCCCAATAGTTTTGCATACTATACAACACTGATTTTATAAGTTGTAGCCTTCCAGCAAAAGACAACAACTTTGTGGTCCAACAGTTAACTTAGCTAACCATTCTCTCAACCAGGACTCCACAATCATAAGAAGCTAGGGCTTTGGATGTCAAAGGAATGCCAAGATACTTAACAAGAAAGTGACCTTCAGCAAAATGAAGTAAATTCGAAATCTCGTGTTTTGTAGTGATCCACTCCCCCAAAATATACCTGACTTTTATATGAATTAGCATATAGACCAGAAGCCCTTGAAAAATGCATGAATCTCTCATTTATACACTTGACAGAATCGACATCACCTCTACAAAATAGCATCAAATCATCTGCAAAACACAGATAAGAAATCTGCATCTTCCTACATTTAGGGTGAAAATGAAAGGTTTTCCCCCATTGTGATCAACAAAACTCCTACTCAAATACTCCATAGCTAGGACAAAAAGATAAGGTGACATTGGGTCTCCCTGTCTTAGTCCATTTTTACCTAGAAACGTAGGACTTAAATTTCCATTCACCACAATGGAGTAAGAAACAGTAGATACACACTCCATAATCCATCTCCTGAATTTATGAGGGAACCCAAAACCTTGTAGAATAGCATCAAGAAAACTCCAACTAAGAGAATCATAAGCTTTACGTAAGTCCACTTTCATCACACACCTAGGACTAATATACTTTCTGCCATACATATGCATCAGTTCCTGGGCCATTAAGATGTTATGAGCTATGCTTCTTCCTTTTATAAAAGCCCCTTGAGCCTCATTTACAATAGCGTGGATAACTTCCTTCAGCCTATTAATTAATACATTTGAAATGCACTTATGTAGAACATTGCGGCAGGCTATAGGTCTGAAATCTGAGGCATAGTTAGGACAAGCAACCTTAGGAATAAGAGCAATAGAGGTGGTGTTTAAAGTTTTGAGAAGTTTACCTGAGTAGAAGAAACTCCTAATAGCCTTGGTTATCTGCTCTCCCACAATACTCCAAGAGGATTTGTAAAATTTAGAATTAAAACCATCAAGGCCAGGACACTTAAGATCGTTAAATTGGAACATTTCCACTTTAATCTCACCATCAGAGATAGGTCTACAAAGTGATAAACACTGATCTTCAGAGATTAATGGACCTCTAGCAAATATATCATTGTTGACATGATCAGTAGTAGGACAGGAACCAAGAAGTGATTTATAGAAGGAGACTAATTCCTCCTGTATATCTTCATGAGAAGTCAACCTCCTACCATCCCCAGTAGACAAAGCATATATAGAGTTTCTCAATCTCCTTTGCTTAACTCTTGCATGGAAGAAATTTGAATTAGTATCTCCATATTTAATCCATTCTACTGTAGCTTTTTGACGATAAAAGCAAGCTTCATACTTCATAAGCTTCAAAAAAGACTCCCATGTTATTTTGTATTTACAGCTTCAATTGAGCATTACTAGGATCCCCCTGAAGGAGAGCTTGTGAAGCAAACAATGACTCCCTAGTTTTTTGGACCCTAGCACTGATCCCCCCAAAATGTTCATGATTAAATTTTCTCAAAGCAAATTTCAGATACTCCAATTTCTGCACAACTTGGAACATATGAGAGCCCCTGACAAATCTTGACCAAACCTGAGAAACCACCATAGGATACAAATTGTAAGAACTCCAGCAACCATAGAATCTAAAAGGAGCCTTGAACATGATAATTTCATGAAAAAACACAATTGCTGGGCTATGATCTGAAATGCCAGGAGGTTGAAACTCAGTATCAGTAGAAGGAAGCGTGGTCAACCATTCCTCATTTATCAACACTCTATCCAATTTACAGAAAACATGAGAGTTATTCCAGGTATAAAAACATCCTCTGCACTTCATCAACTTGGCATCCCTCCCCTTGAAGTTCCAGGAGTTCATTTCTATTAACAGGTTTGCCCTGAGCCCTTTCATCTATTGCTTGAATACAATTAAAATCACCAAGAACAATCCAAGGAGAAGTCATACAAGATTGAATACTCCTAATATCATTCCAAAGCTCCCCTCTTGCACTAGCAGAATTAAAGCCATAGATGAAAGTAACATAGAATCAAACAATGAATGCATTGAGATGTAATCAACTTAGGAATAAGAGACATACACTGTGAATCCCAAAGAACCAAAATTCTTCCATGTATATCAAAAGCAAAATTATGAAGAAAACTCCATCCAGGAGAGCAATTATTAGCTACAAAACTAACATGAGCAGGCTGGATTTTGGTCTCAACAAGGCCAACTAAGCTCAACTTATTCCTTCTTATTAGATTCTTAACCTCCTTTTGCTTATTAGGGTGGTTAAGTCCCCTAATGTTCCAACTAGCAATAGGCTTCATCCTGGTTTGGGATTAGTGGCCCTTCTAGGCCTCCCATTCCCAGATTGACTAGTTCCTCCATTCTTGTTTGATGGAGGTTTTGCAGAAAGATCAACTACAAAATTGATACCACTTTCATCATGAACATGCAAAGCTTGAAATCCATTTGAAGTAGATACAATGGTTTTTGGAGAAGAACTAACAGGGCCTTTATTTACTGGACCTTTATCCTTAGCCTTGACAGTTTGCCATTCTTGAACAGGAGGAACATTCTCCAGATTATCTTCAACTTCCTTTTGATTGTCTTCAACCTCCTTCTCTATCTGAGGGTCAATGTTCACCTCTTCCACTATCTTTTTCTTAGGAACCCAAACTTTTTTCACATTTCTTATTGGACATTTTTCAAACTTGTGCCCAAACACTTTACATTGAGAACATTGTGGGGGTGTCCATTCATAATCAACCTTCTGCTCATACTCTCTCCCATTAGGACTTTTGATTTTCAGGAGCTTAGGTAGTTCAAAATCAGCCTTGATCTCTAAACAAACTCTAGCATACGAAAATCTCCCTTTTGTAGCAGTAATACCATCAGAACAAATAGGCTTTCCAATCACACTCGCTAGCTTGCTAAGGGCTTTTTCATTCCACAGATTTTAACTTCGGATTAGGGAATTTGACCCAAATTGGTACTGAAGAAATATTCAGATCTTCTAAATTTAAATCAACAGACGAAGGAACCAGAATCAAAGGCGTTTTTTCGTATGTCCAAGGACCCCGTTGCAAAATCCCCAATCTAGCTTCATTAGACTGAAATTTAAAAAGAAATATACCTGAATTTAGAGCAAGCACCTCAATTTTTCTAGATTCACTCCAATGTTTCTCCACAAAGCCATTAATAGCAGTATAAGGGGCTTTGTAACCAAAAGCCTATCCCACCAAAGAAAAATTCCATTCATCCATACCTTGCTCCCATTCATCATCTTCAAACTGCACACAGCTCGAATCGGAGAATTGGTAAGGAATAAATGATAAGTTTAGCCCGCAATCCTGTTGTTACTTACAACCGAAGCCCAATATTTCTGAGCCTCACTGATGTTACCCTTGAGATCCATAAGAAACAAAGAGAAAAGGAGAAATTGAGGAGAGAGATGGAAAGAGGAGAAGAGATTACTAGTTGAAGTCTGATCTCAAATTAAAAGAAAGAAGAGAGATCTAAGGGTGCATGATAGCAACGAAGAGCAATCGTGCGCCTACATCACCTTGAGCCATGTTAAAGTTGTGAATATAATAAAGGGTTAACCTTGTCTTATTGATAATGAACACCCCCCCCCCCCGGCACACACACATGTAATTCTATTGTTGATGTATCCACGGCGTATTGCTATCCTAAAGTTTTATGAATTATTATATCATTGTACTCATGTTTTATTGTATATTTATTGGTGCGTCATGTGTGCGTGCTTGTGTAACTGTCTATGATATATTTTTTCTGTATCCATGCCATACCAATGTCGTAACTTTTCAAAAAGCCCTATCACTGTGGGTAGCTTGTATTACCCTTACCCTGCAACTGGTATGCTTCGCAGGTGGCAACATGATCTGGGTTCATACATAGGTAATACATTGTTTGTTTCTATAGCTTGAAAGACTCATTAAGTAGGAAAAGAGGACCTCTGGCTATTAGGCTTAGGTGTAAGGTTACAGAGGACATGCACCAGATCTGTCAATTAGCATGAGATAGATGATATGAGCATTGTCACCTGGAGAAGCTGAAATTAAGAATAACTGCACCCATGGTTCCTATGAATAACTGGGTACTCACACCAAACACATAGTTTTGCTGTGATCATGTTCTGACTTGCTGTGATAAAATAGAGACCGGGAATTCCTGGGAGGGTACATCCTAACAAGAAGAAATGCCACAAACTCATATTAGAAGTCATCAAAACAAAATAATGCTAGGAAATGAATAACACAGGACTTAACAGGAGACCTAGCCTCAGTTTAATCTTGACCTTCAACTATATTCTCAAAATCAAGAATTTATTATTACACGAGGGTTCAGGACGTTCAGACTCAACAGACGACTTCCCACATCCAAAGACAGTTAAATAGTAGAAACCAAACTTTTATCCTATGTTGCATGAGTATGGGTGCGGGTCAGACACTGAGACGGGTTGCATTGACAGGACATGACAAATTTGTAAAAGGTAGGATACAGAGACATGGCTATATATATACATATTGAAATTAATAATTTATATCAGATCACTATTGTTTTTTCATTCACATGATATGAGAACTAAAATTCTGATAACATTTTTATGTTTTTTTGTTGAATTAATTATAAACTGAAAAACTGCTCCTTTTAGAACTAGATACCCAAACGACCCTTTAAAATCATTCTTAGAAACTGGGTTTGGGCCAAACCCGACCTGTGTCCATTGAGTTGCAGAAATTTGAGGTGAAGTGTAACGTATACGTCCAAGAAGTGTATCATGAGTGTTTTAAACTAAAAGATGTACTACATAATTGAGTACACGTCTGAAGCTATGTATGTATATATTCAAGAGTGTCCAAGGAGTGTCGGACACGGACACGGATACGGGAGCACAGATGAAGTGGCATGGTAACCTAGATTCTGTCCCATAGTGTTAACAAACCAGTATAGAGGGGAGAGTATACAGTAGATTAAATTCTTTGTTGAAGAGTATGCCTCAGACATTACACTGTTGAGTCAGTAAAAGACATTCTACATGTAAGGGTAATAAGTTGATATAGTACCAACCTGCATGAGTCTTAAAAGTTAAATGGCTCTACTTTCATAGGTATGCACATAAGCTGTCATCGAGTACCTTGGATATATTCTATGCTAACATTGTGGAATTCAAGGAGAAAGGATTCTCGTATGCAACTTGGGACATAATCCATTATATACACTGACAGACTAACATGCCAGATATCCTCAAATAGAAGGATAGAATATTGTCTATGAATACCTTTTACATGTGTATAGGCATTATGATATATACATGATCCACATGTGACTTTTCCCTTCACTATAAAACTTCAATTATCATCATACAAGATTGTTTATGTTGATTCATGCTTATTTCAAGACAAGTTTATTGACATTATATATTGTTAACTTTGTGTAATCTAGGTTTGGCATTGGCTGGAGTCATGGCAATGAGAGGCTTGAATCCAATAAAGTTGGTAAGCTATTTTGTATATGAAACTACACCCTTACTATGGGAGCTTAGGTAAACATTTGTGACACATGTGAGGCTGTGCACTGGTATATTTGCAAAACTCAATTCATAATTTACCGAGTTCATAAATTCATCTCTTTGCAGATGTATACAAAGGATCATTTGCGGCTAATCCAATTCTAGATGTCCCTACGACTGATGTTTCCCTTATGCAACGGTACGTAGTCTTATTTTCAGTAGGCATCTTTTTATTATTCATTATGTTCATTCATTCTCAAGT
Organism: Asparagus setaceus; assembly: GCA_012295165.1. NCBI lineage: Eukaryota > Viridiplantae > Streptophyta > Magnoliopsida > Asparagales > Asparagaceae > Asparagus > Asparagus setaceus. The sequence continues at coordinate 4,124,836 of CM022707.1, forward strand.
ACTTCATTAAGTGCATATATTCTTTTACTTTTAATATTTATGCCCTATTGCATGTCTCTGCCTTCTGAGATTATCTATGCAAACCAAGGTGTTAAGTTGCACATGTTTATGTGGTCTCAAAAAATGACTGCTTTACTGTATCGTGCAAGTACTTTTGTGAACTGATGTTGAAGGTACAAATATCTGGAAAATTTGTACTGAAGGGTATGCTTGTTTGTCTGAGAATTCTTGTACTTGCACATACATAGGTTTAAGCATCTGGGCGTTCCTGACTGATGGTGGAAATTGCTGCTGGCTAGGTATCACGTTGCATAATTAGGGTCCTAAGAAGGCTTGCTAGAGGGCTCCATGATTCTCCATTAACCACTTCATTTCAGTTGACATGATTTCTTCATGATTCTCAGTGCATAAACAAGCTGAGTCCCTCTTTCCTTGATTTGTTACCGGCTGGATTAAGTCCCAGTGCAAGAGAGAAGGGCTGATCCACCCCCAAGTTATCTAAGTAGCAACTCTGAATCAGGTCTTGGTTTGGTTGAGGTGACCTCCTTTTCAGAACAGCCTTGAGGTTCTTGTTAATGAGGGATGAGGGATTTGTTTACTGCCCCCTCTATTAGGAAAGTTGTCTTGAGCTTAACTGGAACAAGACCAAATATATTGTAGATGGCTGCTTAAGCCAAGCCATTGGCTAATCACGACCAGTAGCCGCTTCAATTTCAGATTGAGGGTTTGAAGTTTTTTTTTTTTTTTGGTGGGGTGGGTTCAGTATAGGTTTACCTTCTAAGTCAATCACATAGAATGAGGTGAAGTCTACGAGTCAATTTACAAAATCTCGGTCAACCATTGCTCAATTAGTAGTCATATGACTTTTCAAAGTTAGTTCTGGAGTTAAGTGGTTCAAGTATACTACTCTGTCAGTAATCTGACATATCACAAACATATGATATATGGAACTTACGTGTTTAATACAGTTAGGTATAGAGAATAAAGATCTGGCGATAAGAAGCATAGATGTAAAGAATTAAGATACGGATACATACTAGTGTTATTTGTATGCGAGACCAAAAATTCAGTAGACATGTCAAAAGAAAATTACTAAGATCCAACAATATATATATAACCAATTTTATGTTATATTAACCAAATAAAAGTGAAGATTCAATAAAATAGAAAATCATAATTTCACCTATGAACATCCGCTGCCAGCGGAAGCAACCCAAAGTCAAAATTAGAAATACATCTTGCATAGGTCACAACACTACTACTTGTTTCACTTCTTCTAAATGCTAGTATTATTTGTCCAAGTATTACTCGTTCAAGTATCATACGTCTGTACAGATGATTATGAGTAAGAGACCTGTATGCCTACGAACCTTTGGAAATTAATGTGTAAGCATATGAAATTGTTCAAACTCTTATTCTATGTGAATAGTACGTGAACCATACACAATTTGAACATATTTATGCCACAACCTTGCGTCTGTCTTTTTCCGTCAGAATCATCCTATGCACTCCTTTTTACATAATGTAAACTGTCAGACTTATAGCTCCACATTTAGGTAGTTATTTCGAAGATATACCATCAATGCTGGACAGAAATTGGACCTTATGGCTAATAACACAATAAACATGTTACTCCTCAGCTCAAGATTTCAAAATAAAGTCAACTTGTCTTTTGAACCAAGTTGACTACTAACTCGATGGACCTTCAAAGGAATATCTTCAGTGCCCATGTAAATTGAGAAGGAAACTTTATTATTTGCTGACACTAGGCCCTTCCAGTCCAAAACTCACACTAGCTGCATCAACATTTACAGGTAACCACTGAGCTGAAGAGATTACAAATATCGATTTCCTGTAGCTTAGATTCTGTTTCCTGACAATTGTTTAACCAGAATACCAATAACACTCGTTGATCTCCATTATACAAATATCATCCACAACTTCATCTTTGTGCTTTGCCCTTTTGATTATTAAATGGCTTACACTGTCATTACCCCAATCGCATGTGTCGGGCACACAATTGGAAGCATTCTCTCTGTCTTACAGTGCCCAATATACCTTAAACATGATGTTTCAATATGAGTAACAAACATCCTCTTGCAAACTTTTTTTTATTTTCTCAATGCATTGTGTCATCAGTGAGTCTACGCTATAGATCATCTCATCGACTTCAACCTCGACCTAATGATTCTTACGTGTTGAGAATAGTGTTCTCCAATTTCCGAGTCAATTGATTTTCTGGCATCCATCCTCTAGGGGTTTAGTCGCTGACTTGCAGTTCAACAATTTAATGAATCTCGATGGTCATGGAATACTCCGAACTTTCTTTTAACAGGGAATACCAATGATTGATACATATTCTGCTCATGGAAACTTTAGTTTTCTTCCTATTGTGTTGGGTTAAATCCTTAGCGGTCTGATCAAGTGTACCAAAATTACACACTAAACAAACCAAAAAATAGAGAGACAATCACAAACACACAAGATTTACGTGGTTCGATCAAATTGATCTACGTCCACGGCAAGAGGGGATTTCACTATATTTCTCTCTCAATTACAACACTCAAAATTGAGTAATAAAACTCGTACAAAATGAGCACCTCTCTATTTCTGTGTAGCACTCTCTCTTCATTTTTTCTTAACACCAGGGACGAAGTCTTCAATCAAAGAGAGAGTCTGAGGAATCAAAATGAAAGGAAAAATGAGAGTGAGAGCGACCCTTGACAATGACCTGAACCCCTTTTTCCTTTCTTCTTCCGCTCATAACGCCAGCCGCAATTGTTGGAATATCTCTCAAGCTGGGGCCCACTTGTCTCTATCAAAGATGTATCCTTTGATTTTAAGGGCCGAATATTTTTGGCTTCTGAATCTTTCCCTTGCTGACCTTTGCCAAATATAGACAAAAGAGGAAATCATTTGAAATCAAAATGGGCCCCACATGTTTGGATTCAAGCCAAAAAAGTCAACAATCTCCACCTTGGATTGAATTCCCAAATATCAAGAACCAGTGAACTACACCCCCTCTTGCAAACAATGCCCCAAACGGGGCCACCTAGCAAGTGCGAATGCCTCCCAAGTCCAAGCAGTGCTTGAACTTGAAGGCCGGGACCGGTTTGGTCAACATGTCAGCTGGGTTGTCTGCAGTACCAATCTTCTTCATCGTGATGCTTCTCTCAGCAGTTGCCTCACGAATGAAATGATATCTGACATCGATATGTTTTGTCCTCTCGTGGTGTGCTGAATTTTTTACTTAGATGTATTGCGCTCTGATTGTCGCAAAATATAACTGAACTAGCCTCCTGCTGAAGCCCAAGCTCACCAACGAGGTTTCTCAACCAAATGGCCTCCTTTACTGCTTCTGCTGCTGCCATATACTCTGCCTCCGTAGTAGACAAAACTACTGTCGACTATAGAGTCGATCTCCAACTAATAGCTGAACCAGAAAGAATAAAAAGATAACCAGTCAAAGATCTCCTTTTATCGAGATCACCAGCATAGTCAGAATCCACAAAACCTATAACTGAGGTTCCCGAAGTACTGTTGTCAAAGACCAAACCCAAATCTGAGGTACCCCTGAGATACCGAAGGATCCACTTCACTGCCTCCCAATGTGCCTTCCCTGGCTGAGCCATATATCTGCTCACTATACTGACTGCTTGGGCAATGTCTGGACGAGTACAAATCATAGCATACATAATGCTACCCACTGCACTAGAGTATGGAACTCGGGACATCTCCTTTTTCTCGATCTCGCTTTTAGGTGAATCTGAAGCTGAGAGCCTAAAGTGTGGAGCCAAAGGAGTCGTAACGGGCTTGGCCTTCTTCATTACAAAGCGCTCAAGCACCTTTTCAATATAACTCTTCTGCGAGAGATATAATGTTCCAGCTTTTCTGTCCCTCCTAATCTTCATTCCTAAGATCTTCTTTGCTGCACCAAGATCTTTCATCTCAAACTTGTCACTGAGTTGTTTCTTCAAAATAAGAATCTGCGACATGTTCTTAGCAGCAATAAGCATGTCATCGACATATAATAGAAGATAAATAAAAGAATCATCTGCTAGATGCATGTAGTATAGATGCATGTAGTACACACAACTATCATAAGTACTTCTTGAATACCCGTGATTAAGCATAAAATTATCAAACCTCTTGTACCAATGTCTGGGAGACTGCTTCAGGCCATACAAAGATTTCTTTAATCTGCAAACATGATCTTCTTTACCTTCTATGAAGTATCCCTCTGGCTGAGACATGTAGATAGTCTCCTCAAGCTCACCATGTAAAAATGCAGTCTTCACATCGAGCTGCTCAAGCTCCAGATCAAATAGAGTAACCATGGCAAGCAATACACGGATGGAGGTATGCTTCACAACTGGAGAAAATACTTCATCATAGTCAATTCCCTCCTTTTGCCTATAACCCTTTGCCACCAACCGAGCTTTGAATCTAGCATCTTCAACCCCTGGGATACCTTCTTTCTTCTTGAAAATCCACTTGCATCCAATTGCCCTTTTACCCTTAGGTAATTGCACCAAATCCCAAGTCTGATTCTTGTAAAGTGACTCGAGTTCTTCTGTCATAGCCGTGGCCCAATGACCGATTCAATTGATGAGATGAAAGTTTGATGGCTCTTGAATACCCATCTCTTAATTTGTTGTGAGAGCATATGTCACTAACTCAAAGATGTGCATATCTTTGAGGAGGTCCGATCTGTCTCTCTCTCGCCAAGAGCTATGGAATAAGGTTCTTCGGCCTCAAAGATCATCATCATCATCGAGCTCGAATCATGTTGCTCTTCTACAACTGTAGGACCAAATTTTGTAGACGACTTTTGAGAAGTCTCTCCCTCGAGCTCCACCTGAAGCTCCACCTTATCCATAGGCTTCTCTACATTTTCTGTAGACTCAACAGAAATCTTCCCATGATCAAGCATATATTTTTCATTAAAAGTAACATCTCTACTAATAATAAATTTAGGAGAATCAGGTTCAAGACTCCACAAGCGATAGCCTTTAACGCCATCAGCATAACCAATAAAAATGCATTTCTTAACTCTAGGCTCAAGCTTACCCTCTCTAATATGATAGTAAGCAGGACATCCAAATACCTTTAAATTTGAATAGTCACTGGGTTTACCTGACCATACCTCATTTGGAGTCTTGTGCTCAATGGCGGTAGAAGGAGACCGGTTTACCAAGTAACAAGCAGTGTTAATGCCTTCAAAGTAAGTCTTTATCCAACCCGAGTTTGAGAGCATACACCTAACTCTCCATCAATGTTCTATTCATGCTTCGCCACCCCATTTTGTCGAGGAGTGTACGGCCGTGCGATGTCGATGCGATCCTGAATTTGAGCGAACCGGTTGAACTCACCACCGCAAAACTCTAGGCCATTATCTGTTCGGAGACGTTTAATATTCTTCCCAGTTTGATTTTCAACAAGAACTTTCCACTTCTTGAAAGTTTCAACACCTCGCTTTGCGCTGAGAAAATAAACCCAAACTTTCCTTGAAAAATCATCAATAAGCGTCGAGAAAATAAAGAGCACCACCTTTGGATGGAACTGGTGGTCCCCATAAATCGAATGGATGTAGTCGAGTGCCCTTCGTCGTATGTGAGCCAGTTGAGAAGCTGACTCGAGTTTGTTTCCCAAACACACAGTGCTCACAGAAATCAAGTGATGATGTATGATCACCACAGAGTAAGCCACGTTTACTCAAAATAGTCATCCCCTTCTCGCTCATGTGGCCTAAACGATATGTCACAACCGAGTAGTGTCCCTATCGACATCGAGGACACACTGCAGGCCTGCCACCGCATCGCTTTGAAAAACATAAAGACTGCTCACCTTACTACCTTTCATCACAACCAATGAACCCTTAGTAACTCTAAGAGCTCCACCTCCACCTGTGTAAGAACACCCAATAGAATCCAAAGAACTCAAAGAAATCAGATTTTTCTTTAAGTCCGGGATGTGTCTCACATCTGACAAAATTCTCAATATCCCATCATGACACCGGATGCGAACTGTACCAATACCAACTGTCTTGCAAACTGTATTGTTACCCATCAAAACTGATCCACCACTTATAGGTTTGTAAGTAGTGAACCAATTTTTATTTGGACACATATGATAAGACGCACCTGTATCCAAGATCCATTCTTTATCAGAACGGCCATCCAAGGGACATACTGCAAGAACCGTCTCAGCAATAACGGCAGTATCTGCCTTTATCGTATTAGCTGAATCTGAGGTTTCACCACGCTGGTTGTCTTTCTTCTTTAGAGCATAGCATTCTGACCTGTAATATCCTTTCTTGTGACAGTAGAAACACTCCACTGCTTCTTATTTTGGGTGATCACGGACTTGAGCGATTTACGGATTGTCCTTTATCACCCTCTCTGGTCTTCGATCTACCTCTGGCTAGCAGACCATCAGCCTGCCTATCGGTACCTTTCCCATTCAACTTTGTTCTTAACTCAGCAGAATTCAAAGAGGCCTTCACATCCTCCAGACTTATAGATTCTCTTCCATACAACATAGAGTTAACAAAGTTTTCATAAGAGTCAGGCAAGGAACACAACACAATGAGAGCCTGGTCTTCATCATCAAGTTTAAGATCCAGGTTCTTCATATCCATGACTATTTTATTAAATTCATCAAGGTGTTCCTGAATGGGTGTACCTTCTTTCATCTTCAGTGTGTATAGCCGCTGTTTCAGGTACAATCTCGTTGTAAGAGATTTCTTCAAATAGAGACTTTCAAGCTTTGACCACAACCCCGCTGCCGTTTCCTCATCGGCAACTTCACAAAGCACATTGTCGGATAGTGACAATTGCAAGGCGCTGTGAGCCTTTTCGTCCATCTCTTCGATCTCAGCAGTAGTCATATCATCTGGGTATTTCCCATCGATAGCTTTAACCGTGCCTTCACGTTGTAACAAAGCCTTCATCTTTATCCTCCATAGGCCGAAATTGTTCTGGCCATCGAATATTGACACCGAGAACTTCACGGAGGCCATTTGGAAGACTGAAAGCAACCCTAGAACCGAGAAGCTCTGATACCAATTTGTTGGGTTAAATCCTCAGCGGTCTGATCAAGTGTACCAAAATTACAGACTAAACAAACCAAAAAATAGAGAGACAATCACAAACACACAAGATTTACGTGGTTCTATCAAATTGATCTACGTCCACGGCAAGAGGGGATTTCACTATATTTCTCTCTCAATTACAACACTCAAAATTGAGTAATAAAACTCGTACAAAATGAGCACCTCTCTATTTACGTAGCACTCTCTCTTCATTTTTCTTAACACCGGGACGAAGTCTTCAATCAAAGAGAGTCGAGGAATCAAAATGAAAGGAAAAATGAGAGTGAGAGCGACCCTTGACAATGACCTCAACCCCTTTTTCCTTTCTTCTTCCGCCATAACGCCACCGCAATTGTTGGAATATCTCTCAAGTGGGGCCCACTTGTCTCTATCAAAGATGTATCCCTTGATTTTAAGGGCGAATATTTTGGCTTCGAATCTTTCCCTTGCGACCTTTGCCAAATATAGACAAAAGAGGAAATCATTTGAAATCAAAATGGGCCCCACATGTTTGGATTCAAGCCAAAAAAATCAACATATTGTGTTCTTTATTGCTTTTCTTAGAATCTTGTAATATTTTATTTGATTTTTTTTTCTGTTCTGCATTTCTCCCTTCACATGGCAATTTGATTTCTCACTTTTTTGTCTAGTCCAAGAAGTTTTCAATATCTTTACTAGTTTTCTTTGTGATTTTTCTTTAAGATAACTTTAAATTTTCTTTTCAGCTGTTCTTATTTCTATAAATGAATCCGCCTGCTAGGTACCCATCGTTTTGTTGTCCAAATAAATGGCCAAGCAGTGCTTTGCCTGAGCTTGAAGTGGGTAAGTGAGCATCATTCTCATGGCTCTATTAATGTAATTTACAAAATGCCATAACGTGATCCTTCAACTTTTGTTTGTGCATTGTCATACCCTTTTGTGCCCGTGCTGTCCCCAAAACAAAAGGTAGTTTAGAAATTTTATATTTAATACTATTCCATTCTATGAATTGTTCTACATTGTCATAATTCTCCATGACTAGAAGTCACAGGACACAAGTATATTATTGCAGTATGTCTACAAGAAAAAAGCCGTATTCGAGATCATTTAGATCAGCTACAGGAATCATCTTCCTCCATTCCACTTTGTTTTCAACTATGGTGTATTTTTTAATGACCCAATTCATCTTCTTTTATTTTGATCCCTAGTGTTCCTCTCTCGGCAATCTCCACTAATGTTAAACTCCAGACTGGCTGACTCATTTGTTTCCATTGCACATGTTAAGCCATATCATCTGTATATCGGTGCCAAATTATTGAATAACAAAAGGTACAGATGGAAAATTTTAGCTTCATTTGGCTCTCTGAGGTAACATTGAATTTTATGAATGAGCATACCTCTTATTGGTTCTTTTATGCAAATAATTTTGGTCAACATGATGATACAGTGATCTTTGAGGATAACTTCATTGGTATGAAACTTTATCTATATTATCTGCTAAATTCTTAAATCGAGCTAGTTAGGATGGAATTTGAGAACAGGCACCCATCAATAATCATTCCAGATCTGAAATATCATAGAACGACTAATTCTCGAGAATACATAATTGTGTGATCTTTAGTATAGATGGAAGTGTCGTGCCTTTCTTTAATAAGAAAGGTGCTTGACTGAACAAAGTGAGGTTAGTTGAAGTTGATGGAAAAGGAATTGTGGTAGAGTAAGGTGCAACTGAGGGTATTAGACACTATATTTAGGTCAGTTGAAGTTGAAGAACAACTATATTCAATAAATATACATAGGACATAAGTCAAGCAGGACCTTACGTAACGAAAGTGCAAAAGTGCCCAGCTTGTTACGGATATGTTCGATCTGTCCCATTAAAAAATCATTTCATAGGAAAAAGTTTCCAGGTACTTATAACATAAGAATTGTGAATATTCTTTCTAGTACCTTGTCTCAATAATTAAAAAAAAAAGCTGTACTTTTAGAAAATATTTTCAGAGAACATGGATTTAAACACGAGCGGGAAGAAAAGTTTTTTCAAATTCCCAACTCCTTTACCATATGCTTCATCCATTGAAGTGAAGTAGTACGAGCTATGGTTTGATCCTCAGTCTCGAGTTGTATCTGGCAACTGTATTTTGTTCCACACTTCTCCAAACATAAGATTTCTCACCAATAAGTGCATAATCCTCTGTGACTAATCTCGTAAAATAAGAACCCAGCTTAGTCAGCACTTGTGTAGAGTTTAATAAGCATTTGCATTTACCCCTCCATTAGAATTTTCAAGTACTTCGACGTTCTGTTGACTTCTTGTTAGGAACAGATCCAGAGGTATCCATAAGCTTGCTTTCCGCGTTAATAAGGGGGATGCCTTGACGTGTCATATTGTTGGATTTTCCAAATACCCCCTTGGATGAACGATCTCGTTGAGGTAGATTGGAATATTCTTCTTCGTAAGTGTGACAAACCAGCTTTCTCAAGTATTCAAGCACCTTCTGCCTCTAATAAGAGAAACGGCCTGTACCTTTTGAGGTCCTTCCTTGACTTTTGCTTAAAAAATGTTTCCATATAAAAATTTTCCTTGTTCCTTAGCTACTGATGACAATTCCGTCCATTTTCTTCACCGAAACTACAACACACCAATACAGCTACAGATACGCCATGATAAAAACATGCAGATCATCCCGTCCTAAAACATAGGTTACAAGTTAAAAGCAAAATAACTTTGATAACAATATATATGTGTGCTTGTTTGTTATTGTCATTGTGCATAACGTGAATTTGTAAGATCGGAAATCTTGAAAGAGTATAATGTCTTGATTCAATTTAAATCAATAGTTGTATGGCGATATATATGGTCATTCTTATTACTTTTCTATAAATGTTCTCTTGAGCCCTTAATTAACTGAAGAAACAAAGTCTTTCAGATACTTCTATTAGAGATTTCAGTTCTAAAACTTATCTTTTCTACAATAGTTATGAACATACGGAAAGAAGTGCCTCCTGACAGTTTATAACATTTGCAGCATTCAAAGCTCTGGGAAAGATGATTTTGGATGTCGGGCTGAAGCTAGCATATCACTGTGACAAATATGGTATATTTTTGACACTTTTCTGAACTTGTTTTTTTTTTCTCCATGCAAGTTAATGTGGAAGCTAGTCTTCTCTTTAAAATGTTCTGAATTTTAAACGATTAACTCTTTTCTTTTGTCCCTTGTGTTAAAGTCCATGTCGCTACTCCGAAGTTATAGTGAGGGTTGAGAGTTATATTTTTATCTCCTAACATGCTCCGGTGGGTTGAGCACCCTCTTTATGGGCTGAAACCCAGACTCATGCAGCAGTGTTAATTTTTTAGAAAATCCACTTCATATTTATGGCCAGTGGGATTTGGGTTACTCTGATTCCATCTTAAAGACCCTAACCATTACACCAAAACTCCAAAGTTTTAGTGAGGTTTATGGCTTATGATTTTATATTCTAACACCTTGCAAGTTAATGAATGAGGCCTTTTGATGCAGGACAATCATGGATCGTCCATCAAAAGATTTTAAGATATATTAGAATAATTTTAGTAATATTTGATTTGATTCCATGTAATTTTTTTAGTTAGGATTTCTTTAGGATTTGATTTTGAAATCTCTTTCTATTTTAGCTAGAATTTTATTTGATTGCATCTTTTAGTTTTGCTAGGTTTTGATTTGATTAGGATTTTTATTTACTTCCTTAAGTGTTTAGTTGATTTCTTTTCCTATAAATAAGAGATGTAATCCTCCATGAGGAATAGACATTGATGAACAAAAAAATTGAGTTTGATCTTCAGCATGTGAATTGTTCTTTGGCATGTGATTTGCCTTTTGTTTAGGATGTGAAGCCCCTAGGTGTGAGGCCTAGTTAGTTATCTAAAATTTCTCCACTTTCAATCCTAGCCATCCGATCTCAACCACAAACCAAAAAAAGAGAAAAGGTACTGTTCATGGATGAACAGTGTCTGCCCCTGTCAGCTCTCCTCCGATCGTCCCTTAATGAGTTATGATCCCTCACCGCCAAGGTCTTACAACACGGCTCTGGAAAGTTATCGACAACTGAAAAATCTAACGTCTCCCCCTTTCAGATCCCGTTCAGATTCGAGCATCCACCAAAATTCACAGTATCGAGAATCTCGTGATTTCTCATCGGATCCGGGTTGGAGTCGAAGGCAACACATTCGGGAGCCATCTACTTTCGGATCGGAGCCCTCGCGCCGCTCCCCATCACCTTTTCATTTATTTTCAAGCACACTCGTATAGCTTACAAGTTTCATCTTAGTATTTCCTTTTGATAGCTGTTAATGAGTCTTTCTAGCATCTTGAATTCAACTATGCTAAGTTGTGCAAAGCTAGCTGGTGTCTCTGGTTAAACTGTTATGCATCAAGATATGGGAATCTTTAGTTACATGGATGAGTGGTGGAGCTTTTGTAATCGGTAACTTGAAGCTTATTTTCTTGTACTCTGTAATTTCATGTATCCTATTAAATGTCTAAGTTATTCACTTTAATACCCAAATTCCTCAAAAGAAAAAAACCCAAATTCTCTAATTTTTTACTTCAGTAACCTGAGTATAAATTTGCACAAAATGTACCCTAAATCATTAAGAAGTATCTAAACACCGTTAACTTAATGGGGAGGACTTAAAATGACATTTCTACCTTTGATAACCATATAAAATTACAAATAGAACAGAAGAAGAGAATTCAGAGGGTTTTCTTTTTAAAACAAGGGTAAAATGTCCAAAAGTTAAAACAAGGGCAAAAATGTCCAAAAGTAATCATGTGGTCGTCATGTGATCTAACGGAAGCTCTATGGTCAGGAAGCTCTATGGTCAACTAACAGAAGGTTTCAAAGTGATAAAAACTTTAGGGTATCATTTTTGTAGTTGTTTAAACTTTAGGTTGCCAAAGTTAAAAATTGGAGAAAGTTAGGGTAGTAAAGTGAAAATAACCCAATGTCTAATCCTCAAATCTGCTTTTGTACTTATTTACCTTGCTAGATATTACGGTTACCATCAAATGAAACATACTACAATTTTCAATTAATGGTTATGAGAATTAAAACTAAATTACTTTTCTTTTCATATCATGAACAAACAAAGAAATACCCAATTCTTGCCTCAGTTAGGAATTATTAGGAAATAAAAACTGCATTGAGGATTCTGTTGACAATCAGTTAGAATTTGTTAAATTGCCAACATTATTATTGCTTTACTAATAGTAAAAAGCTTTTAAGCTTTGGAAATTCATCTTCTAAGAAAATTATCATGTATACATTTACCTTTTGAACTGAAGTCCTACTGTGCAATATAGGTATCTCATATTGAATAATCCTGCTGTACAATATAGCTATCTCATAAACAAGAACTTTGAATTTCCCAACTAAAAGCATAGAGCAGACTGAAATGTTATCTTTTTCTTGCCAATGAAAAAGGCTCTGATGTTGATGCCCCATCAATTTGCTGTATTACATTTCCCTGAAGCCACAAAACTATCATATTCTTACCAGCTATAGATATTCAACCACATTAAGTACCAAATGCTGAGTTGTAGACTTGTACTAGGGACCTTGTTTCCCACCTACATCCATCATTTCTGTGTCATCAATTTCAGCAAAAAACAATCAATTTGGATCCAATATTTCATCGAAATTTGGAACTAGAAGCGATCTATTTATTGGGATAGGTCATGGATGATATTTTTGGACTTCGCTTACTAGATAATTTATTGAAACATCTTTAGAGGAACAGCCGTGATTCCCACAAGATTCCCTGTCATACTCTCAAACTCTATATCTTTGTCAAAGTCTTATAAAGTAGTTTACTCACATCAACCAGCAGTGACTATTTATCAGTGTCCACATCTCACTTGTGGAAGTCACAATTGATCAGATTTCTCAGATTAAAATTCAGTAAATCTTCTCAAGGTGATGTTTTCTATAGAAGGTGGAATCACTTGCTGACATTTAACAGATAGAGACAGACTTCTTTGAATCACGACTTTATAGAGCTGCTTGGAGCTTCTTTTTTCTTCTCCTCATTTGCTTATATGACTTAAAGTCATGTTATCCATGCAATGTCAAGGGGTTATGGTCTGATACAATTTCATCCATATATTATATGCCTTCCAATTTGGTTACGGTTTCAACTTAAGGCACATATCGAACATCAGTAATTCTGAAACACTAAATAGTCTACAGAGATGTGTTGAACACTTCTGAAGTGGTACTTGGTTTTGTTATATATTTCAACTGTAGAAGTATTTATGGTGGATGTGTAACTTTTCTTTTCTTAGATTTCCAGCATTTTTTAAAGAATTACTTTTTCAATGGTTGTTGTCATCTGACCCTGTGCCAGATAATCCAGTTAATTGTTATGGCTGATTCATCCACGTATAATGCATGCACATGGGATGTAGTAAGGTAAATGGTGTGACTTGGTTTCCTTCTTGACCACCCATCCAAACCTGAGTTTATGGTTTTGGTATTGCAATTCAATAAGAATTTCATGTCGAGTTTATTAAACGCGATAGCTTATTGGATTTTAGATTTGGATATCATAAAGTTGTGTATAGCGATCTTTATGATAAAGGTTATATTATATGTGTGGTCCAAGAGCGAGTTACAATTAATTGGATTATGTGCCGATTAATCAAATTAGGATTCACACATGCACGGACGCATGCACAAGGGTTGTTACATAGGATAAGCATGGGTGGTTACATAGAATATGTGATCACAAGATAATAACACACAAGAGTTGTTACATAGTATAAGCACAGGCGGTTACATAGGATAAGCATGGGCTGTTACATAGGATAAGTGATCACAAGAAAATAATGCACACAAGAGTTGTTACATAGGATAAGCACGGGTGGTTACATAGGATAAGGATAAGTAATCGCAAGATAATAACACACACACCTATATATACACAAGAGTTGTTACATAGGATAAGCACGAGCGGTTACATAGGATAAGTGATCACAAGATAATAACACACCTGTATATATACACAAGAGTTGTTACATAGGATAAGCACGAGCGGTTACATAGGATAAGTGATCACAAGATAATAACAGTAAGATCCAATACTATCTAGAATACCTTATGATATCTAATAATATCTAACACACCCCTTCAAGCTGGAGCATATATACTATATATATCTAGCTTGTTATATATGTCTTGAGCATATTGAGTTTGGATTATATGGATTCCCTTGAAGCTAATGAACCTTTTCCCATCAGAAAAGGAGGCATCAATGGACGATTGGAGGACAAGGGTTCATAGAAGGACCGTCAAAATTTTTTTTTATTATAGTGAACTGATATCAGCCATTAAAATTTGAGCCAAATATCTATTGGTTGGTAGATACTACACATTGGTCATAGCTCCCTTTGGCACCCTTAGGTCCTTTGAAGAAGTGGTGCATGCTCATGCTAGCAAGCTTCTGCACTGTACAAACTCCAAACTTCTTTGCATATAAAATCTGGCAATTCAACCTCACTGTAATCATCTACTTTATCATGGTGGCTATATTCTGTTAGTAGTAGATCTTTTAACTTGTGTTTTCCCTTTTGGATTTCAGCTTTCAGTAAATCAGTTTACTATTACCTTCTCCATTTATTAATTTTTAGCATATGAATTACTTTGTTGATCATTATAATGCTTCCTTTATGTAAATATTTGTATTGAAGATTTACTTATGGGAATACTATGACTTTTGTTAGTCCCCCCTACATCTATATTACATATTGTAATAAATTATGGATTTATCTTCTTACACAATTCTTTAGAATATTTTGTGACAAGAACTATTGCATATAGTCCTTTGACTTTATTTTTCATGTCGAAGTAAGGCCTGAAGATTTTATTCCGTTAAAGGGAAGGCACCTTTCCTTATCATCCTAACACACCTCTCCACCTCCACCACCCCACCCTCGGGGATCTGAGATACAACCATCCCGACAAAAAAGTTAATAAAAAAAAACAGGACGCAGGGGTTGAAGTAGTCTGATATTTAGGAGGGTTGAAGTAGCCTGATATTTAGGAGAATGAGTTACTATCAATTTCATTGCCAGCAATATCTTTTCTGATATGTGTTCTTTTTTTTCCCCAATATCTAGTGTCAAAAACAATGATGATTGATGAGGATGAAGGCATTGAGAAGATAATTAAGCGCTCTAGGTGCCACAAAGCTCGTTTACTCTATTACTCTCCGAAGCAGAAAAGGTAATGATTACTGCAGTTGCTTTTCTCCTGATTCTATTAAGTTCCCCAGTGCTAGAATCTAAAGCGAAAAATAGCTTGTGCGTGCCTTGTATCTGCATGCTGCATACACCATGAGCTGTTAATTACTGTACTTTATTGGTTCATCACATCCCTATTCCGGCTAGGAGTAAAGCAGGTCATCATGCATAGCAAGTATAAGAAGTAGAACAAAACTAATGTGTATCGTGATGTCAGCAGCTCACACTACTGTTTGCACAAAGCTCTCCCTGAATGTTGTTGCTGATTGGGAGCCATTGTAATTATATCACACTTATAATAATGACAGGTTAGGGTCCTTTACCAGGAGATATAAAAATAGCAAATAAATAGGGGGGAAAAAGCTTCATGCTCCTGTCATTCAGTGAATCAAGTCTCCAGCTGATCAAGTAGCATTTCCTCGCTTATTGAGAGAAAGGTTCCTTTATTTTCCAGTCTTCTTCTCTCACTCACAAAGTTATCATGGTTACCTTGCAGTGAATGCATGGAAGATAGCAAATCTATTTCGTCATGGGCTGGCTGGCATACTGACTTCAGCTGTCTCACAGGTTCTTTTATATTGTGTTCTTTTTTATGGTATAAATTATGTTCAGTATCCTTCTATGGCAATGTCTTCTAATTTCAAATAAAGTAAAAGAAAAATCTTATGGTTGGTATTGAAAGATATTTAAAGTTGGAATTATTATAAAAGGTGGAATGAAGTGTATAAGTTTCTCATATTTAGATATATGGAGAATTTTTTGAAATAGACTCTTTTTGAATGTTGATTAGCAAAATTGACCATTTTGGCATAAAATTAGCAAAATCGACCACTTTTTGGCCACGTCATCACGACGGGCCAATAAGTGGTCGATTTTACAAAAAAAGGTTTTTCAAAAACACGGGACTAGTAGTCACGTGTGATTAGTGGTCCTTAATTAAGGACTAATCAGGGACCCAGAAAACACACGGGACTACTAGTCCCGTGTGTTATTCTCCCAACAAAAACTTTTTTAATCAAGGAATTCATAATATCAAATTTTTTTGATTTATCAAAATAGTGACTCAAGAACTTATCTCAGAAGCACAAAATAGTGACTCAAGAACTGATATCAAAGAAAAAGAAAGAAACATATATAGATCATAATGTCGACTTCTCCACGAGCCCTAAAACATTGCAAATACACTTGAACACAAACTTTACTCCCTCACTAACAAAAACTCTATAATAAAAACAACTAGAAATCAACACATAGCAAATTGAAATGCCTCAGAATTCAACCAACAGCTTGCCAGACAAGTTCCAGAAATTCAACAAAAAAATTCATGAGTTTCAAATATACTAAAAAATAGAAAATTTTTACCTTGATCAACGACGAAGAGCGAAGCAAAGAAAATAGGCATCGACTTTGGTGAAATTATAAGAGCTTGGTCGGGTCGGAGTCTGCGGCGGGGACGAGTTTGGTCGGAGACGGTCTTGGTGGAGTCAAAGGTGGAGTCGAGAGCCAGCGACCACGAGCTTGGTGGAGTCGCAGAGGAAATCTAGGGATTTGGGGGCTAGAGGTGAGAGGCGGGGCAGAGGCGACAGGTGAGAGGCGGAGGCGAGAGATGAGAGGCAGGGCGGCGGTGGGAGGTGAGAAGTGATGCAGAGGTGAGAGTAAGGGATTTGCGGGCAGCAGTAAAAAAAAGGGGACGAAAAAATTAGGGCACGACCTTTATATGACGGAAAACACGGGACTGGTAGTCCAGTGTTTATGTAAAAATTCATTGGGGCGGCTAATTACACCACTAAATACACGGGACTACTATTCCCGTATATTTAAAAGTTATGATTATTGCAAAATCGACCTCTTTTTGACCAGATGTGATGATGTGAGTCGATTTTGCTAATTTTATGTCAAAAGGGTTGATTTTGCTAATAAACATTCGAAAAGAGTCTTTGTAAAAAAATTCTCCTTAGATATATTTATGACCTAATATTTAGTAAAGGCTCTTTTAACTTTGAGTCACAACTGTATGCAGTAGTTCTGAGTGATTGAGGTTTCCACTTATTTGTGTCTGTCACCTACACACTTCCATTTTTTAGAACCTATATCGCTTTTATAATATAAACTGAACTTTCATACCTTTACTTAAGACTACTGCTTTCAAGAAAGATAATATTATATTTAGCTTAAGTTCATGACTATGGATTTTTCTTTGCGACTTATTCTTTTTGCTACTTGAGATAGAACTTTTGTACCCACTACCCATATATATACTTAAATACATCTCTAGCAGATGTCTCCTACTGAAGCACATCTTTTGTAGGATCTGCCATTATGCTAAAACTTATTTGATTCTGTTGATATTCTAATAACGGCTACTATTTTAGAAAACAGGGTTAATTACAAACAGACCCCCTGTAGTATCACCCAATTGTGAATAAATCCCACGTAGTTCTATTTTTGCTAATAGAACCCCTGAGTGATTTTTTTTTAACTCTTAAAATCGTTAAAAAAGTTTGAGGAAGCGTGTAGACCCCCTATAGTTCTATTGGTGAGGATAGACTTTCAATTCTTTTCTTTTTTTTTAATTTGAAAAGAGTCGAAAAAGTTTACTAAGGGGTTGTATTTGCACCTCGACCAATACTACCGGGGGTCTATTTGACACAAAAGAATTACAGGGGGTCTATTTACAATTAACCCTAGAAAATATTGGTAAGATGCAACAAAAAATACCAATATCACTGTGACATTGAGAAGGGAGATAAGTGGACTGTTTTGACTGATATCAGTTCAAGGTGTTTAGATGATGAAATGCTGACCGTTCGCCTAAGAAATTAGGCTTTGGTTTCTTCAAAAGGTTTGTGTTACTTTTAGTGAGCTTTAATTGTAACTTGATGCTAAGATCCGTTGCTATTTGCTTGATGGGGAAGGAGTTTTGGCTGGAATTAGAGAAAGGAAAGAGGGTTTTAAGTATTTGGTGAGCGAGATCTTGTTAGACATTGGTTAGAGGAGGGTAAGATACAACTTTTTGGCTGCATGAAAAAAACAATAGAGGTGCTAGGTTGTTACGGCTGGGTTGCTGGTTGCAGACACTAAGAAAGAGGAGTGAGTTAGGCAGCATCAACGGCTGGTTTTGGAGATTGATTTGTGGAAGTTTGAATAATTAATATTTTGTCGACCATTAACTAAAGAAAGAAAAGGTTATGGTTAGGGGCTTCACATGCAAAAACGTAGAGGGTGTCTGGACGAGCTTATGTTTTGGTCAAAGTAGCTTTTAAGCTAGCTCTTCTATATCTACATGGTTGGTAAAGCCCAAATAAGCTAGCTTTTAAGTCCGATTTTAAAAATTAGGGTTCCTAACTTTTGAAAAACTAGCTTATAAGCTCTCATATAAGTAAGTTAGGTTTGACCAAATAAATGACTATGTTACACATACAGTTTCTCTAAATTTTTTATCGCAAAATCCAAAAGCCACCAAAATCCAGCATAACTTAAAAGCTTAAAAGGAATAAGCTCCTAATCGATTGAACTTCACACGTGGACAACTCACATGCCTAAACAAACTGCAAGTCACATGTAAACTTAAATATCGAGATTGTCATAATCTTATTTTCCTCACTAAATTCTCTATCAACACAATCTAAACCTACAAGTACTTAAATTGAGTTGGAATTTGTTGTATCCTGAGAATAGCCAAGCCTAATGAACTCTGGAGAGTCGACCACGAGTCATAATTAACTGGTCGATTCTTACTAATGCGAAAGCCCAACCCGGGTGAGAGCATCGCTGACCCTCCTGGTCGCCCAAGTCCGAGACGAAAGGCGTCTTCTACTCGGATCCTCGCTAGAGAATGTCTCGAATGACGAGATGACCTATTAGCTTCAGCATCATACTTTGCCGCTCAGTCACCATCGCATTTAATGTCGAGTCAAGGTCATCATGATTCTTTGGGCTGAAGTTATGACTCCTCGGACCACGCCAACACTTCTGCCGTTCTGTCACTGTCGCATTAAACGCGAATGTGACTCATTCAACAAGCTGCCGATACTTGTAAAGTGCGGTCTGATCAGCCGATTGCATCGACCTGATCAAATTACTGATGTGTCTTTACCAACCCTCTATAAATAGTGGGCAATCTCTACTATTCGAAGGAATACTTCCTCCTAACTGATTAGATATAAGGAAGATCAAGGGATCCTAAACTCCTCTAAATATCCACTAAGCCATACAATCAACTTTCTGACTTAGAAGTTTGGCGCCCACCGTGGGGCCTCTTTTTCTCCCTTAAAGAAAATGACTGATCCTAACCGTTCTATGGTTCCAAATTCAAACACCCCTGGAGAATCTTTCAGCTCAGACTATGTCACTTAGGCCTAGTTGAATGAATCTACCTAAAGGATAGCTCAATCTCTCCAACAGCAGTTCGCTTCATTCGCCAATGAACTTCTCAGTCATGTTCTTCCCTCCTAGTCTCCTCCATCACCTTCCACCTCTCCATGAAGGGCAGCACCATCGATAGGAGCACAAGGAGCGGGTCAGGGAAACCACCCCCCAATCGCCGTGATAGCAAACCCGCTTTGCCGCCGATCCACGAAAACTTCCACCTTATTTGGAGGCGACAGGAGAGAGCTCAAGTCATGGCCTAGCTCCGGTCGCATGGGCAATGTCACAAGGTGTATGACGCACCTACACGACCCAAACCCCAGCAACCTGGGTCGATTCCTCTACAACCAATCTGCCTTCTGACTATGGTCGGACGTACAACACGGTGGCTGCCGTCATTAGGGGAAATACTCCTCTCTCGGAGGATATCATGAACACCTCCTGCCCTAAGTTCAAGATGCCCACATCGAGAAACACAAGGACGAAGGCAACCCGGTCGAGCATGTACAGAATTTCTTTGACGTGATGAGCATGCAGCATGTGATCGACCTATCATTTGCAGAGCCTTTCCTGTCCCCCTCAGTGGCAGTGCGAAGATGTGGAATTCTCTGGAGAAGGATTTATCCACAACTTCAAACAACTTAGCTAGAAATTTGTACACAACTTTCTAGCGGATACAAAATAAAAGGCACTCTCCACTCTCCTATTGCAGATCAAGCAGAAGATCGAAGAAATCTTAAGAGAATACTTTAAAAGATTCCAAGCCAAGCGCTTGGAGGTGGAAGACCCTGTCAACATGGTCGCCACAGCGGCGATCATCGCGGGTCTGGAGGATGAGAAATTGTCTGACTCTCTCATCATCCACTCGGTGACCAACTTTGACTAGCTCGTGGCTAGAGCCCTGTCACACATGGACGCGGAGGACTGTCGCACCCACAAAAAGGCGGTTCAGATCCCTGAGGCTGCGAAAAGATAGAACGGTTCATTTTCTCTCAGACTCAGCTTCCCAAGTCCGAGTGAAAAGGGCCAGTGTTGTATCCTGAGAATTACCAAGTCTAATGAACTCTGAAGAGTCGGCCACGTGTCATAATTAATTGGTCGAGTCTTACTAATCTAAAAGCCCGACCCGGGTGAGAGCATCGCCGACCCTCCTGGCAGCCCAAGTTTGAGACGAAAGGCGTCTATGAGCTAGGGTATGTCAAAAGAAGTCGGGTCCGAGACGAAAGGCGTCTTCTACTCGGACCCTCTCTAGAGACTGTCTCAAATGACGAGATGACCTATTACCTTCAACACTCGTACTTCGCCGCTTAGTCACCATCACATTTAATTTTGAATCAGAGTCACCATGACTCTTTGGGCCGAAGTTATGACCACACCAGCACTTCAGCTGTTCTGTCACTGCTGCATTAAATGCGTAAGTGACTTATTCAACCGGCTGTCGACACGTGTAAAGTACAATCTAATCAGCCGACTGCATCGACCTGGTCAAATTACTGATGTGCCCCTACCAACTCTCTATAAATAGTGGGCGATCTCCACTATTCGAAGGAATCTACTTCCTCCTAATTGATCAACTATCAAGAAAGATCAAGGGACCCTAAACTGCTCTAAATGTCCACTAACCCATAAATTAACTTTCTGACTTAAACATGAAGGTGAGTGATTCAACCAACTGTCGACACGTGTAAAGTACAATATGATCAGCAGCCTGCACCGATCCGGTCAAATTATCGATATGCCCTTACCAACCCTCTATAAATAGTGGGCAATCTCCACTATTCGAAGGTACACAAAACGGCTAAATTACCCCCTAAAATTAATATCTGCAAACTTGCTTAATCTATCACTAAGTTGAACGTCAGAGGGCACACTAGAGCGACAAACTCTAGCCCTTTAACGGGTGTTTTCTGTACAGGAATCTACTTTCACCTGACTGATCAGCTATCAAGAAAGATCTAGGGACCCTAAACTCCTCTAAATATCCATCAACACATACAATCAACTTTTTGACTTAAATAGAATTATATTCCTAATATAGTTTAAATATTAAAATAATCTTCTATCCTTATCACTGTTGTAAATAACGATCGATAGCGGCGCTATTGCGGCTAGGATAGCAATAGCAAAGCCTACAGCTATGATTCCATTGATTACGACAGCAAATAGCGGGTAAAACCACTATTTGCTTGTAATAGAGGGTAAAAGCACGAAAAGTGCTAAACATGGCTTTTCCTTAGGGTGTTTTTTAATGCCTTACCTGATCTGGACCCAAACCCGACCCGTTTTAACTTTTAACCCTAAAAACATTATCCACTCTCTTCTTCTTCTTCTTCTTCTCCTCTCTCTCTCTCTCATCTTCGAATTGTAGCCAACAGAGAAGGAGAAAAAAACCCTAATTGAGCTTCCTCTCCTCAACTCAGCCTCCTCCACCTCCTCCGCTTCCACTCTTCATTGTCTCCGCTATCTTTCATCTTCAATTTGCCATCTCTCCTCCACCTCCTCCGCTTCCACTCGTCATTGTCTCCACAACTCCTACACCTCTCCCCAATTGAGCTTCCTCTCCTCAACTCAGCCTCCTCCGTCTCCTCTCTTCGGCTCTTCCCTCAACGACGCCCAACCCTTGACGAATTCCAGCAGCCTCAATGAATTCCAGCAACCCTCTCATCTCCTCTAGTCCACGAAATCTACAGCCTCCTCTCACCGCCTCGACGCTGCAGCAGTTGTTGTGTCGAACTAAAGGTAATGGGACAAATAACGGTCTTTTTCATAATTAAGTACATTTTTTTATTCTGTATAGTACCTCGTTAATATTATGTAATTGTTACACATCTATTTCATGCTTAGGATCTCCTATAAATCATCAAATATGCATTTGTAGAATTTTTAGATTTTCTGTAATTTTTTTAAATATTTATACATATTTAAATTGGACTGCTATTTAACTTTACGGTATTTGCCGCTATAGCCCCAAGTAGCCTTAGCGGTGCCTCACTTCTACGCGACGCTATCCACTATCGATAATCTTGATCCTAATACAATTTAAAATTCAAATCAACTTCTACCCTAATATAATCTGAATATAAAAATTTGATAATTAACCTAACAGATAAAACCAATTATCCTTTCTAAAATATCCTAACAGATAAACTCCTAGCAAAATTAGGAGTCTTCAACAAAATCTTAACCTTTTCTCCAGATTCTCATGCATCAAATCTCTACTTGTTGCAAAAGAAAAAAAAAAGACCATGAGTTTTAAACTGACATAACATAATAAATCCAATAGTTGATTGATAGTCTTGTTGTTTGGACTGCGTTGTCTTCACGAGTGTTTGTATATTTTGATAACGGGTAAGTGGTAGTGGATTTGGTATAATTAACTCATTTATCAAATTATCATGAACCTGAAGTGATTTGGACTGCATCTTGATTAAATTATGTTTTAAGATTTTAGACATAGGAGTGAGATTAGATTCTAACTCCTGGCCTCAAGCTGAGACTCTGATTTTGATTCGGGCTCTTGATCTATATTTTTTTTCACTCTAGCTTCGGGTAATTTAGACTCAGGCTTTTGCTCTGGTTCTTGCAACTTCTGCACATGAGATATCTCTCACTGGAAATTCGACTCTCAAGTGATTTATCTAAAATTCTATGGGAGGCTTGAACATGTTTATGAATCTCGTTGATGTTAAGATGTCATTGAGTCTGTTATCTATGGTGTGGAATCCTAGTGTGGAGCAAATAGTGTGGATCAACTTGCTCTGATGCCAATTAAAGACGAAACGATGTAGCGACTATCTGATCCGAAGAGAAATTGGTCCATTGGAGTCTATTGGAGGCTGATTGGATGTCGAATCAGCTTCAGAATGTGGTGGTTTAGTCGAGCATGATTGGATCTCATGAACGAAGAGTTTCTCAGGATCAGGACTATGTGGAGGAGTAGAACATTTGAATTTTTGGATTTTATGGAGGATGATGTCACAATGTCACGGATGATGCCATCAAACTTTGCTTTTGGAACCCACCGCAAGTGATCGAGGTGGTTGGGAGGTTCCAATATAGCTCCCGCGATCTTCGGTTTTGGAAGTAGTGGCTGCTTTGTTGGGTGAGGTTAGAGTGTTTTTTTTAAATTGCTTAGAATTGAGTGATTGGTTCAACGGTTTGTTTTTTTTTTTTTTTTGCGGGGAATAAAGAATTTCTAGATGGCTTAGGAATCATAGACGAGTAAAATAAAAGAAAGGGAAAATTTCACAAAAGCCCCTAAAACTTTTGGGCGTTCCCCACGAAATCCACTAAACTTTGTTTTTCCTACTAAACTCCCAAAACCTTTCCAACAAAACTAAAAAACTCCAAAGTTTCTCAAATCTTTTAAGTTTCCTTTAGAAAAACCCCCAAAAAGTATCTCTTGCAATTGGAGGACCTTATTATTCGCGCAGTTCTGTTCTTTTATTATTTTCTCTAAGGCTCATCTTCTTCTCTCCTCTTACTTTGGGGGTTTTCTGGGAAAAGTTGGAAGTTTCTTTTTTTGAAGCGGGGAGGTCTCTCTTTTTTTGGGGTGGTTTCATGGGAAAACAATGTTCAGGGGGTTTTGTGGGAAACACCCTAAAATTTTGGGGGGTTTTATGAAATATACCCTAAATGAGATATAATGTTGTTGTTAGGCCACATTCACAAGCAGAAACCTAACTTATTGGGGTTTACTCCCAGTCCCGGGCAATCACATGCATAAACAAAAATGCAAATCGCATGCAGACTCAAATACTGATATTTTCAATTTTTTTTCTGACTAATTTCTCTGCTAAGTTCTATTTGACCACCTGTTGCATTTAGGTTGACAGTTGAGATTGTAGAATATTGATTCACTAAATAGGATCTTGTCTCTAAGAGTTCCATGGGAATCATACTAAGTTTTTAAGAATAAACGGAAGGTGAGGTGACACGTTGAGCAAGTTGCATGATCATTGATCAGGCATCTTATAACTATAAAGGAATCATTCTTCTAGGCAATGCACACCATTCATCTGGATCTCCATCTCCTAAAATATAAATTGTTAATTAATCATCTTTTGTTCTAGCTATTAAAAACCAATAATTATTTCGCCATTTAATGAGTGGTTAGGTATCTCGATTATTCTATGATTTGTTGTATGCTTACATTTAAGATGGGGATCAAAATTAATAGTTCAGGTTGTCCAAAAAAGCGATCTATAGTAGTAAGGCCTTCTTTATAATTAAAATATAAAAACTCAATCCATCATACTCATCCATGTCGGCTTCATGTTCTACAAATTAAGGTGAAAAGGAAGAAAATTACATTGTTGTTTCTTTTCCAATCCCTGTTGTTTGCATATATGTTAACTGGCTTTACCAGTTTTTTCTGACAGAAAGGTCATTGACCGTACATTTATAGTGCAATAAAACAAAGAAGTTAAGAGGAATTAGACTGGTAAGTGGTAAGTATAATAACAGTCCATCTATTTCTCCGTGTTTATTTTATTCTTTTTTCTCTTTTTCCTTTGTTCTCTCGTTATCTCATTTCCTTTTCAAGAATGCTTCTAGATTGTTGATGAGTTATGCTTTGGAAAGAGGAAAAGAGCTGCTGCGGGAACATGGCTGACATGCCTTGGCATTGGGTAGAAGAGAGTGAAAGTTTTTATTGAACATCCCCAAGAAGTGTCAGCATGAATTCTCAATAATGAAATTTCAAACTATATCCATTACTTGCAAGAGTTATTACACAGATGAATATTTAGTGTAAATTATTTGTTTGGTGTAAAGGAAACTTCGGAAACTAGGACAAAGTTTTTAGACTCATTAATCACATATCTGGCATTTTGACTATCGAGATTCTAAAAGAAAAAAAAAAGAAAAAAAAAAGAAAAGAAAGCAACTCGGAATCATGCACGTTAGGCTGCACAGAAATGGAACGCTAGGATTTTCTAGGAGAGGACAAAAGTTAGAGAAAAGAGGGCATACTTTCTTTCACAATACACCATTTTAGACTTAAATCAGATCCTTTGATGGTTAGCATTACTGTTGTGTTAAGGCAGCTTAAATATAGTGAAACACTCTCTTGCCGTGGACGTAGATCAATTTGATCGAACCACGTAAATTCTTGTGTTTGTGATTGTCTCTCTATTTTCTGATTTGTTTAGTGTGTAATTTTGGTACACTTGAACAGACCGCTGCGGATTTATCCCAAGTTAAGAACCCACAAATATTGACATAAGGAGGCTCATTATTTGATTTTTTTTGTCTTGAGTTCAGCCGTAAAGAATGACTTGGGGTGGCTCATTAAAGAGCTTTCAACATCCCTTGATTTAAGGGATGTTGATTTTTTGAAAGCTAGCAAGAGGTTATCTGGTGTTGGGCCAAAGAAAAATGGAGGCAGGAGGATACATTTGATTGGAGTCCTTTTCCCTCTCTCTTCCGCATTTTTGAGTCTCTTACACTCTCTTTCAATTTTTTGAGTGTCACTTATTTTAAAAATCTTGTTTTGAGTGAAAAAAGAAGTGAGCTGAAGTTGTATGTTGTGTTAAGGCAGCTTAAATATAGTGAAACCCTCTCTTGCCGTGGACATAGATCAATTTGATCGAACCACGTAAATTCTTGTGTTTGTGATTGCCTCTCTATTTTCTGATTTATTTAGTGTGTAATTTTGGTACACTTGAACAGACCGTTGCGGATTTATCCCAACAAACTGGTATCAGAGCTTCTCGGTTCTAGGGTTGCTTTCAGTATTCCAAATGGCCTCTGTGAAGTTCTCGGTGTCAATATTCGATGGCCAGAACAATTTCGGCCTATGGAGGATAAAGATGAAGGCTTTGTTACGACGTGAAGGCACGGTTAAAGCTATCAATGAGAAATACCAAGATGATATGACAACTGCTGAGATCGAAGAGATGGACGAAAAGGCTCACAGCGCCTTGCAATTGTCACTATCCGACAATGTGCTTCGTGAAGTTGCCGATGAGGAAACGACAGCGGGGTTGTGGTCAAAGCTCGAAAGTCTCTATTTGAAGAAATCTCTTACAACGAGATTGTACACGAAGCAGTGACTATACACTGCGAAGATGAAAGAAGGTACACCCATTCAGGAACACTTTGATGAATTTAATAAAATAGTCATGGATATGAAGAACCTGGATCTTAAACTTGATGATGAAGACCAGGCTCTCATTGTGTTGTGTTCCTTGCCTGACTCTTATGAAAACTTTGTTAACTCTATGTTGTATGGAAGAGAATTTATAAGTCTGGAGGATGTGAAGGCCTCTTTGAATTCTGCTGAGTTAAGAACAAAGTTGAATGGGAAAGGTACCGATAGGCAGGCTGATGGTCTACTAGCCAGAGGTAGATCGAAGACCAGAGAGGGTGATAAAGGGCAATCCAGAAATCGTTCAAAGTCCAGATCGGCCCAAAATAAGAAATAGGTGGAGTGTTTCTACTGTCACAAGAAAGGACATTACAGGTCAGAATGCTATGCTCTAAAGAAGAAAGACAACCAGCGTGGTGAAACCTCGATTCGACTAATACGGTGAAAGGCGTCTGCCGTTGTTCTTTGAGCGGGTCTTGCAGTATGTCCCTTGGATGGCCGTTCTGATAGAGAATGGATCTTGGATACATGTGCGTCTTATCATATGTGTCCAAATAAAAATTGGTTCACTACTTACAAACCTATAAGTGGTGGATCAGTTTTGATGGGTAACAATGCAGTTTGCAAGACAGTTGGTATTGGTACAGTTCGCATCCGGTGTCATGATGGGATAGTGAGAACTTTGTCAGATGTGAGACACATCCCGGACTTAAAGAAAAATCTGATTTCTTTGAGTTCTTTGAATTCTATTGGGTGTTCTTACACAGGTGGAGGTGGAGCTCTTAGAGTTACTAAGGGTTTATTGGTTGTGATGAAAGGTAGCAAGGTGAACAGTCTTTATGTTCTCCAAGGCGATCTGGTGGCAGCTCTGCAGTGTGTCCTCCGATGTCGATAGGGACACTACTCGGTTGTGGCATATCGTTTAGGCCACATGGCGAAGGGATGACTATTTTGAGTAGCGTGGCTTACTCGTGGTGATCATACATCATCACTTGATTTCTGTGAGCACTGTGTGTTTGGGAAGCAAACTCGAGTCAGCTTCTCAACTGGCTCACATACGACGAAGGGCACTCTCAACTATATCCATTCAGATTTGTGGGGACCGGCTCAGGTTCCATCCAAAGATGGTGCTCTTTATTTTCTGACGTTTATTGATGATTTTTCCAGGAAAGTTTGGGTTTATTTTCTCTGGCGCAAAAGCGAGGTGTTCGAAATTTTCAAGAAGTGGAAAGTTCTTGTTGAAAATCAAACTGGGAAGAAGATTAAACGTCTCCGAACAGATAATGGCCTAGAGTTTTGCAGTAGTGAGTTCAACCAGTTCTGCTCAAATTCTGGGATCGTACGACATCGCACGGTCAGGTACACTCCTCAGCAAAATGGGGTGGCAGAACGAATGAATAGAACATTGATGGAAAGAGCTAGGTGTATGCTCTCAAACTTTGGGTTGGATAAAGACTTCTGGGCTGAAATTGTTAACACAGCTTGTTACTTGGTGAACCGGTCTCCTTCTACCGCCATTGAGCAGAAGACTCCAAATGAGGTATGGTCAGTTAAACCCAGTGACTATTCAAATTTAAAGGTATTTGGATGTCCTGCTTACTATCATATTAGAGAGGGTAAGCTTGAGCCTAGAGCTAAGAAATGTATTTTTATTAGTTATGCTGATGGCGTTAAAGGCTATCGCTTGTGGAGTCTTGAACCTGATTCTCCTAAATTCATTATTAGTAGGGATGTTACTTTTAATGAAAAATATATGCTTGATCATGGGAAGGTTTTTGTTGAGTCTACAGGAAATGTAGAGAAGCCTATGGATAAGGTGGAGCTTCAGGTGGAGCTCGAGGGAGAGACTTCTCAAAAGTCGTCTACAAAAATTGGTTCTCTGATTGTAGAAGAGCAACATAATTCGCACTGATGTCGATGATGCCGAGGTGAAGAACCTTACTCCATAGCCACCGCGAGAGAGGAGACAGATCAGACCTCCTCAGAGATATGCACACGCTGAATTAGTGGCATATGCTCTCACGACGGCTGAAGAGATGGGTATTCAAGAGCCATCAAATTTTACTGAAGCTATCTCATGCAGTGAATCGGGTCATTGGGCCACGGCTATGACAGAAGAACTCGAGTCACTTTACAAGAATCAGACTTGGGATTTGGTGCAATTACCTAAGGGTAAAAGGATAATTGGATGCAAGTGGATTTTCAAGAAGAAAGAAGGTATCCCAGGAATTGAAGATGTTAGATTCAAAGCTCGGTTGGTGGCAAAGGGTTATAGGCAAAAGGAGGGACTTGACTATGATGAAGTATTTTCTCCAGTTGTGAAGCATACCTCCATCCGTGTATTGCTTGCCATGGTTGCTCTATTTGATCTGGAGCTTGAGCAGCTCGATGTGAAAACTGCATTTTTACATAGTGAGCTTGAGGAGACTATCTACATGTCTCAGCCAGAGGGATACTTTGTAGAAGGTAAAGAAGATCATGTTTACAGATTGAAGAAATCTTTGTATGGCCTGAAGCAGTCTCCTAGACAGTGGTACAAAAGGTTTGATAATTTTATGATTAATCATGGGTACTCAAGAAGTACTTATGATAGTTGTGTGTACTACATGCATCTAGGAGATGATTCTTTTATTTATCTTCTATTATATGTCGATGACATGCTTATTGCTGCTAAGAATATGTCGCAGATTCTTATTTTGAAGAAACAACTCAGTGATGAGTTTGAGATGAAAGATCTTGGTGCAACAAAGAAGATCTTAGGGATGGAGATCAAGAGGGACAGAAAAGCTGGAACATTATATCTCTCCCAGAAGAGTTATATTGAAAAGGTGCTTGAGCGCTTTGGGATGAAGAATGCCAAGCCCGTTACGACTCCTTTGGCTCCACACTTTAGGCTCTCAGCTTCAGATTCACCTAAGTGCGAGACTGAGAAAAAGGAGATGTCCCGAGTTCCATACTCTAGTGCAGTGGGTAGCATTATGTATGCTATGATTTGTACTCGTCCAGACATTGCCCAGGCAGTCAGTATAGTGAGCAGATATATGGCTCAGTTAGGGATGGCACATTTTGAGGCAGTGAAGTGGATCCTTCGGTATCTCAGGGGTACCTCAGATTTGGGTTTGGTCTTTGATAGCAGTACTTCGAGAACCTCAGTTATAGGTTTTGTGGATTCTGACTATGCTGGTGATCTCGATAAAAGGAGATCTTTGACTGGTTATCTTTTTACTCTTTCTGGTTTAGCTATTAGTTGGAGATCGACTCTACAGTCGACAGTGGCTTTGTCTACTACGGAGGCAGAGTACATGGCAGCAGCAGAAACAGTAAAGGAGGCCATTTGGTTGAGAAACCTCGTTGGTGAGCTTGGGCTTCAGCAGGAGGCTAGTTCAGTTGTATTTTGCGACAATCAAAGCGCAATACATTTAAGTAAAAATTCAGCACACCACGAGAGGACAAAACATATCGATGTCAGATATCATTTCATTCGTGAGGCAACTGCTGAGAGAAGCATCACGATGAAGAAGATTGGTACTGCAGACAACCCAGCTGATATGTTGACCAAACCGGTCCCGGCCTTCAAGTTCAAGCACTGCTTGGACTTGGGAGGCATTCGCACCTGTTAGGTGGCCCCGTTTGGGGCATTGTTTGTAAGAGAGGTGGAGTTCACTAGTTCTTGATGCTTGATAATTCAATCCAAAGTGGAGATTGTTCGTTTGTGGCTTGAATTACAGCAAAGTGGGTCCCATTTGATTTGAAGTTAAGAGCCCACAAATATTGACATAAGGAGGCTCATTATTTGTGGGCTCTTAACTTCAAATCAAATGGGACCCACTTTGCTGTAATTCAAGCCACAAACGAACAATTACGGTGGAAGAGATGTGCTGTTTAGGATATACGTGTGCTTTTTGTGTAAATAATGTTATTTAAAGGTCTGTCACTGGCATATCTATATTTAATATGGTTTTTAATGTTTTTTTGCTCTAATTTTTAATATTCTGTCTCCAGGTCTTACCTCCGGTATGTTTACGAGAAACACTGAAGTGGTTGCAAGCCCTGATAGTGCTGGACTTTATATAAAAGCGCGCAATTCTGAGATTGTAAAAGTAATGTTCTGATTCCTTACGATTTGCTTTAATTTAAACATATATTCTTTAAGTTTCTTATGATTTTCTTTAAAGTCTCATGTTATGTTTCCCTTGTTTCTTTAAACACAATGTCTTATCAATCTTCTGTGTAAATACATTTAGCATACTTCTGTTTGAAATAGCTTCTTCCACAGTATGCTTTATGTATTATGTAACTTATATCGTGTTTATTGGTTTTAAGGGAATAAAGGCTCAAAAGTAGTCTGAGTATAATGAATTAAGTTTGAATCCAACTTATTAGCAAAAAATAGGCAGATATCCTTCTTGATCTTCTAATATACCTCTTTATAGTACTTAAAGATACACTTAAATCTCGTGTACTGTAATGGAAGGCTATGGATATCATGAATTTGTATATTCTAAGCAAATTATGCATGCATAAATTTCCAAACCAGCAGCATGAGAGTTAAAAAAATATATACCATCTGGTTTCTGGGACGACGATATAGATCCTGTAGTCAAAATTGTTAAAATTGCTAAGCCCACTAAAGGTACGTAAATATTTAATTCTTGTCTTCTTTGTCCTCTTCCACTTTTCTCTCTTAATATTTCCTCCTTAACCCCATCAGCGAGTAATGCTTATTGGGAGGGTGTATGTCTCTCCTTTTTTAAAGTGGAGAGGATGGAAGTTGAACCCTAGACGTCCATGATCTCCTTAATGTTTGTGTGCACCTTTGAGTAAAGAATTAGGGCTAGTTGTCTGCTCTTGAGCAACAGTAAGTCACTCAATTCCTGTTTCATCTGAGAGGAAGGAGCGAGGGAGGGTATAATTTTGTCGGGCCAATGATTACCCTGAACGAAGTGAGGTGAGATTATATCAGAAACCACCTCACAGACTAGTTGTCACCCATGCTATGCACGGTACTTATTGTAAAATATTGTTGCATATATATTATGGTAATACTTAATTATAATATTGGTGGGTCACTACAACAAAAGTGGTAACTTACAACACAAATTTCTCCTTATGAGTAGTGTGTGTGGTTAGAGTTGCAATATGTTCAACGGAGGCGACACAACAAAAAAATGTTGCAAGTCCTGACATCGCAAGTTCTAGGTAAGTTGTTTTCATTCACTGTTTTAGAGTCAATTTAATGTTCTGGTTTAAGAGATAATATATCATGATGCATTGATTTTCTGACATTACTTTTTGGGTTTAATGATCTGGTTTATACGTTCACATTCAATCAATTGAATTTTTTTTTTTTGGGTGCAGCTTTGCTTGCATTATTCACATAATTATGCTTGTAGTTATATGTAGCATTTATTTAAAATTCATTCATTCAAAAACTGGTGTGTCTATCAAATTTTTCTAGTTTCTATTCATGTTTCATGCTGGCAACAATTGATTTTTTTCATCAGCAGCAGATAGGGCTCCAACTGCCTCTAAAACATTATTTGGGCTCGTCTGACAACTATTTTCAAAAGGCAGTCAGTGTTCTATTGAATGCATTGTGTTACAAGAAAGGTTGGCTGTGTAACAATTAGCTATCAACTTCCTACATGAGTTGTGCCGAGCTGCTGAATTCCATATTGAAGCAAATTCACCTAAAGGAACCGTTGCAATGAAGAAATCATTAAAATTGTAAGTTAAAAAACACTCGGAATTAGGGCGCATATACCTTTTTTTCTTTGCATCATTTCATTGGATGAGTTCAAAGTGCGCTCATGCTGCAATTCATTAAAAGATAAATCTTGTAGAATTAATTTTTCTCTTCATCTTAGTCATGTTTGTCCCTCATTCTTCCGTTACTGGGAAATTAATCATCTCTGTACTTAATAGGAAATTAGTCCCACATCGTTCAGCTGCAAGGAAATTAAGTTGCTTAAATTTGATTGCTGAACTGATGTGGTCGGGGAGCTGGATTGGGAAACAAAGTCACAGAGGCATTATTCATTCAAACTGAGGTTACTTGGTGGGCTATGATTAGGACTCGGTGATATGTGTAAGTGGGCTTTGATTAGAATGGTGATATGTTTAAGTGAGCTGGGCTTCCATTAGACATGCATTGATGGGATCAGAAACTCTGATA
Organism: Asparagus setaceus; assembly: GCA_012295165.1. Taxonomy (NCBI): domain Eukaryota; kingdom Viridiplantae; phylum Streptophyta; class Magnoliopsida; order Asparagales; family Asparagaceae; genus Asparagus; species Asparagus setaceus. The sequence continues at coordinate 4,157,820 of CM022707.1, forward strand.
TATGAGTGGAAAATTCAAAAAATAAAAATCTGGGACTTGACACATATATGTGTCCCCACTCTCGATACATGTATGTGTTGCGACTTTCACGACACATCGTTACATGTGTGGAAAGATTCTCTCCACATAATCTACCTACACTTACATATCATAGGTTATAAGTTTTGTTGGGTGGATGTATATATTATGGTAATATTATAATTTGACAGTGATAATAATATGGATATAGATATAGAATAGATTATAATTTGACAATTACATAAACAAAATGACCACACATGAATACTTTTCTCATTGGAATCTGAAAGTTTAATAAGAACAAATGTCAATACATAAATCTTTCCTAGTTAAGAAGTTGGATTGAGAGGAAAAGGAGAAATAAAGAGAAAATTAAATTATTAATAAAAAGTTAGTTATTAATTACTAATTATAGGAAGATAAAGAGACGAAGCTCTAAGAAGATGCCAAGTCTGCAACTTGGCTTTTGTTTTAGTATATAGTATACGATATGATGCCACCTTGACTAAATATAAACACAACTTGACAAGTTAGTGGTTTAAGCATAAACCCAAGCCAAGTTTACAAAGTATAATGGCCTAGAAGATGGAACTTAGTGAACCACACCCCACGTCTCCCCCCTTCAAATGTAGTTTCTATGGTGCTTGTTATCTGGTATAGGTCAAATACAACTCTAATCTTGTTAAGGGGCAGTCCCTTGATGAGGCAAATGTTCGGAGTAACAACTGATGCATTGAGATATATCTGTAGCTAATCACTATAAATATATCCACTTTCGATTTATGTTAGAATGTACATTGACTTCAAGGATAACTTTTTAGTCAATCAGGTCTGACAGACTGACATGTGGATTCCTGACAAGGAAGTCAAATACTAAATACATAATTAAGAAAACCCATCTGTCATAGCTACATGCTTAACATTTTAGAGACAACAAATTCATTGAACTGTAAGATCCTGGTCATAACTAGTAGAAGACATTAAACTAATTCCAAAAATAGAAATAGTAATTTATGGCAAAGAATATAAGTTAAAAAGAATATAAGTTAAATGATGTTTCATTAGAAGAACAAAGTATGTTTATGCCTATGTCTCTAAATAGAGAAGCTTCAGAATTTTGTGTTTACTTGGGTAAGAGTTGCCTCCTTGTAACTATTTTTGAGGAGGGAAAGATTTACCTATCTACATGAAAACTAACTAGTGCAGAAAAAAACATAAATTTTATCATGACTAACTAGATCTTTTTAAGGCAAGGATTAGCCTCAAACTGGGGAAATTATTGGTTGATCTGAATTATTGAAATCAAATGCAAGCTGACTCCTATGTATGTTATGGGCCTTTCCGGATTTTGTGTGGGCGATTCTCCAGATTTAGCACTCTTCTGCTGTTTCTGATGATATTTCCTGAATCTAGTCCAGTGGTGCTGATAATGTGGTCATCTGGTACAGATGCAGGCATCGAGTTATTAAAGAATTAAGTTACAATTGTTTGCTATCATAAGACTGTTATTTGCATGTCACATGTTTAACAGGAAAAGGCTATGTTTTGTGCGTAGTGTGGAAAGAGGCTTGCCTGCAGATGCACAATACATAGAGGGTGTTTGGGAGGGCTTAATTTTTTAAGCTTATAAGTTATGTTAGCTTTTAGTGGCTTTTAGCTTTTATGATAAAAATGTTATAAAAATTGTTTGGATAGAATAGTAATTTTTTTGGTCAAACCTAGCTTATTTAGGTGAGCTTATAAGCTAGTTTTTGAAAAGCTGGGGTATACCAGCTTTTCAAAATGAGACTTATAAGTTAACTTATTTGATATTTTACCAAACAGGTAGATATGAAAAAGCTAGCTTAAAAGCTAGTTTGACCACAAAAAAAGCTCCCCCAAACACCCTCATATTGTTGGGTAGCTTGGCTTTTTTTTATCAGGTACCCCTTTGCAATCAAATCAGAACCGGGTTTGCGCCTAGGGTTTGATCTTGTGCTCCAGCTGAGCAGAAATGGACACATTCAACTATATCTGATCTCTTAGGATTTTAATGTGGCATGGTTAGAGGTAGGGGTGGAAACGAGCCGAATTGAATACTGCATCATTCGAATTTGAGTTAGGTTAGATTTGGCAAATTCTAATTCGTGTTCGAATTCAAGTCGAATATTGAAAATATATCCGATTCAATTCAATTAAGTATGCAGATGTTGGCTAAGTGTTCACAAATAGTATACTTGGTTGATTCACATGTTTCTGAAACCCTAGGTCTTGTGTTCGAGCCCTATGGACACCTGCCACTATGTCTGATCTCTTAGGATTAGAATGTGACATGGTTAGAGGTAGGGTGGAAACAAACTGAATCCAATACTGTGTAGTATTCAGATTCAGTTAGATTGGAATTCAAATTCCTGTTTAAATTTGAGTCGAATAATGGAAAGATATTCAAACTCAATTCTACTAAGTATGCAAATTTTATCCAAGTGTTCACGAATATTCAAATAGCACACTCGGTTGATTCACATGTTTCTTAAACTCCAGGTCTTGTGTTTATGAATGCATTTACATCCTTAGTATATCTTCAAATGCTAAAGCCCTAGTCAGCTTTGTCAAAAGTTCTTGTCTTCCTCTTATTCGTCCTGTATTACTTATCACCGGAGTTTGTAGCTTGCATTGTGGTTTTGTTGGTTTGCATGTCAACATCATAAGAGAAATCCGTCATCAAGAAATTGAATTTGTGAATTGTTCTAAATTGATGCATGTAGTTGTGTTGTTTTATTTAGTCTCTGGAATACGAAAGTATTGATTACTTTGAGAAATTACAATCTCAACATGCATAGAAATGATGAAAAAATAATTGGAGTGTTGAAATGAGTTCGGATCAGACTGTTTATCTTCCGATACATAAAGAGGTAAATCTCTGTAATCGTCAAAGTTTGACCTTAGTACCGTGGCAAACAATTTTCCCCTTTATTACGCATGTTTCCAGTCGGAATCTTTTTCCCTCACTTCAATTATGCATGGGCTTCGATTTAGAGACATTTCAAACATCTAAAACATATTTGTCAATGATGGCTTGTATCTAGAGACCCACTTCTAATTGTGTGACAAATTCATTTTCTTTACAGTGGATAATTGCTTTATTATTTCCGTCTGGACATGCTCCCACGAAGATTATTGTTTTTGTTTAAATTGTAGGAAAGTGCTTATGTGTAAGGATGTTTCAAGTATTCTGACCATATCTTATTCTGAGATATCTAACATTCTGGTTTTCTTCTTTTTTTTTTTTTCTCATCCCATATTTCTTTTCTGTTCCAAAATGATAGGCTTTTTTTGTGTGCAATGATGGTTTTCATTTTGATGTGTTAGGCTGTCTTTGGAGAGGATGAATTGGCATACCAAATTGGTGATACGCTCGAAATCATTTCAGGACGCCGACTTTGTGCTACTCCACATTGTGTAAGGGTATGTCACATAATTTCATTTCTCCACATTGACCTGAGAACTCTTAAGGAAGTTAATGCTCACTCTGCAAGATTCAAGAAACCTCCTCTTGGTTTGTCAGCAAAATGTCTCTCTTTATTGTCATCCTTCTGTTGTACCATTTCCTTTTTTTCATCGTTTTTCTTTTGCTCGTTGTCATCTAATTCCCTTGTCCTGCTCTAAGATCATTAATCTCTCTCTTTAATAAATTCTGATTGCAATATATTTTGTAAGCTACTGCTATTATCTTAGCCTGCTGTTCCTCTGATTCATTTAAGTCGGAAATAATGTTTTCATACAAGAATTATAGCTGCCAGGAGTATAATTTTATGAATTAGCTCAGTTGCATTATAGTGTTCATACAAGAATTGTATAAAGTCATTTTTTAGTTTCTGTGTGATTGTCATGTGTCTGTGAATATGGTACTCGATCTGTTGCATATTAGAGTAGTAACATGACTTCTTTTAGTTTCTTTTTTGGAATTTCTTCACAAATAGTTGTTTTTTCGAGGAAATGTCATAGCCTAGACTTGAATCTGTCTCATAACCAAATCCCAAATTTTACTACTAAGCCAGACCTCAAGGGCGAGCTAGCGAGCTAAACAGCTAGAAGAGAAGAAAATTGAGAACCTTGGATTATAGTATGTCAACACTAATTTTTCGATTGTATAGTGAACAGAGAAGCACTAGCAATAATGCACTTAACTTATATCTACTGATAAACTGAGTTCTGTTAAATGTTTTGTCTGTGATTATAAACTAAAGTATTTCCCTCCCTCCATCCCTCCCTCAGAATAAACTTCGGTGGACAGAGGGCTCTGTCCACCAACAACTTTATCCCTTGATTCCACTTTGAGATTCCTGTTGGTGCGTGGTACACATCAACACGAATCTCAAATCAAATCCAATAATGGATAAAACAGTTGGTGAACAAAGCACTCGATCCACTAAGTTTATTCTAACTATACACAGCACACATTTAGAGTAAAGCTAGAATAAACTAAACTAGATAGAAGCTCTCGTCCACCAACTTCACTATCCATTGATTTTGCTTTGAGATTCGTGCTATACAACTGCAACATACATTGTTCAGTGAAATAGATCATAGCTATATTAATGGAAGACACGTCTCTTAGTCATTGCTTCTTTTTTCTTTCCATAGCTTATCTGCCAAATTAGACTATTCTGCTTATTGCTTCTTGTGCCTTGTGATTTTTCTGCTAGGCACCTAGCTTGGAGGAGGCAGCAGGTGTCGCGACGTTCAAGTTTCAGAATGTTCATACAAGAATTATAGCTGCCAGGAGTATAATTTTATGAATTAGCTCAGTTGCATTATAGTGTTCATACAAGAATTATAGCTGCCAGGAGTATAATTTTATGAATTAGCTCAGTTGCATTATAGTGTTCATACAAGAATTATAGCTGCCAGGAGTATAATTTTATGAATTAGCTCAGTTGCATTATAGTGTTCATACAAGAATTATAGCTGCCAGGAGTATAATTTTATGAATTAGCTCAGTTGCATTATAGTGTTCATACAAGAATTATAGCTGCCAGGAGTATAATTTTATGAATTAGCTCAGTTGCATTATAGTGTTCATACAAGAATTATAGCTGCCAGGAGTATAATTTTATGAATTAGCTCAGTTGCATTATAGTGTTCATACAAGAATTGTATAAAGTCATTTTTAGTTTCTGTGTGATTGTCATGTGTCTGTGAATATGGTACTCGATCTGTTGCATATTAGAGTAGTAACATGACTTCTTTTAGTTTCTTTTTGGAATTTCTTCACAAATAGTTGTTTTTCGAGGAAATGTCATAGCCTAGACTTGAATCTGTCTCATAACCAAATCCCAAATTTTACTACTAAGCCAGACCTCAAGGGCGAGCTAGCGAGCTAAACAGCTAGAAGAGAAGAAAATTGAGAACCTTGGATTATAGTATGTCAACACTAATTTTTCGATTGTATAGTGAACAGAGAAGCACTAGCAATAATGCACTTAACTTATATCTACTGATAAACTGAGTTCTGTTAAATGTTTTGTCTGTGATTATAAACTAAAGTATTTCCCTCCCTCCATCCCTCCCTCAGAATAAACTTCGGTGGACAGAGGGCTCTGTCCACCAACAACTTTATCCCTTGATTCCACTTTGAGATTCCTGTTGGTGCGTGGTACACATCAACACGAATCTCAAATCAAATCCAATAATGGATAAAACAGTTGGTGAACAAAGCACTCGATCCACTAAGTTTATTCTAACTATACACAGCACACATTTAGAGTAAAGCTAGAATAAACTAAACTAGATAGAAGCTCTCGTCCACCAACTTCACTATCCATTGATTTTGCTTTGAGATTCGTGCTATACAACTGCAACATACATTGTTCAGTGAAATAGATCATAGCTATATTAATGGAAGACACGTCTCTTAGTCATTGCTTCTTTTTTCTTTCCATAGCTTATCTGCCAAATTAGACTATTCTGCTTATTGCTTCTTGTGCCTTGTGATTTTTCTGCTAGGCACCTAGCTTGGAGGAGGCAGCAGGTGTCGCACGTTCAAGTTTCGCAATGTTCATGCAACCTGACTGGTAATTGCAGAAAGATAGTTAATGATTTATATGGTTCAAGTTAGCGGTATAATTATTTTTTCTTGTACGCTTCACAGGCTTATTGGGATATTTGATAGTATTTGACTCTGGGGTTTTTTGGTTCATACAACTGTAGAGATTGCAACTGCAGTTGTCATTTTTGGTTTGTTGCAGTTTTTTGTTTCACTACACCCAATAAATGCATTTGCAATTACCTCCAGTTACACAGTTTGGACGTAAGATAAGTCTAACATGTTCAAACTGTAATGGACTTTAATTTACAACTCCAATTCTACGATAATTAAGAGAGTCCAATTACCCAAAACCGTACCATCCATTCAAATTTCAAGGGATAAGATAAAGCCATGTGGGATTTCCATACAATAGTGGTTTCAAGGAAATAGTGGTTTTCAAGATGATAAAAAGGTTGTGGATGTATATATGTATATATATATATGAAATATGGGTATGCTTGGTACCATGTTCCTCCATCTCTCTCTCTCTATATATATATATATATATATATATATATATATATATATATATATATATATATATACATGCGTCTTGTATACATAGGGATTATTTTTTCACAAAGTTGATTTGGGGGTAGTTTTGTAAATAATAAGATTTGGGGGTATTTTTGCAAATACCTATAATATATGGAAATAGCCCTAATGAAAATCGGGGCCTTATTTGGATTGGACCATGAGGGTTAGGGTAATTGATTCTCTCCAATTCACCCTAATTGGAGAGAATATGGATCTGAACATCTTTATAATTACAGTTGCAAGGAACCAAACAACCCCTACACGTCTTTGAAACATATGATATTAGTCGCACTACAAATAGAACTGTCTCAATTGAATTATTTTGACAGGGATGAAGATCTTAAGCTTGGGGACATGAGCAATCTTGATATAAAGGTTCTACTAGAATCCTCTCTATTATACTATTATAACTAAAGAAAACACCCATGATAAGTCCTTATCATTAATTTCCCTAATTATACAAATACTAATATTCTATATTCTGCTGCTACAGATGATCCTGCCCAATGCAAATTTTACTTTTGGAGAGTATTCTGAGGCAATTATCTGCAAGTCTATAACATAAGGCTTTATCGATATATCACTTGTCATGCATAAATAAACTTGTAATAATTGTTGAAGTTCGATTGTGTTTTATTAGAGTCGAGAATTTGTTTAGTCACACGATATGGTTTGAAATGTCCTCCTATATTTGCGACAAACCTAATTAAATAAGATTGTACTTGGTGATGATACATGCAGATTCTCACAGCGAGGACAAATTTTCATTTTAGACCCTTTTATACATTTATTTGTAAAAAACGACCTCTTTCTGTTTTATTTGTAAATTTCGACCTAGTTTCAGCCACCTGACTAAAACTGGGTCGAAATTTGCAAATAAAGTTCGAAAACTTCACGGGATTTAGAATCCCGTGAAGTTTAGTCATTAATTAAACTTCACGGGATTCTAAACACCGTGAAGTTTAGAATTAGGCTAAACTCCACGGGATTTTAAATCCCGGGGAGTTTATAAATATTACGTGGTTGTAATATTGGCTAAGTGGTTATAGCATTAGTTATAAGGCTTGGGTTGAAAGCACAAGGTTCGAATCTTAGCCTTATAATTTTTTTTTACTATTTAAGAAAAAAAATATGTTGAGATAAGATTCAAACTCAAGATCTATTGAATGATTAAAGTTTAGCTTTTTTTGAGCTAACCACTTAGCCATTACTAAAATCATGTCATATTTATAAACTCCCCGGGATTTAAAATCCCGTGGAGTTTAGCCTAATTCTAAACTTCACGGTGTTTAGAATCCCGTGAAGTTTAATTCTTCACGGGATTCTAAATCCCGTGAAGTTTTAGCGATTTATTTCGCATTTTCGATCCAGTTTCAGCCAGCTCGACCTAGTTTTAGCCAGCTGGCTGAAACTAGGTCGAAAATGCCAAATAAATCTCAAATAGGTCGATTTTTAAAAATAAATCTTAAAAAGGGTTGGTTTTGAAAATTTGTCCTCACAGCGAAGGACATCATTGTACTTACTGATGATTGCATGCAGATTCTGGCTCCAACCGAGGTGAGCAAAACAATTGTTTCAAATCTAAAATGCTTAAAGTGGTGACATGCCAGTTTTATAGACAACTGATTCTGAAACTGAAGTCAATTTGTTCAGAAGATATATAAAAGCATATCAGACATCAGTTTTTCATGAATTCTTTGCGATCTTTGCATTAGGGAAATGAGACGGGGAGGGGAATGAGGAAGGACTTGATTGAATGCAGACCATCACGATCGCAATAAAAAAATTGATTTCTTGGAGAAGAAGATGGTTAGAATGGGAGAATTTGGAGAATTTGAAAGCACGTTTTGGGTCTTTGAGGGGAAGAAAAAGAGAGCAGAAACTACTGATGGACTTTAATTTTTGGAGGGTCATTGTGCTTGCTATTAGTCGCTCAAATCTTCAATAATTTTATTTCTGAATGTTGAATGTTGCTTTTAAAAGATAATAATAATAATAAAATCTTCAATAATTTCAAATTAGTCCCTCAAATCTTTGAAATTGCCTATTAGCCTCTCAAGTCCTATGGGGTCTTGGACATTGGTCCCTCTGGGGAAGTTTCTGTTTTACCCTTCAATAAGTTCAGCAACTCATTTCTTAACATGTTTAAATCTATTATCCGGTTAAAAGAACCCAAATCCATCAAGATCATCTTCTCCAACTGTTGGAAAAGTCATCTTAACTTATTTTTAGCTGCCTAAGAGTCATAACTCTAAAATCTATATAATTCTCTAATTGAGGGGTAATTTGGTAATTGAGGATGTTTCGTTAAAAGTTAACCTAATTGTAGTTTGCAATTTTAACTGAAAAACTTATGTATGAGCTAGTTTGCAAAACCTCTAGCATTTTAGGGACTAATATGCAACTTCAAGGATGTGAAGGACTAATATCTAAAATCCCTAATATTTAAAAGTTTATTTAGTTGTTAGTCCTTTTTTTTCAATAACTTATTATTAGTCCCTCAAAATTTTCGAAGTTGCTTGTAAGTCTCTCAAATCATAAGGGGCCTTGCAGTTTGGTCCCTCGATGATTAAAGCACCCTTCAATTTATGTTTTCTGAAAACCATTTTATGCTTCAAAAAGCATTAGGTTAGGAGTATTTGGCCATTCAGGTGACAGATTGTAATACCCAAGCCGATAATCTATCCGTCTAGTTTTCTCTATCTAAAAATAGTAGAAAATTTCAAACTTTTTTGTTTAAGAAGTAATTTCACTTATACATATATTCTAAACATTAATTCAAATATTAAGAATCATTAAACTTGTGCCAGCATTACTTCTACTGGTAAACCAACTGTTTAGCACACCTAGGTTATCCCTCTGAAGATCAAGCTATAAATAAACAATCTCTCCATACAATTTTTTATCCCTCTATCCACGTAAAAAGAAAATGGTGTGTAGAGTATGCAATTTTGTAAATCTTATTGTTTTTATTCATTTGCTTTGTTTCACTCATCTGTTTCTCTGTTTGTTGACTTTTGGTTTTCATGATAATATAGCTAAATTGAGGATTAGATGGCATCGGAAGGAATTTGCTAAGTAAAATTCTACTCTTAATGCATATCATTTTGATTATTATGAAATCCCTTCAAGTTTGGTGAGTTATTAGAAAACCTCTTAAGATTTGAAGCTCTTATGATCAGTCTCGGAGAATTGAGGAACTAATATAAATTATTGAATATTTTGGGGCTAGTATTAAATAACATATTTTAAAAGGAGGTGGTTACTTATTTAGACCGGTCTTTTTCACGACGCTTCTAGTTGTTTTTATTTATTTACTAGACCAAATGCACGTGCATAATGCATTTGTTAAAAGATTAATCAAATTAGAAATTTTAAAGAGAATAGAGATATATTTATCATGTAGAAAAATCATATTTGAAAAATTAATTCAAACGCATGTGCATAATGCATTTGTTAAAAGATTAGTCTAATTAGAAATTTTAAAGAGAATAGAGATATATTTATGATGTAGAAAAATCATATTTGAAAAAATAATTCAAACTATTTAGAAATGTAAAACATATCTAAAGCAAATATTTGCAAAGTGGTTAGTTTTTCATCTTAGAAAATAATTATTATTTTGGTAAACTTTTCACATCCTACAAATTTAAAACTGAAAGATATGTGTCATCTTTAAAGTATAAAACTCAATAGATGTTTCCTAATTAAATCATTTCTATATTAACTTTTTCAAATTGTCAAGTGACCGAATCTTGTGGATATATTCATCAGAACTGTCACAAGACTACAACTCATCCTCTAGGGTAACTTAGAGATTTAAAGGCTTATTATATACACTAAATACTACTGTGATTCCCACGAAAGTGAGTGAAGATTTTTCTTTCTTTCTTTGTTAGAGGACTAGCAAAGTTTAGGTGTGCGGGTATTTGATTAGCATTTTTTTATTATATTTTTATACCCCTATTTTAAATAAAGTTTCATGCAAATAAATCATTAACATTATCTTTTTATCTTGTTTTGTAGGGAACCAATAAATTGAGGAGAATGAAGAAAATACGAGCTAAAAGGAGCCTCAAGAGAAGTCCAACTCAACAAACCAAAAGCCTAAGATAATTTTAGCAAAATTGCAAAATGAGCCAATTGGGTATCGACAGTGGCATCAATATTGGTATCGATACTAGCATCAATACCCTTATCAATACTCATACTGGTACGTAGTCAAAATACGGGAAAAACAGATCAATGGTCGAAAATTATTTCTTTGAGGCCAAATTTGATCCTAGGGTTGATATTGGTTTATGTAATCTATGAATAGAGGTTGAGAGTGATGGTGAGAGGTGTGAAAAAAATTTGTAAATCCTCTTTTAGAGGATAGGAGGGTGTTATTTTGTGCTTTTCAAATATTGTAATACTTAGTTTTGCAAAAAAAATATAAAAATTTCCTTTATTTAAATTTCTTTTTTTACGAAAACTTGAAGAAATTTGGGTTTACAAGAGGGGCCAACCCCTCTCAATGTGAGTTTTTAATTTCTAAATTTTTTGCTTTGCATGTTTAGGAAATTAGTTTAGATTTAATTTTTTAATTAATGCCTTGTCTTGCTTTGTTTAATTTTCATGCTTATTATTAGTCAGTTTATTTTCTTGCTTATTAATTTTATGGTATCTTTATTTTCATGCTTAGATAGTTAGTTTATTTTCTTGCTTTTTCTTTGCATTTTACAATTACTTTCTTCTCTTGTCTTTTTATTCATGCTTTCTTTTATAATTAAGTTAGGAATTAAAAATAATATGTGTGGCTAAATTTCTTAGGGTAATTAGGATAAGTGGAAACTAGTATAACTTATTTGTTAGAATTAGATTTGCTCTCCTGTATGCCTTAATTATTTGTGTATAGATTAGTCAATCAAAATAATAGTTGATAGAATATTCTAATTTGATAGATTATACTTTCTTTAAATAGTTGGATAACTTATGCTTATTAGTATTCTAGGATTATTATTTTCACTTGATTGTCTATGCATGAATTTTTATTTTATTTTTAGAATCTATCTTAATAATCTATGCTTTCTTTAATTATATTGATAGGTTATGCTTGTTAATTCTAAAATAAATTAAAAATATAGCAATTTCTAGATCTAATAAATAGTTATCTACTGGAATTTCTAGTTTAATTCTCTTATTCTTTCTCTTTATTTCCTATTTCTTAGTTTTGTTAATTGTCATCTTTTCTTTCATTTTCTATTTTTGTATTTTCATTCTAGTTCTTTTATTTCATAGTTTTCTTGCCCTTTTCTTTGTTTTTTAATCTCGTTTCTTTTATTTTTCCTTTTCTCTTTTTTCTTGTTTGCATTTCAGTTCTCTTTTCTCTCCCTCTTTCTACTTTTTATTTTCTTTTTCTTAACAAAAATTTAAAAATACATTTCCAAACACTTTTTATAAAAACCTCTTTTCAAACAACTTTATAAAAGGAAAAACTCATTTTAAAGCCAAAACCTCCCTCCTTGTGGTTCGACATTTTCTATACTATAATTTATTATGCACTTGCAACACGCTCATTTCTTACACAATAGTGGAGAATATGCTAATATATGTGTTTTTAAAATAATTTTCAGTTCAAATGTATGCCATATACTCCCGATGTTCTTGATTCCCTTGCACCTATCGGCAGAGAGGGCCTCATTAATGGAGGGCCAGAGTACCGTTGATCTGTATTAAGATTGTAGAGATGCATGTGTCGAATCGTATTTTGTGACAGTTTTATTTATCACATCATTTGCTCGATCCTGTTATAGTTAAGTGAGTGCGATGGAGGGGATTACATCATACAGATTGGGGGAGACAGCATGAATCCTTCATAAAAAAGTGGAATGATAGACACCAATTTGTAGAGCATGAGAGAGTTGGCATACTGTATGCAGAGTATCAGCGTTAGTATTGGGATATCACACTAAGATCGATAATACCTGACCCTCGCCCAGTAGCTAGACTCACACCACCCCCACCACCAGAAAGTTACATGCCCAAGGAAATGGTCGAAAGGGATTATGTAAGTTTTTAAACTCAAGCAAAAAGATTTCCTTTTGAAATCATACGACTTACTAAGCTGTGTATATTTTGATCAAAATGCAGGTCCAAGCATTTGATGACATTGAAGAAGATATAAAATGAGAGCATTGTTGATATTTAAGATCCAGAAGCACTATCAGTATTCAACAAGATTAGATGGATGATAGCCAATTGTTCTGTAGGAATCACATCGACAAGTTTGAATGACGCGACGACAAATTGTTCTATAGGAATCACGTCGACGAGTTTGAAGGACACGACGACAAAACTCACCATTATTTTAAGGAGGTGTACACATGACGAAGATGTAAGGCGGGATCTTCTACGGTGTGTGATGGTGGAGTTGGCACTTCTCAGTGCGCTCCACCTGATGAGGAGGATCCACCCGCTACATAGCCTCATACACAGCCAGATAGTGAGATCATTGAGGCTCATGGTCACAGACGTCGGGGACGAGACATGGAAGGGGAAACGGACAAGTTAGGAGAGGGGAAGGAAGGAGGGGAGGAATGCTAAGATGTATGTAACTTTATTTTATATGATGTTTGTTTCGTGTTTTGGACTATGTAGAAGAACGTTTATGTATGACATGAGACTTGGATACTGGTTGTTTCATGATTGCTTATCATATTTGGATTGTTCGGAGAGATAGTAGTTGTTTTATGATTCTTTCAAATTGATTGTATATTTTGGATTGTGTATCATTCATATTGTGAATCTTTTACGAGAGATTATTTATGTGCGATGACTATCTATGTGTGTATATATGGATGTTGAAATTGTATATAACAGGTAACAGGTCGGGAAGGATGAGAAAACAACACTCTGGAATGTTGAACAAAAAGTCTACGAGATTGAGAATCCAGTAGACTCTATTTGCTAAACAAAGTCTATGGATTGGGATTCTCGTAGAGTTTAGTAGTGAATTAATCTCTATGGAATTGAGGATCACATAGATCTAGTTAGCTGAAACTAGATCGATTTTAATAATTAAGTAGGGAATAGATCGAATTTGATGATTACTTTTGTGAAAGGGTCTATTTCATAAAAAAAAAATCCCAAATAAAAAAAGAAAAAAAATCTGATATAACTTTTCGGGGACTAAAGTGAAAATAAGCCATTTCAGTTACATTTTAGTCCCTTCTCAAATCCAACGAGCAGCAGAGAAATAAAACCCTCGCGGGGGGCGAATGCGAACCTCGCTCTTCTCCCGTCTCCCGTTCTTCGCCGCTCCCAAAACCTCCACCGCCCTCAATCTCTCCCTCATTCCTCGCTCTCCTCCTCTCACCTCCCAATTCCGAGTCCGCCTCTCGAGCTTGAGCTCGCAAATGGAGGGCGACGCGTACACTTTTGGTCCGTACAAGATCCACAAGAGCGAAGTGTTCTTCTCATCTCCCCTCTCCTACGCCATGGTCAACCTCCGCCCTCTTCTCCCTGGTACCCTTCTTTTTATCTTATTCTCTATTTGAAGTAGTTTAGTCGCGAAAATTTTCCCCAATTTGGAAGTTTCTATATATTTTTCCAATTATCAACTCATATGTAGGAAACCCACATTGATTGTTTGTATAAATGTGAATGCACAATTTAAGATAACCCAAAAAATGTTAACTGATTCTCATTTTCGCTATTAGCTGACATCAATATGGTCGAAGGGGACTTGACATAGAACCTAGTAAGCCATTTGATGGATGCGTGAGAAACCCGTAATCATATATTGTTTCTAGATGTTTTTTTCTTATCATCATCTCGAGATTGAAGGAAAACCCACAATTGATAGACATGAATTCTTTATGGCTTGTGTAAATGTGAATTCATAGTAGATGATGACTGAAAAACATTGTAGGTTTTCACCTTCACACAATAAACCAATTGATGGGTTAGTGAGAAATCCATGAGTGTTATGTGTATGTCAAGAAACTACGAAACATTCCTATGGTTTATTGAACATAGAAAACCCACCTAAGTTTTAAAAGTGACTCTTTATTCTCTTGAATTTCAATATCTAGTCAAATGGTCATTAATTTGTTTGATGTAGTAATTGGTTTCCAATATAACAATCATAAAAGTCTTATATGGGAGAAAAATAATTATCGTATGCTATGAACACAATTTTTGCATCCAAGTTCACATTGTAAAATTTGAAATAGAGGGAGCAAACTGTCCCTTTAAAATCTGTGGTGTTTCCAATGAATCGTGCAAACTTTAGTGGGATGATCTGTAATTTATCCATCAGGTTAATGGAAGGTTCGGAGAAGTAATAGTATTGATATAGAGTGTAGAGAGTGTGTCACAACCATTTGGTTAAGTGTGGGTTAGGCTAGTAGAAAAGGCATGAGATGAGATTTAGCACCACACTGGAAAGAGAGTAAGATGAATTTATGGTTAAATATATTTGGATTCATGACTCAAATAGGATTGATGCTTTTTAGTCAATTGGGTCCAACGATATTAGCCTAGTGTATATAGATTAATGGGCCTTTCCAACCCTAACAAATTGGTATCAGAGCCATGGCTTGATGGACGTTTGTTGGATGTCCTGTTTGCTTCAAGATTCTATTATGCTGGTTAGAGCTCGAGGTAGGGTGCACGCGTGGCATTACATTTGGCGGTCGTGTAACTTGGTTGAGCTTGGGTTAGGGCTCCCTTGGTATTTATGTTGTTCCTTTGTGAAGTGCTTGAGACACTATTTCCATTAGCCATATCTTCTTGCCTCAAGTTGGACTTGACTTGGTTTGGACCAAGCTGGAGATTTGTAGAGGGTGACTTGTTAAGTTTTTGTTAGGTTAGCAAAATGCATGAGGACTTGGTCCCACATTGGAAAGAGAGTAAGATGAATATATAGTTAAACATTTTTGGACTAATGACACAAATAAGATTGATCCTTTTGAGTCCACGGGCCCATGTAGATTAGTCTAGTCCATCTCGGTTAATGAGCCTTTCCAACCCTAACATATAGAACTCCATTGTGCTTTAGATCTCTTCACGTCATGATGGTTCTAAAAGAACTCTACCGGTTCTAATCACATTATACAAATACCAGCTCATATTTGAGGACACGTTTTTTTAAGAAGGAACACATCTTACCTGTTAATTTTTTTTAAAGATTTAATGATTTTTTTAATAATGTCTTTGAAGTTGATTTGACCAGCAAAGACATCAAGATAAACATCGATACTTCTTTTAATTGATATAAAGGTTCTAATTTCACATCAAATGCTTGCCATCCTTGAAGAAAAAGGATTGGAGCTCCTAATCGAAACTGATGATTTAACCAATGTGAACAGTATGAGTAGTTAGTAGTAACATGATAAAATTACAGAACTACATGTTTTCTACTTTTCTTACAAACTGCAAGTCTGCAACTTTGCTACTTTGCATCAATAACATGTGATTAATATCGTGAAATCAAATCTTGAAGATTTTTTTCTTTGTAGTTCTCTTATAAATTTATTTTCTTATGCTTCAGTAAATTATGATAGTTCTATTGGTAGCTATTTTTATTTAAGAATTCACGTTTGTACCCTTTTATGTAAATATCTCACTGACTATGGATGAAGAGCATGAAGCAGAGATTAGATTAATATGTTTCCTTGCTAGTTCTGGGTCTAATGTAATGACTGATATAAGCTACTAATAATAAAAGGTTAGTTGAAGTATTAGCTTAGTAATTTGTATAATGGAGAAATTCATTTCCAATATGCTTCTCAGAACATGCATGTCATAAATAATTGTGCAAGTACTGCTGTACTTTCTTTCCAAAAAAAGTATTGTGCTTGCAGTTCATCACAATTCCTCTGATCCTGGCTTCATACTTGTTATGTTTTCTACCATAACTCAAGAAAATTGAAGAAGGGAGAAGTTGTGCATAGTTCTGGTCTCATATTTGTTATTATTATTATTATTATATTTCCATATCCCAGTATTGTTGAGATGCAAAAGGTTTCACATCTTATTCATTGAAAGGAAGACGAGAACTTGAGGTATAGTAGAGATATTTAGATGGTGACTGATGTATTTGAGACCTGGGTAAAAATATGTTTCTATAATAAAATTTGAACCTTGATTTTATATCGTTGTGTACAATTTAGGCATTTCTCTTTATGTTTGGAATTACAGTGCATATTACAAGTCTTTCTGAAAGGAATTGACTTATAGTCTGGTAATAGATAGATGGTGGAATTTGTTTCACATGTGGTGTTACCTTCCGTAAGGAGAGAAAGCTTTCTTGTTTGAAACATTTTGGTTGTAGACCTTAGTATGTACCTTTCTAAAAGAGGGAAAAAGTTTCATGGCAGTAGAAGATATATGTTAATCGTTTACTTACCTATTTTCAGAAGTGACGTACCTGTGATTACCATAATTATCTTTATCTTTCTTTTTTTCTTGTCATCAATTCTTTAGAAGTGTTTATTGTTCCCTTTACTTTTCTAGAAACTCACGAAGTATCATTAATTCACATAAAATTTCTGGAGTTTAAGACAACTTGGTATGTCTCACTGTCATTATCTTCAGGAAATAATTTTCATGTGATATCATGCTATCATAGCCTAAAGAACGAGTAGTGTTCTTTATTTCTAAAGATGGATAAAAAATTTGGAATAGAAATATTTATGACATATGGTGATGGCATCTTGTATGAGCTGATTTGTTATACAAGTCCTACATTTTAGCTTTTGTACTTTATCACACTAGGAGAAGCTTGACTTAATCACTTCTGTTAATGATGTACAGTGTTATCTTCTACTAGGTGGGCTGATTGCCTCATATTATTATCTATATACAGTTTATATCTCTCTCACATTATATTATTATCTATATACAGTTTATATCTCTCTTACAGTTTTTACTGTTAAAAGCTCATCCATGTTCTATTTCTATTGTGAATTGTTATCTTTCCATTATGGATCTTGAAGTTGTATAATTTTTATGGATCCAGAACTCAGATTATTTAGAAGAAAAATCTGATTGAATATCTTTTGCCATTTAAACATTAAATTCTAATGTACTCTTCAGTCTTTCTTTTTTAATTATTGTATCTGCATGAGAACCGATGCCATTTCATATTAACCTCTACTAGTTGATATTCTAATTACACAATATGACTTTTGCAGGTCATATCCTTTGACGTTGAACTTTTTTCATCTTTTTCCGGATGATATCTAGAGGAATGTATGCTTCAACTTGGTCATCGTAGTTGCATGTGTGCATGCGTGTGCGTGTGTGTGGGCGTGTGTGCGCACGCGTTTGCTTGAGTGTGAGTGACAGATTTTATTAAGCAGATGAAAACAAATCCCTCAGTATATAAAGTTATAATTGGTGTTTTCTTATACCAACTTAACAAAGGATTGAATCTCTACATAGCAATCATTGATGTTGTTTATTTTCTTTTTTTTTAATCTAGCCTTTCTTCTTTCATAATCTCAACCTAAAACTCGATGGACACAAAAATTTATTATTCCCTCTTTAGCCATGGCCTTGCCGTGTTACCCCTAGACTGCCACAAAAATTTGTTATTCCCTCTTCAGCTGGTAGCCTTGAAGTGTTACCCTAAGTTGCCATCATTAATTCATTTTTTTTCTTTTTTTTGCTTACTACCAATTATTTCAAATTCTGCATGTTGAGTGAAACAATAGAACTTTAGCACCATTGGCATTTTTCTTTGAGAGTGAAGGAATACATCCACCCTTATTTACATTTTCCGGAACTAAAGACACATAGTCAGTGCATAATTTATTTGGGTTTTAAAAAGCATAGAGGTCTGGTCAAAGAACGAAGATGAAGCAGAGGATAAGGATGAGAGGAGAACAGAAACAAGATCCCCAAATAGCTATTCATCTCCTCATTTTGTGGGTGCTTTTTAAAAGACCCCACATAATAAATCCAACTTGTTTGCTTTTTTGCTTACTGCCAACTATTTCCAATTATGCATGTTGAGTGAAATGATAGAACTTTAGCATCATTGGCATCTCTCTTTGAGAGTGAAGGAATACCTCCACCTGTAAGAAAAGGATTCCAAAGAAAGTTGTTTCTTTTTCACATTTTCCGGGAACTAAATATAAATATTCAGTGCATACTTTATTTGGGTTTAAAAGGCAAAGAGGTATGGTCAAAGAATGAAGATTAAGCAAAGGATAGGGATGAGAAGAACAGAAATGTGATCCCCATGTATCTATTAATCTCCTCATTTTGTGCGTAATTTTTTAAAAGACCAAGATATGTGAAATTACCTTCCCGTTTTAACTATATATTCCTTGGAGATTTTAAACATTGAAGATAAGATCCAACAGTTAAAAACTTAAGAGCAGCAAATTCTCTCCCTCCCTCCCTCCCTCCCTCTCTCTCTCTCGCGATACACAGACATTTTGGTACTTCTTTACTGAATTTGGCTGTATATATGTAAAATTTTTACTTGAAAAGGTACTTTTTCTGCTACATCTTGTCCACAAATAACCTGCTATAGACTAAATTTCGGCTTTGAATGAACATGCCTGACATTATAACAGTGAAAGCTAAAGTGGTTCATGCCAATATTTGATCATTTAGATAAGGTTAATTTCACAAACCCCTTTGAAATTTAGGGGATGTTTAGACGAGAAGCCCCCTGAACTTTCAAAAATATACACTCCCGTTCTCGTAAATGGAGGTAATAGGTAGAACAAATTGAACCACCTTTTTTTAACATTTGACCTTCCCTTACTTGAAAAGGATAGTATGGAAGTCAGGAAGGGGTAAAATTGTCCAAACGGTATAACATGGTCCCAACATTAAGTTAGACAACGTCAGTCATGGTGGTTAAGTGAGACAAGTTCGGGTTGTTTTGTGCAAAAATCCCAAAAGTTCATGTAAGTTTTCCAAAATATACCCTATTTATATGTATGATTGCACATGATGTTTGTGTCACTTTTTTTGTAATTGTACTCAATAATATGTCCAAACCATACATTAAAAGTGTCATATATGATTGGCAATATATAAATGCATAAGTGAAATTTCCCATTGCACACAAGCATGCATGTGTTTGCTTTAATTTGTATGTCATACTTCAGTGACCTTGATTGATCTATTTTTGCCACACTTTAAGTGCAGTTATGTCATCGTGTTCAACTTAACTAGACTTACATGTGCTTGTGTGTCCAAGGCGTGAAGTCAAGCGCTTTATTGATCTCACTGCTGATGAGACTACTGACTTATGGCTTACTGCAAAGGAAGTTGGAGGCAAACTTGAGCAATATCATGAAGCATCTTCCCTAACCTTTGCTATCCAAGTAAATTGCTTCATATCTATTAGTTTTATCGTCATCTCAAAGTTGATTAATTTCTTCGAGTTAATTCTTACATTCATACATATCTACTTACTTAGCAGTTGGAATTCTTTAAATTCCTGTGTCTTTTTTACTTTTGATATGAGTTTACAGTCAAGTGGTTCCTTATTTTAATGTGTAGCATTCTTTTCCTGTTAGGGTATGTACTGTACCTGACATGGTTATGAGTCTGCTGATTACCGTTATATTTCTTATGTTTCTTATTGCATTGTAGATTCTCATTGATCAAACTTGAATCTTTTGCTCTATACTACTAATACTAGTGCACTTTTTTTTATCATTAACTTAAGCTTGAGATTTCAGCAGTTAGCGAGTTCGTTCCTTTTACTGGCAATAGAAGTGAGATTTCATATACTTAGCAGATTCCTTTATGGTCAAGAAGTCTATTAATTTCAAATGCTTTGCTGATCCCTTGAAGCCTTCAATGCAGATTTTATATTCGAAAGGCGTAGCCAACTCTTTGGCTGCTAAAGATTCTAGCGCGAGACATCAAACCCTTAGCCAATTCCTATACACTAGAAACCATTAAACTTCAAATCCTTAGCCTGGCTATTTGTTTAGGCTGGCATGACAAATGAAAAATTTCTAACACTTGACCTGATTTTAATGTCTCCATAGCACAAATGTAAGTTGGCACTCCTTAATCCATCAGTGTAGGCCAAGATTGTGAAATGATAGCATACACACAAGATAAAATTCATTCAAACACGTCAAGCTTGTCTTGATCTTTGTTCACATAGAAAGCTAACTAGTAAATATAACTGTCTAATATAAGAAAAGTTGGAGCCATATCTATCGCAAGGAAAAATCACAGGAAACCCACTTCATCTGTGTCTATTCTACAAGAAACTGGTTCATTTATTAAATTTACAAAGCTTCTGTTCGAATTGCATTAAAAAATTTCATCAGTATTCTAATTTAACATGCTTGCCCATTTGTGCTTTGGCTATTTTATTATACCAAGTCCATCTACGAGTTCTTTCGCAACTTTTTCTATGTGCCAAGCAACCAATTCTTAAAACTTTTGACCTCACTCTATTCTATACATTAAAAGTTGAAAGACATGCAGTTTTCAGCAAACTAAATTAAGGGCTACGCAAGAGCAATATTCAACTACTTTCGATGCCATGATATTTTACTTCTATCCAAGTTGGTTTAACTTAGATATGTTTCCAATATAAACACATCTTTAATCCAAATTGAGTTTATCTAAGTAGTCAAGTGAAATGAAAACAGAAAGGGCAAAATTTTCAATGAAGAATATAATATATCCATGCTAAGCAAAGCCGGACATGTAATATAAATAGAATTTATCCAATCATGTGGAATTGTCCTGAGTTACTCTTCAATTTATTTTTTCCCTGGAGTTGAATGTTGTTCCCTGTAGCAAATCTGTCATTTTTCTCTTAATTCTGGATTTTTTTTCCTTCTTAGGTGGTGTTTGTTAACCTATTGAGACTGCATGCAACCTTGTCTGCAGTAAAAGTAATTGAAGATAACGACAATCTTTAGATTTTTTTGGGGACATGCAAGAGGGTTCGTTCTTACTTATCTCAAATTCCAAAAATGGAATTTTCTGCCTTTTCTTTTGGTTTGACAAGCGAACTTCCCCACGATCCTTCAAACCATGACTATCAAACCCCCGGGCGTGGCTAAGGGGCACCCCCCAACGCACGGCCTCGGGTATCCTAGGAAATTAAATTCTTGTGAGTGCTCCCCAGGAGAGCCGAACCTGAGACCCTTGAGTACTACTTATAGGCAGCTTACCAACTCGGCTAGACCCTCTTGGGTGAATTTTCTACCTTTTATCAATAGCTCATTTGTCATTGGCCTCTATGATTAACACGAGATGACATATTTACACTTTCAGAAACAACCTGCAAGAACCGCTTCATACATCACTTTGTTGAATCATCTAACAATGATGATGTCAATATCTATTTCATGCCTTATTGAATTTATAATGATCAAATTACTGATTTATCCCTCATCATGTTCTTTTGCATGTTCCTGAGTTGAATGCTTCAACATGTTGAGACTCTTGAGAATTGATTGTAGGATTTTTCTATTATGTTCATATTGCAATTCACGGATCAGCATAGGAGTCTGAGCATGAGGAGATTGTACTCCAAGCATAAGTTTCTTAATATCCTTACAGTAGAAGCTTTTTATCTTATCAAGTAAATAATGATTTTAGATCATAATTTATAGCTTTATATGTTCATATTCATACTGTCAGCATAATTCCTTTGAGTTGATTTAAAATGTTGCCTCTATGTTCTTATCTGTTCTCTTATAATTTTGTGGCGTGGCAACTTAAGGTGTAGTGGGTGGTAAATGATAACGAGCCGTAAAGTAGACATTATCTGGAGATATAACTTAAATCACAATATATTCTCTGCATCCTGCTTCCTTCTGTTGGTCGAATCTTGACAGTTCTATATTGTAATTTAAACAAAGGTCGTGTTTTTCCTAATTAAGGTTGATTAAGTTCATTTGTATGGAAAAACCTAACATATTCTTGTTTTTGGCATTTAAGGATGGACCTCAGGCTGGGCAAACAGTTCCTCATGTGCACATTCATATTATTCCACGGAAGAAAGGTGACTTTGAGAAAAATGATGAAATCTATGAAGCTGTAAGTTCATCATGTTTCGCTGGTAGGTTTCTCCATATTTTGGCGTACTTTTAATATGTTATCTTTGCTACTCTTTCAACAGATAGATGTCAAGGAAAAGGAGCTGAAAGATAAGCTTGACCTCGACATAGAAAGGAAGGACAGAAGTTTTGAGGAAATGTCTCGTGAGGCTGATGCATATCGAGTTCTTTTCTCATGCCATTATTAACTAAAATTATAGATAGGATTTATTAATGCATTAAAACTTGCATTATAAAATCGGTGCTTAAAAGTAATCTAACTTAGCACCTTTCGAACTAATTTTTCATTTGTGATTTTAATGAGTAATGTTTTGGCTGGTCGCGCCCATGGTAGGTCAGCAGTTTGGAAGATCTGAATGAATTGAACATATTTTACTTTGATTCTTAAATATGCTACGTTCATTTGATGTGGTCTGCATTGTAAATCATAAAACTACAGGGTTTAAACCTTGTGATTGCAAAATTGAAAGTACATTTCTTTGTTCCTTATTGGTGTTTACAATATAATTGAGTATTTCGTGCATGAGGACACTATTTTCTGAGATGCATGAAAGTAAACCTAGAGGTACAGTCGCTATTCTATGTTTCAGTGATTGAATCTCTTCATCACTTGAGGATTCTCAAAATGTTGCTTTGAAGATCTTATTTTATCTTTTGAAATTCATCTTGTTGATAGGGCATTCGTTATTGTAGTGTCTTGGCTTCCTGCAATGAAAACATATAATATCAGAATCTGAATCTTCATATTGAATATTACGAAAACATATAATATCAGAATCTGAATCTTCATATTGAATATTCTTTACCTTGGCAGAACTTTGATTCTATTTCTTCTTTATGAATTTTTGCCCATCTCTCAATCTCAGAAAGATCCTTTTACTATTAGCACAGATTGTTCATCCTCATCTTTTGAACTCGAGCCTGACTCCACCTTTTTTTATCGGGATTTTTCGTTCTTTGCTTTTAAGGCTAACGATTTTTTTTTAATCTTCTTCTGAGGCATCTTCTCTCTCTTTCAGTCGGACTTTGTATGTTATAAGATTGCCTACAAGATCATCAAGAGATAGATTAGAAAAGTTCTGAAGTTCTTCAATAGCCGTTACTTTAGGTTCTCAATCACGAGATAGAGAATGGAGTATCTTTCTGCATGGCTCCTTATTTTCGTACTCATTCCCTAAGGCTTTCGATTTGTTCACGATGTCTGAGAATCGCGTAAACATGTCATGTATGCTCTCTGATGCCTTCATCTTGAAATTTTCATATTTGCTCACCAGCATTGCAAGCTTTGCCTCTTTTACCAACTAAGTTCCTTCATTTGTAACTTCCAGCGTTTTCCAAATTTCCTGCGCAGTAGTACAATTAGAAACACGGTTAAACTTTTCAGCAGGAAGAGAGTAATATAAGGCATTCATGGCTCTAGAATTATGAGAATAAATTTGTTTATCCTATAGAGTCCACTTATCCTTGGTTAGAACAATTGTAACACCATCTATCTCAGTAGTAGGTTTCTTATACCCATGTTCTACACTCTCCCAAATATCGAAACTAGTGGACAACAGAAAAACTCTCATACGTGTTTTTCAATATGTGTAATTTGTGCCATCGAAAAGTGGGGGTCAGTTAACTATATATATATATATATATATATATATATATATATATATATATATATATATATATATGAGGTGGCTCATTTTGCTAAATGAGCTACCAAGAGATAGCCATGTGGTGAGGCCCACCTTGCTAGTCACATCAAAGGTGTGGACCTCACCACTCTATCTCTTAGCTTATCTAGAATGAAATGCCACCTCATATACATCATTCCATATATATATATATATATATATATATATATATATATATATATATATATATATATATATATATATATATATATATATATATATGAAAATAATGTATATGAGGTGGCGGCTCATTTTGCTTGGCATCTCTACTCTAGGTTGTGATACCTAAAGATGAGTAACGAGGTTCTGATACCACTTATTGAAATTGGGATGCAAGCCTAGAGAGAAAGGGGGGTGAATAGGATTGCTACAATTTTTTAACTAACTCAGAATAGCGAAAAACTAAAAGCAAACCAACACAGGATTACATGAGATTTTTATAGTGGTTCGGATCAAAATTCTACGTCCACTCTTCCTTTTCGCGAAGGGGCTTCTTCACTATGACTAGAGTTCACCAAATCACAACCCGATTGGGTAGGCTTCAAAGACCGCACCCTGAAATCTACCCGAAACCAGTCGTCTAACTTAACTCTTCACAATCACCATAAAAAACCTAGCCCTAGCTAGTCAAACTCTCAATTAACCTGGTTTGAGTACGCCAACCCTCAATTATCCCGACTTGAGTACGTCGTCAAACTCATAAGTTTGAAATACAATCAACCCAAAATAAATAAAGAATAAAATAACAATCTTACAGCTCTTTATCAAACCGTTCTCCAAATCAATGTAGATGAAGATTCGTGAAGAAGCAATATAGCGTTGTAGGTGTAGGGCACTCCTCTCTCAATCAAAATCTGATGAAAAGCGCACCGAGAAGAAGTTGAATGAGGCTCAGGGGATTAGATCAATTCTCTCTCAAACCCTAGAAAAAGATCTCTCTTTTTTATGCAATTGCCTCCTTCTCTTCTTGTTGTCTCTTCTTCAGATATGATCTCCAACTCCTCTTATATAGGCCTTGATAGAATAGGAAAGAGATACTCTAATCAGAGTTCCAATAGAAGATCAAATCAATTAACGAACAGCTAAGATTAAATCTAAAAATTTGCCAAAACACATCATAACCAGCGATGGTTGGTCACGATCATCGATGGTCTGTTTGATAATCATCAATGGTTGACTGTAGTCTATCGATTGTGCAAATTCTAATTTCTGAATTTCTCCGATTGTTGACTGTAGTCCATCGATGGTCGACTGTAGAGCATCAATGGTTTGATTTCTGATTTCTATTTTCTCTGATTCTTTCCTGTAGTCCATCGATGATTTGCTTGACCATCGATGGTGCCTCTTGACCATCGATGGTTCAAAGCTTGAAATCAATATTTATGTTAATTTTTGCATCATTTTGAACCGCAACTTATTCGTACCTGTTTATACCTGAAATATATCATCTCACAAATATATCAGTAGCAAATGAGTATTTGTTATAAATCAAACCAGAGATATTGCACGAACAACGTTCTAACAGAGATAAGTACTACGTCACATTGTGCAAATCAAGAAAAGAAACAAGACTTTGAAATTCATAAACAAACATTATATAGGTGTAAGCTCTGTGGTAGCTTGCACCTGAGTACTGTTTCTCTCAGAACCAACCACATGCGAGCGGTCAGTTCTGAGATGATGTGCAGTCCTTGCACCTGGGGCACCAGTTAACCATAAATATGTAGACGTATACTTACCTTAAACTCGTGAATCACAAGTAAAACTATTTATTGTTGACATGTATCAAACATTTGGGAAATTAGGATAACAAAGCTAATTAATTAACATTTTTTTGTAGTGGAAAGTATCTCCTTTTAGAGAGTAAGCTCATAAAATTACATCTCTTCACCTTCCTTTTATACTTTTATAAATTACTGAATCATACTCAATTGATAAAACATAAAATCTGGATCTGTTTCACTTTCCTTTTATACCTCTACAATGATTGATTCTATAGTAAGCTTATATTTGTTTTTTAATTATGAATTTTGATATTTAAAAGGTCAACCTGACATTAACTAGGAGTGAAGCATAACAAACTACAATAGAAATTAATTGAAAGAGAAGTGAAAATATCAAAATAATTACTCACACTAACGTCCAGTTAATTAAGTGATTCTTAACTAATGCCCCTGGGGTATTGGTTAAAAGAACCCATTGAATGCTCATACTTGTATTGAAGCAAGGAATGAAACAAAGAATATCATAGAATGAGTGTGGGAATGAAATTCTAGTTTCCATTCTCACATTTGGATGAGATTAGAGAATGAAGCTAGAATACATACCTTTTTATTTTTAGTATGGATAATTTGGAAATATTTAGTATGTATTTAAAAATTTTCAGTCCTACTTAAGTGGGAATGCACACTCCCTACCAACTCATTGAAATTGCCTATTCTCACAAAATGTGAGAATAAAGGAGAAGTGAGAATGCACATTCTAACTTAGAAAATGATATGTGATTGGTACACGTAAATGAGAAGTGAGAAAGGGCATTGCATTCCCACTCATTCCCGGCCCGCGTACCAAACTAGGTCTAAGCTATATGAATGGCCTAAGTTTAACCCATACCCAATTAGGTTATGTATTTGGGACATGTATAGGTTCGGGTTGACCTGACCCTTTTGCGGATGCTAAATTGACTAGATTCCAAAATTTTAGGGCTAAATAGCACTGAAATATCTTATAGTTTCCTCTTTTATACATTTATATCCTCTAGTTCATTTGTTTTTTTTCCCAGCATATCATGGAATTTTTAAAATTTACACTTTAATACCTTATATTATGCAAATGTGAGAATTCTCTCTAAAAATTCTATGTGCCCATCATAAGCCAGTTTAGAACTTATAAATCCTTAATGTTCATTGAATTTATTTTAAACCTATTCTAATTCTATTTTAAAATAGAATTACGGTAAGTTTAAAATGAAGTTAGATTCAATTTAACAATAAATTCAACAAACATTAAGAATTAAAAGTTCTAAGAAATCACCTTGTGAGTGTCACATATAAATTCTAGAGTAAAATTCTCACTTTTACATAACAGAAGTTAGTAAAAGGGTAAATTTTAAAAACTTTAGGGTGTATAAGTGCCGCCAAAATAAGTTAGGGTATATAAGTGCAGATCAGAGGAAAATACAATTATTGGCGGATCTAAATAGGAGGAAATGGTGTCACGTGACACCAGTTCCTCTAAGGATGACTGGTAACTATGAAGTTTTTTTTAGGTAACTAGAATTCTGGCACGTGCAAATGCACGTGCTATAAAATATGAGATTTAAAACTTTTAATTATGATGCAATGGATAGGATAATATTACAAGTATTTTACTTAGTTGTATGGCTTAAAAATAACTAACAATCTTGTCTAAAGTGCATGTATTTGTACACAAAATAAGGAGAAAAGAATGAGATTCTTTTATTTAAATAAATATTGGTTTTTATTTAACAACTTTTAGCAAAAGTTTCTTATAGTTTTTCTATATGAATTTTTTTTGGTGCTATATATAGAGAGGAAAAGATGGAGGATAAAATGTATTGATCATTGCAAATAAAATTTGCTAAAGGGTCTATGTGTAAAAACATGTCAGCACTGCCCCCAAAGAGCTTGAAACTTGGACACATGTGTGCTTGTTCACTTTGACCCATGACATTATGACCATGCATCGCTCTTTTCCATGGTGATGTCCAAGATCATCCAAACTTTATGGTACCCATAGTTAGTTTTTTATAATACAATATAGATAAATGGGATAGAATATTAACTTCAATGACATGAATAGATTTTATACCACTTATTAATATTTATGTATTTATACTATTTTCATACCTCAAACATGTAGTCAAAACTTACCATTCGACACCTCAAGCATACAGTTGACAACTTACCATTTCAAGCCTCAACCATGGTAAGTTGTTAACTATTTGGTAAGATCCATAATTTTATAATTTATACCCTACTTATTACCCATTTAAAACAATGATAAGTTGTCAAACTATTCTATTTGTTATCTTAAGCATTGGCCAAAAAGAATCATAGTGTCCATATTGACTGTAAACATAAACATTTTTTAAGTATAAAATAATTTAATTTATAAATTTTTTAATTATTAATTATGTGGTCACAGCACTTTTAGAAATTCTGGATCCGCTGTTGCTTGCTGACTACAATATATTTAACTGCAAATTAACCAAACTTAAGGGGTCCAATTAAGCGCCCCTCTCAAATTTAGAGCTCGAAACCCTAAATCCTCTCCCTTCCTCCTCAGCGATCGCTGCGATTCCGGCGACGATGACCGGAGAAACTCTTCAGCCGCTGCCACCTGAAAATCTCCGATCGAACTCAGATCACAGGTAAGTATTTGATCCACATTATGCATGTATTGTTCATATTTAGCCAACTAAAAATCTATGCGATTTCACTTGAATCTCGTAAAAATATTGAAATATCTGGAAAGTTATTATAGATGAAATTATTTGTATTGAAATAGCTATGAGTTGGCAATTTGTAAAGAGCAATTTTATTTTGTAGAAAACCATTAACTTTTGCTGCATTTTCGCTGTAAACTTACGACGCGGTCAGTAATTTTCACTGTTAAAGACGAATTACGTTAGAATCGAAACTAAATCTGCAAGAGACTAATAAATGTTTTTTTTTTTGGGTCCTCCATTTAAAGTGCTGGTTGTGGGTGTTGTTTGCTTCAGCTGTTTTACACTTTTTCCATATGCCGTAATTCCTACCGAGGATGAATTTTAATGATGCCTTCTGCATATGGAAATTTAGGACGTTAGTACACCCGCAAGTTTGTTGAGAGTGTGTTACATTAGTGGACTAGTTTACTTCTTGTGTGCTAAATGAGGACTAGAAGTTATTTTTGATTTACTGGAACACCCATTCTCTGTAGATGGGGCACATAAATGTTATTAACCGTGATTATTATTAGGATCGTAATGGAATATTGATAAACATCTTTATATAAGGCACCATAGAAAAGGAGAAGTTTATTTCAAGCTAGCCTTTTTTTTCGTCCTACTCTTGTATGCCTTCGTTTCTTTGGCACATGCATTAATTCATTGATTTCTGAGACGATGAGACCTAACGCATCCTGATCCTTGTATAGGTTAGAGATTACTTAGTACATACGGATATCTATATCTATACTTAAACAATTGGGTTTTGTACTGTATCTAGTGTAAAATCATAGCTACAGTACACACAATTAACTACAAAGAAAGTGTTTTTTTTTTTTGGTTTTTTACCACTAAGCCCAAAGTTTCCTTATATTTATCGTTGAACCCGCCCACAGTCAAAGTTGTGTTTCTTCCTTATAAACCCAAAATTATACCCCTATTTATTTTTAAACTCTCCCACATTGAAAGTTTTACGATTTTAGCACTGCAGCTATACACTGTTCATAACTAAAGTGCACTCCATTAACCCCAAAAAAAATGTTTTTTTTTGGGTTTTTTACCTCTAAGCCCAAAGTTTTCCTATATTTATTTTTGAACCCACCCACACTCAAACTTGTATTTCTGCCTCTGAACCAAAGGTTTTATCCTATTTATTTTTCAACCCCCCACATCGAAAGTTTTACTACGATTTTCGGATATAACTCCAAACTTTTACCTGAATTTATTTTTAAACCCACTCACTTTCAAAATCACTCTTAGAGCCGAAATACAAAGTGAGTTTTTCTTTTTTCTTTCTTTTTTCTTTTTTGCTTTTTTCACATCAATGTCAGGGCATTGCGAATTGTACATGAGTTTTTTTTTTTTTTTGCATATAAAGGAAAGTCTTAACCCCATTTATTTTTAAACCTACCCACTTCTCCAAAAGGACTGTTTTTCTATAAACCCAAAGTTTTAAGCCCATTTACTTTAAACGGCTTTGTTCTAAAATCTCTCTAAAACCCAAAATATTTTGTTGAATTAATTTTATGCGACTTTATATTAAGCAGTTTTACACATCATGTAAGTTGTTATATTCTTAAATTGTTACTTTTTGCCTATTCATACTAATGTCGCGACATAGCAAATTGTAGATGGGTTATTTGCCTGGAAACCAAAGTTTTATCCCCATTTATTTTTAAGTCCACCCACTTACGAAAAGCGTTTTTTGTCCATAAACCCAAAGTCTTACCCCTATTTATTTTTAAACTCATCCACTTTCAAAATTACCCCCATTTGCTTGCTATAGTTTTGTACATACAGTGTAGGTTTAAACCTAATGCTTAAACCATTTTTTCTTAGTTTTTCCACACTAATGTCGTGGGAACGCGTGAGTCAATTTTGCTTGTTGTTGTCTATTTATGTTGGTAGTACATATAGACATAGTTTAGTGATTACTAAGTACATACAGGCATTGTTGCCTATTTGTGATGGTAGGTCACCTAATTGTGGCCTGTCAATTCATCATTTTTTATTATTTCTAGTCTCAAATTCAATAATTGATCAGGACAAACTAATCCTCAAATTTGAAGAAATAATTGTTACTAGGGGTGATTAACTTCGGTGTTGAAATATAGAACCATTTAATGGAACAATTTTCATAGGAAAGTGTTTTTGCTTATTACTTGCTCACAATTCGTATAAATATGGTGAAGCATCTGCCCTTTCAAATAATTTTTCAATGGTTGATCAAATGTAGTTGAAAAAATAAAAAATAATAAATTAAATGACTAAGTAAGCATTATAGATTTTGAGTTTGACATCTATTATCGATGCTTCTGAACCTTTATATGTGTGCATTCTTCGACCACTGTTTAGAATTGCAAAAAGGGACATTACTCCCAGATGGTGCACTATTCTGAACGGTGTTGGCTATTCCAGACTCGAGGAAACATTATATGTTGTTTAGGGGTTATATGAAGGTTATAAACTTCATATATTCAAGGTTTCTTATAATTTGCCATGTGAAAGTATGGATCTTGATCAACTGAAAGTGACATCAAGAATCTAGAAACATGGGATATCAGAGACTGCTTTACACAAGCTACATCAAAATTATGACCTTAATAACGGAAGTTCTCTTGCCCTTAAAGTTAACACTGTTAAGTGAAATTAACAGAATAACTTTAGGTATGAAATTGTTCAAAATGCATTAGGGTATATAAGTCCAAAAAGTGAAACTTTGACTTATTTAAGTGCCCATTAACCTTTTTAATCAAGTAGTTGCTTTCTACTTTATGAAAAGAGGGAACTTTTATTGTCATATACCTTAATTATATAGTTTCCTAGTCTATTTGTAGGTCTCTTCTCTGTCCAACATGCACACAAATACAGATACTTAGTTATTTAAATAGCCCTAGAAAATCAACCAATCATATATGAGGTAAAATATCAATCTGATTTAGTCCTCTTTATTGTACACGCCGTTCAAGGTAGTGTACTGCATAACTGCATCATGAACCAAGTGTACCACGAATCTTGCGCCAGTTGTGATTACCACTCTATCTAGGAGAAAATAGTTGTTATTAAGCACGATTAACAACTTGTAGTCGGACAAATTTTCAAGATATAACGAGGTATGTTGCTCATTTCTAGCACTTTGGTAATCAGTTTTGACATGTAACAATGTGTGTTACATTTATGCCAAACAAAGATTTTTCAGTTATTAGTAATATTTGGGTAATTGGGCCCATATCCATATCTGCTTATGTAACCGTCCTATTCTCTATTTAAGAGAGATTAGGGTTAGATTAAATAATAACTTTGCCTTCTCTATTTCTCTACACGTGTCTTTAATTGGTCTTTACCGCTTCCAAACCTTGTATAGTTGTATCTGAGTTTGATTTTAGCAGAGTTGTAAGCTATAATATTGCAAATCTGCATAATCTTGTCAGCTTAAAATTCTCTCCCAATTTGCACCTTCGTTGTCAGCTTAAAATTCTCTCTCAATTTGCACCTTCGTTTCAACTCTGCATAATTTTTTTTGACATTACATCACACTTGCATATGACAACCAAAAGGTCATTGCCTTCCTCGTTCCTTACCTGTCTTTGGATAGTTGAATTTCAGCTTTCACATGCATAGGGAATAATAATTCATTATTTTTAATATCCCCGATATAGCCCGATATATCCTTTTATAAGTCTTGCCGCAAGACGATATGGTCTCGATATCCTTTACCACTTTTTAGCATTTTGGGTGATATATCCCCGACAAGGCCGATATATCAGCCTATATGTTAGCCGATATTTCCTTTTATATAGCTTATCGCAAAACAATATAGTTCTGTAAAATTGCTCTAATTTTTTTAGCAAAACTTCCATCCCTATGAGGCTCTTAGCGACATTCTTATATGCTCCTTTTTCTAAGTAAGTTTCTATAATTGGTTAGTGATCATAGACATATATTATTTACATTTTTGTATGCTTAGATTTCATTAAGTATGTTTAGATTAACATTTTAGGACATTATATTATATATGCACATCATCGGATATGGAATTCCAATACTTACTACATATCCCCCATTTTCCCCCGATATCCGCAATCCGTAATGGATTTTGGCCATCCAATATTTCTCCAATATCCAATATTTAAAACCTTAGTAGGGATTTGACAACTCAGCTTGTTGAAAGGGTTAATATGAGTTGAAAGTATGATATTTAAAATGACATGGTTGAAACTTCAGGCTTTCACATGTATGGCTCAACGAAAATTGGGTTATGTTAAGCTCCAAAGAAACAAGGTAAATTGAAATAATTTGGCATGAAATTTAAGTTATTTAAGGGTTTAAATTTTGTTTTCTGTGGTTTGGAGGAAAGTGATGTTTGTCAAACTTCTGATTAGCAGACAACTCTATCCTTCGAGAGACAATAATAATCACTAGGGGTGTTTAATGTATTGAAACTTCATGGTGATTTCAAGCAATCTCAGTTAGTCTTGACTAGTGTTATCAACATGGAAGCCGTAAATGCGGGGCGCAAAAGCTCGTTACCACACTATGTGCATAAGGTGCCAGGTGAGATACACGCCTTGGCCCTCGCTGAAGTGAGGCATGCGGAATTTATATTATGAAGATAACAAATATAGAATTCTAAGTTAAAATTATTGTTATACTATTTGTATGAAATCTAAGTTTCTAATAGTCTTACATTTTAGTTTTGCCTTTTAAATGTAACCAAAACATCCAAAGAAGAAAAAGATAGAAAGTGGAACAATAGCATTGCATTGAAGCAGCAAATCAGTGTTGTTGTTGAAGCTTTCACAACTGCAGTACTGAGGTGGTTTTTGCTGCTTGCAACTTAGTTTATGTTTTCAATTGTGTTACCAAGTACGAAACCCAACAACGGATGGGCGTTGCTTCAGCCAAAAAGTGCAACATGCTTTCAAGGCGACTACGGGCGTGGACCTGCCTGGCACATGAGGAGCACCCTGCATGTGCTATGGGGAGCTGCTACTGCACACTGCAGTGCCTTGGGCATCAGGCGCAGCCCTCAGTGGATTTAATATAGAACTGTCTTCAACTATGTCCCATGAACATGGACAAACAAACATTCACACAAAACAACACTGTAACATATTAACTTCTAAGGAGCATACCCAAATTGAAGTATCAGATCGCCTGAGGGTACTCTAAGATAGGAATGTTCATGGTACAAAGAGCTTGCCATGATATTATATGATGCATTTGCATCCAACTACAA
The DNA here is from genome assembly GCA_012295165.1 of Asparagus setaceus. Taxonomy (NCBI): domain Eukaryota; kingdom Viridiplantae; phylum Streptophyta; class Magnoliopsida; order Asparagales; family Asparagaceae; genus Asparagus; species Asparagus setaceus. Next base: position 4,191,865 of record CM022707.1, read on the forward strand.
ATTTTCACTAGTTAACTATATGTGATTGGAAAACTTAAAAAAATGTCTAAGAAGGGTAACAAGCAGCCCTTAAAAACTGATTTGTAGCAAATCTTTTGGATCGACATCTTCAGTATTGATACATGTGAATCTTGATAATCAGAGATTAGAATTTTAACAGTACTGATGATTTTAAAACCTAAAATTCTAATTATCATATGCTATTGGACTTCCATGTTTCTTTTCTTTCTTGATGGACTTGACCTAGTGATAGACATAAGATGTGTTAGTCCGTAACTTTAATCTCCATCATTATTCTATAAGAAATCCCCATAATTATTTTGTAAGAATTTTGTCCCGTATGAACAGTATTCTGGAAACGTCTTATATTATGTTTCACATCATCTAAAGGATTTGTTATTAGGGTGCCTGTTAAGGAGTGTGAATTTCATCCCCTACGCGAAGTAGTGATTTCTTACAAGTGGTTGGGTTCTTCTCTCCTTACAAGGTTCCTGATTTGAAGTTGTTCTAGTGTTGATGGTGCATATACATACTAGGAATATACAATTGGAGTGCCAGCTTGGATATAAGAAGATTGTTTTGTAAGGTAAGGATTATAATTACTTGATGTAACTCTCATCTTGATAGTGGATTATTTGATTGCTGATTCACCCACGGACAATCGTGTAACTATTGTCTCTTGCTGTCTTGATTTTTCCCTTTGCTTAACATCTATCCTCCATATTGATATCTAGAATCAAGGTTCTACTCCGGAGTCCTATATTAGACATGAATTAAACTAGCAATTCTGTTTAGCAGTTTTCAATACAAGAATGTTTTTCAGGGGATTAATATTGTAATCATTTCTTTCCTGGTTTGATTAATGGGTTAACGGATCCTTTCAGACCTTTAATATTTCTTGATTTCCATTTAATAAATCGTAAACCATCAGACATTCAATTTTGAAGATTTTTGCTGGAACCTTGTGTAGTTATATTAGTATGCTTATCATTAACATATACATTACAAATGTGTGCCCCCCCCCCAACCCCCCTCTTTGCTGTTATTGGGGTTTAACAGACCAGGCATAAACACATACAAACCCTTTTACTTTTTTTTTTTCTCTCAATAAACTATGTCATATGACAGTTGTAGAAAACCTCTATCATGCATTTCAGTTTCATCTTTATGAACAAGTAAAAAAGAAAACCTATATAAAAATTCAAGCTGAATTATGGTTGTCAATTTATTGGGAATTTGATTTATAGCCTTGGTCGCAATGCAGAGCCACCTACCAGGATTAGTGTCTCTACCTTAATTTTCTGCTAGCAAAAAAGTTGTGGTAAGGGCTCAAGTGTAAGTTGTATTCTGTTGCTAGTTCGTTTTTGCAGCATATTTGATCTTATTTTGTGCATATGTGCTCGGAAGGACAATATTGTAGTATAAGCTTTTCTGTTGCCAATATGTATTCATATGCTCTCCTTTTTCTATCTTGCTGCTGGTCACTGTTCGGAGCTTTATCACCAGAACCTGGTTGTGGATAGTTACTTCTATGATTAAATCTCATTGCAATATCTGCATTATATCTGCTTAGCTAATGATTGCATGTGTGCATGTATTTGTAAGTTACCTTAGTAAACACGCTAAAGATGTCATTTACATGTGACATATCTTGTTGATATATCAACATTTTTAATCGGAAATTAGTATTCTCAGTGATATTTCCAAGCAATTACTAATGTCTATTGGGAAGAAATGACTGATATTTTGTTAGAATGCTTGACTTAATAATCTACTGAATGAATATATCACTGGAATTATTATTTTTGACTACCATCTGCACACAGAGATTTATTATATTTCACTGGGACGTGGCTGTAGTCACATGGAGCTAAAAAACTGGGCCTTTTGTTAGAGAAGAACAGCCTAACGACCTTCACTTATCAGCCTTCCACAGTTGTATACAGTGTAATTTCTTGTTGTCTATTCAAATCATGCAGTCCCAATCATCTAAGTTTTGCTCTATGATTAAGAAGCAATTGATGGTGGAGTTTGGCAGACATCGATGAAGAGGACACAGCATTGTACTGGGCTCTCCCAGTGACAGGCACTATCTAACTACCAGGCACTTTTATGACGTTAGAAGACTTGGATGTTTGAAGGACGTGCATTAATTTGGGAAACTAGGTGGACTTTGAACTGGGTTCGGAGGTTGAATAGGTATATTTATGATCTTACTTAGGGAGTTGGATGGTATTTTTCCAACAAAATCCAAGGGCATACAAACTCGAAACAGGAGTATTTGCTACATGGATCTGGCTCGGGCCGATTCTCGCATGGAATGGAATAACTGTTGGTTGGATCAAAACCAGGGAGGTTTGTCGAATTCGATAGGCAGCTTGAGCTGGATTGTTCTGGGAGCTTAAACAGTTAAACTAGCATGGATTTGAGAAAAGGAAAAGAAAATGAGAGAATATTTAGCTTGAGAAACCCATTTGTGGAACTTTACTGGCTAGTTCGATCAACTGAACTTCCGTGTTCTGCAAAGTGAGAACTAATTCCTTTTCTAAAACACTGAGTCCCAGTTTAGATAGGAATACTTATTATGACTTTTAGGTTCATTTGAATGTTTTGGGGAGCTTATGACTGTATTCTGATATTATGACAGTACAAACCCTGTAGGTCTAGGGAGCTCCTTTAGTTCCCAGTACGTAGAATTATGTCTATATAAAAGGTAAAGAATCTGTTAAGAAAATTTTGAGTGCTGCAATGCAAATAGAATTAAAAATATGATAGAAAAGTTATTTTCTCTCTCAATTGAAACCTTTGGCTATAATCCATACATTCTCTACAAAGTATACAATTTACCCTTGCCAAGTAGATTGAAGAGAAGATGTCTACTCTGTAGGTTTGAGCTATAGATTGATGGTTGATTAATACGGTTGGATTCGGTATTTCTTTAGGGATCGACCATCTAGTGCACTCTTAGCAAATGCCAGGTTTTATTCCAATTGTGAATTATATTTGCGATATCTTTTTTATTTACTCCATCAAGGAGAAATCTCGGTATATAAAGATGTGGTTGACATTTTCATTTTTCAAGCTCATTTAAGAGGTCTGTAGGTACTTTGCCATCTCTCCATATATGAGTTATCTTTTACAGTTTATTAATGTCGGTCTTATTAAAGATGTCAAATTTTACCTAGCTACCCAAGTAAGTATTTCCTGGTAAGATTGATGAGGAGTTTTCATCTGAAATAAGATCTTATACAATATTTGCCAGCTAAACAAGGCCTTGTCTGTTGTCTAAGAACAAAGCAATAAATGCTAGAAACGAAGTCAAATTGTGTTTTAATCCTCTAGCATTGGCTGCAATATAGAGATTGGAGAAAACTTGCAAAAGCTCTGATATTATGTGCCCAACCAAACAAAAGGTAAACTTCTGAGTCCAAGCGAGGTTGACAATTTTTTGACAGGCTGTTAGGTTCAAGGACACAATCAACCATTTGGTGAAGATGATGATGATGATGATTAAAGAAAGTGATATCTGAATGTTCTAACTGAAAAGATAGCTGAAAGATATGGGGTTTAGTTTAGAGCTAGCTATATATATTCAAAGAGAGCATTTAATTTAAAGAAAGCAAAAAAGAAAAAGAGGTGAAGCTGGAGCTGGCTCTTCATTTAGGAAGCTTCACATCCTACTTTCTCTGTCCTCAAGCATCCATCACATGGGTAGTAGGGGATGCACTGGGCCCACTCTCATTTTCAATTTTGCCCACCAACCTCTCTCTCTCTCTCTCACATATCTCTCACTCTCTCTAAGTACCCTCCTCTGTTTCTCTGTAGACTGAGAGCCTCACTGCAATAGATCTCCTTTCTATGCTCTTCTCTCTAGAACTGTTCTCTTAGAAACTAATCTCTCATTTGGTGTTCCTAATTTGTGGGGAGAAAAAAAAATGAGTAAAGGCGATCAGAACTTCCTTAAGATACAGGTATCCTTTCTTTTGTTCTCTTGTACCAATTTCTTTTAGTTTCTTTTCAACTCTATTGTTCTGAGATATTTACTGTTTGCACAAAACTTGCAGACCTGTGTTCTTAAAGTGCACATTCACTGTGATGGGTGCAAGCAGAAAGTCAAGAAACTGCTCCAGAAGATTGATGGTATGTCCTGTCAGTTGATAACTTGTTCTTTAGTATTTTTTTTTTCTTGATAATTTTGTCTAATCCATTGTTTGTTGATTTATTTTTATGAAATTTGCAGGGGTTTATACTGTCAGCATCGATTCAGACCACAGCAAGGTGACTGTTTCGGGCAGTGTTGATCCTTCTACACTTATCAAGAAGCTGAGTAAATCTGGCAAGCATGCAGAGCTTCTAGCTCCAAAAGGTGGCAGCAGCAACAGCAGCAACAAGAACAGCAACGGCAACAACAACAGCAACAACAATTTCCTAGAGCAGCTCCAAAAACTAAAACTCGAAGGCGGGAAATCGCAGCAGAAAGACAACGGAAAGCCTCAAAAGGGTAAAGGCGACGACGGCGGTGGCGGTGCAAAAGACAAGAAGGGCCAGCAGCCTCCTCTGAATATGTTCAAGGATCTGAAGCTGCCTCAGTTGAAGGGCTTCAACTTCCCTCCCCAAAAGGACCAGAAGAGTGTCAAGTTCAGCCTCCCCGATGATTTTGACGATGGGAGCGATTTCGACGATGATGAGTTCGACGACGACTACTATGATGATGATGATTAAAGAAAGTGATATCTGAATGTTCTAACTGAAAAGATAGCTGAAAGATATGGGGTTTAGTTTAGAGCTAGCTATATATATTCAAAGAGAGCATTTAATTTAAAGAAAGCAAAAAGAAAAAGAGGTGAAGCTGGAGCTGGCTCTTCATTTAGGAAGCTTCACATCCTACTTCTCTGTCCTCAAGCATCCATCACATGGGTAGTAGGGGATGCACTGGGCCCACTCTCATTTTCAATTTTGCCCACCAACTCTCTCTCTCTCACATATCTCTCACTCTCTAAGTACCCTCCTCTGTTTCTCTGTAGACTGAGAGCCTCACTGCAATAGATCTCCTTTCTATGCTCTTCTCTCTAGAACTGTTCTCTTAGAAACTAATCTCTCATTTGGTGTTCCTAATTTGTGGGGAGAAAAAAAAATGAGTAAAGGCGATCAGAACTTCCTTAAGATACAGGTATCCTTTCTTTTGTTCTCTTGTACCAATTTCTTTTAGTTTCTTTTCAACTCTATTGTTCTGAGATATTTACTGTTTGCACAAAACTTGCAGACCTGTGTTCTTAAAGTGCACATTCACTGTGATGGGTGCAAGCAGAAAGTCAAGAAACTGCTCCAGAAGATTGATGGTATGTCCTGTCAGTTGATAACTTGTTCTTTAGTATTTTTTTTTTCTTGATAATTTTGTCTAATCCATTGTTTGTTGATTTATTTTTATGAAATTTGCAGGGGTTTATACTGTCAGCATCGATTCAGACCACAGCAAGGTGACTGTTTCGGGCAGTGTTGATCCTTCTACACTTATCAAGAAGCTGAGTAAATCTGGCAAGCATGCAGAGCTTCTAGCTCCAAAAGGTGGCAGCAGCAACAGCAGCAACAAGAACAGCAACGGCAACAACAACAGCAACAACAATTTCCTAGAGCAGCTCCAAAAACTAAAACTCGAAGGCGGGAAATCGCAGCAGAAAGACAACGGAAAGCCTCAAAAGGGTAAAGGCGACGACGGCGGTGGCGGTGCAAAAGACAAGAAGGGCCAGCAGCCTCCTCTGAATATGTTCAAGGATCTGAAGCTGCCTCAGTTGAAGGGCTTCAACTTCCCTCCCCAAAAGGACCAGAAGAGTGTCAAGTTCAGCCTCCCCGATGATTTTGACGATGGGAGCGATTTCGACGATGATGAGTTCGACGACGACTACTATGATGATGATGATGATTTCGATGATCTTGATGGCATTGATGATGATGATGACTTTGATGATGTTCTAAAGCCGATGAACGCAAAACCCATGAGTGATAATAAGAAGGGTAATGATAAGAAGGGAGGTGAGAAGAATAATGGTGGTAAGAAAGATGGCAAAACGGGAGAGAAGGACAACAAGGGTGGGAGTAGTAATAATGGGAAAAATAGCAAGAAGGGAGGTGAGAAGAATGAAGTCCCGGCAATGAATCCCAAAATGATGGGCCATGGGCACAATATAGGAAATGGCCCAATAGGAGCAATCCAAGGCATTCCACAAGGAGCAGCAATTCAAGGCATGCCAGTAGCCAATCCTTACCAGCAGCAGCAGCAACAGCAATACATGGCAATGATGAGGCAGCATCAGCAGCAACAGCAGCAACAAGAACAGCAACGGCAACAACAACAGCAACAACAATTTCCTAGAGCAGCTCCAAAACTAAAACTCGAAGGCGGGAAATCGCAGCAGAAAGACAACGGAAAGCCTCAAAGGGTAAAGGCGACGACGGCGGTGGCGGTGCAAAAGACAAGAAGGGCCAGCAGCCTCCTCTGAATATGTTCAAGGATCTGAAGCTGCCTCAGTTGAAGGGCTTCAACTTCCTCCCAAAAGGACCAGAAGAGTGTCAAGTTCAGCCTCCCCGATGATTTTGACGATGGGAGCGATTTCGACGATGATGAGTTCGACGACGACTACTATGATGATGATGATGATTTCGATGATCTTGATGGCATTGATGATGATGATGATGATTTCGATGATCTTGATGGCATTGATGATGATGATGATTTCGATGATCTTGATGGCATTGATGATGATGATGATTTCGATGATCTTGATGGCATTGATGATGATGATGATTTCGATGATCTTGATGGCATTGATGATGATGATGATTTCGATGATCTTGATGGCATTGATGATGATGATGATTTCGATGATCTTGATGGCATTGATGATGATGATGATTTCGATGATCTTGATGGCATTGATGATGATGATGATTTCGATGATCTTGATGGCATTGATGATGATGATGATTTCGATGATCTTGATGGCATTGATGATGATGATGATTTCGATGATCTTGATGGCATTGATGATGATGATGATTTCGATGATCTTGATGGCATTGATGATGATGATGATTTCGATGATCTTGATGGCATTGATGATGATGATGATTTCGATGATCTTGATGGCATTGATGATGATGATGATTTCGATGATCTTGATGGCATTGATGATGATGATGATTTCGATGATCTTGATGGCATTGATGATGATGATGATTTCGATGATCTTGATGGCATTGATGATGATGATGATTTCGATGATCTTGATGGCATTGATGATGATGATGATTTCGATGATCTTGATGGCATTGATGATGATGATGATTTCGATGATCTTGATGGCATTGATGATGATGATGATTTCGATGATCTTGATGGCATTGATGATGATGATGACTTTGATGATGTTCTAAAGCCGATGAACGCAAAACCCATGAGTGATAATAAGAAGGGTAATGATAAGAAGGGAGGTGAGAAGAATAATGGTGGTAAGAAAGATGGCAAAACGGGAGAGAAGGACAACAAGGGTGGGAGTAGTAATAATGGGAAAAATAGCAAGAAGGGAGGTGAGAAGAATGAAGTCCCGGCAATGAATCCCAAAATGATGGGCCATGGGCACAATATAGGAAATGGCCCAATAGGAGCAATCCAAGGCATTCCACAAGGAGCAGCAATTCAAGGCATGCCAGTAGCCAATCCTTACCAGCAGCAGCAGCAACAGCAATACATGGCAATGATGAGGCAGCATCAGCAGCAACAGCAGCAGCAGATGATGATGAACATGAACAACGGGCCGACGGTCTACGGGCAGCCGATGGGCTTTATGCCGGCGCCTCCGGCGTATGCGGAGCCTTACACAAACTACTTCAGTGATGAGAATACCAACAGCAGCTGTTCAGTTATGTGAATGTTACCAAGGGTAAAAAAAATGGCAGTTCAAAGAGGTTATGTAGTAATAAGTCCCATCTTTTGCTCTTTGAGTTTTTTCTTGAAGATGAAGCTAGGTACAACTAGGTATATGTTTGCTGTTGTCATTATTATGTTATAGAAGAGTTTGGTAGAAGTTTTAAAGCTTGGATTCTCTTAGTCCTGCAAGAGATGAGTGGGGGTATGTAGTTTTTATTTTCTTTTTCTTGGGATATGTCAATATATATTTGTTGATAAGTTTAAAGTTAATAAAAGTAAGTTCAGCATTTTCTTTATGTGACAAGTGCTTTATTTTTCATATCCTTGGTTAATATCAATTATCAAATACAGGAATTGGGTAAAGGATTAAAGGGCTGATTTCCTGTTCCTGCTGCATGATGTAGTGATGAGAGGTTGCGCACCTTTACTTCTCTTTTACTTATAGATATTAAATGCATATACATTGATGGGCTTAAAGTTTGTGCAAGTGAGTTCATTGTTAATACTATAGTAATATTTTTCCTTTCTTTTCCTTGGGATCCTATCCTTTACTTATCTATGGCTGATCCTTGTGGTTGTGAGGGGGGAGTGGCCATATGCAATTAATGAGGCTAATGAATATGCATGTGGGTGTCATGATGAGTGATGATATTGAAGGTCAACATCACTAGTGGGGATAGTGTCTAGCTATGACTTCATGAAGCTATAAGTGATATAAAGTGAAGATATACTATTTGGTGCTTGAGACCAAATAGAAAAGAAAAAATTGACTTTTGGCCAAACCCCCCTATTTTGAGGAAAACATCTTAATTGCTAACTGATATGTTTGGTACTAGTTGGATTAGTGCAGACATCTTTTGTACTAATCTTGCAACATATTTAGATTGGTTAATATGAAATCTTCTTGAATGTGAGATCCTAAAATTCAATCATCCTGAAACAGACACAAGAAATGAGAAAGCTAGTGGTTTTCTTGGTTTACAACTTGAATGTTAGAACACCATGCCCAAGATGTGGGGTGAAGAAAATGAAAGTTTGGATCTTTTACGAAGAGCTTGAAGAATTCAAAGTTGGAAAAGTCTTGGTATTTTCTATGGACTAAGGTGACATTGAGAGATTATCACTAGGGAAGGTCAATATGTTTGGTTTACCTACCAGATTTTTACCTTCTATAATTCTATGATACATGTGACAAGTGAAGTTTTCCTCTTAAAGCCTCTATTATTTGTCCCAGTACTAACATAAAAGGCACAAAAGGACATTTGTAGCATTATTCACTTTTGAAAAAGGCACCAACCTACCATTGCTCTTTCCAAAGATATAGGTTATCAATGGACATAGCAAAACACTTCCCTCAACAGTTGCACCCCAACACTCATCCATAGTTTGATTAAAGCTTGCTACTCCTGAGGATGGGAATGATTTCAAAGTTGAGGGTACAAAATGCACTATCACTTGTTCTGTGAAATAGTCAAAGTTTCAAGGCAGATAGCAAAAAAATTTCAGTCTCCTTTCAAGTACTTGTTATTATTGCCATTGCATGATGCAAGGATAGGATAGGATAGGATTAAAAGGACAGGTTTGCATGTGACAAGTGAGGTTTTCCTCATATATCCTCTATTAATTTGTCCCAAAAACAACATAAATGGCACAAAACAACATTTTATAGCATTATTCCCTTTTCAAAAAGCATCAACATGCTACATAGCATTGCTCTTCCCATAGATATATAGGTTTATCAGTGGGCATAGCACTACAAATTCCGACGACAGTTGCAACCCAACAAGAGTATAATGCCCATGACACTGTCATCCACAGTTTTGATTAAAGTTTTGATGGGAAAGGTGCGGTGAACTTCTCCTTGTGGTTTTTGGCAGATGCCGAAATTGATGGTACCGGGTCGGATTAGCCGGGGTTTGGGTAAAACCCGGAACTGACCTGACCCGTGTCAAAATTCATTGGGTTGGACTCAAACTCTAAGGCGGGGTTATTGGTTAAGGATTGTTAACTTGGATTCGAACTTTTTATTGGATTTCAATTTAGAGTGTTATTCGTTTCGGATTAAAATTTGTATTTAAATTTAAGGTGTTATTGGTTTAGGACTAGGATACGGATTTGAATTTAATGTGTTATTGGTTTAGGACTAGGATTTGGATTTGAATTTAACGTGTTATTGGTTTATGACTAGGATTTGGATTTGAATTTAATGTATTATTAGTTGGCTAGGATTGTTATTAGGACTAGGATTTCAAAATCCACACTCCATTCCAACTCTATAGTTTTTAATGAAATTTTTAATAGAAAATCCAAGTTAAAATTGATGGATTCGATGTTACTATGTGGATTTCCTCTCTCCTTCCACTCCCAATCTCCAACATTAAACATCCTACTAAAAATTCAACATCATTCTCCTCTTCCTCTCTCCCACTCACTATTCCTCTCTCTCATTCCCTCTCCCTCCTTGCTCACCCACTCCCAATCTCCAACATTAAACATCCTACTAAAAATTCAACATCATTCTCCTCTTCCTCTCTCCCACTCACTATTCCTCTCTCTCATTCCCTCTCCCTCCTTGCTCACCCACTCCCAATCTCCAACATTAAACATCCTACTAAAAATTCAACATCATTCTCCTCTTCCTCTCTCCCACTCACTATTCCTCTCTCTCATTCCCTCTCCCTCCTTGCTCAGCCCTCCCAATCTCAACATTAAACATCCTACTAAAAATTCAACATCATTCTCCTCTTCCTCTCTCCCACTCACTATTCCTCTCTCTCATTCCCTCTCCCTCCTTGCTCACCCACTCCCAATCTCCAACATTAAACATCCTACTAAAAATTCAACATCATTCTCCTCTTCCTCTCTCCCACTCACTATTCCTCTCTCTCATTCCCTCTCCCTCCTTGCTCACCCACTCCCAATCTCCAACATTAAACATCCTACTAAAAATTCAACATCATTCTCCTCTTCCTCTCTCTCATTCCCTCTCCCTCCTTGCTCACCCACTCCCAATCTCCAACATTAAACATCCTACTAAAAATTCAACATCATTCTCCTCTTCCTCTCTCCCACTCACTATTCCTCTCTCTCATTCCCTCTCCCTCCTTGCTCACCCACTCCCAATCTCCAACATTAAACATCCTACTAAAAATTCAACATCATTCTCCTCTTCCTCTCTCCCACTCACTATTCCTCTCTCTCATTCCCTCTCCCTCCTTGCTCAGCCCTCCCAATCTCCAACATTAAACATCCTACTAAAAATTCAACATCATTCTCCTCTTCCTCTCTCCCACTCACTATTCCTCTCTCTCATTCCCTCTCCCTCCTTGCTCACCCACTCCCAATCTCCAACATTAAACATCCTACTAAAAATTCAACATCATTCTCCTCTTCCTCTCTCCCACTCACTATTCCTCTCTCTCATTCCCTCTCCCTCCTTGCTCAGCCCTCCCAATCTCCAACATTAAACATCCTACTAAAAATTCAACATCATTCTCCTCTTCCTCTCTCCCACTCACTATTCCTCTCTCTCATTCCCTCTCCCTCCTTCTCCCTCCTTTCTCATATCCTCACTCTTACCTTCGCCTTTCCACCATCTCCTCCATTGACCTCTTTTCCTTCCAATCCCCAACCTCCCTTCCTCTCTCTTACTCCCTCTCCCTGCTCCTCTTCCTCTCTCCCACTCACTATTCCTCTCTCTCATTCCCTCTCCCTCCTTGCTCCGCCCACTCCCAATCTCCAACATTAAACATCCTACTAAAAATTCAACATCATTCTCCTCTTCCTCTCTCAGACCCAACATCAAACATTCAGATAGAAGTTAAATAAAGTTAATAAGATGTGGGGTTAGAGAAAGAGGGAGAGGATGAGGTAAGCGTGAAGATATGGAAAAGGAGGGAGAGAGAGTGAAAGAGAGGATGGGGAGTTGATGATGGGGAGGAGAAAAGAATGGAGAGGATGGTGAGGAGGAGGGAGGAGATGGTGGCAAGGGAAGGAGAGAAGAGCTTTTTTATAAATTTTAAAACTTGAGGGGGGTAAATCCAAAAAGCATGGGAGATTTATGACCTACATGAAAAAACTCTTATTTTTCGCTTAGACTAACGACAAGTTTTTGGCCGGATATGCCTATTTATCACCGTATTTATGAGTTTTTTAGGCTAGAGTGTCGTCGGCGTTAGTTTTTAGGCTACAGTGGTAAAGCGGTTAATTTTAGGTCAATCTGATATTTTAGCTCTATTATAAGTTAGCAGATGTCAAAATTTTTGAAACTCGGAAAAGTTTGATTTAGACAACATAATAAAATGCATGGACTAAAAACACCATTTAGATTTCTCAGAGGACCTTTATGCTAAACCAAATATAATTTAATACTCTAACATGTCCTACAACAATATCGCTCTTTTTTAATCCATTTTATAGTCGCGACAAATGGGATTTGTTTGAGCCCGGATTGTTCTAATATCATGTCAAAGGACCTTACCACCATATCAAAACTCCAAATTTCATGTAACTATTGACTATGCATATAAATACCAAATTAACCTCATCTCACCTTAATCCCTTTTATATATGCAAGTAGTCTTCTTCCTTGAATCCGAAAGTACATAGTCTCCATATGGAAAATAATACCTTTAATAAAAAAAAGACGTCCTTGTCCTTGATCCTCTTTATTTTTGTCACGCTTATTTAAGTAAAACATTCTTAACATAGTATATGCCATTCAATATTGAGACAAATGAGAGCAATGACTTTATAAAATTATTGTTTCTTCAATCAAGAACCTTGTAAATCTCATCTCTCTTCCTAAATCCTAGTCATTTCTTATATGAGGGAATATGTATACGGTTTTTTTTCCCACTTTTTTCCCCGGATTAAAGTTTGACCGTAAAGATTCGTTTTCCACTTCGGGCACTTCATTTAGCGGTATGGAGATATTTTTTTTTCCCTTTCTTTATGAGAATTTTAGAATCCGCTTATACTACCCATCCTTCTTTTTAAGCACAACTGTACAAATTTAGTGAGAACACCGCTACGGAATGTCATGAACCATGAAGGAGAAGGGTTTGAGCCAGGTGTGCAAAAAATATCCGTATATGAGAATATATTCATATTTGTTAGGATATGAACATGGTTACTAAATATCTATATTTGATAGGATATAATTACGGATATGGATATATAGCAAAATATCATGTAGATCCGGATCCTAAATATCTAAAAATATGTTAGTCATACAGTTACAGTAGGCAAAATTACCAAATTGGTATTTTTTTTAGACCCACTTAACCAATTTGGTATTTTTTTTTTGCAGCTACGACATCATTTTGGTTTTTTTTTCTTAGCCCGATAGTCAAATAGGCCCAAAAGTTGGCTGCTGGCTAAAAAAATTTGGTTTTAGTCTGTCAAATCTTCAATAGTTTGATATTAGCCCATCAAATCATTGAAATTCGCCCTCTAATCTGCCTCCACCTCACCCCCCCTGTGCTCCACCGCCTTCCCCTTCCCTTTCCGTTCTTTGACGCCCCTCCTCTCCTCAAAACCTCAAAATTCCTGATCCCAACCCCTTCCTCCTCTCTCTCTTCTCCCACCTTGCCATGGTGGAGCTCAAATCCCTCACCCACGACCCCTCCCTCCACCAAGGAACATGAAAAGAGGAAGGAAGGCATGAGTGTTGAGGGGGAGAGGCTGAGGTTAGTTTTTGGGGCAGTGATTGGGGATGAATTTCAGTGATTTGAGGGGCTAATATCAAACTAGTGAAGATTTGAGTGACTAATTTTCAAATTTCTTTGCCGGTGATTTGTAAAAGGGTCTAATTGCACATTTGGTTCACTTTAAATACCAATAAGTCGCCTGAACTATAAAAAATACCAAATCGGTTAAGTGGGTCTACAAAAAATACTAATTTGGTAATTTTACCTAGTTGCAATAGTTTTAATCTTTAGATTAATGGATTTTTGGTTACCTTTGATGATTAAGAGATCTACTTTTAGTTTTTCAGATATAACAAACACATTAATGAACTCTCTTGCATCATATGAATTATATTTTCTTTCAATGTTATTTGGTTTTCTCTTATCCGTTTTGTATCTGCATGTATATCCGTATATAGGACCTGTTTGTTTGCATGAAAATAGCTATGAAATGGCTGAAGTAAAGGAAGTAGAGACTATTTCTGCTGCTTTCAAGCAAAAAAGTCTATTTGTTTCTCTAGAAAAGCTACTTCATGTACTTCTAAAAATGCTAACATGACGCCTATATGGCATTCCTACTTCTTAAATATTTTTTCGCTCCTAAAGACTTGGAAGTAGCTCGGCAGTAGTAGAAAATGAGTCAAATTAAGAATAAAAATCAAATGTTTTGTTATGTGGATGTTGTCCATTTCTAAATAAAATTTAAAAAGATATTTTTTCTCTCTTCCTAATAATATTTTCAATTGCTATCCAAAAAAAAAAAAGAACAAAGTGGAAGAATTACTAACTACTTTTAAAAATACTAGGTTTTATGCACGTGCAATGCACGTGATTAAAGACCATGATAAGTATTTTTGGTTTATTTCCTTCTTGAAATTTGCTTCTCTGCTCCATTTTAATAGTTTTGCTCACTTATATTTCTAAACATTAGCATTGTAATTATTTATCTTCTTTGATGTTTGTTTGAATGGGCTACACACAATTTACATTTTCTTGTTGATAATTGAATTGACATGAAACATATACTCAAGTTGAATATATTTTCAATGTTCAACATAAACTTTGGAAATATGGACTTTAATTATTTTTCTTTTTCAATGAGAATAAATATTAATTTCATATATAAAATTTTTGTGTTTCTAATTTATTACTTAAATAAAGTTAGAGTTATCTCGCTTTCTATGCAATGAATTCTTTTAATGTGCATCTAATAAGAGTTTCTAATGCATCAAATAATATTACCTTTGCTCATGCTGCGTCATTTTCCATGAGGATATGAACTAAATACCTATTTTTTCATTGTCGGCTTGCTTTAGATTATAATTTTAATATTTTATTTTGACATATTTATTTCATGAAGAAGGGATATTACTTAAACTTGGTACTAAGTCATTGGCGATTCTATAATATTTAGCATTTGGACACTCATTATTAACATCTCTATCCATCTTCTTGTTGCAGCCTTTGCAAGCGTAGAACTACAACTCAACTTTATTGTAAATGATAATAATCTTTGCCTTAAAGGTGCAATAGCTTGTCTGTATATTGGTGAATTGTAGTTAGGTTTAATTGTGTGCATTTTAGAGTAGGTTATGTAAGATCATACCTCTTTCGAATGTTGTGATGGTTGCATATATCAGTAATTTAAATTTTAATTGCACTTGTAAAGAGCTTTAATGAAAATGCTTTTGTCTTGGCAACTTGTTCTGAATGAGCCCGGCAATTAGCTTAAAAAAATATAATGTGTTTTATTTATTGTGTTAACTATATGGATGTCTGCTTGGTTTACTTACCATTCTCTTATTTATTCAGTAAGTTATATCTTAGGGTTGATATATATTGTTGACGAATTTACAATAACATGCATGTCTCCCCTATAAATTTGAGATATATATATAATGTGAATTTTATGTTTGGTGGCATTTAATAAGAATTTTAGTAATAAAATATGTTGCTTTCATATTTAGAGATCTTGAAATCGATAATGCGCTTACATGCTTATTTTTATCTTGTCTTCAAGAATTGATCCTTTGTTGGTCACCATATCCCTAAATAAAGTTACATATAGAGTCATGCCATCGTATAAGAAAAAAGGTCGATTTAAAATTTTTTTGCTTACGCTATTGTAAACAAGTATCGTGTGTATACCTTTTGTCCACTGTAGTGATTTCCGTCCTCTTATCTAGCTTGTTATATCTTGTAATATAGTTGATAAATGGTTTCACGTAAGTTTCTATTGCAAGATTATTTGTATGTAATTTTATAACATATTTATGATTCCTTTAGTATTTGAAGAATAAAGTATGAACATTTATAAATACTTATTAATTTTTCTTGTATCTTCCATGGAGAATGCTTCTTTGATTGGGACAAAGTTGTTCAATATGTTCTTTAAAGAGAACTCGGTGACGCTTCTTTGATAGATATGTTTTTGTCAATGCCAATTCAAGTGATTCATGAATGTTTCCAAATTTTAGGTTTATTTCCTTCACTTCTCCATTTGAAATGAAAACAACTCAATTCTTTTGAAGGATATCTATGAACTTTCCAATAGTTTCTCCATACATAAGTCCTTGTATTTTTTACTCAGAATATTATTAATATAATAGATCAATATCTCAAAATACAATAAATTAATGCTAATCTATTATATTATAGTCTTTTATCGCTTTTTGTGATTTAGACTTCTATCAATTAATGTCGCTATTTATTTTTGCTCCTCTAATTTATTAGTAAAATTATATGCAGCTACTTTAATTCATCTGATGGCGTTAATTTTAATCTATTAATATATTTTTAAAATTTTAATACCTTAACTGGATGTTTTAATCTATCGTTTTACTATTTTTTACCAGATCAACTTAAGTTACTTTTAGATCTTTAAAAGAGACAAGAACCTTAAACTAGAAGTTAATTTACATATCTTAATGAAAGAATATTAAAAATTACTCTTTTCTTTGCTAAGTTTTGGAATTTCAAAATTTTGTGATTTTGAACTTTGAAGGTGTGTTTTACAATTTTTAAATGTTGGGGTGTTTTTAAAATTTTAAAAATTTAAGTTGGGTGTTAGTAATTTTCATGTTTCATATGTTGGCGGTAAGTTTTCAAATGTTAGGATATTTCTTGCAAGTTTAGAATTTTGAGGGTGTTTTTATAATTATTGAAACTTTGGTCGCTTTTTATAAAATTTAAATTTTCATGGTCCGCTAATAATTTCTGGATTTGATGTGTACTAGTTATAAGTTTTAAAATTTTAGGATTTTTTGCAATTTTTAACTTTTGAGGGAGTTTTTATAATTTTTGTAACTTAGAGGTTTTTTGCAAATTATAAATTTGCGTGTGCCTGATGGTAATCCCTTGAATTCATCTATGTTGTTTGCAAGTTTTAAATTTCAAAATTTTAGAGTGCTTTTTATAATTTAAACTTTTGAGGGTGTTTCTACAATTTTTGAATCATTAAGGGTGTTAATTGCAAATTTTAAATTCTTAGGTGGTCGTTGTTTATTTCCAAATTTCATGTTTGTTGTTTTAAGTTTTGAAAAGTCAAGGTATTTTGTGTAATTTTGAAGTTTTGAGGGTATTTTGTGCAATTTTAAAACTTTTGGGTTTTTTATAATACTTTTGTATTATAGTATGTTAGCTACGTATGATTTCTTTACCTTAACAAATTAATATCGTGGAGTTGTTTCATGTATTTTATTAATCTTAAATTTTAAATTGTTAAGCTATAGGTAGTTCACGTGGAATTAGTACTAGATATAATTAGGATTAGGATAGACTAAGATCTAAATGAAATATTCAAATAGTGAAAGCTAATATTGACTATGGAAAGCTTTTCCCGAACTCGACTTTTAAAGGGAGTATGATATGAAGCAACAAAAAAATATTACTTACGCTTACTTCCTACTTCATAATTTTCGGTTACTTTTTATCTCCTTCTTACTTCCAATACCTCTTGTCATCCAAACGGGCCCATATATCGGCATATGATCTATTTCTCAGATCCGATTTTAAATAATATGGATATCAATTCTCTTTATCAAAGCACATCCCTAGCCATATCTGGGATTGATAAGCGATATAGACATGGTAAGCCTCATATCCGCGTATTCGAATGGCTTTGCACCCCTAGTTGGAGGACTATTTGGATGCTTCTATTGTCCACTATACGATCCAGAATAACTTACTCATAAAGATGTTACAAGAAATAAGTTCTTATTTTTTAGTCTTTCTTCTCTCTTGTACTCTAAACCTGTCGGTCTTCCTCGAAAGAGAAGGAGGGAAAAGAAAAAGAAAAAGAAAAACAAAACAAAACAAAACAAAAATAAAATAACAAAAAACAAAGGAGATAATATGCAAGACTATAGATAAGATTATTAGTTGTCTACCTATCTTGCTAGCATTATAGCTCCCATTGTTTTAAGTGCTCACACAGTTCCAAAGTGCCAACAACTGGCCTGTACGGTTTAATTTTTGAGTTGTATATGAGGTTCCAATTGCATTTATATCCTTTATTTTTGTCACACTTTATTTCTGTAAACTATTCTTAACATAGTATATGCCATTCATTATTGAAACAAATGAAGGAAGAGTTTTTTATAATTTTTGTAACTTAGAGGTTTTTTGCAAATTATAAATTTGCAGTGTGCCTGATGGTAATCCCTTGAATTCATCTATGTTGTTTGCAAGTTTTAAATTTCAAAATTTTAGAGTGCTTTTTATAATTTAAACTTTTGAGGGTGTTTCTACAATTTTTGAATCATTAAGGGTGTTAATTGCAAATTTTAAATTCTTAGGTGGTGTTGTTTATTTCCAAATTTCATGTTTGTTGTTTTAAGTTTTGAAAAGTCAAGGTATTTTGTGTAATTTTGAAGTTTTGAGGGTATTTTGTGCAATTTTAAAACTTTTTGGTTTTTTATAATACTTTTTGTATTATAGTATGTTAGCTACGTATGATTTCTTTACCTTAACAAATTAATATCGTGGAGTTGTTTCATGTATTTTATTAATCTTAAATTTTAAATTGTTAAGCTATAGGTAGTTCACGTGGAATTAGTACTAGATATAATTAGGATTAGGATAGACTAAGATCTAAATGAAATATTCAAATAGTGAAAGCTAATATTGACTATGGAAAGCTTTTCCCGAACTCGTACTTTTAAAGGGAGTATGATATGAAGCAACAAAAAAAAATATTACTTACGCTACTTCCTACTTCATAATTTTCGAAGTTACTTTTTTTTATCTCCTTCTTACTTCCAATACCTCTTGTCATCCAAACGGGCCCATATATCGGCATATAGATCTATTTCCGTATCCGATTTTAGCGAATATGGATATCAATTCTCTTTATCAAAGCACATCCCTAGCCATATCTGGGATTGATAAGCGATATAGACATGGTAAGCCTCATATCCGCGTATTCGAATGGCTTTGCACCCCTAGTTGGAGGACTATTTGGATGCTTCTATTGTCCACTATACGATCCAGAATAACTTACTCATAAAGATGTTACAAGAAATAAGTTCTTATTTTTTAGTCTTTCTTCTCTCTTGTACTCTAAACCTGTCGGTCTTCCTCGAAAGAGAAGGAGGAAAAAGAAAAGAAAAGAAAAAACAAAACAAAACAAAACAAAAATAAAATAACAAAAACAAAGGAGATAATATGCAAGACTATAGATAAGATCATTAATTTCTATCTATCTTGCTAGCATTATAGCTCCCATTGTTTTAAGTGCTCACACAGTTCCAAAGTGCCAACAACTGGCCTGTACGGTTTAATTATTGAGTTTGTGTATGAGATACCAATTGCATTTATATCCTTTATTTTTGTCACACTTTATTTCTGTAAACTATTCTTAACATAGTATATGCCATTCATTATTGAAACAAATGAAGGAAGAGCTCTATAAAATTATTGTTTCCTTTAAAAAAAAAGGAAAACATTGCAATCTTGTCTCTCATCCTTTATTTATGAAAAGGGATATGCAAAAAGTTCAAGACAATATATTTATTATTTACGAAGAAGCTTAGATAGTGTTACATTTTTGTCTTTGAGAAAGTTTTATGTTTGAATATCTATATCTTTAGTAGGTGATGGAACTTTACAATTAGGTATATACTCACACATAACAAAGAACTCCAGTCATTTGTGGAACTATAGAGTACTCTTACTTCTTTATAATTATCTAATCAAAAGATTTTATCTGTTTTTCCTTAATTCATAAGAATCGTTTTAGACTACTATTTCTACTTTCATTCGTTCACAGCTTATCAGAACAACATGCATGTAAGGGGACGATTTGTGAGCCATATATAAGAGGAAGCGAGTACAGTTTGGAGATTTCAATTCCCTTACATGGTTTATAACAATACCCTACGAATACTAGGTGTTGTTATAAAATTTGTATTAAATATCAGAAAACCCCCCTTAACTTTGGATAATTATCAGAAAACCCCCCTTAACTTTGAAAATATTAGAAAACCCCTTAACTTTGGATAATTATCAGAAAACCCCTTAACTTTGAGATTTTATCAGAAAACCCCCCTAATTTAAGGGGGTTTTCTGATAAAATCTCAAAGTTAAAGGAAGGTTTCTGATAAAATCTAAAAGTTAGAGGGGGGGTTTGTGATAATCCCAATATTTAGTGGGGGTTTTCTGATATTTTGCAAGTCAAGGGGGGTTTTTAGCTAATTGTCCAAAGTTAAGGGGGGTTTTGTGATATTTAGCCTTTTTCTTTCTTTCTTGTACTTGAAACCTGTCGGATTTCTATAAAAGAAGAAAAAAAAACAAAAGAGATAATATGCGCGTAAGAAACTATAGATAAGATCATTAATTTCTATCTATCTTGCTAGCATTACATCTCCCATGGTTTAAGTGCTCGCATAGCTCAAAGTCCAAACAACTAGCTTGTACGGTTTAATTATTGAGTTTGTGTATGAGATACCAATTGCATTTATATCCTTAACCATCAACTTAATTACCTTTAAAAAAAGGGATTACCTATTTGAAAACTAATTAACAGTCCCCCTTGATGTCCGGCATCAGAGAATGTAGAAGGACAACGAAGTTTCTGGCACTATAATTACAAAGATATTTTTTTCTCACTAAAAAAAATATATATAAAACACCAAACCTTGATGTCGCTTTCATGGGAGCTTCAATAATGAAACATAGCATGTGACCCCCTTGCACATGCTATGAGCAGTGAGTGTGATAATTGAAGAGTTCAACCCATTTTGGTAAAACGATAATTTAAGCATTTGTGCTTGGAAGGGTGGACATTTTGCCACATTGAGCAATGGTAGGCACAATCAAATCAAGTTAAATTATGGGATCAAGGGAAAGAAAAGTAGTAATGATTTAGATAACCATTTAATTTCACACGGAAAACACACGCAAAACTCATTACATCATTTTTCCTTTGATTCTTTTTGAAAACCTTTTTCCTTTGATTTTGTTAGATGAAACATGATGAACTTGCTCTGGTTTGGCAGTTTAAGAGGGACAAAAGTACACTTTTGAGCGAGTTATAATATCTCTTATGCTTTGATTAGTTTCATATAGTTATAGGAAAAGTATTTTCATGCAAAATTTAATTTCCATCTATTTTTCAAAGTTTTCTTGGAAAATAACTTTTTTGCTCTCGTTAGAAATATGGGAGGAAATGAATTTTCTTGGTTTTAACTTGTTCGAATGAAATTCAAAATGTCAAAAACAATGACGTAAGAAAAGCATTTATCGTTATTTTAATATTAAAATCAATCAATTCATCAATTCCTCAACCATCCTTCCTATATTTTAATATTAAACCAAGTTTTCCAACCCATTTCCAAGCTCATAGCTAGGAAATGGATTTCTTTATTTTTAGGGCCTGTTCGGATGCATTATTTTTCAAGTAAAGTGGGCTGAAAGTGCAAAAATATGGGCCTCACTGTTAGCTTTCTTATGATTACATTGTTTGGATGCACACGTAAACATGATGAGGTGGCACTTGTCAGGTTGAGGTGTCTTCCAAAATCAAACCTCAAAAACAATCCATTGGGCTGAAAGCTGGCATATTGTCAGCTATCAACAATTTAAAATAAAAAAATTCAGTCCATTCTTTTTTTTTTCTTAAATCCTTTGTCCTTCGTAAATATCATTTGTATCTTTCTTTTCTATTTTAATTAACCTCACGCCTTGTTTATTATTTGATATATACTTCTTGCACTTGCATGTTCTTTGTAATGATACGTTACCGACACTTTAATTTTGGCATAATATATTTTAACTCTACCAGAGTTTAAATGTTTTACTAGAAAGACTAACAAGGACTAATTTGATATATCTTATTAGTTTTGGGGACTTATTACATAATATCAAGATTTATGGGACTTACTTTAAATTACATAGGTTTTGAGAGGCCGATATATATATCTCAAGAACCATGATTTAACTTCGCGCCTTTTCTATAGTTGCTGCTTCTTGCACTTAATTAGTCTTTAATCCATGTATATAATTACCCTTTGTAATAATACATTACTAACACCTCAAATTAGGAATCAAACATGGGGATTTGTAAATATTTAAGATTTGGGGTAAATTGCAAATATATATTTTTGGGGATAAAATGAATCTTTTGATTGGGGTTCACGTAACCATTATATTCTATGTTTACATCATCTAATCCAAATAGTGTATTAATGTCATTTTAGGATTCACAAGGAATCACAACACCAAACAATGTAAAACCTCAAATAGAAAGTGGTGAGGTGGATAATCACTTTCCATAAGGTGTCATAAATACTTAATTTTCACAAATACTTAATTATCACATAGCATCCAAACAGGCCCTTAGAAAATGATGGGTTGCTTTAGAACCCTCCTGTTCACCCCAACCACAATGGAATGTAATTAATAAAATGTAATAAAATGTTAGACCCCGGAATATATCGATGGACTGATAGATTCGAAGGCAATTTCAATATGATTAAAATTTCGAGCCTTTCGAGGGAAATTTTCTTAAATCTTTACCTCTCTCTTTATCTTCTCATCTCTCTCTCTCTCTCTCTCTCTCTCTCTCTCTCTCTCTCTCATGGCCATTAATTGTTCTATAAATCCTTTTGCTTCTACTTTTCTTCATAATTACAAAGATATTTTTTCTCACTAAAAAAATATATATAAAACACCAAACCTTGATGTCGCTTTCATGGGAGCTTCAATAATGAAACATAGCATGTGACCCCCTTGCACATGCTATGAGCAGTGAGTGTGATAATTGAAGAGTTCAACCCATTTTGGTAAAACGATAATTTAAGCATTTGTGCTTGGAAGGGTGGACATTTTGCCACATTGAGCAATGGTAGGCACAATCAAATCAAGTTAAATTATGGGATCAAGGGAAAGAAAAGTAGTAATGATTTAGATAACCATTTAATTTCACACGGAAAACACACGCAAAACTCATTACATCATTTTTCCTTTGATTCTTTTTTGAAAACCTTTTTTCCTTTGATTTTGTTAGATGAAACATGATGAACTTGCTCTGGTTTGGCAGTTTAAGAGGGACAAAAGTACACTTTTGAGCGAGTTATAATATCTCTTATGCTTTGATTAGTTTCATATAGTTATAGGAAAAGTATTTTCATGCAAAATTTAATTTCCATCTATTTTTCAAAGTTTTCTTGGAAAATAACTTTTTTTGGCTCTCGTTAGAAATATGGGAGGAAATGAATTTTCTTGGTTTTAACTTGTTCGAATGAAATTCAAAATGTCAAAACAATGACGTAAGAAAAGCATTTATCGTTATTTTAATATTAAAATCAATCAATTCATCAATTCCTCAACCATCCTTCCTATATTTTAATATTAAACTGTTTAACCCATTTCCAAGCTCATAGCTAGAAATGGATTTCTTTATTTTAGGGCCTGTTCGGATGCATTATTTTTCAAGTAAAGTGGGCTGAAAGTGCAAAAATATGGGCCTCACTGTTAGCTTTCTTATGATTACATTGTTTGGATGCACACGTAAACATGATGAGGTGGCACTTGTCAGGTTGAGGTGTCTTCCAAAATCAAATCCCTCAAAAAACAATCCAATTGGGCTGAAAGCTGGCATATTGTCAGCTATCAACAATTTAAAATAAAAAAAATTCAGTCCATTCTTTTTTTTTTTTCTTAAATCCTTTGTCCTTCGTAAATATCATTTGTATCTTTCTTTTCTATTTTAATTAACCTCACGCCTTGTTTATTATTTGATATATACTTCTTGCACTTGCATGTTCTTTGTAATGATACGTTACCGACACTTTAATTTTGGCATAATATATTTTAACTCTACCAGAGTTTAAATGTTTTTACTAGAAAGACTAACAAGGACTAATTTGATATATCTTATTAGTTTTGGGGACTTATTACATAATATCAAGATTTATGGGACTTACTTTAAATTACATAGGTTTTGAGAGGCCGATATATATATCTCAAGAACCATGATTTAACTTCGCGCCTTTTCTATAGTTGCTGCTTCTTGCACTTAATTAGTCTTTAATCCATGTATATAATTACCCTTTGTAATAATACATTACTAACACCTCAAATTAGGAATCAAACATGGGGATTTGTAAATATTTAAGATTTGGGGTAAATTGCAAATATATATTTTTGGGGATAAAATGAATCTTTTGATTGGGGTTCACGTAACCATTATATTCTATGTTTACATCATCTAATCCAAATAGTGTATTAATGTCATTTTAGGATTCACAAGGAATCACAACACCAAACAATGTAAAACCTCAAATAGAAAGTGGTGAGGTGGATAATCACTTTCCATAAGGTGTCATAAATACTTAATTTTCACAAATACTTAATTATCACATAGCATCCAAACAGGCCCTTAGAAAATGATGGGTTGCTTTAGAAAATTCCTTGGGAAAATTGCCTCTAGCCCCAAAAATAGGGAATGTAATTCGCCCCAGCCCCAAGACTTTTTCAACACCACAAAAACCTCCTAAAGCAAATGATTTTTTTTTCCTTTAGCACCCTCCAGCTCAAATTAATCTCACATGTGTACTTTATAAACATGGTTAGACAAAAATACCCGTTACATATATATCCGATTAGGGGAAAATTTGGGAAAAAATAGAGAGAATGTGGCTGGATTTTCCATCATTGTGGTGCATTAAAATGCTAATCAGAAAGAGGTTTTGGAGGGGAAAAAATCCTAGTTCCCTCTAATTTAGTTCCTACAACCATCTTCTACCTCTCTCTCTCATAGCCATCAAATTCTCTTCATCTTCTCTCTCTCTCTCTCTCTCTCTCTCTCTCTCTCTCTCTCATGGCCATTAAATTCTGTCTATAAATCCTCTTTGCTTCTTCAACTACTTTTCTTCATAATGACGGAAAGATCCCTCCTTTGCATAGTTACAAACACAACAAGCACCAAAGAGGGTGAGGGTATTTTTCTAGTTATTAATGACTCTACAGAAATCATTAGCTTGAAGTATCAAGTGTCCCAAAAGCTTAAGCTTCCATTGCAATCTCTTTTGCTGAAATTCATATCGAAAAGGGGAAAAAGTTCAGTTATGCAATTGAAAATAACGATGACTTGAGTTTGATGTTCGAGTATTGTCTAGAAAATGTGTAAGCAAACACATTTTTAACATTTTTTTTGAAATTATAGTAACTAGATGTTGAGGGCTATCAGTTGGTTATTAACCTTATAGGTTAGTCGTTAAGATTTTGAGTTGGTTGTTAACCATAAAAGTTGGTCCCTACCTTTAACTATTAGTTGTTAAGGTTATGAATTGATTATAAACCTTATGAGTTGGTTGTTAACCTTAATTATTAGTTGTTAAGGTTTTGAGTTGGTTATTAATATTATGAGTTGATTGTTAACTTTATGAATTAGTTATTAGCCTTAATGATTAGATGTTAAGGTTTTAAGTTGGTTATTAACCATATGAGTTGGTTGTTTACCTTATGAATTTGTTGTTAACCTTCATAGTTAGTTGTTAACATTTGTGGTTAATTGTTAAGTATTTAAGGGTCTTCTCACTTTTACAGGATAATCCCGACAATAAATTCCCAATACACAGCTGCTACACTCAGCCAATCACTTAATGATGAGCGTATTTCTAATGATAATCCTATTGGGGCCACTATCATGATGATTGATGATATGATTAACAGCCAAACCAATATTCCAGCTGAGTGGCACATAGCCATACGTGAAGATGGACAGAAATTTGATAGTGCTACTAAAGTTAGATTAGCACTTCAATAATATTCAATTGCAAAAAGGTTCGAGTATGATTTTTACCATAATGAACAAAAACGTATAAGAGTGCATTGTCGATACAAGGAAATGCAGAAACGCCCTTGGATGTTGTTTGCTTCCCCATTCTAAAATTGCTCGATTATGGCTATAAAGAAATTTCATGATACTCACACTTGCAGTCAACATGGAGCTAATACTGGTAAATCAAGGGCATCACGCAAATTCATTGTAACTCAAATACAATCTGTTCTGAAGGTTAGCCCAGACCTTCAGCCAATTGATATCAAGAATAGCTTACTCTCATGCATCAAGATTAATTACAACAAAGCGTGACATAGTAAAGAGAGAGCACAACTAGACTTATTCGGTGATGATGATGAGGCTTACGATTCATTAAGATGGTGAAACAACTTTGTTGTTAAGGTTGTATTACTGGTTATGTTTGTATTAGTTGTTAAGTTTACTCCTTAATTTTTAAGTATACAGCTTTGTTGTTCAGGTTACGTCGTAAGTGTTAAGTTTACAACTTAGTTGTCAAGTGTACATGTTCGTTGTTAATGTTACAGATTAATTGTTAAGTTTTCGCATTAGTTGTTAAGTATACAACATAGTTGTTAAGTATACAGCTTAGTTGTTAAGGTTACAATTTAGATGTTAATATTAATGATTACTTGTTATATTTATACAGGTATGAAATCATGGTTAAAGCCACTAATCTAGGAAACTGTATTGCCATTGATGATGATGACGGCAGGTTTAGGCGTTTGTTCATAAGTTATAATGCTTGTATTCAAAGGTTCATTGATGGATGCAGGCCTCTATTATTTTTGGATGGGACATTTCTTAAAGACCGCTACAAAGTTATATTACTTAGTGCCATAGTATATGACAGCAACCAGGAAATATTTTCTCTTGCTTATTGCATAGGTGACCAAGAAAACTAGGAAAATTGAAAGTGGTTCTTATGAGGAGTTTGGTCCATACTATATGATAGGGAAAATTCTTACAATCCCCCATATCAACTGGTAATAATTTTTTATGTCGACAGGGGTATTAGAGTAGCGGTTGAAGAATTCTTTCCAAATGCATTACATTCTAGGTGTGTTCTCCCTCTAGTCGAAAATTTCAAAAAAAGAAGAAGAAGTTGGGACATAAAGCAAATAACGCTCAAATATTGGGTGACAAATAACGCTCAAATATTGGGTATTAGAGTAGCGGTTGAAGAATTCTTTCCAAATGCATTACATTCTAGGTGTGTTCTCCCTCTAGTCGAAAATTTCAAAAAAAGAAGAAGAAGTTGGGACATAAAGCAAATAACGCTCAAATATTGGGTGACTTGTTACAGTCCGGGGCTTATAAGTTCATAATTGCGGAATGAGAAGATTACATGAAAGAATTGGCTTTGATAGATCAAAGGGCTTATGTTACTGCAATGAATTACTCCCTAGAGAGATGGACAAATATTTATTTCTCTGGTATAAGGTATGATATTGTTTAATGTAGTTTGTTTCTAATTTTTTGATTAGTTGTTAAGGTTACAGATTAGTTGTTAAGGATACACATTAGTTGTTAAGGTTACAATTTAGTTGTTAAGTTTATAACGTAGTTGTTAATAATACAGTTTAGTTGTTAAGTTTATAACGTAGTTGTTAATATTACAGTTTAGTTGTTAAGTTTATATGTAATTGTTAAGGTTACAGTTTAGTTGATAAGGTTACACGTTAGTTGTTAAGGATATAGCTTATGTTACAGTTTAGTTGTTAAGGGTACACGTTTCTTGTTAAGGTTACTGTTTAGTTGTTAAGGATACACATTAATTATTATGGTTACAATTTAGTTGTTAAGGATACACATTAGTTGTTAAGGTTACAGTTAATTTGCTAAGTTACACATTAATTATTTATGTTACATATTAGTCATTAAACTTATGAGTATGTTTCATGTGATTTACAGGTATGACCATATTACTTCAAATGTTGCTGAGTCCTTTAACAGTTAGATAAGAAAGACACAAATGTTACGAATCTTATCTTTGGTGGAGACGATATGCAAGCAAATTATGGAGCGCATACATGATAGAAGGGTTTTGGTAGCGAAATGGGCTGGATACTTGATGGGAAATAAATGATTACCTCCTAAGTTGCAAGTATACAACCTTTATCAAGTTATAGTATATAAGATTATCGATCCCACGAGGAACGGGAAGTAGGAAGAGTTTTGCTCAAGTTTTGGTTCTCAAATTATGCGCGTGACAATTAGGAGTTATTCAAATAAAATGAAAGTAAGAAAATGGTGAAAGTGGATATGGAGAGATAAGAGAGAGTGGATGTGGATTATGTGCAAAAGAGGAGAAAATGAAGTTGAGAATGTGGTTGTGGTTATATGCACATAATAACAAAACTAGGTTTGAGATTATATGCACATGGAGGAATATGAGATTGAGAGGGAAGTAAAATCAATGAAATCAAGAATCAAGAATAAAGGAAAATAACAAACAAATGAAAAGCAAGGATAAGAGGAAAATAAAGAAGGTAAAGTATGGAGGATTAATTAAAGATATGAGGAATCTAGAGTAGATCCACTTAGCTTATCTCAATCTCATGAAAATGAGTTGGATTTGTTAGCTAGTTTCAAACAATCTTTAGGATCCCACAAATATTAGCTCCACACTTAGAAAAGGGTAATTCCTAGAGGGTTCTAGCCTCAAGGTGAATTAAAGAAAAGAAAAATCTATTCTAGAAAGTAAATACAAGAATTAAATACATTGCATGAAAGTAAATTGCATGAAAGTAAATTGCATGAAATTAAATTGCATGAAAGTAAATCTAAGCTACAAAGCAATAAAATGAACAAGAAAGAAAATGAAAAGAAATAAAATAGAAACCAACAACTCCCGATCTTAATCTAATTCTCCTTTTGGTCCTTGGATTAGAAGAAGAGAAAGGAAATTGAAGGGTGAAAAATTTCATTTATTGTGTAATAAAAGTTACAATTTTGGAAGGTCTTCTCAATTAAGAGTGACCTCCTCTCCAAATGGAGTTTTACAAAATATTTCACACTCAAAACCCTCAAGATTCACCCCTATTTATAGCCCAACGGAGTTGATGTGAACCATTGGATCAAACCTAGCCAAAAGAAAGAGAAATCCACCATTAATTGAATATGTTGCAAACCGACGGTTGGTCGATCGGCCAATCCAGGCTTAACCGGTTGGCCAACCGGTTGGTCAACCGATTGGTTCCCAACGGATTTTGTCTTTTCTTGATATTTCTTCACGAATTTCTCTTGGATCAATTTGGTATCTTGGGCCTTTGTTTGTCTTCAGATTTGGGCTTCGAAAATTGGTAGAAATTCAGAGAATTTGAGTCATTTGGGCTTTTATTCATTATTTCTTTATTAGCCCGCAAAATAAGATAAAAATAATTATTAGTAATATCGTTATTCATATAACATAGGTAATAAGGGTACAAAATGTAATTAAAATGTGATAATCAATACTTATGTCCAGAAGCTGAGATAGTATTGAGAGATAATATTCATCAAGGAAGTTGCTTACTTATTAAACATTCAACAGAAGATATTGTGGTGGTTGAATCTAATAAAACGTGTCATATAGATTTGAAGAAATGGACATCTTCATGCAAGTCTTGGGATATCACGTGCATTCCTTGCAAGCACGCTTGTGCTACAATTACTTGGATGGGACGAGATATTTATAATTATTGTTATTGGTTTATGGCTATTGAAGCATTCAAATGAAGTTATAAACCGATCCTATTTCCTATTTTAGATTACAAGAAGCGTGTTGTACCACCAGAGGACCGTTGGTTAAAGACTCCCCTTACTAAAAAAAAGGCATGGAAGACCATGTATTAGACAAAGGAACAACAGGTTACTGAATATCCAGCCTGTTATGTGCTCTCGATGCCACATGGAAGGTCACAACTGAGAAACATGCAACGAGCCTATCCAATTATGAAGGTTTAGAGTTAGTTGTCAACCTTTTGTATTAGTAGCTAACCTTATGTATTGGATGTTATCCTTTTATAGAGTTAGTTGTTAATAGTTTGTATTGGATGTTAACCTTTTGAATTGGCTGTTAACCTTATGTATTGGATGTTAACCTTATGGATTGGCTGTTAACATTATGGGTTAGTTGTGAATGTTATAAATTACTTGTTAATGTAAAAGTTTAGCTATCATAAAGGAATAGAACGTTAGTTAGGCCATAAACAAAAAAATATTTACAAGCATAATATTTATAGGTATCCAATAATATTCACAACAATTAAGAGTGTTTTGAGAATCATTTAAAATTATTTTTAACACAGTCAAACAAATCTTTCCAGATTATCATCGTCAAGTTTATCCTGGTGTTTTTTCTTCATTCTCCTTTCATTTAGTAAATACGCGACTACCTTCGCTCGTATGACCCATGTAGAGTGATCTTCTGGCGTGAGGTGCATGATATCTTTTCCTTCAAGAATAGCTTTTATATACAGGTACACGTAATTACCACAGTTATAACTATAAATACCCCCACACCTAAACTTTTGCTAGTCCTCTAGCAAAGAAAGAAAAAAGTTTAAAAGGGAAACAAAGAAAAATCCTAACTCACTTTTGCAGAAATCGCGGTTGTATTTAGCGCATACAACAATCCTTTAAACCCCTAGGTTACCATAGAGGACGAGTTGAAGTCTCATGAGGGTTTGCAGCAAATATACCCATAAAATTCGGTCAACTTGGCAATTTAAAGAAGTCAAAGTATAATTAATTCACTTGATATATTTAAACATTCTAATTGAAGCTAGTTTTTACTCAAGAAAATATTTTTATGTATAACTCCAAAGTAAATCTCCTAGTCTTTTCATTATAGTTATACAAAACCAAGTCCAACTTAGAAATTTAATTTAAAAGTTTTGAAAAGAACATGCTAACTCTTTGTTTTAAATAATTTTCAAGTCTCTTAATCATTTTATTTTTCAAGAACATATATACAAATATACCTATATATACAAAAACATTGTTAGTAAAATATTTTTTAACTCTTTATTCCTTGGTGATTTTGTTCTTATTGATCGGGCTTTCTAAGTGACCATTTAACGAAGTTTTGGGCAAATGAATCCCAACCAAATTGGGCTTAGGTCATTAAGCATGGAAATACTCCTTGGACTTAATTACTCGGTCAATTTAGGCTTAATAAGATAGAACCACCTTAGATTTTAAGAGAATTTTAATTGGTGCTCATTTTTCGCACTCTTCTTTGTAAAGTTAGTTTGTGTATATGTATATATATCCTGAAAATATTTAGATTAAGACAACTTGAAAAATTATTTTCAACTCTAAGTTAAGCATGCAAAAATTTCATTACTTTAATTAAAAGTCTAAGTTAAGACTTAAGTGAAGTATACTACTTTGAAAATTATTTTTAAGAAATTTATTAAGAGTTATCATAAAAGGTGAACTTGAGTATAAAACTAACTAAGGATTAGAAAATTTAAAATTTATCAAATAGATCAATTATTAATCAACTCTATTAAGTTGGCAAGTGACAATATTTTTATGAAAAAGAAAAAAATAACATAAAAAGAAAAAATGGTAAGAAAAAGAGGAAAATGACTAAGATAAAGAGAAAAATGACTAATCCCCACCCCACACCTAAATTTTATATTGTCATCAATGCAAACTCTATAATACACAAAGTAGAGCAGATAAGAATTGAAGTACTTACATTTGTTCACCGACTTGAATAAAAAATCTGCAATTACCTTTGATATGAGGGTGATGAAGTCAAAAATTTATTCTTCTTTGTTTTAATCTCATTTCTTTTTTTTTTCATATATCCTTTTTTAAAAGAACAAGAAACCCTTAAATGAGAGAAGAGTAAATTCTTTTTATTGTTATGAGACGTAAAATAAAAATGTAGAGTGAAGGATTAATCATAAAAGCTCATACTCTTCATCAAATCCTACCTTATTGTTGAAAATTCTACCCTGATTTTAAAGACTTCCAAAATGATATAATCAAATATGTGCTTAAATTTCAAGGTTTTCAATGATATTTGCAAAGAATTTAATGTAGGTATTAATGGTGTTACGATTTTGAACTTAGATTCTTTATTAACAAAAGTTTATCCTAACACAATCAGTTCTTCTTTAAAATATTCCTTAAACATAAGATTTATGTTTGAGGGTTGAAAATTTGGTTGTTGTTTATTTTCCAATAATCTAAGTTCATCAGCAAAGAGTTCTTCAAATGTTGGGTTAAAGAAGCATGTATTTAACACAGTTTCCTCGTTCTGAAAGACCTGATCTGATTTCTCTAAAATCTTTAACTCCACACCAAAGATTTCCTCAAAATTAAGATCTGATTCATTCTCTTCTTCTTCTTCTATTGAACTTTTCTGAATGTAGTTAATTTCTAGAGGTTGATTAACTGGTTGGTTCCCTGGATTAAAAATATTGATATTAGCAGCCAAATTCTCAAAGGACAGCTTTATTTGATCACTAGAAAAATAAAATCCCCAACCTTAATCAAAGCATTCTCTATGTCACACATGAGGACTTTGACAGATCTATCAGCTAACTGTAAGGTGCATTTGGTTGGTTTGAGTTCTCCTACACCTAGTTGCTGGTAGACCGAATAGGGAAGCAAATTGACACTGGCCCCTAAGTCTAAAAGTGTCTTATCAATGTATGTTTTGTCAATGACACATGAGATAGTAGGACATCCAGGATCCTTATATTTTAAGGGTACAGACTTTGAGAGCACATCACTGATATTGGCAGCAAGAAAGACTTTCTTTGAAGTATTTATTCTTCTCTTCTTAGTGCACAAATCTTTTAAAAATTTTGCATAAGAAGAGATTTGTTCAATTACATCTAAGAGAGGAATATTGACCTTAACCTGCTTAAAAGTTTCTAGGATCTTCTCCTCCTGAGGGGAGTATTTTCTAGGCCTGAGTCTATCTAGAAAGGGAGCAACTAGTTTAAACCTATTAAAATTAGACTCAGGTTCGGGTTTAGGCTCTTGGTCATTGACAGGGGGTAATTGCTGAATAGAGTCATCAGAAGGAGAGAGAATTTGTTCTGGTTTAAGGGTTTCATTTGGAGGTATTCTAACTTGATTATCAATTTATTTTCCTGACCGTAGTGAATGGATTGCATTCACTTGAGCTTGGTAGGTCGAACTTGATCCCGTGTCCTTAGGGTTGGTCACGGATTGACTCGAAAATGTTCCTTTCTCTCTCTCACTCACAGCACTAGCTAGTTGTCCAAGTTGGGTTTCTAATCTAGCTATGGCTTGAGTGTTGGAATTGAGAATTTATCCAGTTGATTGCATAAAGGAATTTAAAGTGTTGAATGTTTGAGTCAACAAGTTGATAATTTGTGTAGATGACTTAATTATGGTTTCTAAAGCCTTTTTCTTATCATGATCAGAATTCAGAGGAGTATGATTTACAGATTGATGATGAGGACACTGATTTGAATATGACAGATTTGGTTGTTAGAAATTGTTTTGAGAACTGAAAGGAACTGTGTTTCCTCTAGAAAATTATTGGGTTGAAGAGGGAGTGAAATTTTAATTTTCATAGTAGTTTCCCTGGTTCCATGCAAAGTTCGGGTGATATCTCCAACCTGGATTGCAGGTTGGAGAAAATGAATCATTCTCGGGACGTTGGAATGCAGCGTTTATCTGTCCTAGTGGTTGATTATTTTCTAAAAGAGGACATTCCTCTAAAATATGAGATGGAGAAAGACAGTTGTGACAACCTGAGGCAGAAACTTGATTGATTTGAGTTGGAGCTCGTTCTTTGATTTCTAAAGCTTCTAACCTACACATGATTGTAGCCATCTTTGCTTCAGAGGCTATGTTTGTCTCTAAGGAAAGACCACTAGATTTGGGTTGGGGAACTGATGAAACTAGGTCATCACAGTGTTCTCACTGCATGGTTTTCTCGGATAAACTCTCTAAAAATTTCCAGGCTTCATCGATATTTTTCTTCATGAAATCCCCTTGACACATTGATTCTAAGAAAGTTTTTGAAGAATAATCGAATCCTTCATAGATGATTTGGCATAATCGTCATTTCTCAAGACCGTGATGAGGACATTGGGTAAGAAAATCCTTAAATTTATCAAAATACTTCCAGAATAGTTCTCCCGGGACAATCTTAAAATTTTAAATGCTGTTTCTAAGCTTAACCGTTTTATAAATGGGAAAGAATTTCTTCAGAAAAACGGTAACAAATTCACCCCAAGTTGAGATAGAATTTGTGGGTAAGCTATATAGTCATTTCTTGGCTTTGTCCTTAAGAGCAAATGGAATAAATCTAAGCTTAATCGCATCTTCAGATAAGTCTCTCATCTTAATCATGAGACAAACTTCTTCAAATTCGGAGATAAAAATATATGCATCTTCAGATTCTACTCCTAAGAATTTTAGAAGCATGTTTATGAAATGCGATCTAAGCTCAAAATTAGTTTCATTGACATCGGGGAGTTTAATGCAAAAAGGGATTGCATTCCTAGTTGGATAACAAATATCTTGAAGAACGGGTGGATTAGGATTAGTCATTTCTTCAAATGGTTCAAAACGGATTAAACGATTGGTATTATCCCTAATCCAAGATTGCATACACCAAAATAAATTCTTTTTATAATTTTTTTTATTCTAGGTCAAACAAAAAGTTAGTTTTTTTAAGGGAAAAAAACTAAAAAATTAAAAAGATTATGAGAAATAGGAGAAAGATAAAGGAAAAACCTAACTAAAATAAATCAATGCAACCACTTGTATCAATCACTTCAAATTTTAGGATTAAGCCTAGACTCAACTAGACCAGCTCCTAACCAAAAACTCCTTTAGTGAAAAGATCAAAATTTACTCTGTCAGTTAGCCAGGTAAGGATAGTACTAGAGGGAGATCAAAGATTAATTAAGTATCTTGTTCCTTGCGAAACGCTTTACGCAACCCCTAAACCTTGCCTTAGACACCAACTAATTCAAGTAAACTTGAACTGATTCACTTAAGGATTTCTTATTCCTTAATGAGCTGGAATCCTTAGGGGCCAATGTCTAATGAGCTTTAAAAGGCTTGGGTTTGTGCAGTGAGGAATTAGTGATTTGTGGGCTAAGAAAGGAGTGATGAAATCCCTCACCTTATCTTGATTAATGGGTTTTGCCCTTAAAAATATTTTCAAGTGGTGTCAAATCAAGATGCGCAAATCACTTTGGTGAATTCCTACTATTATATGCAATGCAACCCTAAAAATTAAAAGCAACTACAAAAGGATGCAAAAAATAAAAATCTTTTTTTAATTAAGGTTAGCAATCAAACAAATGTGAGAAAGGGTGATATTGTTTGAATTTATTATCTTGTTAGTAAATGTCCAAGTGGAGGGTTAATTTTATTATGGTTGATAAAAGTAAAATATTTTTTTTAGATTCTAATTGTCTCTAATTGTGAGAACTATTTAAAGGGTGGAATTGAAAATACTAGAAAGAGGAGTTACCCACGCAAAAGCATCCAAGCCTCTTTGAAGGCAATTCTCCAATCTTCAATCCGTGATCTTTAATCTTCAAAGTGGTTCATTCACAAGAAAATACACAAGTTAAAGAATCAAAATAGAAAAATTCTAATAACAAGCACTTTCCCCGGCAAAATCGATCCCACGAGGAAGGTGTTGTAAGAGTTAATCAAAGTTGGTTCTTATGATGTGTGTGCGACAATTAGGAGTGATAAAAGAAATGTGATGGATTGTGGAGAGATTTGAGAGTGATTGTGAATATGTGCAAAATAAAACAAAATGAGTTTGAGAGAGGAAAGATAAAGAGTGGTGAATAAAATGAAGGAAAATAAAGAAGGTAATAAAGGAAAATAAAATAAATAAGTAAAAAGCAAGAACAAAGAGGAAGATCAAGAAGGTAAATATGGAGGATTAATTAAAAATATGAGGAATCTAGAATAAGTTGGATATAAAGTTGGATATAAAGCTAGTTTCAAATAATTTCTAAAATTTGAATAAGTTGGATATAAAGCTAGTTTCAAATAATTTCTAAAATTTTCATAATATTAGCTCCACATTTAGAAAGGGCAATTTCCTAGAGGGTTCTAGCCTCAAGGTGAATTAAAAAAATAAATTGAGAGGAGAAAGAATGATGAATAAAATGAAGGAAAATAAAGAAGATAATAAAAAATAAAACAAACAAATAAAAAGCAAGAACAAAGAGGAAGATCAAGAAGGTAAATATGAAGGATTAATTAAAGATATGAGGAATCTAGAATAGATCCACTTAGCTAATCTCAATCTTATTTGAATAAGTTGGATATAAAGCTAGTTTCAAATAATTTCTAAAATTTCCACAAATATTAGCTCCATATTTAGAAAGGGTAATTCCCTAGAGGGTTCTAGCCTCAAGGTGAATTAAAGAAAAGAAAATAAAATCTAAACTATAAAATAAATGCAAGAAAGTAAAGACATGAAAGTAAATACATGAAAGTAAAGACATGAATGTAAATCTACTCTACAAAGCATTAAATAAGCAAGAAAAGAAAATATTACAAGAAAAGAAAAGAAAGGAATAAAAAGCAAACCCTCATCTTCAACTTATCTTCATCTTCATCCTCTTTTCATCCTTGGACAAAGAGAAGAAAAGAAAATATGAAGGGGTGAAAATATTTTTTATTAATTGTAACTAAAATTTACAAATTTGGAAGGTCTTCTCAATTAAGAGTAACCCTCCTCTTCAAATGGAGTTTTTACAAAATATTTCACACTCAAACCCCTCACCCTCTATCCCTATTTATAGAATATTACAACCAATATCAACCCTTGGATTAAACTTGATCCTTAAGTTAACCAATTTCAGCCTTTGAATCATAATAGAAAACTGGGTATCGATACGGGTATCGATACCCCTATCGATACAGGTATCAATACCTAGTATCGATACCGGTATCGATACTAGTATCGATACTAGTATTAAAAATCTAACTTGACAGATGGCTTCGTCTCGTCGAGATAGGTGATTTTTATATATTATATATTAAATTCCGCCTTCCGGATTGGGAGATATCGTCATTTCTTTGCAACTAATCATCCCAAATATAATTTTGACTTGATTTCATTTCATTTTCGATCCTTGTTTCTTCAGCTTGTGTAGATTGCTTGGCTTAATCTCGGGCTTCAATAAGATGTTAGAAAATGAGGAAATTGAGTTCTTTTTGGCTTTTATTCACTGATTCTTCATTAACCCGCAAATTAAGAGAAAAATATGTTATTAGTGACAATTTTATTTAAATAAAATAGATAATGAGGGTATAAAATGTAATAAAAATGTGATTATCAACTATATATAAAGCAAAAAATCACTAACAACCACTTGATAGGAAATGAATAAAATCTAAGTTGCAAGTGCACAACTATCAAGTTATAGTATAAAAGGTGTCGATTCCTAGAGGAAGGTGTTGTAGAAAGTAATCAAAATTGGTTTCTAAGTTGTGTGTGGAGAGATATGAGGAAAGTGTAATTATTCTCAAATAAAACAAAACTAGATTAAGAGGGAGAAAGAAAAATGAATAAATAGAGGAAAATAAAATTAAGAACAAATAAAGGAGAATAAAAAATCACAAGTAAAAGATGGAGGACAATAATTAGAGAATGAGGAATCTGAAATTGAATCCACTAGTCAATTTCACATAGAACTTATGAACTATTCTCTTTTATCACATTTTACTTTAGATTTATTAAGCATAGACTATTAAAAACTTAAGAAAAGCATAACCTATCAAATTATCATCCAAGTAAAATTTATATTCATGAAAAGAATAACAACTTGATATTAATTCTAGAATTCATAAGCATAACCTATCAAATCACTCAAGATAAATATAGATTATCAAATTCTTCTTCTAGCAATTAATTCTCTAGTTAATTATCCTAAACAAGATTTTTAAGCACAAGAGGACAA
This sequence comes from Asparagus setaceus, assembly GCA_012295165.1. NCBI lineage: Eukaryota > Viridiplantae > Streptophyta > Magnoliopsida > Asparagales > Asparagaceae > Asparagus > Asparagus setaceus. Next base: position 4,229,710 of record CM022707.1, read on the forward strand.
TCCACAAAATCATAAAAGAAATCAAACTAGTTTCATACAACTCTAGAATTCCTACAAGATTTTAGTTTCACATTATAGAAATTAAAACAAAGAAATAAAATATAAACTAGAGAGTATGAAAGAAAGAGAAAATAAGAAAAATAAAAACTAATTACAAAAATAAGAATAAGAATAAGCAAATAAAGATCTAAACTATGAACATAAAAATAAATCTAAATTACAAAAATAAAAGAAAATCTAAACAAAAAGGAAATAAATCTATACTACAAAATAAAAATACAAAAATTATTAAAAATATGAAAGTAAATCTACTCTGCAACGCATCAAAATAAATCTAATCTACTAAAATAAAATAAAATAAAATCCTAAAACATAAATATCTAAAGCAAGAAAATAAGAGAAAAAGGAAAACTTACATTGCAAGAGTGTTCTAGCCCCTTGAAGGTAAATCTCCATTTTCATCTTCATCTTCATCAACTAATAAAGAGAAGAAAAGAAAAATATGAAGAGGAAAATTTTTTTTATTAATTATAAATAAAGTTTACAATTTTGGAAGATCTTCTCAATTAAGAATAACCCTACTTTCCACATGGAGTTTTTATAAAATTTTTCACACTCACACTCTCACTTGCAACCCCTATTTATAGAGTATTATAATAAATATTAGCCCTTAGATTAAACTTAATCCCCAAGTTACATAATTTCAGTCTTTGATTCGTAATTGCTTACTAGATTTCGATACTGGTATCGATACATGTATTGGTACTGGTATCGATAATCTGACATTCCAGATGAGTTCGTCTCATCGAGATAGGCGATTTTCATATATTATATGTTAGATTCCGCCTTCCGGATTGGGAGATAATGCTGTTTCTTTGCGGCTGGCCATCCTGAATATGAATTTGATTTGATTTTTTTTCATATTGGATCATTGTCTTTTCAGCTTCTATAAGCTGCTTGGCTTGATCCTGTGCTTGAATAAAAGGTTAAAAAATGAGAAAATTTGAGTTCTTTTTCTTTTAGCTCTTATTAATTCTTCATTTCCTACAGATTAAGAGAAAAATATGTTATTACCGATATATTTATTTAAATAAAATAGATAATGAGGGTATAAAAGTGTAATAAAATGTGATGATCACCACCTCACATTAACAAAATAAAAACCTTAACATATAAACTATAACCTTAACAACGAATCTGTAAGGTTATCAACCAAGTTGTAACCTTAACAATTGCGCTATAACCTTCACAAACAGACTATAATGTTAACAACTAAACTGTAATGTTAACAATTGAGCAGTACAGTTAACAATCAATTTGTAAGATTAATAACTAAACTGTAACCTTAACATCTGCATAGTACGGTTAATAACCAATCTGTAAGGTTAACAACTAAACTATAACCTTAACAACTGCGTTGTAACCTTAACAACCAGACTGTAAGGTTAACAACTAAATTTTAACCTTAACAACTTCGCTGTAAGGTTAACAACCAATCTGTAAGGTTAATAACTAAACTTTAACTTTAACAACTGCGCTATAATCTTAACAACCAGACTGTAAGGTTAACAACTAAATTGTAAGGTTAACAACTAATCTAAAATCACTTAACAATTAATGAATAAAAAGTGTAAAAGTTATAGTTTCAAAAAATTTACGATCCTTTTTGTTCCTCAAATGGAACTGTTTCTTCTTTATATACCAGGAATACATTCTTCTCGTCAAAGTCAGCTTTCATATAGTTAAAGAATTTAATCATATTGAGTACATGTTCCACATGTCCAAATCGATCTTTTAAGGAGCTATAGTGTTTGACAACGCTATTTTGAAGATCAATTTCAATGAGATGCTAATGATCATGTTGGACAATGTGAACTATTAGAATATTAAGTCAAGCCTCAATGAAATTTTTGATGAAAATATTATAAGCATCCTCGTAGACAAGTTCTTTGGAATGTATTTTGTCCTGTAATCACAAATTAAACTGGTCAGACAGGTTTACCATACATTAAAAAAGACATATCTCCTTCAGATATAAATACTTATGAAATGGAACATAGAGACAAGTCCGTATTTTTTGGCTAATGCTTCGTATTAAGGTGTGTCTAGCCATTCACGTAGTGTGTCTATCAGTGCTTTAGTAACCTAGAAGATGATAAATAATATATAATTATTTTAAAATCGACCACCACATAGGATGCTTTAAATATAATTAGTAAGAATAAATTTATGGCATAAAATGAATCTTACGCAATCATCAAATCGACCACCACATAGGATGCTTAGCACTTCAAATCTATCTATAGATGACCATGTAGAATTGTACATTTTAATAATCTGCAAAAATAATTAATAACCCTTAACAACAAATAGCTAATCTTAATAATAAAATATTAATCTTGACATTTATTTTGGAACCTTAGTAACCAACTGTAAGGTTAATAACTAATCTGTAACCTTAACAACTAAATTGTAAGGTTAACAACTAAATTGTAAGGTTAACAACTAAATTGTAAGGTTAACAACTAAACTGTAAGCTTCACAACCAAACTCAAGCTATAACCTTAACAACTAAATTGTAAGGTTAACAACTAAATTGTAAGGTTAACAACCAATCTGTAAGGTTAATAACTAATCTGTAACCTTAACAACTAAATTGTAAGGTTAACAACTAAACTGTAAGCTTCACAACCAAACTCAAGCTATAACCTTAACAACTAAAGTGTAAGCTTCATAACCAAACTCTAACCTTAACAATAAAACTCTAACCTTAACAACCACCAGAACTTAACATTAAACCTATAAATTTAACAACCAATCAGAACCTTAATATCCAATCTATGTAGTTAATAACCAATCTGTAAGGTTAACAACTAAACTGTAAGCTTCACAACCAAACTCAAGCTATAACCTTAACAACTAAATTGTAAGGTTAACAACTAAATTGTAAGGTTAACAACTAAATTGTAAGGTTAACAACTAAATTGTAAGGTTAACAACTAAATTGTAAGGTTAACAACTAAATTGTAAGGTTAATAACTAATCTGTAACCTTAACAACTGCGATGTAAACTTAACAACCAATCTATAACCCTAACAACCAATTAATAACATTGACAACTAGGAGATAACCTTGACAACTAAGCAATAAAATTAAAATATGAGGTAAATACTTACTTATTGCACCTGCAAATAAATAAATGATTGAGAATTTTGATCTCCTCTTCCTGTAAATTTGGTAGCAACATCTCCAAGATCTTAACATTATGCAGAAACGTGGGGCACTCATTATAAAATTTGATCATGAATCCATGAGGAAAAGGAATCTCAATGTTTAAATCTGCCAAAAATTTTACTTCTTTCTCCAGCATAGGAGAATAAATAAAGGTCTTCCATATTTCAAGGGGATGAGCATGTAGTTCGGCAGGCTGCACATACTCATCAGATCCCACTTTAACTCTATCTTTTTTCTCCACATTTTGCTTATCTTTAATTGCCTTCTTCTTCCTTTCAGTGTAAGGGGTAACAACATATTTTGAAGGCTTAACCTGTCTTTTAGTTCTTCTTCTATTCAAGGGTTCTACCACACTTGTATTCCTCTTTCTCTTATTATTTTTTTTCCTGCATCCTAACACTTAGAGAAACTTCATTGTCTCAATCATATTTTCTCCATCATCAGCAACAAAATCAATCTCTTGTGGAGCGACTTTCTTCTCAATCTCCATGTCGTACTTGACATAAAAATAATTACTTAACAATCAATACGAAACTATTAATTATAATTAATGTTTCCCAACTATAATTAACAAAAACTGTATGCTTAATAACCAATCTCTAACCTTAACAACAAATCTATATACTTAATAACAAAGCTATAACCTTAACAAAAGATTGTAAGCAATAAGCAATCTCTAACCTTAACAACAAATCTATATACTTAATAACAAAGCTATAAGATTAACAAAAAGCGTAAGCATGACAACCAATCTCTAACCTTAACAGCCCATATATATACTTAACAACAAAAAGCGTAAGCATGACAACCAATCTCTAACCTTAACAGCTAATATATATACTTAACAATAAGGCTATAACCTTAACAACTAAACTGTAAGCTTCACAACCAAACTCAAGCTATAACCTTAACAACTAAAGTGTAAGCTTCATAACCAAACTCTAACCTTAACAATAAAACTCTAACCTTAACAACCAGTCTGTAAACTTAACATTAAACCTATAAATTTAACAACCAATCTGTAACCTTAATATCCAATCTATGTAGTTAATAACCAATTTTTATACTTAACAACTATCAACTACCATTAATAATAAACTTAGCTAACATGTGGTAGTTTGCTCCTCCATCACTTTGGACACCTTCTCAGTCTTCAGCACATCTTCCTTCTGCATCCCTATCTTGTGCGCCACTTTTTTATTTGAAGTCTAACTTCTTCTTTTTATATTCCTCAACTCCTGGTTTAGCCATGTCACTTCTGCAGATAGAGTAGGCATCTTTTCTCGGTCAGAACCTCTCTGTTCTTTATAATTTTTCTCCATGTCGCAATGTAATCTTTGATTGATGATCGCGATCCTCTTCCAAAACTTGAGCTGTTGAGGCAATTCCAGTTGATCAATTACCTCATCATATTGCTCGATGGTTTCATCAATATTCTAGGGAATAACCGAAGCGATAGACAGATAAAGTATCAGTAAAAAAAATCTTAACAACTAAGAGATAACGTTAACAACTAAAAGATATATTTCACAAGTAATTAGTAACAACTACAATGCTTACCATGCACGAAGATTGTTAACATATTCTGATCCCCTTCTAATATTTATTTTGGGGATAACCTATCTTAGGCTACGTGCCCTATAAGTCTCAATCTTCTCCTTCTCCTTCTCCTTATTCTCTCTCCATACTTTTCTTGCAACTCTTTCCTCCTTTTTCTTCTTCTTCTCCTTCTCTCTCTCTCTCTCTCTCTCTCTCTCTCTCTCTCTCTCCTTTTCTTCTTCTCCAGCAAGCTAACCCTGGTCATTTAAAAACCTTCTCCCCTCTGTAGGCATCGAAAATTACCGATGAATGTTTACGTCGAGAACGGGGCTCTTTGTTGCTTCCATTACAAAACGTTTTGACAATGAAAATAGTGAAAGATTACACGTGTATATCTCTCAATTACAAAGAAAATTGGCTCGCTCTCTTACAAACACGAATAGGATACACTACGTAGCGATCTCCTGCTTACGTGGGTTCTTTGCCTGTGCCGGGGACGCGTCGTCCGTGGACCACCGAGCAACGATCGTCGGACTGACGGGGTTGAGTTGCTGCTTCGCAACGGAAACAAGAACTAAAGTAAATATCTTAGCAAGGTAATATATCTACTCTTTCCAAGAATAAGACCAAGCTTAAACTCGAGGGATCTCCACGTGGATGATGTTCTTGAACTCTTGAAGCTTGAAATCTTCTCCTCTCCCTCTGCACAGATCTCTAACTCAAAATCTCGTGTACAAAGCTTGATTGTCAGATCTCCGATTTTCCGATCTCTGATTTTCAATCCCTGATTTCTGATCTCCCAAAACTCTGATCCGGATCTCCAAAAAGTTTGATCCCAGCAAGGTTGAATGCTCCCTCCTCTTGATCGATCCCCAAAAGTCTCCTCCACTCCCAAAAGAAGTCCTCTCTTTTTTATAGGTGATTTAGGGGCGTAACCACCCCCTTAAAACTCTCCTTGATGAGGGTTAGTGGGGTGTACCCGCCCACTAACCAGAGAACAAACTCTCCTTAAAAAACTGTCTTTGGGCGCAACACTTTTTGTGTCTCGGCCAAAGGTCGCGGCAGTTTTGACTGTCTTGATTGTTTTGGCCATAACTCCCACTGTCTTTGAGTTTCTTCAGATTCAAATAGCATCATGACCAAAATTCACGAGATATTTGGTGTCTCGGCCATGGCCGAGATACTTTTTGTGTCTCGGCCAATGCCGAGACACTCTGGACCATTTTGGCAATAACTCCTTCATCCAATTTCTGAATGAGGTGATTCAAAATGCGTTGGAAAGCTAATGAGAAGAGCTACAACTTTTATCTTTGAGCTTCTTCATATTTGAACCTCATCATGGTCAAAATGTGTGAAATATGTGAGACACATGCGAGACACTTTTTTGTGTCTCGGCCATGGCCAAGACACTTTTTGTGTCTCGGCCACTGCCGAGACACTCTGGACCATTTTGGTGATAACTCCCTCGTCCGATCTCTAAATGATGTGATTAAAGATGCGTTGGAAAGAAGATGAGGAGATATACAACTTTTAACTTTTGAGATTCTTCATATTCAAATCGCATCATAGCCAAAATCTGCAAGACATTTGGTGTCTTGGCCATGGCCGAGACACTTTTTTGTGTCTCGGCCACTGCCGAGACACTCTGGACCATTTTGGCGATAACTCCCTCGTCCGATCTCAGAATGAGGTGATTCAAGATGCGTTGGAAAGTTGGATAAGATATCTACAATATCCCATTAGCAAGACACACATGGCATGAGCAAAACACACATGGTGCTACGTTCTTTATGGGCATTCTGCAGCTCCCCAGCAGAGTTGTTTCTTCATTGTTTTGCCATTCAATTGACTCGTATGCTTCGCCAATTCGATCCTCCTTGGCTTAGATAATGACGTTCACCATCTTTTCTCTGGTGTGAAGTAAATTAGAATTCTATAGGCAATTTTTGATGCCTACAATGAACCCCAAGTGCGATTTAATCAAGAGAAGATTGAAGAACGACGTCATCAAAATCTAAGGAAATCAACCACGGGGGTGAAAACTGGCACATGCGAGACACTTATAGTGTCTCGGCCATGTCAGAGACACTTGTTGTGTCTCGGCCATCGCCGAGACACCAAAAGTGTCTGAAACATTTTTCAGGTATTTTATCATTATTTGTGGGACCCATTGGACCTTTTCAACACGTGGGGATGTTCATCTATATTAGTGGGCGGTTACATCCTTAAAAAATGCCCACTAAGCGCATAAATGGGGCATTAAACGTGCTTTAAATCTGGGGAGCAGTTACAACAGCCAAGCAACCCCGACCTCTTTGGCCGAGATAGTTTTGGGCCAAGACACAAAAAAGTGTCGCGCCCACTATGTGCCGAGACACAAAAAGTGTCGCGCCCACTATGCAATTCTGACAGGTCACAACTTCTGTTCTTTTCAGCGGTTACACCTCCTAAAGGCTATAAATAGCTTCCTACACCCAGGAGGAAGGGGGATTCAGAGATATTGATTTTTGGAGAGATTAAGTGGCTGGATTAAGAGACCTCAAAGGAGCAGAAGAAGAGTTTAAGAACATTTTATTTGGAGATTCCTCGAGTTTAAGCTTCGCCTTAAATCTTGGAAAGAGTAGATATCTTACTTAGCTGAGATATTTGCTTAAGTTCTTGTTTCCTTTGCGAAATCTAAAATCAACCCTGCTAATTCGACGATCGTTGCTCGGTAGTCCACGGACGACGCGTCCCCGGCACAGGCAAAGAACCCACGCAAGCAGAAGCTCGCTACGTAGTGACTTCTGTACGTGTTTTATAAGAGAGTGAGAGCATTTTCTTTGTATTAGAGAGAGTTACACGTGTAATCTTTCATTTATTTTTACTTTGAAATGTTTTGAAATGAAAACTGCAAAGAAACCCATTCTCGGCGGAAACACGCTAGCAACCACAGTGGGAGCCAATAGTCTCAACGTTGAAGCTATTGTGTCACAGTCAAACAATGATCAAGCTGAACTTATGGTCGATGGACTGGATTACGTCTTCGATCAAGCCAAGTTTGAAGATTATCTCTCCTCCTCTTCATCGAAATCCTCCTCATATCGCAAGCATCGGAGGGTTTCATCTCCAAGGAGGGAAGTCCGATCTGTTGCAAAGAGTGATGAATCTCACCCAATTGTGACTGAGGTTTCCCCTCGCAACAATACCCCGGCAGATTACAAAGACGGGAGTTCTGCTCATGGTGGCTCTATTCCGAGGAAAGAGTCATCTTACAAGGTCTCTACAACTCTGACGAAGAGGGCTCGTCAGAGGCAACGTCAGAAGGCGGCCCGCCAACTTGCGAAGGCCATGGAGTCGACGGACGGAGTTTATTATCATACGAACTCACATAATCAGAGGCGTCAAGAAATCACGGCGTCTCAATCCCAAACCGTCAACACTCCCATCAAGGAGGAATGGATTCCCGTCAAGAGGACCCGTTTGACGAAGAAGGAGCGCGCCCAAAAGCGTCGTGCACATGCCGCTCGTGCGCGTGCTGTTATTCGCAAGGCACAAGAGTTGAAATCGGCCAAGGGATCAATTCAAAGCCACTAAGTTTGGATTCCAAAATCTACACAGAATACAGGATAAAAACTGGCCCAAGGCTCTACCTTTGGCCGAGACACTTCCAACTGTCTCGGCCAAAGAGCACTTGGCCGAGACAGTCCAAAGTGTCTCGGCCAAAGAAGTTTCAGCCGAGACACTTCCAACTGTCTCGACCAAGAGGGTTCTTCTCTGCTTCGTCCATCCGCCTCTCCTACTGTTGTATCAACGACAAAGCCCAAGAATCCATCTAAGCTCACAACTTCGATGCTTAATCGCCTCGGACCACAGCCCAGAAGTCGAGACAAAGCACCAGTGAAGGAATGTTTTGATCACGTGGTCCATACACGACAGTGGACTGGGGGTCGTGTCCAGACTCAAACTGATGTTCAAGCTGGGACATCTCAAGCCTCAAGAATTCCTATCGCATCTCGTTTGAGCATCCCTCAGGGGGTCCGCGAGTCTGCTGAAGGGAAGAATTTTAAGCATGTCATTCGCAAAGTCACAAGAGATGACCATACAATTTTGGTTCATGCAAAGACAACTTCAGTTGACAAGGCCGAACGGTCAAAAATACCTCCTAGGGAGTGTGCCAGGTCGAATAGTCAACACCCCAAAAAGAAGACGTGTCTTCCAATTAAAGATGACATTACACTTGGGGGTGGAAGTGCAATCCATGACGAACCACAGCAACAAACAATATGGCGCCCTGGTCGTTGCACTAAGAGACCACATTATCAGGCCGGAGGTGGCAACACACGAAAAAGAACAATTGATGAAATAGATTGTTCTTGCTCGTGTGCACGACTGATCAAGACATTACTATCAGGATGTGATTGCTCCGAGTCGAAGGCTCGTCCGCAAAGAGCTTCGGTGTTCGAAAAGCTTTCCATGCCAACAGCGGAAGAGTCGGGCCAAGGCCAAGACGCTCAAGAAGAAAATCGCTATCAGCGAGGCGAATTCCCGAAGTTACCATTAACATGGTAAACAAGGGAAAAGGAGAACTACGACGGACCACGATCGACTTCACTCCTGAAGGAAAAGTTAGCACCCGAATTTCCCAGAGAATGTCTCGGTTACAACTTCGGGCTACAAGACGCAGAGATTATAGAAGGATGCATGAGGGGGATTCATCTGAAGATGAGATCTCCGACGCCTGCTCAGCAATGGCATCCGATGACACGATGTCGAGCGTAGGTCAGGTTAGAGAAGCTTATACTATCACTCCTGAAATGCTGGCTCAAATGTTGCAAGAAGCCTTAGCTAAACAGAGAGAAGAGCTTAAGGCCGAGATGAAAACGGAAATGGAGTTAGCCATGCAGCAGATGAGGGAGTTATAAAGTCAGAAAGCTACACAACCCGAGTCCAGTCAACAAGACGGACCCAGTCACCGTGTCGCTCATGATATAGAAGATAACGATACGGAAGTGGATGAAACCATCATTGCCGATCCACCTCCGAAGAAAACTACATCAGGCACTCAAAGTGGAGATGGCCCAACCCATCATACTGAGAGTAATCTGATTAATCATCCGAAGCAAGATGAGGGTGAAAGCGGAAAAATAAAAGAGCTTGAAGGCAAGATCAATGCTCTAATATCCGCTCAAGAAGTCAAGAAGACCGGCATTCCATGTCCATACCCAAGAGAGTGGGACTCAATTCCGTACCCATCAAAGTTCAATTTGATTAACTTCACACCATTTGATAGAAGAGGCTCACCCACGCAACATTTAATCTACTTCAAATCTCATCTGGGTGTGATCTCGGAAATTGAGCCTTTGATGGTTCGGTCATTCGTAGGTACCCTTCGCGGGGCCGCCTTCGATTAGTATCGAAGACTCAAGGCTGGGAGTATCAATTGCTGGGATGACATGGAGAGTTCCTTTCTTAATAACTTCTTCGACGATGATATTGAAGTCTCGATCGGGACCCTCTTGGATGAAAAATAGAAGAGTGGAGAGTCGATTGACTATTTCGTCAAACGCTTCCGCAATAAAGCCATGAACTGCAGGGACCCAGTCACCGAGGAGTTCATATTACAGACATGTCACAACAACCTTTCTCTAGATTTTTTGAAAGCCATGGGGGTTGTAGCACCGACCACATGGAAAGACTTGAAGCTTCGAGGAGAACAAGCTGAGCGATTCCTCAAGAGAAAGAAGAATGAGAGAGGCCAACCAACAACGGGACCCTCGAAGCCAAATTTTGTGCCCCGTGGTAAAGGAAAGGCGCCAGCTACTGCTGTTGATGCAAACCAGACGTTCCAGCAGCAACGTCAATAATCACCACAGCAGCAACAACCGCAGCTGAAATTTCAACAAAAATCTCAAGAGTTGCAAAAGAATCCGGATTCAAGATTTCAGAGAACGTACACTTTTAAGGAGAAAGAAGTTCCAGTCATCTTCAAATACTTCCTGGACAATAACAAGATCAAGTTGCCTCCAATCACAAATCAGGAGGAGGCTAATAAGATCTCAGACCCTAAATATTGTTCATATCATAGGAGGGTTCATCATCCGACTAAGAATTGCTTTGTCCTCAAAGACAAGATCCAAGCTTTGATCGATGCCGGTATCATAACGGCGAAGAAAGAAAAGAAAGTCGGTTCGAATATGGTGGCTATCAATTTCGGATCCATGCCACCCGTGCTGTACCAACAGAAGATTGTCCTAAAAGTGGAAGTTAAGACGGTCAATGATGATCCACATGGTCAACGTCAGAAGGGGTTAGTTTCACACACAGCTCCTAACGGCGAAGTACTTTGGGTTCATCCAGACCTCCTTCAAGATGAGCAATGGACCGGATCTTCCTCGCCATAGAAATCTAGGCGTAAAGGCAAGTCTTGTGGTCACATGTCAGCAACTCTAGAGGAAGGTGATGAGAAAAGTCCAACCCTTTCGTCTTCTGAAAATGAGCATGAAGTTCTTGCGGCGGAAGGAGAACCAGCTTATGCTACCAGAAGTGGAAATGAGTATCGGTTTCAATATCCTGAAAATGAGCCTCAGCCACTGGTGCTTTCCTCACGGCCACCAATTGATAATGATCGGCAGAAGGCTGCTAAACAAAAAGAGGTTTTGAATCGGAAACAACCACGATTCAGTAAACCGATTGGAAGAGACAAGCCAGAAAGCTCGAACGCCCAATATCATTTCGATATCATGGCTCAGTTGGCTAATATCCCAGCAAGAATAACTCTTTACAAGTTGCTGCGTCTCTCCAAAGAAACTAGAGAGGCTTTGCACGAAGCATTAGCTGATTCAGAAACCTTTATCACACAAGTCAAGCAGGTTCCTGAAAAGCCTGAACACTGCAACCTGGCGGCTAAGCATTTCCCTTGCATCACGTTTACCCGAGATGATATGCAAGTGAGAAATTTGAAGCATGACAGGCCTTTGTATTTTACTGGGTACATTGGCTTGGTTGTCGTCAACCAAATTCAAGTCGACCCGGGATCCGCAGTCAGCATCATGCCACTCTAATTGATGTATCATCTCGGAATTCCGGCCAGCAAGTTGGCTTCTACAGGCACTGTCATTTACGGATTCAATACCAACGGTTCCAGACCTTTGGGTAAAATCCGAGTAAAATGCCAGCTTGGGGATCTCAAGTCCGAAGTCACATACTATGTCATCGACGCAGAGACTTCTTACAATCTATTATTGGGTTAACCTTGGATCCATAGTAATATCATAGTCCCGTCTACATTACATCAGTATTTAAAATATGTCAACATTAATAATGTGGTCAAGACGGTGGTCACGAATAAGCAGCCATTCAAGGGATTGAAAAATTATTTTATCGACTCTCTATATGGCTAATCCGACATCAACCATCACCTGTGGTACGCATAAATAAAATGAAGCTGATACTGAAGCCGGGCTCGATTACAATGGAAACTTTGTACTTAATGACATTGAGCCTCTTGTAATCGATCTTGACGGAACTGAATCGTCAGGAGGAAGTTGTAACTGGCAACTTGCTGATGAGCATATAATAAATAACGATTTAGAGTATGTACCTAGTATTGATAGTATAATGCAGGGACTGTATAAGGATTACGATGTGCATGTGCCGCTCTCATCATCCAACCAGATGAAGAAATGCCTCCAAAGATCGACTGGATCAACTTTCGTCATTCCTTCAAAAGATGCAAAGAAAATAATCTTTGGGAAAGGAAAAATATCTCCGCCGCAAAACCTCTTTTGGGAAGCTGATGATAGTGATGAAGGACCTTGCAAATATTTCTCCAAGTATAGTTCGCAAGCACGCCGTTACATGAAGAAATGGGAATATGATTTCGCGCACGGGGAAGGTCTTTGTTTCGGGCGAGGCATTCAAACTCCACCTCGACCTTCTCATGTGCCGAAAGGAAAACCCAACCACTATTATGAACACAGGAGAGGTCTGGGTTATGTCTCTTCATCTTCCGACGAATGCTGTTGGTAAATTGATGATCACGACAATTCATCAGATTCTTCAATGTGGGATTCAGACGTTAGTCTCGGGGAAGTATTCAAAGGACTAATGTCTAACATGACCACAATAAACTCGGCAAAGCCTGGAGAAGATGATCACTTACCAACTTGGAAAGACCCTTGGACTTTCCACTTGAACATTCAGTAAGGTAATAGATTCGAGCAAAGGGAGCCGCCTACCGAAGATGAGGTGATTCAAATAAATATGAGAGACGAAGCAAATCCAAAACCTATATTTATCAGCGGCAGTCTTTCGCCAGAAGAGAAAGGTGAATTAATTTCTCTCGTCAAAGAATATATTAACGTCTTCGCGTGGAATTACGAAGATATGCCAGGGCTTAATCCAAAAGTGGCAGTGCACCGCCTTAATATTAAGCCAGAAGCCAAACCCGTGAAACAACAACAGCGACGGTTTCGTTCACAAATTATGGAAGCAATTGTAGCTGAAGTAAAGAAACTCATAGAATCGGATTTTATCAGAGAAGAACAACATCCAGATTGGGTGGTGAATTTTGTCCCTGTTCTAAAAAAGAATGGGACAATTAGAATCTGCATCGACTTTAGGGATCTGAACACCGCATGCCCGAAAGATGACTTTTCACTACCCATCACGGATGTCATTATAGATTACACTTGTGGGTTTGAAAGAATGTCATTTATGGATGGATTCTCTGGGTACAATCAAATCAAGATGCATCCCGATGACGAGAAACACACCTCGTTTAGGACGCCTCTTAGCATCTTTTGCTACACTGTCATGCCCTTCGGTTTGAAGAATGCAAGGGCTACATATCAACGAGCGAGGATGAAAATCTTCCAAGAGCATCTCCAAAAAACCGTTGAGTGTTATGTCGACGACTTAGTGGTGAAAAGCCACAATAAAACTGATCACGTCAAAGATCTCAAGACGGTATTTGATCTCATGCAAAGTCATCAATTGAAAATGAATCCTACTAAATCTTTCCTGGGAATAGCCAGCGGTAAATTTCTTGGTTTCATTATCACATCGATCCTGACAAAGTGAAGGTGATCAATGAATTACAACCCCCGAGAAACCTCAAAGAACTTCTGGGGTTCTAAGGAAGATTGGCTTATGTCAGATGCTTTATTTTGAATCTTGCAGGAAAATGCCAACCGTTCTCCAAGCTCACCAAAAAAGGCATTTCGTTCATATGGGACGACGCTTGTCAAAAGGCCTTTGAAGATATCAAAGCATACTTATCAAATCTTCCTGTTCTCGCTGCACCAAAATTAGGAAAACCGTTCTTGATTTATGTCAGAGCGACGAACCATTCATTAAGTGACTTGTTAGCACAAGATGATGATAACGGTCACGAGCAGGCAATCTATTATATGAGTAGGACAATGGTGGGTGCTGAATCTCGATATCCTGATATTGAGAAAGAATGCTTGGCTTTGGTATTTGCAGTTTAAAAAATGCGTCATTACCTGGTTGGACAGACGATACATGTCATCTCGGACGTTAATCCAATCTGAGTATTCATGACACAACCGGCCTCTTTGAATTGGCGATTAGCAAGATGGGCATTGCTCCTCTCGCAATACGATATCCACTTCAAACAGTAGAAGTCGGTGAAAGGACAAGCAATTTGTGACCTTTTAGCAGTCCGACCTAGTAAGGACAAAGCTAAAGTTTATGTAGACTTACCCGACGAAACCTACGAGGTCAACCATACTTCTCACGAGCGTGTATGGCAATTATATTTTGATGGCGCCTCCCGAGCAATTCATATAGCAAGTCTTCCTGGACAATTGAAGATATCTTCGGGGGTCGGGGTTGTTCTGGTATCACCCAAAAATCACAAGATACCCCGAGCTTATTCATTGACGGAACCATGCTCCAACAATGTGACTGAGTACAATGCACTAATAATTGGACTCAGTTTTGCCAAGGAGTTAGGGGTGGAATATTTGGAGGCTTTCGGTGTCTCTCAGCTGATTGTTAATCAGATCCGAGGAGAGTACGAAGTCAGAAATCCAGATATTTAATCCCATATTATGAAACGGCAATAGAGATGGCGGAATCGTTTAAAAGTTTCTTTATCGAATATATACCACGTCTCCAGAATGCCTATGCACATGCACTAGCAGCATTAGTTGTTTCGTTGGCGCAACCCCCAAAAACAGAACAATTGATTACTGTGAGGACGCATCAACTTTTCATATCGGAATGCGCTTTGGACATTAAAGAAGCGCGTGCCACTTTAACCAAGCTCAAACCTCGAGATTGGCGTTTTTCCATTATAGATTATGTCTTATACGGTATTTTACCGGAAGATGTAAGAGAAAGGGAATCAGTCCGAAGAAGGGCACCGAGATTTTATTATAACGTTGCGACTCAAACGCTCTATCGTCGTACATATGATGGCTTACTACTCCGATGCCTTTCAACCGAGGAAGCAGAAGAAGCCCTCGAAGAAGCGCATGATGGGACTTGTGGCGCACATCAACCAGGTCCTAAGTTAGGAGATCGACTAAGGAGATTGGGCTATTATTGGCCGACCATGATCAAAGATGTAATTGTATACGTGAGACGGTGTCACGCATGTCAAATACATGCTAACTACATGCATCAGCCACCAGAAGACCTGCATCCGTCAGCCACTTCCTGGCCATTCGAAACCTGGGGAATGGATGTGGTAGGACCTATCTTCCCCCCATCAGCAAAAGGTGACCACTTTATTTTAGCAATCATGGATTACTTCTCCAAATGGGCTGAAGCAATTTCGCTCAAAGAAGTCAAGACGAGTGATGTCATCAAATTCATCAAACACCATATCATTTATCGATACGGTGTCCCAAGACAAATTGTGCACGATAACGGCCCCCAATTTATCAGCAACGCCTTTGTCAAATTTTGCAACAAGTTCAGAATCCAAGATATTTCATCTACAGCTTATAATCCTACTGCGAATGGTTTAGCTGAAGCTTTTAACAAGATCATCATCAAGATCTTAGCAAAGCTAATAAGGACCAATAAACGAGATTGGGACGATAAGCTTGGTGAGGCTCTTTGGGCTTATCGCACCACGGTCCGAACACCAACCGGGGTCACCCCATATTCCTTGGTATACCGATGTGAAGCCGTCCTACCATTAGAAATATAAATCCCATCCCTTCGTATCGCACTTGCGACGGGAATGACGAATGATGAGCAACATCAGAAGCGTCTTGAAGAGCTTGAGATGTTGAATGGAAAACGCTTGGAAGGTCAACAACAAATTGAGTTATACCAAGCCAGAATTTCTAAAGCCTTCAACAAAAAAGTCCGGCATCAGGTCTTCAAGGAAGGAGACTTGGTACTCACAGTCTGGCGACCAATGATCCTTAACTCCAAGAAGAAAGGCAAATTCCAACCCAAATGGGAGGGACCATTTGTAATTGATACGGTCTACTCAAATGGAGCATATCGCTTGATCACCCAAGACGGTGATAAGATGATGATGCCAATTAATGGGAAGTTCCTGAAGAAATACTATCCTTAGTGTACTCAGGATAACCCGTTTTATGTTGATCAGGCTTTTGAATAGTCACAGTCTCCAAACTCCCACTTGGTTAAACCTTCGAACAGTTAAGACCAAAATCAAAATTTCTTTATCATTACTCCCACTTGGCCAAACCTCCCAATAGTTAAGGCCACCAACAATATCAAAATCTTTTCTCGATTCCTATCGCGAATGAGAATTCCACTCTAGTATCGGGTTCGTCTCTGCCCCAAGAGGAGACAAATTTGAACAACCAAACCTTTTGAGTAGTTAGGTTTCTCTAAACTTCACCTTTTACTCACGTGAGTTAAAAGGCCCCCTTTTTTCTCTGAGTCAAAGCCACGTGGCCCGACTCTATTTTGATTCTCGAAGTGGAGATCCCACTTTGAGTTTCTTTATAGATTTCCTGACACACGTGCGTTAGGAATCTTCTGACTCTCAGTTCACGTGAACAAGGAGTTCTCAATTGAAGCGGTAGATAAGGAAATACCTTCTTCTTCTTTAACACAGCGGGTTCATCTTCACCCCAAGAGAAGACACAACGGGTTCGTCTTCGCCCCAAGAGAAGACAACAATTTCAAAAGCCTAATGATTTGTTAAATCTACGCCTATTTATGCGTAGTAGGTGTTATTCCTGTCCTTAAATCAGGAATAAGTCGGCGTTTAACACACGCCGCCGGGTAGTCAATTCCCGTGATAATTGACCAAGTCTACATATTCAGTATCATAGCAAATAAAATTTATGTATTCAATACATAGCCAGTCTCATTACTGACCTAATGATTTGTTAAATCTACGCCTATTTATGCGTAGTAGGTGTTATTCCTGTCCTTAAATCATGAATAAATCAGCATCTAACACACGTCGTCGGGTTGTCAATTCTCCTGAATATTGATCGAAACTACGTATTCAATATCGTAGTACAAAGTCTAAGAGAGTTTATTCTTTTAGCACAACGTTACATGTAGAACGGACTTAGATAATCTACATGCTAGCCCAACTCAAACGGTAGTTGGTAAAGGCTTATCAAATCTGTTGATGGCTGAGGGTTTGCCAAAAAAATCCTATCAAGATTATGCTCATTTATTCAAAACATAATAGATGGCATAATGAAAGTCGATAAAAAAAACTAAAACTTTATTTCATGAATAATGAAATACAAAATGAGTTATATACAATTGTCGACTAAACAACAAAAGCTAACAAAGGCGCTTTAGCGGGATAATTGGCGGTGACGGATTCGCTCTTCCAGGCTTGAGAGCTCCTCCTTATACTTTTGTTCTAACTCCCTCTCTAAGAAGACTCTTGAGGAATCGTCGGGAGTTAGAAGCTGAATAATCTCTCGCTCCAGCTCAGCGGACCTTTCATCAGAAATCTTCGTTTGTTCGATTAGTTTAGAGCATGACTTCTCTATTCCAGCCAGGTCGATCTTCAGAAGAGTCCGCATCTCTTTGGCATCTTCAAGAGCTTTCCTTAAGTGAGCAATCTCGAGATCTTGCAGCTCAACGGATTGAAGCAAGTCGGCTCTGGTCTTTTCCTTTGTATTCAGACTTGCCCTAGTACGTTCAGATTAAGTCTGCAATTGCCGTAATTCCTGCTCAGCAGCTCCTCGCCTGGCTTCTTTGGCTTTCATAATAGACTCGACCCGGGAAGAAATATAATAGGAAGCGCCCTCGGATCGTAGTCTCAGAAGTTCCCCCAGCTCCTGTTCCAACTAAATCAGATCTTCTGTAATAGAGTCTGCTAAGCTGGAGAAGCCCTCTTCTCTTATAGCTGCCACACGCCGATCGAGAAGCCACTTGAAAGAGCCGAAGGAGAAGCCCTTGTTCACGACTTTCTCGATAACACTATTGAGAAGAAAGGTGAAGCCTTCAAGCTCTGCGCTGATGATCGCCTGCTCCAGATCTTCGTCCGACATCAACGCCTTAATTGAGTCATATAATACGGAAGAAGGCGCTGTGAAAGAAGAAATGTGAGATTCGGAAGATCTTAAATCTTAAAACTCTTATAAAAGACGGGTTCGGGAGATATACCGATGCGGCTAGAAGATCCCTCAACTTGGACTGCTTGCTCAAGACTTGTCGGGCTCAAATTCTGGATCCACCGGAGTTGATTCAGGTTCAGCTTGAGTAGCCGGTGGTCCAGGTTGAACGAGAGAGCCTACAGCGAGAGGCGAGACAACAGTAGATTCAGCCTGGGAAATGGGAGGCTGAACCCCTAAGCTCGAACCGAGACTCTCCGCTTGCTCTACGCCAAAGAGTGGCGGGCCTCGCAGCTAAAATATTATTAAATTATCAACTATCGGCAAGATAATTGAGAAGATCTGAATAATAAGACACGTACCTGCAGAAGGACTGGCTTCTACAATAGATTCTCTCTGAGTCTGTTCCAATAACATATCGAAAATTAGGTTGTCATCGGACTCAGAAACAGAGATCATCTGAGCTAAGCCTGGTTCAGAGAACTCCCCGAGACCCTCTTCATGCACAGGCTCCATCTCCATCAGTTCTTCCATAGTGACATTGGCAAGACATGTCGAGCATTAGTATACGTATATATACATATATTAAAATCATGACGATATATGTATATACCAGGAGCCTATTCCGCGGGTTCATCGAATTCCCCAAACATTTCGCCTGGAGTTGCCCCTCCCTCAGCTTGTTCCTCCACTACTGCAGCTACAATATATTAGATTTTCAATATGAAGAAGAGAAAACAAAGTAAAGATCGGACTTTATACCGGGAGTTGGCTCCGCTCGGCTAGTACTTGTGCCTATTTCTTGAAGTTTTTCTAAAAGAACATGAAGCGCATAAGCGATTAGCGGAGGAACAAAGTCGGACTCCCTCAATTTCTTGAGTTGCCACCCAGATGAAGTATTCGTACCTGCAACGACAGCCTCGGGAATAGGAGAGGCATCAACGTCTGTGCTGATGGCAGTATCTGGGACGCCCTCATCCACAGCTTAATGTATTTGGGCCGTGAAGCTTGACTCTTCGTAGATGAAGGGTGACGGAGGGGAAGGTTCAGCTAGAATTTTGCCTTTTTCAGAGCTTTCTGAGAAAAAGAAGAAAAGAAAATAAATAATAAATATGAATCGCAAGTGAGATGGTAAAATTAAAATTTTACCTCCTCCCTCAGTTGGGAGATCAGTGCCTGCTGCTTCAGGAGCTGGAGATTCTTGACGCCGAGGCTTATGCGCGACTTTCTTTTTACGCATCAATACTCTGGCAGTAGGAGTTGGCTGGGGCACGGTCATCGATGGGCGGACTCTCTTCCGGAGAGTGAGATCAGAAGCCTCCTCCTCTTCTTCTTCCTCTTCCCCGATCTCAACAGTCATTATGTTGGGATAAGTGAGAAGAACCTTCGTTCGAGGTCGTTTCAGAGGACGCCTGGGAGGAGATGGAACACGGCGAGCAACCCGGACTGGTTCATCCCGCCGAGTTGGAGAACGACGGGGAGGAGGTGCTACCACTTCACTCCTTATTCGGATCCCCTCGTGACGAACGGTCTCTTCTTCTTCTTCAGAAGTTCAGGTTGTTTCATCAAAAGATTCTTCTTCACTCTCTTCTCGAACAACCTTCTTTTTTCCCTTAGACTTCCGAGATGGTTCAGCTCGCGGAGGGGAGACACGAGTCGGCGTTGGTTCTCTTCTACGCTCCACTTCAGCTTTTGAAATTCTTGAAGTGGGAGCGTTAGCCGCAATGAGCCATTTGCAGTATAAAAAGGTCATCTGAAGCTTGGGCTCGGCAGAAGGAAGGCTAAATTTAGTGTTGGTGCAGCCGCTGATACTCCAATACCAGGCGTGCGCACCGTCAATGAGGCCTCTGTGGGTCTTCATCGCCCGATTCAGATTTTTGATGTAGATTTGGTCATAGCCGAATTGGCGGGAAAATCGGTAGGGAAGATACGGCTCGATGCTGTAAGAATTCTTGACCCGGAAGATGAGATAACCGGGGCGAATGTTTATCAACCACCAAAAATAGCCAAGGTCCAATATGATCCGGTCTCCATTAGGCTCGGCAGCATCCACGAGCACTTCATCATAATGACCTGAAAAGCGTGGGAAACACTTAAAGAATTCCCAACACTTGGTGACCTTGAATTGACGGGACACCTCATGCCATTGTCTTGCTCCCCACTTGCACTTCTCTAAAGTTTGCAGCAGGGGGAGTTCAGGATCAATCGTCTCGGGCACCGTCATCAGATCCGGGCGGTGGAGGATGAGCCAGGTCATCAGGTAAGTGTACGGCAATTCGACCTTGGTGATCGGGATCTCATTTGAAGGCTTCTTTTCCCTCTGCATGAAGCTAGTGACTAAGCGTCGGAGCCCGCTATGAATATCCGCTACCATCGCCGGAAGGAGAGAAAGTCGGCGACCAACAACTAGCTCAACAGCTGGAAACAACACCTCCAAAGGCATCGATTCTGAGACTTGATGCGGGACCATGCATTTCTTCAACCATATCGCCAGGTAGCCCGCTAGAAGAGTTTGTGGCCTTATTTGCTTCTGTACATGCCACAGGAAAGTATCGAACTTGGTGCCCTTCGGGATCTTGCCCTCAGCAAACGGAGTGGTATATGATTGAGCCTTCGTCTTCTCAATCAACTTGTTGATGTCGGAGGGATTCAGAGGCTGCAGCTCACTCACTTCATCAGGACCCTCCAGGTGTTTGAATAAATAGTCAGCAAACTGCTTTAAGCTGACATGCGGCCATTTCTTGGCCTTCACATCAATTGACGCTATAGCCGTCTGGTAGTGGCAAGTTAACTCCCACAAGATGTCATATCCTGCATGGCCCGTCTCCTTCATCCGGTTCAGTTGACTGTTGGTGGGGAAGTATACGACGCGTCACCCATTGGCAGGCTAGATACCTTCATCATCTCATGGAGCGGTAGGCCCTGCTCCCCATTCCTTGTTAAGAAGGTATTGGTGTCCGGGTTGTAGATCTCTAGAAGCGCGAAGAAATGATTCACGCTGATAGGAAGCCCATACATGCTTGCTCGGATGGGGATGTACAAGCCTTTATCTTGAAGCTCTTGACTCCACCGACCAAGAACGTACTCAGTCATCCGTGTCCACCATTGGTCGTTGGAAGAATGGACCCAACCGAAGCATCGGTATTTCTTGGCTGGCAGCTCCCTTCCTATTTTGGCCAAGCGATTCTTCACAATATCCGCTTTGACCATCAGCTCATCATGAGGCGGACTGTCTTGACCCGCGATTCCGGGGTAAAGTCCAGGAATGTAACCCCTATCGCTGGAGCCTGGAGTAATGCCTTGGCTAACGTACCTACAATGTACACGCTCCTGGTCCTCGGTCAATCTCCAAGACATGTTCCTTTTGACCGACAAGTTGTGCAGATGCACCAGCGAGTGATAGCGGGGGAAAGAAGGTAGATGTAGATGAGCGTCGTCGCCTTCATATAGCCAGCACTCAGAGCGGGAGGATAGAATTTTCGGGTCTGCAATAGAATCCCCGAACAAATAGCTAGATTTCTATATAATATCGGTAGATCCAGTGTTCTTCACAAGCGTCGTCGGTTATCGACCTCCATGTCTGCGGCGATCCCCTTGTTGTAGCAACTCCAGTAGCTCCGGAGGTGCACTTGGGCCAAGCAGAGGAACCTCAGCTATCAGCGGTACCTCACGAGAAGAGGAGAAAGCGGTGCTATTCAGCCCACTCAACTCGCGAGCAGTAAATTCCGTAGGAGGAAATTCAACTGCAAGATACAGAGAATATACATCAGAATAAGCCCAAAGAGCAATACTAGGTGTGAAAAATACTTAGTCAAAAAATCCAAAATGAGAGAAGCTGTCGCGATGGCGAGAGCAGTCAAACTATCTTGCCAGCGACCGAGACAGTTCAAACTATCTCGCCAACGCCGAGACAGTCCAAACTGTCTTGCCATCGAGACAGCTTCAAACTATCTCGCCAACGCCGAGATAGCCCATACCGCCTCGCAAGCACGACAATGTAATCTCATTTTTAATTTTTACGAGTATTTTGACAATGCAAGATACTCATTTTAGCCCAGATCCTCATGAAGGAGGACCTCAACTCTTCCCGAATGCCTCGCAAAGGAGAACAAATAGGGATTTTTACATGAAAGTTCCATTTTTCAACACAAAAATACACATTTTTTCTCAAAAAAACTTACCCCCAAAGGTCGTGGCAGTTGATTCCTCAGTTTTAGAGGTTCGGGGGGCAGATTTACCATTGGGAATGTGAGAACTTTTAGGAGACATGGATAAAAATGGGATTTTTGGCTCAAAAAAGTGAAAAAGGTCGGGTTTTGATGAAAATCAAGACAGGAAAAGCTCGAAAAGGCTAAGAATTTGGAGAGGAAGCGTCAGATTTGATGGAGGATCAGGGAAAAGCCCGATTTTGTGAAGAAAAATCTATCAAAATCGATTAAATCTGAAAAAAAAAACCCTAGAGTCAAAGGGGATTCTTGAGCAAAGATGTGAGATTCATGGGGTTAGAGGGATTTTCGAAGCTTTTATGGAAGCAAAGAGGAATTCTAGGAGGTTTTTGAATTCCAAAAGGCGGGCTAATAAATGATAAAAAGACCTGAACCGTCAGGTTTATAAAGTAGATTTGATGTCGGCTCCGTCGAGCGCGACACAAAACGTGTCGCGGGCAAAAGCGACCGACTTTCGACTGGTTCAAAGTCGGTCGCCTCGAGCGAGACACAAAAAAGTGTCGCGCACGAAGAGGGCCAACAACTGTCTCAGCAACTCAAGAATTTGACAATTAGCCTCCGCACGAGATTTGAGACATTTCACATGTTTATCCCCCACCACGATCCATAAACATAACCTCTCAAACAGCGTATTCAAAGCAATCTGACCCTGGACTACATTCGGGAGCTTTCTTTGAGTTCTACAACGGACAATTTGATTTCGGATGCTCAGTAAATTGGACGGTGCCTCTTCTCTAAATCCTCATTATTGAAGAAGAATCATATGTCATCTCCTCCATAACGGTACTGGTGAGCAGTCATCTCCCACTGTGATGAGATAACATGGTTTGATAAGTATTTATACGGATACTCTTGTGAACTCAACTACAACCCAAGTTGCAACCTTCAAGATGAAGATGATCAGTTCAAAATTGACTTTGTTATTTCAATCAATTTATTTACAGACGCAACAGCTATTGATCCCAGAATATGGTCAACGACATTGCGTAGCCAGGATTCAAAAGCCAGAGCAAGATATAGGCCTCTTCTATAAAGTTCAACGTTGGACAGAAGCAAGGCTCATCTTATCCAAAGTATTCCAGACTCCTCGACAAAATATAACGGAGTCTGAAAACTTTAGAGGGGGTATCTGTAGGCATCAAAAATTGCCAATGAACCCCAAGTGCGATTTAATCAAGAGAAGATTAAAGAACGACGTCATCAAAATCTAAGGAAATCAACCACGGGGGTGAAAACTGGCACATGCGAGACACTTATAGTGTCTCGGCCATGTCCGAGACACTTTTTGTGTCTCGGCCATCGCCGAGACACCAAAAGTGTCTGAAATATTTTCCAGGTATTTTATCATTATTTGTGAGACCCGTTAGACCTTTTCAACACGTGGGGATGTTCATCTATATTAGTGGGTGGTTACATCCTTAAAAAATGCCCACTAAGCACATAAATGGGGCATTAAACGTGCCTTAAATCTAGGGAGCAGTTACAACAACCAGGCGACCCCGACCTCTTTGGCCGAGACATTTTTGGGCCGAGACACAAAAAAGTGTCACGCCCACTATGTGCCGAGACACAAAAAGTATCGCGCCCACTATGCAATTCTGGCAGGTCACAACTTGTGTTCTTTTCAGCGGTTACACCTCCTAAATGCTATAAATAGCTTCCTACACCCAGAAGGAAGGGGGATTCAGAGATATTGATTTTTGGAGAGATTAAGTGGCTGGATTAAGAGACCTCAAAGGAGCAGAAGAAGAGTTTAAGAACATTTTATTTGGAGATTCCTCAAGTTTAAGCTTCGCCTTAAATCTTGGGAAGAGTAGATATCTTACTTAGCTAAGATATTTGCTTAAGTTCTTATTTCCTTTACGAAACATAAACTCAACCCCGCCAATTCGACAATCGTTGCTCGGTGGTCCACGGACGACGTGTCCCCGGCACAGGCAAAGAACCCACGCAAGCAGAAGCTCGCTACGTAGTGACTTCTGTACGTGTTTTATAAGAGAGTGAGAGCATTTTCTTTGTATTAGAGAGAGTTACACGTGTAATCTTTCATTTGTTTTCACTTTGAAATATTTTGAAATGGAAACTGCAAAGAAACTCATTCTCGGCGGAAACACCCTCTTGAAACTTGTTCACGTATCTTTAGAGATTGTAGCTTGCAAAGCTTTAGCCTCAACTATTGCCGTTCTTAGTGAACCCTCAACTTTTTCCAGTCTCACCTAATTTGTGAGCGGAGATCTTGATGTACTCCCACTTACTGACTTCTTGATACCAACGAGTTGATGGTACCACAACTGCACATGAGAAATAGAAGATTATAAACCTTTTAAAATAGCAGTAACCTTAACAACTAAGCAATAAACTTAACAACCAATCTGAAACCTTAACAACTATCAAGAAACTTTAACAACCAATTTGAAATTTTAACAACCGGTCTAAAACCTTAACAATCAATTTGTAACCTTTACAACCAATCTACAACCTTAACAACTAATTTGAAACCTTAATAACCAAGTCAGATACTTAATGTACCAAACTCAGATACTTAACAACTAATTTGTAATCTTAACAACTAAGCCCTAATATTAACAACTAATTACTATACTTAACAACTAATTAATAACCTCCACAACTAAGAAATAAGCCTAACATCTAGTCATTCTCTTATTAATAAATAGCAGGAATACTTACAGATACAAACTGGATACACCCTTGCAGGTATAAAAATTTCTTTCATGTTCCTGGACCACTCAATGTAGCTTCAATTGCTGAATTTGTCTCGTTGTAAAGATAGGTCCCCAAACAATGTTCTTTACTTGTTCAATACTATTAACAAGCTTGACCAAGTGGCTTGGGATCCCAAGAACATTGTTGTGACCCTAGATCATGCTCAGCTGATACATGATCTAGAGTAGGACAAAGTTCTTTACATCATCTCGCTTCGAAGATCATACGAGCTTCATGAGTAGATCCTCAACATAGTGTCTGGTAGGTGCTGGGGGAGCCTTACTGTCATCCTCATTTTTGATAAAATATATTTTCCAAATACGATTGTTTTGATCTCAGCTGGAGCCAATAAAATCTCCCTCATTCGTGAACCATGTATGGTTCATAACCCATTCAGTGTTGAATGAGCACTCCATATCTTCTCCAATTTTCAAATCTGTGAAGATAAATTTCTTCTTTTTCTGGTCCCACTGTCTCAAAACATATTCAAAAGTGGAAGATCAAAACCCGGGGGACCAAAATGGATGTAGTGTTTACACACACAATCTTCATAGACATCCATATGCCTCTTATCTATAAATTTGACCAAAGAATGCATGAAATTATAGTATGCAAGGAAGCTTGATGTAGGGCTAAACACTAAAACAACCTTTTATCGAAAAATAAAATAAAAAGATATAATTGGTTTGTTAATAATTATAACCTTAACGACTAAGTTATAAGCTTAACAACTAAGTCAGTAATCTTAACAACTAAACTGTAACCTTACCAACTAAATCAGAACCTTAACAACTAAGCAATAAACTTAACAACCAATCAAACCTTAACAACTATCAAGAAACTTTAACAACCAATTTGAAATTTTAACAACCGGTCTAAAACCTTAACAATCAATTTGTAACCTTTACAACCAATCTACAACCTTAACAACTAATTTGAAACCTTAATAACCAAGTCAGATACTTAATGTACCAAACCAGATACTTAACAACTAATTTGTAATCTTAACAACTAAGCCCTAATATTAACAACTAATTACTATACTTAACAACTAATTAATAACCTCCACAACTAAGAAATAAGCCTAACATCTAGTCATTCTCTTATTAATAAATAGCGTGAATACTTACAGATACAACCGATACACCCTTGCGGTATAAAAATTTCTTTCATGTTCCCGACCACTCAATGTAGCTTCAATTGCTGAATTTGTCTCGTTGTAAAGATAGGTCCCCAAACAATGTTCTTTACTTGTTCAATACTATTAACAAGCTTGACCAAGTGGCTTGGGATCCCAAGAACATTGTTGTGACCCTAGATCATGCTCAGCTGATACATGATCTAGAGTAGGACAAAGTTCTTTACATCATCTCGCCAAGATCATACGAGCTTCATGAGTAGATCCTCAACATAGTGTCCGGTAGGTCTTTGGGGAGCCTTCTTGTCATCCTCATTTTTGATAAAATATATTTTCCAAATCGATTGTTTTGATCTCACCGAGCCAATAAAATCTCCCTCATTCGTGAACCATGTATGGTTCATAACCCATTCAGTGTTGAATGAGCACTCCATATCTTCTCCAATTTTCAAATCTGTGAAGATAAATTTCTTCTTTTTCTGGTCCCACTGTCTCAAAACATATTCAAAAGTGGAAGATCAAAACCCGGGGGACCAAAATGGATGTAGTGTTTACACACACAATCTTCATAGACATCCATATGCCTCTTATCTATAAATTTGACCAAAGAATGCATGAAATTATAGTATGCAGTGAAGCTTGATGTAGGGCGAAACACTAAAACAACCTTTTATCTGAAAAATAAAATAAAAAGATATAATTGGTTTGTTAATAATTATAACCTTAACGACTAAGTTATAAGCTTAACAACTAAGCTGTAATCTTAACAACTAAACTGTAACCTTACCAACTAAACTGTAACCTTAACAACCAATTCATAACCTTAATAGCCAATCCATAACCGTAACAACCAATCGATAACCTTGACAACTAACATCAAAATAGCAACCTTAACAACCAATTGATAACCTTAACAACTAACTATTAAGCTTAACAGCTAATAAGTATCCTTGACAACTAACAACTAACCTTCACAACTTAATAGTAACCTTCACAACTAACACTTAACCATAACAACTAATTAATATCCTTGACAACTAACAACTAACCTTCACAATTTAACAGTAACCTTCACAATTATCACATATCCTTCGAAATTAAACAAGTACCTTAACTATAAATAACTGTCAAACACAACGGGCAATGAAAATTAACATCATAAATAACTAAATTATGCAGTAAACTCACATCTTTTGAGTTGATATCTTCTTGCCTTTCAAATTGCTCCTAGAGAGCTTTCATTGCATCATCCATACTGCCCTCGTGCTAGGCCAAATCTTCATTCATACGGTCAACTAGGCTTGTGGGTGGGAGATGAATAAATGTGAGGTCCTCTAGAATATATCCTATTATTTCTCCAGCATCAGTCAACTCCGTGCTCAAAGTTGATTTTCTTGCAACTTCATACTGTGAGCCATCGTCTTCAAAGTCTTCTATAAGGGAGAGTATCTTGGGCTGTGACTCATCTGCTATGCTTTGAAGTAATGGAAGCTTACAGGAGATGGAAAGCGTGAAGGAAGGCCAGATGAGAAGAAGAGTGCTTCGATTCCTCTTTTGAAGTAGACTGATTTAAGGTTAGAGTTTTAATTTGGGGATGATTCTAGGGTGGCTTCGCTCTGGGAGAGATGAGAGAGATATGCATGGTAAACAACAAGGGCTATTGAGTGGGGAGCAATTAAATCAAAGGGCAGTTTTGGGTTTTTTTTTAAGTTCGGTCACGTGGGATCCAAATTCGGGGTTAAAGGAAAAAAAACAATTTGCTTTAGGCAGTTTTTGGGGTGTTGAAAAAGTCTTAGGGGTGGGGCGAATTACATTCCCTATTTTGGGGGCTAGAAGCAATTTTCCCAAATTCCTTTTTTCCAATAATTTTGGGCTCATCCCAACTAGAGAAAAGTTTAAAGAACTTTGATAAAATCATTTCTTGGTTGTGGGAGTGAAAACTCATTACCATGGTTTCCACCTCCAACCACATAGCCCCTTAACAAAATTTCTTTAAGAAGGAACTTTTTTCCAGAATTTTTGTAAAATTAGTGATAATTATTATCTAGGCTCTAGAGTCATCGTGTTATCACAATTACAATCCCATGGTCACCTATGTAGATATGTAGACTCCAAAGTCACTCATGTAGTTGCATCATATCTCAAGGTATCATAATATAATTAATCCTTTTCTTTTTCTTGGAAACCCAAAATAAATAATTTTTTACTAACAATCAAATTTGTTGATATACAGATAGCTCTTCACCCACTCCAAAAATTCCCTCAACAATGCAGAAAAAACCCTGACCCTAACCCCAACAGAGCCCAATATAACACCACCCCCTCCCCAACCCAAAAAAAAAAATTTCAAGGACACAGAAAAATCCCAATAGAAGTCCTTGGCTTATTAGAGAATTTAAGGGACTCATGTCGTTAGGGTCTGTTTTGTTCGACTTTCATTTTTAAAAAAAAAAGGAAAAGTGGACAAAATATAGTTTCCAAGTGTTCCATAAAATTTTATGGAAATCTTTTTTGTAGTGTTAAAAAGTGGTAATTTCTATCTTTTGTACTTTTTCTATTTTGGTTCAAAACCACAAAAAAAGGAAACCCAAAAAGAAGAAAATGTTTCTGGCCTTTTTTGGTTTAGTTCACTTGAGAAAGAAAAAAAAGAATAAATATTTTCTATAAAGTAGAGAAAATGATAATATTTTAATGAGATAAAATGAGTTATTTTTTAGATTTATACCCAATTTTCTCACAAATAGAGAGGCAGTGAGTTTCTACAAAACATACACCTTTTCTCTAGTTTATAGAAACCCATCTCTATAAAATTTTGGTGAAGAAAATTGAGTTTCAGGAAACCTATAGAAACTATTTAATTATGGAAATGCCACTGTCAGATGATTTTTATAAAATTTTCTATAAAATTGGTGAACCAAATAGCCCTTTGCATAACCAAGGAAAAGTGGTAGATCTCTGCATAACTGCATAGCCCAGCAATCTTTGTGCCTGCATTTTTTAACTAAAGTAATAAAAGAGAAGTTAGGTGAGAATAGGATCTTTCTTGTGACCACGTTCGTTGAAGAGATGTATGTTCTTAGGCCAACCTTAAGTTTTCTGACA
This sequence comes from Asparagus setaceus, assembly GCA_012295165.1. NCBI lineage: Eukaryota > Viridiplantae > Streptophyta > Magnoliopsida > Asparagales > Asparagaceae > Asparagus > Asparagus setaceus. The sequence goes on from CM022707.1 coordinate 4,259,199, forward strand.
TCAAGGACTTGAGGGTTTTCAAGATTTCCCAAGGACTATGGGAAACTATTCGCCTTGGTGTTTCTCAAGCTTAAGTATCACAAATGAAAATAATCAATATTCGATTGATTGGTCCGAGGCGATCGACAAACAAGATTTGTCTAAGTCATTTTGTTTCTTTTTGTCCGAGTCACTTATATTTTTATCCAAGTCCTTTTTTGTCCAGGTCACTTCTCTTTTTCTTTGTGAGTATCGGGATTACCCCCATTCATAGGTCCGAGATTCACATCTATAAATGGAAAGGTCTGAATGATCAACACTGCAATGTTGTTAGAATCAATAGGCGTTCAAATCGTTCATTTGAATAAATTGAAACCCTTCTTAGTGGATGATGATGATACTTCCCAAAGACTTAAATTCTTGATCAATGGAGGAGCAATATTATCATTTTTATTCAAAAAGATACCAAAGTTGATGATTGACTCATTCCATACTAGACGTAATTGCGGGAAATCCTTTGATAACACAAATTTCTATTTCTCAATAATATCCCATGATTGAGACTTTGGTTGAATCCCATGAAACCATTTCATAGAAGTTCATTGATATCTTCTTTTCATAAAGCAAATCGAGTTTAATTTTTCCATTATAATCTTGAGATGCGTATTATCCAAGGAATCACAGCAAGTCAAATCCCACACCCACAACATTCACATTGAAGAAGAGATGAAGGATGCTAGTGTCTCCCTTCAAAACTTAGTGAGTGATCTGACATTGGATAGATCCAAGTTCTTCAGGATGTCCTCCCCTGTGACTGTTAGTCGGTGGATTACACCTATGCACAAGCTCGTTGAAGTAAAACCATGATACCTGCTCCATTGTTGTTATATGGAACTTCGTCACAAACCCTTCCGCAATCCATAGCCTCTGGATAAAGTGACGATTTAACTTGACATGTGGGTTATTATGATGTTTCCAATCAGTAGATTTATGCATATACAAGAAGCAGATTTTGGCAGGGTAAGATAGATCATTATAATTAAAACAGAGGTTTTAGATCCAACTTTTAAGGCTTACGTTCTAATTCAGCTCCGGTCCAAAAGGTCTTCAGTGTCTCCTCCCATTCTCGTTTGCTTCTATTCGGTCTGAAAGCAAGCACACAAGCGATGGACACGATGTCCTTTGGGTGCCCGTTGCATCTATGTAGTGTATCTTTAGACACTTTCTTGAGATAATATACACAAAGATGACCGGGACCATCAAGCATCAGCCTGTAGAAAAACTTCATGGATTGTTCATCGAATAATTCCTTGAGATCATAGATATGGATAGTCATTTGATATTTAGTGGCAAGATCTTTTGCGTTATGCATGGATATGAAAGAATAGGATAACCGAGATTTTTATGTGACATTTATTCATGTTGAGGCAGAGATAGAATTAAAAGGTCGGATTTGCCTTCTATGATATTTATTTATAGCGGTCTCTTGTTGAGTGGTATAGACAGAAGGCATTTTATCAATAATTCTAGATTTGCATTATAGATATTTCTTCAGATGCTTGCTGCCTTTAAGTTAAGGTTCATTTAGAGAAGACAAGATGCGGTTTGTTAAGAAATTAACACCTCCTCTTGAGAATTTATCCAGAAGATTCTCCAATTCTCTCACTCCTCATGGAGAGTCCTTCTAGAATTCTCTCCAAGTTTCTCCCTATCTCATGGTATCCCTCCTTCCCTTCTCATCACTTCTCCCTCTATCTAGACTATTCTCTTCATGCCATTTTTGGCATGTTTCTCTAGTTCTCTAGAAGCTTCATTAGCCTACTTCTTACTAGTACAAATAGGGGTCATGGGTGTTCACTTGTAACTATCCCAAAAAAACAGAAGTACACAACAGTAGTGAGTGTGAGAGTGTGTCATTATGAGCTAGAGTGCTCTCCTTTGTGAGTGCAAGTGAGAAATTTATATTGTGTGACTGCTAGTAATATTTGTATTTTATATAAATCTTGTTTACATATCAATAAGAGTTTTAGGGCTTTCACCATCTTCCTATATCCAACAATTTGGTACCAGAGCAAGCACGATAGAAGACTGGCATACGTGGAGACTCTGCTAGTGCACAATTTGAGACTGTGAAGCCGATTGGTTAGGGACCAAGCTTACCTGGGAAATACAGAATATTACTAGGTTACCATGGCGGATATTGCTACCTCAGTGAGCTATATTGAGAAACCCAATAGCGGTAACTATAGCACCTGGAGTACTCGCATGTAGTTTTATCTTGCTGGATAAGATTTATGGGACATGGTTGGGGGTAGCGACACGACATCACCAACTAATGCTACCGCCTTAAGGAAGTGGAATGTGAGAGCTGGTAAAGCAATGTACGCATTGTCAGTGACCATTGAGGATGAGTTACTACAGCACATCAAGAGCGCGAAGACACCGAAGGAAGCATGAGACACACTAGCATTATTGTACACAAAGATGAATGATGCAAAGCTCCAATGACTTGAGAACAAGCTCCTATCAATCTCACAGTAAATATGACGGTGAGTCGGTACTTCACCAAAGTTAAAAATATTTGTGATGAAATTTCAAAATTAGATTCAGAAAATGCAATCATAGAGATTAGGAGGACATTCATTATTATTCACGGTCTAAGGCCTGAATATAATGGTCTTGTCACAGCGATCCATGGTTGGGCCCCAACAACCAACTCTAATAGAGTTGGAGAATAGTCTGGCAAATCAAGAAGCATTAGATAAGCAAGTTAGTAAGATCTCAATAAATAATAAGGAGAATGCCCACTTATGTAATAAAAGAAGAGGACATGGAAAGTCAGGAGGCCAAGGTGTTGTAAGAGGGAAAGAACATGAAAGTTTCCAAACAAGGGGAGCTCGTTAGAGTGAGAAAGAAATAGTCAAGGTTCAACACTTAGTGCACATCCAGATGTGGAGTGCTATAACTATGAAAAAAAGGGTCATTATGCTTGAGATTGTTGGCATAAACGGGCCGAAGGAAATGCTGCTACATTCACTCAAGACAAGAATGAGAGTAAAGATGAGTGGGATCTTCAAGCATCATAAGCTATGATGATGCTTGAAGATGATGCTAACAAGGAAGAGGAGATTGACTTCAACTATAGAGGACATGAGGTTTTCCTAGCTTTTAAGGGGATGGCAGCCTTTATGGTGGTGAACGAGTTAAAGGAGAAAGCGTTGACAGCTATAAACTCTCAAGAAGTTGATTACAAGAGGGATTGAGTAATTGACTCTGGCTGCTCCAATCAAATGAAAGGAGACAATGAGAAGTTACGTACAATGTCCGAATATAAAGGAGAAAGAGTTGTTAGTACAGCAAACAACTCAAAACTGCTAATTTCTCATATTGGTGACACGTTGATTATGCCATGTTTCAATCCAAATCAAGTAAGACTGCAGAATATCTTCCATGTGCCTGGGATGAAAATAAATCTTTTGTCAGTAGCTCAACTGACTTCTTCTGGATATAATGTTTTGTTTGGTCCTAAAGATAAGAAGATATATCAAGAATCAAAACCCAAAGGCACGCTGATAATAGAAGGAAAGAGGCTGGAGTCCATCTATGTGATGTCTGCCGAGTCAGCATATGTAGATAAGGTGCGAAAGAATGAGACTGCAGACTTGTGGTACGCAAGGCTCGGACGTGTCAGCTACTATAATTAAAGGCAATGATGCAAACGGGCGATGTTAAAGGGTCTTCCTCAATTGGAGGTACGTGCGGACGTTATATATGATGGTTGTCGGTTTGGGAAAGCACACCAACTTCCTTTCTAGGAGTCATAGTATAAAGCAAAGGAACCCCTTGAGCTAGTCCACTCAGACATTTTTGGCCCAATAAAGAAGTCATCCGTCAGTGAGTTCTGCTACATAATAACATTCATTGATGACTTTTCCATGTACGTATGGGCTAACTTTATGAAAGAAAAGTCAAAAGCATTAGAGAAGTTTAAGAAATTTAGAGCAAAGATTAAAAGCGAAGTTGGGAGGAAGATGAAGTGTCTTCGCATAGATAATGGGGTAGAGTGTACTTCTGATGAATTCTCAGACTATCTTTGATATATTGGAGTTCAATGACAGTTGACATGTTTGTGCACCCCACAACAGAACAGTGTGGTAGAGCGAAAGAATAGGCATCTTGTGAGATATGTCGGACCTTGCTACATGCTAAAAATGTGCCAAGCCGCGTCAGCCCATGAAGACTGAAGTGAATGTGACGAATAGACTACCTCAAGCCACTTTGGGATTTATCTCACCCTTTCAGAAGTTATGGAATCGTAAACTGATGGTAAGATATTTTAGAGTTTTTCAGGTGTGTGCGCTATCTTTTTATACCTGATCACTTGCACAATAAGTTTAATAAGAAGGTTGTTCGATGCATCTTCGTTGGTTATAGTAATGAAAAGAAAAGGTGGAAGTGTTGTGATCCTAGTACCAGTCGGTGCTAAATCCCATGGAATGTGGTGTTTGATGAGGCTTCATCATGCTGGTCTTCGCAAGAGGTAATGCTACTAGATTCCAATGAGTTGGGGAGTAAGCTACAAGAGTCTCAGTATGATGAAGCACAGCCAGGTTCATCTTCAAGTCCGTGGAGCACAAGACATAAATTATGAGATGCCAGAGGAGCTCCAACCATGTCAGTCCGAAGAAATATATGGGGTGATTGTGATACCCCAAGATTTAGTCCCACATCGGATATTGATTGAGTAATTGAATAGTTTAAATGATGGGCCTTGAGAGCCGAGTGTAAAATTGACTAGTCAATTTTGGTAGTGGATTGAGCCAAACAATGAGTTGCACTCCCTGGGTCCTAAGACTTACGTCGCTCCTACAGGCTCGCTGGCCCAGGGTGTAACAAGAGAAACCACACATTAAACTTTGAAGATCCAGTAGATAACGACGAGTAATCCTAAGTACGCTAACAAAGCTCTTGCTAAAGTTGAAGACATTAAAGAATCATCCTCATTTCAAGAAGCATATAGAAGCTTTCAACGGCGAAAGCAAATGGAGGAAGAAACCATAGCATTGCAGCAAAATTTTGAGAGCAACTTCGGACGACAGCAAAATTGAGAAGAGTCGGTGTTGAGGGGGAGTGTTAAGAAATCAACACCTCCTCTTGAGAATTCTTCTAGATGATTCTCCAATTCTCTCACTCCTCATGGAGAGTCCTTATAAAGTCTCCAAGTTTCTTCCTATCCCATGGTATCTCTCCCTCCCTTCTCATCACTTCTCTTTCTATCTAGAATATTCTCTTCATGTCATTTTTAACATGTTTTTCTAATTCTCTAGAAGCTTCATTAATCTACTTCCCACTAGTATAAATAGGGGTCATGGGTGTTCACTTGTAACTATCCCAAAAACACACAAAGTCCTTAAGAGTCTAGTGTGTAGTGAGTGTGACAGTGTCCTTGTGAGCTAGAGGGCTCTCTTTTGTGAGTGCAAGTGAGAAGTTTAAGTTGTGTGAGTACTAGTAATATTTGTATTTTATACAAGTCTTGTTTACATATCAATAAGAGCTTCAGTTTTTGAGCTTCCACCATCTTTTGAAATCCAACACAATGTTGTTGCATAATTTGCTCGTACGCTCATACTGACTTAGGAATTCAAATTTTATCAAAACACCCTGGCATGCAAGAGAATATTATGAGGCTAAGATTTGTATTTTTCTTTCCTGTACTTGAAACCTGACAGATTTCTACAAAAGAAGGAAAAAAAACAAAAGGAAAAAAACAAAAGAGATAATATGAACCGCAAAATTAAAGAAACTATAGATAAGATCATTAGTTGTGTATCTATCTTCCTAGCATTATAGCTCCTACTTGTTTAAGTGCTCACATAGTTCCAAAGTCCAAACAACTAGCCTGCACGGTTTAATTATTGAGTTGGTGTATGAGATTCCAATTTGCATTTATATCCTGAACCCTCGACTTGGTTTCCTCAAAAACACAAGATTAAATTGTTTTGAAAACTAATTAATAGTTCCTCTTGAAGTCCGGCACAGGAGAAGGGAGAAGGACAATGAAGTTTCTGGCACAATAATTATAAGGTACACTTTTTTATCCCCTTCCTAAAATATGTATAAAACAACAAAGTTCTTCCTAAAATATGTACAAAACAACAAAGTTTAATGTCGCTCTCAAGAGTGCTTCAATACATAGCATGTGACCCTATTGCACTTGCGAGTGAGTGTAATAATTGAAGAGTCCAACCAATTATATAGTCAAAAAAATAATTTAGGCATTTGAACTAGAAAGGGTGGGCATTTTGCCACATAGAACAATGGTAGGCACAATCAGATCAAGACAAATTTATGGGATCAAGAGAAAGAAGAGTAGCCATGATATAGATCACCATTTTTGACCCGGCAGACACTCCAAACTCATCATATCTTCTTTTTTTTTTTTAATCTCCTCTTTTGTAAGGAGAAATATGTTTGGAACTCGCGTCGCTTTGATGCTGCAAAAGGAATAAAAGTACATTTTGAGCTAGTAAAATAATTGCTAAAAATGAAATCCTATCTTTTGCTTCGACCAATTTTTTTAAAATAAGAATCTTTCTCTAGGTTCTTATAAATTTAGTGACGCACGCATGCTGAACTAGGGCATATAAGTGCTAGCATGAACAAGTGAGGTGAGGATATACAAGTGAAAGTTTTAAGAACTTTAGGTTACATAAGTGCTACCAAAAGCAAACGAGAGTATAGAAGTGCAATGTAGTTGAAACTATAGGGTATTTAATTACAATTAAGCCTCTATTTCAAGATACTTTCCCTATGCATTCCAAAGTGCTGGATTTATCACGAAGGCAATAAGAAAAACTGCAAAGTATTACAAGTCACTGAAGCTAAGACACATAATATTACATACCTTATTCTGACAACAATGGTTGCCATTAGATATATTCATTACAGGGATTTAAGCATAGAGCATAACTAAATCTAATTGCTACATTAATTCACCATGGCTTCAACAGGTATATTTTGCTGCCAATCATTTCATCTAAGTATTAATATACAAACTAGGGTTCTACACTTTATAGAACCCCATTCTTTGCCATTTTCAGGAAACCAGAAAGGCTGATATTAGGAGGGACCTCACCAGATCCCAGTTTCTTCTTTATATTTGTCGTCTTCCACAACTTAACACCCTTTGTAGTCGTCAATGTTACCGAGATCAAGTTGTAGTACTGTACACAAAATAACATAAATAAACAAGATAGAAATAAGACTTTCAGAAATGAGGCATGAAACATCATATATAGAGATTAACAAGTTGATTAGACTCAAAGAAGAAATTAGTTGCACAGCCTGCACTAGGAACTAATCAGATAAAGGCAGATGACACATGCAATCACCCTAAGAACAAAGAAAGCAGGGGAGCAGGGAATTTTTTTATTTATTAAATAACTAGGGTTAATTGTGGATAGAATGGGTTAATTGTGGATAGAACCCCTTAGTTCTATTGTTGCAGATAGACGCATGAGTGAAATTTTTTGACTCTTTTACCGTTAGAGAAAGAGAATTGTTTTTGGAAAAATAGACCACCCGAGGGTAAATAGTCTAAAAATTCACTGAGGTCTATTTGCAATTGGGCAATAGTAAGGAAGTCTGCCACAACAATAGAATTACAGGGGGTCTACCTGCAATTGGGTGATAGCCCACTGGTATAATCTGCATTTAACCCTAATAACTATGATAAATGGCAGAACTAAAGGTGCTGGCTAAATGGAATCAGAACTACCAGAGATTTACTTCGACTAAAACTAAACAGGGTTCCATATCTTACCTCACAAACACCATGCAGCACCAATCTGTGAAAAGGGTCCTGAATGTGCAGCACAAGCACTTCTCCTTCACCGCTATCTTTAATAAATGACAGTACGCGCTCCTAATATCATGAATACGTAAAAAAAAAAATGTAACCATAAGCATGCAAAAAGGATTCAAATAAAATAAATTTAAGTAAAATTCAAACATATCATGATGTACATGCACTAACCCTACATTCTCTGAAAGCTACTATAAATTCTTGGACAACTTCAAACGCATGTAGTCAATTGTCTATAGTTCGCATTAACTACCAGATCCTTCAGAAGATGGGTTAATTGGATCATTGGTCATTGTATTTATTACGCGATTGGATGTTCATACCTATGTTTCAATTGCTTGGATGACCGGTCATGTAATTAAATATTAATTGGAACGCTAATCACTTCTTCTGTTTTCCGTTGTTGACATAATAGATTCCTTCGAGGTAACGCAAGAAAGTCTTACATAAAAAGATTAACGTTTGTTTAAGTATTCACATGAAACGAAATAAAAACTAAATGTCCTCGTGAAGAAATTCTTCAATTTGAATTGTATATTCATTTGTCTTGAAGCAGAACAGCATACTCACTATGTCACAAGTTGATATTTTCAAGAACAAAATGCCAAATGCAATATAAGTTACCCAAAGTTGCCTAATTGTTGGAAAGCATTAGAAGTGATTAACAATCCAATTGGTATTTAATTACATGACAAGCCATCCAAGAATTTTATACATAGGTGCAAACGTCCAATTATGTGACAAATACAATGACTAACAACCCCACCGATTTTATGCACACACAAAAAAAAAAAAAAAGACGACAACAACAACAACAATCCAATTGACCCTTCAGAAGATTAATCTCATATTTAGGCTGAACAACCAGAAAATAATAGCAAAGGCAATAATACATTACTTTAAATTTCATTTAACGACTTGCAATTCATTAGGAGTTGTTGGCTTTAATGGTTGCGACAACAGAAATAAAGGCCTGGTAATGTGATATCATTGTGCTTAAATACCAAAATGGTGCGTGGCAGTGAAGAAATTGTTTCCTCATTCAAGATTACGGGCAACATTAGATTGTAAGATTTATTCACCTCACTGTTTTACAGTTCAAAAACTTTTCATGAGGGTCTATAATGAAATTTCAAGGTTACAGTTGATATGAGTCTGTTTCATAAGCTACTAACTATAACTTAAGATTTGAAGGATATATTGGGCATGATTGATGTAAAACTAGTGAACTCTTGGTATAGGCACAAATGATAAATAAATTGGCAATAAAGGTTTTTCAACAAGTAGCCCAAACTGGCAGATAATAGTATAATACAATAGAGAGAATATGCCTGAGAGAATATTTGCAGACTTCACATTTTTTTATGAATATGGATGTTAGAGCTAGACAAACTGAAAGGATTCATAGATCTGTATCCCATCACAACTGAAACAACACTGCATTGTTTTTTCTTCTCTTTTTCTGCTTATTTTTTGAGTTACTTTTTTTTTCATTCCATGTTTCTCCTTACGAATATTCCTAATGGTACATCTGGCAAACATTTCCTTCAATTTTTTGTGGTCGCATCCGGACTATTACTGCAGAATAGGATGAATGAAAGAAGCCACCTCTTCCATATGATATCTAAAGAGCCTTCTCTGCCCTCAACCAACTACTACAATCATGTGCAACTAAATTCTCGAGTATGCACAAAATTTCACTGGTAAATGCATAAAAATTAAAAGGATAAAAGAATAATCGGCAGCCATGTAGTTAGGTATTCACGAGATATAAAGGTAGCGAAGATTAAAAGCATGTGACAAACAAAATTTAGAGGTGAAGGATTGAAATGCTGCAAAGTAACTATACTGTGTAACACTAACCTCATATCCTTCAACCAAATCAGAAAGAGAACTACGTCGCAGTGCCTCTCTTATTCGGCAATCGACTCGGTGCCATGCTTTCAGTGCAGCTACCTTGTCATTATCAACATGGTTCTTTCTTTTCAGCGAAGATTTATCCAATGACCTTATCACTCTTGTCTACATGAAAGCACAAGTAGAGTTATCATATTTCAGTTGACGGAGTAATTAAATAATATTTACAACTCATTAAATTCCAGCAAGCAAAAACATTCCAAATTTCAAGTGCAATAAAGGTGAAATAAAAAAAATGAGCAAGTTTCAACTTGATTTGGCTGACAAGTCAAATATTTATAAGCCTAAAATGTCAAATACTAATTAATCTGGAGGCTCATGTCCCCATATCACTGTCGAAAGTCATCCAATTTCCACCAAAAAAAAAACTCACTGCCATACACGAATAACCTCAATCCATGGAAAGATAAGAATAAAGCGAACTGGAGTGAGAAGAAATGTGGATCTTTCAACAGAGTGCTGAAATCATGTAAGTGGAGCTTTCAAGATGCGGTAACACGTGCAACTAAGTTCAGCCTTTATTTCATAACACAGTGTTGCTAATCCAATATTTATGTCACATATTAAAGGTATGATGATTATTTCTCTACAAACAAATCATGACAGATATAACTTTGCACAGTTTTCTTGTATTAAGGCTAAAAGACCCAACAGTCGGTTAGCCATTTAGACTACATTTGAGGACATAGTAAAAATATGTAATAGTCCAACAGAAATTAAGCAGACAAGCATTACCTAGATGATTTTGGAGAATTTATGTTTTTACTACTAATTACAATTTTTTTAACAACATATTCTGAAAATAATGTTAGCAAGAAAGCGTAGAGGAAAAGGGCAGAGAAGAAGCTGTCCATCATTCCTGCAGTCCAATCACGATGGGGTGCTGCAGACATGCATTAAATCCAATACCGTCAAAAATTTCCCCTTTGATCTACTTCTGCCATCTAAAGAGTTATCGTGGCTTCCTAATACCAAACTGTATAATTTCTCATAGCATGCCAACTCATGTGGAACTTCTAGAATACCTTTAATCTAACCGCCTAACAGAAAACTCTTTAAACTTGCTTACTTATTCTGGTTGCAAATAGATAGGTAGACAGTATTAGAAAGAAAAGAACTATATATGACAAGGAATATAGTTTAGTGCGTTAAAGCTGCATCACCTAATGCTTACATTTTAGGAAAAAATGAAATACTCTTGATCAGAGACTTATGTTTATAAACAAATTAGACATACTCACATTTAGCCATATATATGATTAGGAATATGGTTTAGTGCTTTAAAGCTCCATCACCTAATGCTTACATTTTAGGGGAAAACGAAATACTCTCGATCAGAAAATTATGTTCATAAACAACTTACAGATATCCTTTTTGCACATTTAACCATAAGATTTTTCTCTACAATGAGTAGGTAGCAAATTGCACATGTCAAGTGGAACTTATGTTCAATTATTTCTGAACAGGATGATAATAATGAAATAACTGCATCCTGCCAAGCATTGAATTCAAAACTCTATCTCAAGTCCTGGTTCTACTGAGTCTCTACTTCAACCAAATAGAGTCAAGAGTCAAAGGTGATAGAACATTTTGATACAAGAAATGTCACATGCTGTGAACTTATCAAACAGGGTAAAGAAAGATAGTTTTCTAAAAGTAAATACGTAGTTCAAGGCTTGAAATTCATTAAAAAAGAAAGCCTATGGTGGTATTTTGTGAAATGCTAAAAGCTCATGGAAGTCTGCTAAAGTTCATACATCAAAGCTAGATAATACAAGATAACCGAAGAAACTTCAGTCTCTGAGATGCAAAAGCCAAAATCAGCACAAGTGTCCTCATAAACAACAAAATAATGTTTCAATTACAGATATATGTAAGACAAACCCTGTCTCATAAAGTCGTTTAACTTCTTATCTCAAGAGCTAACACAATTTAGTGCTAAAGAGTGGAAAGGTTGGTCAACTGCCATACATGGCTTATGTCACTTGGCAAAAGAGCCTCTGTTTGTAAAGCTTTTTCAATTGCTTGCTTCTAGGAGAAGAATAGAGGTAGATTAGATTCTGTACTTTATGGCATGGGCCTGTATGGGCTGTCAGTTGCAATTTGGTCACAAAAGCAAATAAACATAGATCTCAATAGCTATATTAATTACCTAGGATGCAAGAAGATTGAAGAAAGTAGATCGTGTAAATTATGATCTTTATGTGAATGTCCATAACCAAGAAAGGGAACTAACTAATATGTAATTAATGACGTAGGAAAGAACTAAACCTCTGCATCCATGTCAATGTTTCTAAATGCATCCCACTTTTCAACATTTGTCATACTAAATGCTGACAGAGGTGAATCATCGCCTGCAAGAGTAACATGACAAAATTAACGCAATATACATGATGGACTAATAAGATGGATTAAATAAGAGGGAGAAAGATAATTATTACTAAAAAATGATTAATGGATTACGCAAAGAGTAAACACAAACAATAATCGAGTTAAGAAATGCAATCAAGAACTCACGTGAATCTTCAGTCCATGTCAGAATAGGATATTTATCAAGACAATTAAAGGAATGACAGAAGTCACAGAATCTTGTAATTTGCTCAAAAATCTTTCAGGGTTTTTCCTCTGAATAACTGAGAGTCAATGCTCTTTCCATCCACAATAAAAAGTTGGGGGATTAACAACTGACCACATTTGACTTCAATCCGGTGACCTCTTTGCAAATACCTTCCGAAAAGAAAATAATTACAAACAATTCCAATTACTGTTAAGTGCTTGAACCGAGGTCCCCTGCAAGTGGAGTCATCTAAAAGATACTATTTTATCATTAAGGCTTAAGTTTACCTAGGAATTAACATAAAATTTATTTTTTTAGGGAGCACTTCAACCTTTCAGCCTTGTTTTAATTTCTACCATAAACTATCAAATACAGGTATCATAGATCACGTAGTATATGAGTAGTAATCCAGCACGCCATGATAATACATTATGTTATAAACACAAATGTCGGGACATTTAAAGCATAGTCACCTATCCTCAAACATGCATGCAATAACACATGCGAATTTAAAATATCTGTTTCTTATCTTTCTCAAAAAACCACAATAATAAAAAATAATCACGTTATAATAGCTGTTAACGTATGTAGTAGCACACACAAAAGGATAAACAAGAAGAATCCGTACACATAGTAAATTACATTGCTAATGCCAAACATGTTATCTTGCCAAAATTGCATCAAACAGCAGCTAAATATGATTCGCATGAAAACATTATCTTTTTGCTGCAACATAACCTATCTTAGATCATAGAGTGAAGGTCATATGATTTTGTGGAACCAGCCAATCATCAACAGTCCAGAATACATAAAAGGTCGTGAAGTCAAAATTTAACAACTATAGCTTCCCATGCTTCAGGAAGACATGCTGGTAAGTTAAAATAATAAAATCAACTTTATCCGAGTATATAAAATATGAATAACACAAGGGGACAATTTGTGACAATAAGGAAATATTAAAGGGAAAAAAATTACCCCATGGAGGTGGGGCAAAGAGGCCTCTTATTTCTTCAACATTCAGACGAGGAACAAGTTCAATCAAAAACCGATCATTTAACCATCTGCGTGATCGCCGATTACTAACCTATTACATACAAAATATTAGCCTAAGAACAAACAAAGCGAAGTTAGCACAATTACTATAAGTATTGGATAATTCATTAATACCAACAATTGTTGACTGGAAGAAAAGCATGCAGCACTGGAAGATTCAAATTTAATATGAATATCAAGAATACCTAGCAGAATTTTTCTTGAAATTAATCGTTGACAATTCAAGTGTGTCATCTAGCAAAATAATTCACAAAATCAGATGAAAATGGAAGGTGGATGGTCAAAAACTGATGTTTCAAGCTTAGTGAGATAGGATCATCTTAAGAATGATGTTTTCTTTTTTACATGGAAAAAAGTAGGGTAATTGTAAAAACCTCTCCAACTTTGACCATCAATTAGGAAACTCTCTACTTTTACCTTTTTATTACATAACCCCTGCCATGAAGTTCAGAGTACTTCTTCTTCCTCTTAACAAAATTTCTGCCTCTCTCATTTCAATCTACAAGAATCTAGGCTTGATTTAAAATTAATTCTTGCTAACTCAACTGTGACATCTAGAAAAAACAATTCAGTGTTAGATCAGATAAAAGTGGAAGGTGGTCGGTCAAAAATGATGTTTCAAGCGTAGTCATATAGGGTCATCTTAAGAATGATGTTTTCTTCTTCTTTTTTTAACAAAGAAAAACAGTAGGGTAATTATCATTTTATTACATATCCTCTGCTGTTAAAATCACAGTTATTTCTCTTTAAAAGAGCTTGTGGATGTCACATGTATATTTTGTTTCCTAAACTACCCTTTTCTTCTCCTCTGAAGAAATTTTCCCTCCCTCTCATTTCAATTTACAAGAATCTTGGCTTGATTTAAAATTATTATTGATAATTCAACAGTGACATCTAGCAAAAAAAAAGTTTTGTGTTGGATACTTAGATCAGATGAAAGTGGAAGGCGGATGGTCAAAGAATGATGTTTCAAGCTTAGCGAAATAGGATCATCTTAAGTATGATGTTTTCCTTTTTCTTTTTCATAAAGAAAAAAAGTAGGGTAATTATTACACATCCTATCCACTTATTAGGAAACACTCTACTGTTATCTTTTGATGATATCCCTCGCCATCAAGTTTATAGTTAAATTTTCTTTAAAAGAGCACGTGCAAGTCATGCGTATATTTTATTTCCTAAACTACCCTATTCTTCTTCCTCTAAACAAACTTCTCTCATTCCAATCTACAATAATCTAGAATTAGGTTTTCTAGTGGTCACCATGTCAGAGAGAACAAATATGAAAATATGACTAAGAACTTGGACTGATTTAGTAGCTGTTCGCTTAGGGTGTGTTTGGTAAACTACACAAAACTGTGTCAGGACCAGTCCTGGCCCAGTTTTGTGCTAAACCAGTTTTCTTTTGGACCAGCCCCCCCTGGTCCAAAAGAAAACTAGTTTAATGTCATATTTTGGCCTATGAAAACAGGGCCAGATCTGGCCCTCTTGTTTGCCAAATAAAAATCTTTCAAAGCTGGGCCAAGTTCAAACCTGGCCCAGCTTTGAAAGATTGCCAAACACACCCTTAGGCTTGATGTGAAGAGGGCTTTATAAAACTTTGACGAAGAAGAGGGTCATTCAGGGATATTTTAAAGAAATAAACATATATATGTTGTTTTAAACTCAACTTAACTATAAAAAGTGAGGGCAGAGGGTTATGTAACAAAAAAAGTTAGATAATCCAATCTATTCAACAACCTATCAACTATAATTATCTTCATAATTAATTTGTTATGAACTATCCAATTAAATGTTGTTAGATCCCGACCTCTGTATTATGTACATTAACCTCTTAACTATAATTCTCCCCATATATAAACTAGTGGAAATATGAATAAAATTTATTGACGCCAAATTATTTTACATGGTACCAAAGTAAATTCTTACTCTAGAGCCTCTCTTAAACTATGAAGCTCAGGACCACCGAGGGGGGCTCTTCGGTTTTCTTCTCACGTGTCTTATCGGCCTCTTATAGTTTGTTTCATGCATCCGAAACTTTTTCGCACATTTATCATCAAGCTACCTACGATAATGTCTATGCTACAGCTTGAGGGGATATAGAGAATCTAATCTATGCAATAACCTAGCAACAATAATTATCTTCATAATCAATTTGTTATGAACTATCCAACTGAATGTTGTTAAGTCCCAACCTCTTCATTATGTATCCTAACCTACTGGCTGTAATTCTTCCTATATAAACTAGTGGGAATATGAGTAAAACTAAATGGCTCCAAGTTATTTTACAAAACGTGTGGGAGGGGGTTCCTAATAAATGGTCAAAGTTGAAGGGGGCTTACATCATAATTACCCAAAAAATGATCAGGCTAGGAAACAACTAATTAAAGCAACATAGTTTGGATTAAAGGAGAGAAAAAGGTTGAATGTTGTTGGAAATAAAAATAATAATAAGGAAGCACAATTCCACAGATAAATTATCGGAAACAAATTAGTATTGTTATCTTATACCCAAGCTAAGAGTTGATTGCAATATCAGATTAATGACTGAGAGTTTGGTTAAGATCAAAATCTGGCTACAGAATATAGCCATATAATAAAACAAAGCCCTTATCTCAAAGCTTAGGAGTAGGCTAAAATCTAATGAATCAACCCTTAGATTGCTATTTCAAATGAAATCTTCACACCGGTCATTCTTTATATAAAAAACCTCATATTCTTCTTGTTTTTGACCAGCACAGCCGACTTAGCTCAGCAACTTATGAGACATGGAAATGATTTAGAAGATGTCTGGTGATACAAACATTATCTTGAAAATCACTTCACAGGCGAGATACGGATCAAACGTTTGACTAAAAAAATTGATGAGAAACCAATTGAAAGGTATTCTGCATACCAAAAAGATCTGAAGAAGCCTGCAGAAGTAGAGAAGTTCAGGTAAAGCTGAAATTGGATAATTCCTAAAATAAAATTGAACGAAAATTTTCCAAGAGTACTTGAAAGCCACATTAGAATCAAGCCAAGTTGCAGGCCCAAAATTAGTGAGCTCTTCCATTCATGGTCAGACCTAAGAAATAAGCCAACCCCTTAATCATGAAGATATACCCAGCTCACCATTTAACAGATCAAACGACTAGAGAACAAAAAAATGGAAGTATATAATATATGAACGAAGGCATTGAAACATGGCCAAAAATAGAGTGCTTAATTTAGACTCCAAGTGAATCTAATATTAACAGTTTGTTAAAACAATGATTCCGCAGCCTATGATTTTAAAGAAGGGGGCATCTGCGTACAGTATCCAGAAAAGTCACACACTAGTACTACAGTTTATTACGTCGATATAGAGGCAATTTTATAGATTTCTGGTCATACAGATGCACAGATCAACAAGTCCTCATTGCTGTGTAACTGCAAAGTTAACTAATTCTTAGCACTTCTTGATAAGTTGTTACTTGATACATGTTAACTTTTGACAATGTTGCTGCATTACTATAAAGTTGTTTCTATGTGGTAACTACAGTTAGGTACACAAATATGAAAACTAATCTATAAGACTACAACTATTTAGATAAATGTGATGAAATGTTGAAAACGAGAGACACAACAAATTAAATCTATGAAGGTGTATGTGGAACCAATGATGGTTGAGATCCAAGGAACTTTTTGTCATTACATTTAGAGCCAAAATCAATTTAACTGCTATCTAGAGCCTATATGGCTTTAAACTTTGTTTTCCTGATTGCAACCTTCTGCACCTAAGTAACTTAGATAAAGTCAGTTTGGCTATCATTTGAGTGAAAATAATGAATAGATAAGAACGGAGGCTAGCATTCAGTTAGTGATGATAGAAAGCATTGTAAATTTCAGTGCACAGTGTTGTTCAGTGATAGAATAAGTTAAGAGGCGAATTAATAACAAGGATAAGATTATTAACAATATTTGGTGGAAAAAACATGATAACTGCATAAATGTTGGCATAAACAGATGATGAATGCAATAGTTAATGTCTAGTTTAGATAGTGATGTTGTGACAATAGAGAAGGTCGACGTGTTACAGTAGGCGTATATTGATGGCATCGAAGATTGCCAGTATTCATCTTGTTATTAGTCAATTGAACGTAGTTGCCACTAGAAGGTAGCGGCTACCACAACAAATAGAATGTGGAGAAATTTCCCCATTACGTCCATGCAAGAATGGTAGTTGAAAACAAGGTTGTTTCAGCTCCAAGCATTGTCTTCATATGAATCATCAACATCTTTTGTGAAATGTGAAGAACTATACAAGAAAGACTCGAGTCCAGCTTCGCAATGAAATCAATCAAGAGGGAATGTTTCCCCTGACAGTTCTCAAACTAAATGGAACTAAGCAAATGTTGTGAGAGTATACACATAACTCACAATAACGGTAAACAAAACTATATAAGGAATGTCATGATGAAGAATGATTAGGAAAAATCCAGAAAGAGAAAGGCATGTAGAAATAGAACCAAGACGACACGTTTCGGTGACATCTAAGTTGTCCCCTCCTTTTAGTGCAACTCTTAAATTATCTTACTTCAGGCACCTGCTTAATTTACAATCCTTTACATACTGCAACTACATTTGCATGTGGTTGGAAAATTTTACGTCAATTCTAGTTATTTCACTACTACTTACAAATGCAATCGTTAAAAAAAATAAAAATAAAAAAAGACTCCAGTTGCACCACACAACATAATTTCGAATTTAATAGCGAATTTGGCCGTAAATCCAAGTCTGAACCTTTTCAGCGCAACCAATAATCAATAGAAGTATGAAAAACCTGATACCCAAAACAAGCAACTAAATCCACAATTGCAGCTGCGAATTGCAAAATTTTGGAACTGAACCAAGCTATTGTATCTAAAATTACATGCAATCACATCACGCGCTGGGATAAATCAAAGTTTTCAAATGTCACTAATTCTTTAAGAATCAGATCAAAAGATAACAGCTGACTAATAAAAACATAATATTTCTCATAATTAATAATGTACAAGGGCAAACCCTAACCTTGCCGGCCAAGCTCTCAAGAATATCGATTTTCTTCTCAATCAGTTGCCCTCGTGACTTCACATTCTCTCCTTCAGGAAAAAGTAACAAATTAAATCAAACAAAAACAAGAAAAGAAATTAGAAAAAAATAATTGGGAGAAAAGGGGCAGCCTTTGAGTAAACAATTACCTTTCTGCAGGTCAAAGATAGGGAAGAATTCGTCCTCCCTCTTCAATATCTCCGCATTCGCCATGATTTTTTTTTTTCCTTTTTCCCCAAAATTACGATCGGTTATTTTCAGTTTTGTTTTGTTTCGATTTGAGAGATGGGAAATTTTTAGAGACCTGATGAGAGGGAGGATCTAATCGATCGATGCCGCTCAAATATTCTCCTGAAGAGAGAGAATATTCGATCGGATCGGGTTCGTTCGGTTGGGTTCGGGTCCAGGCTCCGAACTAATGAGGGTTATTCGGGTTCGGATCCTCTTTTCTCTTCTCTTTACACCATCTTCTTCAACATTATTTTCATTCATCTTACTTGTTTTTCTCCCCGCTCTAGTTTAGTAGTTTCGATGTTTTTTATATATTTTTATTTAATATTATCTATGCAATGAATACAAGTTTAAAAATGGTGACTTTATATTAAATAAAATTTGTAAAATAGATGAAGTTATAATGGAAAATATTAATGGTGTTAAGTTTCTCCAGAATCAAAGATATAATGGATTTTTAGTTGAATAATTTGATACAACTTATGAGATTTTAGGACTTATTTAAAGTATATATACTTTGGGAAGCTGATTTAAAACTATGTTAGATTTGGGGACCAATATCGGAAAACTCTTCTAATTTTGAATAATTGTGAGTTAATTATGTTGGTATCTATTTGTACATATCTATCTAATCTATCTATATCTATATCTACATCTATCTATCTATATCTATATCTATCAATATCTATATCTAATCTATACTACTATAAAAAGAGGATTGGGCTGTTAAAACTTTTAATTTTCTTTAATTGCCCTTTTAAATTTTGATAAATTCTAAATATGCCATTATCTCTAATTAATCTTTCATTAAATAAATATAACCACTTATTATTTATGCACCTCCTCACCTTCCTAAATAATTATAATTATCAATAATATTATAACTATTAATTTTTAAAATAATAAAATAAAATAATTTATAAAATAAGTATACACAATTATTAGTAGTAACCAATTAAATTATTATAACAATTATTTATGAATTATAATAAAATAATTAAAATAATAGTATAAATAGAATAATATATTACTAAATATTATTAAGAATTATACTATAATATAATGAGCAATAAAATAAATAGAATAAATTTTGAATCACATAAATAATATAATTATTTTAATAATATCACATATATTAATAATTACACTATTTATTTAGTATTTTATTATTAAATAAATTATATAAATAATTTAATATTATTTTTGAGTATTTTCTCAAAGATTATTACATGATACTGAATAATCTATACTTGGTACTGATAATTAATCTTTTATTAAATAAATATAACCACTTATTAATTATGCACCTCCTCACCTTCCTAAATAATTATAATTATCAATAATATTTTAACTATTAATTGTTTAAAAATAATAAAATAAAATACTTTATAAAATAAGTATACACAATTATTAGTAGTAACCAATTAAATTATTATAATAATTATTTATAAATTATAATAAAATAATTAAAATAATAGTATAAATAGGATAATATATCACTAAATACTATTAAGAATTATACTATAATTCAATGAGCAATAAAATAAATAGGATAAATTTTGAATCGTATAAATAGTGTAATTATTTTAATAATATCACATAAATTACGAATTACACTATTTATTTAATTTTATATTATTAAATAAATTAAATAAATAATTTAATATTAATTTTAGAGTCTTTTCTCAAAGATTATTACATGATACTGAATAATCTATAATTGGTAATGATTGAAAATTAACATTTTTACAAAAATTTTATTTAATATTAATAATAGTAATATTAATTGTTAATAATAGTGTAATAATAATTTATAAAATATTTATACTACTAAATTATTTAACAGCATAGTTAAAAAATTAAATTAGATAAATATTTTATAGTATATAGATAGCGTAATTATTTTAATAGTATTACTTGAACTAAGAATTATAATATTAAATAAGGTAAATTACAAGAAACCCTTATGAACTTTCAAAGATTTTACAAGAATAGACCCTATGAACTTTCAAAATCACACTAAACCCGTAATAACTTTTGTAGAAAGCCCCCAATGTGTTTTAGCTAAATTACACCAAACCCCCAATAACTTTCAAAATGCCTTTTTACGCCATTTTCTAGTTCTAATTTATAGGGTTATCTACAAAATTCGAAAGTTATTGGGGTCTTTTTGAAATAGAAAAGTCATTAGGGTTTAGTGTAATTTTAAAACTTCATATAGCCTAAAAGTTCATAAGGGTTTAGTGTAATTTACCCTATTAAATAATTATAATGAGAAGTAACTATTACAATATGTTGTAGGTATCAAGTGTAACTATTTAGGAACATTAGAAAAAGCTAGCAAGATTAATGCAGTTTAGTTAATGGAACGATGGGTATTAATAAGTATTTAACGAAACAATTCAGACAATATAAATGTTATCACTAACAAAGATGGCATCAACTACACATAGGTAATGCAAAAAAATAATATAACTAAATAGGTTTATGAAAACCATCTGAAGAATGAGAAGGGGCAAATAACTGAATGAGCTTCATTCAACCAATGATGCCAAACAGACGATAATCAGATGCTTTGATCATTGACGGAGCCAGGGGGTCGGGTGGCTATGGCCCCCCTTGGCTTTTTACAAAATAGGCTTAGTGTATTAGTTTTTTCATCCCTCGAATCTTTCATATTATAAATGTCCCAAAGCTTTTATATTTGAATGCAATCCCCCAAACCGTGCGTATTTGGATTTAGTTTCTCAAATCTTCATATTTTGTTATTAGTTCCCCAAATCTTAAAGTATTTGCTATCGGTTCCTCAATTTGGATCGACTAATTTTAAATCACTTAAAAAATTTAGGGGACTAGTATGGGGGGGGGGCAAAACCTACATGTATACATACATTATCCTTTCTTTCTTTCTTTTTCTTTTTCTTTTCTTTTCTTTTTTGCATTTCAAGTATAAATAGGTAAATAGGGTCTCAATTTCCATGTAATTTTGCATGTAATAGTATAAATTTGAATTTGAGTTTATATTTGCATGCGGATATAACTTTATTTGCACTAATGATAAAAAACATTACAACTATTCCTCGAGCTCACTTTAAATAACCAAATCACTATAAATAACAAATTTGATAACCAAATCACTATAAACAACAACAAAATTTTATCGAATTTCTCCAATCAACATTCCAATTCATAATTAAAATTTAGATTGAGAAGAAAATAGTCAAATCTAGCTCTCTTTGTCGCTATGACTTCAAAGATTCTCGAGCTCACTTTCTCTACAATCTTTATAATTTCCATGTTCTTTTCTTGATCAACATTGCTACAGACTGAGATTTAAGGTGTTCAATTGTTTTTTGCCCTTTTTTGGAGATGATGTAAATATATGTGATTCATTTAATAAATAATAATTAAAGTTTTTGTCCATTTTCGCATTCTATTTTGGTCTCAAACTATATTCGTGCGGCATTTTGTTAATTATGAGGTTTTCGTGATTCTTTACATGATTACATGCATTGAATAAAAGGAGCAAAAGAAACTCATATCTTAATTATGTAGCTTATCGTTTGAGGCTAAAATTATTCTATATTAGTAATTAATTTTAATAATTTAAGTAATAACTAAGTTAATTTAATATATTATAACGGCATATTCATATTAGATTCAATGAAATTGTTGGTGGAATAAAATTGAATGATGAAAAAATAAAAATAAAGAGTATATTGACAATTTACAAGGTCCCAAATCTATTCATCTTTTTATCTTTGTTTTAATCTTTGATTAGAAGAATTTGGTTTGTTGTTTAATTTTTGAAACTGAATGTTGATTTGATTGACTAAGAATGATTTGATCTCTTGCATTGGCGACTGTTTTAGGTTCTTAATTCTTATATCATAACATTTTTATTGAAATTCTTGAAACTAAAAGTAGCTATTCATTCAAGGAAATTATGCAAACAACTGATTAATTATAAATCTTAAGTCAATAAACTAGCATTTCAATAGCAAATTAGAATAAGTTATTTGCTAACTAAGAAATTTTTGAACTTGAGCTATTAGGTTTATTATAAGAAAAATTCTCTTCTATGGCAATGTTGTTTAATACAATCCATTAAACTATTGCTTAATGTCAATCTAGATCAATAACTAGGTAATGAGAGGAGAGATATAAAACTATTTTTCACATATATCTACTCATATCATAAGTTTTGGGCACAATAGCAAGTCAAGAATACTTTGATTACTAAATTGGTACATTAGTTTAGTAAAATTATGCGAACAATGAATTAATAATAAAATTCGAAACCTTAAAGTATCATCTCAAAGGCTAATGAATGGCATGGCAATGGGAGGAGAAGAATTAGACCATACATCTCTTTGGATTTATCAAAACAAATTATTAGCTAACTAAGAAATTTCTTAACCCGTGTTATAAGTTTCTTTTTTACCAATGTTGTTTCTTGCAAACTATTAAATCATAGCTCAACTTCAATTTAGGTCAAGAACAAGGTAATGAAGGGGGAAGATATATGTTAAGGATACCAATTTTCTCCATTAAAATTTCTAAATAGAGTTAAATTTTAGGGTTAAGATCAAATTACCCTTGGCTGAAATTAACCTCCTCCCATAGTAACAAGGTAGGTAAAAATGTAAATAAAACAATCAATAAGGGTAAAACAAAGCTATAATTGACATGTGAGTAGCACATGCGAATACTCAGACATTTAAGTAACATAATATACTAATTTGCCATGTTTAAACAAGCTGGGTATATAAGTGTAGACTTTTACAACTTTGGGTGTATAAGTGAAAAGTAGGTGAAACTATAAGGTATTTAACTATTTTTTAGCCTTTCAGAAAACCCCTTAAATTTGGGCATTTCTTAGATAATACCACTTAACTTGTAAAATGTCATAAAATCCCCCAGAGCTTTAGCAATCTCAATAAATCCCCTTAAACTTTTAACAAAATTTAAAAAATCCTTCTTAATGGCATTAACGCTTACTTTGTACTTTTTCACATGTGGGTAAAATTATGCAGGGTGATATTTTTGCCAATGAGAATTGTGTTTCACGCTTTTAGGATTTGAATGTGGTTTTCTGAGAACCCCAAAACTTAAGGAGGTTTTGTGACATTTTAAAAATTCGAGGGGTTTATCCTGAGGCATTTGTGAAATTTACCCTAAATAGAATGTATAAATTTTATGATTGGAAAAACTGATTTGATATCTAATAAAGTGTCGAATACAAATCAAACTAATTTGAAATATTATTATATAATAAAAATATACATTAGTTACATAAATTATCATTGCAATGCGCACTTATAGCCTACATATAAACATGAAAATGGACACACGTGCACCATACTAGTAAGTAAAATCACACATTCGTGTGTACCTTATTGTCTACGTTTAAATGTGTAGTCACTTTGATTTGTATGAGGAAAACATAATTATTCTTATTTTCTACATCATGTATTCATGTTTAATATATATGAATGGCATTTTTTGTTTGAAATGTATCCACATCCGGATTTGTATCGAAAGTAAATCCTGTATCCGCTTCGTATTAAATCATAAAATCATACAATGAGTTAGACAAAGTGACAAGTGAGCCCACTAGGAAAAAAAGGAACAACACATATCTAAGCAAATACATGAAAGTAGCGCTAATGACCACGTGCCATCATCTGTTACAAGTTTATATGACATTCCAAGAAGGGTCATCTATATATTTTTTCCCCTTGTTATTAAAAAATAAATTGGTTGTTATTTTTATTTTTTTTCTATTTGATAACCAAGCTCGAAATCAAACCCAAGATTGTAGGAGCTATATTGGAACCTCCTAAATGTCTAGACCATTCGACGTGGCTAAAAATAAATTGGCTGTTCTTTTGTACGGCTCTAAAACAAAAAGGGACAAAAAGCTCTTTTCCTACAAACATGCATGGAAATAAAAAGTCAAAAAAGTCCACATGAATCAAAAAGTCAATTTTTTTCTCAAACTAGGGACCTTGAAGTAATTTTACTCCCCATAAACTCCCTTCACTGGTTTGTTCATCCACCAAGCCGTCGAAATACCCTCTGGCAATTCCTACTCCCGTGTCAGTCAAAATCACATGGGCACATCATCAACAAGATAAACACAAAAACAAAATAAAATAAAAATCAAAAGATTGAGATCTCGATCTCAATGAATCCCTCGACCGCAGCTTCGTCTTCTTCCTCCTCGTCAACCTCCTCCGGCTCTTGGCTCTCCGGCTTCGTCCGCGGCCGCTCCGGCAAGCTCAACCCCTCCGCCTCTTCCGTCATAAACGCGCAGGCGAACCCCATCGCCGGCGAGCTCCGTGGAGTTCTTCTCAAGTACGGCCCTAAGTCCGCTCAGGTAGTCGTCGTTCTATTTTCTGCTAGTTCTTGAAATTTCCCCCCCTTTTTCGCTTCAATTTTAGTTTAGAACATGAATGAATATATTTTTTTTTTAATTGGGAATACATCTACTTTAGTTTGATTGACCTTAAATAGAGACATTCGAGATTCATGTTATATTTGATATTGCAAATTGAAGATTTAAGTTAGCTCAGCATGATGAAGAGGAAAGTTTCATTTGTTGTATTTTTTCTATATCTTGGTGAATTTCCTCCTTTTAGATTCATAACATCGATCAACGGAAGGATTCTCTTAATGTTTGAGCTTGCTATTTCGAAAGGATGATTAGCTTAAAATAGTGGGGTCAGGGATGGATTCAGATTTTCCCCCCTGTGGAGGCACATATATAATGGTATATATCTAAATTAAAAACTTATATAATATGATTATATGAGTTCTAGGAATTTTTTTTGAAATAGACAAATTCTAATATTTAATTAACATAATCGATCCATGTACTATTTATTTTGCAAAATCGACCAACTTTCACCACATCAGCAACTTTGGTTGAAAGTTGGTCAATTTTGAAAAAAGCAGATTTTTTAATTTCCCAAGATTGGCAATCTCGAGTAGCATTGTCTTAAATCACCTTCCACTAAACATACAGGATTGACAATCCCGTATGTTCCTTTTTATCCCTTCTCCAGTTCTTTTATTTCTAAGAATGGAGAGTTGAGAAAATGATGGGCAGAGAGAAGGGTTGAAAACTTAGGTAATGATCCGAGAAGGAAGCAATGACCATTGATGGCATCATCCATTAGAATATGTGCTATATCTTTCCTGCTTAGTGGCTTTGGTGTTGAGGGCGTAGATGGTCTTGCCGAGCTCGAATAGGGATATCTTACCATCGTTGATCTTGTCAAAGCTCGAACAGGGTGACTTTTCCATCATCATTCTTGTTGAAGTGCTTGAAGACCTTCTCGACCTCTCTGTTGTCCAGTTGTGGCATTGATGATTCTGTTGGCTTCTCCATCGATTTGTTGGAAATGGACAGAGTGAGAACTATAAGGGTTTATTTTCTTCTCTTTTTGAGATGAGTACTGGACGCATGTAGAAAGAGGAAAGGAATGAAAAATAAAAATGCAGGATTGTCAATCCCATATGTTTAGTGAAGATCAGTTAAGAAAATGCTAATTACTCAGGATTAGCAATTCAGGGTAATTAATAAATTTGCCTTTTTTTTCAAAATCGACCAACTTTCAGATAAAATAGTTGATGTGGCTAAAAGTTGGTCAATTTTGCGAAATGAATAGTAAATAGGTCAATTTTGATAAGTAAATATTGGAATTGGCTATTTCAAACATTTGTCCTAAATTCTATCAATAGAAAAACTTATTTCTATAATAATCACAAAGATCTGAGCACATCCCCTTAATAACTTTATATTTAAGTAATTTGAAGGTTGTCCTGACTTTTCGCGCCAAGTTAAAGTAATAGATTGTCATTTACAATAGTTTGAGAGGACACCAAATTAATATTGTTGGGGGCACCTATTAAAATTTTTAGATGTAGTAACCCCAAACAATTAACTAATTTTATTTTCTCATAAAAAGAATTCTGCGCAAATAAGATATTGACTAAATATCACAAAGCCATGTTATCAAGCCTACATTCACAGTGAGTTTTGCTGGCTCTTAGCTATTGGATGCTAAAGGTTGCAAGAGGACGTGTCTCTTGCTCTTGCATCTCCATGAAAAATAAATAGTAATCATCTAAAACCAAAACCCATTTCTTTTATGGTTTCTCTTAACTCTTTTCTCCATTCCTCTTAAGCTACTAGTTAAATGGTAAGGTGAAGTAGAGAAGCAAAGAAGGAGGAAGGAGGACTAAATAGCATCAAACTTATACCCCAATACTAAGGTATAAGTTAAAACCCTATACTTAGTTAATTTTAAATTTCATGCAGAGTTGAAGAATTATAGATGATCTTATATATCTAATGAGATTGTGTTGTGAATTGATTTTAAGGCTTGCCTTGATAGGGAGATTGAATTTTCAATCGACTTAGTGCCGGACACAAGTCCGATATCTAAGGCTTTCTATCGCATGTCATCAGTTGAGGTTAAAGAACTTATTAAGGTGCAACTGCAGGAATTTAGAAAATTAGAGCAAGATGATAAGACAATAGCTAAGTATGAAGACGGAAGAGGAGTTTACTTGTCAAAGTTTACCCCTCACTTTGTGGCTAAAGAAGAAGAGAGAGCTTGCCGCTTTGAGGAGGAACTTTGACCTGATATTAAGGAAACAATAAATTCATTCGAACTTTCTACCTATAGAGAAGTGTTGAAAAAGGTCTTAATAGTTGATAAAATAAAATGGATGCAATGCCAAAGAATGAGGTAAGCAATACCTTTTCGAAGATGCGGTTCTAGTCAGATAGCAGTAGTGGGACGAACAAGGATTAGCAAAACAAAATATGGTGCGGAAGGTGGAGCAATCTTGTAAACAACAGATTGTGAATGTGATGTTTGTCACAAGCAAGGGCATGACGAGAATAATTGTTAAAGACCGGTTGTTGGATAACCAGGCTCTTATACTATTCTACTGTTATGCCCCAAGTGCAATGCTGAAGAATAATACAGTTTATGCGATGGCAAGGACCCATGTATGAAACAAGTTTTGCCTACGTGTCAAGCATGGGTACTTCAATCACATAGCATTTCTCAAAGTAATACTTGGCAATAATAGAAGCTCACTTATATCCTTATATGTGTTCGTTCCTTTAGGATGCATGGTATAACATAGTGATGTGCCACATTTAGACTTTTTTCACTATTTATTACATAGACCTTAAAATAAATTCACAACACAATCACATTGGATATCTAAGAAGTAAGAACATCTATTAACTCTTCTACTCATGAAATTTTAAATCAACTAAGTACAAGGTTTTAAATTATATCTTAGTATTGGAGTATAGACTTGATGCTATTTCGTCATTCTTCCTCCTCCTCCTTTCCTTGTCCACTTTTCTATTTAACTAGTAGCTTAAGAGGAATGGAATGTGTTTTCAGTTTAAATGATTTTCATTTTATTTTCATGAAAAGGCAAGAGCAAGAGACACATCCTCTTGCAATTTTTAGTTTCTAACAGCTAAAAGCTAGCAAAATTGAAGGTGAATGTTGATTTGGCAACATAGCTGGGTGATATTTGTAGCACAACCATCAATATCTTATTCACACAATTCACTTTAAGGAAAAATGAGATTAGTTAATTGATTAGGGTTACTAGAGTAGGCAAATAAAAATAATTTTATAATATATATGGGGGCACGTGCCCCCAAATCATTCAATGTACATCCGTCCGTCCTTGAGTGGGGTTCATTAGATGTTGAAAATATGATCCAGGAGAATGGCCAGAGCAACATAGTTCACTAAGTTCATGTTGGCTTAAAGTAGCTGTGACTAGTGCAAGAATTGATTGAGGATCAAATCTTGTTGAGGGTACTCAGCAGAAAACCTGTTAGAAAAGCAGGTCAATTAACTTGGAGGGTTTGGAAATTATTGTTATAGTGGAGAAATCATATTTGAACAGGAAATTTCATACACTAGAACGGCATAAATTTTGATAGCGAAGAATTAAGATTTGAAGTCAGCGGACAACCTTTATTGTCATCCAAACCCTAGAGTTTTAAAGGGTTTTGATAACAAAAAGTGGGGTAAATTGCACATAACCCCCCTATCTATACCTTTAGTTGCACTAAAACCCCTCAACCCATTTATTAACACTTAGCCTCCCTCAATTCATGAAGAAGAGGGATGTAACTTGCAATTTATCTTTAAAGAGAATAGCATTTCAGAGGTGCTAAGTACTGAGTTGAGGGGTTTAAGTGCAATTGTAGTACAGATGAGAGGAGTTGTATGCAATTTAACCGAAAAAATAAAAAAGAGAAAACCATGTCAAACTGATTGGTGGGCTTGAAGGTTATGAAACCTGTTTTTTATGGGAAGTGGAAGTGCTGTAAACTAGCATTTCAGATTGCAAATGAAAAGTTTGTATAAGATAGAACAAAATTATCTAATTGCTATTATGAGATATGACACCTTGTGTATTTTGCTTGAGTATTTTGCGATATGGAGAACTGTAAAAAATGGTCTAGTTTATCAGGTTGAAATGGATATCTTGATTAGTCTTAGAGGTTAGGTGATTAAAACAGAAGATTATGCAGCCAACTTGATGTTTAAATAATCTCCTTTCCCTATTCAGATATTATGTCTGGTGACATGCTAGAGAGATGAGAAGTGCCTAATGTTATCTTGCATGAAGCAGTCCTGCCATCTCCTTGTCAATTTCACCTATTTTGTTCTTGCCCAACCCTTACTCCTTTGAATGTTCTACGAATTATAATAGTCCACAACTTACATCACATATTTTTCAAGTTTTCTTGCTATTCCTGGCGTTGATATTTTTTGCTGATCCGTCTGGCTATATTGTGTCACAAGAACACTACTAATACATCTATCACCTGCAAATTTCACTTTGTCATTAGTTTCACAGAATTTTTTGTAATCCTTTAAAATGAGAGCAATTAGTTGTGTGTGAAATCGACCTACATGTCTATCGAGCAAAGTCCCAGGACTGATAATCATGAATTAATCAAAAGCAGACACACATAGTCAGCTGAGTAAAACACTTTGTCTTCATTTTTCAATAAATACTCTCTCTTCTTTTAACTATCAGTTAAAAAATTATTTGCTTCTGCAGGTGGCCTTTAGGACGGGTGACTTCAACCAGCAAGTCATTTTTATTGGTGGACTGACAGATGGGCTTTTGGCAACTGAGTATGGGTCTCTCCTGATCATAGATACTATTAGAATATAAAATTATAACTCTCAATCCTCACCACAGCTTCGGAGTTTTTAGTGTAATGGTTAGGGACTTTAAGATGGTATCAGAGCCAACCCAGGTTTGAGTCCCACTAGCCACGAATTTAATGCGGATTTAAAAAAAATTGATACCACTGTGTGAGTCCAAGCTTCAACCCATAAATAGGATGCTCAACCTACTGGGGCATGTTACAATATAAAAATATAACTCTCAACCCTCACCATTACTTCGGAGTTTTGGTGTAACGGTTAGGGACTTTAAGAGATAACTTTGGCACCAACTCCTACAAGATTGATGTGAGGATAATGCTGTAAAAGCCAGGTCAAATTCTTTAGTGGAGCTTTCTCTACTTTGATGGAAAAGTCTTGTAGTAGTGATGATTTAAGCTGTCTGATATCTCATGATGTTTTAGATATATGTATGAGTTAGATTTTCTTTTTCCCAATTTTTTCATATGAGAACCAGTTTTATTGTATTTGCTCATCTTAAGCGGTTTTCTATAATATTATTTTTTAGTTTGAGAATGTGACAAATGTGTGATTATTTGCAGGTATCTGGAACCTTTATCAATTGCTTTGGAGAACGAAAAATGGTCCCTGGTGCAACCCCTGCTTACATCATCTTATATTGGATATGGCACCTCCAGCTTGGAACAGGTATCCATTTGTCTGTTTGCTATCAAAATGCTCAGGATTAACATTATCTTCTACCTTTCCACCTAAAAGAAGCTCATTTCTTTACTCTAAAATTGTGAACTTACAGTAGTTGATTTTCATTTTATGATAAAGGACCTATAAATCCCTCTGTAGTACCTACAAGAGCTGAGCTATCTTCATAGATGCTTCATTGAGCACGGGGGTGTTAGACTTCTTAGTGCTAGCTATTTCAGTCAAAATAAGTTCCTGGTTAACTTAAAGCAGAATGCTGGAACATGGCGATAGGTTCTATAGGTCTGCTAAATGCGATCAGATAAGCACAAACGATAATACGAAAACTAACTAGACAAGATTCCTAAAACCTCTAAACTATATGAATGCTCTAGCTAATGAAACAAGACAGGATGCTGTATGCTAAGATGCAAAGCATGCAAGAATCATAGGCAAATATGAGGAAGATGATAATTATGTGTCAAATTATACATGGAAACATACCTACTACAAGATTCAGTGAAGGATCAGTTATAAGATGATAGTTAACTTGACAAAAAGTGTTGGTGCCTTCCGAGCCTTCTTCTGAGCCTTAAGAGTGCTAGATGGATGATTCCTTCGCTGGCATCACTGGAAATTCACTTTTGGATAGGAATAATATCAACTTTCAACTACGAAAATCTGTTTCGGTGATAAATCTTGATATTGGAGGGTTGGAAGCTTGAGAAAGTTTTGAGGGCTGTTGGATGAGAAGAGATAGGATTTTTGGACCGTTTTCAGGTGATGGTGCTGTGTTTGCGGTGCGAACAGGGAATGGATGAGTTTTAGTGGTGAATAGGGGCGGGAAGGACTGGCCGACAGGGTATAGGGGGTTCGTGTGGTTTCAGCTAGCAGTTTTGAGCAGAGGGTTGATGGATGTAGGTTTCTTGGGCAGTGTGCTGGGTATTGAAAGGAGGATGAAGGCATTTGGGGTCTGGACAGGCTCAGCCAAAGTAGGAGGAGGGTCAAAGCTGGTTGTTTGGTACTGGACTGTTTTGGTACTAAATGAAAATATGGATGGGGGCTTGGGGAGGTGGCGGCCAAGGAGGAAAAGGAGGGAGAAGGCTTGGGAAGGGGTGCAGTTAGCTAGATTGGATTGGTCTCACACCAATGCAAATCACATGCAAACTCTAATGTGAAATTTCAGCAAATAATCAAGTCTTTCTGATTATCAGACATACAAGAAAATTCATAGACTCCAAAGACTCCTAATACAACTAGAGGTAGAAGACTCAAGTTCAAATTTTAGTATCAAATAACTAATCATAAATTCGTAATGCATATAGAACTGAAAGACTCAACTACACTAATACATAACCCGATTGAAGTAAATCAAGTGTTCTTTCTCCATGTCCCTCTTGAATATTTCTTGAAGCCTTGATCGCCTACATTAAATCTGAGGAAGCTGGAGTAGAAGGGTTCCTTTCATGTTCCCATATCTCTGGATTATTGAGAGGAATATTGTCATGTAACTGTAAACCCTTTGTACAAACTATCAAACAAAAGGGAAAGTCCCTTTCCTATAGTTTTTCCTTTATTTCTTTATCTTCCTCTCCAAACCAAACTTAGCTTTCTGTGGGTACGGCAGCAACGGTGGAGCTGTTGCATTGCAAACAGCATTGATTAAATTACACAGAAATATATTACACTTCTACAATCTAAGGCTGACATGTCAACCAGTCCTTCTGACAGGTACCACTAGTGCAGTGTTTATACTGGAAATGAGTTTAGTTATAGATTTATTCCCGCAGAATATTCTTCAGTAAAATTTCCCTTCGTTTGCTCATAGTCTGAATGTATATTCTAAAATTTTTACTTGAAGGACGCCTTGGAGCTTGATCAGCTTATTGGTTACTTAATTAACAAGGAAAAGTCTGAGGGCGTTGTACTACTTGGACACAGTACTGGTTGCCAGGTTCAGCCAAATTGAGTTTTTTCTCACTGATTGAAGTTTAGTTCAAATAACTTTCTGTTAATGTCTAGAGAATAAATCTAACCCTGCAACTCCCTGGACATGAATACAGGATATTGTACATTACATGCGTACAAATTTGGCATTCTCTAGAGCTGTTCGTGGAGCAATTTTACAGGTATTCTTATTTTTGGGCCATTTGGATATTCTTTACATGTTTTCATCTATATGCAATTATGCATTTAACCAACAGTAGGATTGTTTCCCAATCTTCTGCATGAAAATAGGTGTAATTATTTTTTATATTGAACATCAATTGCAATAATTGGCAAGCAAGGAAAGTATTGAAGTCTGGACCTCTTAACCGCTAACATGATTTTACCCATTGGATACTATTCAAATTAATAAGCACCATTGTCCAGACCTCATCGCTTAAGCATTTTTGGGAAAACTGGATTATAGACTCAGAAGCGAGCTGGATTATAGAATCAAAGTAAATAGAATTTGAGAAGGTTGCCGAGTCCAAAAATGCAATTAACTGGTCCATAGTTTTCTTGTAGCCTCCCTTAGTTGACTGGCATGCATGATCCTCTATTTTAGTCTAAGATGAGGTTTCAATGGGTTTTTATCTTCTTCTTCTAATGAATATCCTATTTGGTTCGCCAAAAGAAAACTGGTTGATCCCCTAATTGATGCAGGTAGAGGTTATGGGGCACGTGCCATAAGATTTATCACTTTCCCAAAAAGTTTAGGTCAGGTTTGGGAGAAGAAAGTCAGTCAGTTTGATACTGATAACCCTCTTATAGTTTGTATAGTCCAAATAACTTCTAGTTCTGTGTCTGTCTCTCTACACAAAAACACATACCTTTATGTATATCGATGCACACATATGCATTCAGTTATTCACCCGCAAACACACATGACCATGCATTGTCTATGTGGGCACATGAAATTCAAAGAAAGAAAAAGGGAATAGAATTTCTACCATTTATAACTTATATCGATACAAAATAGAAGAAATGAAAATTCATTACCTTTCCTGGCATATGGGAACTTAAGGAAGTTTGGGGTGCGTGATTATTTATTTTCTCTCTCCTTCATTTAGAAAATAGGGGGAGAGAAACCCAAGCAATAGTTCAAAAGGATTCAGAAGTTTTCTTTCCTTGTATTCCTATCCTTCCAGTTAGAAAATTATCCCATATGGAAGTTGGATCTCAATTTAATCTAGAAGCTCTACTCTTTTTCTTCCAAATTCTATGTGCCAGACATGAAAATGTAGGAATTTTGGATAAGATTCCCTCACTTCCTGCTTTTTCTTCAAATTTCATATTATGCAGAGACCCATAACTCGAGCTTCAAATTGCAGATTTGGACCATGTCAACTTGCTTCTGCTAGTATTTTAGAAAAATCAAAACCATGTAGATGAAAGGAAACTGAAGAACCATCATGTGAAAAGCAATTTTAATTCTTAATCATGGCAAAGGAAAAGAAAGCAGAACATGTTCATTAACTGTTTTATTTTTGTGAGAACTATTTTGTTGTGCATCTGTCTAATAAAATTTAACTCTTGAAACTGTTGATTACCTGTCCTCATTATCTGGTCTACTAACTGTTTATTAACATGGTGCGTTTTAATTTTACAGCTTACAATTTTAGCATGATAAATTAGTTCTGATATGCAATAGCAGCCACAATTGAAGGTTGTTGTTATCATGTTTAGGCTATTTTTCATGCCTATGTGCTGTATTCAACGAAAGAGAATCTTTTTTTTTTCTTCTTCTGAGAAAAGAAAAATAGGATGATGCAAAAAAACAGTAGCCATGAGATGTCAATAAAGATATTTTAAGATCATAAATTGGATTTTTTTTGCAAAAGTTGTTAATGTTGTGTTAATATCTTTTGAAGATATAATTTATAAAGTTTAAGATAGTTTATAACTTGTAATCATATTAGGAAGTTATATTAGACGTGTCGGTGTTACAGCCATTAGTCAAAGAATTTGCTATATATATATTGGGGCACAAAATCCTTCTACTGAGAACAGTCAATACATCAATAGTGAAAAATATTGTGTTACTTAAAGCATTACCATCTTAATAAAAGAAACAGGCCCCAATACTTATACGCCTGCATTAAAAGTCCAATGATTTATTTGGGGTAACCAATGAAAAGATCCTGGCTGAAATTGTAGAACGAAAAACTGAATTCTTACAGATGCAATGATCTTTTAACTGCTTTTTTGGATTAACTCGCTTGCTGAAGTTCTACGCAATTTCTATCTTCTGTGGATATATGACTCAATAGATTCTGATCAGGCTCCCGTTAGTGACCGAGAATATAGAGCAACTCTTCCAGAAACTGCTGAAATGATAGACTTGGCATTAAACATGATAAATGAAGGCCGAGCAATGGATTTAATGCCAAGGAAAGCAAATCCAGATGCTCCAATAACTGCATACAGGTAAATGACAGAATACATTGTTTATATTTATAATAAGTATATGCTATACATATCATGTTGTACTCTGGTATAATGAATTTCCTAACAAGGCTTGTTTTTTATTTGAATTTCTTTTAATGATACGTAAGCAAGGTATTTCGGGTCCTTTATAGGGTATAGAAAAGGCAGATCATAGATATTTGTAACTTATCATATATCATATTGGGGAGGACGAATAGTATTTCATTGCTACAAATATGTATTATTGAAAAAATAAGACATGTTATTTGGATATTTCTCTTCAACTCCAAAGTATTGTATTTTTATTTGATACAAATAGTTGAAGTAGTTGAAGTGGATTCTCGAAGAGAGGATGGATTATGGG
Organism: Asparagus setaceus; assembly: GCA_012295165.1. Lineage (NCBI taxonomy): Eukaryota > Viridiplantae > Streptophyta > Magnoliopsida > Asparagales > Asparagaceae > Asparagus > Asparagus setaceus. The sequence goes on from CM022707.1 coordinate 4,294,526, forward strand.
AGTGTGTGACTTGAACTATTGATTAGGCGTGTCGGTGTTACAGCCATTAGTCAAAGAATTTGCTATATATATATTGGGGCACAAAATCCTTCTACTGAGAACAGTCAATACATCAATAGTGAAAAATATTGTGTTACTTAAAGCATTACCATCTTAATAAAAGAAACAGGCCCCAATACTTATACGCCTGCATTAAAAGTCCAATGATTTATTTGGGGTAACCAATGAAAAGATCCTGGCTGAAATTGTAGAACGAAAAACTGAATTCTTACAGATGCAATGATCTTTTAACTGCTTTTTGGATTAACTCGCTTGCTGAAGTTCTACGCAATTTCTATCTTCTGTGGATATATGACTCAATAGATTCTGATCAGGCTCCGTTAGTGACCGAGAATATAGAGCAACTCTTCCAGAAACTGCTGAAATGATAGACTTGGCATTAAACATGATAAATGAAGGCCGAGCAATGGATTTAATGCCAAGGAAAGCAAATCCAGATGCTCCAATAACTGCATACAGGTAAATGACAGAATACATTGTTTATATTTATAATAAGTATATGCTATACATATCATGTTGTACTCTGGTATAATGAATTTCCTAACAAGGCTTGTTTTTATTTGAATTTCTTTTAATGATACGTAAGCAAGGTATTTGGTCCTTTATAGGGTATAGAAAAGGCAGATCATAGATATTTGTAACTTATCATATATCATATTGGGGAGGACGAATAGTATTTCATTGCTACAAATATGTATTATTGAAAAAATAAGACATGTTATTTGGATATTTCTCTTCAACTCCAAAGTATTGTATTTTTTATTTGATACAAATAGTTGAAGTAGTTGAAGTGGATTCTCCGAAGAGAGGATGGATTATGGGAGTGTGTGACTTGAACTATTGATTGGGCCGTGCCGATGTATGATTTTATCCGCCACGTTGGAATTCACAACCAAATGTGTCTCCGCATCCAACCACCATGTAAATCCCCTTATGTAGCAATAGGATAGGCCGGTTCGCTTGAGGAGAATCTTTTCTATGATAATACCTGAATTATGTCATACATGAACAGGCTCCGTAAGATCCTGTAGAATAAAATAAGTGATATCTTTTTTTCCCCATTTCCGTGTATTGTAGCTTTAACAGCTAAGGTTTTGTTCTTAAATTAGGCCTGTCAAGGAAAGAGTAGTATCTCTCTTTACCAACAATGTTTTAGCATCATTTCGCTAAATTATGTTGATTCCTTTTGTTTACTTTTTCCATCTTATAAATCAATTAAAGAAAAGTGTTGCATGACTTGTCATGTTCATTTCTTTATATAGTATTTGTAGCTAGTATTATTTTATAAGATATAAACGAGATTCTAGTTCTAGCAGTGAACATAATTTAATTTGCATAATCATGTCCAATCAAATGATCATCATGTAAATCCATTTAGATCATGGAAAGCCAATCTGGAGTCTTTGTCTCTTTTAAAAGAATATTCTTTTAAAGTTACTCCTCACTATCCTTAGTTGCAGTTGGTGAAGTGAAAAGATATGCCGCTGTTGCAATTATTTCTTTTTTACTGCTACCAGTTTCTCGTTTCTAACGTTTATCCTCGAATGTTGGGACTGTAAGCCTCATAATTTACACCTGTCGACACTGATACAGATGAAAATGACCAGATATTCTAGCTTAGGAGTTAAATGTCTCTGACAGTACTGGACTCATCAATATTTATTTGGATATTTCTTTCAGGATTTTGCTCTAAAGCCCACATGTTTGCTGAAAGAGTTACATGTCAATTACTTTATATTCTGTTATTTCACTTATATTTGGTCATCACCATCACCATCTTCTTTTTATTTATTGTGGGATCTCTTTGTTCTTATAAGAAACCGAATCTAGTGGCGCATCAAATTCTTGAAGCTATGTTTTTCCATGACAATTGTCTCGAACCATCTCAACAAATTGTCCCCTGAAATCATGTTATAGCTGCAATCAGTGAGATATGGGAATCGAGCGTGAAATAATATATTGTATTTAAAAGAATATAGTGTATTTAAGGGTTTTCCTTTATCTATAGCGGGTGCAGTTAAAACTAATCAAATCCCTTTTAGTGAATCATGCCATGTATTTTTGAGAGTTGGATGTATTTGAATTTGTCTGTTCCTGCTGAAAATGAAAAAATAACTTGAAGGTACCACTCCCTTAGTGCATACATGGGCGATGATGACATGTTCAGCTCAGATCTCAGTGAAGACCAATTGAAAGCGAGACTTGGTCACATGTCAAATACTCCTTGCCAGGTAGGCCATTACTCTATTTTACTTGTTTCTAATCATATGAGTTGCAATTACTTCTGTAATGTATGTATTATTTGGAGTTAAAATGATGCAAAATGTATTAAATATGAATGGGGTACTATTTTTAATCTTCCATCTTAGTGTCTTCTTTCATTTACCAGGAATAAGCTTATTTAGTTATTGAAAAATGTGTTGCAAGCTGGCTGTTTTGCCTAAGGATCTCCAACAATGTCCCCAATGAAAATCAAAACACGCATCTACAAGCTCATAGGCGTGCATGATCAGATCTCAACCACCATTCACTCATATTGTCCTTTCTTAAAACCACCACCTCAACTTTCTGAATACCATCAACATGGAGACTCCTCTTATTTTAGACGAAGTTTGGGTGTTCTGTTATATTATTTGCACATGCTTAAACTGTAGAACCGATTAGGTAGCGCTCCATGCTAGAGAGTGCCATAAAGGAGCTTCATAGAAGCACAAGTTAAACAGTGTACGAACCAGGCTATTCCCTGCTCATAGTTGCCTTTCTGAATTTTATGGCAAGTGCTATTATATTTTCTCTTTCTATAATATTGATCTATGCATAAGCTTTAAATATTTTGAGTAGCAAATGCATGTTATATCGAGCTGCAAAGCAAAGACATCATCTGCACATTCTCTTAAAGTTGCGAAGAAAACAAGCAAATTTGATAGTAACCGTCTCCTTGGCACTAAATTGGAGATGCACATTTTTATGCATTTGTTTTCCCCTTTGGAAATCTCTGTATCTTTATATGACGGAACATGTTTTAGCCACCTCAAGCAACTTCATAACTAAAATAGTTGAATACCGAAAAAGTGAGGTTTGTGACTAATCTCACGCAATGAATGCTGGACTACGTCCTCTAGAGAAGTCAAACTATATATCCCAAGTAGTTGTATGTTCTGTTTCCTGCTCATATGAACTTTCTGTGTATGGTCTCAGGTTATTTTCTCAATGGCTGATGAATACGTTCCAGATTATGTTGATAAAAAAGCTTTAGTGGAAAGGCAAGGATTTCTCTGAGACACACAACTATGAACTGTAGTGTTCGCTTTTTCTTCCCCAAGGCAAATAAAAAAAAGATATTTTCTGCAAATTTTTTCTTTGCATGCAGGCTTTGTAAGGCTATGGGAGGTGCAGAGAAGGTTGAGATAGAATGGGGAAACCACTCTCTCTCAAACAGGGTTCATGAAGCTGTAGCAGCTATCCTCGACTTTGTTAGAAGAGAAGGACCCACGGGGTGGGATGACCCTTGGAGTTAGTTTAAAAACTCAATTCATATCATACATCATCAATATTTGTAGATTTTCTTAATTTATCATGTATTTTATGATTCATTTGTATGATACATATATAGGGAAATATACTTAGTCCGAGTGTGGTCATTAAACATATTGGGATTTTTTTTCACAGAAACTACCTTTAAAATATAGTGACAATATGAGAATCACCTTTAAAGTTCTATCGAATATTAAAATGGCTCATGCAAAATGTATATGCTTGAAGTTTTTGGTAAAGAAATTATCAAATAATATTATTAATATTGTTACAGCTGCCAGGTGCATTAGTAGACTATGGAATGTGCAACTTCTTTGAAAAAATTAAACATGCATCTAGATTGGTGTATGGTCCTCCTTGGATCCATTGTAGATGCATCATGTTCTTCGCACAATCCTTAAAGTGTAGTTGGTCTTTTGGTAAGTTTGTCCCAAAGCTTTCGCTACAACTTTTCGAACCCAAAATGTTTTCAACTATATAACTACAGAGACCCTGAAGGTTGTAATCAAATACCACTTTTTTGGGTTACTTTGCAGCCGAATCTGCAAGATGGTCCATTTTTAGTAATAAATCTTAACTATTTTCATTTACTAACGTAATTATAATCATAATTATGGATTAATATTAGGGCTGCAAACACAGGAATATCTTAGTCATCATGTGGAAATAAGTCTTCTTAATGATTGATAATCCTCTCGTCCATATGAATTATTATGGCCTCAAAAGGCCTACAACGCGCGTTCCCTACACTCTTTAACCCCGCTATACATAGAAGACAAACAAATTCTACATTCTACAGCAATGGTTATGGAAATGATTTTTAACGGAATGTGCCTCTCTTCATCTATTTAGACCCCAAGCTTAAGTCTTGATGTGGTGAATATTAAATGGTTAATTTCACAAAACCCCTGAACTTGGGGGTGTCCAACAATATCTCCCTTAAACTAAGGTATTCCTACCGCACCCCTAACGATGTTAATGGCTATGGACTAGGTGTGCATGGGGTTCGGATACGGTTCAGATATGGTACTTATCATATTTGTATTTGTTTACCCATCATGAATACGTATATAGATACGAATATGGCCTTGATAAGAAAAATTCATATCTATATCCGATAAAATCGGATACGGATACAGATATGCATATGGATATAAGCGGATAGACATGCAAATACAAAATAGATATGAGAAAACTAGATAATATTGAGAAAATAATATTGAGAAAAAATATAGTTCATATGTTACAAGAGAGTTCATTAATATATTCAATATATCCGAAGAGCTAAGATTAGATATCTTGATCATCAAATTAACCTCAAATCCATTAACCTAAGAATTAAAACTATTGCAGCAATATTACAAATATATATTAAGATACAAATTTAGATATTTCACTACATGACCATATCCGTAACTATATCCTATTGGTTATAAAATTTACTGACCATGGATACAGATATTTCCTTGGATTTAGATATTTTTTGCACCCCTAATATGGACCTATGGTATAACAACAGCTAAGAAAATCTCAAAGCTTAGAGGGGTATCGTGGGACACCCCCGAATTCAAGGTAGTTTGGTAGGGAAGAAAAGGTAAGGTGGTTAAGTGCAAACCCCCAAATTTTAGGTGGGTTTTGTAAAATTAACCCTAATTTAAACCGTTTAAGGATCCGGATGTGTTCCATTTTAACAACACACCAACTTAAAATGGGTGTTATTCATTTTGGATTGTTGATTTGGACTCGGACAATTGTATATGAATTTGATATTCTTGGATTGCAACCTGGACTCGGATTTTATGGTTGGAGCCCCGGACTCGTAGATTGGATTTTGATTTTTTGAGTAGAATTCTTGAACTTTTGGTTTGGATTCTTGCACTTTTGCTTTGGCTTCGTAGACTGATGGTCGGATTCTTGGACTAAATTTTAGTTTCGTGGATTATTGGCATTATGAGTTTCACATTAAATTATTATGTTAAATAGTAATTATTAACAAAAAATGAACATTAATTTGAAAAACCACCCTCATTTCGATTAACGGATGATAATAACAAAGCTGAATACATCTTATAATCCATTTAAGCAGTTCAAATGATGCCACTTAAAAGGAGACTACTAGTGTTTAAGCACAAAAATGAAAATAACTATTGTTCAAGTATATAAAAGAAAATAACTAGCGTTCGATCATATAAAAACTAATTTGTATATTTAAATATGTAAATATTAAATGTATTATTTTATTTCAAACATTTGACATCAAATATTTGAATGATGTAATATTAAATATTTTTATTATTTAAAATATTAATATTTTTAGTATTATATATATTTAATATTTATGTATTTAATATATTTCTTATCTAACATTTAAGTAAAAATGAAATGTATGTAATATAATGTTAAATATTTAAAATATTTATATAATTAAGAAATGTTAAATAATAAACATATCTAATTTAATATTAAATATTAAATATATTATTAATTAAATAGTATTAAATATATTTCATTTTAAATGAATTAAATAAATTAAATAAATTTATAGAAGTTGATTACGAATATTTTAATATATAAATAAATTAGAAATATGGAATATTTTAATATTAAATATATTTAATGTAAAATATATTAATTGTTTAAATAAGTAAAGAGAAGAGGAGAGAAAATCCATAGAGTAAGATCACAATCCACCAATTTTAACTCGAACTTTCTTTTAAAAATTTCTCGTCAAAACTATAGAGTTGGAATAGAGTGAGGATTTTGAAATCATACTCCTAATAAAAATCTTCGACAACTAATATCACCTTAAATTCAAGGGAAAATTGTGTTAAAGCCCCAAAAGCAAAATCTTTATGTGACCAGCCCCCTCCAACTTTGCCACATGTGAATCAGCCCCAAACAGTAACACAATTTGTGCTGCACCTCTTTTTTAGCCATCATTGCATGCCAACTAAGCATAGAGAGAAAGAAAGAAATAAAAACACCCTAAAATACCCTTATCTCCTTCTTTCTCCTCTCCTCTCCTCTCCTCTCCTCTCATAACCCATCTCCTTCCTTTTCTCTTCATCTAGTCATCCACAAGGGCTGATCTTTCTCCGACTGATCTTTCTCCGGCGATTCATCTAGTCATAACTCATCTCCTCTCCATCACCGGCCCCCTCAAAAGTACTGCAGCCCCCATCCCCTTCTCCTTCACCATCACACAAGAGTACTCTATTGAAGCCTCTACATTCTCCTCTATCACCCGCGCCATCTCCTTCTTCGTCGTCCAAGCCTAGCCCTTCTCCATCTTCGCCCCGGCCAACGCTACGTCCTCCTCCTCCGTCACCATCACCCGGCACTACTCTCGTGTCTCCTCCACCGCCTCCACCACATGCTCCTCCCTCCACGGTAGTAAACAACCACTACTTCTTCACGTACATATGGAATATTATTACACCGTCGAAAAGCACTCCATCTCCCCCTCCGATTCCTTCCCCTACTCATCTTCCTCCTCTGCCATTCTGTAGGAAATTCAATGTTGAAAGTGGACTTAACACGAACCAAAGTGGACCTAACACGAATGAAACTGGACTTAACACAAACCAGGTTCGTGTTAAGTCTAACCTGGTTCGTGTTAAGTCTAACCAGGTTCGTGTTAAGTTTAACCTGGTTCGTGTTAAGTCTAATCTGGTTCGTGTTAAGTCTAACCTGGTTCATGTTAAGTCTAATCTGGTTCATGTTAAGTCTAACCTGGTTCGTGTTAAGTCTAATCTGGTTCGTGTTAAATCTATTTACATTCATGTTAAATCCAACTTGGTTCATGTTAATTCAAACTTGGTTCATGTTAAGTCCATTTTGGTTCATCTTAAGTCTAAATTAGATCATGTTAAGTCCATCTTGGTTCATGTTAAGTGCAACCCGGTTCATATTAAGTCTATTTTGGTTCATGTTAAATCTATTTTGGTTCATGTTAAGTCTAACTTGGTTCATGTTAAGTCTATTTTGATTCATGTTAAGTGCAACCCGGTTCATGTTAAGTCTAACTTGGTTCATGTTAAGTCTATTTTGGTTTATGTTAAGTCTATTTTCATTCATGTTAAATCCAACTTGGTTCATGTTAATTCAAACTTGGTTCATGTTAAGTCCATTTTGGTTCATCTTAAGTCTAACTTGGATCATGTTAAGTCCATCTTGGTTCATGTTAAGTGCAACCCGGTTCATGTTAAGTCTATTTTGGTTCATGTTAAATCTATTTTGGTTCATATTAAGTCTAACTTGGTTCATGTTAAGTCTATTTTGGTTCATATTAAGTCTATTTTGGTTCATGTTAAGTCTAACTTGGTTCATGTTAAGTGCAACCCGGTTCATGTTAAGTCTAACTTGGTTCATATTAAGTCTATCTTGGTTCATGTTAAGTGCAACCCGGTTCATGTTAAGTCAAACTTGGTTCATGTTAAGTCTATTTTGGTTCATGTTAAGTCAAATTTGGTTCATGTTAAGTCTATTTTGATTTAAAATGAATCAAGATGGGCTTAATATGTCAACAGAACCGGTGAATAAATGGGTTAAGTCTAACTTAGTTCATGTTAAATTTATTTTGGTTCATGTTTAGTGCAAACCGGTTCATTTTAAGTCTAACTTGGTTCATGTTAAGTCTATTTTTGTTCATGTTAAGTGCAACCCGGTTATGTTAAGTAAAACTCGGTTCATGTTAAATCCAACTTGGTTCATGTTAATTCAAACTCGGTTCATGTTAAGTCCATTTTGGTTCATCTTAAGTCTAACTTGGATCATGTTAAGTCCATCTTGGTTCATGTTAAGTCTATTTTGGTTCATGTTAAATCTATTTTGGTTCATGTTAAGTCTAACCCGGTTCATGTTAAGTCAAACTTGGTTCATGTTAAGTCTATTTTGATTTAAAATGAACCAAGATGGACTTAACATGATCCAAGTTAGACTTAAGATGAACCAAAATGAACTTAACATGAACCAAGTTTGAATTAACATGAACCAAGTTGGATTTAACATGAATGAAAATAGACTTAACATAAACCAAGTTTGACTTAACATGAACCAAGTTAGACTTAACATGAACCAAAATAGACTTAAAATGAACCAAGTTAGACTTAACATGAACCGGTTTGCACTTAACATGAATCAAAATAGACTTAACATGAACTAAATTAGACTTAACATGAACCAAGTTAGACCTAACATGAATAAAAATAGACTCAACATGAACCAAGTTGGATTTAACATGAATGAAAATAGACTTAACATGAACCGTTTGCACTTAACATGAACCAAGTTAGACTTAACATGAACCGTTTGCACTTAACATGAATCAAAATAGACTTAAAATGAACCAAGATGGACTTAACATGATCCAAGTTAGACTTAACATGAACCAAAATAGACTTAAAATGAACCAAGTTAGACTTAACATGAACCAAAATAGACTTAAAATGAACCAAGATGGACTTAACATGAACCAAGTTAGACTTAACATCAAAAATAGTCTAACTCTGTTCCAGCCACAAACCAACTCCGTTCCCTTCTCGGATTCCCGCAATTGCCGACCTCACCCGGATCCGGACCCTCCATCAATGGCGCCAAGTTACCAAATCTTAGCACCGGAGGGTCCAATAGCCCGTTAATTTGCTTGGGGGCCCCCTTCCAGCGGCGCGGGAAGAGGCCCGTCATCACCAACGAACTTCGAACTAGGCTCTCCGCCTCATCCGTCATGTTCTTTGCCATCTCTTCGCCTTTAGTATCGAAAAATATGGCCGGAGTGTGCACTCAAGATCGGCGGTGGCGGAGGGAGGATGTCGGTTGATAATCACATTTTAATGACATTTTAATAACCTCATTATCTATTTTATATCAATAAATATGTTACTAATAATATGTTTTATCTTATTTTGAAGAATAATGGAGTATTAGTGAATAAAAGCTCAAATGACTCTAATTCTCTGAATTTCTACCAATTTTTGAAGCCCAAATCTGAAGACAAACAAAGGCCCAAGATACCATAGTGATCCAAGAGAAATTCGTGAAGAAAAATCAAGAAAAGACAAATTCGGTTGGAAAACAACCGGTTATTAACCGACACAACCGATTGGTTTGCGCAGATTCAATTAAGGGCTGATTTCTCTTCCTTTTGGCCAAGTTTGATCCAATGGTTCACATCAACTCCGTTGGGCTATAAATAGGGGTGAATGCTGAGGGTTTAGAGGTGTGAAATATTTTGTAAAACTCCTTTTGGAGAGAAAGGGTTGCTCTTGTTTTAGAGTACCTTTCATTGTAATAATTTTTCCTCAATAAATAAATATTTTCGCCCCTTCAATCCCATCTTCTTCTTCTTGTTCAAGGACCAAAAGGAGGATGAGTTGATGATGATGAGTTGCAGGTTTCTCTTTATTTCTCTTTATTATTTCTTTTTCTTTCTTGTTATTTATTTGCTTTGTAGTTTAGATTTAATCGCTTTTGTAGTTTAGATTTAATTGCTTTGTAGTTAGATTATTTTAGAATTTTTCTTTTCTTTTTATTTTCTTTTCTTTTTCTATTTGTTTAAATTTCCCAAGATGTTGAACTAAACTCTTGTGGGGATCTAGGTTGCATGAAACTAGTCTAATCTCTTTTGTGTTTATGAATCATCTCTCTTATGCTTAAAAGATCATGTTTAGGTTAATCAATTAGAGAACTAATCGATAGAAGAAGAATTTGATAGTTTATGCTTTCCTTAAGTGGTTTGATAGGCTATGCTTATGAATTCTAGGATTATTATCTTGTTATTACTCTCTTCATGAGTTTGAATTTCAATTAGGTGATAATTTGATAAGTTATGCTTTCCTTAAGTGGTTTGATATCTTATGCTTAATAAATCTAATATGAGATGTGGTAAAAGAGAATTTTTAAGTAGATTATAATTTGAGTTAGCTAGTGGATTCAATTCTAGATTCCTTCATCTCTCTTATTGAATTCTCGTCTTTTTAATTGTGATTCCTTTCACACACAATCCAAATCCACTCTCTCATCACTTCATCATATTTTCATATTATCTTGAATAAAACCCTAATTGTCACATAATTTGAGAACCGAACTTGAATCAAACACTTCCTATTTCCGTTCCTCGTGGGATCGACAATCTTAAATACTATAACTTGACAATGGTTGTGCATTTGCGACTATAAAAGGTAAACACTCATTTTGCCCATCAAGTTTTTGGCGCCGTTGCCGGGGAACGGTGTTAAGTAGGAATTTTTCTTAGTTCTTTAACTTGTGTGTTTGTCTATTGTGAATGACAAAAGGAGCTTGAAGGCAAGGAGTTGAAGATTCGAGATTGAAGGTTGCCTCCAACGAGGCTTTGCATTGCTTTTATGCAGTAACTCTTCTCTCTAGTATTTTTAATTCCACCCTATAGGTAGTTCATCACATTAGAGACAATTAGGTTAATATAAAAAAACTGACTTTCTTTCTTGCGACCATAATTTAAAAAAAATATTTTTCTTTCTCATCCTTTTTAGTTGCTTTTAATTTCTAGGGTGCATTGCATATAATAGTAGGAATTCACCAAAGTGATTTGAGCATTTTGAATTGACACTCACTTGAAAATATTTTTAAGGGCAAAACCCATTAATCAAGATAAGGTGAGGATTTCATCACCCTTTCCTTAGCCAAAAATCACGATTCCTCACTATACAAACCCAAGCCTCCTAAAAGAATTAGGCGTTGGCCCCTAAGGATTCGAGCTCAATAAGGAACAAGAAATTCTTGAGTGAACTGGTCTAAGTTTATTTGGATTAATTGGTGTCTAAGGCAAGGTTTAGGGGTTAGCGTTACCGCAAGGAACGAGGTACTTAATTGATCTTTGATCTCCCTCTAGTACTATCCTTACGGCTAATTACCCACGTAAACCGGATTTTTTCACTTAGGAGTTTTGGTTAGGAGCTGGTCTAGTGAGTTTAGGCTTAACCCTAGAGTTAGGGTGATTGAAAAGTGATTGCCTTGATTTGTTAATTTTTCTTTTCTTCTTCCCTCTTCTTCTCTTTTCACCATCTCACTAACTTTTTCATTTTTTAATTAAAAAAAGCTCTTGATTTTGGTTCATGCAAACTTGGGTTAGGAATAATACCAATCGTTTAGTTCGCTCTAATTCAACTTCTCAACCAAACGAAATGGCCAATCCTCCCGTTCTTCAAGATATATGCTACCCAACTAGGAATGCTATCCCTTCATGCATTAAGCTTCCCGAAGCAAATGGAACTAATTTCGAACTCCGACCACATTTCATCAACATGCTTCCAAAATTCTTAGGAACAGAAACTGAAGACGCATATATTTTCATCTCTGAATTTGAAGAAGTCTGCCTCATGATTAAAATAAAAGACCTAACGAGGATGCAATTAAGCTTCGATTTATTCCCTTCACTCTTAAGGACAAAGCAAAAAATGGGCATCTGACTTACCCACGGTCGATTTCAACTTTGGTGATTTTGTAAAAGTTTTTCTAAAAAATTCTTCCCAATTCACAAAGCGGTCAAGCTCGAAACAACATTCAAAATTTTAGGATTGTCCGGGTGAGCCATTCGGAAGTATTTCGATAGGTTAAAGGATCTCCTCATCCAATGTCCTCACCATGGTCGGAAAAATGGCGATTGTGCCAAATCATTTCTGAAGGATTGGACTATCCCGCAAAAACTTCCTTAGAGTCTATGTGTCAAGGGATTTTATGAAGAAAAATGCCGATGAAGCGTGGGATTTCTTAGAGAGTCTGTCGAGAAAAACCATGCAATGGGAACACCGTGATGACCGGGGTGCATCGGTTCCTCAAGCCAAATCTAGTGGTCCTTCCTTAGGAGCGAATATAGCCGTGAAGCAAAGATGGCGGCGATCATCGTAGGCTAGAAGCTCTCGAAATCAAAGAACGCTCTGCTCAAGTCAATCAAATCTACGCCTCGAGGTTGTCACAATTGTCGGTCCCCATCTCATGTTGCCGATGAATGCCCTCTTTTAGGATCCGATCAGCCACTAGATCAGTTAACGCGCATTCCGACCTCCTAGAAATGATCCTTTTGCCCCAACCTACAATCCGGTTGGCGGAATCATCCCAACTTTGCGTGGAACCAAGGAAGTTACCCGAAATCAAAGCGTCAATCCCACCTCAAACCAACAAATTCCTAGGGAAACACGATTCGTTCAATCCACCAAACAATTTCCATCACTCAAATCTACCTTTTCAAATTTTCCTCCTCATCAACCCATCGAATCTTTCTAACCCAGATCAGGAAAAACGTCTTGGTGTCATAGAAAAGGGTTTAGAAGCCATGATCAAAACCACCACCAACCTGTTGACTCAATCATCCAACACTCTAAATTCCTTCATACAAACAACTAACCAAGCGATCAACTCGAACACTCAAGCCATCGCCAGGATAGAAACCCAACTAGGGCTGACTAGCAAACGCCGTGAGTGAAAGAGAGAAAGGAACATTTCCAAGTCAACCTGTGGTTAACCCTAACAACACTGGTTCAAACCCAAATCACCTATCTCAGGTAAATGCAATCCATACGTTGAGATCTGGGAAACAGATAGATAACCAAGTCAGAACACTTTCAGCTCAAACTTCGTCTCCCATCCAACACACTCCTTCCGATGACCAAGACGCCGAATCGAACCGAAGTCTAATCCGGATAGGAATACACCGTTGCACCCTTTCCAGATAGACTTAGACATAGGAAAAACTCTCCCCAAGTAGAGAAAATCCTAGAAACTTTCAAACAGGTCAAGATCAACATCCCTCTCTTAGATGCAATTGAACAAATTCCCTCTTATGCAAAATTCTTAAAAGATTTATGCACTAAGAAAAGAACCACAAATGTTCCAAAGAAAGCCTTTCTTGCTGCTAATATCAGTGACATGCTCTCAAAGCCCACCCCTTTGAAATATAAGGATCCAGGTTGTCCTACTATCCCGTGTATAATAGGAAACACCGTCATTGATAGGGCATTACTAGACTTAGGAGCTAGTGTAAACCTTCTTCCCTTTTCAGTTTATCGTAAGCTAGGTGTAGGAGAACTTAAACCGACAAGATGTACCCTACAATTAGCCGATAGATCCGTGAAGATTCCCAAGGGAGAGGTAGAGGATGTTTTGATCAAGGTTGGAGAATTCATTTTCCCTGTTGATTTCATTGTCCTAGAGATGCAGCCCGTTCCCAATCTCAAGGGTCAAATCCCAGTCATCCTAGGAAGACCATTCTTAGCAACCTCAAATGCTTTAATCAATTGTAGAACTGGTCTTATGAAACTATCTTTTGGAAACATGACTGTCGATCTCAATATTTTCAACTTAGGAAGACAACCCTGTGATCCATCTGATCAACCCTTAGAGGTAAACTTCATTCAGGGTATTTCGAGTGAGCAACAAGAAGAGGAGTGTAGTTCCGACATCGTTTTCGACCTAGTCATGGAGGAAACTGTCGACGACAATATAGGACTAGATTCACCAATCAATCATGTCTCTGAAATCAGCTGGCAACGCGAGCCATTAGATATCGAGCCTCGAACTCAACTTCGCCCTTCCATCGAGGAACCCCCTAAGTTAGAGCTCAAACCATTACCCGAAAATCTTGAGTATGCCTACTTAGGGGAGAATGAGAGTGCACTTTGTCATCATCTCTTCAAAATTGACACCTGTTCAGAAGGAAGCCCTCTTAGCTGTTTTAAGAGAGAATAGGGAAGCCATTGGATGGACCATGGCTGATATTAAGGGGATTAGTCCAACCATTGTTCAACACCGAATCCACTTGATTGATGATGCCAAACCTACCAGAGATCCTCAACGTAGGTTAAACCCAGTAATGAAAGAGGCTGTTAGGAAAGACATTCTAAAATGTCTCGATCATGGGATCATTTATCCCATTTCAGATAGTTCCTGGGTAAGTCCGGTCCAAGTAGTTCCGAAAAAATCTGGGATCACCGTGATCCAAAATGATGCTAATGAACTAATTCCCACTCGAATCCAAACCGGTTGGCGAGTCTGTATTGACTATAGAAAACTCAACTTAGCTACAGGAAAGATCACTTCCGCTTCCTTTCATAGACCAAATGTTAGAACGCCTAGCAGGACATGAGTTCTATTGTTTCTTGGATGGATATTCAGGTTATAATCAGATCCCCATTGCCCCAGAAGATCAGGAGAAAACCACTTTCACATGCCCATACGGAACCTTTGCATATCGCCGCATGCCCTTTGGGTTGTGTAACGCGCCCGCCACATTCCAACGTTGCATGATTAGTATCTTCTCTGACATGGTAGAACGCTTTCTAGAAATTTTCATGGACGACTTTTCCATCTTTGGCGACACATTCTCGAATGTTTGAATCATCTTCGGTGGTCCTATTACGATGTAGGAGAAAAATCGACTCTTAATTGGGAGAAATGTCATTTCATGGTCAAACAGGGCATTGTCTTAGGTCATGTTATTTCCAATAGGGGTATCGAAGTTGACAAAGCTAAGGTAGATCTTATTTCGAACCTTCCCCCTCCAAAAAATGTTAAGGATGTCAGATCATTTCTTGGTCATGCTGGTTTCTATAGACGTTTCATCAAAAATTTTAGCAACATTGCTAGACCTTTGACCAATCTCTTAGCTAAGGATACGCCATTCGAATTCTCCCTTGAATGCCTCAAAGCTTTTGATTATCTGAAAAAAGAACTAACCACAGTCCCGATCATTCATGCACCAGATTGGACCTTACCCTTCGAATTAATGTGTGATGCATCTGATTCTGCAATTGGTGCTGTTCTAGGACAACATATTGATGGAAAATCGCATGTAATCTACTATGCCAGTAGGACACTAAACGATGCTCAACAAAATTACTCACATCGAGAAAGAATTTTTAGTCATCGCCTTTGCCTTAGAAAAATTCAGGTCCTATCTCATCGGGTCTTTGACCAAAGTATTCACAGATCACGCCGCACTTAAGTATCTTTTGACCAAGAAGGATGCTAAAGCACGGCTCATTAGATGGATTCTCCTACTTCAGGAGTTTGACATTCAGATCCTTGACAAAAAAGGCATAGAAAACCCTGTGGCAGATCATCTCTCTAGACTTCCAAATGCACCAACATCAAATGTCCCAATCAATGAACTTTTTCCAGACGAACAACTCCTACAAATCCAATCTGTTCCATGGTTTGCAGATATTGTCAATTACTTAGTCACGAAACAGCTCCCCTCTCATTGGTCTAAACAGGATAGATCTCGTTTTCTCTCCCAGGTAAAATACTTCTACTGGGATGATCCATATCTGTTTAAGTACTGTCCTGATCAGATTTTTAGGAGGTGTATTCCAAATGAAGAAACTAGGAGTGTTCTATCTTTTTGCCACGAGCAAGCATGTGGGGGCCACTTTGGCTCAAGAAAAACAGCCGAAAAAATTCTCCAGTGTGGGCTATATTGGCCAACTGTGTTCAAAGATTCCTATGAGTTTTGCAAAACCTGTAACCGTTGTCAGCTCTTAGGTAAAATCACTAGAAGAAATATGATGCCCTTACAACCCATTTTAACTGTTGAACTTTTTGATTTGTGGGGTATAGATTTCATGGGACCTTTTCCAAATTCCTTCGGTAATATGTACATTCTAGTGGCTGTCGAGTATATGTCGAAATGGGTTGAAGCGGTTGCTTGCAAGACTAATGATAACAAGGTTGTTGTTCGGTTTCTGAAGGAGAATATTTTTTCACGATTTGGTGTGCCCCGAGCAATAATTAGCGATAATGGTACACATTTCTGCAACCGTTCCTTTGAGGCATTAATGAGGAAGTACTCGATCACACACAAACTGTCAACTCCTTATCACCCTCAAACCAGTGGTCAAGTAGAGGTCACAAATAGGCCAGATCAAACAAATTCTCGAAAAAACAGTTTCTCTATGAGAAAGGATTGGTCCTTAAAACTCTGCGATACTCTATGGGCATATCGAGCGGCCTTTAAAACTCGGTTAGAAATGTCACCGTCTGAGACTTGTTTTGGAAAGGCACGCCATTTACCGCTTGAGTTAGAACAGAGCAATGTGGGCAATTAAACAACTTAACCTTGATTTAGACTTGGCGGGAAAAATGAGAATGCTTCAATTAAATGAGTTAGAGGAAATTGAAGCGATGCATATATAAATTCAAAATTTATAAAGAAAACCAAGGTTTTTCACGACAATTCAATATTCCGGAGAAACTTCACACCAGGACAAAAAGTTTTACTTTACAACTCAAGACTACACATTTTTCCTGGTAAATTAAGATCACGATGGTTAGGACCATTTATTGTCACCACTGTTTTAAAAAGCCTCCGCCTAGTCCGCCTAGGCGTACGCCTAGGCCTAGGCAGTACCTACGCCGCCTAGTTAGCGCCTAGCACCTGGTCGGTACCTAGGCGGCCCACCTAGGTTTTGGAAGTGTTTAGGGGAGCATTGTCTGCTTACGTGGACTGCACCATTTAGGCCTTGATCGTGATTTTTTGTGTTGCGGCCTCCACATCCTCCAACCTCCTTCAAACTGCTTTAACCTCCAAATATGAACATCTCCACTACCTCCTCCGACCTTCAGCAAAACCTTCTCGACCACCACTTAAATGAAGAAAGAAATCCGCTTAGACACCCGTTCGGCACCTAAGCTTTCTATAATATTGACATTTACTATCAATTATTGTTATTTAAAAAAAAACCTCCTAGGCTCTAGGCATCGGGTCCAATGCCTAGGCTTCCTAGAGCTTTCTATAACCTTATTAGTTATCATTTTGGCTATTTAGTATTTAAGTATGCATGGTTTATTGTGGATCTAAGGTTGCTATCTATTTTTTTGGCAAATTTATATGAATTTAATAAATATTTTTATCAATTGTTTAATTAAATAATTTTAAAAATAGCCAAACACCTAGGCGCCGCCTAGGCGTCTAGGCGCTAGGCGGTGGCCCAAACGCCTAGTCCGCCTAGCGCCTTTTGTAACATTGATTGTCACTCAAGTTTTCTCACATGGGGCTATCGAGATTAAAGATCCTAAAAATGATCATGTTTTCAAAGTGA
Organism: Asparagus setaceus; assembly: GCA_012295165.1. NCBI lineage: Eukaryota > Viridiplantae > Streptophyta > Magnoliopsida > Asparagales > Asparagaceae > Asparagus > Asparagus setaceus. The sequence continues at coordinate 4,312,189 of CM022707.1, forward strand.
ATGGTCAACGTTTAAAACCCTTTTTAGAATCTTCTACACTTGGAGAGGAGGAGGTGTTTGTTCTCCATGAGCCACACTATCTGTAATCCAAAAAAAAAAAATCTTGTAAATCACTGTGCATAATACGAAAAAAAAAAAACAACAACAATTGGTTTCGTCTCCCCCTCGTACACAGGTAAATGCAGTTTTCTTTTCGGTGTTCCAGGTCATCCGAACATCTGTAAGTGCTTCCACTCTTCTCCATGTTACTTTCTGCATTTACATTGAGGACAATGCAAATTTTAGGTGTGGGGGTGGGACTTAGTCAAATTTCTCTGTATTTTAGTCATTTTTCATTTTCTCATTTTTCATTTTATTTTTTTATTCATTTTTCATTTTCTTTTTCTTTAAAAAAATAATAAATAAATAAATATAAAAAATTTGTCACTTGCCAACTTAATAGAGTTGATTAATAGTCTTCTAATCCTGAGTTAGTTATACACTCAAGTTTACCTTTTATGATAATTTTAAATAAATTTCCGAAAGAATGATTTTCAAAGTGGTATACTTTACTAAAGTTTAACTTGGATGTTTAATCAGAGTGATGAAATTTTTGCGTGCTTAACTTAGAGTTGAAAATGATTCTTTAAGTTGCATTAATCCAAATATTTTTCAAGACATATATACATATACACATATATATATTATACTAACTTAACAAAAAGAGTGCGAAAAATGGGCACCAAATAAATTTCTCTTAAAATCATCGGTAGTTCTTTGTTACTAAGCCTAAGTTGACTGAGTAATTAAGCCCGAGGAGTATTTTTATGCTTAATGACCTAAGCCCAATTGGGTTAGGATTCATTGGCCCAAAACTCGCTAAATGGTCACTTAGAAAGCCCGATTAAAAAGAACAAGACTACCAAAAAAAAAAAACTAACCATGTTTTTATATATATGGAAATAATGGTATATGTTCTTGAATTTTCAAAATGGGTTAAGAGACTTGAACATTGTTTGAAACAAAGAGTTAGCATGTTTCCTTCAAAACTTTTAAATTAAATCTTTGAGAAAAACTTGGTTTTGTATCACTACAATGGAAGGATTTTCTTAAGAAGTTTACTTTGGAATCATGATAAAAACATTTTCTTGAGTATTAACCGACTTGTGGAATTTTTGAATTATTCAATTAGCTTCTTTAAATTGGCAAGTTGACTGAATTTTGTGGGTATATTCACTGCAAACCCTCACGAGACTACAACTCGTCCACTAGGATAACCTAGGGGTTTAAAGGCTTGTTGTATGCGCTAAATACAACCGCGATTCATGCGAAAGTGAGTTAAGATTTTTCTTTCTTTCTTTTTCATTTTTCTTCTTTGCCAGAGGACTAGCAAAAGTTTAGGTGTGGGGGTATTTGATAATCACATTTTAATGACATTTTAATAACCTCATTATCTATTTTATATCAATAAATATGTTACTAATAATATGTTTTATCTTATTTTGCAGAATAATGGAGTATTAATGAATAAAAGCTCAAATGACTCTAATTCTCTGAATTTTTACCAATTTTTGAAGCCCAAATCTGAAGACAAACAAAGGCCCAAGATACCATAGTGATCCAAGAGAAATTCGTGAAGAAAAATCAAGAAAAGACAAATTCGGTTGGAAAATAACGGTTATTAACCGATTACAACCGATTGGTTTCTGTGGTCAGAATTAAGGGTTGATTTCTCTTCCTTTTGGCCAAGTTTGATCCAATGGTTCACATCAACTCCGTTGGGCTATAAATAGGGGTGAATCTTTGAGGGTTTAGAGGTGTGAAATATTTTGTAAAACTCCTTTTGGAGAGAAAGGGTTGCTCTTGTTTTAGAGTACCTTTCATTGTAATAATTTTTCCTCAATAAATAAATATTTTCGCCCTTCAATCCCATCTTCTTCTTGTTCAAGGACCAAAAGGAGGATGAGTTGATGATGATGAGTTGCGAGGTTTCTCTTTATTATTTCTTTTTCTTTCTTGTTATTTATTTGCTTTGTAGTTAGATTTAATCGCTTTTGTAGTTAGATTTAATTGCTTTGTAGTTAGATTATTTTAGAATTTTTCTTTTCTTTTTATTTTCTTTCTTTTTCTATTTGTTTAAATTTCCCAAGATGTTGAACTAAACTCTTGTGGGGATCTAGGTTGCATGAAACTAGTCTAATCTCTTTTGTGTTTATGAATCATCTCTCTTATGCTTAAAAGATCATGTTTAGGTTAATCAATTAGAGAACTAATCGATAGAAGAAGAATTTGATAGTTTATACTTTCCTTAAGTGGTTTGATAGGCTATGCTTATGAATTCTAGGATTATTATCTTGTTATTACTCTCTTCATGAGTTTGAATTTCAATTAGGTGATAATTTGATAAGTTATGCTTTCCTTAAGTGGTTTGATATCTTATGCTTAATAAATCTAATATGAGATGTGGTAAAAGAGAATTTTTAAGTAGATTATAATTTGAGTTAGCTAGTGGATTCAATTCTAGATTCCTTCATCTCTTATTGAATTCTCGTCTTTTAATTGTGATTCCTTTCACACACAATCCAAATCCACTCTCTCATCACTTCATCATATTTTCATATTATCTTGAATAAAACCCTAATTGTCACGCATAATTTGATAACCGAACTTGAATCAAACACTTCCTATTTCCCGTTCCTCGTGGGATCGACAATCTTAAATACTATAACTTGACAATGGTTGTGCACTTGCGACTATAAAAGGTAAACACTCGTTTTTGCCCATCATCGGTGTCTTAGAGAAAAAGAAGAAAGATGGGGAGAGGAGGAAGGAGATGGGTTAGGAGAGAGGAGGAAGAAGAAGCCATGACAATTAGATCTAGAGAAAAATGAATGAAAGAGATAAGGGTATTTTGGGGTCTTTTATTTCTTAGGGTCTTTTATTTATTTCTCTCTCTCCATGCTTAGTTGACATGTAATCATGACCAAAAAAGGGGTGCAATGCATTTTGGGATGCTTTTTGGGGCTAAAGCACATGGGAAAAAAATATGAGGGGCCTCGTCACATGAAGTTTTGGACTTTGGGGCCTTGACACAATTTTCCCTAAATTCAAATCCAAATCCTAGTCCTAAACCAATACCACGTTAAATTCAAATTCAAATCCTAGTCCTAAACCAATAACACCTTAAATTCAAATCTAAATCCAATTTTTAAACCAATAACACCTTAAATTTAAATCCAAATTCTAGTCTGAAACGAATAATACCCTAAATTAAAATCTAATAAAAAATCCGAGTCCGGATCAACAATCCTCAACCAATAACAACACCCCCAAAAAAAAAAAAAAAAAAAAGATTTTACCATTTCATTTTAAGATTTTATTTGGTAAATGAAAGTGCCTATTTTCCAAAAAGGTGTTAATTCTTGCACCAACATTTTTGTTCTATTTCTTCCCTAATGAATGACATGTGGAACCCACATATCCAACTGTTCTTGACAAATAAATCCATATATCTTTGACTTTTTCATTTTAGCTTTTTTCTTTCTAAATAATTGAATATAGACAATATTAATATCTCGATGTTATTAATACAACATATTTGAGTAAATTTCATTTTCAAATTGCGCAATGCATAATGAATAGCAAATTCAATTTTATTTTGATTTGTTGAAGGTCATGAACAGTTGTGGTTTCAATTTTTTTGGTATGTAAAATTTAAAAAATTGACATTTTTCAATTCTGCAAAAATTTCGAAGCTCAATAAATATAATCCGTGTTCCTAAGAGGGTTTAGCTGAATTGATAAGCTACCTATGAGTAGCACTCTAAGATCCCATATTCGCCTCTTCTAAAGAGCACCCACACGAATTAAATTTTATGAAATATTCGAGACTGTGCATTGAGGGTGCCCCTTAGGATGGCGGGGTATTTGACACAGATAGCTGGGAAATCATCCTCGCCAAACTAAAAAAATAAAATAAAATAAATTTCCGTGTATCGCAGGGTAGTAAGTGCAAATATCTTTGACCTTTTATTCCGATACAAATAAATTTCTCGCAAAACGCGGCCAATTAAAAGCTAAAACTTGGAAACGAAGGAAAAGCCCAATCCCTTTCCTTCTTATCTTAATTTCTTTATCATCAGCATCTCAATACTTCAACAACAAACTTTCAAAATCGAAAAATAAAATAAAATAAAAATAAAGGGTAAGACCCTTTCCCTTCTCAGCCCAAGTTTCCTAATTTAGGTCTCCTTCTCTCTTTAATTTTTTTACGATTGTTTGGTAATTAATTGTCAAGTTTCTTTGATTTGGGCAGACCGATAAGAGCAGAAATGGGTTTCAAGTTGGTTTTTCGATCTCTGCAAGAGGTCTTTCCCCAGGTAATTTCTGATCATTTTCTTAGATTTGAAATTATGATATAATTTCACTTTGGGTGATACTTTGATCCTTTTGTGTTCAAAAGAAATTAAAGCTTTGATCTTTGATAAGCTAGCTTCATTTTGTTCTTTGTCCATGTGCTCATTTTTGTCTATAGTGTCATTTGATGTTATTTGATATGCCTGATCATGGATTGATTCATTACTTTGTTAGGTTAGGGTTTTGGTTGTGGAAACGTATTTGACGTCATGTTGAATAAAGGGTTTGTCAAGTTTTTTTTATTTATTGTAAACCGGGTTAATTGGATTATTGGTCACTTGATTTGTCTCCTAATTGGACCTTCATACCTATGTTTTAATTGCTTGGATGACCGGTCATGTAATTAAATACTAAATGGATTACTAGTCACTTCTAACTTTTTTGTCAATTTTAGCTGTATATTTTCATTCATATTTAAGCGATACAACTTACTCAATATGTCACAAGTAGATATTTTCAAGAATAAAATGTCAATGCAATATAGTTATCCGATAAAATTAACTCTGTTATGTCAAATGATCAAGATATTTTTATGTCACTGTCACTGAAATCCGTTATTTCAACTGACAAAAGCATTAGAAGTGACTAATGATCAAATTAGTATTTAATTACATGACTAGCTATCCAAGCAATTAAAACATAGGTATGATCATCCAATTACGTGATAAATACAGTGCCCAATGATCCAATTAACCCTAGTAAAATGATATTTTTAATTGATTTTAGAAAGTAGGACTAAACAAACTTCCAATTTATTAATTACCCTGATAATTAGATTATGCTTCTATATTTTTTGTAGTAGTTATAATAGGTAAAATAGTTTACTTTTCTTTCTCCAAGGTGGTAAAAATCTTAGTGAAATAATTGCCTTGGAGAGTTTGGATTCATGTGTGGAAGAGTAAATATATTAAATAATTTATAAAAGAAAAATATTCTGTTTGCAATGTTATCAGTTTCTTAAGTTACTGTAACCTGAAATGAATTGTTAGGTTACTCTTGTTGTACTTTGATCAGTTTGGTCTTTGGCAATTACCCTACCCCTCAAATCTTGATATTTGCTAATTTACCTCTCAATTCATTCTTAGACCCAGTAGTCTATAGACCCAGTAGTCTATCTCTCCAGCTAACTTATGTTAGATTTCTAAGATGATGAATGTAAATTATTATTCTATCCTCTAATTCTTCCTTCATATTTTAGCCAAACCCATGAATAAAAGGAAGGGATCATATCCAACTGGGTTCATGATCTTGATAAAACAAACTCTCAGTTGGGTATATACGATGAGAAATCAGGTATTAAGGCTTGGTGTCCAAAGTGAGTCGTATTCGAGGGAGAGGTAGTTTTGATAGTCGTCCATGTTTTTTACAACTCCATCTTCATATAGAAACAAGGGTTCATCGGTCTCCCTCCATTGTCGTTTTTATTATAGGTTGTGAAGGATTTGGGAGAGAGATGAGAAGGTGATAGGGTTGAGGAAGAGGGATTAGAGAAGAAGACAAATAGAGTCGAGTAAGTTGGTATAAGGGAAGAGATGCAGGTGATTGTGGAGAGAAGGAAAATTGGGAAATATTCAAGATTGATCCTTTCATAGTAATGGTAAGTAGTAAACTAATGGGTCTGGACATGGATCGAGGGTGATGAAAAATATCAATATTTAAAGGTTAATTTTCAAAATACTCAAATTTGAGGGTAGATGTGTGAAAGTCCTATTAATATTCTATTGGATCTGAACTTTTTTAACAGTTACATTTCATGAATCATCCTTTGATTGTCAGTAAATTCTTTTTTTTTGCAGGTTGATCTTCGTATACTCAAGGCTGTTGCAATTGAACATCCTAAGGATGTTGACGCAGCTGTTGAATTTGTTCTTTCTGAAGTTCTGCCTTCTTTAAATGAACAAACTGAGGCATTATACACACTTGATGGAATTGAACATTCCCCAGCTGAAGGTGAGTATAGCAGTGGTCTATATTTTTTGGGGATTGCGGTTCAAGCTTTGTAATATGTTCAGCCAATGCCACTAATTTAGCATACGCATGGAATCTTGGTTCATGGATCAAATTGATTGCACTTTAAAATGTCAGATAAGTGATATCACATATCTGATAAGCTTCACATGCTTTTAACATTCTCTGTCACATAGACACGAGTGCAACCACTCCTTGGATACAGAAAATGCATGCACATGCTATCAATTTTTGTTTGATTTTAATTTTCCATGGCTAACTGCGAATTGCATTTTGGTGTATTTAGTTGAGGTGCAGGAGACTTTTTTGGGTAATCAAAGAGCTGAAGAGGAGAATATAAATCTTCTTCCAGGATCATCAGTATGTTATGAAACTGATCCGCACAGTGATCATTTATTGGCTGCTAATATGGAAGTAGATGGAGATTTATTATCAAATTTGCCTTCAGAACCAACCTATGTAGAACGTGAAATGACTGATGTTGCTGATAATGCAAATGCTGCACTTCATGTCAAATCACAGTCAATGAATGATACTGCTAGTTGTTCTTATACCTATGTTAGCAATCAGCTTAACTCCAATGAAGAACCACTAGCCATTTCATCAAATGCCAATGTTAACAGTCAACTAATCTCCAGTGAAGACTCTGAAGAGAAAGATACTTCGGTGGGGCACATTTCTCGACCACTCCAGGCATTAGAAGGAAATGATCATGGTGGTTCACTTGCTAATGTACTAAGAAATGATTCAGAAATTAGTGACTCTTCCCCACCTGCTATTACCTCTATTCAGAATATTTCGTCATCTGTTTGTGAAGATACTTCAAATCTGCAGTGTGGAGCTTCTTTGGACCAAGTTGATGACAGTATTTTAGGTAATTCTGCAGAGGAACACTCAAGGAGTATATCTGAAAATGCTTCGGAGTTTGTGGCTCTTGAAACTGCTGTGTCTTCTGGTGCTGAAATGGCTACATTAGTAGGTATCCAGTCGAACAATGTAGTGGGAGTGGACATCTTGGATGATTTTGTATCAGATGTTAGGCGCAACAAGGTAACAATTTTGGTATTAACTCATTTCATTTGTGTAAACTGATGATAAGTTGCTATCGTTTGGCAATATTAACCTTTCTAGATGTGTAAGTCTTGGTATTTTTCTCTGTGGGTAATTATCACCATTAATCTTGGGAAACCATAAGACTAGAATCAACAGATGTGAGATTCTTTCTAGACTTTTGATTTAGTAACGTCATCCATGATGATAAAATAAAACAAAAATAGGTGGCTTCTGAGGAAAATTTATCAAAAGAAGCAGTTGCAAACTGAGGAATCAACCCCTCAAAGATTCTGCTCAGCACCTCTTTTTTAATCAAACAAGTAAAAGCACATGCAGTAATCATTCTAGTTAAATTATTATAACAAAGGACTTCTGTACTCCAAACGCCTTCCAAGATCTATAACATGTGGAGAGAAAAATGTAGGAAAACTAGAATGGAAGAGCTTTGAGAAACTCAATTCTGGTGATTATTCGTCTTTAGTACAGATGGAAAAGAAGGGAGGGAGGGAAGTAGAATATGATCCCTAGAGGTCGCATTGCCTAATACCATGTCAAAAAACCTTAAGCTTAAATCTGCTGTGCTATGTTATATCAAAAGTCAGAAGACTATGTAAAGAAACAGGAGCAAAACACTTCAACTCTTTCTCTCCTTTGTAAAGCTCTACTATTTTGTTGAAATATTATCACCTACACACGTTTTCTAGGGCTCCTTAGCAGATCTTGTATTTCATTCCTTTTGTGAAATTGTTTTGTTATGGGCTAGTTTTGTATATCAAGCGAACTTGGTCGTCAACAACAATTTTGCTTATGCACCTGTTTTTCTCTCTTTTCATTTACAACTTGTCGAGCAATTTATTTTGTCTACAAAAGCACTGTCACTTGAATGCTTCTGTTTGGCAGGGCCTTGATAAATCATGCATGGCATAATTTTTTTTCATTTTTAATTTGTTTTTGTTTCTTCTTGCCAACAACGGTGTAGGAAACTTTGGTGCTTGCATTTGAATCAGTAAATGATAAGATGAAAGAAGTGGAGCTTCATGAAGATAGAGCCAAACTAGCTAAGGAAGAAGTCTCCAACGCTGGCCTTCAGATCCTTGCCAAGGCAGAAGACATGAAAGAAAAGTTGAAACATGTGAAAGAAGCAAACGAGATGGTTATGTATTTGACCTTGTTAATTTTATTCATCTTAAGATTGTGACACAGAAAGTTGATATTATTATCTAAATATGGCAGAAATCTGGAGAAGTTTATGGTGAAAAGTATACATTAGCAATTGAAGCTCGGGGGCTTCAGTCTCGCATTCTTAATCTATCGGAAGAAAGAGATAAGACTCTCTCGATAATTGAGGAGGTAAATGTATAAGGTTTACTTTTCTGGTTTCACTTTTCAACTAAGCAGGATTAAGAAAATTTATTGTTTGTATACATGTACATTGTGATTGCTGCCTATCCTTTTTATCATTGGTTCTGTTTATATTGTAACTGGTGGTTTGTGCTTCAGATGTATATTTTGTTGCTGTTCGAGTTGTTTACTTTCATGCCACTGTTGAACTAGATCATGATTTTTGTGAATGGATATTTATTTTGGCTAGACAATATGGCTTGATCTAAATAGTGTAGAGCCCTATAACACCAAACCTTGTGGAATTTAAATAGTTTAGATCATAAATTTAACACCAATCCTGTTAGAAACTGTCCATTTTGATCCCACTTGATGCACACCAAAAAATTATTGGATTTTTTGTTCACAACAAACATTGGGGTTTTTTGTGTATAGGTACTTTAAATGATTTGTATGCCTTTCAAATGTATGGATCTTCTATTTAAGCGGCAAAATATATATTGTTCATTGTTTGGTTCCAAGGTCAAATCCTACTGATAGGATGCTAGTAAATTCATAATTCAGAGATTTGTATGTTAGTTATTATTTGCTATACACGGTATATGTGTGAAATTCTGTGGCTAGAAGATGAATCTGTTAATTATTTATTTTGTGTACTACTGTCTATATGTGATATTTTGTTCGTCAAATATCATAAACTATTAGTTTTTGTATGATATACGTCGTGGAGATGCTGTTATATATTGAAGCATTCACTTTTGCGGTGCACTAATTTGCTTTCAGAAACAGTGTCGACCACTGGGTCTTCTTTTTGTTGAATTATGTTATATATTTATTTCCTTTTTTTCTTCCTTTTCATACTGTCTTTTAAATGTAAACAATGCCCTGTTAAGGAAATTTTTATAATTCCTTGACCCCCCAAAAAAAAAAAAGGACATACAGGAGGCAGTAATTTGTTGTGAGAAAAGATGGGTTTTCATGCAAGGTCAGAAACTATGAATGTTCAAATTGGACAACCAAGTTATTGTTTGCAGACACAAAACTGGATGTTGTATATGGGAACCCTTCAAAATCAATACACAAGGACACATGCATATGAATGTTCAAAATCTAGATAAAAGGGACATCTGCGTGTGTAGGGGTGGGCATGGGCCAGGTTGGGCCGTGGGCCAACCCGGCCTAGCCCACTGTAGGCCGTAACCCGGCCCAGCCCATATATTACCGGGCCTAACCCGACCTGGGCTCTACCTAGGCCGCGGGCTGGGCCGGGTCCATGGCTAGGCCCGGGACCAAAGTGCTTGGCCCTGCCCACATGCGGCCCGCCCCGGCTCACGGACAAAGAGCTATCATAGCTCCATGTTTTCCATTATGCCCCATTCATAATATTACATTACATCCAACAATCTATTCATTGTTCTCATATTACATATAAATAAATAAAGACAAAACTGTAGAGAGAAGGAATAAACCAGGAAAGATCTCATAGCTCAAGTCTATATCTGAAACATGAGATCTTAACAGTTGGTACACTCATAAACATCATTTATCACAATATTTAGAGTTTAAAATATAATTAAACAAATACTGAAGGACACATGCGGGTCGTGGGCTTGACTGGGTCCACGGTCAGACCTAGGACCACAATCCTCGGCCCGACCCCAAATATTGAAGGACACATGCGGGTCGTGGGCTGGACTGGGTCCACAGTCAGACCTAGGACCTCAATCCTCAGCCCGACCCACACTAACCCATCCGGATCTGGGTCCAACCCGGCCAGGTAGAAACCCGGGCTGGCTGGGTCGTGGATTAGGCCTGACACGGTCCATGCCCACCCCTATGCATGTGAATGTCCAAGATTTAGACATCAGAGATGTGTGCCAAGAAACTACGAAATTTCAAATCGGAGAATGAATTGTGATTTATAGACAACAATATAGGGTATTGGATAATCTCTATCTAAGTGGGTTTATAAATATCATATATTCAAGTATTCAACTTATATGTGTATTGTGTTGTTATTCACAAAGAAAGGAATAAAAATACTAAATAATCTATAAAACAACTAGTTTTCTATAAAAAGAGCAAAAAGTTACTTCATGTTGTATGTTTTTCTTAGGTTTACAATGGCTTACACATTTGTAAGTGTGGGAAACCCATATAATAGGATCTCAAAATTTGCGTAGCCACTGCAGGAATTCATGGATTACTGCAAACTAGCTTGCTATGGTTATCAGTGCAGCCTAAAACTTTAGGCATTAAAATAAAAATGTGTATCAATCAGCAATTCTGAAAAATAGTTAGAAATTACCCATATGGATGATGCAAAGGTGTCTAAAATAGTGTTCACGTAGCCACTGCAGGAATTCCTGGATTACTGCAAACTAGCTTGCTATGGTTATCAGTGCAGCCTAAGACTTTAGGCATTAAAATAAAAATGTGTATCAATCAGCAATTCTGAAAAATAGTTAGAAATTACCCATATGGATGATGCAAAGGTGTCTAAAATAGTGTTCCTGGCTCCAAATTTTTCACTTGTCTTGCTCTTAACTTAGGCCCTAGATTTAGCAGCAAGTAACCTAGATAATGAAGACGTGCAACTTCTCTTATTCAGATTCAATTTTGGATTACTTGCATATATACCTATTAAATCATGCATATTTGCAGAACTACCCCCTAATCATCAACTTTAGGAAAAAATACCTCCCAAATCAATAACTCATCAACTTTGATAGGCTAATATGTATCTGCAATGGAAAAATATTAACAAAATAGCCAAATAGTTACTCACCATATCCAACAAAGTTGATGATTTGTTGATCTGGATGGTAACTTTTTTCCCCAAAGTTGATAACTTCGGGGGTAGTTTTGCAGGTGTTGAGGTTTGGGGAGTGGTTTTTACAAATAGGCATGATTTAAAGGGTACACGCGCGTGCGCGCGCACGCACAAAAACTCTTCAGTTTTGACTCATGCATCCATCTCATGGTTTTTTAGATTGACCGAACTCTGGAGGTGCGCCTTGCAGCTGCAAAAGAAGAAGAAGCTGCAGCTGAACAAGAGAAGCTTGAAAGGGAAGAAGCTGCAATCAAATTTCTCAAGGAGCAGGAAGTCATCATAGAGGAACTAGTGCAAGAGTCAAAAAAACTTCAACAAGCAGCAGAGGAAAACACCATGGTATTTGCTACTGATACAAGCATACATATTTATACTGTAAATCATGTGCTTTTACATAAGAGTAAGTCTTTTGCGAGTAACTGACTTTTTTGCTTGCCGCCATGCTTCAGCTGAAGGAGTTCTTAACCTACTGTGGCAAATTTGTTGATGGATTGCAGTAAGTTTCATGTTCCCTTCAGTTAAGAAGTTATATTGCATTGCATCTGATTGTGGTTTACATAAGTTTTCAAACTTAACTCGTCCGGCTCTTCCATATACGTAGCAGTAATGTACAATAATCACTTGGCTTACCTATATTTTTTCAGTTAACCCAAAAAAAAAAAAAACTAGTTTGGTCTTTCAGATTTGGAAAGTACTTAGGTAAAACAATTTTGGCTTTTATATATAGACCCCTTAAAGATGCATATTTGCAAAACTACCCCACAAATCCTTAACTTTGGAAAAAACATACCCCCAAATCAACATATCATCAACTTTGTGGATATAGTGAGCAAAAATTTGACTATTTTGTTGATATTTTAACATTGCAATTACAAATTAACATATCAAAGTCGATGATTTGTTGATTTGGGGGTATTTTGTTTCTCCAAAGTTGATGATTTGGAGGGTAGTTTTGTAAATATAGAAATTTGGGGCGTAGTTTTGCAAATACGTATGACCTAAGGGGTCTATATACAAAAAACCAGACAATTTTCAACCAATTGGGTAATATAGATGTGTGTAATATAGATGTGTGTACTAAGAATATTCATTGCCAAACAAGCTAAATGTCACCACTGTACTTTGTTGAACAGAGGAGAAATTGCGGTTGTCTGCAAGGATGCAAAGCTGCTTAAAGAAAGAATTGATGGTCGTCTCAGCAAAACTCTGCCTCCAATAAGCTCCAGCTTGTCCTCTTCATCGAGCTCCTCATCTAATCTCAGGAGCTCTTCTGAAAGAATTCTTCATACTGTGGAGTTGGGAGAGAGTGCAAAAGGAAATATTCTAGAAGCTCCCGAAAACAAGCAGCTTCAAAGCAATGCAAATGATAACAATTCAGATGATGACTGGGAAATTTTTGGATGATGTGGTTCAGCTGCACCCCCTGTAACTCCTTGATTTTGAGAGGAAGTACCTTTTAGGAGTTATTGCAGCCTGGACTTGTATATATAAATTTAAAAAATAAGGGTTTTGAACTCCATATCATCTTTTGTGTATAGTATTGGTCTTGTTATAGCTATGTGGTAGCTTTCTGTTAGACTTGTGCAAGTGGAATTATATGTTGAATGCTTGGGACTTGTTGGTAGTACTACTTTGTATTAATAATCCAGTGCTTTTCTCAAGAGAACCAGAGGGAAGTAGACACAAGGATTATATTTTCACATGACATTTCTGAGTGGCATATATTGATGAGTTGTATATTATGTCTCCTCTTTGTGCAAATAGATGGGGGCTAAGCTTTGTTTTTGCTTATTCTATGTCTCCTCTTTGTGCAAATAGATGGGGGCTAAGCTTTGTTTTTGTTTATTCTTTCGATCGTTTCCTTCGTTTCAAATGATTGATACAGAGGCTATGATTGATGATACAATAAGACTATCATCAGTTTTTGACTGTCAATTGATGAAATCAGCTCTTATTGTTTTCTTTGCTCTATGGTTCTATAACACCAAATATTTTGCTAATTCACCTATCCTCCAGTTTACTGATTCTCAACTTCATGTTCTTGCCATCATTTTAAACCGTTGTTCGTTCCCCGCTGAAAGTATTAAACAAGCTGACTGCTGATGGTATTGAACAAGCTGATAAGAACTAGTCTTATTTTATGATTTTGAAATATGTTCTTTCCAAAAAAATTTCCCTTTTTTGCGAGGAGATGGTGAACATTGCTAATGAGACATGAAATTTTGAGTACTTATTTCAACTCGGTTATTATTCCTTATCAATTAGCATGTTGAGAAGCTTCATCACGAAGTGAGGGTGACAGGTTTATCCACATTTATCATTGTTTTAATTATAAAGCTTGTAGTTTAATCTTAAACATGTGACATCCTAGATGTCAAGTATCTTCCATGATAGAAATGTCTCCAACAATATAACTAGCAGGTATGTTAGGAAAAATTCTCTTTATTTTGCCACTGCCAACTCATTTCCTTGGTACCTTGTCGGTTTAAGCATCGAAATTTCTTTGTGCAAGGTTCTACTCAGTCTAGCTCATCATGTTCAATCAAAATCAGCGTCGCGTACAAATAAGGAGGAATATACTTATGGAGAAATTATTTTGGAACTAAAAGTCATGGACTAATTATCTTAAGAGTAATGTTAAGCGTACTGCATTTTTCATACTACTTTAGCACTCCCACAAACAAAAAAATGGTGTCCTTTCTTGAAAACTGTAAAAAAAAATAAAAGTGGTGACGCATCGTGACCCCACTCTTTTGTTTGTGATAGTGCCAAAGTAGTATGAAAGATGTAGTACACTTATCTAAAAGGTAATGTGGCACCCCTTTGTTAAGCATCGACTTTGGTTCGAATTTGAAGAATATGATACACGTCACTTTGTTTCTAGTTGGTTCCATGACTTTCGGGTGAAAATAATGAAACAAGACTTGCATGTTCTAAGTTAATTCATAAGCATAATCCTGATGGCAAAGAACACCAAACTCGAAATAAAAGGGTCAATGATATTTTTCTGATCATAATTTTCAATCAGGAGCTCTAAATAAACAGAAATCAAGAAAATTGCATCATCTCTCCATGGCATTAGTAAATTATAATCATACCAGCTGTACAAGCATTTTATTGAGCTATCAAACCAAATAAATATACATTTTTTTTAACAAGCAAGACACTATGTTTTATTCCCACAATAACTTACAAATACAAAATATACGCTCTAAAACCTTCTTCTTAACCCTATATCACAAGAACAAAAACCATTAAATACAAAACTATAACTTTACATCTAAATTCTTTTCAGTTGCCCTCTACTTCATCCTGAGGCTCAGTCGTAATGGCCCTCAACTTTTTGTACATATCCGAACACTCGAGAGCAAACTCTGACAAAGCTCGAAAGAGTTCAGGCAAATGCGACTTCAGGCTCCCTACTGACTTGTCTCTTACCTGCTTGCAAGTTCTTCGATATGATTCCTCCTCATTTCTAAGCTTCATCATCAAACTCTCAACCACAGCCTTTCTCTCTGCAACTACTTCATCATCTTGATTCGGATCAGCAGCAGTAGCAGCAGCAGCAACATCATCCTCAGTAGCCGCCGCTGCTGCTGCTTCAGCTGAAGCAGCAGCAGCTGCTGCCTTTTTCTCAGAATATTTATGATACCAATCATCAAAGGCCCGGCTTCTTCTTATACACTCTCTCCGAGTCTCATCACACTTCTCTTTAAGTTTCAACTCATCATCTTGTATTATAATAATCGTATGAACAACTTCTGCAAATGTATGAATAATGCCTTTTGGCCGATCATCCGGAAGTTTCTCGAGCAAATCGTTCCAAGCTTGAAGCAGCGGTTGGATTTGAGGTCGGCTTACTCTTGGAGGTGATGAGACTCTCTCTCTCAAGTTGCTTTCTATTGGGATGAGATTTAGCTTGAGCCAGCTGTTGAGGGCTTGAATGTACTCTCTTTGATGCTTCATTAGACCCTGAAACTGAGCATGCCATTCTCGAAGGATGCTGTAGAGTTGACGAGTTGTTTCGTGGTGTTGCTCGCTTGTTTCTTTGGGAGAAAGTGATATGTCGAGGTTTCTGAGCACTAGGGCGATCTTGAGCTGGCTGCTGTGGTGCATGAACATTTTTCCCCACATGGTTGCCATCCTGTGATGAAGGGCAGCATGAAACTTGAGTATGCTTGATAAAAGAAGCATAAAGAGTATCTGATGGCCCTTAGGACATAATCAAACACAGCTACATTCGACATATTCGTTTAAGCTAAATCCACAGGTTTCTCTAAATCCACAGGATAGAAACGAGAGCTTGGATACCAATGGCATGTTAGTGAATTTTCAATGACCCAGCATATAACAAGAACAAAACACAAAAAATGAGAATAATAGAAATAATAAGGTAATATACGTTTATCCCAATAGTTCACATTAGCTACATATTTCAACTGCTGGGTTAGCCTGTACGCCTGGTTATAATCTTTCAAGGCAGTTGCAGACCGCTAGGTGGAGAAAGCCCTTCAATATAAATTTAGTTACCAAATAGGTTCTAGTATCTAACAACAGTTTAAGAAATAAGTCTTATTTTATGCCTAAGGTCAATACCTAGTGTATACAGAAGTTGATCATAGACCATGACCATCCCTTCCAGCGGGAAACTGGGTTCTCCATGTAACTCCTAAGATCGATTGTTCTTTGAAATGCTATAGTACAGGATGGAGGTTGATACATATGCTGGACGACCTCTCTGCAAGTTCACTAAAACTTGGATCAACAAATTTGAAGTGCTTTTTAGGACCTTCATTGCATATGGAAGAGATGGCCACCAAAGGTGTGCTCATCATAACCTGGAAATGAGAAAATTGTATATGTGGACTACATACCAAGAATGATGCCAACAACTAGAAGAATCAAGTCACAATATTCGGACAAATGGGTCATAGCTGACAAAGTGCCTGGATAATGAAGCAGACAAATAGCAAAGTTATGCAGACAAGGTACCTGAGGGGAAGATTTGTTGATTGATAGGCCAGCTACTAAAGCCATTGGACCTGTCTAAGGATTGGAAGACACTGATGCTTGTGTCAGCTAGAAAGAGTTGAACCTCAAACTGCGTATCATTACAGCTTAAGAAGTTGCTTAATCTGTCTGGTTCAAGAGCATCAAATATCAAAATATAATGTAAAATAATATAAAGATTTCACTGAGCTGGTCACCAGACAGAAGTCGATTACAGTGAGCTGGTTCATTAAGTCCATAAGAGCTAAGGAAGGAACCATCAAAGAGAAATAGGAAACCAAAAAAAAAAAAAAAGGTTACTTCAGTGGAAAGGGCCCAGAACTGTAATATGACCTGTTGTACTATGATGGGAAGCTAAGAAAATGTTGGTTTAGATACTACTATAACAGCAACAACAGTTGGCACTCTTATTAGAATAGCAACAACGTTACAGCTGCAGTCATCACATTGAGTTTTCACCAGGATATGCCTACTCATACTTATAGACCATCAGAAACAATGGACGTGAAGATTGGAAGCCACTGTGGCCTCTGTACGAAAAACTGAAAAATTATGGTAAAACATGAATCTCAAAGTCTCTACAGAAGTGCCATTAAAAATTGTGAAGGGCTTGCATACTTAGCCATGTGGGCTATCTCAAGTTTTATGTACCAACACTACAAGGTAATATCTGGAGTGATTTTCACACGTTTTAAGTCTCTCCACGGTCAAATGTTGACATCCATGTTCAGTCTTCTAGAGATTCTCCAGTATTAAACAAAAAAAAATAGTTCAAGAAACATAAAGCATTTTGAAAATGGAGCACACAAATCACTAATAGAAAAACTACGTACCATAATATGTGACAGTAGCAATTTTCTTGACTTGAAACTCACAAAGTACGCAACTTACCCATCAACAAGATCCACTAATTTCGGATAAAGCTGTTCGTCTCTAAGACGGTTGATCTCTGAAACAGTGGAATCCATTGACTGCATATCAACTATGTATCTTGTATGCAAATGACTGACAGCTGCTTTAGTCTTTTCCAGTGTTTCAGGACTGGAACCACGTTTCTTTTGCTTATTCAACAAAGCAACTTTTCTCTGATATTCAATTTTCATTAGCTCACCTGCCTGCGCGATTTAAGTTTTGTATCAAGAATTTTCCATCTAAAAATAATATACAATGTAAGAGGCCAAATCACGAAATCTAAATGGGCAAAGCAATGAACAGAGGAAAGTAAGCATTTCTGTTTATTTAAAACAGAGGGGGAAAAAAAACAAGGCAAGGATTCTCAGCATCTATGATGAAAAAATAGCTTATGATTCTCAGTGTCGTCTGTTTATTTAAAACTAATTACAACAAGGCAGGGATAACAGCATACATGCATGATATTCAGTGGCACATCCAAAAAGTATACCACATGTCTTTCAAGGGAAGGGAGTCCTGTGGACTCATCAAGTATAAGTTTAGGCTTAAGCTCAGGTTGATTGATTTAAAGACTATAAATTGATAATTTGGTACTTTCAATATGGTTTCCTGAAAATTATCAAGTAGGTACCGTATTTAAGAGTGGTTACTCAAGGCGGGAGATCGTTACATGTTTTACTGTTTCCTCACCAAGGTTTTAAATAAAAAGGGATGATCCACTGCTCAGGTATCTATCATTAGTTGCTTTATTTGGAAATTGGCACATTAAAAGTACGTCTCTAGAGAAAAGTACAGTAATGCAGTTTTCTAGCCCAAAATTGATGGAATAAACTGGAAATTAACTGTTAAAGTTTTGAATGGATTATGCAACAGATGGAATTCCTTTTTTTACCCCCTAAATTCTCACAACTAATACCACTTTCCACAGATTGAATTGATTAGCAACATATCATGCTCTCCTTGATCTAAACTTTAACTGAGTAATTACAAAATTAGATATAAATAACCTAACAAAATCAGAAAGTCTTTTTTCCCCTGAAGAGAACCCAGGATTAGCTAGTGATATAATGGAAAACATAAAATGACAATTAAACAGACATCAGACTGAAACTGAGCGGGCGGAAAAAAAATAGTTACCTTCACTTCATCATATAACTTCTTTTCCCATGCTAACATTTTGTCCAGAATAGTAGCATGAGTTTCCGATTCCTCATTATCGAAATCATCTTTTCCATCATTCTCATCTTTCATGCCTTTACATGATCTGTTCCATGTGATAGCTCGCATGACTCTTGCAGAGTGGTCAATGTGTCCTGTGAACATGAATAGGTAATAACATAGTATTAATAAAGTTGCCAAAAAGAGAGAACATATATGAAAGTAGCTTAGAAATGAACAAGAGATAACCAATGAAGCAAGGACAAAAGCAGTCATGAAAACCAATGCCAGTTTGAGTGACAAGGAAACCTAACATATTTTTTAAGCAGACAAATGTTCAGTGTAAAACGCAATAGCTCACAAGAAAATATTGATTTTTCAAGGTTTTTTTTTCTCTTTTATTGTCATGTGGGTGTGTGTACTTACAGAAAATGTTTAGATTGGCATGAGCCTGTTACTACTTACACAGCAACCATCTCATTCATTATATGGCTTTGAGATTTTTGAACAGTGAACGCGCGCCCGCATACACACACGCACACATATATATACAAAAATATGTGTGTACATGAGTGTGTGTCTATATATCAATTTATGCCAAAGTTTCACATAAACTCTTGGGTTCGAAAGAAAGGCTTGCATACATAAATATGATATTTTGGTATCTCAAATTTATGAATGACACTAAACTTTATGATATTTTTGGTATCTCAAATTAATCGATATTATGGTGTGTTTGGTTAGAGAGAGTTGGAACAACAAATGTAGATGGTGTTCCAACTCATGGTGTTACAACACTCTTAAATTTGAGTTTCCAACACCTCTATTTTTTGCTTATTTTGTTGTTGCAACCACATTTTGGTGTTGCAACGATATCTAACCAAAAAAGACTTTTGAAATTTAGATGTAGTTGGAACAACATGGAGTTCCGACTACTTCTAACCAAAAAAGACTTTTGAATCTTTCCATAGTCGTTTAAGAATCTGCACAAATTTCGAGCTTAATTAGCTGCACTGTTTTAGGGTATGGAGGCAGACAAGACACAGGACAAACAAAATAGGCACCAGAATTGAAGAAACTAAAATCCCCAAATAGATGTCACCTAAAGTTTAACATTGAAATCACAAGTTTTCTCCAAAAGAAGTTCGTAAAGTCAGAAATTGTCCATATCCTTTTTTTTTACATGACAAAAATGCGAGCTGTGTCTTGGATACAGTGAGAAAAAAGTGGTAATTAGGTAACTACTTAAAATGGGTAAGAAGAGTTATTTCCTTCTTTTAATTGGGAAGGATAGTAGAAGCAAGTAATAATCTTACATTCCTAGATGGAGAAAGGGAAAAATAAAAACTAATTCTTTTGCAACTGCAAAGAACAATTCAATTGTTTGTTTTCATCCAACTTCCTCAGAGTATCACATATGAATTGGACTGCATCCTGTCTCAAATAAAATGCAAAGTGGAAGTCAAAGAAGACTAAGGTTTATACAAAAGAGGTCATCTTCTTAAACATTAAACCACTCATACTACTGTTTCAAAGGATACCTAATTATGGTTCCGAAGCATAAGAAACTAATTCCAAAAGAAGCCATAGTATTGGTTGGCTTCAGAAAACAGTTCAGCATTATTCTTTCACATGTCATCCAACTAGGAAACAAGTAAATCCTTGAATCAGCAATCAGGGAGAAAAGTCCAAGGAACTTTGGACATAATTCACAAACAAATAGTCTGCCTGAGATCTCTATAACAAAGAGAATTACACAATTTAAGCTTTTACCTGAGGGAAATAATTGTTATTGTTATCACCCAGGTTTCCCAGCAACGCTTAATTAACCATGGAACACAATTCTCAGATGAAAAGTTAAAGGGAGGTCGGCTGAGCTTTTACCACTTGATATAAATTAACCTCAATCCTCTGCCAGTAATTTTACTGCTTAGCTAATCTAATTAGAAGATGAATAAAGGTACATTCTTTGTTATGGTGCTCAAGCTCATACAAAGCACGAGCTCGAAATGTTTCCTAAACAAGGGGAGGGTTTAAGTAAAGTTTGTCACCTCCATCTATTACCAGCCGAGTATGCGTGAATTTCAACCCAAAGAGAACATTAATCACTATTCTAATGTGCCTTTCCATCAAGGCTGAGTAACTCCTAGCTTTCATACGATAATCATTCAGTGCAGCAGCCACAATTGGTTACAAACTTTTTTCCGCAAAATAATTATGTTAAAGTAGATTCTCATACCTAATAAAAAGAGTTCAAACGAAATGAGAAATATCTCTCTTAACGCCTGGATAATATATGGTTGGAACCATAGCTATTGTTGTGAATATAATTGGGCAATCTCTCCCAACTCAAACTTTCCTCAGTAGGACCTGAAATCTAAGGAGTACAGACAAGCAAACGCAACATGACACAAAATGAAGCTCCAACATGTAAAAGATTCTAAAACTCTACACACAAAAGATTCTAAAACTCTACGCACAAAACGACAATGACAAGTAATAATTCCTGTGTCGGACCCGACACTGTGTCGGACATGACTCGGCTTCACGAGGAATTCTGCATAGCCTGACATAGGCTACTCATCTCTCAATATCAAAAGTTCATCAGGAAGATATCAGTAGTCCTTTCTAGCTGATGCAAGCCATGTAGTTTTCTCCTATATTAGTTTGGGCTAATTGCAGATAGACCCCCCAATACTATCATCAAATTGAACTTACTTCCTCTATAGTTCTATTGTTGCAGACAGACCCCTGAGTTTTAATTTTTAATTTTTAATTTTTAATTTTTTTTATTTTTTGGACTAACGTATTTATCTGCAACAATAGATTTTCACTAAAGGATCTATTTGCAACCATAGAACTCTTTCTGGGGTTCTGCCAGCAACAATAGAGCTATGGGTAAAAAGGACAGGTCTCCCTTCCACAATTATCATTCCACATTTAGCAATAACAACCCAAACTATAGAAATATAACCTTGGATTAAAAGAGAAAACAGAGTAAAATCAGTCTCACCTCGATTATCAGCGAAATTCGAGTGATAATGCATCCTCGTCGCCTCCAACATCTTCGAAACCTCATGAGCACTCTCTGACGCCTTCAAAAAATGATCATCAATATCATCAAACACCTTCTTAACATTCACACTATTCCCCACTCCCCTCCCCCTCTTCCCCTCTCCCCCCACCGTAACCGCCGCCTGCTGCTGAACCCTCTGCTTCCTCGCCGGCTTTGGTGCCGGTGGAGGAACCTTAACTTCCGGCTCGGGAGGCGGCGGGGTCGGCTCCGGCGGCTGCTCAATAACCACCTTCTCTTTAGCTTTTGGAATTTGCTGGGTCTCCTCGGGTTCAGGCTGGCTTAAAGAAGGCCCGGGCATGTGATCAGTGTTAAAGAAATAATCACTGAGCCAAACCGTCGCGGCAGCGGCCTTCTCCGCCGCTGGCGGCGGCGGCGGCTGCTGCTGCACGGTAGCCACCGGCGGAGGACGAGCTTCGTCGTTGTTGCTGGTGCTGCTTCGGCGGCGGCGGGGCTCATCGCCGGCGCCCTCATCCTCATCATCAGCATCCCCGTCCTCTTCTTGGATGACGTCATCCGCCGGAGCTTTACTCGCGGCGGCGTGCTTCTTGTTGGGTATGGCGAACTCCGGCATGCTCGCCGCCCGCTGCAGCCGCGCGAAGTCGGGGAGCGGCGGGGGCGGCGGAGGGAGCGAAGCGTCGACCGGCGGCTGGACGATCGGAGCAGCCGGCGCAGGGTTGGACGACGATGACGAGGATGACGAGGAGGGCTGCTGGGGGTTCTGAGCCGATGATGACGAGGGAGGGTTGGCGAAGAGGTGGGCTTCGGTGTGGGCGTAGTCGGCGAGGGCGGCGCCGGTGTTGCGGAGGGAGACGGAGTAGGCGGAGTGGGCGGCGGCGAAGGCGTTGCGGGAGGAGAGGGCTTTCTTCATGAACTCCTTGCGATCCTTGCATCGGGTCACCGATTCCTCGCTCTCGATCTTCGATTGGCCGCAGCCCATCGCGATCGGAGACCGTAAAAGATTGGTTCTTGGGCCGAAAGATTGACTCTTGATGAAGAAATTGGTGGAGAGTTTGGACGAGTGTTTTTGAAAGCGCGTTTGGGGTTTTTGAGGGGGAGGAAAGAAAAGCAGGGGAAAAAGGGAAGGGCGGAAAAGAAAATGGAGGCAAAAGTTAACAGTCGGCTTTGTTGGGGGCCACCACCGCGATTGCTTAGCATGCTTGAACAACCAACTTGAATAATTGATGTGCTCAATTTTAATAATTCAGTATTAGTCCCTCACATCTTTCAAACTTGTTCACAAGTTCCTCCAGTCTTAAGGGGTTTTCGCAAATTGGTGACTTAAAACTCCGAATCAGAGCAAGATTTGAAAACTAGACCCACTTCTAGTAGTTTTCATATAGCCCAAGTCGGATAAAATGAGTAACTTAGGAATATCTATAAATAAGACAACCTAATCTAGAACTTTTAGAAGGAAAAGAAGAGAGGGGGCATTATTCTTATATTTGAGGTTAAAGTGTAATCGGGTTCGAAAGTTGTAATAGGGGAGAGAGTTTCACAATTTTTGTCCGTTCAAAAGACTATAATCTTGTTGGTAATAGTGAATTGATTTTAATCTTATGATTTTCTCGTTGAAGCCTTCAACCAACTGAAAATTTTCAACCACACTAACAATAAAATTCTAGATTAGAGATTTAAAAGTTGGGGACTAAAGACACTAAAGTATTTTTATTAATATTAAAATTTGTAAAAGAAAATTTTAATTAATAGTTATGATGGTCGAAAATATCTTTTAAAGACAGAGTTTTTGGAAATTGATATGTCTTTTGATATTCAACGATGTATATTGTAGAAAAAGAAAAGAAAGATACAAATTCATAGCTGAAAAATCTCTTCACCACATAATTAAGTAAAAAAATTTGAATGTTACCAGTTTAAATATATTAATAAGGAAACGTAAAATTAAGGAAACGATATTATGCTAAAGTTGACCCATAACTCTTGGTTTTATCTAGTGTAGAAATTACTTTTTATAAATTAATTTTCTATTAGTCTTTTGAAGCTACATTATTTCTTATATCGTGTGCACTATGCTTAATGCACGTACAATTTAACTACTCCTAACAAATTGATTGCTCAGTGAGTCAGTGACCAAAATGCCTCCGATTTATGTTCCCCCTAAATATCTAGTCCACAAAAACATAAGCCGGGAAGTATTCTGGTGGACCAATGTGGAAGACCCTCTAGGATTTAAGGGATTTATGAGCAATCACAAAGATTTGAGGGACCTGTATGTAAATATTGAAAATGTTAGGGACTAATATCTAAAAAACCTATTTTCAAAAGGAGGTCGTTACTTATTTGGACCCGTCTTTTCGCGATGCTTCTTAGTTGTTATTTATTTATTTATTAATTTATTGTTTCCTTTTCTTGTTAGCACAAGATGTCGTAGTTATCTCTACTCTTTTTTATATATAACTCCTAAGGTGGAAGGACAAACACGATATCTCCGGCTCGAGTCTAGAACCTTCCCAATTAAACACCATATTTAAAAGTTTAATTGGAGATAAACCACTGAGATTACTAATTTATTATTTCTTAATCTTCTGTTTTCCTAATTTTCTATTAGCACCGTAATCTCCGCTAGAAATTGAACATGCACCTCCTATAATAAAGTGGTGGATTCATTAAATTTTTCTTGGGGGAGACAGACAACAAGTATTTATTTATCTAAATATAAAAATATAATATTATAATGCACTCGGTATACTTTATAGGCTCCATTAAGCTTATTTTACTTTTGATTGTTGAAAAGTTAAATGGACTTTTACTTTTTAGTAGGTTAATTTAATTTGATATTAACTTATTTAGTGTTTTTGAATAGGCCCAAATACAATTTTTAAAATTTACGATGGGACAAACTACAAGGGATCATGTGCAATTTACAAAATCTCAGGGTGCAAGTGCACCCCTACACCCCATTTAAGTCCGCCATGCCTATAATACAAGTATCAATAATAAAGAAGTTACTAGTATACAATAATACTCAAGGTGTGTCCACAAGTAACTCTTTTTATCACAATAACTTGTATATCTATATCAATAGTGATAATTGTACACGAGAGTTATACTACCCTTGTTTTACTTACACAAAAAAATGAGATCTTTTTTTATAACTTGCAAAGAGAAATTATGAGTTCCTATAAACCCCATTTCTTTTTGTCTATTAATACGAAAGAACTATAATTTTTAGGGAAAATTATGAGCAGGCCCCAACTTCAAGAAACTGATGTGAGCATCCCCTTCAACCTTTCTCCCATGTGTAAAAGCCCCCAAAATCCAAAAAAAGTGTCATTTAACCCTTCCAACTCAGCAATATACATCGTGTATACTGTATTTCCCCCAAATCCCTAAATTACCCGTCCTTGGTAGATATCTCTCTCTCTCTCTCTCTCTCTCTCTCTCTCTCTCACGAAGATCAGATCCAAGTGAGAATATTCCTCTCTCTTCCTAAATCCTTGTCGGTGCCATGACTAACATTGTTTCTTCTCCCTCCTCTCTCTCTCTCTCTCTCTCTCTCTCTCTCTCTCTCTCTCTCTCTCTCTCTCTCTCTCTCTCTCTCTCTCTCTCTCTCTCTCTCTCTCTCTCTCTCTCTCTCTCTCTCTCTCTCTCTCTCTCTCTCTCTCTCTCTCTCTCTCTCTCTCTCTCTCTCTCTCTCTCTCTCTCTCTCTCTCTCTCTCTCTCTCTCCCTCCCTCATGCATCATGACCTCGAGCACATCTTCAACTAGTTTGACTCTAATAATGACGACAAGATCTCCTCCTCCGAGCTCGCCACCATCTTCTCCTCCCTTGACCACCCCCTCTCCTCTAAACTCTCCCGCATGATGGATGAGATCATCACCTCCTCAAAACCATCTACGACCTTCTCTTCTCTCTCCTACATAATTTCTTTCAGGTATATGATATGTCGTGATTTGAATATTGCTTATAAAGTATTTGATGAAATGTCAAAGAGAGATATAGTTTCTTAGGCTGTAATAGTAATAGATCATGTATAAAAAAATATCATGGAGGCCTCGCCTCTTTTTCCTATTGCTTCTTTGTCCACCTCCTTCCAAAAAAATCGCAACTTTATAGCATACAATATATCCATAACAGGAAATAACTTGGAATTTACACGAAATGACTTAAACTTCATAGGAAATGACTTAAAGTCATAGCGAATGTCTTAGACTTAACACTAAATGACTTAGATTTAACATGCAAGGACTTAAACTTTACAGAAAATGATTTAGACTTAATACAAAATGACTTAAACTTCACAGAAAATGACTTAAAATTCACAATGAAGGACTTTGACTTAACACGAAATGACTTAGACTTAACACACAATTGCTTAAACTTTACAGAAAATGACTTAGACTTAACACACAATTGTTTAAACTTCACAGAAAATGACTTAAAATTCACAATGAAGGACTTTGACTTAACACTAAATGACTTAGACTTAACACGAAATGACTTAAACTTCACAGAAATGACTTAAACTTCACAGAAATGACTTAGACTTAACATGAAATGACTTAGACTTATTACGAAATGACTTAAACTTCACAGGAAATGACTTAAACTTCATAGGTAAGGACTTAGACTTAACACGAAATTTGCGCATTTTGAAACTAGAACTACCTCGTGGCATGGTCTTAGTACTCAAGGTATTCTTCAATTAACTCAAAGGAAGCCAAAAATCTCATTTTGAACATAAAATTAAAGCAACAATGTTTACTATTTAAAACCAGTTATGGAACTAATATACCAAACATAAATTACTAAAAAAAGTAACACATATAAAATCTTAATCTTGTAAGCAATACATCAAATATCTGCTGGGCATCAAATACAATACTCAACTCAAGATCCATACATGATCTAGGGTCCTTTATGGCCTACTCCCCTATCAAAATCACTAATCCAAAAGCATCCAGTTCCATTATAGACATTCTGGACTTTGAAGTGAAAGCTGTAGAGATGAGTTGGGAGCAATTTCTAGAGAACATCTCTCGCAACAGATTCTTAAGTTGAGGAAAGAACACCTTTTTCTTGGCGGTGATCTCGGAGAAGGAGATCTTGTCATAGACATTGGAGGCAAACTTGTTGAGGATGTACTCGAGGTCAGTAGTGGCAGAGAGGAAGGGGGGAGAGGGAGATTGCGAGGATGGAGGGTGCGCTTGAGGTCGGTGGTGGCGGAGGGGGAGGCGGAAGAGACAACATGGTCAGAGCGTGCACCCAAGGTCGGTGGTGGCGGAGGGCGATGTCGGTGTCTGAGGGAAAAAGGAGGAAGAGGGAGAGAGGAGGAAGGTTAGGATTAGGAGAGAGGAGGAGAGGAGAGGAGGAAGGAGCAGCCATGGAGATTAAGATCAGAAGAGAAGAGAGAGGAGGAAATAAGTGTATTTTCGGGTTTTATGTTTTTTTTCTCTCTCTTTCTGTGCTTAGTTGGCAGGGATTAAGGGCTGAAGCACATTATTGCATTGTATTTGGGGTTTATACATAAGGATAAAACTACAAGGGGCCAGGACACATCAACTTCTCTCATTTGGGGCCTTGACACAATTTTCGCTAATTTTTATAGTACGCTTAACATTTCCCATATCTATATATAATATATCTACATTGGGTTCACTTTCCTTGTGCTTTGACTATAGAATTAGGTATAATATTATTTTTAAGAGTTGGTTCATATAACATTATGAATCCATTAACAAATGCATAAACTATTTCATATTTGATGATGAGCGAACTATTTTAATCGTGTTCACAATAAAGTATGCTTAAATTATTATGTCCATTAAAAAATAAAGTTTTTTTAAAGGGCCCATAAAATTGTATCATATTGTATTCAGTGCTCCTATATGAATACGTAGGATCTAAAACGATAGTATGATATTTTAGGGGCTGTTTGGTTAGCTAAAAAAACAAGGAAATCTATTTAATGAAACTGACATTTCATCACATAAATTCCCAAATAATTGATTGGGTGGCTAGGCTCGGTTACACAAGAGGAAATCACAGGGACTCCTTTAAATCTGTGCAATAAGTAATTATATATATGAGAACAAGGTTGATCAAGTTGATGCGATCAAAAAAAAAAAAAAAAAGGTTTGATCAAGTTGATAGTTAAGTTGCGGATTTGAACCAAGAGGCGGAGAAGACACGGGTTCAGGGTGATTTGGTTCGCATGGCTTAATTTAAGTAGAATTAGGAATATAACACAACAGATCATTAACTGGGTATTTTTACACAAAACACGCTAATAATATGATTAAGTAAATAATCATAATTGCTACGCTATTTGGAAAAAAAAAACCTAATTAATGGAAATCATTACCTCTATTTCCAACAGAGACTTATAACAATACTGGAACACCGTAACAACAGTTCACGAGAGTTACATTTCTGCTGTAAGCGTCATAACATCACCGCCTTTGAGTATAGCCTTGATGAACATGTAGATGTAAACACAATTGTAGATACAAATAAACGTCTAAAGTTAGAGATAAACTTAATATTTAACGTCTAAAGTTAGAGATAAACTTAATATTTAACACCTAACTTTTATCTTTAACATCCAACTTCTATCTTTAACAACTATCAAATAAACTTAACATCTAACTTTAATCGTTAACTAACTTCTAAACTTAAACATCTGACTTTGAATGTTAAGATTAATGGCAAAGAGATAGAGGAATCTCTCACCCGGGCCACATCGTGCGAGAGAAAAGAAATGATGTGGCAGGGGGCATTAGTCAGGGGTATAATGGAAAAAAGAAAACTGATTTGAATCGTGGTTGAGGTGATAACTTACTTGGACCTAATTACATTTACTTTTGACTTTTGAGATGGGGGCGCGCACTGGCTAAGTCATGAGTGGAGGGTAGTGGGTACATTCCATTTATAAGAAAATGGCTTAAAGTATTTTTCCCTTTTTGCCCCCAATGCTTGTGCCGTATTAATTATGTTCATTTGTTCATATTAACTTTATGAGTTATGACTAATAATCTGGGACAAATTAGACCATAACATCTGCGCTGAGCACTGGGTATGGACATTCCATTTATATATAAGAAAGGAGCTTAAAGCATTTCCTTTTTTTTTTTTTTTTCCAATACTTGTGCGTTATTAATTATATTCATCTGTTAATGTTAACTTTATGTATTACGACTAATAATCCAGGACAAATTACAACACAACAATCTGAGCCGAGAACTGGGACCTTGATTGGACTTTGTTGATGGGCTTGATTATCAAGACTCTCTCCTTTCATGAGTTCTTTAAGCTATATAGAATTATAATTCGTGGGAGTTCATGGATTTATTGTTATTAATGGGTTAATTGTGGATAGACGCATTTAATATCGCCTAGGTGTGGATAGACTTCCTATAGTTCTAATTGTGCAAATAGACTCCATATACTATTTACGTAATTGCAGATAGATGCCCTTGTTAAACTTTTCTTGATTCTTTTAATTGTCGAAGAACTTTTTTTAACTCTTTTAAGAGTTAAAATTTAGCAATTGAGGGTCCACCCGCACTATGCAGAAACTCTGTCCGCCTCGATAAAAAATTTTGGGCCTTTTCAAGAGTAAAAAAGATTCAGCATGGGGGTATATCTGCACAATTAGAACTCCAAAAGGTCTATCTTGTTGCAATACTACAAGGCGTCTATCCACACTTAACCCTTTATTAATGGGCTTTGTTTTCTCTAGAAAACCACCTTATATTTAGGATCAATTTACGTAAACCACATTATATTCCCAATTTATACCTAAACCACCTACAAAATTAGTTTTTCTTTCAATCAACCAAAAGATGCTAAATTTTCCTGAAATTTCAACAATACCCTCACCTAATCTCACGTGGATAACTTGCAGAGCAACAACAAGAGAGGTCACATGCTCTATACATGAGACTAAGTGAGGGTATTGTTAAAAATTCAGGAAAAATTTGTAGCAAAGTGGAATCAGGTGGTTGATTAGAAAGAAAATTAACTTTGTAAATGGTTTAGATATAAATTAAAAATATAATATAAATTAAAAATATAATATGATTTATATAAATTCACCTTAAATACACGGTGATTTCTATGAAAACCCCTTTATTAATTGGTGGAGGTCATGAAATTTAGACAAAAGTCATATAGCTCACTGGTCATTTGTCCTTGTAGCCATCGTACTTTTGGCGAGCCAAACATTCAAAAACAGCAACTCCAGTTAACTCTGCCAAACTCGATAAAATATTTATTTCTGAATTCAGAGTTCAGTGGACCCGAAAACGAAGAGGACGTCATTAAAAAGTCATGCAAAATTATGTCAGCCTTGAGACCCACGCGACTCTCTCTTTTGAGCACCCAACCGGACTTTGTTGGATCTGAAATGCAAACTTAGGTGGGGTGAATATGATTGTTATAAGTTTCGACTAAAATAAAATAAGCAGCAGAAATATAATACGTAAAAAACTAAAAGCAAACCACCACAGAAACACATTAGATTTTTATAGTGGTTCGAAGCAAAATCTTATGTCCACTCTTCCTTCTGGCGAAGGGTCTGCTTCACTATGACAAAGGTTCACCCAAATCACAACCCGATTTGGTAGGCTTCAAAGACCACAATTTGAAATCTACCCAAAACCAGTCGTCTAATCTAACTCTTCATAGTGACAAGAAGAAACCTAGCTCTAGCTAGCCACACCCTCAATTGACCTGACTTGAGTACGCCAACCCTCAATTAATCCGGCTTGAGTACGCCGTCAAACTTACAAGTTTGAAATACAAAACCAATCCAAAATAATTTAAAGCATAACTAGAAAAATCTTACAGCCCTTTTAACAAACCACCCTTCAAACCGATGACGATGAAGATCCATGAAGAAGCGTTGTTGAAGTCGAATGCAAATGACACTCCTCCTTGCTAAAATAATCCTTCGATGATGAATGCGATGAGAAGAAGTTGAACGAGGCTCCGAGGGTTAAATTCTCAAATTAAATTCTCTCTTTCAAACCATAGAATAAGGTCTCTCTTTTTTATTCAATTGCCTTCTCCCTTCTTCTTTTTACTTATCTTTCTTAATTCCCCTTTAAATAGGTCTTGAAAACATAGAAAAGAGATCCTGTAATCAGAGTTTCAATATAAGTCCAAAACTATCAATGAATGATTGAGATTGAATCTTGAAATCTTTTTAAATCTATCAAATCGCGTTCAAACCATCGATGGTGGGTCACGATCATCGATGGTTGACTGTCGATTGTGTAAATTCTGATTTCTGGGATGGTCCTTGCCATCATCGATGATCGATTGTAGACCATCGATGGTTCAAAATCTGATTTCTATTTCTCCGATTTTTTCCTGTAGTCCATCGATGATTTGATTGACCATCGATGATGCCTCGTGACCATCGTTGGTTCAAAGGTTGAAATCAACTTTCATGTTCGTTTTTGCATCATTTTGAATCGCAACTTGTTCGTACCTGCTTATACCTAAAATATATCATCTCACAAACATATTAGTAGCAAATGAGAGTTTGTTATTAATCAAATAAGAGATATTGCACGAACAACATTCTACCCGAATAATATTCTAACAATCTCCCCCTTTTAATAATAACAAAACTCAAAATTTGAAATACAGAATATAAAATATGATGAGATATATATTCAGATCAAAACAAACTCATAACTCATGCATGAAATGCAATGCAAAGC
The DNA here is from genome assembly GCA_012295165.1 of Asparagus setaceus. Lineage (NCBI taxonomy): Eukaryota > Viridiplantae > Streptophyta > Magnoliopsida > Asparagales > Asparagaceae > Asparagus > Asparagus setaceus. The sequence goes on from CM022707.1 coordinate 4,343,625, forward strand.
CCCCCCCACAAATATACATACATGAAAGAATACACATATTCTAGAAACTCGAAACTCCCCCTAAAACTACGAAACTCCAAAATTTAAAAGAATATGTAAATTTTCTCCCGCTGAAACTCGAAACTCCCCCTGAAACTATGAAACTGCAAAATTTAAAAGAACATGTAAATTTTCTCCCCTTGAAACTCGAAACTCCCCCTGAAACTATGAAACTCCAAAATTCAAAAAACATGTAAAATTTTTCCCCCTGAAACAAAGCAAAATTTTGAAACTTTTCAAAATTTCAAGTTTCCACATTTTCTCCCATTTTATTATTGTTAAAAGAAAACACACCTAGGACATACAAAATACCTGAAAATCCAAATAATAATTATCCAAAGGTAAAAGAAAGAGAAATACATACCGTTCACAATTTTTTTTATAAAACATAACACGAGAGGTACATATTTAACTTAAAACATATGAATCAGGATGATAAGTGATATTAAAATTCACACACAAACTATGAAGATATTAATAAAAGTTTGTAAAACAACAATAAAAGTAATTATATTAGTTCATAAAATATATTTAGATATATCTTATCTAGTTTGAGCTTCTTCTTTATTACACTAACTTGAATTATCTTAGCATTTAGAAAAGGTCCAAAATCTCGATCTTTCACCTCAACCATATAGGAATTTTAAGAGGAAGAACGATAGTGTTTAGAGGGCGATGTACACAATCTCTAAATATTGAAAATATTTAGCATAGGATGGATACCTTGAGATATTGCACAATCATATCCACGAGTGTGGGTATTTGACCATCTTTTAACAAATACACTAAAATTTTTCATGGATTTATAGAGTGGGGGTCTTTGACCATCTTTTGCACAAATACACTCTTTTCGCTTGATGTTTTATAGCTCATATGTACTTTGTACATGAATAAAAATTTTGATGCTGTATTCAAGTATTGATTGAGCTCAAACACTATTTGATATATCTAAAAACACTTCATGAACAACATATAAAAATATTTATTCTTACTTTTACAAGAATAAACATTATACGATAAGACTAAGGTGTGAAAAGTAATATGAAACATATCATGAACCATCATGTTTATCAATCAAACAAGTATAACTATGTGTGCACATATAATATAAATAGATGTGAAAAAATATGTGAACCAATATGATAAACTCATGCCTATACACCAACAGATAACCATATCTAATATTTCATGTAAAAGCACATACATAGACATGTTCAATATTATTATTATTTTTAAAAATAAAAAATAAAGAAAAAGAAAATTTTATTTTATTTTTGATTTTATAAGAAAATAAAAAGAAAGAAAGAAAGAAAAATATGTGAACCAATATGATAAACTCATGCCTATACACCAACAGATAACCATATCTGAATATTTCATGTAAAAGCACATACATAGACATGTTCAATATTATTATTATTTTTAAAAAAATAAAAAATAAAGAAAAAGAAAATTTTATTTTATTTTTGATTTTATAAGAAAATAAAAAGAAAGAGAGAAATTTTATTTTGTTTCAATAGATAAAATAACCAAAAACAAATAAAACCAAAAATAAAAATCTATGTACATACAACATGTCAGTCAACATGCTAGGTATCAAGAGATAATATGTCTAAATCTTGTCCCAACCTAGTGAAATGATTTTCGTGCAAATATTTTGTAAAAATATCACAAGTTGGTCGATGTAGGAACAAATTCAATTTGAACATTCTCTTTGGCAATATAGTCCCTAACAAAATAATGACGAACATCTATATGTTTTGTGCGTGAATGATAAACTAGATTATTGCTCAAATCAATAGCACTCTTATTATCACATCTAAGAGGAATTTTCTTAAAGTTAATGCCATAATCCTGAAGAGTCAAAGACATCCATAAGATTTGTGAACAACAACTACCTAATACAATATACTCGGCTTCCGTAGTGGACAAGACCACACAGTTTTATTTTCTATTAGACCAAGATACTACAAAATGTCCTAAAAGATAAACAGTACCACTAGTGGCTTTTCTATCAATATGACATCCATCATAATCACTATCAGAATATCCAACCAAATTAAAAAATTGCACATTGGAAACCATAGTCTGAGTTTTTACGTTTTAATCAAATATCAAAAAATTTATTTTATAGCTTTCAAGTGTGATTCTTTAGGATTTGCTTGAAATCTAGCACATAAACAAACAGAAAATATAATATCAGGACGAGAAACAGAAAGATATAAGAGACTATCGATCATTCCTCTGTACCTCTTCTCATCAATTGAGATACCGGTTTTATCTTTCGTAAACTTTGTTGAAGGGCTCACCGGTGTTGGAGCAGACTTTAAATATCTATCCCAAAACATTTTAGAAGTTCTTTCACATATTTCTCCTGTGATATAAACACTCCATCTTTCGTCAGCTTTCTTAAAACCCTAAGAAGTATTTAAGTTCTTCCATCATGCTCATCTCAAATTCATGCTGCATGAGTTTCTCAAATTTATGACAAAGATCCTTATTAGTAGCTTCGAAAATAATATCATACACATACATTTGTACAATAAGAATATCTTTTCCCTCAAAATGAACAAATAAGCTATTATCGGCAAACCCCTTTTTAAAATTGTGTTTAAAAAGATAAGAACTCAAACGATCATACCAAGTTCGAGGTGCTTGTTTAAGACCAATATAAAGCTTTATCTAACTTATGCACATGTTCTGAAAATGCATGATCAATGAAACCAGGGGGTTATTCTACATAGACTTCTTCATTTAGGTACCAATTTAGAAAGACACTTTAACATCCTTTTGATAGAGCTTAAAGCCTTTGTAACATGAAAAAGCAAGCAAGATCCTGATGGCTTCAAGTCTAGCAACCGGTGCAAAAGTTTCATTAAAATCGATGTCTTCTATTTGATTGTAACCTTTAGCAACAAGTCTAGCTTTATTTCTTACGACATTACCTTTTTCATCTAATTTGTTTTTAAACACCAACTTAGTTTCTACAATAGGATGATTTTTTAGTTTAGGAACTAGATTCCATACTTTATTTCGAGTGAATTGGTTAAGCTCTTCTTGCATGGCAATTATCTAATTTTTATCATCTATAGCTTCATTCATATTTTTTGGTTCAATTTTAGATATGAAATTCATGTAAGTACAAATTAAATTCAGCAAGAAAAGAATGAAAACTATTACCTTCACTTACCTTCATAGTAGCCATTGAGCAAAAATAGTCATTCAAACAAGCGGGTGGTTGACGATTTCTTTTAGGAATTGTTCTTGTAGATGACATCTCTAAACTTGGTCCTTCGATTGTTGAGAAGCCCATCAATGATATTCATGTTTGGACTTTTGCACCATTGATGGATCATAGTACCATTGATGGTCACCATGCATCATCGATGATATTCATGTCTCTGGACTTTTGCCCCATCGATGGATCACAGTACCATTGATGGTCACCATATACCATTGATGGTCACCATGCATCATCGATGATATTCATGTTTGGACTTTTGCACCATTGATGGATCATAGTACCATTGATGGTCACCATGCATCATCGATGATATTCATGTTTGGACTTTTGCACCATTGATGGATCATAGTACCATTGATGGTCACCATGCATCATCGATGATATTCATGTTTGGACTTTTGCACCATTGATGGATCATAGTACCATTGATGGTCACCATGCATCATCGATGATATTCATGTTTGGACTTTTGCACCATTGATGGATCATAGTACCATTGATGGTCACCATGCATCATCGATGATATTCATGTTTGGACTTTTGCACCATTGATGGATCATAGTACCATTGATGGTCACCATGCATCATCGATGATATTCATGTTTGGACTTTTGCACCATTGATGGATCATAGTACCATTGATGGTCACCATGCATCATCGATGATATTCATGTTTGGACTTTTGCACCATTGATGGATCATAGTACCATTGATGGTCACCATGCATCATCGATGATATTCATGTTTGGACTTTTGCACCATTGATGGATCATAGTACCATTGATGGTCACCATGCATCATCGATGATATTCATGTTTGGACTTTTGCACCATTGATGGATCATAGTACCATTGATGGTCACCATGCATCATCGATGATATTCATGTTTGGACTTTTGCACCATTGATGGATCATAGTACCATTGATGGTCACCATGCATCATCGATGATATTCATGTTTGGACTTTTGCACCATTGATGGATCATAGTACCATTGATGGTCACCATGCATCATCGATGATATTCATGTTTGGACTTTTGCACCATTGATGGATCATAGTACCATTGATGGTCACCATGCATCATCGATGATATTCATGTTTGGACTTTTGCACCATTGATGGATCATAGTACCATTGATGGTCACCATGCATCATCGATGATATTCATGTTTGGACTTTTGCACCATTGATGGATCATAGTACCATTGATGGTCACCATGCATCATCGATGATATTCATGTTTGGACTTTTGCACCATTGATGGATCATAGTACCATTGATGGTCACCATGCATCATCGATGATATTCATGTTTGGACTTTTGCACCATTGATGGATCATAGTACCATTGATGGTCACCATGCATCATCGATGATATTCATGTTTGGACTTTTGCACCATTGATGGATCATAGTACCATTGATGGTCACCATGCATCATCGATGATATTCATGTTTGGACTTTTGCACCATTGATGGATCATAGTACCATTGATGGTCACCATGCATCATCGATGATATTCATGTTTGGACTTTTGCACCATTGATGGATCATAGTACCATTGATGGTCACCATGCATCATCGATGATATTCATGTTTGGACTTTTGCACCATTGATGGATCATAGTACCATTGATGGTCACCATGCATCATCGATGATATTCATGTTTGGACTTTTGCACCATTGATGGATCATAGTACCATTGATGGTCACCATGCATCATCGATGATATTCATGTTTGGACTTTTGCACCATTGATGGATCATAGTACCATTGATGGTCACCATGCATCATCGATGATATTCATGTTTGGACTTTTGCACCATTGATGGATCATAGTACCATTGATGGTCACCATGCATCATCGATGATATTCATGTTTGGACTTTTGCACCATTGATGGATCATAGTACCATTGATGGTCACCATGCATCATCGATGATATTCATGTTTGGACTTTTGCACCATTGATGGATCATAGTACCATTGATGGTCACCATGCATCATCGATGATATTCATGTTTGGACTTTTGCACCATTGATGGATCATAGTACCATTGATGGTCACCATGCATCATCGATGATATTCATGTTTGGACTTTTGCACCATTGATGGATCATAGTACCATTGATGGTCACCATGCATCATCGATGATATTCATGTTTGGACTTTTGCACCATTGATGGATCATAGTACCATTGATGGTCACCATGCATCATCGATGATATTCATGTTTGGACTTTTGCACCATTGATGGATCATAGTACCATTGATGGTCACCATGCATCATCGATGATATTCATGTTTGGACTTTTGCACCATTGATGGATCATAGTACCATTGATGGTCACCATGCATCATCGATGATATTCATGTTTGGACTTTTGCACCATTGATGGATCATAGTACCATTGATGGTCACCATGCATCATCGATGATATTCATGTTTGGACTTTTGCACCATTGATGGATCATAGTACCATTGATGGTCACCATGCATCATCGATGATATTCATGTTTGGACTTTTGCACCATTGATGGATCATAGTACCATTGATGGTCACCATGCATCATCGATGATATTCATGTTTGGACTTTTGCACCATTGATGGATCATAGTACCATTGATGGTCACCATGCATCATCGATGATATTCATGTTTGGACTTTTGCACCATTGATGGATCATAGTACCATTGATGGTCACCATGCATCATCGATGATATTCATGTTTGGACTTTTGCACCATTGATGGATCATAGTACCATTGATGGTCACCATGCATCATCGATGATATTCATGTCTCTGGACTTTTGCCCCATCGATGGATCACAGTACCATTGATGGTCACCATATACCATTGATAGTTAAAGGCCACCATCGATGATTGTGGTGTTGAAATCAGCTTTTGAACTGATTTTTGCGTCGTTTCACCTTGTACATGTTCCATACCTATATTTACAGATACTAAATCATCTCAAATCAATATTAGTACCAAAAGAGAGTTTATTATAACTCAAACAAAAGATGTTGTACAGATAACGTCCTAACAACTCTAGCTGTGGATATTAGTGTCTCATTTTCAGTGTGTGTCAATAGGGATTAATAAGCTCTCAATCAAGCAGTTCCTGCTCATCGCACAATGGATATAATACATTTGTACCATTCACATTGTTCTTGTTTTCCTGATTATCAGTTTCTAAATTGAAATCATTAGGGTCCTATCTATTTGATCTTTTATCTGAACAAAAACGGTTACTAATTTGAAATTAGAGAATGTTGCAATGCAAGGTTTATTATACGTCTGATTCTAATCTCATATATATATATATATATATATATATATATATATATATATATATATATATATATATATATATATATATATATATATATATATATATATATATATATATATATATATATATATATATATATATATATATATATATATATATATATATATATATATATATATATATATATATATATATATATATATATATATATATATATATATATATATATATATATATATATATATATATATATATATATATATATATATATATATATATATATATATATATATATATATATATATATATATATATATATATATATATATATATATATATATATATATATATATATATATATATATATATATATATATATATATATATATATATATATATATATATATATATATATATATATATATATATATATATATATATATATATATATATATATATATATATATATATATATATATATATATATATATATATATATATATATATATATATATATATATATATATATATATATATATATATATATATATATATATATATATATATATATATATATATATATATATATATATATATATATATATATATATATATATATATATATATATATATATATATATATATATATATATATATATATATATATATATATATATATATATATATATATATATATATATATATATATATATATATATATATATATATATATATATATATATATATATATATATATATATATATATATATATATATATATATATATATATATATATATATATATATATATATATATATATATATATATATATATATATATATATATATATATATATATATATATATATATATATATATATATATATATATATATATATATATATATATATATATATATATATATATATATATATATATATATATATATATATATATATATATATATATATATATATATATATATATATATATATATATATATATATATATATATATATATATATATATATATATATATATATATATATATATATATATATATATATATATATATATATATATATATATATATATATATATATATATATATATATATATATATATATATATATATATATATATATATATATATATATATATATATATATATATATATATATATATATATATATATATATATATATATATATATATATATATATATATATATATATATATATATATATATATATATATATATATATATATATATATATATATATATATATATATATATATATATATATATATATATATATATATATATATATATATATATATATATATATATATATATATATATATATATATATATATATATATATATATATATATATATATATATATATATATATATATATATATATATATATATATATATATATATATATATATATATATATATATATATATATATATATATATATATATATATATATATATATATATATATATATATATATATATATATATATATATATATATATATATATATATATATATATATATATATATATATATATATATATATATATATATATATATATATATATATATATATATATATATATATATATATATATATATATATATATATATATATATATATATATATATATATATATATATATATATATATATATATATATATATATATATATATATATATATATATATATATATATATATATATATATATATATATATATATATATATATATATATATATATATATATATATATATATATATATATATATATATATATATATATATATATATATATATATATATATATATATATATATATATATGAGCAATATGGAGGAACTTAGTATCAAGCACATGTTTTTTTGCTTGGTAGTGAGGTGGCTCATTACCATCCACTCATTCAAATAGATGACCACATTCACATGGGTTAGAGAGTAGATAAAAATAAGACAGCTCACTGTTGATTTTCATATTCTCAAATTAATATTTTGATGATAACAACATATGTTATATATATATGTGTGTTTTTGTGTGTTTTATAACTTGTTGATGCAGATATTATATCAAATTTGGACAAGTACAAAATGAGTTCAAGGCATAATGAAGTATTGAAGATGAGAAGCAAGATCAAGATAAATGTAATTTTTCTCTTCTTTACTTAGAACAAATTGTACAAGCCTTGATCACACACACACACACACTTTTAGAACACACTAACACATGCTTAGTGTGTTGGTTAATTATAGAAATCCCTATATTAACCATTAGAGTTTTTAAAGTTTAAAACACTTCATTTATAACTTTTCAGTCAATAGTAGTCGACCAATTCAAACTATAGTCGACTAATTCATATATAGTAGTCGACCAATTCAAACTATAGTCGACTAATTCATATATAGTAGTCGACTACTAATGCTTGAATCTTATACGTAACTGTAAACACGCATTAGTCGACTAATACATATAGTAGTCGACCAATTCAAACTATAGTCGACTAATTCATATATAGTAGTCGACTACTCGATTTAAAACATACACCCGGACTTTCGTCATTACAGATTAGTCGACTAATACATATAGTAGTCGACTACTAATGCTTGAATCTTATACGTAACTGTAAACACGCATTAGTCGACTAATCGATATAATAGTCGACTATAGAAGTCGGTTTTCGACGCTTCGAATTTGAATGTTTGAATGTTTTGATTGTTTATATCCGTTTTATAGGTTTTAACTTGTGTCTAATCAAGGGATATATATAGACAAAAACATCGAAAAAGATAGATAACATTCATATGAATTGATCTTGAATTTTGAGATTAAAAGAGAGTTCAAAAAGTTCACAAGTGAAAAACTATTCTTTGATACAATTGCAAGATTCAAAAGAGTTAAACATTATTTTTGCAATTGAAAAGTTCTTAAGCCATCACGCACATCACCAACACTTCAAGGCTTCTAGGACTTTGTACTTTGCTTCTTCAAAAGGAATTCTCGTGTGTGAGAATTGTGGATCTCGAGTTTGAGATTGTTGCAATTTGCATGGTCTTGCAAATTGGTCAGTTTGTCTTTGATTTTGTAAGGGTATTTCAAAATCATAGTGGAAACTCTCAAGCGGGATTTGCTTGGGATGGATGTACACCGGGAGGTGGAACCAAGATAAATCTCGTGTTTGTGATTGTGAAATTTCGTGTTTGTGCTATCATATTTGCAATTTATTATCTACTTTGCATAAAATTTTATAAAACACTATTCACCCCCTCTAGTGTTTAAGTGTGATCGATCAACGATCCTACATTTGGTATCGAGCAAGGTGAAAGATGGCATCTACTTCATCGTAATTCACAATTCAAAGAAGGTCATTCAACAAATCGTCCACCAATGTTTGATGGACTCAACTACAACTATTGGAAGTGCAGAATGAAAATCTATCTTCAATCAATTGGATACGAACTTTGGAACATTGTAGAGACAAGATATGAGAAGCCAACTACTCCGCTTTAATGGACTACAAAGACAAAGGAACAATGCAAATTTGGACTCCAAAGCAATGAATGCTTTATTTTGTGCACTTGATCGAAATGAGTTCAACCGAGTGTCAACAAAGAAAATCGCATATGATATTTGGCACACACTCGAGGTAACACATGAAGGTACAAATAAAGTAAAAGAGTCTAAAATTTCGTTCTTGTTCACGTGTTTGAATTGTTCCGGATGAAAGAAAATGAGACAATTGGAGAAATGTTCACAAGATTTACAGATATCACTAATACTCTAATTGGACTTGGAAAACCTATACACAAGTGGAAATGGTCCGAAAAATTCTTCGATCACTTACTCCAAAATGGGAAAAGAAAATTACAATGATAGAAGAAGCAAATGATTTATCAACATTGTCGTGGAGAATTTAATTGGAAATTTAATGGCATACTAAGTCCAAATCGAAGATAGAAAGAATGAAGATGAAACGAAAAACAAGAAAGTTCTTGCATTCAACATCACATCGATAAGGAAGATTCAGATAATGAAGATGAAGAAATGAGCATGTTTGCACGCTAAATTTCAAAATTTTATAAAACAAGGTAAGTTTAAATCTAAATTTTCAAATTCAAATAACTCACTGTTTGTTTCAAGTGTAACAAAGCAGTCATATGAAGAAAGATTGTCCTTTATTGAAGAATAAGCAAAAGTCAAATTATTTCAATAATTTCAACTCAACTCAAAATAACAAGAAAAGAAAGGCAATGGCAAAGAACTTGGGATGACAGTGATGACTCTTCATCCGATGAAGAAAATGAAGAAAATGAAAGTGCTCATATGTGTTTCATGGCACAAGATGAGGTAAATGATAATGATGAACTCTTAGATGCTTTTAATGAATTATATGAAACTTTTGTAAGGTTAAAAGTTTCACATAATTTTCTTAAAATGAAAATAAGAGATTATTAGAAGAAATTTCTGATTTAAATTCTTCTTATGTTAATTCACAAGAAATTAAATTAAAAGAAGAAAATGAGAATTTACTCAAAGAAAATTATTTGTTAACTAATGAAAATTTGTATCTAAAATCAGAATGCTATAATTTAAAGACTCGCATTAGTATTTTAGATAAAGATATATCTTTGATTAAATCAAAATATGATGACATATACTTAAATGTTAGTAAGTTTAATAAAGGAAAAGAAAATTTAAAAACTTTACTTTCTTATCAAAAGAAACTCAAAAGACAAAAGGATTGGGTTTTCAAGTTGAAAAAGATATTCATAAGAAAACCACTTTTGTAAAATCATCTTCATTAGTATATAAACAAAATATTAAAGATAATATTTTAAATAAAAGAAAACCAAATTTTTATCTATTTGGGTTCCTAAAGTTTTAAATTATAATAAGAAAAAGTCTTATATTTCTAGCTTTATTAAAGATGTTTGTTTATCATCTAATTTCATAGGAAAATCAAACTCTTCATGGGTTTGGTTTCCTAAAGACTAATTTTAAGGACCCAATATAAAATGGGTACCAAGATTATAAATGTTTATCTTTTCAGTACCAAAGAAAGATAGATGGATTTTAGATAGTGGTTGTTCAAAACATATGACAGGAACATTCAATTATTGTCATCAATTCAAGACAAAGATGGTGGTACAGTCACCTTTGGAGACAATAACAAAGGAAAGGTGATTGGTATTGGCACCGTTGGTAATTCTAATAAACCTATTATTAATAATGTTTTATTAGTCGAAGGTCTTAAACATAATCTGCTTAGTATAAGTCAACTATGTGATAAAGGTTTTAAAGTTGTCTTGAAAAAGATTCTTGCTTAATTTATGATCTTGATTGGTCTACAATTTTATATAAAGGTCATAGAAAGAATAATATATATGTTTTATCTTTAAATAATATTTCAAATGAACATTGTCTTATTGCATCTTCAAATGATTCTATATTATGGCATAAACGTTTTGGTCATGTTAATTTTAAACATATTTCTAAAATTTCTAAATATGATTTAGTAAATGGTTTACCTAAGCTTTCTTATAAAGATAATTTTTGTGATGCATGTCAACAAGGTAAAATGCATAAATCTTCTTTTAAATCTAAAAATATTATTTCTACTAGTAAACCACTTGAATTACTTCATATTGATCTCTTTGGTCCTTCTAGGATAGCGTCTTTAAATGGAAGTAAATATGCATTTGTAATTGTTGATGATTTTTCAAGATTTACTTGGGTAATATTTCTTAAAAATAAAAATGATGCTTTTAATGAATTATATGAAACTTTTGTAAGGTTAAAAGTTTCACATAATTTTCTTAAAATGAAAATAAGAGATTATTAGAAGAAATTTCTGATTTAAATTCTTCTTATGTTAATTCACAAGAAATTAAATTAAAAGAAGAAAATGAGAATTTACTCAAAGAAAATTATTTGTTAACTAATGAAAATTTGTATCTAAAATCAGAATGCTATAATTTAAAGACTCGCATTAGTATTTTAGATAAAGATATTTCTTTGATTAAATCAAAATATGATGACATATACTTAAATGTTAGTAAGTTTAATAAAGGAAAAGAAAATTTAAAAACTTTACTTTCTTATCAAAAGAAACTCAAAAGACAAAAGGATTGGGTTTTCAAGTTGAAAAAGATATTCATAAGAAAACCACTTTTGTAAAATCATCTTCATTAGTATATAAACAAAATATTAAAGATAATATTTTAAATAAAAGAAAACCAAATTTTTATCTATTTGGGTTCCTAAAGTTTTAAATTATAATAAGAAAAAGTCTTATATTTCTAGCTTTATTAAAGATGTTTGTTTATCATCTAATTTCATAGGAAAATCAAACTCTTCATGGGTTTGGTTTCCTAAAGACTAATTTTAAGGACCCAATATAAAATGGGTACCAAGATTATAAATGTTTATCTTTTCAGTACCAAAGAAAGATAGATGGATTTTAGATAGTGGTTGTTCAAAACATATGACAGGAACATTCAATTATTGTCATCAATTCAAGACAAAGATGGTGGTACAGTCACCTTTGGAGACAATAACAAAGGAAAGGTGATTGGTATTGGCACCGTTGGTAATTCTAATAAACCTATTATTAATAATGTTTTATTAGTCGAAGGTCTTAAACATAATCTGCTTAGTATAAGTCAACTATGTGATAAAGGTTTTAAAGTTGTCTTGAAAAAGATTCTTGCTTAATTTATGATCTTGATTGGTCTACAATTTTATATAAAGGTCATAGAAAGAATAATATATATGTTTTATCTTTAAATAATATTTCAAATGAACATTGTCTTATTGCATCTTCAAATGATTCTATATTATGGCATAAACGTTTTGGTCATGTTAATTTTAAACATATTTCTAAAATTTCTAAATATGATTTAGTAAATGGTTTACCTAAGCTTTCTTATAAAGATAATTTTTGTGATGCATGTCAACAAGGTAAAATGCATAAATCTTCTTTTAAATCTAAAAATATTATTTCTACTAGTAAACCACTTGAATTACTTCATATTGATCTCTTTGGTCCTTCTAGGATAGCGTCTTTAAATGGAAGTAAATATGCATTTGTAATTGTTGATGATTTTTCAAGATTTACTTGGGTAATATTTCTTAAAAATAAAAATGATGCTTTTAATGAGTTTTCTATATTTTGTAAAAGAATTCAAAATCAAAAATCTCTTTCTATAGTTACTATAATGAGTGATCATGGAGGAGAATTTGAAAATGAACTTTTGCAAATTTTTGTGATAAAATGGTATTTCACATACATTTTCTTTTCCTAGAGCAGCTCCACAAAATGGAGTTGTAGAAAGAAAGAATAGGACATTACAAGAATGTGCTAGAACAATGTTATGTGATAGTAATTTACCAAAATATTTTTGGGCGTAGTCGTCTCAACAAAGATGCTATGTTTTAAATAGAGTTTTATTAAGACCTATTTTAAACAAAACATCATATGAATTATTTTATAATAAAATTCCTAAAGTTTCATATTTTAAAGTTTTTGGTTGTAAGTGTTTTATATTAAATACAAAAGATAATTTAGATAAATTTGATTCTAAATCGATGAAGGAATTTTTGTCGGATATTCTAATCATAGTAAAGCATATAGAATATATAATAAAAGAACTTTAGTTATTGAAGAATCTATGCATGTTTCTTTTGATGAAAATTTTATAAAAACACCTTCTATTTCAAGTAATGATGATGATTTAATTGATACTATTAATGATACTCCTATGTTAGATATTTCAAAAGATGAAAATTTGCAAAATGAATTACCAAAGAGTTTTGTAGAAGTTAAAAATCATCCACATGATTTGATTATTGGAAATATATCTGATAAAGTATCTACTAGATCTCATTTTAATTTAATAGTTCATGTTGCATTTGTTTCGAAGTAGAACCTAAAAATGTTAAAGAAGCTTTACTTGATAATTTTGGATAGAAGCTATGCAAGATGAATTAAATCAATTTATAAGAAATAATGTTTGGGATCTTGTACCTAGACCACAAAATAAATCCATTATAGGAACAAAATGGATTTTTAGGAATAAATTAGATGAATCGGGACAAGTTGTTAGAAATAAAGCTAGATTAGTTGCACAAGGTTATAATCAAGAAGAAGGAATTGATTATGATGAAACTTATGCTCTGTTGCACGTTTAGAATCCATTAGAATTTTACTTGCATTTGCATGCTTTATGAATTTCAAACTTTACCAAATGGATGTTAAAAGTGCATTTTAAATGGTTTTATTAAAGAAGAAGTTTTTGTAGAACAACCTCCGGTTTTGAACATGAAAAATTTTCGATCATGTTTATAAACTTAAAAGGCTTTATATGGTCTTAAACAAGCACCTCGTGCATGGTATGATAGATTAAAATCTTTTCTTTTAACATCCGGTTTTGAAATTGAAAAGTTGATTCTACTTTATTTATTAAGAAAATAAATAAAGATATATTATTAATACAAATATATGTAGATGATATAATATTTGGTTCTACTAACAATGATCTTTGTCAAGAGTTTGCTAAGACTATGCAGAAGAATTTGAAATGAGTCACATGGGTGAACTAAACTTCTTTCTTGGACTTCAAATCAAACAAATGAAGGAAGGAATTTTTATCAATCAAAATAAATATGCAAAAGAACTACTTAAACGTTTTGGGATGGACAATACAACTAGCAAACCAACACCAATGAGTACTACAACATCACTTGACAAAGATGAAAGTGGTAAGAATGTTGATCAAAAGCTATATCGAGGTATGATTGGATCACTTCTTTACATTACAGCCTAGTAGACCCGATATTATGTTTAGTGTTTGTTTATGTGCTAGATTTCAAACTTTTCCAAATGGATGTTAAAAGTGCATTTTAAATGGTTTTATTAAAGAAGAAGTTTTTGTAGAACAACCTCCGGTTTTGAACATGAAAAATTTTCGATCATGTTTATAAACTTAAAAGGCTTTATATGGTCTTAAACAAGCACCTCGTGCATGGTATGATAGATTAAAATCTTTTCTTTTAACATCCGGTTTTGAAATTGAAAAGTTGATTCTACTTTATTTATTAAGAAAATAAATAAAGATATATTATTAATACAAATATATGTAGATGATATAATATTTGGTTCTACTAACAATGATCTTTGTCAAGAGTTTGCTAAGACTATGCAGAAGAATTTGAAATGAGTCACATGGGTGAACTAAACTTCTTTCTTGGACTTCAAATCAAACAAATGAAGGAAGGAATTTTTATCAATCAAAATAAATATGCAAAAGAACTACTTAAACGTTTTGGGATGGACAATACAACTAGCAAACCAACACCAATGAGTACTACAACATCACTTGACAAAGATGAAAGTGGTAAGAATGTTGATCAAAAGCTATATCGAGGTATGATTGGATCACTTCTTTACATTACGACTAGTAGACCGATATTATGTTTAGTGTTTGTTTATGTGCTAGATTTCAATCTAATCCTAAAGAATCACATCTTAAAGCTGTTAAAAGAATTTTTAGATATCTTAAAGGTACTTCAGATTTTGGTTTATTTTATCCAAAGAATAGCACATTTGATTTGTTATCATATAGTGATCTTGATTTTCTTTGGATGTAAATCGATAGAAAAAGTACAAGTGGTACATGTCATTTTTAGGACATTCACTTGTATCATGGTTTAGTAAAAGCAAAATTCGGTATCATTATCAACAACTCAAGGTAATACATTGTCGCTAGTTTAGCATGTGCACAAATTTTATGGATGAAACAAACACTATCCGATTATGGCATAGTTTGTTCCACATCTTCTATAATGTGTGACAATTCTAGTGCAATTAATTTATCTAAAAATCCCATTCAACACTCACGCACAAAACATATTGATATTAGACATCATTTCCTACGTGATCATGTTCTTAAGGGAGATATTATATTAGAATTTATATCTACTAATAAACAAATAGCGATATTTTAACGAAACCTTTAAAAGAAGATATTTATGTTAAATTAAGAAGAGAATTAGGTATATGTTCAATTCTGATTTAAATTAATTATTAAATAAGTACATATGTTTATTAGTCGACTAACAACTTCACTAGTCGACTACATGCACAATCATTCATATAAATTTTATTCGTCAATATCTTATTAGTCGACTACACCTTAGATTAGTCGACTACACCTTAGATTAGTCGACTACACCTTAGATTAGTCGACTACACCTTAGATTAGTCGACTACACCTTAGATTAGTCGACTACACCTTAGATTAGTCGACTACACCTTAGATTAGTCGACTACTCAGCTATTTTCTGAAAATATTGTTATTGGATCCTGTTTCTTTTTAACCCAAACCCACTATCCAATAACATAAGTTACTTTAGATCTCAACCATACATCCAACCATCTTTAATCCTAGCCCTAGATTTATTTTCTTATGATTTAAATCTCAACCTTTCATTCAATTTTAACTTTTAATCCTAGCCCTTCATTTAATTTTAACCCTAACAAAACTACTCCCACTCATTCTTACCCATTTCATCCGTTCCCACTCTTCTAAAACCGAGATCTCAGTTAGGGTATTCTCTCCTCAACTTAGGGCATCATCCAACTCCATTTCCTCCTTCAAATTCCTCAATTTTTCTTCAATTTTTCAAGTTCCAGGCATCATTAGTCGACTACTAGGGCATTTAGTCGACTAATCTAACCCGACAGCCACTTCTTCGTGTTTTTTGATCAATTCCATTTCTTGGTAAGTCTTCTCCAACCTCTTCTTCAATTCAATTATGTCTAGGTCAAAGCGTTCTCGCTCAGGACCTTCTCAACCAGTAGAAGATTACACAATTTACTTAAAAGATCCTAGTCTTCTGGATTCTTTTAAGGAAATGCAATCTTATGATATACTTCCTGGTCGTTTTATTAAATATGAAGACTTTTCAAGTCATAATTTGAGAGGGTATTTTGCAAATATTGGATTAGACGAACTCTATTCCTCCGAAAATCGAAAACCCTATTATCCACTACTTATTAAGCTTTTCTATACTAATCTTTCACATAAAAAGCTTGATAATGACAAACGTGTGATAAATAGTTTGGTTAAAGGAAAAGAAATTTCCTTTTCTCCTGAACTTTTAGGACAAATATTAAACATTCCTTCTACCGGAATTAGTCTTGAAGATGTTTCTATGGATGATGAACATATCCTTCAACATCTAATTTACTTACCTGGTCAAGGAGGAATTATAAATCATTCTCAAAAACTTCGACCATTTCCTCGTTTTATTGCTCGAATCTTAGCCTATAATTTATATCCAAAATCTGGAAGTTTTCACTTCATATCTTTAGAATTAGCTAAAGCCCTATATGCAATCATGGCTAATATTCAAGTTAATTGGTGAAGTTTATTTCGATAATCTCTTCAAAATTCCTTATAGAGGATTTACGCCTTTTGGCTTTCTTGACTACTATTTTCAAGCCTTTCGTGTGGATCTTGATTCAAACATCAATCCTTCGATCGGTTGAATTCTTTGATTCCAATGCCCTAACTAGGATGAAAATTCCTAACTTTGAACTTCCACAACAACACCAAGAACCTCAAGAAGAACAAAGACAATGAACCTCACCCACAACAAGATGAACCCTCTTCAAGTAATAATCCACCACTGCAACCGAACCATCTTGCTTTTCGATGCACAAGACAACACATTATCGCCTAGGATTCTAAACTTGGAAACCAGTCAAAATTTGATTTTTGATCGAACATCGCAATCATGAACAACCAACGTGACATGATGCATGTTAGAAGCCTTCGATACAAAGCTTGACTCCTACTTTCGTGGATATCAACCTCCTCCACCACCGAGTCTTGATTAAGAATAGTTGTTTTAAGTTTAGTTAGTTTGTGTGTTTTAATTCTATAACAAACCTTTGTAATAGTGTGTGGTGTGTTTTATTTACATGTTTTCAAGATGACTATTAATTGACATGTTTAAGTATGTTAGTAAGACTTGCTTGTAATTAACCGATTATGGCATTGGATGTTATCGGTTCGATTTTCATGGCAAGTCTTTGCTTACCTATTTGGATGGGTGACGTCTTGGACTATGTTCATAACTGGAGGATCTTTTGAAGTTTTAGCTCATCTTGATGAAATCCTTAATTGCATCTCTTATATGTTTCCTTCTTTTCATGATAACAAAGGGGAGTAATTTTATATACAGGATGCTAATATGTGGGGAGTAATTTTAAAATTTATTTTATATACAGGATGCTAATATGTGGGGAGTAATTTTAAAATTTAATTCTATATTGTTATCATCAAAAGGGGAGAATGTTGATTTTCATATTCTCAAATTAATATTTTGATGATAACAACATATGTTATATATATATGTGTGTTTTGTGTGTTTTATAACTTGTTGATGCAGATATTATATCAAATTTGGACAAGTACAAAATGAGTTCAAGGCATAATGAAGTATTGAAGATGAGAAGCAAGATCAAGATAAATGTAATTTTTCTCTTCTTTACTTAGAACAAATTGTACAAGCCTTGATCACACACACACACACACTTTTAGAACACACTAACACATGCTTAGTGTGTTGGTTAATTATAGAAATCCCTATATTAACCATTAGAGTTTTAAAGTTTAAAACACTTCATTTATAACTTTTCAGTCAATAGTAGTCGACCAATTCAAACTATAGTCGACTAATGCCATTAATAGTCGACTAATGCCATTAATAGTCGACTAATGCCATTAATAGTCGACTAATGCCATTAATAGTCGACTAATGCCATTAATAGTCGACTAATGCCATTAATAGTCGACTAATGCCATTAATAGTCGACTAATGCCATTAATAGTCGACTAATGCCATTAATAGTCGACTAATGCCATTAATAGTCGACTAATGCCATTAATAGTCGACTAATGCCATTAATAGTCGACTAATGCCATTAATAGTCGACTAATGCCATTAATAGTCGACTAATGCCATTAATAGTCGACTAATGCCATTAATAGTCGACTAATGCCATTAATAGTCGACTAATGCCATTAATAGTCGACTAATGCCATTAATAGTCGACTAATGCCATTAATAGTCGACTAATGCCATTAATAGTCGACTATAGAAGTCGGTTTTCGACGCTTTAATTTGAATGTTTGAATGTTTTGACTGTTTATATCCGTTTTATAGGTTTTAACTTGTGTCTAATCAAGGGATATATATAGACAAAAACATCGAAAAAGATAGATAACATTCATATGAATTGATCTTGAATTTTGAGATTAAAAGAGAGTTCAAAAGTTCACAAGTGAAAAACTATTCTTTGATACAATTGCAAGATTCAAAAGAGTTAAACATTATTTTTGCAATTGAAAAGTTCTTAAGCCACTGCTGCACATCACCAACACTTCAAGGCTTCTAGGACTTTGTACTTTGCTTCTTCAAAAAGGAATTCTCAGGTGTGAGAATTGTGGATCTCAGGTTTGAGATTGTTGCAATTTGCATGGTCTTGCAAATTGGTCAGGTTTGTCTTTGATTTTGTAAGGGTATTTCAAAATCATAGTGGAAACTCTCAAGCGGGATTTGCTTGGGGACTGGATGTACACCTGGGAGGTGGAACCAGTATAAATCTCTGTGTTTGTGATTGTGAAATTTCTGTGTTTGTGCTATCATATTTGCAATTTATTATCTACTTTGCATAAAATTTTATAAAACACTATTCACCCCCCCTCTAGTGTTTAAGTGTGATCAGATCAACGATCCTACACTCACTACCAAGCACAAAACTTGTGCTTGGTACCAAGTTCCTACATTTTTCTCTATATATATGAGCAATATTGAGGAACTTTGTACCAAGCATAAGTTTTTGTGCTTGGTAGTAAAGTAGCTCATTCTCATCCACTCATTCAAATCGGGGACCACATTCACATGTGTTAGAGAGTAGATCAAAATGAGACACCTCATTACCAAACACAAAACTTGTGCTTGGTACTAAGTTCCTCTCTCTCTCTCTCTCTCTCTCTCTCTCTCTCTCTCTCTCTCTCTCTCTCTCTCTCTCTCTCTCTCTCTCTCTCTCTCTCTCTCTCTCTCTCTCTCTCTCTCTCTCTCTCTCTCTCTCTCTCTCTCTCTCTCTCTCTCTCTCTCTCTCTCTCTCTCTCTCTCTCTCTCTCTCTCTCTCTCTCTCTCTCTCTCTCTCTCTCTCTCTCTCTCTCTCTCTCTCTCTCTCTCTCTCTCTCTCTCTCTCTCTCTCTCTCTCTCTCTCTCTCTCTCTCTCTCTCTCTCTCTCTCTCTCTCTCTCTCTCTCTCTCTCTCTCTCTCTCTCTCTCTCTCTCTCTCTCTCTCTCTCTCTCTCTCTCTCTCTCTCTCTCTCTCTCTCTCTCTCTCTCTCTCTCTCTCTCTCTCTCTCTCTCTCTCTCTCTCTCTCTCTCTCTCTCTCTCTCTCTCTCTCTCTCTCTCTCTCTCTCTCTCTCTCTCTCTCTCTCTCTCTCTCTCTCTCTCTCTCTCTCTCTCTCTCTCTCTCTCTCTCTCTCTCTCTCTCTCTCTCTCTCTCTCTCTCTCTCTCTCTCTCTCTCTCTCTCTCTCTCTCTCTCTCTCTCTCTCTCTCTCTCTCTCTCTCTCTCTCTCTCTCTCTCTCTCTCTCTCTCTCTCTCTCTCTCTCTCTCTCTCTCTCTCTCTCTCTCTCTCTCTCTCTCTCTCTCTCTCTCTCTCTCTCTCTCTCTCTCTCTCTCTCTCTCTCTCTCTCTCTCTCTCTCTCTCTCTCTCTCTCTCTCTCTCTCTCTCTCTCTCTCTCTCTCTCTCTCTCTCTCTCTCTCTCTCTCTCTCTCTCTCTCTCTCTCTCTCTCTCTCTCTCTCTCTCTCTCTCTCTCTCTCTCTCTCTCTCTCTCTCTCTCTCTCTCTCTCTCTCTCTCTCTCTCTCTCTCTCTCTCTCTCTCTCTCTCTCTCTCTCTCTCTCTCTCTCTCTCTCTCTCTCTCTCTCTCTCTCTCTCTCTCTCTCTCTCTCTCTCTCTCTCTCTCTCTCTCTCTCTCTCTCTCTCTCTCTCTCTCTCTCTCTCTCTCTCTCTCTCTCTCTCTCTCTCTCTCTCTCTCTCTCTCTCTCTCTCTCTCTCTCTCTCTCTCTCTCTCTCTCTCTCTCTCTCTCTCTCTCTCTCTCTCTCTCTCTCTCTCTCTCTCTCTCTCTCTCTCTCTCTCTCTCTCTCTCTCTCTCTCTCTCTCTCTCTCTCTCTCTCTCTCTCTCTCTCTCTCTCTCTCTCTCTCTCTCTCTCTCTCTCTCTCTCTCTCTCTCTCTCTCTCTCTCTCTCTCTCTCTCTCTCTCTCTCTCTCTCTCTCTCTCTCTCTCTCTCTATATATATATATATATATATATATATATATATATATATATATGAGGTAACTTTTCCCTTAACTTCATCCAAAGATTCCAAACAATAACTCGACAAATGTTTGACTAAAGCTTCTCATCAACCAGCTAAGTTGATTTAACAATTAGTTACTAAGGTGAGGATTGTCTGGTAGGACTAGGACTCTCTTTCAGGATTGCAATCAACAGGAAATCAATAGGTGGTCCCTGTCACCCTTTGTTCTTTTATGTGAACATTAACAGTTTTTGGATTTGAATTTTGTTATGACTAATTGGGATTCACATTTACACATGCTTTCTGGGTACCCAAACACATTTTTTTAGATTAGTGGACAAAAGAAATTAAGGCTGTTGAATTGTGGTATATTATAGGAACATTTTTATCTAGCTACAGAAATAAGTTTGAATTAAAGTCTGATTGTTTTTCTGTTTCAGGATATAAAATTTGAACCGTGAAGGAGTTTTCCGTAAAACTTTTATTAGAACCAGTTAACAAGATTTCATAATTAACTAATAATAGGAAGTTAAAGCTGCCCCTAGATTTGTTCGGCAAGCAAGCTGCTCAATGCAATATAAGCAGCAGCTAATCAGCTAAAATTCAACTAGATTCTCCAACAGTATTGTCACTTTATAGTTCGTCAAAAGACGACGCCACTACACCAAAACTTCGAAGTTGAGTTAACGGTTGAAAGTTATAATTCTATATTCTACCATGGAATACCGTGTTAGGACGAGCTACTTTCAGTTCTCATACTTACATGCTGGATTGATAATCAAGTCGAAGAGTTTGTTGGCATGCTCTTAGTTGGTGGGGACGCAGGTAGAGCTTTCGAGCTCCAGGTTATCGGTGGTGAGGCCAGCAGGCCTATCATGCTGGATTGATGATCGAGTCTACTTCAAGTAGTTTTACTTTTCAGGGAGTGAAAGGTTTCTTGAAAAAACACCTAAGTTTGACATTGATATGATGCTATACATAGTGAAATTTTTTTCCAAAATTATTTGAAACCACTTGGACCTCTTTTCTTTTCTTTTTTTTTTTTTTTTCCCTTCTTCTCAAAATTACTCATTGTTATGGTACGTTATTCCTATAAATCTATATACAGGAAGGTGAATAATGAGGATGATATAGAGTCAAGTTGAGAACTTTCTTTTTCTTTGCCAAACAGGATCGGTTTACAGGAATCAATAACGATACTTCAATTGAACTTCATTTACTAAACGGTCCAGTATACTAGGAAACTTAAAGTTAGAAACCTATACAGGCTTTGGTTCTCAAGTACATAACTAATCTATACTATTTATAAAAAGGAGGACTGAGATGGTAAAACTTTTGATTGCCATTTGTACCCCTACCAAATTTGATAATTCTAACTTTATTTTAATTAATTGATTTATTTAATTTATCATCATCTCAAAATAATAAATATCAGCACCAAATTCATCAGTCTCGATAACAAGCCTCTCTCTCTCTCTCTCTCTCTCAACCCTATCTATCTAATCTAATCGAAATTGAGTGAATAATTCTGTTGCCAACGCTATCTCTAAACCTTCTACCTCTCTAACCAATCTCTAGCGACCCTTCGTCTCCCTTCAACCTCTCTAACCAATCTCTCTAAATCTTTTTGTGACCCTTCGTTTCCCAACGTTCGATGATTCAATATTCTCAATAAATATCTGATTTCTCACCCTCTCCCTACATTACTGAAAGTGAATTGAAAGTGTGAAAGTCACTTTTTTTTGCAAGTGAGAAAGTGTATCCACATCACCATGTAAGTGAAATATAGTGTTTGTTTATAAAGTCAAATTGTTATTGAAAGTAGAAAAGTAAAGATGAAGTGACAATATCATTTTATTCACTTATTATTATAAAATTATATTATATTTTAATGGTCTTTGGAAGCTACAAGTAGATGAATTGAATGTGAGTATTATTCATTAGATAAAATTACTCCTATATTTGTTTAACAAAAATAAATTATTTGTAAAATTTTGTTTATCTTACCATCCCGTACTTGTCTAATGGTTATAATGTTTTACATTTTATATTTTTGTATAACAATTGTAGTAATTTGAGGACATAAGAGCAAATAGTAAGAATTCAAGGGACTAATATAGAAAGGCCTAAAAAATAAAGTCAACTTTGAAAGTTCGGTATGCATTATCTATAGAAGAAAAAAATCATCAGGTGTTATTTGTGTTTAAAAAAATTGAAGAGATTTAAGTAAAAAATATTTTCTAATTGATTAAAGTGGTCCCTACTCTACTTTCATATGACATCGGCACTTTTCAAGGGGAAGTAGAATATGCATTAAATCCTACGTGGCAGAATTTTTGTATTTCACTTTCATATGTACTTTCAATAAAACAAACATCTAAAGTGATAAAAGCGAGCCACTTTCTCACTTTCACTTTTCACTTTCATGTAAACAAACACCCCCTAATTCCCCTCTACAACCGATTAGATTTTCCCTTTGCAACGTCTCTCTAAAACCAAATAATTACAGCCACGATTGCCACTAAATACAGTGGCTATCTAACTCCCCACCTCTCTCAATTAGAAATTAATGGAAACATTAAGTTTGCAATTCTTATTTGTTATATAAAGGCTGTTTGTGGCTGCATTTTTATTCAGAGAGGAAAGTATTTTCTTGAGTGTAAGTATTGATTTTCTTTATTTAATTCTTGTTCAGTTTTTGCCCCTCACAATTACTTTTGATTGAAACTAATAATTTTTAATTTATTCTTTTCAATTTTATGCAGTTCTTGGAGGCTTACATATTTGAGTTGGTGGTGGGAGAACTAATTGAGCCAGGTAAATTACTTACTTCCTTTTTCTTTTGTTATTTTGCTAATGGAAATTGATCTTTGCCTTTGGTTTTATTTTGCTAAATTCTCTGTTGGAATTATTCACCCATTTATTTTTGTTGCAAACTAATAGATTGTTTAGTATAATTGAGTGATATATATATATATATATATATATATATATATATATATAT
This sequence comes from Asparagus setaceus, assembly GCA_012295165.1. Classification (NCBI taxonomy): domain Eukaryota; kingdom Viridiplantae; phylum Streptophyta; class Magnoliopsida; order Asparagales; family Asparagaceae; genus Asparagus; species Asparagus setaceus. The sequence continues at coordinate 4,368,648 of CM022707.1, forward strand.
ATATATATATATATATATATATATATATATATATATATAGAGAGAGAGAGAGAGAGAGAGAGAGAGAGAGATTTATAAACTTAAGTTGATAGAGAGTGTCCACCAACTTTTATATCCATTGATCTTGAGATGCACAAATCTCAAAGATGGGCTTCATATCTTTCACGGATCCTAAGGTAACAACAATGGTTAGAAAAGTTGGTGGATGACTATTCCCTATCAACTTAAGTTTATAGAGCCTTCTATATATATATATATATATATATATATATATATATATATATATATATATATATATAGATAGAGGAATATGGAGAAACTTGGTACCAAGTTCCTTAAAGGAACTTGGTAGTGAGGTGGAAAAATCCGGTCCACACCTCAAGAGGAGAAATAGAGAGAGAGAAAGAGGAGAGAGAAAGATTTTTTAAAAGCTAGACTTGTGGATCAAATTTGTCCACATCACTACCAAGTTCTTTTAAGGAACTTGGTACCAAGTTTTTCCATTTCTCTCTCTCTCTCTCTCTCTATATATATATATATATATATACTAGTTCTTGTGCACGTGCAATGCACGTGGTTAAATATCAAAATTATTTAGTTTTTATTAATTTTCTTACTATAAAATAAGTCGATTCATTTTGAGTTGAAATCTTTAAAACATGGATTATTACATTTGTCATAAATTTTATTTAAACATTTAAAAAATTATGAAATAGATTTGTGTGTTAAACTGGGATCAATATACTTTTAATACTTGCATACATAATATTATTTTTTAAAAAATTTTGTATATATCAAACTTCATGTAATACACTTGTTTCTGATCAAATAATCGATCTCCAATTTCTTTATCTTAGTCATTAAATGGAGTATTAAGTTTGAAAAAATACAATAATACATTGTTGATAAGTTAATAAAAATTTAACCAAATACTTAATATTAAGATGGTTGGTATAAGCTTAGCACGAGCAAGACATACTTTTCACAAGACTACAAGACATCTTAATTATTAATAGACTTAAAATAAAAAATAAAAATTAAATATTAATGATAACTCTAGCATAATTTTATATGACAAAACATTCACATAAGCATATTAAAAATTTTGCATGAAAATCCTTCTAAAGATTTCTAATTTTACTCAATTAAGCTTTACTATAAAATATTAAAAAATATTATCCTTTATTCCTTCTTTTTCATATTTAATTGAACTGAGATCAATTCTTCTCCACCTTTATCTTTTTTAAGGTAATTATACAGTAATGTCTTTATCGTCTACATTAATTATAATATTAGGTTGAAGCTAGACTTTTATGCTATTATATTTCCTACGACTTGTTTATCTTTTAATTTTTTATAAATGAGAACAAAGTTTAACATCATATGTAGGAATATTTTTTGATATTCAAACTTATTACTTAAATAGAGTTAGAAATTAACTCTTTTTTCTCTGTAATGAATTTTTCAATTGTGCATCCAATAACAGTTTTCTTGCATTAAATGATGTTGCTTTTGCATTTTTCGTGCCATTTTTCATGAGAATCTTAACTACAAACATGAAGTTTTCATTGTTGATTTCTAGATTATATGTTAATATTAAATTTTGATATTATTATATAAAAAGATATTACTTAACCTTGGTATTGAGTTATCAACATGCTATGATATTTATCATTTAGACACTCGTTATTAACATCTTTATCCACCTTCTTGTTGTAACATTTGCAAGCGTAGACCAAGGCTCAAGTCTATTTAAAAATGGTAGTTATCTTTGACTTAAATGTGAAATTTTATGGTTGTATATTGGTAAATTTTAGCTAGATTTAATCGTGTGGATGAGAGTAGGTTTGGTAATATTGCACCTGTATTGAATTCTATGATGTCCGCATATTATCACTAATTTAAACTTTTTACATTTGTAAAGATCACAAATGGAGATCCTTTTATTTTGGTAGCTTCTTCTAAATAACCCTAATATTTGATTAAAATATAATATTATTTATTTATTTTGTTATATTGAGGTATGCTCGCTCTCCTTTCTTTAGTAAGTTGTATCTTTGGGTTGATACATATTGTTGATATTCTTTAGATGATATGCTTATTTCCTGCCAATTTGAGATAGTCATAAGATAAATCTTATGTTTAGTGGCCTTCAATAAGAAGTTTAGTAATGAAATATTTTACCTTTACACTTAGAGATCTTGAAGTTAGATAGTGCTATTACGGGCTTCTCTTTGAGTGTGTCTTCTAGAATTGATCCTTCATTTGTAGCCATATCCCTAAATAAAGTTACATGTAGAGTCATTCCATCAGATATGAGAATGAGATAATAAAGATACAGTGTCAATATTAATTTTTTCTTATGCTATCAAAAAGTATCATGTATATAATTTTTGTCCATTATTGTAATTTCCTCATATTATTTAGCTTGTTACATTTTGTAACATAGCCGATCACCGACTTCACGTTAGTTGCTATTACAAGAACATCCGCATGTAATTATTTAATAAGTTTATGATTCTATAAATTTATGTTTCCTTTTATTGAAGATTAAAGTATGAAAATAATAAGTACTTACTAAACTTTCATGTATCTTTCATAGAAATGCTTCTTTAATTTGGAGTAAAATTATATTCGTTACTTTAATTTATATAGTAACATTTTCTTTAATCTATTAATATATTTTTTCAAACTTTATACATTAACGGATGTTTTAATCTAATTCCATTTTTTCACCAACATCAACTTAGATTAGTTTAAGATCTTGAAAAGGGCCAAGAAAATCTTACGTTGAAAGTTAAATTTACATATTTTAATGAAAGAATATAAAATAATTTCTCTTTTATTTGTAAAATTTTTAAATTTTAGGGTTTGGTGTGATTCTGAACTATAGAAGTGTTGCTTTTAAAACTTTTTAAAACTTTGAGTGCGTTTTTTACAAATTTTAAATTGTCAGCTAGGTGCTACTAATTTTTGTATTTCATGCATTGTCCCGAAATGTTATAACTTTAGGATACTTCTAGGTTTGAATAGTTCAGGTTGTTTTTTTTATAAGTTTAGAAACTTTGGGTTAGTTTGTGTAAAATTGTACCTTCAAGGGCCTGTTGATAATTCTCGATTTTTTAGTTGGACATTAAATTCGAAAATTTAGGTTTTGTTTTGTAATTTTGAAATGTTGAGGCTTTTTTTACAAATTTGAAACTTTGTTTGCTTTTTTTTCAATTTTCAAATTATCACCGGCATGACGGTAATTCGCATGTTTTATCAATGGTGTTAGCAACTTTTTAGAATTTCAAATTTTCATGATATTTTTTGTTATTATGATATTTTGAGGGTTTTCTATAATTTTTCAAACTTTGAGGGTGTAAATTGCAAATTTTAAAACTTTTAAGGGCTATAAATTTTGATTAGTTGTTTTAATTTTTGAAAGGTCATTTGTTTAGTTGTTTTAATTTTTGAAAGGCCGCTGTGCTTTGTGTAGTTGTGAATTTTTTTATTTTGAGTAACTAATAAAACTTTTGCCTTTTTGTAATACATTATGTATTGTAGCATGTTAGTTAATTATTATCTTTGTCACCTTTTATTATCACTTAAAACTCATTTTATCTTCAAGTGTTGTCATATTTCTTTCTTATTTGTACACTTATCGTACATGTTTCATGATAATATTATAGAGATCCTTTTATATGTCAACGTGTGCAAACAAATCAAACTTGAATCTTAGTTTGAACCCGTTTTGAGTAAGTTCGTTTATGCTAAAAGCTGTTATGTAGTGATTATGCAATCCAAAACCGGAGAATAAATTTCTATAAAGGAAAACCAAGCAATTACTCTACAAATATATATGGACATTAAACTGTAATGATAATAATTGAAGCATACAAATTGTCGATGAGTTACTAAACCGACACACGTAATTTGGAATATATCTCGAGCAAAAGAAAAAAAGAATTGAGCTAGTCTTATCATGTAAGTAAACAACAAAATGTTATCATAAAAGCTTATCTAAATGTATTTACCCTAATGAGCTTTACTTTGTTAAATCCTGTTGTTGACCAGTAAACTAAACGTCGTGCATATTATGCTCTAAATTATAGGAACATAATTATTTATAACAAGAACTTTAATGGTATTTTTTTGAAACCTTCAGGGTGCTTTTGCAAATTACAAAGTATTTATGTGTTTTCTTTCTACACCAGATTCTATTTATGCAAATTATAAACCATTTTTGCAATTTCTGAATTTTACAAGGGGACCAAATTGCAATTTATGAATTGGATTGTAAAACTGGGCTAAAATACAATTTCTATAGTTGTTTTAGATTGTAAACTACAAATTCTAGATTGTTGCAGTTTCTAGGCTTATATGCAGTTTTTACAATTTTTCATGGAGTAAACTACAAGTTCTGGATGGTTTTGCAGTTTTTGGGGACTGTTTTGCAATTTTTGGGCTTAAATATACTTTTAGAGTTATCAGAATTCGGACTCTTTTGCGTTTCTATGTGAAATACAATTTAAAGCTTAAAGTCTTAACTGAAAATAAAAGATCACTCCCAACAAATATATTCGAAGTTTAAATCCCACTTATATCTTCAAAAATTACCAAGTTGAACTAAAAGACAGAGTACTAAATACCAAAATATCAAAACATTAATACAATCCATCCAATCCCTCAATAAAACATTTCTATTTTGGCCCTACAGGCCAAACCCATGAAACTTGTCCATGATAGTCAGAGTCACGATTAATTTACATAAACTGATATGATTTCACATCGCTCAACATGATCTAAAAAATACTACAAAGAGATTGAATGATTACAAGCATTTCATGACCAAGATTCATACACTCTAAATCAAAAGTCAAATTCATTAACTTTAATTAAAAAACTTGTCTTTTAAGGAAAAAAGAAAATTCTCCGAACACTATTTTTATTCAAGCTTGAAATATGATTCCAAGAAAAAATACACTTTTTACAATCATACGATACTCATGCAAAGTTCAAAGTAAACCCTAAAGTACTAAACTGACAAAATTTTGCAGGAATAAAGCATGATTTCTTTAGCAAAGAGATCGTATGAAATTATACAGCAATAATCAAGATGCTAACCACACTTTTATAAACTAATTTTAGCAAATTTGGTTGGGGGGGTTGTTCCCGAATTCCATGGTGAGTTTGTAATTTTTTAAAAGTTGAGAGACTATTTTGTAATTTAAAGAATTTGTGTATGAAGTTGTTTGCAATGCATGGGATTTGTAGATGGGTTTGCTTATGAGATAGTGATTTTAATGAATAGAAATAATATATGGTAAAAGATTGGGCCTTGCTAATTTAGTGATTTTGATGAAATTTTAAGGTATTTTTGGAAAGAGGAAGTTTTTCTCAACTCCCTCTTTTAAAGAGGTAATATATATATATATATATATATATATATATATATATATATATATATATATACATATAAAATTTATTCTTCTCAGGTTATTATTTTTACATATAATTCACAGACTACTTTTTCATAGATGTATCAAAAACAATCTATTATTGTCAGTTTATGATTTGTTGTGGACTTGATTAATTTTGTTGCATAGATACATGTATATGTAAAAATATAAAATCTTTTAGGGTAGATGGTAGTTCAATCTTTAGTGGTCTTCAACAGCTAGGCTTTACGATGCTTGAATTAGAAGATGTATATAGGTATAGATTTTGTAAACGTACATAGAAATTGCTCTTTAGTACATACATGTATAGGAATAAAGAAGAGTACTAGTCCTTAAAATTGTGAAAAGATTTTAGTAGGTTATGGTATATTGTGAGAGTGCATTTCAAAATGTCAGAGAGTTCCATGTTTATTTGAACTCTTATTGAACACAAAGTAAATCACCTAAGGAGATTTGAAGTCTGTGGTTAGATCAGGCATAGTATTTTATGGAGATTAGTGATTGAATTGCTTCTAATCCGAAGTAGGTGTTATCGTCGAGGAGTACTGAGGCAGTATCAGTTTCTGTTGATATTTCCCTTTTCTTACCTTTTTTTTCTTGCTTAATTTTATAGTCTATGTAAATGAAATTTGCCATGAGGCTGATTAACTTCTTCTTTGATCTGGGAGCGAATCCAAAGTCTTGTTCTTTGAGTACTAGAGAATCTCTGATTAGGAAATTGATGGATTTTATAAATTTTTCATTATGAAATCAATGCATTGGATCAAATACTTTAACCTCAATTTCTTATTCGATAAAGCCATGTAATTGTTTTTTCTTTCAGCTGTGCGGTCATAGAAAATCTCTCTTCAAACTCTAAAATACTTCCTAAAATCAATTAAAAGGAGTAAACATAGGTCTAAAAAGAAAAAAACTGAGAACTAAGACATGATTCTTTTACTTTATTCAAAGATTGTGTTTTATTTGACTTTGTGTATGTACTTTGAAAAACTCTTGAGATGAAATAGGGCCTGGACATTGAGAGTTTATATTATCACTACCACCTTTTTTTATAGATTAAAACCAGTAAGCAAAACATTACGTACACACTCTCTCTCCAATGGTCTGATGTACTCATTGAGGTGTTATGTAATATGCCAACCAGAAGTATTATGTATCTAGATTATGTATTGTAAATAAAGTATTAATGGGAAAACACTCCAGAAATCTATAGTTGAAAATGTACTTTCTCCATATACTATGGGCACTAAAATAGAGCAAGGTATCTACCATCAAATCTTTGATCATGCTACAGTTTCTTAATGTTGCAGGGAACTTGGTCATTAGTTATGGCTAAAACCTGAGGGCTCAATTACTTCTTGAAAATAGAAAACATTTAATTAGTTTTTCAGGTTGTGTCTTTACAGTTACACTCTCAGGTCATTAAATTCTAAAATACAAAAGGAAATTCTAACAGCCAAAGAAATTAGAGAAAGGACAAAAGTAGAAAATGTACACTACATACATATGTATCATTATACCAAAAGTGTGAGGCAGTTGATGAAGGATAGCATCTTCGAGCAAGCCTATGCAACAAGTAGTAATCATAAATAACTTGAGTTATTACTTTTCGTAAATTAGATTTAGCTCCTCATATTATTGGCTTTCATATCTGATTTTGGAAATTAGAATTGTTGTCAGATCAAACAAAATTATTCATTCAAGATTACAGATGAAATATGTTTTATACGGAACCGTCCAGTAGTTCTAAAGAGCAACCAAGTGGATTTATTGGTCAAGGTAGACATTAGTATATTTTGAATGACATATATTCTTTTATGTTCTCTAAAATCAAATGGTTAATCTTTTAGTTTGCATGGTAATGTTCCTGAAATCTATCAATTCTTTCATCTGAAATTGTTAGATATTCTCTTTTCACATGTGCAAGCAAGGAGGCACAATAGTTTATTAGTTAAGGAAATACTAGGATTTATTGTTAGCATAGATTTATATATACAACAACTTCTGCTAAAAACATAACTCCCATTTGGTTTTAGTTTCATGAGAATGGCGGTCTTCTGCACCATCAGTTTGCATTCCCTTCCACTTCCTATTCTTTTATCCTTAATTTATGCATTTATCCTCTGTGTTTGACTTAATGCTTAAATTCATCACACAGAGCCATACTCTATTCTAACTTCTGTCCTCAACTCTTTTGATCTTACTACATTTCACTTTTAGCTCAAACTGTATAGAATCAGTGCATTATCCCAAATGAGTACCTTTTTGCTGAAAAATAAACATATTACAAGGGCTCCACACATGATACATAACAGCAACAGTTGTGGCTCTTTTAATACAATTCGTAGAGGATCTTCCTTAAATTTGCATCTCTCTGGACCTTATTCTCAGGCTATTAAAGCCAATAACCCTCTGTTTGTTTCTGGTGCATTCAGACTTGTTCCTGAGGTTTTGTTCTCTCTGTCACTTTATCGTCATAGAATACATCAAATGCAAACTTATGTTATGATGCTCCATAGTCCTTATCTGTACTCACCAATTATTTGACATCTCATGTGTAGACTGGAAAGTTCATCTCTGATAATGTAGAGGATCAAACTGAGCAAGTAATAAAAACAACTATATAAAGTTTTGAGTTATGTCTTTCCAATTCTTAAACCAAAAGAAGTTATTAGACTTCTCTCTTTATATTTTCTCTTTCATATATTAAAACTGGAAAGATTAGTTTGTGTAAAGTAGTTATTGGTCCTTTATTATTGGGAGAGAACCAAGTGGTCAGCACTAACCAAAGATGGTTCTTTTTTCTTTCCTTTTTTTTTTAAAAATAAGCTGAGTTTTGATTGTTACAATAACAATCATTATGTTGAAGTATTTAAAGAAATTAGTGAAGTTGATTCTTATTGCCAATCAGGTCAACTTTAAGCCAAATATATTGTTCCAAGGAGATTTGGATTTGGATATGTATAAAATTTCATGTGCAACAAATGATATCAGAGTTTTCCAGCGGTTCGGTTCAGTTTGGGCTCATTTAATGGGTTAGCGGTGTAGTTGTTTATTTGTAAAGAAAGCTTGGTTTTGTTGAATTGTTGTTGTAATGAATGAGCATAAACTGGGTATGCAATTTTGAAATGTGGAGCACCTGTACACACCACTTGATATAGTGTATTTATTTAGAGTGAGGAAGAATGCTTGAAGAATCTACTTCTTTAATATAAATATTTCTACAAACTGTCATGATAAGTTATGTAATGTATGTAAATATCAACATTTATACTTCCCTCTAACTTTTGTTTGCTTATGCTTATTAATATATTAGTTAAATTGCTAATACTTTCATATTTTCTTAAATGCATTCCTATGTTTCAGTATTGCTTGACTATTAGTTTAACCAATAAGGACATAATCTTAAGTTTCAATGTTCATTGCAGATAAAAAGCATGCTGAGTATTTTGTGAATTTGGGAGTATTAATGTTTCCACATGTCAAATGATCCTGCCCAAAACTCAAGCTATCATTACCCTGAATGGCCTGATCATGGTGAGCCTGAAGACAACAAAGTTGTTCACTGATCAGGATGTCCCATACACCAATGCTGTTAGTGAACCTGTAGATACCAGATAGGTATCTATGCTATAGTGAAACTGTCATGAGAGGAAATGCCAATTTGAGGAGAAATGCAAATGTAATTCCAACTGTAGCTTAGAACACAAAGCTTAAGAAAATCACTGAAACTTTTAATTGTCAACAAAGTTTCAGTTTTTTCTGATGCTGCTAGGAGTAATTCATGGAGTCGGTTAGTTAGCAATTGAAAATTTTTGCTGTGTGTTTGCCTAAGCACAAAGTTCTGGATGCTCTCAGATACATGTCTTATTGAAGTTTCCAACATCACCAATGATTATTTTGTTTTTATGTAGATTGATTTTGGTGGAAATGCCAAATGCAGAACTAGCAGCTGACTTTATAGACAATTGAGTTGGAAAATCAAATAAAAATAAATACTGATTAAAGGAGTTATAAATAAAAAAACAAATCACTTCACATTTTTCCGATTGGATCAAAATGATTTTATCAGTCAGTTTGGTAGGTGCATTTAGTTAATTCTGATAAAACTTAAAAATTTTATTAAAAAATAGAACAAATATTAGTTGGCATTCAAATGCTTCATCTAATATGGTTTCATAACATGCATAACGTGCATCGCACGTGTTGCATACTAGTTAACTACAAGTATACAAAAGATAGAAAGAAACATAGACTCCCAAGTTCCGACTAGCATAATGTTTGTAATTTTTAGTATAAGATACACAGATCAATAGAATCCTTGAATGCATTGCCGAAAACCTGTAGGCTGCTTGAAAAAATAGTTCTTTTTTCCTTTTCATTAACGAACGCCTTGTTTGGTATGCGGGAATGAGTGGGAATGGAATGCAACTCTAACTTCTCATTCATGCTTACCAAACATGATGTGTTTTTAGATGCTAGAAATGTCATTCTCACTTCTCATTAATTCTCACTTAATGTGGGAATTGCTATTCCAAATGAGTTATCAAGGAATTGATACTCCCACTTAACTGAAAATGAAAATAATAAAATAAATTTTGGATATATCATTCTTAAAGATATTCCCACTTAATTCTCTAATCGCACCCAAACATGAGAATGAGAATGAGCATTCCATTCCTATATTAATTCCGTTCCATTCCTATATTCACTTCATTCTCATTTGACTCCATTCCCGCGTACCAAACGAGGCGTCGAGTTCATCCATTATTAGGCTAATCAGAAAATATGTTAACAAGAAGTCTCAGTAATCGGAACTAATACCAAATAAACAGTTTCCAGGTGATTTCTTTTTTTTATCAGTCTCCGTATCAGAAATCTGATACATCAAACACAATAATATACAGATAAACAGATCCTGGATACAACTAAGTCTAATATAATAATTGTTTCACACTTTAGAATTTAGATTATTTTAATTTTAAAAGGCAGATAAATGATTATGAAATTTTAATCAAACACCAGATCGGTTTTTGCTTCTGTGACACCACTATTAAGGATGGATCTAGTTCAGATTCAAACGAATCCACAAAACCAAATCAATTAAAGATAAGAGTATCCTCAATTACTTGCTAAACCTTGATAGGTTTCGAAACTAGATATTGTGAATGATTAGATTCTATTGTAACAAATAAACAAATACATATTGTATATATAAACATGGAAATAAACAACGCTTGTAGTCCTTCTTCCTCTCATCCTATTTCCCTCTTCAATATTGTAATTTATTGATAACAACATAAAGAAATGAGAAGTTTTTCATTTTCTATCATTGTGGAACCATAAAACGAAAAGTCAGAACTAAATGAAGTCATTTGATGGGTCACATTTGTAAATGTAGAGAATTTACACACACTTGTCTTAGTTTCTGTTGCCTCTACCATCTCAGCCCTCACGCTCCATTTTCTTGCTTGGTGAATCTTCTTGAGTGCATATGCTTCTACAGTACATATCACCAAAAAAAAAAAAAAAATGCGTATGGACTTAAAAATAAGGTAAGCTCACACATAAAACAATAATCTCAAAAAAAGGTGTAAAGTTGGTACAGCATCGTACAAGTTGAACGGGTTTAGGATCTTGATCACATGCTAATTTGACGCGTAAAGCGCTAAAAACTTAACTGATTTATTATTTCAATATATTCAAAACGGAAATACTAGCATGTAAGTTGAGATATTCTTCTATAGGTCTTAACACTTCATTCCAGTGTATGTTTTCTACCAGTGTAATCTTTGCTTAATTAAAGATACTAAAACTACATACTCTGAGCTTGGAGATATCTTTCTCTTGTTTTGAATCATTCATTTAAGTTTAACAAACTGATAGCTTTTGGAATATTCAATTTGTGGGTTGTATTAGTTTACGAGTCAGAACTCTGATGCATCAAATGTAGGTGATTTTGACCAAAAAGAAAAAGAAAAAGAAAAAGCAAAGAAAAAAAAACTAAATGTGGTAAGTATCAAATTGGACAAAAGTTAAAAGTGATTTTCATGTAAACACCCTATCTTAAATCAGAGCTATGGATTATGTAAAATTTATTATATATCACTATGATTAGCACAACCAATAATAAACATGGCCACTATTTGGTTTGACAAACCCCTTTCTTGGTAGGTTCATTATTATATAACAAAACAAATTAATGATTTTTTTTACACAAAAGATGGAACCCACACATATAAATACCGTTAAATTTGCTAACCATGTTGTTACATATGAATACTTCCCAAACTCTAAAAATGTAGTGCTATAGCAAATTATCAATGTTTAACAACACACACCAAGTTGATAAGCAGCAAAAAGTTACTAAAAAGTTTTACATCTGTCTGGCTACAGTAAGTAAATATCAGCAGAGCTCGAACATTATTCCACAAGTCCTTTCTCCCGTCAAGACAGCAAACGATCCCCTAAAGCAATTCCAAATCACAGTCTATTCTTCTTTCTCCTCTCAAATTAAATAACAAACATTAGTATTTGTACTGGTGAATTTGATAATTTGATGCTACTCAGACCTTGTCCTTTTCTCTTCTTCAAAGCCTCTCGCTAAATTGTGAACCCTAAACCCTAACCTTAACATTTGATCCTAGATCAAAGCTACTCGCTAAATTGTGAACCCTAAACCCTAACCTTAACATTTGATCGTAGATCAAAGCTACTCGCTAAATTGTGAACCCTAAACCCTAACCCTAGCATTTGATCCTGACATTAGTTCATCTGCTGCAAGTCTTTTTGGAATCAGGTTTCAGGTGAGTTCCCTCCGTCGGCAATATTAAATTTATTCTTCATTGGTTAGAGGGAATGGAAACAAAAAATATTTTGTATTAGTTTTCTCCAATTTCTCATCCGGTTAATAGATTCTAAATATCAATTACTTTATTCCTAGTTATGGATGTTGGACTTCACATCTCATATCTACTCCGTCAATTGAAATTAATAAGTTCTCAATCAAGCAGCTCATGCTCATTGCACAATGAAAAATACATGTTTACCTGTCACATTGTTCTTGTTTTCTTAATTATTAGTTAGTAATTAGAAATCATAAAGGTCCTATCCCTGTTTGATCTTTTATCTGAACAATAATGACTCTGTAATTGCTATTTTCAGGCAAATCTATGAAAGGGGTTCGGGCACAGAAGAATTTAAAGGCAAAACTAAAGGGGAAGAGTATATATGTTACTGGACCAAGAATTGCCAAGCTTAGATTTTTAGGTGTTAAACTTGAATCCGGTAGAGCCACCACCGGGTGACATTTTAGGAACAAGACACTCATCGATTTGAAAACAGACATAATAAACAATTATTCCTCACTATTATTGAATCTAAAAGTGGGGAAAGATATAAATTGGCTCTAATGGTTAAGATATTCATCCATTAGGGCTAGCAGTTATCTAAAAAAAGATATAATTTTCACCTTTTTTTCTAAAAGAAAAAAAAATAAATTTAAGGGTTAATTGTGGCTAGATTCCTATAGCATCATCAAGTTGTTGTGAATAGGCTCGTAGTTCTATTGTTGTAGACAGAACTCCTGAGTGAAAATTAGACCTTTTACCTTCAGGAGGTCTGTATTTTTTTTTTTAAAAAAAAAAAGCACTCTTTCTCTGAGGGTAGAAGAGTCAAAAAGAAGTCATTCAGGAGGTCTATATGCAAGAGGCCTCCACAATTGAGCGATAAATACAAAGGGTCTATCCAGAATTAACCTTAAAACTAACCAAACATACCAACACCTCACTTGGAAGCTTCAAGATACATATTAGAGCAAACCACCACTGAGAATGCCCATAATAAGGTCCATTTTATCACTGAATCTTCACAGAAATCAAGATTTCATTCTGCAAATCAAAAACAGATTCTCAAGTTCATATCCCCCAGTGGTTACTCAACACCACTCAAATCCAGAGAGGCATTCAGAAATATATATATATATATACACACACACATGCAAATTGCACTATACAACTTGGAATCAGGTAAAGAAATGCCATCCTCATTTTATCCTCCAACTCCAAGCGTGACAGCATAGTAGAAGCTGATATCTCCATTACATCATAGTGTACACAACTTCTCGAAGTATGGTTGTATATGATCAAAGAACGGAAAAAGAAAAGGAAATTTCCTTAAACAATGCCGGTTGAAATACTGGAAGTTGCATGAATTTTCAAAGGTTGCTCTGGTCTGTACGTCACCCCTGTTAATAGCAGGAAAATTTACCATTACGAAAGCATCGTGTAAAGATATATAGCTTCTCATTAGATGAATAAGAAGATAACAAAAGCAAGTTCACCTCTGCCGAAAATTTTAAATAAGTAATTGCAAGCACAAAATAAATTGGTGAAAAAATATATGATTAAACCTAAAATAACCAAAAGAATGGGAGTGGGGAAATCACACCAAAAAGCTCAAATATCTGAATAATATAGACAGAATCCCTCTGGTGAATAATCAGATGCAAGTCAGAAAGTTGAAGAAGCCGATGCAAAAGGATGATACTCCTTAATGATTTCACTTCCCAAACTAAAAAGAAGCTCTAGATTAGTTTACTTAGTCCCTTCAACATCAAACTTCCAAATTTACGATGAGGGTTGATGATTAAAATCATATTCATGCCTTGACTAAAGATTAGTTTACCTAGGCCCTTCACCAAAATTCCAAATTTATGATGGAGGGTTGATGATTAAAAGCTTATTCATGCCTTCGCAGTTTTGACAACCATTTTCATGATGCACAACATGGGGGCTACTTTGCAACCGGGAAAGTCCTGATGCTATCTTAGAGTCACTTTTACTACATTGAATCTATTGAAGTTAGGGTGAGGGCTAAGGTTTATAATTTATGCCTTACAAGCTTCAGCAAAAAGTTGCATCTGCTGGTAAATTCTAGCAACTAAAAGTCTCAGACCATCAAAAGAGATTAAACTTTCTAAACTAACATCTAATATTTCATAGACTCGTATTGAGTTTTTCTCTAAACCAAAGGTTAATCACGGTGGACTTCTATGCAATGCAAAGTGCAAAATAGGTGGACAGTCTAGGGTTCTGATGAAAGCTACAAATCAATAACAATCGGCAATGCTGGTAAACATTTAATAAATGTAAGATTTGTTGTTAAGAAAAGTAATGACAGAGAAAGAGGGGAGGAAAAAAGAGGGGCGATTATTTTCCCTCCTCTCCACCTTTTATCCATAATAATAGAATACTTTTCTCTTCTTTCTACCTTTTATCTATAATAATATAATACTAATCCAAGTCCTAATTACATAAGGAACTAAATTACTTTCCAGAAATAACATCTTTCTAAATAAAATAAGCCCTCTCATAACAAGAACCATGATTAACGGTACCTTTTTCTTTAATGGCTACTTCAAGGGTACTGAGTGTAATTATCCCATCCGTCAAGGGAAGTAACTCGAGCTTGACCATGGCACTTGAACCAGCAGGAACACATCTAAGTTGATAAATAGAGTTAGAATAAGAGCCTTCTGGATTTCTCAAAATTTTATGTTGCCTACTATAGAATAAAGGGTAATTGCAGATAGACACCACATGTAGTTATTGTTGCAGATAGACTGCCTGAGTGAACTTTTGGTCTCTTTTAAACCCTCAGGAGTTCGATTGTCAAAAAGACAATTTTCTTTTTCTCTGAGGGTAAAAGAGTCAAAAAAAATCACTCGGTGGTCCATTTACAACAGTAGAACTACAGGGAGTCTCTCTGCAATTGGGCGATAAGGTCTATCCGCAATTAACTCTAAAATAAATTGTACAGATGGCTGATAGTATTACCCAAGAGGAACAGTACTCTGCAACCAAAGATGAGAGCAGCCCAAATCGGAATTAGACATTACATCAGATGTTGCGCCAGTATGTTGTGCAAGAGAGCTTGATCTTTTCCCACTTGTGTTGCTCTCTTTTTGACTCTCCATTTCTACAGGCATTGAACTCAACCTATGTAGTCCACCAACTCTCCCCATACCTTCAGATACACCAATGAATGGGCTTTGGGGAGTTGAGGGAGCAGAATTTAAAGGCATAACCGAAGTGTAAGTGTTGGGCGTAGCTGGAGCAAGAACGGTCAGTGTTAGATCTTCAGATGTTAAATTTGAAGCTTGAAGAGTCATCGCCTGAGACATTTCAACAACAAGACACATGGATTATTTTCAAGAAAATTCAAGCTGAACGGTTAGAATCAAAATACGAAGTGAAAACCTGGACTGGAAGTTGAGGCAATCTTCCATTAGATTCAACAGTTTGTCCTGATATTTCTGATACTACAGAGATCATAAGATCCCTTGCAATACGTGGCCTCCAAATTGTTGGCTGCTTGAAAAATAGTTTCGACTCTGTTGCATACAAGAGATACATGAGTAGATAGATTCACATATTTATCATGAACTTTTCATAAATGCATTACCAGTATAATTGCATCGACATGATACTAAAACTGCATACTGATCCACACTTGGAGAAACCTTTCTTGCATCGCTAACCCTTGGTGTCATGTGCGCATTTGAAGTAGAGTAAGACATTTTTTGATGTGATTGTGTAGACTTTCTGTTGCCATGGCCCTTAAGATCCTTACCAACTGTAGTTGCAGGCTTTAGAATGAAAGAATGCTCCTCACCTCTCCTGCGTGAAAAGATAGCATGTGAGAGCAAGAAAAACTAGTGGAAATAAACCAATAGTTTAATCAAACTACAAATAATCTTCCATGATCCAGTGGGTAGCCCTGGCTTATTTTCTCTTTAGGAGAAGGGAGATAGTGTTCATCTTCCACATCTTGCCACTTAAGAAATTACAGGTTTTTGTGACAGCACCCTTTTCCACATTCCATGTCAAAACTTCTAACCACCAATCAATGTACTAATCATACTCCCTTTAAAAGTGGGAGTTTGGGAAAAACTTTTCTTGGACAATGTTACCCTTGATTTTTTAAAATATCATAATATGATCCTATCCTAATTAATAGAACCCTTTAAATAGATCTATAATATAATACATTACTTGTGATCGTATCCGAATTAATATAAATATCTTTAATAAATTCTTAACAATCCAAAAGTGATAAACAATGTTCTTAAAAATCTAAATACAAAGCACCCTTAAATCAAAAATTACAAACAACCCCTTAGAAATCAAAGTTTATGAAAAAATCCTTAAAACTTCAAAATTGCAAATGACCACTTATACAACTACAAATTATAAATCGCCGTTTGAAAATTCTAAAATTACAAACATCAAAGCCCCCAAAAACCCAAATTTACAAAAACGCCCCCAAAAATCTAAAAATTACAAAAATCCCTAAAATTCTGAAATTCTAGAACAACGTCCTGAACAATATGAAATTACAGTGAGAACCCTAAAATTTCTAAAATTTAAAAATTATTAACAACTTCCTCACCAAAACTTTTAAAAATTACAAAAAACACCCTAAGAATATGAAATTTTTGAACAGTCTTCAAAACCAGTTGAAATTATAGACAACACCCCGAAGATCAAAAATTACAAATAAGAAAAATCTTAATTTTATAAAAACACCTCGGAAAAATCCAAAAATTATAAAAAAAATAACTTCATAATCAGAAATTTTTGAACAGTCCATGAACAATGTGTAAGACTGTAAGTAAATACAACACCCTGAAAATTTTAAATTTACAGACTTTCAAAAATCTGTTGTTGCAGATAACACCCTGGAAAAAGCAAAAAATTAAAAAAAAAACACTCTGAAAATCTGATATCCAATTAGCCCTTTGAACAATCTGAAACTACCACTGAATATTCCAAATTTACAAACAACCTCCGAAAAGTCTTTAAAAATATAAAAATTATGATTGTCTAATAAATTTTCTATGAAAGATTTTATCAAATACTTCAAACTAAAAACTAACTCTTATCAAATACTTCTAAATTTTAGAATGATGTTGGAATATTATAAAGCTGTTGAATTATGGTTGTCTAACAAATTCTCTATGAAAGATTTGGGTGAGACATCATATAATTTGGGACTTAAACTCTATAGAGATAGAGCTAACAAGTTAATAACATTATCTCAGTCTACTTATACTAATAAGATAGTCGCTAAGTTTAACTTGCAAGATTCAAATAATAGACTTATTCCTTTTGGACACGGAGTTGCTCATTCTAAGAAAATGTCACCTCATAGAAATAAGGAGTTAGAAAGAATGAAGCAATGCTCATATTCTTCTGCTGTAAGTAGTCTTATGTATGCAATATTGTGTACTAGGCCAGATATTGCTCAAGAAGTAATTAGAGTTAGTAGATATCAATCCAATCCTGGAGAGAAACATTGGACTGCAGTTAAACATATCCTTAACTATCTTAACTGAACAAAACATTATTGTTTAGTGTTTGGTGGTGATCCTTTAAAAGTTGACCATAAAAAGTTGAAGAATATACTGATTCTGTTTTCCACTCGGATCCTGACGGTAGAAAATCCACATCAGGATTTGTCATTACATTAAATAATGGACTACTAGTTGAAGCAGTTGTAAGCATGAAACTATAGCCGATTCTACAACTAAAGCAGAATATGTTGCAGGTTGTGAAGCAACAAAAGTAGTTTGGATTAAAAAATTCGTGCAAGAGCTAGGTGTTGTTCCTACTATCGAATCTCCCATCACTTTGTATTGTGATAACAATGGAGCAATTGCGCAAGCCAGAGAGCCTAGGGCTCATCATAGATCAATACACATCAAAGGAAAGTACCACGTGGTAAGAAAAATTGGCAAGAGAGAATACATAGACATTACCAAAGTTGCTCAGTTGCTTCTGCCATAATGTGGTAAACTCATTGACTAAACCTTTGAGTCAAAAGGTGTTTGAGAAACATATTGATAAGATAAATTTGAAATTTATATTGAATTGACTTTGAGCGCAAGTGAGAGACTAAAAGATATATGCTCTACAAAACTAATAAATTTATTATATGATAATAAATAAGAGTTTACATGCATATTTATACAAAAACCCTGAAAATATTAAGTTTTCGAACAACCTTCTGAATAATATGAAAGTACAGGCAGAACCATGAAATTTGAAATTATTAATAACCTCTTCACCGAAAATTCAAAATATTATAAAAATCACCCTAAATATATGAAAATTTTGAATAGGCCTCTAAACAACTTGAAATTATATACAGTACCCAAAATTTAAAAATACAAACAACCCCCTCGACGAATCTAAAAGTTATAAAAAACACCTCAAAAAATCCAAAAAAATAGAAACAAACACCTTGAAACCTAGAAGTTTTTGAACAGTTCCAAGAACAATCTGTAATTACATACAATACCCAAAAAATTTAAAAATTACAAACAGACAAGAATCTTAAGTTGCAAAAAACAGCTGGAAAAAAGTCAATAAAAAACACCCTGAAAATCTGAAATCTTCGATTAGCCCTCTAAACAATCTAAAACTGCAAATAACCACTGAATATTCAAAAATTACAAATCTCTAAAAAGTCTTTAAAAATACAAAAAAAAGCCAAAATTCAAAAATTACAAAAAAACACTCCGAAAATCTAAAATTTTGATTCGCCCCCAACACAATCTGAAATTACAAAGACCCCCAAAAGTTTGAAAATTAGGAAAACCCCAAGGCAAATATTAAAAATTACAAATGAACTTCTTAAAAAATAAAAATTACAAACAACTCCCTAAAAATCGAAAATTGAAAACAAGCTCCTAGAAAAACAAAAACATTCCAAACAATCTCCTTAAAATCAAGTACCAAAATAACTTTGGGTTGAAAATTCTATAATTGAAATTCTAATGATTCCCAAACAATAGATTGGAAATAAATACAAAATTTTAAATTCTAACAATTCATTAAATCTAAACACAAACTTAATGCAATTTCAAAAAAAAAAAACACGTGATATTTAAAGAATTTTGAACAAGACCCTCCAAACTTCATTCTCTTTAAACAAAGGATGACAAATGCTATAAGATTCCAAGAGGAGGTTTTGTTGGGTGAATTATATGTCTATATTATCTCTTTGAGATCATATATTCTTATGGAATTACTCTCATTGCATAAACTGTGTATGCACTTGATTTTTCCTTGGACCTTTGCTTTGTATTTGAACGGCAGGATTTTTACTACAAGGAAATGGTATCTCTCAAACTTTAAAAACTTTCTTAGAGGTCAAGGCTTTGATAGCTAATATTTTTTTAGGGTAGATGTTGCTTTTCTTGAATAATGTTGTTGTCATTTAGCATAAAGAGTGTGATATAGCTCTTCTGGAGAGTTAGTTTTGGTTAGAAGTGTTTTAGCCATATTGAAAATCATATTAATTTTGTCATTACTAATTAGTATCGTATTGATATATAACTTTTATTGTTTTTAAAGTGATATTTTGGATCATGTAACTAATCTTCTTTGTTGGTCTCATGTGAATTTTGTCAAGTACGAATTTAATATGGATTTCCCATTGCATTAGTTGTTATGCGTTTGCTATATAGCATAAAAGTTCTTTGTTATGTCTATTAGATCAAGGTTCTAAAATTACAAGTTGGAATTTGTGATATGTCTGTTAGATCAAAGTTCTAAAATTTGTAAGGCATAACTAAATTCAATACAAGATTAAATTTGATATTAGTCTACAAAATGTTATCATCATCAACTAGAGGTTTAAAAACATGATCTTATTTCGCAATAAATTGTAGGGTAACCATGAACTATTTCACACACGAGTTATAGTAAAGACCTAAATTTGTTTTTCGAAAAAAAAAAGATGTAAACCTGAATGAAATAATCAACTTATTTGACCATGTGCAAAGCACGTGCATCCCATCTAGTTACATGTAAAAGAACAACTTTTTCACATATTACCTTTCTACTTCCATTCCTCGACATTATATTATGTTCACTTATAGCACTAGGTATATTTATGTGTGTTTATAAACGATGTGTCTGAGTGTAGTGCTGATAGTGTTATAGTATGCAGCAATTATTGTGTACGCAGTGTCCAGATGAATAAGCACACAGATACTTCCGGATGAGATCTCATTGGTGCCTAATCTTGGGTCTGATCATAAACATGATTCATAGACAAACTGATAGAAGAGTGCTGTTAGGCGTGACTGAGAATTCAACAGCAAACATAAAAATTGACTAAAAAGAACCTGAGGGATAGATTTGGTAAGCTGTGGCCGTTTCCTGTCTCGATACTTGCAATGGGTAAGGAGAGAGGAGGGCCACCTTTAGATGCCTCCTCAAAGATAATTGCTATCGAATCTAAAAATATTGTGACATCCGGCAAATGAGCAGGCGTAACATTCTGGAATAAGGTAATTAATCATGATTAGTCAAAACTAAACACAATATCCAGTAAAGTTATCAAACAGAAGTTGATAAACATTTTGAGTAGTGATTCAGATTAAAATTGCTACCTTCACTTGAACACACAGAAGATCCTCTATTGAGCACTCAGCTGCAAAAGAATGAATTTCTATAGGTTGGATTATTTCAACTTTTCTGCGCCACCTCCTTCTAGGCAAATATATCCCTTCCAAACCACAGTGAACAGAAAACCGTTCAGGCTCCAAAGGCACACCCCGGAAAGATAATAGCTCGCTGTTTTTTCTATCTTGATGCATCACCTTCTCTTGTGAGATGCGATCATAATCATCAACTTCAAAGGAAGGTCTAGAATAGGATGCAGGAATTGTCGAGGAAGGAGGCACATTAACTTGGGGGAGTGAAGGCATGGAGTAACTTCTGAAGTGGCCAAAAGAAAAAATCTGAGAACTAGAAGAGGCAGATGTTGACCTTTGAGTCACGCCTAAAACTGAAGATGAGTTTGATGGAGGGGATAATGGACGAGGAGGTAGAGTACGATCCAAAGGAAGCAGCCAGTTAAGAAGCTCCCGACATGGATCCTCGGAATTGGAATGTAAACCATTTAGGTTCTCTGAAACAGCAGACGTAGCCTCATACTTCTCAAATTGAATAACCTCCAAAACAGGATCTTTTATATTACTAACTGCAACATTCACTTGTAAAAGAACCTGCATCCTTCCAACAAAACAGGAATAATATATCACTACTGGTTTACGTTTAGAAGCAACATCTTCTAAGAAATGAAAATGAAAGATTGCTACAGGTACAATGAGTAAATAATAAAACATATTATGTGGAATAAAATAAAATTAAAAAATCTGCTACAAGTACTTTTGAAAAGATGGGAAACTTTTGCTTTATCAAAATAGTGGCCATGAACCCAGCATCTATTGAAAGGGATGTGTCCACATATTCCAGTTAGTGTAAAAGAACGTTTTGAGATACTAATGTTATAAAAGATCATATGGGTTATGAAGCATGTTAAGCAGAGAACACTGGCCATCAACTGAACAAGAAAGTCCACATACTTGACAAAATCTTAATTATACAGATGAAAACACATTCCGATGGGTAACATATTTAAAAATGTAAACCAAATTAGGAAAATTCTGTTAAAGGGTATATCCCCTTGACTTGCATGATGGAATAAGATAGGGTAAAAACCTCGGTTTACTAGCCTGGGTTTACTGTATCTTTGGCTCAATTCCGGGTCCGGTGAACTATAAGATGGAAGCTCATATAGATCTAATTGTGTGAAACAAGTGTAGACTTTATCAATCGTATGTCACTGATGATTGTGACATTATATAGTTATCTAGTTGATTATCAGCACTCACAGAGAATAGTTATCGACATTTCTTTTCCTAGACCATTCCCTTACTCCAACTCTCCTGTTTACATCTATGCAAATATAAAACTATAACCCTCAACTCTCATCACAACTTCGGAGTTTTGGTGTATTGGTTGGGTCATTTAAGATGGTATTAGAGCAACCCAGGTTCAAATCCCACTGCCCACGAATTTAAAGCAGATTTTAAAAATTTTGATACCGCTGCGTGAGTCCAGATTTCAGGCCATAACAAGGGCGCTCAACCTGCGAGAGCATGTTCGAATATAAAACTAACCCTCAACCCTAACCACAACTTTGGAGGTTTGGTGTAATGGTTGAGTCGTTTAAGAACACCCTACCTTAATAGTTAAGGAAAAGACCCATGATGCAAGATCCTACGCAAACACGCTTGATCTTTACACACCCATAGCATGTGCCTTACGGATGCAGGATAGCCATAATGTTCTACTCAGGATCATGTTGAAGCATGCACAATGCTACAATGGAATACAGGAGTTTATAAATGAGATGTCATACGGGTAAAACTAAAGGAAAAACAGCTAGAGGTTCTACCAACAATAGATGCTTACTAATCAGAAAAACACCAGCCAACCTTCTCACCTTTGAAACTTACAATAACAAGGCATTTTTAGAACAAAAAATAAAGTATTTTTCAATTGTTATGCCCAATAGACATTGTATACATGTCAATTAGCTAAATTATTTGTACCATTGTTTTTCAAACAACTCTAGGATTATTGGGTCATCTTATAACACAAAACATGTTCCTCAAAGTAAACAATTCCAAAACCTACATTTTTCACAAGGTTTCCAAGACAACTAGCTAAAATCTTGTTGCACGATTACATTTGTAACTGTATTAGAAAGAAATTACAAGACTATACGGGCAACATTCATAAAATGTGAATCTTGTTCATGAGTTCTAACACAGCTAATTGTAGGCATCAAAAATTGCTGAAGAACCCCAAATATGACTAAATTATGAGAAGATCGAAGGACAACGTCGTCGAAATCTCAAGAAGTCAACATATGGGAAGATTGTGTCTCCCTACAGTGCGAGACACTTGTTTGTGCCTCGCTATAAGCGAGACACTCGCTTGTGTCTCGCTACTAGCGAGACACTTGTTTATGCCTCGCCACGAGCGAGACATTTGTTTGTGCCTCGCCACGAGCGAGACACTTGTTTGTGCCTCGCCACGAGCGAGACACCTTGATGTGTCTCGCTATAGCGAGGCATTCATTTGGTCTCGCCAAACGCCAGACACCCGTAATACTTAAAACGAGCTCTTGAAGGGTCTAAATCAATGCCGATGGGGCCCACTTGACTTTATCAGCGGAGAGCGTTCGGATACTTTAATGGGTCATTACCGCGGCGAAAATACGCCCACTAGGCGTGATTTTAGGGCATTTAATCGTGTCAAAAGCATAAACCGTTACATAAATACCGAGGGATTTGACACCGCCGCCGCTTAGCGAGGCGTTTCATATTGCTCGCCGCCGGCCAGGTAGCTCGACACCGCCGGAAGCGCGCTGGTGCGAGATGGTACGAAAGCCGCCGCTGCTAATCGCAAATGTCAAGCACTTATGACGCTTGTGTTTCTTCGAGGGCACGCTTCCCAAAGACTATAAATACCCTCCTACGCCCACTTCAAGTGGGGTCGGCTATCGAAGGGGCAATCGAGATCCAAGCTTCCGGAGTTCAAGAACACGATCCACACGGAGATTCCTCGAGTTTAAGCTTTGACTTATTCTTGAGAAGAGTAGATATCTTACCTTGCTAAGATATTTGCTGAAGTTCTTGTTTCCTTTGCGAAGCATCAACTAAACCCCGTCGATTCGACGATCGCTGCTCGGTGGTCCACGGATTACGAGTCCCCGGCACAGGCAAAGTCCCACGAAAACAAGAGATCTACACTTGTAGTGTCTTTTGTTCGAGTTTGTGAGAGAGTTATTTAAATTTCTTTGTAACTGAGAACCAAAAGTGTAATTTTCTCAAGTTTTACAATGGAAACAACTTTCGACCCAAACACTAATTATCTTTTTGAAGCCTAGTTATTAACATAGAAGTTGCCAAAAATCATTAACCATTCTTTTCCGTCCTGGAATTTGTAATGAATATAACTATATAAGAGACCAAAATTCTTAGTACTCCATCCTATTGTGGAATTTCCTAAATGTTTCTTCCTCAAATCAAATTCTTCATGCTTTCCACAATTACTCACAAATTTTAAAGTAAGCACGCCATACAAAGCCTACTTTTGCATGGCCCAATTGGATCGTGGCTATGTAAGTAACTAAAGAAAGGTTTAAGCTACACGATTAGATTTATCTGCTTTCACAACAGTTGAATAGAAAGAAAAGCAAATGAAGCAAAACAAACAAAAGTATTATATGAAAGAATTGAACTTGAAATGAATTTTTAGAAGATTGGCTAGCAATTCCAAATACCTAAAGACAGCCTTGAAGAGTCAACTGTACTTTTCATGTTAAAATAAAACATGAAAGAACAGAAACTATGCATCAAAAGCTTATAGAAAATGCATCAAAAGCTTATAGAAAATGCATCAAAAGATAGATATTTCCTATCCCAAATCAAACGATTTTTCTTTATCTAGGTTTTGTAACAAGATGAACATGTACAATAGACCGCCATTTATCTCGGAGGAAAGAAAATTTTAAGTTTATGCTCTGCAAAGTTCCAAAGAAAATGCAAGCTAATACGCTTGTTTCATACAAGATCAGTTTCAAAAGTACCAGGTAAGATGATAATCTCAACCTGATTGAAAACAGATAAAAATAAAAAACGAAGTTAGTGATTTCAATTGGACTTTGATGGTTTAGATAGAAATGTGAAGACCATCTAATCCGTGGAATATGATCTCTTAAGTTAACCTATCTGAACCGCAACAAACTGCTTAAACATATATAGCTTTGCGACATGGTTCTCTCCAAATGATGTTTAATTTCTATGGTTGGAGCACTACATACTACAAATGGTAAAGGGAAAACATACCAAAAATATCTAAACCTTTAAACCGGTACAAGTTTTAGCATCTAAAACAATTGTTGGACTATTTACCAATTTTGTTCCAGATAAAGACTGAAGCCAAACTACCATTTACAACTTTATATCAAAAATGGATTAACAAGTTCAAATCAGAAAGCCCAAGACATGGAACTTTCCAGTTCACTACATGAATCAGCTTCAGCTTAAATAATATAGCATATTGATCTAAGCAAGATGTAGACCAACCTGAGCTGAACTATTGCTCTCCATTCATGCGCAGCATTATGGAGAACAAATTTGGAAGCCAAAAGTTCTACCAAGGGGCCGTTTGGTAAAATGCAACTAGGGTGATTGAAACTGCAACTGCATGCAACTAGGACACTTTTACCCAGTTGCAACTGTCTATTTCGTCACATCTGGCCACTTGCAGTCGCAACTGCAGTTACAAACCTCACCGGTTGCAATATGTGAGTTTCAGCCAAAAATGACTGCAAGTCACACTTGCATCTTAAATGAAATACAAACCCTTTGAGCTGCAAATGCAACTGCAACAAAACCAAATAAGAAAACTATACTTTTAAAATTCAAACAAAAATCAATTCTAAAAAATATTAAAAAATCGAAAAATAATACAGAGAGAAAATCTTATTGCATTAAAAATCATAAATATATAATGAAAAATAAAATATCCAAAAATTATCAAATGTAAAAACTTTAAAAATTTTAAATTAGAAAATATCAAATTACACATAAGTGTAAAAAAACCTTTTAAAAACTAAACTCCAGGTTCAAATGAATTGAATCAAATAGATCATACTTAAAAATCTATATTAAAATTTAAAAAAATATAAAATGACAAATCTTAAATTCTATAAAATATAAAAATTAAAAACTTTAATAAAATACAAAAAAACTTATCTAAAGATTGTTGCAATTTTTAAAATTAAAAAATCAAAACTTTTAGAAACTATAAATTTTCAAAATGAATTCTATTTTTAAAAACACAACTTTCAGGAAAAAGACATTTTTACAAAATTCAAATTTCCCAAAAATAATCTTCTTCAAAAGTTAAACATAGTTAAAAATATAATTTTCTTTTAAAATGAAGAATTTTTAAAATACTTCAATATTTTAAAGAGTGCAGAAAAATAAAAATTCAACGTTTTCCTTTTCAGTTTACTAAAAGTAAAAACAAGCTGTACATGAGAAGTTGCAAGTACAAAAACTGTAACTGCAGTTGCAACTGTAAGTTATAAAATTGTAAAAGTGAACCAAAAGATTGCAATTGCAGTTGCATGCAACTACAACAGCAATTTTTAAGTCGCACGTAAGTACCAGTTGCATTGCTACGGCAGTTGGAGGCTACCAAATGCCCCCAAACTGTTGACTGGTTTTCAGTGACAACCAATAGAAGAACATAATTCTTCGTATAATAAGCTAGGCATGTGAACACATCAAACAGGTGGTATTTTACAGGTGTCCAGCAGAGATAAACACATAAGCAGCTTCTCTCACCATTTAGAAGGGTGCAGGTAAAACATATGTAATCGAAACAATAGATGCACTTCTCTGAATTTCAATGAACCTTATAAAATTCTTGTCATACTAGTATGTGACAGAATAAATAAAGGTTAAGCTATAGCTATTACTAACACCCACTACGATAAGTATTAACAATAACAAGTTCTTCAGACCTATGAATTTTACCAATGAATATTAGAAATAATTTGACATACTAGCACGTGACAGATTGAATAATGGTTAAATGATTATTGTTAAAGCCTGCTATGATAAATATTAACAATATCAAGTTCTTCAGATTTACCACTATGTCACCATTATGTAAAGAGTAGCATCTGATAGTATTTCTAGCCATTCCACCAGAAGAACTTCCGTCAAAACCTCCCCTATCAATAACTGCATTGACCAAATTGGTCTTTGAAATCTTTTTGGAATCTATATTCTTTGAATGAAAATTTCCCCCAGCCATATCAGAATTACTTGAAGATGGATCTGCACCATTTCTTTTAGACCAAAGTGGTTCATCTAGATGTGCAATTCTAACAAAAAAGTTTGAATTTCGAAAACTTTCTAGCAGTGCTTCTGTCTGATGCTTATGATCTTCCATGCGAAGAAGGGATTCCGTTAGAGATATATCCTCCAGTTCAGGTGGGCTATCAGCAGTCGAAATATTTTCACCATTTTCTTCTGTAACTGCATCCGCAGTTTCCTCATAAGTGTCATTCATATTACCTTGATCGATGAGAGAGTTAGCCTTCTCTCCAATAGTCTTTGTTTGATTCTTTCCAGAGACATTATTCTTAGAAATAACAGCAGCAACTTTAAATGGAGTTATAATCTCAGTATGCTGCTTAGATGCTGATAAGCAAACTAGTAAATGAATCTGTTCACCTGGAATGAAGACAGATTAAATTCCTAATATCAGCCCCATTTACTGGCTAGGGATAAAATCAGATCAAGCGAGATGATGTAACTACCAGGAAAAACAAAAGAACGGTCCAAAGAGCGTAACTGAAGTATATCTGAAGCATCACTCCAATCATCAGGAAGTACCCCTGGAAGTAACAAAACAAACTTATACCAAGGAATTTTTAAGCATATAAAGTTTAAAGCATGCTAGCAAGAAAGACAAATTTAACCATTCTAAGACAAGAAAGGGAAAAAACTGAAGATAAAAGAAAGTAACTAAGAGGTAAACATGGAAGTCATCACATAGCCTTATCATCTCTAAGTGTAGAGGCAGAGGAGTAAGTGGGACCAACTGCCAACTGCCAACTCCCACTCCACAGAAATCACTTTGGTGTGTATCTAAGTCATAAAGGTTGTAAATGCACAAGCTTGTATCCCCACTCTACAATACCTCCTCTCTAGAAATGAGATAAGAGAGTATGTCAGTGTTACCAAAACACTCCATTTTACAGAATTTTCCCATGACCGAAGCTTGAACACAACACGGCAATTGACCATCTCGTTCTATGACCCGAACAGTTCCCATATAATGATAAACAGGAAAAAAAAATATCATTGTATTTAAAGAACATAAAAGTATAGAAAGAATACCTAGAATAAATAAGGGGAATTCCAGATCCAGCCAAATAAGTGTCATGGTTTTCAATTATGCAACTGTCACGACATAGGCAAACAAGTAGCTAAATTTATCAATGTGACGCGCAATGCGGGCATAAATCCCTTTACACGCACATGTGCAAGGCGCAATATGATGCGTGCGCCCAAGTGAAGCGAGGCACACACCGCATACATAGTTTTTCAAGATAGGTAATCAAGCATGAATGAACGTATAAGGTTTTTCACATGAAAAATATGTCAACATAAATAATATCTACTACCAAATCATAAAATACGGTCTTAATTCATAATGCTAACACACCTAATATAGCAATAAAGTTCATAAATTTCTAAATCAAAAGTCAAATCAAGACTAATATCGAAGAAAAATCAAATAGTAAACAAGAAAGAGTGGGGGTCCTCAATCGGGCTACTAAAATGGCTTAATGGGTTTATTTTTCTTTTTGGGATATGGGTTATCAGGGACAAAGACCCAATTGAAATGTTAAAGAACAAAAATATATGAGGGTATGTTTTGCATGTGCCATGTGCGAAGCGCCCTCTCGTAGGGCGTCGTGAAGCGCAAAAGGCGTTGCCGCATCAGATGCAGGGCACTTCACAACACCCCGCATCACAGGTTGCATGGAGTGCAATGAGACCTGCACCTTTGATACACTATTGAAAAAACGGTGAAAAGCAATGGTACAAAGCAAAAGCAGCCCTTGACCGCTTCGCTTTGCCTCAAAGCGTGATATAAAGCACCTCAGATGCTTTTTGCTCTCAAAGGCACAAAAAGTGGCGAAAAGCGCTTAATGGCGCTTTAAAACACAATTAAAATGCGGATGATGAGAAATTGGTCTCAATTTCGCACCCGACTAACCCGGATCCATTTTTAACATATAAAACGCTCCTATGTCACTATCCCTCTTTCTCTTTCTCTATTACCAACCCAAAAAAAACTCAAGACCTTAAAAAATCCTCCGCAACCACCACATCCTGCCCTCAATTCCGGGCTCAGGAACTTCTCCCGCCTCCACCACCACCTCCAGCATCTTCTCCTGCTGCCTCTCACCATCTTCAGCCATCTCTCTTGAGCTCCACCATCTCCAACAAGCTCATCATTGAATCTTCATTCTACTGCTCCCTCTCATCCATCACCTCGACGAAGCACCAGTATTTAATTATTATTGTGTGATTGTTACACATCTCTTTCATGCTTAGGATCTCTATAAATCATCAAATATGCATTTGTAGTGTTTTTAGATTTTTCTTAAATTTTTTTTGGATATTTACACATATTTAACTGGACCGCTTTTTTACTTAGCACTTTTTTCCACTTTGATCCGCTTAAGCCCCAAAACACCTAAGTTTTGCTTCGCTTTTCACTTTCCACAACATTACTTCGATAACACAACTAAATATAGCATGTTTCTCCTCTTGAGCATGTAGTCGTAATATATACAAGTTACTTAACATGTATAAAAAGTATTCACGCCCCCTTGTAATTTTGTTTACAAGTTGATGTGTCGAATACATTAGATGCTCTTGACATTGACACCCGTTTACCATGTCTAGGTGATACTAGAGAACCTTATGCCTAATTCTCTCTGAATCATAAAATGGTCTTTTGTTACCTCAAATAACAACCAAATCAGTTCAATTTTCTTATCAAAAGTTCATGTAATTTAGTCCCTCTCGAAACAATTTCTCATCTACTCCTAACCTAAAAATGCATATCTTCTCAACACAGCCCTTTAAGAATAATTTCTTCATGTAGTCACTAACCAAATCAAAACTAGCTTTTACACTTTTAACTTGCACACAGAACACTACATCTCCCTTTCTGTTATAAGCTAGTATCTACTTAAATCATCAAAGGTAATTCTCTGTGTGATTATTATTTACTTTCTATTAGATTTTTTTTCGCCAATCCACCTCCCTACAATACAATGGAAATGAAAATAAATGTCGTACTGCAACTCTAATTACTACATTATAAGGGAAATTTTTTTAAAAAAAACCATTGCATTGTGGGGGGTTGCCCTCGAAACTTTCCTAAACTTTATAAATTTCATTAACACCCATGAAGTTTTCCTACTACACCCCAATGTTTTAAATATCGGCCGATAAACCGATATTATCGGCGATTTATCGGTTTTGGAGGCCTTCTGCTATGATAAGTTTGATTCTAAATCGGTTATCGTTTTTGGATGCTTATCGTCGATAATGCGGCGATAAAGTGAGTTATCGGCCGATATGGTCGGCCCAAAAATCGGAATTATCGGCCTTTGGTTTGAGTTTTGATTTCGGGCAACGAGCACCTATTCAATGCACTTTAAACCCAACCTGACCCGAGTTTCTACCATTGGTTAGTGATCCTAAACATAATTATTTACATTTTGGTATGTTTATATTTCATTAAGTATGGTTAGATTACATTTTAGAATATTATATTATGTATATCACCATCCGGTAATGTCACTCCGATAAATACTACTTATCCCCGATATATCCCCGGTATCCGCTATCCGATATGGATTTTGACCGTCCGATAAATCCCCGATAACCGATATTTAAAACCTTGCTACACCCGCAATGTAACACCGTCACTTTAACATGCCTTCTGACTAAAAACAATACAAAAACCCCTTAGGCCCAAAAAGAATCCCCCTTGTATATTTCTTTTTTTTTTTAAATACTTGTCATATTACTCAATATGCAAAAATATACGTGACTTCTTCTCTCACCCCTAAACCACACCTAGTCTGGTAACCATTTAATGTTAAAGGGCTTTTTTATCATTTGACAACAACCATTAATACCATTAGGCGGGGTTCCATTGGGAAAATTAAAAATTTTAGAGGTGCTTATGTGAGACACAGGATGGTTATGGGGGGGAACGTTCATGGGGGATTCATGCGAAATGCCCCAAAGTCCTGAGGGGGTTAGTGAAATTTACCCAAATTATAAGTTGGCTCATCAAAGGTTTCCTGTGGACCAAGTCTAGCGGCTTCCAGTCTTATAAGTTCACATGACAACCATCACTCATGTGAAAAATGGTACCAATATGTCAATATCCAATACTCACCTACGAGTATCAGAGAAACAGTTTTCAATAAACCCAGTTAAAAACCTAATACTTATTGAAGGTGTCTAAAGAAAATAAAGAGAGCTCAAAGGACATGGCTGGTAGCTATGGAGCTTTGAAATTTGAACTTGGCTGGTAGCTATGGAGCTTTGAAATTTGAACTACTAATAGATATCTAAACTAGAACCATATACGACTCAAATGAAACATAGAGGTAGAAAAGATTAGGACGGCTCAAGGATATGCCACATACACCAGACGAATCCCAAGGATTGAATGGTAACCTTCAGTGGTTCATCCAATGGATGAACCAGCAGAAATTTTATGCTTAATAAATAAGCTCCGTGGTGAACTAATTTGTCAAAAAGTAAAAGACAATTTTGAAACTACGCCCTTTTCTATAAGTGATATATCACCATTTGCAAGTATGATTTGTATCATCATTTGCAAGTATGATTTGTGTAAAAGGTTTATTAAGATTTTCAAAAAAAAAAAAATACAACCTGTAAACTTAATAAAGAAGTTTAGCTCTGTCATGGGAAGTAGGCTACCAGAGTAGAACTTCAACATTATGCAGATCAACTTCAACACAGTGGATCTATATTATGTAGATCAACTTCAATAAAGTGATTCTTTAAAGAGAGGAAATCGTTCCACATTATGTAGAGCTTCAAGAAAGTGGATGCTTAAAGTGATCCATCATCAAATTCCCAATAGAAAAATTTTGATCCAAATCATTCAAACTAGTCGGGTCTATGTATGCATGTAATATGTATATGTATTAGAAAAAGGATATGGGATAAGCTCACAATGCAGGAAATTTCTTGCATTGAAGCTCAAAAGAATGAGAGAGTCATGATCGACATCCTACATAGGTATGTGCACATCTTTGATTTTAGAAAGGCAAGTAATCAGGTAGTACGTACTGCACGGAATTGTTATACATCCTTCATCCTCAGCAACATCAGAAAGGTTATCCATGGGAACTTGGCTTTCTAGATTCGAGTCTACAGGTGCTCCAGTTGCATCACTAATCCCATCACTGTCTCTATCACCCTCTTCACTTGAGGATCTTTGAAATGGGTCATCAGCAATAAGGCCCTCTAGTGTAGTAGTTCGTTTAAGCATGGGATGCTCATCCTTGTGGAGTTCGGAAATACTTGGTAGATCTGGAGATACATGATGTGTTGAGCGCGATAGAAGAAAATTCATCACTTAAGCCCAAGTGCCTGGAAATTCATTAAGGTAAACTTTTTTAATTGAGGGTTCAGGTGGACACATTGAAATTCAATGAAAAAACAGAAAAATCATGAAATAGTATCCATTAAGTTAAGTTTATAACGGAGAATCAGGAAGAAACTACAAGTCAAATAACTGAATGTCAAAATTTCATACTATTTTTGCTCCTTCACCAACTGATTCAACATGCAACTTTCCCACTTGTAATAAGTAACCTTATCCTATAAAAGTCAGTCAGTTCCAAAAAGTTGAAACAGGTTGTTTTCAAAAGAAAAAAAAACCTAATCACGATTATAAAAAATATCAGCTCACAATTGTTTATCAATCAAAAAACATTAACCACTTTAACAATGTTTTAATCAAGTACAAATCAGTTTAAATGTGCTCAAAATATCACATAAAATCTCCTTTCTTCTGCATAAATGGAATAGCTAC
The DNA here is from genome assembly GCA_012295165.1 of Asparagus setaceus. Lineage (NCBI taxonomy): Eukaryota > Viridiplantae > Streptophyta > Magnoliopsida > Asparagales > Asparagaceae > Asparagus > Asparagus setaceus. The sequence continues at coordinate 4,401,712 of CM022707.1, forward strand.
TAACAGGACATGCAAGCATCATGTTGGAAAGGAGAAAAACTCTGAGAAATCTTCCACCATCTCATACGTAATATACAAAAATTAAAGACAGGTACTAAAGGAAGAAAGAAAAATATGACACGATCTAAAAGTATTTCCTTAAAGAACTATGAAACAAACTAACAACTAGTTAAACTTTCTAAACTCCAAAATACACAACAGGAAGTCAAAACAGATGCAATGTAGAACCTATATGCCTATACAGTCCAAGCTTCGACATACCTACTGCAGATAGGTGATGAGGCATTGATGCATGCTGCATGCATATTCTATGAAAGTTGAGTTTTTCTGAAAAAGGCTTATACTGCTTGGAGTTGCATAATTATCAGATATCAATATGACATATGATGAATTCAACATCTGGCTGAGGTGGTGGAAGCTCCGGCTCGGATAAGTGCACATTAGTCATCTGATTCAACTTTCCCTATAATGCAAGAAATAAATTATCACCAAGACGATTTTGGTTTCAGGTCCTTCATAGTAAGGGTCCAAAACATTGATCAAAGTAGGGTTCAAATGTCTTTAGTCATAAATCAGCATGTACGCATTAGTTGTTAAAAACTATAGACTTTCTATTAGAAACCAGCGTAAAGCCAACGCAATAACAGATAATTTGGAGTATGGGTGGCTGGAATCAATCAAGCAAACTATGGGCAAATAAACCTCAACAATTTCCTTTTTTGCAAATATAGAATCACACATTGAAGCGGGACAAGACGCTAAGGGCTCACTAAATGCAATATGAAATAAGACAATCACACAGATGAAACCAATCTTAATCAACAAGTAGATCAATGTTACCAGATATGTATAATTCCATATAATAAATCACTAAAATGATAATGTGATCCAAATGGTATGATGCAAACATGCAATAAGATCCAAAGCTATGACAATGATCAATATAATTATAAATCTCAGTTGATAGGGATCAGTAGTTAAGATTTCATCTTTTAGATTATTTTAGTAAAATAATTCTGTTAGATGGAATTTGCAATTTCTTTAGATAAAAGTTTAAATTATTTGATGCTATCTTAGAAGCTAGGTAGCACGGACACGGGACACAGCAAATTTGTAAAAGACAGGACACGAGGACACAGCAAACACATACACACACACACACACACACATATTTTAGTATGTAGAATCATCATAGATTATAAACAAGGAACTAATTGTATATGCATGTTGCAGGTGATGATCTTTCGAAAATTTGAAGACAATATGAAAACAAAGAATCGAGATAAAAGTACAAAGAACTGAAAAACTGAAGTCCAATTGAAAACAATCAAACATGAAATCAACAGTAAACTGAAGTCCATGGAGCTAAACTCTAGGAATCCCCATTGATTTATAGAAGTAAAGCATCAGCATATGAGGATAGCAACCATCACTTGATTGCCAAAAAATAATCACAATTAAAAGGAATACGCTAATACTTATCTCGCATTCTCTATATGTAAATTCAAGAAACAATTTCCAATAGTGTAAGCAGGATCACCTCATATATCATAAAAAGAAACTAACAGCCACAAGCCTAGCTTGTACCCACTAGTCCAGAGAGCTTAAATAAAATTTGCAGTTTAAAAAATTCAGTTAAGTGAAGCCTAAACAAACAGAACAGTAAAAAAATCGCAGACAAAAAACTGAAGTATAATTGCAGATTTTTTTCTATCAAACTAACAAAAAGATGAAACTGAGAAATACAATCGGTATATTGTTCAAAAGATGATGATTTAGATACTATATAACAAAGATCCTAACTCAATTACAAATTAGATGTCAAATTTGAAAACCCTAAAAAACCCTAAAAGTTAAAATTACTCACTAATTCTTGATAATTGTCTTCTCAAATATTTCTCCAGCTCTTGTAGAAATCCAACGAAGTCCAATTGAAGGCTTTTGATCAGCATCGAGTAGCGGAGGAAAGAGTTGGTTCTGCGTTCCAAGATGATTAAGAGGGGAACGGAGAAATATTAGGTAAAGGGTCAGGCTTTTTACAGGGAAAAGGTGATGGGTTTGGGTTATCGCGTTCAAAATGATTTTTGAACCTGATATGCTATTAACTTCAGTTCTGGGCTATTGGGTAAGGAAAAATGTGGTTTTTTCAGTTTCCACCCGTATCTGTCATGGGTCTGCAGCGAATACGCGTCCGACATGTGTTGGGCAGGAACTAATTCCCCATTTTGGCATGTCCATGTTACCTAGGGTGCAGGATTAAAAGATAACTTTTCAGGTGGAAGATGGCGATGTCCAGACGAGTAGATGGTTTAGAGAAGAGAATATGAAACTGAATGTATTTGATAGAGTTGTGTGGGTTCTCATAGAGTGTGAGGATAGTACTTTGATGCTCTTTTGAATTATGTTAGAATAAAAGAAATTTGATAAATGGACTAGAAAATCAGATAGTTCTCTTTCACTCTCCATACTTTTGGCTCCCGAGAATTTGAAATACAGGAGGATTGAAGGGATTAGATTGGTTATAATCTCTCTCAGCGAAATATATATAGGCAAAAGGAACATGTAAGAAACAAGAAAAAATTACTTAATAAATGAGATTCAAAATGTGAATTTACAAGAATAAGAGAGGGAAAAGCCTCTATGCATATTCATGTTTGAGTCTAATATGGAATATTCGTGCTCCTTAAAGATATGCTTCATGGTGACATTACGTAATTTTGTTGCGTACAACATGTCTAGAATAATCAGAGTACAAACTGTTGTGTTTATTCGTAATTATATTCACTACTTGTTTCTCGCTTCAATTCAGAATTCTTTTATGTTAAGGAGAGTTCAATTTTTAAATGAACAACAAAAATAATTTCTTTTACATCAAGAGAATCAAGAGGTGCTACTTAAAAATATCCAGTTATAATCACATATCCATGGTCAGATGAAAAGAATGCCAGTATATCAAGCAATAAGGCATTTGTTAGTAGAGACAAACATCTATTACTATTAAAAAATTATTAAACACCCCAAAAAAACTACAGTGACATTATCAAATTATAGTCATGATTCCTATTAGTTTCAATAACAGAATTAAAACTGACGATGCTCAATAATTACAGTTCTCAAGAATCTAGCCCACCCAGTAACGAGAAATGATTGCGAGAGAGAGAAGTCAAGCTCCTCAATAGACATGGATCCTAACCTAGAATTGCAAATTGGAAGTAGAAACGTCAACAAGATTGATGAGAGAGAGGGAGGGGGGAGACTCACCGTTGTAGTTGAAGAGGATCTAGGGTTTCCAGCGATCGAGGGCCTTTTTAGGGCAAGGATCTCGTCGTCCTCCCTCTCTCTAAGGGAGTCGGATTCGGATCTCGCTTCTCTCTCTTCTCTCTCTCTCTCTCTGATCTGGAGGCGACAAATAAATCTAAATTTTTTCGAATATTTGGTATGAGTGAACCCAGAACCACAACAACTTGTACGGTGCGGTTCGATGCGGGAAAATGGTTATTTTCGTATTAGTCCCTTAGGTGCCGTTTTGCAAGGGTTAGTGAGAATGGTTAACTCTTTAAAACGAAGTCACTGAGGGGAACCGATGAATCTGGCGAGTCTTGAGGAGATCGAAGTCACTGAGGCGGCAAAAAAATTTGTGGCGCGTAATATTTGGGGTGAAGTTGATGGTAATTTTTCCTCAAATTCTTCTGTTAATTGTCTTTTTTCTGCTAATCCTGATTCTTTGAGTGATGAGCGGCCCATCAAGCCCATTTTAAAGCCTGCTAGGGTTACGTTTGACCCTGTGCTTAGATCAAAACCTACGGTGGGGATTGATCCCTCTTGTAGATCTTTTGAAGAATTAAAGGTGGATATTAACGAAGGAAATTGGGTACAAGTAGTCAAACGAAACCCTAGAACGCCGCAGTCAAGTAAAAATCCTTATCCTTCTCGTTTTCTCTCGGTGGACTTTGTTCGACTTCATCGCCTTTGTTTTCGGTGTGGAGGAGCGAATCATATGGCGAAAGATTGCAGAGATTCAAGAATTTGTTTCACCTGTCAAGGGGTAGGTCACGAATCAAAAAATTGTAGGGTTGGAGGTCGTGGCCATGGAGGTCGTAGCCATGGAGGAAGGGGCTCTGGTAATAGAGGATCTGGTCGTTTTGATCAAAATCCTGGTAGAATTGGGGGTTTTGGTAACCCTAATCCGTGGCAATGGAGACGAGAAAGGGCGGCATCGCTTCTATCTTCTTCAAGAAACCAAGAGGCTATTAGCAAAGATAAAGGTAAAAGAGTTTTATCGGCGGTTGATGAAGAAAAGATGCAGGAGAATACTCTTCAATTTCAAGATCAAGGGCCAAGAGATTATGGAGCCATGGAAGCAGATTTGAAGATCTCAGGTGATCGACCTCGTTTTGCTCTGCCATTCTTCAGTTTACAGGTGAAGCGAATTCAGAATTTCAAAAATTTCGTAATTTTGCCATTATTTCTTTTGTTGAAGGGGGGAATATATCTTTAGAAAGATTGGAACTTGATTTGAGGGCTTACTTTCCTCTGAATAAGCATTGGGATGTGAGATTGTATACCAATGGAGAAGTTCTGGTTAAGATCCAACCATGGAAGCAGATGGAAGAATTAATTCGAATGGGGGTTATTAATTTGCGTTCTTGCAAAATCAAATTTAGAAGATGGAGTGCTTGGGAAGGAAATGTTGTTGAAAACAGGAACGCTGGTGTATGGATTAAATTGAAAAAAGTGCCTCCGTTTCTATGGAATAAGGAATCCTTTGAGAACATGGTGAAACCTTTTGCTGATTTGATAGAGTTAGATTCGTTAACAAATGCTTGTTCTGAATTCATTGATGCGGTGTTGCTTGTTAGATGTCTAGAATATATTGATATCCCCAAATTGCTGAAAGTTTTTGTAGGAAGATATCAATATAATGTGGAGGTATCGGTAATGTCCATTATGGGGGAAGTTGCTGATGGGGAGAGGAAAAAGCAGAAAATTGAGCAGGTTGAAGATAATAACAGAAGCTCATACCATGATAAATGGTTTAAAGGAAGAAAAGATAGTGGGACTGATTCTTCTTCTTTGAAAGGTTCTAATACTAGCTCTTGGACTGTGCGTCATGATTTAAGAAGTAATCCATGGGGATCTCCAGCGGCTAAACTGTGGAATGATGCCAAGAACTTTTATCAAAAACAAGCTTCTGACTGGGAACCTTGGTCTACAATAGAAAGAGAAAGTAACAATAAGGATGAACAACCTCCAGAACAAGTCATGATATCTGAAACTGAGGGCTTTATTGAACAAGAAACTGAAACAGAAGTTGTTGACATCTGTAATTCCGAGAATTTCAAGATACCTTCATCTCCAGAAGTTGAGAGAAATTTAACTGGTCTGCAATCAGAGGGAGAAACTTACAAAACGAATGATTCCAAAGGGAAATCATTTATAGTGGAAGATAATATGGAATCTGCTAAGTGGTTGTCTTTTCCTTTAGCTGATGAGCAATGCTCTGAGAAGAAAGAAGATGAGATTCTTGTGATTAAACCACTTAATTCTTTACCCCCTGAAATTCCCTCTTTGAACAAATCAGTTGGTTTTGTGAGGAGGTGCTCCAGATTTGTTGATCTGGAACCTATGACAGTTCTTGATAGAGCCACTATGAGAGCTGCAACTAAAAATGATGTTTCTTCTGCTCCTGGGATTCACACTACTGGGTCAGGTGAAAATTCTTCATATCTTGGTTCTAATTTTATACCTATTTTGTTTGATAATTGTTCTAATAGCCAATTGAAAAATTATGCTTCAAAGTGTGCTGTTATTCTTGAGCCTCAAGAGGATTTTGATCCTCTTACAAAAGTGAGGCAAATGGAGCATGAGAGAGCTACTTTTGAGTAGACTCTCTACATGGATTTTCTAGTGGGGAGTCTTTTATATAATGCTAGTTACCTGGAATGTGAGAGGACTGGGATTGGAAACAAAAAGATTTGGAGTTAAAGACTTTTGTCAGTTAAATAAATTTGAAATTATCTGCTTGCAAGAAACTAAGCTGAGCATTTGTTCTGATGCTATTTTCAAAAGTCTGGGTGGTAATATGATTGATTGGGTTTATTTACCCTCTTGTGGTGCTTCTGGAGGAATTATGATAGGCTGGAATAATTTTAAGTGGAAAATATTACATGATTATACTGGCAAGTTTGTTCTAACTGCAGTTCTTAAAAATAAAAAAACTGGTCTCATTTTGAATGTGTCATCAGTCTATGGTCCTCATTGTAATAAAGAAAGATTGCTTTTTTGGCAAGAGCTTAAAGATCTCAAGAATAACATTTCTGGACCTTGGGTTGTAGTTGGGGATTTTAATGTTACTATTAGTCCCGTGAAAGAAAGGGAGGACTAACCATAGGAAAGATATGGAGGAGTTTACTGAGGTGATTAATGAGTTGGAATTGATTGATAGTCCTCTTCATGGACGAAAATTTACTTGGTCAAATAAGAGAAGATCACCTTCTATGGCTAGACTTGACAGAGTTTTTTTCAACTCTGACTGGGAAGACCTTTTTCCTTTCTCTAAACAACATGGTCTAAGCAGTCAATTATCGGAGCATGCCCCCATTAGTTTTGATTGTGGTGATAATCGGCAGTATGCTAAAACTTTTAGATTTGAAAAAATTTGGCTGCAATCTAAAGATTTTGAAAAATGTGTTCCTCTATGGTGGAGATGTGCTCCTTCTAGTAGCTCTGCTGCTAAAAATATGGTGGGTAAGTTGAGATTCTTGAGGAAGTGTATAAAACAGTGGGTCCACTCCAACTTTCATAGTGTCAAACAGGACTAAAAAATCTTTTGGATAACTGTTAGAATTGGAGGTTCGGAAGAAAGTAGAGACTGTGATTTTGAATTGATTAAAAAATGATATATCCCTCCAGTTAAATGAGATTTTGCTTCAAGAAGAGCAAATGTGGAAACAAAGAGCTAAGGCTCATTGGCTTAAGGAAGGGGATAATAATACTGCATACTTCCATAAATTAGCCAATGGTCGAAAGAGAAATAACCTGATTTCATCAATTTTTCATAATAACATTGAGATTAGCTCTGAGGAGGGTATTGCTCAAGTTTTTTTAAACCATTATAATCAGGTTTTTGGGCATGCTGTTCCTCACAGATGCCAACTTGATTGGGAACATCTTTTCCCTTGTGTTGAGTGGGAATCTAGTGATTTAGAACAACCTTTTTCTATGGAGGAAGTTCACAAAGCTTTATTTGATATGAATGGGGAGAAGTCACCAGGACCTGATGGCTTTCCTGCTCTATTTTTTCAAGTGTTTTGGGACACTGTTAAATTTGATGTCATGAAGCTTTTTGCTGAATTTTATGATGGCACTTTAGAAATCAATAGGCTTAATTATGCTCATATTATCCTGATTCCAAAAAAAAATGAGTCTCTATCTGTAAATGATTACAGACCCATCAGTTTATTAAATGTGATTTACAAAGTGATTACTAAAGTGTTGACGAATAGGCTGAATTCTAAACTAGACCTTCTCATTGACCCAGTTCAGTCAGGGTTCATTAAAGGTAGATATTTGCTTGATGGAGTGGTCATGCTCAAGAAATTATTTCTGATTGTTTTCAGAACAGAAAACTGGGGGGTATCCTTTTAAAGTTAGACTTTTCAAAAGCTTACGATATTCTTGACTGGAATTTTATTCTCGAAGTTTTGAAAGCTAAGGGCTTTGGTAATAAATGGATTAATTGGGTAAATATGTGCTTAAAAGGAGGCCTGTCGGCCATTAACTTGAATGGTAAGCCTGGGAGTTGGATCATGTCTAAAAGAGGTGTTCGTCAAGGTGACCCTCTTTCCCCTCTTCTTTTTGTTTTGGCAGCAGACTCTTTTACTAGAATGCTAGCCTTAGCGGTTGAATCTCATATTCTTGAAGGACTAGGTCCTGATAATCTTAATAACAAAGTTGTCTGTCTTCAATATGCAGATGATACTTTGATTTTCTGCAAGAATAATAGAGAGCATTTGACAGTTTTAAAACTGATTCTTTATTGTTTTGAACTTGCATCTGGTCTGAAAATTAATTTCAATAAGAGTGTTCTGATTGCCCTTGAAGACAATGAACCTCTTCAGCAACACTTGGCCACAATGATGAATTGTAAGAGTGGTAACTTCCCTATTACTTATTTAGGAATACCTTTGAGACCTGGAAAACTGAAGAGAGATGACTGGTCCCCCTTAACTGAAAAAATTGAAAAAAGATTAGCACTATGGAAAGGCAGAACATTGTCTAGGGGAGGAAGATTGGTTTTAGTTAATTCAGTTCTCTCCTCTATGCCAATTTTTTGGTTTTCTTTTTTTCTTGCTCCTCTATGGTTAATTGAAAAAATTGATAAGATGAGGAGAAGATTTCTGTGGACAGGCTCATTAGATCATAAAGGTCATACAAACTTGGTAAATTGGGATGAAATATGTAGACCAAAAACTGTGGTGGTTTAGGGTGCTTAACTGAAAATTATGAATAAAGCACTTTTGGGTAAGTGGCTTTGGAAATGGTTTGATGGAACATCTACTTTATGGAAACAAATCAGTTTTCATAAGTACTTTGAGGAAAAACCTTGGGAAGAATATTTACATTCAGGTAGATTACATTTGTCACACTTCTGGAGAAACATATTTGTTAACATGGATAGCTTTTTATGTAGTACACAAGTTGAAATTGGAGATGGCTGTCATACCTTATTTTGGCTTGACAAATGGACAGGTTTTTCTACCCTTGCTTCATTATTTCCAACACTTTATGCACTTACTCCTTTCCCTTATGCTACTATCAGTAATTTGAGGAAGAAGGAGCAGAATTTTTGGATTTGGAATGTTCAGTTTAGAATTCAACTGACTGGTAGCTTGGTTTCCCATTATTTTGAGCTGATGAAGTTTCTTAACACAGTGAATTTGGTGCAGCAGACAGATAAGAGAAAATGGTTGTGGGACTCAAACAAAATATTCTCAGTTAAATCCTACTATCATTTTCTTAGTGATGGAGGATTGAGGTATGATTGTGATAATATTTGGGAACTACATATTCCTCTAAAAATCAGATTTTTGGTCTGGTTGGCTCTTAGAAATAGATTGAATACAAAAGACATTTTGGAAAAAAAGGGAATTCAGTTTGATAAAATTTGTTGTTTATGCTCAAAACTGGAAGAGAATCATACACATTTATTCCTTGAATGTGAGTTTGTCTTTTCAATTTGGAAATCTTTACAATATAAACTGAACACCAATGATGATTTTAGACTGATGTCAGTGAAAGATGTATGGCTAAATTGGGGATTAAGCAGTGACCCGAAAACTAATTTGAGAAGAGATATTTTTATCTGCTCTCTGATCTGGTGCGTGTGGCAAGAACGCAATGATAGATTATTCTCAGACAAGAAGAAGAGATCACTTGATATTTTAATCAAAATGGTTACTTACTCAAACTTTTGGCTAGGTTTTAATGGATTGTCTGCTCGAGCTTCCAGGCTGCAGGAACGAAGGAGGAAAAGAAGTGGACAGGAAAATATTCAGATTGATGCTGGTGCTGCAGACACTAATGGGGAGAACATGATTATGCTGGAATGAAGATTAGTTGCAGAAATTGCTTATCTTTAGTATTTCTTTTGGACTTGTTTACAGTGATATCTTTCGGTACTTTGTTTCTTTTAATGTCTCCTATATGTAGTGTTATGATCAGGGGATGGGAGTGTATTTTCTTGCTATGTAGACCTCAAAACTATTAGAACGTACCCTTGGAGTTGGGGGTATGCTCTAACTTTGTATCAACCATTTTGCTAATGTTTAGCTGGCTGGAATACCTTTATGGTATTCCATCCTTTTTCTCAAAAAAAAAAAGTTAGGCGCAAAGGGTTAATGAGAATGGTTAATTAAGTTAATCTTTTGAGAGGGATTAGGCGCAAAGGGGTTAGGCGCAAAGGGTTAATGAGAATGGTTAATTAAGTTAATTCTTTGAGAGGGATTAAAGATCATTAAATACTATTGGATGAGTAGTTTAAATGAAGGGCTAGCTTTTTTGTGTTTGGCAAATAATGAAGGGTTAAGGAGGTTAATCCCTCAATATTTTTTGATAATACCAAGTTTAGCCCTATGGTAAATATTCGTATTTCTATATTATTTAAATAGGAGAAGTGTTTTTAAACTCTTGGAATATTTTATGTTTGTTTTTAAACTCCTTTCATTTATCCATAGAATTACCTCTTTCTTTCTCTCAGGTTTTTATTATTTCTGTTGGTCCGCAGCTTTCAGCATTCACCCACCAATCTTACTTGAGAGGAGGAGATAGGTGAAAGGATTCGGAGGAGAAAAATATTATGTTGGGCTAAAATAGTTTGTTTTCCAAAAATAATCAATCATAACTGCGTTGAATCAAACCTATTTGGTTTGGTGAAAAACATAATCAAACCGACCAAACCAATTGCTTCCTTCAAACTACTACATCCTTAATTTTGGATTCTCATGATTGCACCACCATCCAAATCATTCATCTATTACTTCTAACATGAAAGCAAAATAATCAATCATTAAGCTATGTCTGGAGCACCCATATAAAAGAGTTGGCTATCTTATCTCTAATTAAAGTACAACCAAATAATACAGTTTGAGAATAATAGTTTACCCTCATTAATGGAGCAAATAGCATGTAGTACTTGTATGTGCAGTAGGTTGTGTCAAATGTAATTGCATCTCTAAAATGTTTGTAAGCCATCATTGACCTCCCGTCGGCCCAAAATATATTTTTCGCACAATTATCATTATCAACCTGGACAGCATAAAAGAACATGGTATTCTCGGGTCGCAGTTGTTAAAAGTGATTTAAAGTGGTGGACATATCAATCTCAAAAAGGGATCTTCGGTGGCGCATTGCAAAGTTACTCACATCCTTCCTTGTAAATATACATTATGAACGCCTCCACAACAAAATCCATGATATGCTTTATGGATAAATTTTGTGCACGCATGGTTCTTATCAAAATATGCTTCTTCATCCCTAATTTTTTGTCGACAGCGAAAGCAAGGTGCTTTTGAGGGGCTCGACACCAAGTCATGGTTGTGATCCTTCTTAAAGGATGACACAACCCAATTCCCTTCATCATCAAACTTCACGCGCATGTGAGCTTTGCAACCAGTTTGCATGCTAGATATCTCCTTAGAAGGACTTTTCTCTAATGTATTAGCTTTGTGTGATCGCCCTTCCCCTTACTTTTAGGATGGCCCTCATGGGAGCAATTAAAGACTTGCATCGTGATGGCATCTTTCCTCTTGGACCGATATTAGACACCTACATAATCCCAAATCCAGCGAGAAGTGCATAAGCACTATAGTATTTCATTGCCTCGTCCAACCTCTTGAACTTCATATTTATTTTTGGTTCATCAACAATGCTTTGGAAGCTCGTTCTCTTGTGTCATCTCCTCCATGATATTTGATTCTTGTAAAGCAGCATTAGAGCTCAGACTAGTATTTGCCCAAACCCTCAAACAATTGTTCGTCATCTACCTGCTAAATAAATAATAACTATTAGACGAATGATTATAATAATTATTTTGCAATCAACTTAATCATGTATACGAGTATCACAATAATTTATTTCCGAACAAAAAAAAGTATGTTATAATCATTACCATTTCTTCGTTTGTATGAGAAAAATCACCATCCAAGTTGTCCCCAAACAATGCCATAATGATAAACCTGAAGTTGAAATATATGAAAAAATTTTTAAAAGTAAAGTATTGAGCTAAAGTTAGTAATAAAAAAAAAGGAACAATGGTTTGTATATTACTATTGATATCTTGATGTCTAAAATCTAACGGACTTATAACAGATTGTTGGTAGAAAGTGCTTTTAATTTTTAATGAAATGCACCAAATGAAACAAGACAATGCTAACTAAATGAGGACTGAAGGAATAAGTTAATAGATGGAAAGGCATGAGTAGATAGTCTCATGGGCATTTGTTTATGATTTTATCTCTTACAGACAATCCTAGTATATGGTTTATTTTGTTGGAACCAAAAAAAAAAAAAAAAAGAAGAAGAAGAAGAAGAAAAAAGAAAAAAACCCATGGGTTACTGTAGCTACAGCGCTCGGCCACCTTTTATTTTTATTTCTTCTTTTTCTCTTAGATACAATGATCAATGAATACCTATTTAAAGGCTTTACAAAGTGTTTTATAATAGAATTCTAGTATGACTATAATTCCTAGAGATAACTAACTCAAATCCTAGTGTGATTATGATTCCTAAAGATAACTAATTCAAATCCTTTTAGAATTAGGATTAACTTCAACATCCCCTCTTAATCCTAATTCTGTAAAGTCTTCAATCCCATCATGTGCTTTAGCTTGACAAATGCTTCAAACTTCAAGGGCTTCGTGAGGATGTCCGCAGCTTGATCTTCAGACTTACAATTAATCAGCACAATCTCATTCTTCTCAACATTGTCTCGTAGAAAGTGATAACGAGTATGAATGTGTTTGCTCCTTTCATGAGTGACTGGATTCTTCGCCAAATCAATTGCGGACTTGTTATCAACATAAATCTTTGTAGGACCTTCAACTTGAATGTGAATCTGACTTAACACATTACGCAACCAAATTGCTTGACAAGCACTCGACACCACTGCAACATATTTCGCTTTACAAGTTGAGAGTGCAACAAGAGACTGCTTCTTCGATGACCATGAAAATGCGGTGGAGCCAAAATTGAAAACATAGCCAGAAGTGCTTTTACGATCATCAGGATCTCCACTCCAATCACTATCAGAATAGCCTACAATATCACAATTGTTAGATGAAGAGTAAAACAAACCATGATCATAAGTCCCCTTTAGGTACCGCATAATTCTATTTACAACTTGTAGATGAGATTGGCGAGGGGCCTCCAAATATCTACTGATTAGACCAACTCCATAGGCTATATCTGGCATTGTACATGTGAGATATCTCAAACTCCCAACAATTTGCTTGAAATAAGTAGGATCAACTTGTGAACCATCACCTTCTCGAGATAATTTAGTACCAACCTCCACAGGAATTCTAACAGGATTGCAATCAAATATCTGAAACCTCTTCAACAACTCTGTACAATACCTCTTTTGACATATGAAAATCTCATCATCGCCTTGAATCACTTCAATGTCGAGAAAATAAGACATCAAGCTAAGATCTGTCATCTCAAATTCATGCATCATCGACTTTTTAAAATCTTCAATCATACTAATATTATTGCTCGTAAAAATCAAATCATCAACATAAAGGCATAATAGTAGTATATCACCAGAGTTGTTTGTCTTCACATATAAGGCATGCTCGGAGGGGCACTTCTGAAATCCACTTTTATGAAAGAAAGAATCAATTTTAACCCAAAAGCTATAGCTATTAGGTATTGACCCAAACTCTTATTTAAACTCATCACTCTTTCTTATCTTATCCGATGTGGGACTATACTCACATATTAATCACCTCAACATATTTCTTGTATAGATTTCTGCAACCATCGACTGGGAATCATAATCGATCGTGTAACTGTGTTATATATACTCAGTAGTAGTTATACGGAACTAAAATTACTTGACTAGTTAGAAAAAAAATGTCATATGTAGAAAATACATGACTAATTGATATTATATGCCGAGAAGTTGCGTCTAGCTGAGAGGTGCTTGAAACAGAGGGAAGAAAAGATGAAGCGTTAACTGTTCTCTCGTGGCCTTTTTCATTATTCCTAATCTACCCTTTAGGAATAAATGAAGAATCTTGATGTCATAAAGATCTTGATTAGATCCTTGATCTAACCGGCTGAAAAGTTTACTCAGTCCTCTTAAGTTTACAAGAGCCTTTATCTAAAATTATAACTTTCATCACGGCTTTAGAGTATTGTCGTGATGAAAGGTTATTTAACAAAGGAATCCAACAAATCTAGGTTAAATCTTACTGGTCACAAATTTAAAGTAGAAATTAAGGAGAAAAAGAGATACGCTCTGTGAACCCAGGTTTCGGTTCATGAAAGGGCCTTCTACGTGCAGGGAAAATTTTGAGTACTAAATTATACCTCTTAACACTACCACAACTTTAGAGTTTTAGAATAATATAGATGCTTTGACAAACCACACATTTAAGCACATCTAAAGTTAGGGGCAGTTATACCTCTAACAGTGTGAATATGCTAAAGCCTTCTGATGTACAATTTGCCCCCAATAATTTAAAAGTATTTGCACCCTATTTGAATTTTAGCTCATTTAAGTTGGGAATTTAGCACATTTTTCAAAAATGTCGTTTTAGGATAATATATTTTAATTTGTGGGTAAATAGATACTTCTCGTCCACCACCTAAGAAAGGTTTTTAGTTCTGCTACTACACAAGTATTTTGGATTTGCCACTGAACACATTGAAGTCAATAGATGTGAGATACTACTAACAAATACAGCAACATACTACTGACAAGTATAAGCAACAAACTAATTTATAAAGACTAGTATAATGCGTGCTTTGCGTGAATGTACATGTTTTAAGTATTGAATTTTTATTGAATAGTAAAACTATGTGTTAATAAATAAAATTTTATAATAAGATTGCTTAAAAGAAATGTATGAATTAACTATTATTGTGTAGTTATTGTAATTGAATATTTTTCTTATAATGATGTTGAGTGTTAACATTTTTAAATAAGTACCCAAATCTAAAATTGTTCTTAAATAAAACTACCAATTCTATAAGTTCTCTTATATATGTCCCTCCAACTTGAAAGTTATTAACTTAACTCTAAATAATCTAAGTTGCATTAATCTTGTTAGCTTTTTCCGATGTTCGTAGATAGTTACACTTGATACCGCAACATATTGCAATAGTTACTTCCCATTATAATTATTTAATGGGGTAAATTACACTAAACCCTTATGAACTTTCAGCCCATATGAACTTTCAAAATTACACTAAACCCTAATGACTTTTCTGTTTCAAAGAAGACCCCAATAACTTTTAAGTTTTGCAAAAACCCTATAAATTAGAACAAAAATAGCGTAAAAGGCATTTTGAATGTTATTGGGGATTTGGTGTAATTTATCTAAAAGATATTGGAGGCTTTCTACAAAAGTAATTAGGGGTTTAGTGTGATTTTGAAAGTTTATATGGTCTATTCTTGCAAAATACTAAAATTTCATGGGGTTTACTGTAATTTAGCTTATTTAATATTATAATTCTTAGTTCAAGTAATACTATTAAAATAGTTATACTGTCTATATACTATAAAATATTTATCTAATTTAATTTTTTAATTATGCTCTTAAATAATTTAGTACTATAAAATATTTTATAAGTTTTTATTATACTATCATTAACAATTAATAGTGCTATTATTAATATTAAATATTTTTTGTAAAAGTTAGTTTTTAATTATTACCAAGTATAGATTATTCAGTATCATGTACTAATCTTTTAAACAAATACTCTAAAAATAATATTAAATTATTTATTTAATTTATTTAATAATATAATACTAATAAAATAGTGTAATTCATAATTTATGTGATATTATTAAAATAACTACACAATTTATGAGATTCAAATATATTCTATTTATTTTATTGCTCATTGAATTATAGTATAATTCTTAATAGTATTTAGTAATATATTATTCTATTTATACTATTATTTTAATTATTTTATTATAATTAATAAATAATTATTATAATAATTTAATTTATTACTACTAATAATTGTGTATACTTATTTTATAAATTATTTTATTTAAAAATTAATGGTTATAATATTATTGATAATTATAATTATTTAGGAAGGTGAGGAGGTGCATAATTAATAAGAGGTGCATAATTAATAAGAGGTTATATTTATTTAATAAAAATTAATTAGAGATAATGACATAGTTAAAATTTATTAAAATTTGAGAGGGCAAAAAGGAAATTAAAAGTTTTAACACCCCAATCCTCTTTTTATAGTAGTATATAAGTATAAATAAATATAGATTAGTCTGATAAATTTCTTATTTGCCAACAAACACAAAAGTTCATGGTCTATAACGCAAAATCATAATGGTAGGGTTCCTTCTTCTTCAGCTCCTTGCAGACATTGACATGTGCCAATGAATTCCTTATCTTTCAACAAAGACAACATTGCATGCTCTACAAGGCAAACTTGTAACCCTATGCTTCCTTCTTCCTCTCCTTGAAACACTGATATTATCCCGTCACGCTTGCAGGAGCTCCCGCTCCGGACGGCAATCGGTCTTCCCCATCCAAAATCATTGCCATAGACATTAAATCTTTGTGAATTCATGATGGATATAGTATACGCCTTGTACATTTCAGGATGGAAAATAAAAGGATGATCTAGCCATGAATCAAGCGAATTCTTTATGATTTCATTAGTCAAGGATGCAACAGCCTTATTCATTTTCCATGCCGTAAAGCCTACACCTTTGCTCATCACCTCTCCCGCTAATGCCTTTACTTCGGATCCACTAACAGAATTTCCAAAATAAGCATTGGGTAGCGGTGGCTTAATCCTCGATCGATTGCCAATGGGTATACAAAAGCTAGCTTCGCGATCGGGGTTTAGCTTCCAAGCGCAGATAATAAACTTCCACACATGAGCTAATAGAGCTTGGAGTGAGGAAACCTTGTCAGTGTCCAACTCTGAATTTGCCTTCGCCTTAAGCTTAGAGATAGTGCTTGCTGAGAAGTTAAAGAAGCACTCTACTAGGTTTTCAGTATACGGAGAGGACGTGTTAATAAATTCCCGGCGGTCTTTGAATGGGAGATGAATCGGGAATGAGGTCGGATCAAGAAACAAACGATCAAAAATTGGAGGGGAAGAGATGTCAGTACTACCATTTCTAGAGATTTCTGACCATGAGTTGAGGAAATGCCAGAATGAAGTTGCATCTCCTATTGAATGGTTAAGTGAGCAACCGATAAAAATGCCATCTAATATCTCGGTGACTTGAATGGAGAGAAGAGGGAGCGAGTGGCCATCATGGCAAATCGCACCGTTGAGAGGGAAGAAAGACTTTAAAATGGTGGGCACATAGAGAGGTCTAATGATATCAAACACTGTCACATCTTTTGCAGATGCGACGATAAATTCAACGCCTTGATTGCTGCAATCGACGAGAATAGATATTGTAGATGGCATGGTATCATGATTGATAGTGGAGAGACGACCAGCTAAGGGGAAGAAATGGTTTAAGGATTGAGATAGAGAAGATTTTAGGCGAGAGATGGCGATATCAAGAGGAGTAGAGGGTTTAGGGAGGAGAATGCCGAACTGCATGTATTCAATAGATAAACATACGAGATCCCATGGAGTGAGATGGACAGTACTTTGATTGTCTTCTGGGTATGATTGAATCAAAGATTTTGATAGATAGATGAGAGAACCAGATTGTTCTCTTTCGCTCTCCATTCTTTTGGCTCTACAGACTTTGAAATGAAAGAGGATTGAAGGTCTTAGGTTGGTTGTAATCTCTCTAAATGTAGTATATTTATAGCCAAGGGAACATAATGCAAGTTATTTTTGTAAACAAGAGTTAAATTTGGAATCAACAAGAATAAGACGAAAAAGAATCTCTTAGTACATGCATTTTTGAGTCTAACATGAAAAGTTCATGCTCCTTGAAAGATATGCTGTTGACCACCTTTGCTCAAGGTAGTCAATGTGACATATTAGGTAATCTTGTTGGGTACAGTGTGCAGAATGATCACAATAGAAAGCATATATTTGAATTATTGTTAATGATATACGCTAGTTGTTAGCTTGCTTCTGAAAAGTCTTAGTTGGTTATTCAGAATTCTTCACGCTAAGGAGTATTCAATTATTAAGGCTATATTTGGATCGAGAAAAGATGATGGAAAAGAAAAGAAAAGAAAAGCAAAGAAAAACAAAGAAAATAAGATTCTTTTATTGTTTGGTTAGGAAGAGCATTGAAAAGAAAATTGGAAGGAAAATAATAATATTTTAATAAAACCGAGTTAAAACTACCATTAACTTATGTTATATACAAACTATATAATATTAGTAGTTTTATAAGTTTACATTTCTATACGAAAATCAATACAAGTGTTGTTGGTCCTTTATAAGAAAATATCTATATCTAGTAAATGGCTATATTCCTATGCACACAAAATTTTAAAATAAGATTTTTATTTCCAATATTAGTCCGTTACATCTTTCATATTTTGAAATGAGCCTCTCAAATCATTGAAATTGCTATTAGGTCCTCAAATTCTTATGTGATTTAAAATTAGTCCTTCAAATTATTTAAATTGCTAGTAGGCAGCTTTATTCTCATGTAATTTTGAAGTTAGTCCCTCTAATTGAGTGTAAAAGTAACAATTGGGAGATTAGTTTGAAACAATTTATTAGAATTGGGACCTAATGGCAATTTCAATGATATCAGAGAACAATTCTAAATTTACTTAGATTTTGGATGACCTAGTCAAAATTTAATCATTTGAGCTCATTTCAAAATATGAAAGATTTAAGGGACTAATATAAAACCTTTTTAATTTATGGCAAATCTACATAGCCAGATAACCATTTCCTTATGCAATGTGGGGCCCTCATAAGAACAAAGAATGGGAAAAATTTAGTCCATTTTCCTTCCAATTTCTCAGGTTTTCATTTTCTTTTTGCTTTTCTTTCAAACTAAACAGTTAAAAGTAATTTTCTTTCTCACTTTCTTTTCTTTTCTTTCAATTTCAGTCGAACCAAACACAACCTATATGTATAACTAAAACGGAAAGTATAATTTACTACAATTGTGAAAAATTTACCGACATGCACGTTAGGAGTCTAACTTGGAAGAGACATGCACTCTCGGAATACTTGGTATTACCCACCAATAGTGATGCCTCCATGCCCATGGAGAACACAATAGTATGAATATCTAAAATTTGATAATATATAGATATAAGAGATATTAAGTATATTACTTCAAAAAAAAAAGAGATACTAAGTATACACAGCTAAAGAACCAATGCCATATAGATACTAAATGTATAGTGGTTCAAACTTCAAAATTGAATCTGTTCTCCATAAATGTCCCTCTCTTGCCATCAAGATATAAACCTACACTCTTAGTATCCAAGAGTGAACTATATTCATCAAAGCTATGTTACCTGGGTGCTATTCAAAAACCGTACCCGTACCCAACATGTACCCGTCCTTGTACCTAGACTTCGTGGACTCTTCTTGAACATATTCATACTTTTATTCTAGCGTATACTCAATTGTATAATACATATTTTAATTTAAAACACTCCTCATGCACTTCTTAAACATATATTCTACACTCTATATATTTCTTATATATTAATCTCATGTAAATGAAAAAAATATTGATCTCATGTAAATTATTAATTTTAATACATATAAATATTCATAAAATACATATATATAGCAGTGCCCCCGTACCCTACCTTTTATAAATTTACCATGTCCCGTACCCATACGCGTGCCCATGCAACTTTGTCAAAATGTAATCTACAGGTTACAAGAGTTAACAAGTGTTGTGAATATTGTGGAAGTGATACTGAAATCAAGAATATACCAAAATAAAATAAAATAAAATAAAGGAAAATCACAGAAAAGATTAAAAAATACAAACTCAAGAGATTTACGTAGTTCAGAGCTAGTCCTATGTCCACGGGCAACAACAGATAAAGCTCAATAATTTGATGAATAAGTACATTTACAAAGATAAGATCAACAATCCCCCTCCACCCCAGAAACCTATCTCTCTGACGGTCTTTGAATTCTCCTCTCTTTTTTGTGTATTTTCTATGTCAGAGCCATGATGGTAAAATCCTAACTATATACAGTTCATCTTATACAAAGTTTCTTAATAAACCACAAACAGAATCCTACTCGAAACATGTCTCCCAAGTTGGAAACAAGTGCGGACCTTGACCCAAGTCGATCATCCAAAGAGTAGAATCTTCAACTCGCATATGTGATTTCAAAGTCCTTGGCTGACGTTAGCTGATGTCGGTTCAAGATCAGCCAGTACTTGACCGACGTCGGTATTTAAATTTTAAGTTTGCAACAAAAGGAAAAAATCACATAGATACATGTTAGGTTCTAATTTGGAAGAGATATGCTCCATGGATATATCCAGTTGATCACTACATGCATGTCAATGGTCAGAAGTACAATGCTAGTATATCAAGTAATCTTGGTTAGTCCTTGAATTAACCATAGCATGATGAAAATAATGAATCTAATATGTAACTCACTAGTAGAGTCAACCCTATAAAAGGGGATGATTTATGGTTAGTAAAAAATTAGGGTAATTGAAGGTGATACCCCGTATAGTGTCATTGTTCCGAACTTACTACTCCTCTGGTTTTGTTTTTGCGGATATGTCATCTGAGTAAAATTGTTTTGACTTTTTTATCCTCAGCGGTCCATTCGGCCAAAAATAATTTTCTCCTTCTCTTAGGATAAGAGAGCCCAACATTTTCTCTTGGGGGGAGGGGGGGTCTATCTGCAAAAATAGAAGTAGATGGATGGTGGTAAGGTCACATGAGCGATACTACAGGTAGTGCATCCGCAATTATATGTATTGAGTGTAATAGGAAATTCAACACTTAATCCTAGTGCCTGCAAAGAAATTCATGTATTTTACTGGATGGTTTAGTTGAACACATTGGAGAAGTTTGCTTAAAAAATAATCACCAACGTAAAAAATTAATCAAGTCATAATTGTTTATTAAATAAAGAAAGCACTAGCCACGCTTAATGCTTTAGTAATATATATGAAGATCACTATAGATCTTGTGATACTTTTTACTAGATCTTTCGGAAGCAAACTCATGTCATATGTGTTAACTTTTATGAATCATAAACTCTAATCTAAGATCACATGTTTCTCGATCTTCCCTAGGGTTGTCACACACCTTTTCTACCTCACACAACGCCCCGGAAGAACCACACTATAAGGTGAGAGATTTCAGTTTGTTCATACTGCTTCTAAAGCTTAAGCACCAATTTGAAGGAAGAACGAGATGACAACACCTTTTTTTGTATGTTTCTACTTGTTCCTCAATATCTCTAAATGTTACTTTATAGGAAAAAATGTTGGGACAAACCCAGGGCCCAATAGAGCAGGATCGCAGCTAAAGTATTGCAGAAGTAATAAAGAACACACAGATTTACGTGGAAAACTCCTTCAAGAAATTGGGGTAAAAACCACGGGCACAGATAGAAGAATTCACTATGAGGAAAAATTTAGGAGATTAAAATCTCTCTTCTTACAAGGAGATACTCTCTCTATTATTTTCTCTCTCACTCTTCTATATGCAGAGGAGTTGTTGTTTCTGGGATTTTTTTTTGGGATGATTTAAACTTAACGCCTGGGGGGTATTTATAGCTGCGTTTGTGGTAGGTGAGCACTGTTGCTACAGTGTTTGCTACAGTACTACTACAGTGACTACTCTATGTTCGCGGGGAAAGTTGGTTTGTTATTCATTGCTCGTTTGAACTCGTGTACAGCTTCGTTGGCCTACAACAAAATTCAAAAGAAAAGAAAATGCCTTTTTATTCCAGGCTTACAATGAAAACGAAAATTACAACTTTCTTCCTTTTGTGAACAAACACGAGGATCTCTATTTTACGGGATCCTCGCTTGCGTGGGTTCTTTGCCTGTGCCGGGGACTTTTTATTCGTCCGTGGACCACCGCGCAATTCCGATCCAGGTGGAAACCCGGGTTCTGGAACTACAGACGTGAAGGGGCTCGTTTCACGAAGGAAACGACGCACCTGAGGGGATCACACTCACGAAGGAGAGGATCGCCTTCGGGGATCGCACTCACGAAGGAGAGGATCGCCGGAGCGGGTGAGATCTACTAGGAGAAATCACAGCGCTGATCTGTAGCCGACCCGAGTTCGCTTACCTCGCGGTTTGTAGATCTGACGTGCTCGCCGGTGCTCGGAACTGTGCGTCGACGGCTCGTGGATCTCGCGAGGGCTCTCTCAAGAATATCAGAAAATCCAATCTCCAAAAATCCAGCCCTTGAAACTGAGCACCCCCACTATTTATAGGAAAACAAGAGGGAGAGGGGGTTTGTTGGCCGGCCGGACACCACTTGGTGTCCGGCCTTGGCCGGACACCATTTGGTGCCCGGCGGACACCTAAGGTGTCCGGCCATTGGCGGACACCAAACGGTGTCCGGGTTTCGGCCGAACGCCGCTTGGCTCCTCGGTTTGGTTTGGTTTTTTCGGACTTTTCCGCGACGTTCGTTCCGATCTTGTCATTGTCGTTATAAGTCCGCGCTTGGTTCACTTGATTGGTTTCATCCCGTCAACGGTTTAAGTGACGATCGGTCGATGTTCAAATCCTATCTCGCTGGCGTTTGAACCCGATCGATCTCGTTGAAGCTTTGCTCATTCCATAACACATAGCCTCGTTGATTAATGCGCTGGCGACCCACTTCATGAGTTCGTCAGCTCGCTTTATGCGTTATGCGGCGTCGGTTTGTCGAACGGATCGTAGGTTGTCAACCCACCGTTACGAGTCTTTCTCGGGTATTGACAAGCAATTTTTTATGCCTACACTCTAGTGACAGTTGGTGAGTCTGCGGTTGGTAGGTACTGTAGCAAGTGCGGCTACTGTAGCAGCTGCGGCTTTTCTAACAATCTCCCACTTGAAGATTTGATTGAGTATCAATCATATCTTCACACCATTCTTTCTATCTTGCCATCTTCATGTTGCTCACGTTTCCGTCAGACCACAAGAGGATCTACACCAAATAAACTTGTCAGTATTGATTGTTTTTGTCAAAAAATCTGCTAGGTTGTCTTTGGTGTGAATTTTCTGCATATCCACGGTTCCTTCCTCCACTTTCTCACGAACGAAGTGGTACTGAACTCGAATGTGTTTAGTCTTTGAATGAAAGACTGAATTTCTTGCCAAATGCAAAGCACTCTGACTGTCACAAAATAGAGAAATCTTTTTTTGTTGATGGCCGAGTTCCTCCAGCACCATCTTCAACCATATCGCCTCTTTACTAGCTTGTGTAGCTGCTACATATTCTGCTTCTATTATTGAAGTAGCCACAACCGATCTGTAGCTTTGAAACCCAAATTTCATAAAGACAAGTGCAAACACATAGCCTGTGGTGGATTTGCTATTATCACGATCACCTGCATAATCAGAATCAACATATCCACTGACAATAAAATCAGATCCCCCATAACATAATGCAACATCTGAGGTGCCCTTAATGTATCTTAGGACCCTCTTTACAGCATTCCAATGCTCTCTATCAGGATTCGCCATGTATCGACTAACCACTCCCACTGCTTGTGCAATGTCTGGTCTTGTACAAATCATCGCGAACATCAAACTTCCCATCACGATGCATACGATTTTCGAGACATCTCCATCCTCTCTTCTTCACTGCTAGGACACATATTGGAGGATAAATTAAAATTAATAGGAAGTGGGGTAGAAATTGGCTTACAATCTTGCATGTTGAAGCGCCGCAAGATTTTCTTCAAATAATTCTTCTGAGAAAGTCAAATCTTCTTATTATTTCTGTCTCGGTAAATTTGCATCCCTAGAATCTTGTTTGCGGATCCTAAATCCTTCATTTCAAATTCCCTAGCCAATTGAGCCTTCAATTCTTTGATACGATCTTTGTTGGGGCCTGCAACCAACATGTCGTCAACATACAACAATAAAATAACAAAGTTATTTTCGCCAAACCTCTTGAAATATGCACAAGGGTCTGAATTGAGTCTGTTGTATCCAAGGCTCATGATGAATTAATCAAATCTCTTGTACCAATACCTTGGCGCCTGTTTTAGACCGTACAGAGATTTGTTTAGCCTGCAAACTAAGTTCTCTTTTTCTTTTTCTTCAAAACCTTCTGGTTGGAGCATATAAATTTCTTCTTCAAGATCTCCATGAAGAAAGGCTGTTTTTACATCTAACTGTTCTAGATGTAAGTCAAATACAGCGCTCATCGCCAGGACTATTCGAACTGTTGTAAGTCGAACTACAGGAGAAAATATTTCATTAAAGTCAATACCTTCTTTCTGAGCATATCCTTTGACCACCAATCTAGCACGATATCGCTCCACTTGATCATCGCCATTTCGCTTGATCTTATAGACCCATTTGTTTCTAATGGTCCTCCTTCCTTGTGGTAGTGACACAAGTTCCCAAGTCTTGTTCTTCTGGAGAGCTTCGATCTCTTTCTGCATTGCTGTCATCCACAAAGATGCGTCTGTACTGCTTACAGGTTCATGGAAAATTGATGGATCTCCATCCTCCGTTAGAAGACAGTATGCAACGTTACTCTCCGTAATATACTCCGAGTGCCAAGCCGGTGGTCTTCTCTCACGAGTTGACCTTCGAACTTCTAGATCCTCGGCTTCGACTGGTTCTTGTACATCATGCTCCGGTGCTGCTTCAGAAGAATCTTGATCATTTTTCACCTGAATATCTACAGTCTCTGAGTCCTTCCCTGAGCTGCTTCCTTTCTCTTCTCTTTGCAGTTGATTTTCTACAAAGATAACATCTCTGCTGATGATAACCTTGTGGGTAGTGGGATCCCACAGGCGATACCCCTTTACTCCATCAGCATACCCTAAGAATATATTTTTTCTGGATTTTAAATTCAGCTTTGTAATTTCTTGGGCGTTGTACATTACGTACACTGGACTTCCAAATATATGAAGGTTGGAATAATCAGCTGGCTTGTCAGTCCACATCTCCATCGGTGTCTTCAACTGTATTGCGGTTGATGGAGATCGATTCACCACATAACAGACGGTTTTTACTGCTTCCGCCCAAAAGACTTTCTCCAGATTTGCAGTAGCCAACATTGCACTGGTTCTTTCCAATAGAGTTCTGTTCATCCGCTCCGCTACTCCATTTTGTTGTGGAGTATACGCCGTACTGAATTATCTTTTGATGCCTTCTTGCTTGCAGAATGCGAGAAATTCACCGTCTGTGTATTCTCCTCCATTATCTGACCTCAAGCACTTGATCTTCTTGTCAGATTCAAGCTCGACTCGCGCTTTGTAGGCTTTAAAGACTGAGAACACATCTGCCTTCTTCTTGATAGGATACACCCAACATCTCCGAGAGTAATCATCAATAAAGGACACGAAATACTTCGCACCTCCCATGGATGTAACTGGTGCTTGCCATACATCAGAATGAACCAGTTCCAGAATAGCATTGCTTCTAGAACTCGATGTGTTGAACTTTAGCCGATGCTGCTTGCTCGTAACACAATGCTCACAAAACGGAAGAGCTACCGATTTGAGCCCAGGAAGCAGGTTCTGATCGGAGAGAATCTTTAAACCTCGTTCTGACATGTGGCCTAGTTTACGGTGCCACATCATGGTTTCTTCTTCTCCACGGCTGGTTGATGCCACACATGAATCAGCTTCTTGCAGAGTCTCTCCCTTGAGTATGTACAGATTTACAGCTATCTTTTCTCCTTTGATCACCACAAGTGCCCCTCTAACAATCTTCATGATCCCATTTTCTATATGGGTCTTGCATCCCAGTTCATCTAATTGTCCCAAAGATAATAGATTCTTCTTCAGGCCCTTCACATGTCGCACATCTTGAATAGTGCGTATTGTACCGTCAAATATTTTAATTTTAACAGTGCCAATACCACAGATCTCCAAAGCATGATCATTGCCCATGAATATAGAACCCCTGAGATAGGTTCATATTTGTGGAACCATTCCCTCCGGGAGGTCATGTGCCAAGAAGCTGCTGAATCTAAAAGCCAAACATCAGCAAACCTCTTCCTGCCTTCATCAACAGTGTTTGCTCCACTGTATAAGATTTCACCATCGTCTGATGTGCTGACAACGCATCCTTGAGATGTTGATGGCTCTGAAGACTTTTTATCATCACTCTTCTTGTTGTGCCAACACTCCGACTTGACGTGCCCCTTCTTGCCACAGTTATAGCATTTGATATGCTTCTTACTCCTTAACTTCGATCTACCACGAGCATGACTCCCACTGGAGCCTGGTTCCGTTGATCTTCCTCTCGTCACCGATAAGGCCTCCGCTTGCTGCGAACTTGTCAGCCTGTCTTCTTTGTTCTTGCGCTGATTTTCTTCCTCCAGAACAGCGGCTGCAACGTCGTCGAAAACTAGCTTCTCCGCAAGGACGTTATTTGTGAGGTTGATGATGAGTTGATCATACGAGTCAGGTAGACTCTGAAGTAGAAGCTCCGCACGTTCATTCACACTGATTGCATGTCCCAATGTTGTGAGCTGATAGAACAATGTATTTAGGGTGTTGATATGGTCGGTCATCGATGTAGATTCCTCCATCCGGAGAGTGTAAAGTCTTCTTTTTAAGAAGATTTTATTGTGCAAGGACTTCGCCTCATATAGCTTTGTTAGAGTATCCCAGATCTCCTTTGCTGTCTTCTTCTCTTCTATACTTGACAGCACCCCGTCAGCTAATGCCAAATAGAGATTTGCAATAGCATTCCCGTCCATCTCGTTCCACTTCTTATCATCTGTGATGTCTGCCGGCCTTTCACCGATGGCCGCTAGGCAATTATCTTTTCTCAAGATAGCCTTTATCTTCAACTTCCACAATGAGAAATTACTCCCGTTGAATTTCTCGATCTTGAAATTCTCGAACTTTGCCGCCATTGCTTCTACCACGAACAGTAACTCCTTACTATCTCCGTGAGCGATTATCGTATTTATGAGCGATGCAGTATTTGTGAGCGATGCAGTATTTGTGAGCGATGCAGTATTTGTGAGCGATGCGTGCTCGTGAATAGTGCCCAGTACCTTTCAAAGAGTAAATGATATCTAGCTTATTTTCTGATGTGAAGGATCCATTTTTGGTGGCAGCCACAGAGCATACGATAAACAGATATAAATACCCTAAGTCAGGCTCTGATACCACTTGTTGGGACAAACCCAGGGCCCAATAGAGCAGGATCGCAGCTAAAGTATTGCAGAAGTAATAAAGAACACCGCAGTTCGTGGAAAACCCTCCGAAATTGGGGTAAAACCACGGCACGATAGAAGAATTCACTATGAGGAAAAATTTAGGAGATTAAAATCTCTCTTTTTACAAGGAGATACTCTCTCTATTATTTTCTCTCTCACTCTTCTTATGCAGAGGAGTTGTTGTTTCTGGGATGGGATGATTTGAACTTAACGCCTGGGGGGTATTTATAGCTGCGTTTGTGGTAGGTGAGCACTGTTGCTACAGTGTTTGCTACAGTACTGCTACAGTGACGGTTGGTGAGTCTGCGGTTAGTAGGTACTGTAGCAGCTGCGGCTTTTCTAGCAAAGAAGAGATGAAATCATAATCCAATGAGGATTGGTTACCAAACTTTTCTTTAGAAAAAGATTAATTGAATTAGCCCACTAGCTCACTTATTTGGGCGATTTCTTCTAAACTGGAAAATCCAACATACAGCTACGCGCATAAATGTGCGGGTGTCGTCTATAGGTCTCTGAGCTGACTTGCTAAGTCATTGATTCCTCAAGTGAAAATCTTCCTGAGAGTCCCCCTTCATGTCAAAATTATGTACACACATCATTAGCATGCTGTGGACTATTAAAACCCCGTGTGAGAAGCCAACTTGCAATTAGATTCGTTTGGATAGACACAAGGATCTCCCTACAAACACAACAAAAGTGTAAGCACACTTTATCTCGTACCCCAAATCTGAGCACCATGTCTGCCCAAGAGTACACTCGATTCATCGTACTCTTAAATCCTGCTTCACAGCATATTGTGGAAGCAATGCAAACAGGAGACATGTCAATCGTCTTTATTTTGCACTAAATTTTTAGACTTTCTAGTCACCTACTTTAATGACACTCCCCAATATGTATGATGTTGTTTCATCACAATAAGAAACAATAACTGAATTAGCAGACGCTCATGATATCTTTCCCAAACAGTCCGGTGTCCTTAAGAGTACAATGATTGCCTTCTAATACTGGTGGTCGTCGATAATCACACACAACAAGGGAGCCAGGATCATTTCTTATCCTCCTTATATTCGTTCAAAGCACTCATTTTGTGGCAACGACATATTATTTCTCTCTTAAATGAGAGCATACATCATTAAACAAATACCATCCAGACCCATGTTCCATCACTTCATAATGAACTTATGCGGCCGTATTGCCTCCAGGATATGCCTCAGATCTCCGAACATACCCGCACCTCGTGAGCCAAGTTAGAACCATAGTCTAGCTAATAATAAATAGGTAAAGCGGATGTGATTTTTCACTTTAGCTGCTTCATTGTATATAAATACACAACAATATAATCTGACCCTGTGGTATTAGATTGAGATGCACTTTAATTTTCCATGGCACTGAGTCATGCTATCACAATGGAGGATATTCACCTTATCCTTTGCATATAACATTACCGCCGGACTCTCCTTTGCTATGGCACATGTTTCCACATATTTTGCCTCCATTGTAGAAAGTTCTATGTACTCATGCTTCTTGGTACACAATGAAATGGCATCGTCATTATGTTAGAAAGCATAACCAGGCACTGACAATTGCTCATCCAGATTGTCCACCCAGTTGGCATCTGAATATTCTCATAGGCGAGTGTTCAAACTATCATAATACAACACATAATTAGCACTCCCACTCAAATATCTGAAGATCCTCTTAACTACTTTCTAGTGAACCATATCATGGTTGGACAGTGACTTATTCATCATTTCTACTGCAAACGGTATATCGGGTTTTGTACACATAATATAATACATAAGATTACTGACTACACTCTAGTAATGGATAGTTAGCATTTTGTTCTTCTTTGCTTCAATCATAGTAAATTGCTCTAGACTATAGCATGATCTTAGCGATCAGAGTTCTAATGAGTTTGCATCTATTCATGCCAAATTATTCTAAGGCCTCCCTTATGTAATATTCTGGACTCACTAAGATCATCTTAGAATGAACCCTCAGAAACTTAATTCACGGATAAACTTTGCACACTAATGTGCTTCAAATCAAAGGTGGAAGACAACCAACTTCGAGTGGTATAAATGGACTCCATGTTGTTCTCAATCTGTAATATATTGTCGACAACATTGCCCAGATCTCAAACACCCTACCAGCTTGGCGTGGATAGACACAATTGGCCTGATTGATCACCTAGAAACAATAACTCCGTATTATCTGATGGAACTGAAAGCACCAAACTCTAGAAGATTGTTTCAAGTCATAGATAAACTTGTTCAACTTGCACACCTTCTGCTCATGTCCCTTGACAATAAACAATGTAATTTGA
Source organism: Asparagus setaceus (assembly GCA_012295165.1). Taxonomy (NCBI): domain Eukaryota; kingdom Viridiplantae; phylum Streptophyta; class Magnoliopsida; order Asparagales; family Asparagaceae; genus Asparagus; species Asparagus setaceus. Next base: position 4,431,046 of record CM022707.1, read on the forward strand.
TCCATGCAAATCCCCTTTTCTGGATCTTGATACAGAAAAGTTGTCTTGACTTTAGTCTAAATTAGTTCAAGCTCCGTTTGCACTACAAGAGCCAATGTCATGTGAATGGAGCCAATTCTCACTACAGGAGAAAATGTCTCCTTATAGTCCATCCGGCTCTTCTAGGTGTACCCTTCTCCACCAAGCTTGCCTTGCATCACTTAGTCATCCACCCTCCTTTTGCTGGACCTAGAACACCGACTTGGTCTCAAGGTGATCTTATGTTTGGCTAGAAGATCCACCAAGTCTAAGACTTGATTCTTCTTCGCAAACTGAAACTCCTCCTCCATTGTTGATTTCCACTCTTTCATTATAAACCCGGAAATAGTATCCTTACATGACTTATGACCCGTAGTATCATGCACTGCTACTATTAATGCTTCTCCATCAATCTCAAAATGTTGTTTTGGTACTTTAATGCATTTTTTAATTAGAGAAAGATAGAGATTATGATATAACAATTTATCTTGTATGTTTTAAATAAAAATAGTTAACTGAGAGGGTGAATTTATTAGATCACATACGATGGTAAAATTTGATTGATACTATTGTTCAGGAGCATTTTCTTATTACCATAGATTTGTTGAATATATATTAAGAAAACCTTTGGTTTTAGCATGTCGAGTGTATGCTAAAAAATATAGATTTTAATATCATCTCCAATCAACACAAAAATACAACTATTAAAATTTACTTGCTGCCGACATTATTTTATATATATATATATATATATATATATATATATATATATATATATATATATATATATATATATACACACACACACACACACACACACACACAAAAATATTGATTTTAATATCATCTCCAATCAACACAAAATTCAACTCAAAATTTACTTGCTGCCGACATTATTTTATATATATATATATATATATATATATATATATATATATATATATATATATATATATATATATATATATATATATATATATATATATATATATATATATATATATATATATATATATATATATATATATATATATATATATATATATATATATATATATATATATATCTCCTTCACAAAATAGTGTCTCATGAATTTACCTTTCATGAAGTACTAATTTCATGCATGCATTTTAAAGTTTTATTAATTTTGGATTGGAATTTTTAAGTTCCAAATCATAAGTATTTTTATAATTATCTTGCAAATTATGATACGTACTATTTACTTCAAAATTGTAGTCAACCATCAATTATATTTCTCAAGTAACTGTTTTTTTTTGAAGCAAAAATAGGGGAAAACCCCGTTCATATATTAATAAACACACTATGTACATAGTGGACACGATTTGTATCCCCGGTGATTAACTTTAGAACTAGTGTTTTCTGAGACAAAGTGATATAGAACTTTCTTCCCTCATGGATCTATGAGGATGAAGAGAGGACCTTGTCGTCATTCATCACAAAGCATAGATGCATAACGGAATCAAAGCCAACCCTATATTTAAGTTACAGAAAATAAGAGTTCTATAGAAATCACTAACAAAAGAATAAAAAACAAGCATAATAGCTTTTCAACAACTATTACACCTAACTTACATTTTCATAAAACTAAGTCTCAGCAGTGTGATAACTGTTGATAGATTCTTCCACTTCATTAACTCCAACATTAACCCTTCTTTCAACAATCAAAGGCAGGGGATATTCCCTTAAATTAAGCTTTCTTCATCTTCTTCATATTATTCCCTTTAGCTGTACTTGACCATTCATTGATGAAAAAGATAGATGAATTAATAATTTTAGAGTGAGATGAATATGAATTGAGAAAAATCCTCCTGCTTCTTGCTGCCCAAATATTCCAACAAACAGTAGGAAAGATCATAGTCCATAACCAGCTCTTGGAGTCTGACATTGAGAAGTTACCAGTCAAGCTCATAAGATCCCACATAGAATTAGGCCATTGAGCCAAAATCAACAAACTTATGAAATAAGCCTAGATATGTTCTGCTAAAGGACATGAATAGAAGAGATGCTCAGCAGTTTCAAGTGGTTCATTACAGAAGACACATGCTTCATCTCCATGTCATCGATCAATTCTTAATGAGATTATATTTTGTATTCAATCTATTTTTAGAGAGAATCCAACAGAAAATTCTAACTTTGCTAGGAAGGAAAGTATTCCATATCATGTTGTGAAGGCTGAAGGAAACTCCTTAGCAGAGAGAAATTTGTAAAAGGAACTTAAAGTGTAGAGAGTATTTGTGGTTAGCTGCCACCTTGGCTTATCTATCTGAGCAGAAGGAGCATAAGACGATATCTTCTCTAGAAGCTTTATCTTATCTGATCTAGTTTCCATAGATAGAGTTCTCTTAAGAAGAGGATGCCACAACCATTCCCCGTTTTGAAGCGTTCCTTGACTGCTTACAGAAACATTATGAGACCAAGCAAGCTGATATAGAGAAGGGAAAAGACTAGCGAGAGAGTTGGAGCATATCCATTTATCTTCCCAAAACCTTATAGACTTACCTGTTGGATATTTTGTATCAAAATAAAATAAAGAATACAAATAATAATTTTTAAATAGAAAATAGAGAAAGAATTTGCAGGCCTGTAGGGGGGCAGTCGTGATGTCACTGCTCTAGAACAACAGTTGCCACCTTCGCAGAGATGTAGCAATGCAACCGTGAACTAGCGGTAAAAGTCCCCCCGAGGTGGCCGGCACTTGAGGTTACTGCGAATCTCAAGCCTCTTTGCTCAATAGATGCTTGCCCAAAAACCATAAAATAAAATGGGAAAATATACAAGAGGATGAAGTCGAAAGCTTTATATTTTCATATATGTATATAGTTTCCCTTCTTCTTCTCTACAAAGCCTTTCAAGAAATAACGTGTATTTAAAGCGTGAGAGAGCTCTTATGTTTAATAACACATTTAATGTAGTTTAATAGGTTTAATAAAGGAATAAAATAAATTGGTTCATAATAACCAATATTCATGAAAATTAATGTGAGTAAATAAAGGCAATAAATTAGGAGGACTATATAATTATATTAAAATCAATAAAGAAACTCAATCTTTTATTAAGGAAATAAATTTTCCAACAATCCCCAAAAGGTTGAGTTTCGAGGAGGAAAAGAAAAATTAAGAAAGACAAATAAATCAATTAAGATAAGAAGGTCGGGCAATCTAATATTGTGAATTCGCAAAGGTAGCTTTGGCTTTGAACCTTTACTTAGTGATATTTGTGCATGTCGAAGACATAATGGACGAACCTTGAATTATACCTCTTTATCAAATATTAACAAAAGCACACACAATATGCATCCATTTAATGAGCGAGCGGGTTGGAGCGTTAATGGCCATACTCACATAACCGTCTCATGAGAGTTACTAGGGATCAGCCCCATGTCCCCTAACCGCGGCCTTCACGGTTCCTCTCACGTAGGTAAGTCTTCCAAGGATACTGTGACTGGTATGTATCCCCCACATAGGTCAGACTTATTAAGAGTTAAACTCATCACCTTGATCACATCAATAGAGCACTTGTCACCATAGGAATGAGGATGTAGCTAAATATGGTGCAAGTCATAAATGCATCCAATGCTACAAAGGAGTAAACTCCAAAAGTCAGTGCTCCACACGAGAATCACTATCCAGCTTGTTTCTACCACATTGAACCCTTATCATGAGAATAGCTCGTCAATCAAAAGGTTGGGTTCCCGCTGTCAGTGATCTCTACTATGGGCTTAACCTCATTCCCCTCGATGATTCTAGGATTATAATCCTAGAGAGACCCTTTTATCAAATTGAATTTTAGAAAATTCGGGTCAAGTGTTTTATACTCATTTATATATTTGATGCAAGCATAAAGTCCATCTAGATAACACACCACATGTGGATGACATGAAATATATCTGCAAGAGACACTAGAGGAGAGATGTCAATATTTATAATTTATGTACATCACTGATTTATAGGTGTGCTTTACATATGAGAAATATTATCATAAACATGCTAGCAACATGGTATTAAATTTTCCCACCTATATTTCAAATGAGACTCATATTAATAATTTTAGTTATTCACTTTTATCAAAATTAATGATGATGCTAGAGGATTTAAAATTTATATTCGGGTCATACGATGGCTGCAAGTTGGTTGCCTGTAAATAAGACCTTCCTAAACTTGCCTCGCCATTTTTTAATATCATCTGTTCCACCTCTAGGCAAGTCATCATTATATTGATAATTTGAATAACCTTTTATTCATATATCAGACAAACATATATACATTGAATTTCACAATTGCTATCATGCATATATTCTTCGAATCATGTAATCAACTTTCAAGTGTACCTCTAACGCATTATATAAGCAATAAAATATACATCATAATGCAGAAAAAGGTAATTTTTAATAGTTAATGATTTGAACTTTTGTTCACCATATAGATAGAAGTTAAAAGATATACCTCTTGATTTGATTTGCCATGACATTGATCCACCACATCTCCTGTAACTAGGCATACTAGTTGACAGAGTATACATATCTATATCAACTCTAATTATGTTCCTGAAATCTCAAATGAAAGCATTATACATGTAGTCGTATGAAGAGCTACATATATGATTATTTTCCAATCACTATTAAAATAATAGAACATCAAAACATGTTAGCATAGTTATTGATGTCTCTTATCGAGAAATCTGTAGTTAACAAAGAACTATAATAATCAAACTTTTCCGTTTTAAATGACCAAGGTTTTAAACAAAATTTGATATGCGTCATAGTTGATGATTTAAAACTTTGATTCAACATATAAATAGAAGTTAAAAGACATACCTCTTGATTTAGTTTGCTAAGATATTGATCCACAACAACTCTAAGTAGGCAGACGTAGTTGACAAGGTACACATATCATCAACTACAATTATGGACCTGAAATCTCACATGAAGTATTGTACAAGCAGACATATGAAATGCAACAAAATACTATTTTGAACTCATGACTGAAAGTACTGAACATCAGAATCATGTTAGTACAGATTATTAATATCTTTGATAAAATTTAAAAAAAACAAAAAACAAACTAACTGTTATACTTGGATCCACATGGTAGACAAATAACAAAAGGACTTGTATTTATTTGTTAAATTGCCAATCAAGTAAATTAGAACAACTTGATTGGTTTAACTTGGATTGTCATCCTTCTCCTGGAAACTACAAAGAACCAATTATTATGTGATTAGAAACCTCCATTAATTAGAAACATGTTTTCTTAAAATTTATGGCTCTGAGATTTAACGTTGGTTTCGTATATTTAATAAGGAAGAGAAAAAACCTCCGTTAACTTGAAGATATTATCAAATGAAATAATAAGAGCAGAGAACTGAAGATATGAAAAGATTAACTTAACATATAAAAGATATTACTCATCGTGCATAGGCTTATAAAGATACAATAGGCACAAATCATAAATTTCTAACTTCTATTAGATAATAATTAAATTATTGACGAGAGTTTAGCATACACAACCTTAAGCATGTGAGATCACTTGCTGGCAAATGATATAATTAGTAAACAAGAGGCCTCACTTATTTGGCTGTCAAAGTCAAATATTGACACGCAATTAGGCTAAAATTAAAGTACTAAAACAATTCTACCAAATAAGAACTTTCCTTACAAAGCTATCACATGACAAATAATAAAATGGATAAACACATGATAAATATATTTTCCACTAATAGATCCACAAAATGTAGGATTAAAATTTTCTTTCCAAATAGATAATTTTTTTAGCTAATATTTCTTGTTTAACATACTTACGTTTAAAATAAAATTACTAGAACAAATTGATATCATTTAGTTCTTTGAGCGTTTAATTCTTTGAGTAACTCTCAAACAATATTAATGAATCAACTATATGAACAATCAAGGTACAAGGCGTTGATTAAAAAAAATCCTCCACACATAGGGTATAATAGACAATTTGGCCAAAATTGTATTTCGAAAAGATTGCAAGCGGGAGGTGCAAACCAAAATTACTTTTCTATAAACAGTTAGAGATTTCATAATAGAATTACCTCAATGTTTTGAATATGTGACAATACAAATGTTTATCTACGGTTTAACAGATCAAGGGAGAAATCTTTACAAGGAGCTATAACTTACAATTTCATCACATGAGCAATAATTATAGAAAGTACAGTACTATCGATTTAATTATTGATATGGTCATTTCAAACGTCATTAAAAGATAACTACTTACACATAAACATGTTAGATCTAAGTAAAAAAAAAGTTTCATATAATCCAGTTGATCAATAAGGCTTATAATACTATAATACTTCCAGAATACTTGCTATGAATTATGTACTAATGCATGCATGTGAAGGAATTTACCAAAGCATACACTTAACATAAAATAGAGTTTGCAAAAAAATTTGATTGTTGGCCATGATTTGCTACCGGTTTTTCAGGGAGCAAACTTACTATGAATTACGCAATCAACATCTCAGTCCATATGCATAGCAGTACAAAATAACTTTGAAAAAAAACTGTTGTTCTAGATTGTTGGATATTTTGTATCAAAATAAAATAAAGAATACAAATAATAATTTTTAAATAGAAAATAGAGAAAGAATTTGCAGGCCTGTAGGGGGGCAGTCGTGATGTCACTGCCCTAGAACAACAGTTGCCGCCTTCGCAGAGACGTAGCAATGCAACCGTGAACTAGCGGTAAAAGTCCCCCCGAGGTGGCCGGCACTTGAGGTTACTGCGAATCTCAAGCCTCTTTGCTCAATAGATGCTTGCCCAAAAACCATAAAATAAAATGGGAAAATATACAAGAGGATGAAGTCGAAAGCTTTGTATTTTCATATATGTATATAGTTTCCCTTCTTCTTCTCTACAAAGCCTTTCAAGAAATAACGTGTATTTAAAACGTGAGAGAGCTCTTATGTTTAATAACACATTTAATGTAATTTAATAGGTTTAATAAAGGAATAAAATAAATTGGTTCATAATAACCAATATTCATGAAAATTAATGTGAGTAAATAAAGGCAATAAATTAGGAGGACTATATAATTATATTAAAATCAATAAAGAAACTCAATCTTTTATTAAGGAAATAAATTTTCCAACATTACCATCCCTAAGCACCACATAATATTGTTGAAGAATGCTTCCTTATCTTTGATGATGTTATTCCAGAGAGTTGAATTAGATAAGCTGTAGCTTGCATTTTGTATAATTCTGCTTGAGTACAAGGAGAACAAAACATTACCAGCTAATGATTCTCTTATGATGGTTTTCCATAGCCATTTGGTAATAAGAGCTTGATTGAATAGAGAGATGTCCGTCACACCAAGTCCACCTTCAGATTTATTCAAACATACAGTGCTCCACTTGACTAAGCATTTAAGGGCCTTTGAGTCATTATTACCATTCCACAAGAAGTTCCTCCTTATTTTGTCGATGTCTTTAATCAACCAAGAGGATAGTTTACAGACAGATATAAAATATAGAGGTATTGAAGTTAGAGCTGCATTTAACAACACTAATCTTCCTCCTATAGATAAATTTTTGCTTTTCCAATTCGATAGCTTTTTATGAAACTTATCCAAAATAAGTTGCCAATCAGATTTTGAGAGAGTTCCACATTTTAAAGGAAGACCAAGATATTTGATAGGTAAAAATTCTTGTTTGCAGTTTAAAGATAAAGCGAACCTGTTGCCCCTATTTGGTAATCTCCCAAAATAAATGAGAGATGTTTTTGAGAAATTGATACTTAGCCTGATATATCTTCAAACAAATACAGGATTGTCTTGAGGACAGTTATATCTTTAGGAGAAGCTATGGAGAAGATAAGGGTGTCATCTGCAAATTGTAAAGATCCGACTTGCTGAAGATCACCTTTAACATTGAGACGTGATAAATTACCCTATTCATTTTTTATGATCATCCTATTCAGAACATCAGCTACAATAATGAAGAGCATAGGAGATAAGGGGTCACCTTGATTGATACCCCTCTTAGATGAGAAGTACTTAGAAGAGCAGCCATTGACAAGGATAGCAGACTTAGATGTATAGATAGAATATGATAAATCCATGAGCACCATCTTTCACCAAAACCTCTATGCTTTAGTAGATCCAAAAGAAAGACCAATTTACACAACTAAATGCTTTAGCAAAATCTATTTTGATGAGAGAGACTTCATTTTTCTTTTTAGAGCATTGATTAATCATCTCATGAGCAATCATAATAGAGTCCAATGTTGACTTACCACTTTGAAAAGCAGATTGTGATTGAGTAATCAAATTTTGTAGCAAAGGAGAGAGCCTGTTTGCAAGTAATTTTGTGAAAATCTTGAAAATGCAATTAATAAGACTGATAGGCCTGAAATCTTTGACAAGAGAGGCTCCTTCAACTTTTGGTATCAGAGTGATGAAAGCCTTGTTAAACTTACTAAGAGATGAAGCATCATGATACAAATACTCCATGAATGAAACAAGATCAGATTTAATAGTATCCCAAAAGGTCTGAAAGAATAGCATTGAAAACCCATCAGGGCCCGGTGCTTGTTAGCATTTATACCAAACACGGCTTTCTTGATCTCCTCTTCAGTGAACCGGAGATCTAGCATAGATAGTTCCACTTCTTGAACAGGATACAAAAAGTTCCAATCAATCGATTCGATTGGATACATGTTCATGATCAAAAATAGAAGAGAAGGAATCATAAAAAATTCTTTGCTTCTTGGATTCAGATAAGAAAATAGCATCATTAAGAGAAACTGAAACAAATTATGAAAAATTCTTTGCTTCCCAAGTAACTGTGAATTTCTTAACATTAGATAAATAAAGACTTTGAAGAGTGTTTAAGTTTAAAAATGGAAAATTTTTGGAAAAGAAGAGATTATGGAAGGGTGACAAAAGGGGATGGCAAACAGCCAGTAAGAGAGAGATGATGAGGAAGGAGGGGTTTGCAGCAGCTCATGGTTAGAGGGTTAGAGCTTTAGAGGTTAATATTTTTGTTACACAAAAATTATGTTAAAGTATAAAATTACACCTTCAACATAGCTTCGGAGTATTGGCATAATGGAAGTTCTTTGACAAAGGTATACAACCAATCTAGGTTAAATCTTACTAGTCACAAATTTAAAGCAGAAATTAAGGAGAAATAGAGATATGCTTTGTGAGCCCAGGATTCGGTCCATGAAAGGACCTTCAACCTGCAAGGGAAAATTAGAGTATTAAATTATATCTCTTAAGTGTACCTTTAGAGTTTTGGAATAATGGAGATCATTTGACAAACCACACATTTAGGGACATCTAAAGTTAGGCAGCAGTTGTACCCCAAACAATATGAAAATGCTAAAGCCTTCTAATGTACAATTCGTCTCCAATAATTTAAAAATATTTCCACCCTATTTGAATTTTAGCTCATTTAAGTTGGGAATTTAGCACATTTTTTAAGAATGTCGTTTAGGATGATATATTTTAATTTGAGGGTAAATAGATACTTCTCATCACCCCCTAAGAAAGGTTTTTGGTTCTGCTACTGCACAAGTTTTTGGATCTGCCACTGAACGCATTGAAGTTGATAGACGTGACATACTTATAACAAATAAAGCAGCACACTACCAGAAAATATAAGCAACAGCTCATTTATAAAGTTATTCTGATGAATTTCTTATTTGCCAACAAACACGACATGTCATGGTCTACAACGCGAATTCACAGTGGTACGCTTCCATCTTCTTCAGCTTCTTGCAGACATTGACATGTCCTCATGAATTCCTTATCGTCCAACAAAGACAACATTGCATGCTCTACAAGGCAAAGTTGTAAACCTATGCTTTCCTTCTTCATCTCCTTGAAACACTGATATCATCCCGTCAAGCTTGTTGGCGCTCCCGCTCCGGACGGCAATCGGTCTTCCCCATCCAAAATCATTGCCATAGACATTGAATCTTGGTGAATTCATGATGTATATAGTATATGCCTTGTACATTTCAGGATGGAGAGTGAAAGGATGCTCTACCCATGAGTCAAGCCAATTGTTGATGATTTCATTAGTCAAGGATGCAACAGCCTTATTCAATTTCCATGCCGTACATCCTACACCTTGGCTCATCACCTCTCCCGCTAAAGCCTTTACTTCGCATCCACTAATAGAATTTCCAAAATAAGCATAGGGTAGTGGTGGCTTAATCCTCGATCGAATGCCAAGGGGTAGATAAAAGCTAGCTTCTTGATCGGGGTTTAGCTTCCAAGCATGGATAATAAACTTCCACACATGAGCTAACAGAGCTTGGAGTGAGGAATCTTATCAGTGTCCATCTCTAAATTTGCCTTTGCCTTCAGCTTAGAGATAGTGTTTGTTGAGAAGTTAAAGAAGCACTCTATGAGGTTTTCAGTATGCGGGGAGAACATCTTAATAAATTCCCGATGGTCTTTGAACGGGAGACGAATCGGGAATGAGCACCGGTCAAGAAACGAACGGTAAAATATTGGAGGGGAGGAGATGTCAGTGCTATCATTTCTAGAGATTTCTGACCATGAGTTAAGGAAATGCCAGAATGAAGTGCCATCTCCTATTGAATGGTTAAGCGAGCAACCGATAAAAATGCCATCTAATATCTCAGTGACTTGAACGGAGAGGAGAGGGAGCGAATGGCCATCATGGCCAATCACATCATTGAGAGGGAAGAAAGACTTTAAAAAGGAGGGAACATAGAGAGGTCTAATGATATCAAACACTGTCACATCTTTTGCAGATGCAACGATAAATTCAGCGCCTTGATTGCTGCAATCGACGAGAATAGATATTGTAGATGGCATGGTGTCATGATTGATAGTGGAGAGACGGCCAGCTAAGGGGAAGAAATGGTTTAAGGATTGAGATAGAGAAGATTTCAAGCGAGAGATTGCGATATCAAGAGGAGTAGAGGGTTTAGGGAGGAGAAGGCCGAACTGAATGTATTCAATAGATAAACGTGTGAGATCCCATGGAGTGAGATGGATAGTACTTTGATTGTCTTTTGGGTACGATTGAATCAAAGATTTTGATAGATGGATGAGAGAACCAGATTGTTCTCTTTCGCTCTCCATTCTTTTGGCTCTACAGACTTTGAAATGCTAGAGGATTGAAGGTCTTAGGTTGGTTGTAATCTTTCTAAACGTGATATATTTATAGCCAAAAGGAACATAATGCAAGTTATTTTTGTAAACAAGAATTTAAAATTGGAATCAACAAGAATATAAGAGGAAAAATAAACTCTTTCTAGATGCATTTTTAATATAAGAAGTTCATGCTCCTTGAAAGATATGCTGTTGATCACCTTTTCTCAAGATAGTCAAAGTGACACATTAGGTAATCTTGTTGGGTACAACGAAAAGAATAATCACAATACAAAGATATATTGATTTATTATTAATGATATACACAGATACACTAGTTGTTTGCTTGCTTCTGGAAAGTCTTAGTTGATTATTCAGAAATATACACACACACACGCGCGTATGCATGTGTACCTTTGAATGGTATGGTAATTTGTGCTCATAAAATAATACGCTGACTACGCCATTATGAAGTATTATAGAATATATTAATATAACGAAATGCATATGCATATGTAAACGAGAAAGGCTACAGATGTGTACTCAAGATAACTATCTATTACTGATATATATGATATAATTAGTCAACCAAGCTATATGGAAATAACGTGTTAGCTTGCTAGCCTGCTGGTTGTGTGAATTTGGATAGGAATGTAAATAGGGGTCCAACGAAAAATTGACATTATAAAGTTTAGGTGTCATGTGGTGATTAAAACTTGGTGGGCAAGGAAGAAATCCCTCAAGGTTACGCGTATGGATGCATGCTCATATAAGAAGTTGCAAGAAAATCTTGAAGTAGATCCCATCACTCACAAACCAGGCCACTCTTGGAGAAAAATAGTGATACGTGATTTTCTTACCAAAGCAAGTGCTCTTCTTTTTCTCCACGAGATCTAGTTTCTTCTCTTAATTAGAAGCTTTCTCTTTGGATTATCACTTGAGACTTGTTGTTTCTTAGAGGCATGTTGTTTCTCATGTCCTAAAAGAATTCAATTAGTTGGTTTATCTCTATATATGACTAATTATAATTACCGTCTACTCTATGTGCATATATCTTCCTTGTAACCACATGCTTATAGTTTTCCTTTAATTCTAATTTATAATTCAATAGAGAAACAAGCCCAGAGGGTAGAAACCGTAGGCACAAAAGTACCAGGTCTGGAGCTCAAGCATATAGGGTGTTTGGCAGGGCTTATTATGTTGAAGCTTATAAGTTAAGTTCGCTTTTATGGCTTTTGGCTTTTCTGGTAAAAATGCTATAAACATTATTTTGTTAGAATAGTAATTTCTTTGGTCAAACCTATTTTATTTAGGTGAGCTTATAAGCTAATTTTTTAAAAGCTAGGGTATACCGGCTTTTTAAAATGGGGCGTATAAGTCAACTTAATTTAATATTTTACCAAATAAGTAGATATGAAAAAGCTAATTTAAACTATCATCTCCCTTAAGAGTTCAAGTGATTCTAGATTCCTTGGAGACCTCTTTTAAAGACCTATACTCTGATTGTCAGGTTTTTCCTCCTCTGAGCTTCAGCTCAGACTGATTAAAGGATGTTTGGGAGTAAACTTGTCATGACAGATTCTTTATATACTAGACACCCTTGAGCTTCACACTTTATATTGTTTGTGAATGGCATGCTTTCAAGAAGTGTTTACTAACCCGTACATGCACTGAACTATTGTTACATTGCCATGATTAATTATTCTAATACTATTTCCATGCATTTTATGTTATTGTGAACTTGTTACGTATAGTGATGATAGATTTGTATATGCTAGCTAGCTGTTTCGCCTAACGGTTGACACATCTAAATCAGACTAACATAATGGTATGGTACGAGCCACTATATGAGACTGTACATAATTATGATCTGTAGCGTGGGAATGTTAAACGTGTCTTCATGACACTATAATGGAAGAGGGATGGAGATGGCGCCGTGTGATGTTACAAGTAATTAATCATGGGGTTATGATTGAAATTTTTAGCCACGGATTTATTTTTTCATCGGAGTTCCAAGTATGTGTGATTCCTAAAACGGTGAGCTGGTCACCAGAGGGTCGAGCTTCCGGCCTGATCGAGCAATCTGCATCTCATCCATACGTGTTGCTTTATGTGCTTTATATAATAAGGGGGATAAATAATGACGAGTGTACCAACGGGCTCGAGGCATGAGATGGGATTCCCGATATTTTTATTGATCAATCACTTGTTATTGGTTTCGATTGGCTGCTTTTCCATTACTTTCCAAATAACTTTAATGAAATGTTTAAATGCGGATACACTACGAACTAGACACATGTCACCTAAGTTTCTTGGTGCATGCTTATTTTATGACGCGGCTTAGTTTATAGAATGTCAATTTATATTTATATATACATCATATGCATACTCCATATTATTATCCTCTGTTGTGCCCTCATAGTATTCATAAATGCTTGCTTGTGCGTGGTTGATCCCATCAAGATGAGTGCATGCATGTTATTTTCATCATTTTACTGCTTGCTATTTCGCTTTCTGACGGAACTGGGGTTATTTTCCCAAGTCCAAATCAAAATACTACAGTGTTGGATCAGCTTTACCTAAAGTAGCAAGCAAAGAAGCTGTGAGATAGCACATACGGTCTTCGTATTTTGTAACCTTTTTGTATACTATTGTAAACCTCAGCGTACGTGAGGTGTTTGTTATTTCCCAATTGTGACTATGTATTATGGCCATTGAGTCCTAGACTTTCTTGTACATATGGAGACTACCTAGTCTTTTTTATATATATTTGTTATTTCCCAATTGTGACTATGTATTATGGCCATTGCGTCCTAGACTTTCTTGTACATATGAAGACTACCTAGTCTTTTATATATATATATATAGCAAGGCTCCTATAAACTTAAGTTAGTAGGGAGAAGTGTCCACCAACTTTTATATCCATTGATCTTGCCTTGAGATCCGTGAAATCAAGATGCACACAAATCTCGAAGTGAGCTTTATATCTTTCACGGAGCCCAAGGCAACATCAATGGATAGAAAAGTTGGTGGATGACTATTCCCTATCAACTTAAGTTTATAGGAGCCTTGCTATATATATATATATATATATATATATATATATATATATATATATATATATATATATATATATATATATATATATATATATATATATATGTTCTTGTGAGGTGAAAATTCGGCTGACACCTCCGGTGCACAAAGGGCACAACAAGAGAGCTAGATCGCAATAAGAATTCTCGTCTCACCAAGAAAACAAGAATCTGAAGCAAATATCTCAACAAAGTGGGATATTTACTCTTCCTCTCATCAGTTCTAGGACTGACCTGTCGAGGGACCTAAAAGCTATTACAAATCATACAAATAGCTATTACAAACCAAATCAACAGCAAGACACACGAATTTTACGTGGTTCGACAAATTGCCTACGTCCACGGGGCAAGGAGGAGGGAGATTATACTACTAGAGAGAAAGAGAATACAAATAGGTTACAAATCTCACACCTAAACCCTAGAACAAAGCTCTCTAAACCCTCACAAATTCTCTCTCAAACGACGGCTCAAAAAAACCCTAATTTCGGCCTCCACTACTGCACAAAACCCTAGTTGCTGCATCCCTATATAGAGGGATTGAATAGGGTTCGAAAACCCGTGTACGCGTTCCAAAAACGCGTCGTGAGGGGTGGCCCCCACGAGCACAAATTTCTTGTGCTCGTGGGCGTGTTGGTTGTGGCCCCCACCCAGCACGAGATGCGGTTTTAACTGCGTCTCGTGATGGGTGTGGTCCCCACACCCCACAAAACGCCACAATTCTCCACCTCGGTGAAGTTTCTCCCAAAACTGAGCCGACACCAAACAACCTAATGTCCCACTTGTTGCGTTCAAGACGAAGTGAATAAATCCATGACAATGGACTCAATCCACAACAAGTCTGGAACCCAAACGAGAGTTCAAATAATCTCCCTCCATCAAAATCAACTAATCCAAACCGACTGCATCGAAAAGACTGCCTACGTATCCTCTTGCCCAAGGAATCAAGCCGCACGTAGTTCACCCAAATGGCTGCCAATGGCCTCAACAATCACGAATGTGCAACAAGTCTCTGCAATGATCAAACTTGTTGCTTGGAACCACCATTGTGAGCATATCTGCCGGATTATCCTTCGTGTGGACCTTCACAATCTCCACATCACCATCTTCAAGAACATCACGAATGAAGTGATACCGAACGTCAATGTGCTTCATCCTCGCATGAAGAACCTGGTTCTTCGCCAAATAGATAGCACTCATGCTATCACAATGAATGGTGACGGACCGTTGCGATATACCAAGTTCCTCCAAAAGTCCTCGAAGCCAAACCGCCTTCTTCACAGCCTCCGTAATTGCCATATACTCTGCCTCCGTCATAGACAAAGCAACCGTAGACTGCAAGGTGCATCTCCAACACACCGGCGCACGGGTCAAAGTGAACACATACCCCGTCGTAGACCGGCGTTTATCCAAATCCCTGGCATAATCCGAATCAACATAACCAACGCACAACTGCCCACCTGTAGTGTCCTGCTCATACACCAAACCAACATTGAGCGTACCTCGAATGTACCTCAAAATCCATTTCACGGCGTTCCAATGACCCACTCCTGGATCGTGCATGTATCTCGAAACCATGCTCACCGCCTGTGACAAATCTTGTCTTGTACATACTATTGCGTACATCAAGCTTCCAACTGCGCTCGCATATGGAGTCTTCGACATTAACTCTCGATCTTCAACTATTTTCGGTGAAAGGTCAGCTAAAAGCTTCAAATGGGCTCCTAATGGTACACTGACTGGCTTCGTATCCATGCTAACATGGAACCGCTGTAGAACCTTCTTCAAATAAGCCATCTGTGTTAAATAAATTTTGCCCTTCTTCTTGTCTCTGCCGATCTCCATCCCTAAAATGCGCTTAGCCTCACCCAAATCCTTCATCTCAAACTCCTTTAAAAGCTGTGCCTTCAATTCATTTATAGCAGATCTAGAAATGGAGGCAACCAACATGTCATCGACATATAGTAACAAATAGATATACGCACCTCCTTTCAACTTGTGAAAATATACGTAAGGATTAAACTGGCTCCGAGTGTACGAATGACCAAGCATAAAACCATCGAATCGCTTATACCACTGTCGAGGAGACTGCTTCAAACCATATAGCGATTTCTTTAGTCTGCAAACCAACTTGTCTTTCCCTGCAGCTCGGAATCCCAATGGCTGAGTCATATAGATTTCTTCATCAAGATCACCATGAAGAAATGCTGTCTTCACATCCAACTGATCTAATTCCAATCCATACTGTGCCACCAAAGCTAGCAAAATCCGAATCGACGAATGCTTCACCACCGGAGAGAAGACCTCATTATAATCAATACCTTCCTCCTGTGCATAGCCCTTCGCAACCAACCTAGCTTTGAACCTCAATGGAGTGCCTTCAATGCCCTCCTTCTTAGAGTATACCCACTTGCAACCAATTGCCTTCCGTCCCTTTGGAAGCTCAACAAGCTCCCATGTATCGTTCTTGTGAAGAGACTCCATCTCTTCCTGCATAGCAACCTCCCACGAATCAGTCTCTGAACTCTGCTCGGCCTCTCTGAATGTAGTAGGTATCATCTTATCGATACTCTCCACTGGAAGTGCATATGCAACTGTGTCGGCATACCGTGCTGGCATCTGTATGTTTCTCCTCTATCTCCAAACCGTAATAGAATCACGAACTGAGCCGTGGGTCCACGATCCTGCACATCACATGCGCCTATGCTCCGTGTCCTTTGTCGTGCTGCTTCGCTGGCGTCACCTCAGTCGGCACTCTAATGGATATTGTACCATCTGGACAATGTGGAGCTGCATCGATCTCCACCACCTGCGATATCTCCTTCGTCGGGTCGCTCTCCTCCTGATGAGATTTAGGAAGCTTCAAGATGGAAGCCTCATCGAATGTGACGTCTCTACTCAGCACAGTCTTCTTATCAACTGGATCCCATAGCTTGTATCCTTTGACACCACGCTTGAATCCTACAAATATGGCCTTCCTAGCTTGCGGTTTCAATTTATCTGTTCTCACATGATAAAACGCAGGGCACCCGAATATCTTGAGCTGGTCATAATCTCGTGCTGGCTCTCCTGACCACTTCTCCATAGGGGTCTTTCACTCAATCGCAGATGAAGGCAGCCTGTTGATGAGGTGGCTCGCATATGTAAGTGCCTCAGCCCAAAAGATCTTTTCCAAACTACTATGCGCCAATAAACATCGGACCTTCTCCAGCAAAGATCGATTCAATCTCTCTACCACCCCATTTTGCTGCGGTGTATGACTAACCGTGAAGTGACTCTCTATGCCCTCGTCTCGATATAGCTGCTAAAAGGGGTCTAAAGTATACTCACCACCGTTGTCGGATCGCAACGTCTTGATCTTTCTCCCAGTCTGCAGTTCTAATCTCTTCTTCCACTCCACGAATATATCTAGGACTTCACTCATCTTCGTCATGGTGTACACCCAACATCGCCTAGAATAGTCATCAACAAATGTGACGAACCAATGTCTACCACCAAGTGATGCCGTCTTGGTGGGACCCTAAACGTCTGTGTGCACGTAGTCCAGCATACCCCTCGTCTGATAAATGGCCGTTCCGAACTTCACCTTTGTCTTCTTGTCAAGAACACAATGCTCACAGAACTCAATTTTTTCACTCTTGGCACCCTTTAATAGCTCCTGCTTGCACAACGCCTGCAGTGACTTTTCACCTGTGTGCCCTAACCTATAGTGCCAAAGCCTGCTCGCGTCCGCCTCTGAAACAACTGAAGCAACTTGGCCAATCTCGGTGCTCCCCTTCAGATAGTATGAATTTCGATTGCGGACTCCCTTCATCACCACCAAGTATCCTTTAGTAACCTTCGCTACACCGTTTTTGAAAGTCACCTTGAATCCCTTCGCCTCCAAGGCTCCAACTGAGATAAGATTTTTCTTCAGCTGATGAACAAATCTCACCTCCTTCAACTCACAGACTACTCCATCGTGCATCATAATCCGCACATTATCTATCCCACAAATGCCACAGGGTTGATCATTTCCCATGACAACAACACCCCCGTTGACTTTCTCAAAAGATGCAAACCAGTCTCGCCTAGGGGTCACATGATAAGTAGCGCCGAAATCAAGCATCCAATCTAATGCTTCCACATGGTTCACCTCCGGAGTAATCAATAGAGAAAAGTATGAATCATCAGAATCATCGCCTTTAGCAATATTCACCTCATTTACCTTCGGGCCCTTTTTCTTGCCATTCTCTTTCTCCTTGAGCTTTGGACAATCTCTCTTCCAATGTCCCTGCTCTTTGCAGAATGCACATTGCTTCTTTGATAACTGGTGGCGGCTTCTTGACTTTGACCTTCCTCTATTACCACCTTTTGGATATGGGCTTCTACCTCTCGTCGATAAGGCCTCGCCTGAAGTACTCGCACGGGAAGTCTCCTTGTCCTTTCTCCTCAAATCATAGTTGGTCAATTGCGTTAGTGACTTCACTATAGCTGATAGAAGTTCGTCCGTTTGACAAAGTGAGTACAAAGGTGTCATACTCCTCATCCGGTAAGGAGCCCAATAAAATAATTGCCTTGTACTCATCCGTTATCTTCTCATCAACATTTGCCAAGTCGGATAACAACTTAGTATAGTTGTTCACATGAGCCGCTAGTGAGGTGCCCCTGGACATCTGAAACCTGAAAAGTCTTCGCAGCAAGTGCAACCTGTTCTCAACACTCTTCGTGAGATACTTATTGTTGAGAATTTTTCACATCTTCATTGCAGACGTCACCCCAATCACATCATATTTCAGCTCCTGTTCTAAACAGGACCTGATCACCCCACACGCGTTCCTATTCATCTTCTCTCATATCACCTCTTCATATTTAGGTGGCCTCTCGTGGACCATGATGGTCTCCTCTAAATTTTGAGCATTTAGCGCATCCTGTACGTCGCTCATCCACAAACCAAAGTTGATTTTGCCGTCGTACTTCACCACACTAATTTTGGTGTTCTGAAAACCAACTTGTATTGTACTCGCCATTGACTTGCTGCTTTCACCTTCTTCAAGCATTGCAAACTAACTCCAAATTATAGAGAAAGAACAACTTTGATAGGATTTAAGAATCACCCAACTGAACCCTAG
This sequence comes from Asparagus setaceus, assembly GCA_012295165.1. Taxonomy (NCBI): domain Eukaryota; kingdom Viridiplantae; phylum Streptophyta; class Magnoliopsida; order Asparagales; family Asparagaceae; genus Asparagus; species Asparagus setaceus. The sequence continues at coordinate 4,450,387 of CM022707.1, forward strand.
ATCGGATTCCAAATAGATTTCCTAACCACACGAGGAAAGCGAAAACTCCAACGGCAACTCCTAATGCTATCTCTACCGAAGCCGAGAACTCTAAGAACTAAGCTTCACACAAGAATCTTTCTCCACTAAACTCTAAAATTCTAGATCTGAAACCTGGGCTCTGATACCACTTGTTGCGCGCAGCGGAAAATTTCGGCAACACCTCCGGTGTACAAAGGGCACAACAAGAGAGCTAGATCGCAATAAGAATTCTCGTCTCACCAAGGAAATAAGAATCTAAAGCAAATATCTCAACAAAGTGGGATATTTACTCTTCCTCTCATCAGTTCTAGGACTGACCTGTCGAGGGACCTAAAAGCTATTACAAATCACACAAATAGCTATTACAAACCAAATTAATAGCAAGACACACGAATTTTACGTGATTCGGCAATTGCCTACGTCCACGGGGCAAGGAGGAGGGAGATTATACTACTAGAGAGAAAGAGAATACAAATAGGTTACAAATCTCACACCTAAACCCTAGAACAAAGCTCTCTAAACCCTCACAAATTCTCTCTCAAACGACGGCTCAAAAAAACCCTAATTTCGGCCTCCACTACTGCACAAAACCCTAGTTGATGCATCCCTATATATAGGGATCGAATAGGGTTCGAAAACCCGTGTACGCGTTCCAAAAATGCGCCCAAACCGCGTCGTGAGGGTGGCCCCACGAGCACAAATTTCGTGCTGGGTAGGCGTCTTGGTTGTGGCCCCCACCCGACGAGGCAGCGATTTTAACGCATCTCGTGATGGTGTGGTCCCCACACCCCACAAAATGCCACAGTGATATATATATATATATATATATATATATATATATATATATATATATATATATATATATATATATATATATATATATATATATATATTAAGTTTCTCTTTGAAAATGTATATGTGGACTTTCACGTATGCACTGCCGACTGAGTCACGTGACCTAGTGTAGTGTCGATGCGGGGCATGACGGAAGATGACCCAAAGTAATCTTGCCTGAAATAATTAAGGAGAAATAATTTGAGGGAGGAAGAAAACTGAGAAAGAAAGAGCGCTATTTTTTTTGTATTTTGTCATCTTTTTGTGGGATCTCTTTTATAGGCTAAAAAGGGCCCGTTTGAGACAACAGAAGATATGTTTGTAAGGTTTACGTTGATTCATGTATTTCAATCTCTTCAAGTTGGGAGACTCTTAACAAAACCAATACACTATTGTTTTTGCAGCCTTAATGTTTAATTTGGGTGTTACTTTTCCAACAACCACCCTCAAAGCAAATATCAAATTTAATCATTTGACAATATGCTCACAGAGATTTATTATGACTTTAAGCATTTCTCAATACAAAAATTTAGGACATCGAATCTTGTGTCATAAATATGCTCCGCAAATATGATCACTTATGTATATAATAAATAGGAGTAGGCCTGACATTTCATATGTAGTAAACAGATTAACTAGATACAGTAGTAACCCTAGTATTGAACATTGACATGCTCTAGAAAGAGTATTTAAATATCATAGAGGAACTTTAAACTCATGTTTATTAGACACTAGTTTTCCTGATGTAGTAGAAGGTTATAGTGATGTCAACTGGGTAACTGATTCTCAGAATGTTAAATTAACACCAGGTTGTTGTTTTCATGCTAGGAGGAGCTGCCATTATATAGGGCTCTAATAAACAAATTGTATTTGATAGAAGTAGAATGGAATCTGAATTAATAGCACTTGACAATGCTAACAATAGATTTGGGTATTTTTTGCTACTAACATTGATGGGGGTTTAGGTGGGAGAGAGGACTGCAAGGAGGAAGGGGAGAGGATGCGAGGAGGAAGTGGCTTTTGACTAGAAAAGGAGGCGGAGGAGCTTTGACTATGATGGTGATGGTTAGCTTTGATTAGATATGGTAATGAGCTTCGATGAGAAGCTCAAGAGAAGGTGACATTGTGATGGTGACGATGAAGGTGGAGCTTGCCGGAGAAGGATTTAGAGGTGGAGTTGGTGGCGGGAGGTGATAGAATTAGTCGAAGGTAGTGGACAAGGCAACGGGAGTGGTAGTTATGGTTAGGGTTTATTTTCATCTCGATTTTGCAAAAGCGGAGAGGACAAAGTGAAAAAAGCATAGGGTATTACTTAAGAAAATGGGTCAAGTTCGGTTCAGGCTGGTTATAATATAAACTCGTATTTATTTTTTTCCAAAGCATTGTTAAGCACTTAAAAGCACTTTTCAGCCCTTTTAAACGCATAACAGCATTTTTATGAGCTTTCTGACCCATTTCCAAGCAAAAAATTTACGTCCGCTTTCGCTTTGTGAATTACTTAAGCAGACAATAGGGGTCTCTCTCTCTCTCTCTCTCTCTCTCTTGGGAAAGAACCCAAAGGGGGACTTTTTTCAACAGTGATGACAGTTGTTGTGGATACTATATTAGTACTCACAATTATTATAACAATCACTAATCTGAAATCTAATGCGATCTCTTTGCTTTTATTCCATAAAGTGGCACGCAAATAAGATGAGAATTCAAATTTTTAGTGGAAGGGGAAGCAATTAAGATTTTCATTGAGATTTCAAAAGAAAAGAAGAAGATAGAATCCAAGGACTTTACAGCCTTCAATCAGTTTCATAGTCGATAACGTCTCATCTTTGCTCTACGCCCAATGAACACAACATTGTTTTCATTAACAAATCACCATTTAATCTTTTTACAAGGACAACAATCTTTTTTATAAAAAAGATTGCTTTCATACTACTTTCATAGATTCGATTATAAGTGTTTGTCAGTTTCTATTTTTTTTCTTTTGTTCCTCTGTAAAGACTGTTTCAGAAAACCTATCCTCCTTTTTGTCATTCTACATTACAAGGGAATAACCTGGTGAGCTGCTGGCTAAGGTTATTTGGAGAAAATATTTCATTTCTTCTTTTTATTTTCATTTTCCTTTTCTCTCTTTTGAGATAAATGTGACAAAATATTGAGACCTTTGCTCCAGAATTTACACTACTAATGATATGGTAATCTACAACACATTAGAGAGAAAACTGGACAGGAAATGGGACACATGACTAGGCAACAACCCTGTTCCAAAAGTGATTAAGGATCTCGACATTGAAAGTTATTCTAATGAATTCTTTATTTTCAAACAAAGACAACATTGTATAGTCTATAAGGCAGACTTAAAATGACAAGCCCCCTTCTTCCCCAGATCCTCGCAAACGTTGACATGATACGTTGTTCTAGTGAATTCCTCATCTTCCAACAAAGATAACATTGCCTGGTCGACAAGGCAAACTTGCAACCCTATGCTCCCATCTCCTTCGGGTCCTGGAAACTCTGTTATCAATCCATCAACCTTGTTGTTCCTCCCACTTCGGACTGCAATCGGCCTTCCCCACCCAAAATCATTGCCAAAGACATTTAATCTTGGTGAATTCATGATGTATATGTAATTTGGCATGCTCGTAGGTTGGATAATAAAAGGATGTTCTATCCATGAATCAAGCCAATTTCTTATGCTTTCATTAGTCAAGGATGCAGCAGCTCCATTCGATTTATATGCCAGCCACCCTATACCTTGGCTCGTCATGTCTCCTGCCAATGCCTTTGCTTCAAATCCACTAACAGAGTTTCCAAAATAAGCATCAGGTATTGGAGGGTTAATCCTTGACCGATCGCTAATGTATAGAAAATAGCTAGATTCTTGGTCGTGGTGTAATTTCCAAGCACGGACAACACACTTCCACACATGAGCTAATAGAGCTTGGTGTGAGGAAATGCAGTTCGTTTCTATTTCTGCATTTGCTTTTGCCTTCAACTCGGAGATGGTGCTCGCTGAGAAATTGAAGAAACACTCTACAAGGTTTTCAGGCCGGGGGGGCCTCCTGATAAATTCTTGGTGGTTTTTGAATGGGAGATGAATTGGTAATGTGCACGGATCAAGAAAAAAGCGGTCAAATATCGGAGGAGAGGAGATTTCAGTATTACCAGTTCTTGAAATTTCTGACCATGAGTTGGTGAAATGCCAGCCTAAAGTGGCGTCTGCTATTGAATGGTTACAAGAGTGACTGATGAAAATGCCATCGAATATCTCGGTGACTTGGACGGAGAAAAGAGGGAGTGAGTGTCCATCAAGGGAATTCGCATCATTCAGAGGGAAGAAAGACTTAAAAAGGAGGAAACATTAGTAGAACTAACGATATCAGACACTGTCACATCTTTTGCAGATGCGACTATAAATTCAACACCTTGATCATTGCAATCTACGAGAATGGATAGCAAAGGTGGCATTGTGTCATGATAGATAGTGGAGAGACGACCAGCTACGGGAAAGAAATGGTCTAGGCATTGAGAAAGAGAAGCTTTCAAGCGAGAGATGATGATCTCCAGAGGGATTGAGGGTTTAGGGAAGAGCATACCCATCTGAGCGTATTCGACAGATGGATAAACAAGATCCCATGGAGTTAGATGGACAACTGTCTGATGCTCTTTTGCTACTCTTGATTCTTTGATGGACGAATATGGTTGAATATAAGATTTTGATAAATAGAGGAGAGACCCACATAATTTTCTTTCACTCTCCATCATTTTGGCTCTCTAGAGCTTCAAATAAAAGAGGATCAAGGGACTGATTTTTTTTTGCTTGAAAGATGGTAGCAACAAGTTGGTTTTTATGTAAATGAAAATTCAAAATTTGGAATGTACGAGAATAAAAGAAAAGAGAATAAGAGGGAAATAGAACCTCGAAATACATGAATGCTTGAGTCTAATCTGGAAAGTTCATGCTCCTTGCTCACCTTCTCTTAAAGGATTCATGGTGACATGTTAGGTAGTCTTGTTGGGTACAATGAACCTAAAATATTATCAATACAAAAGGAGAATGCATATATATTAAGCAATTTTGATGATATGTTTGAGTCTAATTTAGAAGAGACATGCTCCTTGGATATACTCAGTTGATCATCCTATATCAATGGTCAAAAGGAGAATGCATATATATTAAGCAATTTTGGTGAGTACTTAGATTAACCATAGCATGATGAAAATCATGAATCAAATAGGTAACATACTAGTATCTAGAGGGGGATGATATATGGTTATTGAAAATTAGGTTTAATTGCGTGTAGACCCCCATGTAGTATTGTTGTTTTCCATCTTACTATCCCTCCATTTTTATTTTTGCAGATAGAACCCCCTTGAGTGAATGTTTTTTCTTTTATTCTTTGGGGCTCTATTTGTAAAAAAAATAGCTCTTTCTCTGAAGGTAAAAGAGCAAAAAGTTCATTTAGGTGTATATCCGCAAAAAATAAAACTAGAGGGGTAATAATTTGACACTATGCTATCGTAAGGGGTTTGTATGCAAATATACCCCAAAACTTAACTAATGGTGCTAAATTTTCCCTTCTCAAGATAACAAAATATGATAGATCAACAGAAATAGTTGGTAGAGCATTGATTTGTTAGAATCTAAGATGCAAGCCTAGAGAGGGCGTGAATAAGAATACCTACTGTTTTTTGACTTTAAACAAATATTTTAGTGGAAATAGAAATAATTATAAACAAAATAGTAAGCAAGGCAAACACTAAGAACAAACATAGCTAGAACATACAAGAATTTTATAGTTGTTCAAATAAACAATCCTACATCCAGTCTTCTTTCTTGTCGGATGGGCTCCCATACTATGATGAAAATTTCACTTGAATCACAAACCTGATTCAATATACTTATAAGACTAAATTCCTAGTTTCCCTCTAACTAGTCATCTAGCATAACCTATTACCTGTGAGTAACCCTAACTAGTTAGAGACAAAACCTCAATTCAAACCCCGTCTTTACACCGTGACAATGATTAGGGTAAAAATATGCAAAGTTGCAAGAGAACAACTATCAAGTTATTGTATAGTAAAAATATCAAACCCACGAGCAATGTGTGTGCTTGGAAATTCTAATGTGGTCCTAGAAAAGTGTAGGTACAAAGGAGTGAGAGTGATAGTGAAGAGATGTAGAGATGAATTTGTCACAAAAATAAATAAAAAACTAAAACAAGAGGGAAGAAAGAAATAAGGAGGATCAAAATAAAAAGAAAAGAAAAGAAAGAGAAAATAAAAAGAAATAACAAGAAGTGGGGAATAAGAAAAGCGAATGAAGTGGGAAGAAAGAAAATCAAAAATAAAATTAAAAAAGAGAAATCATGAGAGATTGAGGGAAAACAAGTAGAGAAGTTAAGAATCTAGAATTGAATCCACTAGCTAATTTCAATTAGGATTTATAAACTACTTTCTTGTTATCATTTTTCACTTTAGATTTACTAAGCCTAGATTATCAAACCATTTAAAGAAAGCATAGTCTATCAAATTATCATCCAAGCAAAATTTCCACTCATCAAAAGAACAAGCAACTAGATAATAATCCTAGAAATGAATAAGCATAACCTATCAAATCATTCAAGATAAGAATAGATTATCAAACTCTTTTTCTATTAATTAGTTCTCTAGTTGTTTATTCCTATGCATGATCATTTAAAGTATAAAGAGAGAAATCCATAAATCGTAAAATAAATTAAAATAGTTTCATACAATCCTAGATTTCCTAAAGTGATTAGTTACTAATTTTACAAATAAAAATAAGAAAATAAATCTACAAGAATAAAAATAAAAGAACAAGAAGTAAATCTAAACTACAAGCAAGAAAAGAAAGAAATTGAAAATAAAAGCAATAAAGAGCAAGAAAATAAATCTACTCTATAAAGCATGAAGAAAAATTATACAACAAGTATGAATAAATATAATCTACCAAACATGAAATAAAAATAAGAAAATAAAATCCTAAAATATATAATTCTAAAATAAGAAAATAAGAAAGAAAAATAAAACTTACATTGTAAGGGTTGGCCCCTTAAAGGCAAATCTTCATCTTCATCATCAAATAAAAAGAAAATGAAATTTAAAAGGAGGAATTTTTTTTATTTATTACAAATAAAAACTTTATAATTTTTAAAAGGTCTTCTCAATTAAGAGTAACTCTCTTCTCCAAATAGAGTTTTAAAAAACTTTTTCACTCCCACCCCTCACTCTCTATCCCAATTTAGCCTACATCAATCAACAAGAGCCATTGGATTTTTCTTGAGCTCCACGAAATAAATCTCAGCTATTAACTGATTCTGTTGCGAACCAATCAGTTGGCCAATCGGTTGGTTAACTGATTGGTCCTAACAGAATAGATTCTTTTGTTGACTTGTTGACCCGATTTTTTCTTGAACTCTTGGGCTTTGTGGGCCTCCTTTTGGCTTGATATTGGGCTTCAATAAATGGTAGAAAATTAAGAAAATTTGGTTCTTTTGTGCTCTTATTCATTAATTCTCCATTACCTGCAAATTAAGATAAAAACACTTTATTAGTAGATATTTTATTCAAAATAAAATAGATAATAAGAGTATAAAAGTGTAATAAAATGTGATGATTAGACAATTACACAACCGATGACACGATCTTAGAAAAAGTTTTACACAATACCAATATCGTTAAGAACAAATTGAAAAATCTTAGAACCCTTTCAATTAAGCAAATTGTTCTCTTGATGATCTAATAGAAGCTATGGAAGAATGTTGTTGATATTGAAGTCCAAGGGCGCTATAGCAAATTGTTCTCTTAATGATCTAAGAGATGGTCTGGAAGAGCGTTGTTGATATTAAGGTCCAAGAGCAACACTCCTCGAAGATTGATAATCACTTGATGAAGATTTAAACGAGGATACGATCTAAGAAGTCTGAGGAAGATGAACAACAAGATTCCTTCACCGAAGATCAAATCTTAGCGCTCTCTCTCTCTCTCTCTCTCTCTCTCTCTCTCTGATTAAGTCTCCTTCAACTTCTGAAAAATGATATGAAAGAATATATATCCCAAGAGCAACAAATGGCTTTAATTTAATCTCGAAATAGATGAGGGTCGCTCCAACCTCATCGAAGGGCAACAGTCTCATCAATGAGCATAGGATCTCATTGATGTATAGCTTCACTAAAATGTCTCTATAAAATTTTCTCATCGAGGGGTATTTAGAATCGATGAGCTTGAGAACATTCTCATCAGGAAGTCTATGCACAAATTGTGCATATGAGCTGATCATCATTCCAATCATCTCTAAACTTGATTCAAACTTGTTGTAACCTGCACAAAATATCTCAGACAAATATTAGAACTATATGAATGTTTATTACTTTGTTATTATCAAACTAAGGCAATTGTACAAACGTGATCCTAACAATATCCCCATTTTGATAATAATAAACTTGAAATTTGAAATCAAAAGTATGAATGTTTGAGATACATGAAATATGTATATTCTCAGTTTCATAACGTACGAAGTATGATATGCAAGCTCTCGCTATGTGTATGCATACACGAAACATGAGATACATGTATGCAAGCTCTCGCTATGTGTATGCATACACGAAACATGAGATACATGTATTACTAAGCCCCAACAACAACAACTATGCTATGAACTTCTCAAGAAAATATTTCTCCTTGAAAACGTGTACAAAAGATTCAAAAACAAGTTATTCAATGAATTCTCAAATTTTCCACATCTTTGCCCATTTCATTATTAGCAAAAGCAAACCTTTCTAAATGAACATATAAAGAGATAAAAATATTGAGTAATATAATTCAAATGGAAAAAGAAGAGATATTGGCATGTCCACAAAGTTTTATATGAAAATACTAATGACATGTTGATATCAAATGCACATGTGAATCCCATCATATAACTTTATGCATGTTGTCACGTTCCGTGTCTTAGAAGCACCTGAGGGGCAAGTGACTAGTCTAGGCAATATCTACAATCAAGCCAAACACCACCCAAAGGTATATATTTAAGCCTATAACAATGATCGATACATACATCTCATTCACCATACACAAAACAAAATTACAGAATCATACATAAAGGCAAATATAAGAAACTGCTATATGACATAAGCAAGTATACAATACAAATACATAGCAGAAGCATGATACTCAATAAATATCAACAAGTCCCATAGATAATAAATAGCATAAAAGATATCACAATATTCTTATGGGAAAAGGCAACAAAAGAATAGTTTAAGTGTATTTTTTAAAAATAGACCACATTAGAAAAAAATGCATCAATTTATAACAATTTAGTGACGATAATGATATATCAAATAGTTGAAATATAATGTATGTTTAAAATTAATTCTATGTAGTATTTTAAGTGTAAGAGCAATTTTGGAAGTGAGTGTGTTTAAAAGTAAAGTGAGGTAAAATTTTAGATTCATAGAGAAATTATCCTTGGAAGCGTGAGCGCTAAAAAATAAATAGAGAGAAAACTTTTTTTTATAGCCAAAACACTCTTTGAAAATGGATGAGCTTAAAAATAAATTATAGTAAAAGTTTAGTATAGATTGCTTTTATGCACGAGAGGCATGGACTCCCCTGGTCCCGCCGGAGTTTTCTAACCGGTTCTTTTCTTGTGATCTTAGGCAGTGGTTACAGTTGAATCTGTCTTGGCCGCCTTTACCCATGTGGCCTCTTTTGTTCGCTACTGCTTGCTGGTTACTCTGGACGTGGCGTAGCAGACATATTTTCCACCAGAATACTAGCAGGCCACCTGACATGGCGTTGGTTGTTCGGCGTACGGCGGAGAGTTTTCACCGTTCGTGGATCCTGTCATCTTCGAGCTCAGCTAAGCCTATCAGAACATGGGCCTTGGTGAGCTGGACGAAGCCATTACCTCACCAATGGAAGCTCAACACTGATGGAGCGTCGAGGGGAAATCCTGGATTGGCTAGTGCTGGATGTTGGCTTGTAACTGGGATCGGCCCAAGTACACACTAAGGATCGTCGCGAAGAGAGAGAGAGAGAACTCGGCTATAGGAAGAGAAAAAATTGCCTCCCTGTTTCGGCCAAACCAAAAACAGAGAGAGAGAATTTTTGGTGGGGGAGTTTTCTTCTATTACTTGATATAAAAAAACTACATGATTGTTTACATATATATAAGATCACAATCTTATCAACTAACTAGGATTCTATCTGCTAACTAGGACTCCTACACTAACTTGGACTCCTACAAACTTGGACTCCCTACAAACTTGGACTCCTATCCTTAGTGGGTCTACCTCAACTCCCTCCCCCCTTAGAGTTCGGCCTGATTAAACGTCTCACATTCTCCCCCTTAATCTGGATGAGATTCTAAGTTCCTCACTCTTAGCAGCTCCCGCATCTCGATGAACTTCACCCTTGCTAGTGCCTTCGTGAGAATGTTCCGCCACGCCGCTTGTGCACACGAACTCCACTTTAATCTGTCCTCGCTCAACACATTCGCGAATGAAGTGGAAACGTGTGTCGATGTGCTTGCTTCTTCCATGGAATACTGGATTCTTCATCAAGGCAATCGTGGACTTGTTGTCGACGAAGAGAGTAATCGGCTTGGTCTCACTACCGATCACCTTGCTGAATAAGCTCCTCAGCCATAGTCCCTGGCATGCTGCAGCTGTTGCCACCATGAACTCTGCCTCGCAAGAAGATAATGCCACCGTCTTTTGCTTCTGTGATGTCCAAGTGACCAGACTGTCACCTAGATAGAATGTCATGCCGCCTGTGCTGCGTCTGTCATCAACATCTCCCGCAAGATCACTGTCAGTGAATCCCACTAACTCTTCATTGCCTCGACCTCGTCTGTACACCAATCCGTAGGACACGGTACCCTTCACATACCTAAGAATGTGCTTGACCTCCTGGCGATGCACAACTGTAGGGTGCTCCATGTATCTACTCACAATCCCCACGGCATAAGAAATATCGGGTCGGGTGTGAGTTAGATACCTCAAGCATCCAATGACGCGCCTATACTCTGTCATGTCCACCGGTGTTCCTTCAGGGTCCTTTCCAAGCTTTAGCTTTGCCTCCATGGGATATTGGGTCGGGTTGCAATCCATCATGCCGAACTGAACCAAGACCTTCTTCGCGTAGGCCACCTGCCTTAGCGAAATGCAATCACCTCTCCGGTCCACCTCGATCCCAAGATAGTAGGAAAGTAGCCCAAGGTCACTCATCTCAAACTCCTTCATCATCCGCAGCTTGAAAATCTTGATCTCATCCGCACTCGAGCCCGTGACAATCAAGTCGTCCATGTACACACCAACAATGAGTATATCCCCTCCGTTGCTCCTGGTGTATACTGCCTGCTCCTGAGAACACCTTACAAACTTGATGCCCTTCAAGCACTTGTCAAGCCGCGTGTTCCACGCCCGTGGTGCTTGGCGTAGGCCGTAGAGCGCCTTGGAAAGCTTGTAGACTTTGTGCTCTTCATTCTTCACAACGAACCCTTCAGGCTGGACCACATACACTTCTTCCTGGAGATCACCATTCAGAAATGCCGACTTGACATCCAGATGGTGCACCTCCCATCCGCGCTGTGCTGATATAGCAAGTAACATCCTGATGGTATCAATTCTCGCCACAGGTGCAAACACCTCATCGAAGTCCACGCCATGCTGCTGAATGTAGCCATTCGCTACAAGTCTCGCCTTGTGCTTGAGAATGTTGCCCTCATTGTCCTTCTTCAGCTTGTACACCCATTTGAGGCCAATGGGTTTGGGACCCTGCGGTAGCTCCGTGAGTACCCAAGTCTTATTCTTCTCGATGGCCTCCATCTCCTTTTCCATGGCTATCCGCCATTCTTGCTCCGTTGCAGCCTCACGGTAGCTCGTGGGTTCTTCAGTGGCCAGAAACAACTCCTCAGCGGGAAGGTTAACTACCTCCGTCTCTACATAGATATCCGCTAGGGATCGGTAGCGCACAGGTCCATCTTGAGAGGTAGGAGTGATCGGTGTTCCGTGGAAGGCTTCTGGAGTCATTGTTGCAGCTTCAGGGGATCCGAACACCTCCGATCTGGCGGCACTTTTGCTAACTGTACACTGGGCGGTGGCTGTCGGCGGTAGATTGACGGTTGGCTCTCGGTTTGGCTAGGCGGCTCAAGGCGGTATGCAGTTCGACCGGTGGCTCAACGGCATTTATGCGGTTGACCCGTTGGCAATCGCGCCCGGTTGTCGTCTTGCTGCGCGGTTCTCCTTCCACCGTGAACTCCACCCAGTTGGGTGGTCTTTTGTCTCCGTCTGCACTCCACTCCCATCCTTTTCCTTCCTCGAACGCGACATCTCTACTGACATGAACTTTGCTGTGTTGAGGATCATAGAGGCGATGCGCTTTGCTCCCTTCTTCTACGCCAATATACACCATTGGCGTGCTCCGATCGTCGAGTTTCTTGTAAAAACACCTGTAACCTTCACATGTGCCACGCATCCAAATATTCTCAAGTGTTCTAGATGGGGTTTCTTGCCACACCAAGCTTCGTAAGGTGTGAGATCACACAACGCTTTGGTTAGTAGTTGGTTGAGCAAGTACACCGCATGTCTGACTGCTTCGCCTCACATCGTTCCTGGCATATACATGCTCTTGAGTAAACTCCTCACCATGGCCATCACCGTGCGGTTGCGCCTCTCCACTACGCTGTTTTGTTGTGGGGTGTACGGTGCAGTGAGATGCCGCTTGATCCCGTAGTCTTCACATAGCTTGGTGAACACCTTTGACAAAACTCGCCACCTCGATCTGTCCTCAGGGTCTTCACCTTGTGGCCACATGCATTCTCCACCTCAGTCTTGAACTTCTTGAAGGCTTCACAGGCCTGACTCTTGGCCTTCAACATGTACACCCACATCCACCGGCTGAAATCATCGACAACAAGTAGGAAATATCTGTTACCAACAAGTGTAGATGGGGTGATCAGGCCACATAAATCAGCGTGTAATAACTCCAGCGGCTTCTGAGCTCTGAAATTTGCTTGCGAAGGGAACGAAAGTCTTGCTTGCTTGGCGACGAGGCACCCCTCGCATAGTTGGTTCGGGTGCGAAATCTTCGGCAACCCAGCAGCCATCGTCTTATCGGTCATCATCTTGAGGGCGAAGAAATTGACATGCCCAAGACGAGCATGCCACAACCAAGCTGGATCATCGATGCTCACTGTCAAACACACCGACCTGCATGTCTTCAACTCTATCCTGTACAATCGGTTAGCCGAGCGCGTCACCCTCATCAAGAGAGTACCGTTCCGATCAAACACCCTCAAGAACTCATCAACAAGAACAACTTTTCCCATCTTCAGTCATCTGACCAAGGCTAATGATATTGGATTTTAAGCTAGGAATATAATATACCTCAGGTAGTAGCCTTTGATCGCCGTTCTTACACTGAAAGAGGATAGAGCCTTTCCTCTTGATCTCCACCGCGGATCCATCACCAAACTTGACGGTTCCGGTGATCTTCTCGTCGAGCTCCTTGAACTTGCCTCAGTGACCGGTCATGTGATTGCTAGCTCCGTTGTCAAGGTACCAAACATCATTATCGACTCGTGCCTCCCCTGCTGTGAGTAAGTCCAGCACTACCTTCTCTTCATTGAGCAAAACAACAGTGGGTGATTCTTGTGACACCGCCATCATCAAGGCTGGCTCATCGTTGTAGACTCGGGTGAGATGAGCCTCCTGATCGTGATTGTGGCGTTGCTTGTGACACTCCGACTGAAAGTGCCCTTAGACTCCGCAATTGAAGCACTTGATGTTGGATTTGTCTCGACCACTGCCCGTGCTACTCTCGCCTCTGCCGGTACAGCATACCGTGGCGAAACCACCAAGATGGCCTCCACGGCCCCGGCTGGCTCGCCCACTTGAGGCATCGGCCTCCTCCATGGCCACGGCCCACCGTGGCCCACGGCCACCGTGTGGCCGGCCCCAGCGTGCCCAGCGTGCCACCACGCCCGGCCATACGGCCACGGCCACGCCTGCGATCGGCTCCGCGTGTGCGACCTCGTCCGCTGCCGTCGCTTGTTGAGAAGGAGTTTATGCTATTCTTCTTGGCTCTTGCTTGCCACTCCGCATGCGTCAACAATAGGTGGTTGTTGACATTATCTCGAAAACCACGTGCCCGCTCCTCATGGGCCTTGAGACGCCCGATTGCCTCCTCGAGTGACATACTGTCGATGTCCCCAAACTACTCAATCGTGGAGACAATAGTAAGAAGTCTCTCCGGTACCGCCCGAAGTAGCTTCCTGACGACGTAGCTCTCCTCCATCTTGCAGCCTAAAGCCCGAATCTTGTTGATGACTCCTGTCAACTTCGTCGAAAAATCATCGACGTTGTCGCTCTCCTTCATCCGGAGAAGCTCGAACTCGGACTTCAAGGTCTGCACCTTCTCATGCCTCACACGGTCCGCTCCTAGATGCATCGTTTTCAGCGTCTCCCACGCCTCCTTTGCCGTCTGCTTCTCTGCGATCACCATCAAAGTCTCTCCAGGAATCCCCTGATAGATGACCGCCAACGCCATCTGATCCTTCCTGGCTTCTACGGTCACGCCTGCCGCGGGCTCAACGGCGTCCCACACGTCTTGAGCCTTCATGTAGACTTTCATCTTGATTGCCCACGGTTAGCTTATCTCGACAGCCGGTATTGAAGAGTGAGCGAACCCACCTTGGTCGTCGTCTTCTCCGGACTAGTCATATCTTCAGATCTCGGTTGAAACTTGGGCATACACCTCTCTCTGATACCACTTGTTGGCTTGTAACTAGGATCGGCCCAAGTACACACCAAGGATCGTCACGAAGAGAGAGAGAGAACTCGACTACAGGAAGAGAAAAAATAGCCTCCCTATTTCGGCCAAACCAAAAACAGAGAGACAGAATTTTTGGTGGGGGAGTTTTCTTCTATTACTTGATAAAAAAACTACATGATTGTTTACATATATATAAGATCACAATCTTATCATCTAACTAGGATTCTATCTACTAACTAGGACTCCTACACTAACTTGGGCTCCTACAAACTTAGACTCCCTACAAACTTGGACTCCTATCCTTAATTGGTCTGTGTAACACCCGTGAATTTTCGACACGCATTTTTCGATATTAAATACTAAATAATATTTTAGATATTGGATATTATACTAATCATATATATATATATATATATATATATATATATATATATATATATATATATATATATATATATATATATATATATATATATAATGATAGAGGTTATTAATATTTAGTTAATAATATTATTAGATTAATCGTTACAAATTGTCACGAATACGTGTAATATTTGATCAGATATTATTACGTGCTTGATGATGTTAGTTTCACGTGCATTTTCTACCACGTGCATGCCAACCCTAACCCTAATCCTATATATATATATATATATTTGTTTTGAAACACCAGCCGCTAATTTCTCTCTCCTCTCTTTTCTCTCTCTCTCATCCCGTACACCCTCTCTCTTCATCTCTCTCTTCCCCCGTGACCCGCCCCACCCCATCTCCTCTCCTCTCTTCCGTTCTCAGACCCAAACCCACTGCTGCTCCGAGCTCCACGCTTCGTGAACTGCTGGTCTTTGTCCATTCTCCGTCTTCAATCAGTTTCTGTTCTGAAGAGGCCGAGCGATCCTGAAAGATTTTTGATCGATGTGAGCCGATTTTGATTGATTTGAGGATCCTGAGATTTGATTATGATTCGACGACGATGAAAGATTTTTGATTTGATCTCTCGATTTTGCTCGGATCTTTTAGACTTATTATTTTTATGATCTCCCCGCCTTGACTTCCTGCTTACACCCGACCATACGCCTCATTTGCCTCCTCGCCACTGACTCAGCCACACGCACCAGATCCCTCCTCACCAGCCCCCGACCGACTAGCCTCGACAGTCAGATCGCAGCCTGATTTTGGCCAGAGGCAAGATCCCGACACCTGACTCAGATTTTATATTTTAGATTATTTATGAATTATTTTGTATATGTATAGTTCGCCTGCACCAGCTTGATATCATTTGCGCAGCTTAACCGCTACATTTTCGATGAACATTCGTAGTATAAAATTATCCGTGATGATTGGCTAGGTCGAATTGATCTATGCTTAATTTCGTATATTTGGAAGAAAGAATGTATTTTAGGATATTTATAGTATTTATTATAATTATGAAAATATTTTTTAAAGAAATTATTGATGAAAATAATTTACTTTGAATAAAAAGTATTTTTAAGTAATTATTATGATTTAAAGGAATTATTTGGAAGAAAAAGGATTTTTGAAATATTTTAAGAGGTTTTGTCAAAAAGAAAAGAAATAGAGGTGTTTTATGGAAAAGAAAATAGTTATCGCTCATAAATAATATTAAAGAGAAAAGATATTTTGAGATATTGGATAATTATGTCGAGAATTAGTTTGAAGGATTTTATGGGAATCTATGTTGGAAACCGCCATTTCATGTGGTTACCTTTTCCTATTTCGCATTTTCATGTTGCACCGTTGTTGATAGTTATTCACGCATCGTTCATGATACACCATTAATCGACATCGTAGAGTAATTGCACATACGACATGTTAATTACGCTATAATGTAGTCTTGTTGTGTCCGAACCGTAGTAGTTCATGACTTAGGATTTGGTTGTCATGAACATGACCTAGTGACATGTGTGTGTTGACCATGCTTAGAGGTGAACCCGTTTGATATCGGCATCGCTGACTTGATTTACCCGAGACCGTGGGATGGGAAAGTCTTGGTTCATGTATTCGATGTGGTCGTTATGTATCTTCCGCACTGCGCTGTGACCTTGTTTCCGCGACTGGGTCGGGTTTGTTGGGCCCGCGGAATCGCTTTCGCGACGCGGGCTGTACTTTGTATTCACCGAAGTCTCGCTGGAACCGACAAGCCGAACCTCGATTATGCGTAGTCCTTTGACCGCTCGTTGTTCCGCTGCATCGATGCGCCAGAGGATAATGAACCGCCGCTATCCGATTAATATGAACCTTGACTTTAAATGAGATGTAGATCCGAGACTATGACAGATGGTTAGTCACTGCTATCGTTGTTTGGAGTAACAAAGATTTCCGTTGTTTGGATTGTCGCTTCTAGTCGTGATGCATGCACCACTTCACACTATTATATTCGCTCGCATTTTCTCGACATCGATTCATTCAGATATTATTATATCGCCATTGCCTCGTGGATCTTGCGTGTGTTATACCGCGGCGTACTCCATTCTCTTGGTGTACGCCGATATAGATGACGGACAGTTCAAGATGTAGATGCGCTTTGAGCCGAGCTTTCGCCAGGAGAACCTTCCGCACGACGGAGTAGATCGAAGTTGAAGCTTAGTTTTCTTTTGTTTTCGTGAGTTGATGAACTTTAGACTTCCTTCAAGATTTCCATTTTAACTCACCGACATTTGTTTCATGACTCTCTAGTTTCTTTAGCCACATGAATTGTTTTATATGTGGACTCTTTTATTGTCCCGATGTTATTTCATTTCGTGATATGTGCTCTTCTCGCTCGATTATTATTTATTCTTACCGGCCGCGGATTGGGACTGCGGATCGTGATGTATTTTTATGATTACTTGACGCTATGCATTAGATTGAGAAGAAATGTTTTATTATTCGTATTTCTCCTCAACCTAATACGTCATGCTTGTTCACGCATCGCCTCGTATTTTGGGAAGCGGGCGACAGTTTTGGTGGTGGCCCATGCAGTCCGACTCGGCCACAATTCCGAGTTTCACAGTAAGAATATGATAAATAATTTAGACACGTATCACCATTCCATATGTAAGACTATGTTTAGACCCTTATCCTATAGGTTATGCTTGATTTCTATCCTATTCGATTTCGATTATGATTTTACTTGATTTCTTCGTTCTCCCTCTAATGTTTAAATTCCCATCTTTCCTCCAGAGCCATGGCAGGTCCACGTGGTAATAGTAATCCATCAGGTAGCGGTGGCCAGATGCCCGACGTGGATCCGCGTCAGCTTTTAGAGATGATTCACGGATTGGCTACGAACCGGCACCTCTTGGCGGGGCCGATTGCGGCGGGAGCCTCACCAAAGATCCTCCTCACACGGAGCCCTGAGTTAGGAGTTCGATATATGCACTGGCCCTTTTCTCGGGTGCCGAGGGGTCCCTAGCGCCAGAGGAGTTTCTCCGTGTCACTGAGACTATCCTTACAAAGGGCTTGATTCCCCCGCAGAGTGGGTAGGTCTCATGGATGTTCACCACCGACACGGCTCTGACCGGTGGAATGCGAGAAGACTCATTTGGAGAGACCGATTTTGTGGGAGACCTTCACAGAGCGCCAATTGGAAGTACTTTCCCACCGCCCGAGATGAGCTTTTGTGCGTGTTTATTGTGCTCGCTGTGGAGGTCGATCACCGATGAGTATGAGGCGGAGTTCTCCTCCCTTAGCCGCTATGCTCCCCACCTTGTTGCGCACCACCATCGAGGCAACAGCCTGCATGGTCCGGACAAGTATATCGATTGGCTCTAGTCGGTAGAGCTTGCACTACGACGTTGTATTGATGCGCAAGCGAGATTGAGGCGTTGAAGGAGCAGTGACATGGCGAGCACAGCAGCTCCAACGAGTTGTCGGCGTCCTCCTCCTAAGCGGCGAGAACCGGCGAGCTCATGGCGGTAGTTTTCAGCACTTCCACTTCCGATGCGGCCATATCGGTGTCCCGAGGCCTGTGGCCAATCTTCGTGAGGTGCTCTCATTGTGGCTTTCGGGCATACCCGGCGGGAATGCAGCGCCGTCTTCGGCGTGTTTGGCGTGTGGATCCCCGACCATATCACCGAGATTGCCCACCAAGAACCCCGCTTGCCTCCACCTCGGTTCGACCGGCTCTTCCGGCTCAGCGGCTCCCTTTCGGCCGCGGATCATACCTCGAGCAAGATCTCTTCCTTCCCGTGAGGCAGTTTATCAGAGGCACTGAGACGCTGCCACGCTGCACCTTCATGATGTCACTGCTGAAGCCGAGGCTAACGGCCAGTTATCACCGTAAGATTGTTCTCCTACTTTTAAATTGCATATATTTCCTTATTATTTAGCATTGCATGATAATATCAATGATAGGATGATTATGAGTACTAAGTTAGTTATATTTACCTCCTTCCGCATTAGGCAAGGTTCTTGTTTCTTCCGTTTTGCCTTGTCACTTTTCGATTCGAGCTTCCCATTGCTTCTTGTCTCACAATTTGCGGCCACCCATTCTCTTCCTATAGCTCCTCCGACCACGGATTGGAATATCAACACTGTAGTGGCGCTTGGTAGCATCCAAAGGATATGAGGCGTGTCCTATAGTCATCTGCGGGAGAGAGCTTTTTACAGATTTCTTAGTGATTGATTTGCCGAGTTTCGATGCTGTGTTTGGTATGGATTGGTTGGGGTCATTCTTCGCCACCATTGATTGTCGCCGACGGAGCGTAGTTTTGAAATTCCGATCACCCGAGGTTTGAGTTCCTCATCGGCGCATCACGACCGAGCCGTGGAGTTCGTGAGCGACCGAAGAAGGCGATGTTAGCCGCTATGCAAGTGGAGCCTGAGAAGCCAGCTGTTGTTCGAGATTTTGAGGATGTGTTTCCCGAGGATATTTACGGGTTGCCACCAGATCGAGCGATTGAGTTTTCCATAGAGTTGAAGCCCGAATCGCCCGATCTCCAAGACCTCAGATCGATGCCTCCACCGAGTTGGCCGAGCCGCGGACTCGCTAGATGATCTTTATGAGAGGATTGATTCGACCTAGTGTATCACCGGGAGCCTATATTGTTTGTGACTAAGAAGGATGGATCAAGCGGATGTGTATCGACTACGTGGAGCCGAATGCGCGATGAAGAACAAGTATCCTCTTCCCCGATCGATGATATATTTGACCGGGTGGATCGAGAGTATTTTCTAAGTTGGATCTACGAAGTGGGTATCACCAGGTGAAGGTGAAGGAACCTGATGTTCCTAAGACAGCTTTTAGGACGAGATATGGGCATTATGAATTCCTAGTGATGTCGTTTGGTGTGACCAATGCGCTGGCGACATTCATAAGTTTGATGAATCTGATATTCTATGATGTGCTGGATAAGTTCGTGGGGGTCTTCATTGATGATATTTTGGTGTATTCGAAGACCGAGGAGGAGCATGCGGAGCACTTGCGGTTCGTGTTGCAGACGTTGAGAGAGCATCGGCTATTTGCCAAGTTTAGCAAGTGCCAGTTCTGGTTAGATCGCATTGCATTCTTGGGGCATGTAGTGTCGGGAGATGGTATATCTGTGGACCCGGAGAAGGTATCGGCTGTTAGAGATTGGCCAACCCCTAAGTCGATATCTGATATTAAGAGCTTCCTGAGATTAGTTGGATACTACCGGCGCTTTATCAGAGATTTCTCGAAGATCGCAGAGCCAATGACACGACTGACGAGAAAGGATGTTAATTTTGTCCGTCCGACGCCAGAGAAGGCGCTTGAGGAGTTAAAGTCTCGACGACTTCATTTCAGCCTTGACGATACCGCATGTGAGCGGAACTTCGAGGTGTTCTCGCGGACGATCCGTAGAGGATTGGGATGCGTTTGTTCGCGGTAAAAGTCGGTTTGATTGTCATTGATTTGAACTGTTACAAACTTCAGTCGCCTGAAACAAATTCAAAGAAAAATATCGCCTTTTATTTTAAGGCGTACAATGAAAATCAAAAAGATTACAACTTTTTCCTTTTGAACAAACACGAGGATCTGTTATGTCGGGATCCTCGCCATGGGTTCTTTGCCCGTGTCGGACTTTTGTGTCCGTGGACCACAGCGCAATTCAATCTGGTGGAAACCGAGGTTCGCCAAGTGAACACGAGGTTCGCCAAGTGAACACGAGGTTCGCCAAGTGAACACGAGGTTCGCCAAGTGAACACGAGGTTCGCCAAGTGAACACGAGGTTCGCCAAGTGAACACGAGGTTCGCCAAGTGAACACGAGGTTCGCCAAGTGAACACGAGGTTCGCCAAGTGAACACGAGGTTCGCCAAGTGAACACGAGGTTCGCCAAGTGAACACGAGGTTCGCCAAGTGAACACGAGGTTCGCCAAGTGAACACGAGGTTCGCCAAGTGAACACGAGGTTCGCCAAGTGAACACGAGGTTCGCCAAGTGAACACGAGGTTCGCCAAGTGAACACGAGGTTCGCCAAGTGAACACGAGGTTCGCCAAGTGAACACGAGGTTCGCCAAGTGAACACGAGGTTCGCCAAGTGAACACGAGGTTCGCCAAGTGAACACGAGGTTCGCCAAGTGAACACGAGGTTCGCCAAGTGAACACGAGGTTCGCCAAGTGAACACGAGGTTCGCCAAGTGAACACGAGGTTCGCCAAGTGAACACGAGGTTCGCCAAGTGAACACGAGGTTCGCCAAGTGAACACGAGGTTCGCCAAGTGAACACGAGGTTCGCCAAGTGAACACGAGGTTCGCCAAGTGAACACGAGGTTCGCCAAGTGAACACGAGGTTCGCCAAGTGAACACGAGGTTCGCCAAGTGAACACGAGGTTCGCCAAGTGAACACGAGGTTCGCCAAGTGAACACGAGGTTCGCCAAGTGAACACGAGGTTCGCCAAGTGAACACGAGGTTCGCCAAGTGAACACGAGGTTCGCCAAGTGAACACGAGGTTCGCCAAGTGAACACGAGGTTCGCCAAGTGAACACGAGGTTCGCCAAGTGAACACGAGGTTCGCCAAGTGAACACGAGGTTCGCCAAGTGAACACGAGGTTCGCCAAGTGAACACGAGGTTCGCCAAGTGAACACGAGGTTCGCCAAGTGAACACGAGGTTCGCCAAGTGAACACGAGGTTCGCCAAGTGAACACGAGGTTCGCCAAGTGAACACGAGGTTCGCCAAGTGAACACGAGGTTCGCCAAGTGAACACGAGGTTCGCCAAGTGAACACGAGGTTCGCCAAGTGAACACGAGGTTCGCCAAGTGAACACGAGGTTCGCCAAGTGAACACGAGGTTCGCCAAGTGAACACGAGGTTCGCCAAGTGAACACGAGGTTCGCCAAGTGAACACGAGGTTCGCCAAGTGAACACGAGGTTCGCCAAGTGAACACGAGGTTCGCCAAGTGAACACGAGGTTCGCCAAGTGAACACGAGGTTCGCCAAGTGAACACGAGGTTCGCCAAGTGAACACGAGGTTCGCCAAGTGAACACGAGGTTCGCCAAGTGAACACGAGGTTCGCCAAGTGAACACGAGGTTCGCCAAGTGAACACGAGGTTCGCCAAGTGAACACGAGGTTCGCCAAGTGAACACGAGGTTCGCCAAGTGAACACGAGGTTCGCCAAGTGAACACGAGGTTCGCCAAGTGAACACGAGGTTCGCCAAGTGAACACGAGGTTCGCCAAGTGAACACGAGGTTCGCCAAGTGAACACGAGGTTCGCCAAGTGAACACGAGGTTCGCCAAGTGAACACGAGGTTCGCCAAGTGAACACGAGGTTCGCCAAGTGAACACGAGGTTCGCCAAGTGAACACGAGGTTCGCCAAGTGAACACGAGGTTCGCCAAGTGAACACGAGGTTCGCCAAGTGAACACGAGGTTCGCCAAGTGAACACGAGGTTCGCCAAGTGAACACGAGGTTCGCCAAGTGAACACGAGGTTCGCCAAGTGAACACGAGGTTCGCCAAGTGAACACGAGGTTCGCCAAGTGAACACGAGGTTCGCCAAGTGAACACGAGGTTCGCCAAGTGAACACGAGGTTCGCCAAGTGAACACGAGGTTCGACCAATGAACACGAGGTTCGCCAAGTGAACACGAGGTTCGCCAAGTGAACACGAGGTTCGCCAAGTGAACACGAGGTTCGCCAAGTGAACACGAGGTTCGCCAAGTGAACACGAGGTTCGCCAAGTGAACACGAGGTTCGCCAAGTGAACACGAGGTTCGCCAAGTGAACACGAGGTTCGCCAAGTGAACACGAGGTTCGCCAAGTGAACACGAGGTTCGCCAAGTGAACACGAGGTTCGCCAAGTGAACACGAGGTTCGCCAAGTGAACACGAGGTTCGACCAATGAACACGAGGTTCGCCAAGTGAACACGAGGTTCGCCAAGTGAACACGAGGTTCGCCAAGTGAACACGAGGTTCGCCAAGTGAACACGAGGTTCGCCAAGTGAACACGAGGTTCGCCAAGTGAACACGAGGTTCGCCAAGTGAACACGAGGTTCGCCAAGTGAACACGAGGTTCGACCAATGAACACGAGGTTCGCCAAGTGAACACGAGGTTCGCCAAGTGAACACGAGGTTCGCCAAGTGAACACGAGGTTCGCCAAGTGAACACGAGGTTCGCCAAGTGAACACGAGGTTCGCCAAGTGAACACGAGGTTCGCCAAGTGAACACGAGGTTCGCCAAGTGAACACGAGGTTCGCCAAGTGAACACGAGGTTCGCCAAGTGAACACGAGGTTCGCCAAGTGAACACGAGGTTCGCCAAGTGAACACGAGGTTCGCCAAGTGAACACGAGGTTCGCCAAAAGGCGCAGGTTCACGAATGAACCGAGGCTTTGCCAAGTGAACATGAGGCTCGCCAAAATGAACATGAGGCTCGCCAAATGACGCAGGTTCGCCAAAATGAACCGGGCTTTGCCAGTGAACATGAGGCTCGCCAAATGACGCAGGTTCGCCAAAATGAACATGAGGCTCGCCAAAATGAACATGAGGCTCGCCAAATGACGAGGTTCGCCAAGTGAACACGAGGTTCGCCAAGTGAACACGAGGTTCGCCAAGTGAACACGAGGTTCGCCAAGTGAACACGAGGTTCGCCAAGTGAACACGAGGTTCGCCAAAAGGCGCAGGTTCGCCGAATGAACCGAGGCTTTGCCAAGTGAACATGAGGCTCGCCAAATGACGAGGTTCGCCAAAATGAACATGAGGCTCGCCAAATGACGAGGTTCGCCAAAATGAACATGAGGCTCGCCAAATGACGAGGTTCGCCAAATGACGAGGTTCGCCAAAAGGCGCAGGTTCGCCGAATGAACCGAGGCTTTGCCAAGTGAACATGAGGCTCGCCAAATGACGAGGTTCGCCAAAATGAACATGAGGCTCGCCAAATGACGAGGTTCGCCAAAAGGCGCAGGTTCGCCGAATGAACCGAGGCTTTGCCAAGTGAACATGAGGCTCGCCAAATGACGAGGTTCGCCAAAATGAACATGGGGCTCGCCAAAATGAACATGAGGCTCGCCAAATGACGAGGTTCGCCAAAATGAACATGGGGCTCGCCAAATGACGAGGTTCGCCAAAATGAACATGGGGCTCGCCAAATGACGAGGTTCGCCAAGTGAACACGAGGTTCGCCAAAATGAACATGGGGTTCGCCAAAATGAACATGAGGCTCGCCAAATGACGAGGTTCGCCAAAATGAACATGAGGCTCGCCAAATGACGAGGTTCGCCAAATGACGAGGTTCGCCAAAATGAACATGAGGCTCGCCAAATGACGAGGTTCGCCAAATGACGAGGTTCGCCAAATGACGAGGTTCGCCAAAATGAACCGGGCTTTGCCAGTGAACATGAGGCTCGCCAAATGACGAGGTTCGCCAAAATGAACATGGGGCTCGCCAAATGACGAGGTTCGCCAAATGACGAGGTTCGCCAAAATGAACCGGGCTTTGCCAGTGAACATGAGGCTCGCCAAAATGAACATGAGGCTCGCCAAATGACGCAGGTTCGCCAAAATGAACCGGGCTTTGCCAGTGAACATGAGGCTCGCCAAATGACGAGGTTCGCCAAAATGAACCGGGCTTTGCCAGTGAACATGAGGCTCGCCAAATGACGAGGTTCGCCAAAATGAACATGAGGCTCGCCAAATGACGAGGTTCGCCAAATGACGAGGTTCGCCAAAATGAACCGGGCTTTGCCAGTGAACATGAGGCTCGCCAAATGACGCAGGTTCGCCAAAATGAACCGGGCTTTGCCAGTGAACATGAGGCTCGCCAAAATGAACATGAGGCTCGCCAAATGACGAGGTTCGCCAAAATGAACCGGGCTTTGCCAGTGAACATGAGGCTCGCCAAATGACGAGGTTCGCCAAATGACGAGGTTCGCCAAAATGAACCGGGCTTTGCCAGTGAACATGAGGCTCGCCAAATGACGAGGTTCGCCAAATGACGCAGGTTCGCCAAAATGAACCGGGCTTTGCCAGTGAACATGAGGCTCGCCAAAATGAACATGGGGCTCGCCAAATGACGAGGTTCGCCAAATGACGCAGGTTCGCCAAAATGAACCGGGCTTTGCCAGTGAACATGAGGCTCGCCAAATGACGAGGTTCGCCAAAATGAACCGGGCTTTGCCAGTGAACATGAGGCTCGCCAAAATGAACATGGGGCTCGCCAAATGACGAGGTTCGCCAAAATGAACCGGGCTTTGCCAGTGAACATGAGGCTCGCCAAATGACGAGGTTCGCCAAAATGAACCGGGCTTTGCCAGTGAACATGAGGCTCGCCAAATGACGAGGTTCGCCAAAATGAACATGAGGCTCGCCAAATGACGAGGTTCGCCAAAATGAACCGGGCTTTGCCAGTGAACATGAGGCTCGCCAAATGACGAGGTTCGCCAAAATGAACCGGGCTTTGCCAGTGAACATGAGGCTCGCCAAATGACGCAGGTTCGCCAAAATGAACCGGGCTTTGCCAGTGAACATGAGGCTCGCCAAATGACGAGGTTCGCCAAAATGAACATGAGGCTCGCCAAATGACGAGGTTCGCCAAAATGAACCGGGCTTTGCCAGTGAACATGAGGCTCGCCAAAATGAACATGAGGCTCGCCAAATGACGAGGTTCGCCAAAATGAACCGGGCTTTGCCAGTGAACATGAGGCTCGCCAAATGACGAGGTTCGCCAAAATGAACCGGGCTTTGCCAGTGAACATGAGGCTCGCCAAATGACGAGGTTCGCCAAAATGAACCGGGCTTTGCCAGTGAACATGAGGCTCGCCAAATGACGAGGTTCGCCAAAATGAACATGAGGCTCGCCAAATGACGAGGTTCGCCAAATGACGAGGTTCGCCAAAATGAACCGGGCTTTGCCAGTGAACATGAGGCTCGCCAAAATGAACATGGGGCTCGCCAAATGACGAGGTTCGCCAAAATGAACATGAGGCTCGCCAAATGACGAGGTTCGCCAAAATGAACCGGGCTTTGCCAGTGAACATGAGGCTCGCCAAAATGAACATGGGGCTCGCCAAAATGAACATGAGGCTCGCCAAATGACGAGGTTCGCCAAAATGAACATGGGGCTCGCCAAAATGAACATGGGGCTCGCCAAATGACGAGGTTCGCCAAAATGAACCGGGCTTTGCCAGTGAACATGAGGCTCGCCAAAATGAACATGGGGCTCGCCAAATGACGAGGTTCGCCAAATGACGAGGTTCGCCAAAATGAACCGGGCTTTGCCAGTGAACATGAGGCTCGCCAAATGACGAGGTTCGCCAAAATGAACATGAGGCTCGCCAAATGACGAGGTTCGCCAAAATGAACATGAGGCTCGCCAAAATGAACATGAGGCTCGCCAAATGACGAGGTTCGCCAAAATGAACATGAGGCTCGCCAAAATGAACATGAGGCTCGCCAAAATGAACATGAGGCTCGCCAAATGACGAGGTTCGCCAAATGACGAGGTTCGCCAAAATGAACCGGGCTTTGCCAGTGAACATGAGGCTCGCCAAAATGAACATGAGGCTCGCCAAATGACGAGGTTCGCCAAAATGAACCGGGCTTTGCCAGTGAACATGAGGCTCGCCAAATGACGAGGTTCGCCAAATGACGAGGTTCGCCAAAATGAACCGGGCTTTGCCAGTGAACATGAGGCTCGCCAAAATGAACATGGGGCTCGCCAAATGACGAGGTTCGCCAAAATGAACCGGGCTTTGCCAGTGAACATGAGGCTCGCCAAAATGAACATGGGGCTCGCCAAATGACGAGGTTCGCCAAAATGAACATGGGGCTCGCCAAAATGAACATGAGGCTCGCCAAATGACGAGGTTCGCCAAATGACGCAGGTTCGCCAATGAACCGAGGCTTTGCCAAGTGAACATGAGGCTCGCCAAATGGCGCAGGTTCGCCGAATGAACCGAGGCTTTGCCAAGTGAACATGAGGCTCGCCAAATGACGAGGTTCGCCAAGTGAACATGAGGCTCGCCAAATGGCGAGGTTAAGCCTCTTAATGATTCGTCCGTATCATTCGACGGGTTGTCATTCGCCGACTCCCGTCACGAGTTGGTTCGGGGATCTTGTAAGTATTTTTCAATGCCTGAGATACCCCTCCAAAGCGTCTCGGTCTCGATTCTTGATGAGTGCGGAATGCTTTGGACATGATAGTTCCGGCCTTGATCGGTGAGGTCCCAAAAGATAGCTTCAAGTCTTGATTCTTTGGATTATCGGTTCTTTGTAGGATTTACGATAAGATCCGCAGTCTTGTATTTATTGTCGACGCTTGTTAAAATCTTGATTGGTGGGTGAGTTTTGTTTGTAACTTCGTGTCGGTTGGTTGTTGTTTGACTAACCATCGGACTTTTGGACTTATCGGTATGTCGGCGAACTCCTTGTTGGCGACCGTTGGTTAATGTCGAATACATGGAATTTCATAACCCTCAGTCGGCTATTTCTTCCATCAGCACATGCGTTATTGGTTTAACTCCAGCGGGAGGACTAATCTTTTCATGGAGAGATCCTCCGAGGATTCCTTGTTGAAGCAGGAGACCATTTAGCTTTCAACCATCGTCTTTGGCCTTCAATCGTGAGTCGCGATCGTTGACGTTGTTGGGATATGATTATCCACGGTGGAGAAGTTTCTTCGGTGGACCGTTGTCGGTGTCAACATGATTTTCATGCCTCGTCAGATTATTCCTCTCTTGGATATTATGGTAGGAGGAAATTAAGGGTTATCGAGTTATCCCTAAGAATATTTTTTATGGAAATATTCTTCCGGGAACTTCTCGACAAATTGGGAAACAGTTTATACTCGTAATCCTAGTTGGAGTAGGATTGGGCAACGCGTTGATCGGCGTCGATGCAATCCATACGATCGAGTTATCCCTAAGAATATTTTTATGGAAATATTCTTAGGGAACTTCTCGACAAATTGGGGACCAGTTTATACTCGTAATCCTAGTTGGAGTAGGATTAGGCGACGCGTTGATTTGCGTCGATACAATCCGCACGATCGAGTTATCCCTAAGAATATTTTTTATGGAAATATTCTTCCGGGAACTTCTCGACAAATTAGGAAATAGTTTATACTCGTAATCGATTGGATGCGATTAGACCACATGGGAGGATATTTGGAGAATTGAGCCATGTAACATCTCCAAAATCTTTCCAAATATTTAGGAAAAGAGGATGGATAGGTTATTGGGTTGATTTGGACTCCTTTTAGATATCAATTGGGCTCCAATTAGAATTCCTACCCATCGCCAAATAGGACTCCTTATTGAAGGGATTGGGTTCATATGGGGTTGTTATAAATACCCATAGTTTCCTCCTTCTCGACCTAGGCGGCCCTCTACTTCTTTGTGTTTCCTTCCGTCTTGCGCCATCTCGTCTCTCTCAACTACGAGGTATGAGCCTGAGCTAGGGTTTGTAAAATTTCTTCTCCTCTTCTTTTCTTTTTTCTTTTTTGTTGCATGCATGCATGGGGAGAACCGTCGTGGCCATGAATAGGTGGCTGGCTGACGCGGCGTGAACGGAAGTGGCGGCCGGCCGGCGAAGCCGGTGGCGGTGGCGAAGGCGAGGTGGTGGCTGGCGTCTGGCGCTGGCGCTTCGTTCATTGGCGCTGGGCAGCGTCTGGCGCTGGCCTTCGGTTCTTGAAGCGCTGGGCAGCGTCTGGCGCCCGCGGCGCTGGTCATTTGCGCTGGAGCTGGTAACCGGCGCCGGTCGTTAAGATTACTGGAGTCGGCTGCACAGGCGCTGTCCGATCGGTAGGCGCTGAGTTACTGGGCGCGAACCCGATCGGCGTTGCACCGATTGTGGCCGACGAGCGCGATGGGTCTTCTTTGATGCCCTTTTTATCGATTTTCAAGCGCATATTTGACTTTTCATCATGTTTACGCGGCTTCCGATGTCGTCGGGAAGATCTCATGTTCGAGTCGATCAACTTCGCCGCATGCGTGAGCGCCGCCTCCTTCTTTCGGTGGTGCGCCCGGCATTATCATATTCTCATGTATATACATGTTGTATCCCGCAGCTCTCCTTTGTGGCGATTGGGAAGAGCGAAATCCTCCTTTGTGGGGATCGGGCTGCGATTTTGTTTCATCCTCTCACATGTACACTTTCGTTCACGACCCAGCCGTTCTCCTTTGTGAGGCGATTGGGAAGAGATTCTCCTTCGGGATTGACGCTTCAAAGATCACCCGCCTCGATATCTTTAGCGGGGCGATTTCATATCGTACCCTTGCTGCGTAGAACAAAATATATTGCCGCTTTGTTTCTGCGACTATATTTATCGTTCTCGGGTATTCGATATGGGTGAAATCGTCATACCGTTATGAAATTAGTGACTCAATCTCATGGGTTTACGAGAAGAGTTCGCCTTATCTTTGTTTCCTTTTCAAGATATTCCTCCTAAATGATCTGTTAACCCTTTGTTCTCTTGTGGTGGCGGATGCTCGATGATTATTAGTCTATTTGAAGGCTCCAAATGTCAAGTCTCGATTCTTAAGGTCATCAGGAGAACACCTCTTTCCACAGAGGCGAACCTTGGCCGAGAACACCAGCGAGGGAAGAAACCAGTGAAACTGAGCCTACCATCATAATTTGGGATGGCGAGTTTGAGGATCGCTTCCATCATCCGATCCAGCCTTCCTTCTGACCTTGGCGAAACCGGGATTTCCGACCCTTGAGTGTAGAGGCGGGTGGAGGCCTCGTGTTAATCTTAACGACCACTTCCACGGATTCAACCTATCGCCGAGATTGCCGGGGCAAAAATCTGCTTGTTCGATTCGGTTCGCGATGGGTCTTCTTCATTTGTTGGAGAATGGTTTGAAACAGCGATCTCTATTATCGGGGTTAGATGGGCGACCTTTATGGTCTTACGCCCATTCATATCGAGTAGCTTGGAGGAAATTCCCGTGTCGGTGGCCCTCGGTGGCTAACGTTGTGAGCAAAGGCTCACCGGTGGCTAACTCTGCGTGTCGTGTGGAGAGTTTAGCCTTTTGATTCATGCAATGAGGTGAAGCGACTCATCGGCGAGGCTCGGATCAAACTTCGTGAGCAGCGCATTTAGCGAGAGGAGAATATCAAAGCAAGAGGTTATTTTCGCGAACTCATATGGCTGGCGGTGTAAACTGCGGCGTCGGATAAACTTGTACCACACCCATGTCAGCGCCACGAGGAATCGGGACCGTTCAAGGGAGAAGACTTTGAAGGATTTCAGCAGGTGCACAAGAGTCGAGCGTCAGCGAGCGTGAAAGCAAGTCCTCGGCGATCGTCGGGAACATCGCGGTACTATTCTTCGCGAACTCGAAGAGGAACTTGAGAAGGAAGCTAAAGCTTCGGGTTCGGCGAAGCGGGGAGGAAAAACTAGCGCCGTCAAAGGCGACCTCGCTTCCTTCACATTACTAGATTGCGCCAATGAAGTCCGATGTGTTGCTTTGGTCTCGAGACTTCTCGCTTTCTTTGTTGACCCGCGTCGTTGTGATTATCACAACTTTGCTTGAATCGATTGTCTCGACAATTGTAGCTCCTTTATATTTGCTTCAAATGAATAAGATTTATTCCTTTCATTGCTTATTATGATTCTTTTATTTAATGCGAAATAATTAACCATAATACTTATAGGATTTTGGCAAATCCTCGACCATCAACGGGTTTGATTAGCCTTTAGCAATTCCGTTTGAGTTGGGCTAGCGTCGCGGATTGTCCACATCCGTTCCGCGCGTGGCGTTGTGCTAAAAGAATGAAACTCTTCTAGACTTGTTGCTATGATATTGAATACATAGGCTTTATACTCTTTTACGGGCAAGAGACCACGACAGCGCGTGTGGCGTTGGCTTTATCCCTTCTTAGGCTTGGGATAAAATACCCGAATCGAACTCGGTGTCTTCTTCAATCGGAGAAAGACTAAACCGGCAGCGTGTGGCGTTGGCTTTATCCCTTCTTAGGCTTGGGATAAAATACCCCAAGATGAATCTTGGTGTCTTCTTCAATCGGAGAAAGACTAAACCGGCAGCGTGTGGCGTTGGCTTTATCCCTTCTTAGGCTTGGGATAAAATACCCGAGAATCAAACTCGGTGTCTTCTTCAATCGGAGAAAGACTAAACCGGCAGCAGCGTGTGGCGTTGGCTTTATCCCTTCTTAGGCTTGGGATAAAATACCCCT
Source organism: Asparagus setaceus (assembly GCA_012295165.1). Classification (NCBI taxonomy): domain Eukaryota; kingdom Viridiplantae; phylum Streptophyta; class Magnoliopsida; order Asparagales; family Asparagaceae; genus Asparagus; species Asparagus setaceus. Next base: position 4,481,627 of record CM022707.1, read on the forward strand.
AATCAACTCGTGTCTTCTTCAATCGGAGAAAGACTAAACCGGCAGCGTGTGGCGTTGGCTTTATCCCTTCTTAGGCTTGGGATAAAATACCCCAAGATGAATCTTGGTGTCTTCTTCAATCGGAGAAAGACTAAACCGGCAGCGTGTGGCGTTGGCTTTATCCCTTCTTAGGCTTGGGATAAAATACCCGAATCGAACTCGGTGTCTTCTTCAATCGGAGAAAGACTAAACCGGCAGCGTGTGGCGTTGGCTTTATCCCTTCTTAGGCTTGGGATAAAATACCCGAATCGAACTCGGTGTCTTCTTCAATCGGAGAAAGACTAAACCGGCAGCAGCGTGTGGCGTTGGCTTTATCCCTTCTTAGGCTTGGGATAAAATACCCCAAGATGAATCTTGGTGTCTTCTTCAATCGGAGAAAGACTAAACCGGCAGCAGCGTGTGGCGTTGGCTTTATCCCTTCTTAGGCTTGGGATAAAATACCCCAAGATGAATCTTGGTGTCTTCTTCAATCGGAGAAAGACTAAACCGGCAGCGTGTGGCGTTGGCTTTATCCCTTCTTAGGCTTGGGATAAAATACCCCAAGATGAATCTTGGTGTCTTCTTCAATCGAAAAGACTCGTGACCTTCAAAGGACAACCTAGTTCAAAATCCCTACAAGATACCTTCACCGGCTACCTAAGATGAAAGGTGGAACTAAGAGTGGGATCTCCACCGAGAACCGAAGAGACTCGTGACCTTCAGCGACAACCCGGTCCGAAAATCCCTACAAGATACCTTCACCGGGCGCTACCTAAGATGAAAGGTGGAACTAAGAGTGGGATCTCCACCGAGAACCGAAGAGACTCGTGACCTTCAGCGACAACCCGGTCCGAAAATCCCTACAAGATACCTTCACCGGGCGCTACCTAAGATGAAAGGTGGAACTAAGAGTGGGATCTCCACCGAGAACCGAAGAGACTCGTGACCTTCAAAGGACAACCCGTCCGAAAATCCCTACAAGATACCTTCACCGGGCGCTACCTAAGATGAAAGGTGGAACTAAGAGTGGGATCTCCACCGAGAACCGAAGAGACTCGTGACCTTCAGCGACAACCCGGTCCGAAAATCCCTACAAGATACCTTCACCGGGCGCTACCTAAGATGAAAGGTGGAACTAAGAGTGGGATCTCCACCGAGAACCGAAGAGACTCGTGACCTTCAAAGGACAACCCGGTTCGAAAATCCCTACAAGATACCTTCACCGGGCGCTACCTAAGATGAAAGGTGGAACTAAGAGTGGGATCTCCACCGAGAACCGAAGAGACTCGTGACCTTCAGCGACAACCCGGTCCGAAAATCCCTACAAGATACCTTCACCGGGCGCTACCTAAGATGAAAGGTGGAACTAAGAGTGGGATCTCCACCGAGAACCGAAGAGACTCGTGACCTTCAGCGACAACCCGGTCCGAAAATCCCTACAAGATACCTTCACCGGGCGCTACCTAAGATGAAAGGTGGAACTAAGAGTGGGATCTCCACCGAGAACCGAAGAGACTCGTGACCTTCAAAGGACAACCCGTCCGAAAATCCCTACAAGATACCTTCACCGGGCGCTACCTAAGATGAAAGTTCGGTGCTTACCTTGGTCGGCTACCTAAGATGAAAGGTGGAACTAAGAGTGGGATCTCCACCGAGAACCGAAGAGACTCGTGACCTTCAGCGACAACCCGGTTCGAAAATCCCTACAAGATACCTTCACCGGGCGCTACCTAAGATGAAAGGTGGAACTAAGAGTGGGATCTCCACCGAGAACCGAAGAGACTTCGGGTGACCTCGGGCGGACAACACAGTGCGAAAATCTTGGCTACAGGAGAGGTGGAACTAAGAGTGGGATCTCCACCGAGAACCGAAGAGACTCGTGACCTTCAAAGGACAACCCGTCCGAAAATCCCTACAAGATACCTTCACCGGGCGCTACCTAAGATGAAAGTTCGGTGCTTACCTTGGTCGGCTACCTAAGATGAAAGGTGGAACTAAGAGTGGGATCTCCACCGAGAACCGAAGAGACTCGTGACCTTCAGCGACAACCCGGTTCGAAAATCCCTACAAGATACCTTCACCGGGCGCTACCTAAGATGAAAGGTGGAACTAAGAGTGGGATCTCCACCGAGAACCGAAGAGACTCGTGACCTTCAGCGACAACCCGGTCTGAAAATCCCTACAAGATACCTTCACCGGGCGCTACCTAAGATGAAAGGTGGAACTAAGAGTGGGATCTCCACCGAGAACCGAAGAGACTCGTGACCTTCAGCGACAACCCGGTTTGAAAATCCCTACAAGATACCTTCACCGGGCGCTACCTAAGAGAGATGGATAGAACCCTTCCGTTTGTCATGAAAAGGATCTTACGCTTGGAGAGGAAGAATTTTATGTTCTATCTCCGGCGTGAAAGGGATTTTGAATGGGCCTCTTGTTCATAGAAGGAATCAAGAGGGGATTATGGTAATGTACCAGAAAATTTGTAGGCCTACCGTCAAGAAATTTGATCGGTGAGGGAAATTATGATGGAGAATAAATTTAGGGTTATCCTCAAGGAAAGTGGGTGAAACATCCCACGAGGAACTTTCCGTCGAAACGGGTTATCCTGAAGATACTAAGGGTAGTATTTCTTCAGGAACTTCCCATTTATCGGCATTAATTGCCGGTCGCCATTTTGGGTAATTAGGCGATATGCACCATTGGAGTAGACCGTTTCTATTATAAACGGACCCTCCCATTTAGGTTCGAATTTACCTTTCTTTTGAAGTGAGGATTATTGGTGCGTCGGCGGCGAGGACCAAATCTCCTTCTTTGAAACCGTTGTCGCACTTTCTTGTTGAAGCTCGACATCCTAGCTTGGTAGAACTCAATGCGTTGTTGAGCTTCGAGCTTCTCATCTAACATCTCAAGCTCTTCTAGATGTTTACGATGTTGTTCTTGATGCGTCATCTGTTGAAAGGCGTCTGAGTGGCGGGATCTGGATTTCCAGCGGAGAAGCGCTTCACATCCGTGGAGCCGAGAGAATACGGGGTCTCTCCGGTTGGCGTCGTACCGTTAATGCGATATGCCCGAGTGCTTCTCGAGTTTATCGTCGGTCTAAGCTTGTTATTCTTCACAAGCTTCGACAAGATCTTGATAATCGTCTTGTTGAGCGCCTCGGCTAATCCATTTTGTTTGGATTATAGAACATTGTGAGGCGTCTTGTATCTTGAATTTCTTGCAAAACGATGAAGGAATTGGCGATGAATTAGGGACGTTGTCATGCGATCCGTCTCGGGACACCATGTCGATAGATGACATGGTGTTTAATAAATTGATGGCGGTACTTCGCCTTTACTTCTTTTAAGCGGGATTATACGCCCACTTGGAGAAGTAGTCGGTGATCGCTAGAATAAACCGATCGCCTTTGGTAGCGGAGGAAAATGGGACCTACAACGCCCATTCCCCATGTCTCGAATGGCGGGATGTAGCCGAAGGATCGCATTTGCTCACGGAGGCGATGCATATAATTAGCGTGAATTTGACAGCGTGGCACTTCGGCGTGCTTCGGCGTCATTGATCATTGTGGGCCAAAGTAGCCCATTCTCGATTCGATCGTAGAGCTTAGGACCGGTAGTGCGCACCACATTCACCTTCGTGTGCTTCGAAGGACCTCCTCGCCTCTTTGTTTGAGAGGCATCGGATAAAGGCCATCGTACCCGGCGATATAACATCACGGGTCTACGTGTGGTAGATGAATCTTGGAGCTCTTCGCCGGATTGACTCTCTCTCCTTCACGTCTTCTGGCAGAATACCATGTAAGACGTAATAGATGATAGGAAAGCGCCAATCTCGGGGCTCCATCTTGGTTTGGGTTGCATGTACCTCTTTGGTAACTATCCCTTTGTCTTCTTGTACCCCATCATATATCGGTACAAAAAGGTGATGAGTCCTGACCGTAACTAGCTGCTCGGTCTCGGAAGGTTGTGCGGCGATCACGCTAATCGGCCAATGCATGCATGGCGTTACGGCGGGATATATTCGATGAAGAATTCTTCAAATGAGTCTGCCATTTCAACGGCTATCTGATGATAGGGGACCAGATCAGGGTTCCTAACTTCATAGTCACCACGAATCTGCTTAACTATCAATTGCGAATCGCCGTACGCTTCGAGATACTCGACCCCCAACTCCTTGGCAAAACTAAGTCCAATAAGTAGCGAATTGTATTCGGCTACGTTATTGGAACAAGGTTCGGTGAGCGAATAAGCACGGGGCATGACATGATTCCCCGGGGAAACTAAGACAACCCCGACTCCGGCGGAAATCTTAGAACATCCGGGGGCACTTGCTACATTAGTAGCTCGAGAAGCTCCGTCAAAGTATAGTCGCCATATTTGTTGGTGCGATGTAGTGTTAACTTCGTGGACTTCATCCGGAAGATCATCATATAGCTCAACTGCATCCGTTGTCGGTGGCGACCAAGAGATCGCAAATCGCTTGCCCTTTGGTGACTTACGTTGTTTGAAATACAAGTCATATTGGGACAAGAGCAAGGCCCATTTAGCGGGCCAACTCATTGAGGCGGTGGGTCATAAATATTCGGACGGTTCGTTAGAGATAACATAAATCGCTTGTCCGACTAAATAGTGCCGCGATTTTCAATCGCTAACACTAATGCAAGGCTGCTTCGACCATTGGGTATCGAGACTTCGGCACCGACTAATGTTGACTCGGGTAATACACGCACTTGTTAGTGACGGCTGTCGTCGTCTGCTTGAGTAAAGCGCGTAACGAGTGATCCGTTGCCTTGGCGTAAATCGGGAATGGCTTTCCGATCGCTGTGCAACAAGAACGGAGGTTTAGCGAGATACGATTTGATCTCTTGAATGCCCGGCGGGCGTCGTCCCAAATAAGCGACCGCCCTTCTTGTTCAACTTAGAGAACGGTTGGCACTTCCCGATAGGTTCGATATGAACCGTCGGATGTCATGTCGCCCTTGTAACCCCGAGTTCTCTCATTTCTGAGGTTGCAACTCTTGAATCGCCTTTACTTTATCGATCGACATGGATTCCTTTGTTGGTGACGATGAAGCCAAGGAACTTGCCACCGACATTCCAAGGAAGGATTTGGCGGGATTCATCTTTAGGCGATGGGCTCGCATGAGCTCGAAAACCGCTCTAAGATCTTTGATGTGATCTCCTTTGTCACGGCTTTTCACGCACCAAGTCGCCGACGTAGCATTCGACCGCTTTCCGAGATGGTCCCGAAAATTTCCATCATCGCCGCTGATATGTGGCACCAAAGATTTTTCAGCCGAACGGCATGACCGTAACAATATATACCGATATGCTCAACGCCGCAGGTTTGGCATCATCGGGGTGCATCTTGATCTGATTGTATCCCGAGAAACCATCCATGAACGACATTCTTTCAAATCCACACGTATTGTCGACTATGACATCAGTGATTGGTAGAGGAAAGTCGTCTTTGGGGCAAGCAGCGTTCAGGTCTCTGTAGTCGACACAGATCCTAATCGAACCATTCTTCTTCATGACCGGGACTATATTCGCCACCCAATCCGGATGTTGAATTTCCTCGATGAATCCCGATTCTATGAGTTTCTTCACTTCGTCAACGATTGCTTGCAATATTTGTGGAAACCGTCTTCTTGTTGCGGCGGGTTTGACATCCATCTTGATGTTGAGGTGATGAGTCGCCACATTAGGGTCGAGTCCTGGCATGTCCTCATAGCTCCAGGCAAATACATCGATATACTCCCTGATTAGGGCGATCAATTCTTCCTTCTCTTCTGAGGGAAGACTATTACTGATGTTTATGAGTTTAGGATGCTCTTCATCACCCATATTAACCTGGACTACCTCGTCCTTAGTGGGGGGTTCTCTTTGTTGAACCTATCCCCAAACCGCTTCGAGTTGATGGATCCATGGGTCTTCCCATGTTGGCATGTCTTCATCACTCTCAATAGTAGCGGGATCGGGTAGCCATATTAGACATCAAAGCCTTGAAAGCTTCTCAGAGTGGTGTCGGAATCCCAAGCGAAGAGTCGGGCAGATGTCGTCTACCTCATCGGGTGGATTATTATCAATCGACCATGAGCATTCATCTTCGAGGAGGATTCATATCCCAATCCAGAGCATAGTAGTTATCAGGCTTCCCTCTTGGGATATATGCCGCTTAGGAGGGACTCGAGGACCTCGCCCAAAACATAGACCTTCCCTTGTGTCAAGTTGTACCCCACCTCTTCATGATACCGGTGTTTGGACTATATCTGAATGTGTGGAGGATAGGCCCATTGTCATCTTCATCTTCTTCTAAGAAATGATTGGCATTGGGCGCATCTCCTTTTCGTAAACCAAGTCTTTCGTTACTTGATCTTAGGTGGGATGGCGAGTGTTGTCCCAAAGGAGTCTTGGCTGCTTTTGTGTAAAGCAAGATGACCGAAGTTGGTAAGTGCAACTCGGATCATTTGTATAAACTGTCATTACATCATTCAAAGACAAAGGATACTCTAAATCGCCATTTATTGATTCATCGGCAAGTTGCCAATTACAATGTTCATCTGACGATTCTTCATCGCCAAGATTGATTACAAGGGGTACAATGTCGTTTAAAACAAAACCACCACTATAACCAAGCCCGGCCGGTATCGAGCTTCTCCACCGCTGTCAGTGCCTTGGGCGATGATTGATTTGGACTCATTCAGAGTAGAGAGAATCGGTGAAATAATTCTCCATCCTTAAGCGGTTGTTTGTCGCGACCACCGTCTTGACTTCATTATTAGTGTCTACATATTTAAGACACTGATGAAGAGTAGATGGGACTATAACGTTATTGTGGATCCAAGATCGACCCAACAATAAGTTATAGGAAGTCTCACAATCACATAGCAGTGACTTCGACTTCAAGTCCCCATTTGGCACTTTACGGTTTTACCAAGCGGTAGACGTTGGTGTTAAATCCGTAGATCATCTCGTGCTGTTGGCGCTAACTGGCGGGGATTCAAGGTGATACATGAGGCTAGGGCATGATGCTCCTGGCCGAACGGATCGACTTGGATCCGGTTAACCCATTTGGAGCCAATATACCCGTGAAGTATAGCGCCTATCGTGCTTGGAATTCCTTGTGCTATATCCTCCTTTGTAAAAGTGATGCGATGTTCGCCGCAAGGTTACATTTAGGCAGATTCTTAGGAATCGGCTTGATTTGAGTGAGAAACACCTCGAGTCGACGGAGCTTCTTGTAGAGCTTCGGGTTTCCTTTGACAATCGAACTTTCGTGAAGAGTTATCTGGCGGGATGTTTGCCAAGCTGGGCCATGGCGTCAAAGCGGTATGGAGAGTTGGAGCTTCGGTTTGTCTCTTCTAATCGGGTGATTGAACGAGAGCCGAGCTGAACTTCTTAACGCTTCATTTGGCGGCTTCTTTGGCGGCCCCTGCTTGTTGCGCTTTGCTCGGTCGCGAGTGAGGGGAATTGTTGGTACCCCGACTCGGCGGCGTCTTGGCATTAAGTCCGGAGACTTAGGGTACTTGTATTTGTACTTCGTGTCAGCTCGGTGTGGGCTTGGGGTTCTCCTTCGGACAAGCTGGAATGCTACCACTGTTAGTCATCTGCCTCGAGTGCGGAGTAGCATGGCATGACTTTCCTTCCGCTTTAATTTTTTTTCGATGAAGAAGAGGCTACCCATTGCTCATCCTCAAGCAGTGCAGGTGGATCCGAGGACTTCGCCATTTGGGGTCAGATATGATACAAGTCCTTTACGGCGTTGCTTATGTGGGTCATCGCTCACCGCCTTCATTGCGACTTTGACCACCGGTTTAGGTTCAAACCATGTCAATGGCGACCCAAAACTTATGGACACGCATTTGCTCCGACCTTCTTTTCTTTGGGCGGCTTCATAGTGATGACCCTTAAAGGTACGGATTTTGTCCTTAAGGCACGGATTTTGTCCTTAAAGTGAAGCGAGGATTTAGTGGGTGATGAATTACGTGATCTGTGCGGTATTTTGGGTCGTTAGTCCTCATTGCTTCCTCTTGATTAGAATCGGAGGGAGCTTGATCTTGTTATTTTCAACAAGATATTTGAAGAGACCGGAATCTCGCCGCCCCTAAAGGAATAGGACTTCAAGAATCGGCTCTGAAGCCTTCTGTTCTGACCACAGTTTGCCGTTGATTGTGCTGGTTCGCGGCATGGCTATTCTTGCTTCTATGCTTCTTCTTTTCTGTTGGGGTTGGAGTTGGAGCGTTTGGTTAATGCGCCGTCTTGGCTGCTCTTTCCTTTGCGGCGTGGGACAAAGTGCAGCTTCGGCCATTTGTCGGTACAGCCTTTTTCCTCTTGAGGAATCTTTCGGCTGCTCTCCACGAACCTTCAAGTCCTTCCACGCTATAGACGGTGCCGTCCCCATTGCCTCGAGCGTCTATCGACAAGTTGTTGTGGCAGTGTCCGAGGATGAACTCCTACGTTATCGGATCCGGAGTTCATTGCCTTGTTCCGAATCGCTTGACAAAGACATCCGGTTTCTCGTCATACGCTTCGTCGAGCAATGTCCCGATCGATACTTCGTATCGCCGCCGAAGAAATTGGTGAGGAAGCTAGACTCCATGTCGTCCCGGTTTGTGAATGCTCCCGGCTTGAGGCAGGGTACCAATCGAAGGCAGCCCCGAGAGGGTGCCAGCGAATGACCGAACCATCGTGGGCTCGTTGTCGATATTACTCCGAGTGCGACTTGAAATAAATCAAGTCTTTGCGTCGGGGAACCCCTCGTCAAGCGGTGTGAAGTTTATTAAGTTAAACTTAGACGGTATGGGATTGATTCCCACTTCCTCGGGTATGGGCAAGGAATACTGTCTTCTTCACTTCTTGAGAAATCGGTGAGTTGATTTTGCTCGAGGTCTTTGATCTTCTCGCCTCATGAGCAACAACATCTATGTTACGCCCGGCGTTGCGTGATTCCGGAGGTTATCATCCTCTTGTATTTCCTCACGTCGAATGTTGTCATCTTGATCGGCGTTGTCGGGTGACTCGATTCACCCCGATGTTTTGTCAAGGCTTGGATCATTGGTCATGCATTTCTCTCATCAATGCATGGCCAACTCCATTTCCAACTTGAAGCTTTCCGCTGCTTATTCAACGCTTCGCCTAGCATCTTAGCCACTTGATGCGGTGCGATCATGGCGTTTCTTAGAGCTCCTTACGCTGATCACGGTATGATCGGGCGATTCACGGAGCCAATATCCGGCAGCGTCATCCTCGCGGGTATCCCTTTCGAAGTTTGTGCGTGTCACGGACCGTCGGATAGTCGGACCGCCAGCGAGTTAGTTGCGATCGCTAGGAATAAGCGCGATGGCGGTTCCTTGCGGTCATATTGTTGGTGACCTCTCGCAATTCATTGGCTCGAGTCGCGATAGCGGAATCGCCTTGACCTAGGTCTCGGCGTTTCGTGGTGAATCTCTGGAAGGCCGACACCCTTTACGGAACTTATTGATGGCAATCGCACCAGCACCGCCTTGATGAGCTTGGAGCACAAGCATGACCGCTAATTTAGGGGAATCGCCGAGATTTTCTGTACCCCTTGCCGCAGTAGTACAGCTTCGTCGGTGTGTGCTAGAACAATCTGCCGTGTGTTGGCGATCTCGGGTATAACGTCGTCATCATCGGGCGAGGCGTCTCCTTCGAGAATGGCCAAAACTACCGAAAGTAACTCTCCTTGACTTTCGCTATGTGAGTGTGAAGTTTGGGGGACTCTCGGACTTGATCTTTAATCCGGTTGGTGGGGTTGCGAGGAATCTCGGTCTTTTAAGGCAGGTGCATTCTCTGTATGAGGAGTGACGTGATCCCTTGAGGACCCAGCGATCCTCGATAGTTGGTTTGGTGGTGGTGACGGAGTTGGCTTCACCACCGGTTAGTCTGAGCACCTTTGACCTTGGCCCGTCGGTCTTGGAGCCGGCAAAGTGCGAGGCAGGCGAGGAGCAAGCTGGGTTGGGGCACCGTTAGACTTGGGCCTCCAAACCCGGTGGTACGCTGGTGGCTTCTTTACCACCTCCTTCTTCAATTCCGAACTGCTTGCACCAAGGCTGCGTGCTGCTGAGAAGTCGTGGCGGCACCGGATGCGCTCACGAAGTGTGGGCGGTTCCGTTTGACCGCGGACCCACTTTCGTCGGTTGGCGGCTTGGATGACCGTCGATCGCTTGAAGTTTGAAACCTGCTGCGTAAGTCTGGATCTTAGATCCGCCAGAAGGACCCCATCCACCGATTGCATGGCCTTGGCATGTTTGCGCCATGCTTTGTCGCCGCTTTGGCGGCTCACTTGGAGAGTGCGGCGCATCATCGGCGTTCATCTCGGCACCATCGGACTTGAGGCCGAAGGGATTTCGCTACTGTGAGGTTGGACTCGCCGTCTGGGGCTCTACATAGAGGCCGCCGGGTTCTCCTTGCGAGTCCTTCTTGGAGCGGCGGGAGAGCTGATCTCGAGGACGAGGAAAGATACTCCTCGTGCCTGGCGGTGGGAACTTCGAACTTCGACCTCTTCCTCCACGGGATAGGGATCGTGGTTGCGACCGGCGACCTCCGATCACGAGGCGGTGGCTCTGCCGCCCGGCTTGTTGGCGGTAAAAGTCGGTTTGATTGTCATTGATTTGAACTGTTACAAACTTGATCGCTGAAACAAATTCAAAGAAAAATATAAGCCTTTTATTTTAAGGCTTACAATGAAAATCAAAAAGATTACAACTTTTCCTTTTGAACAAACCGCGAGGATCTGTTATGTGGGATCACCGGCTTGCGTCAGGTTCTTTGCACGCGAGGGGACTTTTGTGTCAGTGAACATGAGGCTCGCCAAATGAACATGAGGCTCGCCAAATGACGCAGGTTCGCCAAATGAACATGAGGCTCGCCAAATGACGCAGGTTCGCCAAATGAACATGAGGCTCGCCAAATGACGCAGGTTCGCCAAATGAACATGAGGCTCGCCAAATGACGCAGGTTCGCCAAATGAACATGAGGCTCGCCAAATGACGCAGGTTCGCCAAATGAACATGAGGCTCGCCAAATGACGCAGGTTCGCCAAATGAACATGAGGCTCGCCAAATGAACATGAGGCTCGCCAAATGACGCAGGTTCGCCAAATGAACATGAGGCTCGCCAAATGACGCAGGTTCGCCAAATGAACATGAGGCTCGCCAAATGACGCAGGTTCGCCAAATGAACATGAGGCTCGCCAAATGACGCAGGTTCGCCAAATGAACATGAGGCTCGCCAAATGACGCAGGTTCGCCAAATGAACATGAGGCTCGCCAAATGACGCAGGTTCGCCAAATGAACATGAGGCTCGCCAAATGACGCAGGTTCGCCAAATGAACATGAGGCTCGCCAAATGACGCAGGTTCGCCAAATGAACATGAGGCTCGCCAAATGAACATGAGGCTCGCCAAATGACGCAGGTTCGCCAAATGAACATGAGGCTCGCCAAATGACGCAGGTTCGCCAAATGAACATGAGGCTCGCCAAATGACGCAGGTTCGCCAAATGAACATGAGGCTCGCCAAATGACGCAGGTTCGCCAAATGAACATGAGGCTCGCCAAATGACGCAGGTTCGCCAAATGAACATGAGGCTCGCCAAATGACGCAGGTTCGCCAAATGAACATGAGGCTCGCCAAATGACGCAGGTTCGCCAAATGAACATGAGGCTCGCCAAATGACGCAGGTTCGCCAAATGAACATGAGGCTCGCCAAATGACGCAGGTTCGCCAAATGAACATGAGGCTCGCCAAATGACGCAGGTTCGCCAAATGAACATGAGGCTCGCCAAATGAACATGAGGCTCGCCAAATGACGCAGGTTCGCCAAATGAACATGAGGCTCGCCAAATGACGCAGGTTCGCCAAATGAACATGAGGCTCGCCAAATGACGCAGGTTCGCCAAATGAACATGAGGCTCGCCAAATGACGCAGGTTCGCCAAATGAACATGAGGCTCGCCAAATGACGCAGGTTCGCCAAATGAACATGAGGCTCGCCAAATGACGCAGGTTCGCCAAATGAACATGAGGCTCGCCAAATGACGCAGGTTCGCCAAATGAACATGAGGCTCGCCAAATGAACATGAGGCTCGCCAAATGACGCAGGTTCGCCAAATGAACATGAGGCTCGCCAAATGACGCAGGTTCGCCAAATGAACATGAGGCTCGCCAAATGACGCAGGTTCGCCAAATGAACATGAGGCTCGCCAAATGACGCAGGTTCGCCAAATGAACATGAGGCTCGCCAAATGAACATGAGGCTCGCCAAATGACGCAGGTTCGCCAAATGAACATGAGGCTCGCCAAATGAACATGAGGCTCGCCAAATGACGCAGGTTCGCCAAATGAACATGGGGCTCGCCAAATGACGCAGGTTCGCCAAATGAACATGGGGCTCGCCAAATGACGCAGGTTCGCCAAATGAACATGGGGCTCGCCAAATGACGCAGGTTCGCCAAATGACGCAGGTTCGCCAAATGAACATGAGGCTCGCCAAATGACGCAGGTTCGCCAAATGACGCAGGTTCGCCAAATGAACATGGGGCTCGCCAAATGACGCAGGTTCGCCAAATGAACATGGGGCTCGCCAAATGACGCAGGTTCGCCAAATGAACATGGGGCTCGCCAAATGACGCAGGTTCGCCAAATGAACATGGGGCTCGCCAAATGACGCAGGTTCGCCAAATGAACATGGGGCTCGCCAAATGACGCAGGTTCGCCAAATGACGCAGGTTCGCCAAATGAACATGGGGCTCGCCAAATGACGCAGGTTCGCCAAATGAACATGAGGCTCGCCAAATGACGCAGGTTCGCCAAATGAACATGGGGCTCGCCAAATGACGCAGGTTCGCCAAATGACGCAGGTTCGCCAAATGAACATGGGGCTCGCCAAATGACGCAGGTTCGCCAAATGACGCAGGTTCGCCAAATGAACATGAGGCTCGCCAAATGACGCAGGTTCGCCAAATGAACATGGGGCTCGCCAAATGACGCAGGTTCGCCAAATGAACATGGGGCTCGCCAAATGACGCAGGTTCGCCAAATGAACATGGGGCTCGCCAAATGACGCAGGTTCGCCAAATGAACATGGGGCTCGCCAAATGACGCAGGTTCGCCAAATGACGCAGGTTCGCCAAATGAACATGGGGCTCGCCAAATGACGCAGGTTCGCCAAATGAACATGGGGCTCGCCAAATGACGCAGGTTCGCCAAATGACGCAGGTTCGCCAAATGACGCAGGTTCGCCAAATGAACATGAGGCTCGCCAAATGACGCAGGTTCGCCAAATGAACATGGGGCTCGCCAAATGACGCAGGTTCGCCAAATGAACATGGGGCTCGCCAAATGACGCAGGTTCGCCAAATGAACATGGGGCTCGCCAAATGACGCAGGTTCGCCAAATGAACATGAGGCTCGCCAAATGACGCAGGTTCGCCAAATGAACATGAGGCTCGCCAAATGAACATGAGGCTCGCCAAATGACGCAGGTTCGCCAAATGACGCAGGTTCGCCAAATGAACCGGGCTTTGCCAGTGAACATGAGGCTCGCCAAATGACGCAGGTTCGCCAAATGAACATGGGGCTCGCCAAATGAACATGAGGCTCGCCAAATGACGCAGGTTCGCCAAATGAACATGGGGCTCGCCAAATGACGCAGGTTCGCCAAATGAACATGAGGCTCGCCAAATGACGCAGGTTCGCCAAATGACGCAGGTTCGCCAAATGAACATGAGGCTCGCCAAATGACGCAGGTTCGCCAAATGAACATGAGGCTCGCCAAATGACGCAGGTTCGCCAAATGAACATGAGGCTCGCCAAATGAACACGAGGTTAAGCCTCTTAGCGATCGGCGTCCGTATCATTGACGGAGTTGTCATTGTGAGCTCGATCGCGAGTTGGTTTCGGGATCTTGTAAGTATTTTTCAATGCCTGGCGTTCTCGGCGAGAATGGTCGCGTGGTAGCGTATGCATCGTCGGTTGAGGCGGCATGAGCAAAACTATCCTACCCACAACCTAGAGTTAGCGGTGATCTTTGCTCTTAAGCTTTGGAGGCATTATCGTTGGGAGGCGGTGAAGGTGTTCTTGATCATAAGAGCTTGAAGTATATATTCACTCGAAGGAACTCAACATGAGGCAGCAGATGGTTAGAGTCGATGGCGATTTCGACATCGATCTTCCGTACCATCCCCGAAAGGTCAATGTAGTGCCGATGCTTTGAGTCGGTTGCCGCCATCATGACCCTCACGACTCGGTGGAGACTTGGCGGGATATGCGAGATATGAGTATTGAGGTTCTTCTTCGAAGTCCGCGGCTTCTTTGATGAATCTCCGTGATTCAATCAACATTAGTCGGCGAATCAAATTTGCTCGGTCGGTGACCCATTTCTTGAAGTCGCGAGAGAGTTAGGCGCATCGGTCTTCGACCGAATTTGTTATTCATGAGGATGGATCCTTGTGATTCGAGTCGATTTGTGTGCCGCCAGAGATGTTCGAGGAGTTATTGCGTAAAGCTCATAGTTCGCGATATTCTATCCATCACGGTGTTGCGGTAAAAGTCGGTTTTGTATTCATTGTTGTTGAACTTCGTTTCTGACTTCTTGGGCCTACAACAAAATTCAAACAAAAGAAAAATGCCTTTCTTATTTGGTACAATGAAAACGAAAATTATAACTTTTTCCTTTGTGAACAAACGCCGGATCTCTATTATTGGGATCACAAGCTTGTGTGGGTTCTTTGCCCGCTGTGGACTTGAATCGCTCAGGACCACCGCAATTCGATCCGTGGAGACCTGTGTTCGAACTATAGACGGAAGGGGTTCGCTTCACTAAGGAAACGAAGCACCTAAGAGGATCACACTCACGAAGGAGAGGATCACCTTCGGGATCACACTCACGAAGGAGAGGATCACGGAGCGGTGAGATCTACTAGGAGAAATCCTGGCTGATACGTAGCCGACCGAATTAGCCTACCTGTTGTTGAAGCTCGACGCCGTCGAACTTCGTGCTCGCCGGTGCTTTCGAACGTCGTCGACGGCTCGTAGATCTCGCGAGAGCTCTCTCACAAATATTAGAAAATCCAACCTCCAAAATCTCCGAAATTCCCCGTCGTCAGGCCCCACAGGCGAGGAAGACCCTATTTATAAGATCGGGTGTGTCGGCCACAAGTGGCTCGGCCACTTGGCCGAGCCACCTCGGCCAAGTTGGCGAAGTGATGGCCGAGCCACCTCGGCCACTTGGCCGAGGTACCTCGGCCACTTGGCCGAGGTAATTCGCGTGGCCTCGGTTCGCCGTTTTTCTCCGTTTATTTGTTTTTCTCGATCTTAGGGCTTAGGTCACGCCTATTACGACTCTTGGTCTTCCCGGACTTAGATTCCGTCGTATTTGGCTCGGGACTAACTCTTGGTTTGTTCGGTTCAAGCGACTCGAAATCGATCGTCTATTCAAGTCGGTTTAAGCCGTGCTTGTGGCAATGGGTTTGCCGTCGGGTTCGTGGTCTCAACGATTCGACGTCCAGATATCCGATGGGTTGTCATTCGCCGACTTCCGCCACGAAGTTGGTTTCGGGATTTTGTAAGTATTTTTCAGCCTCTGAGATACCCCTCCAAAGTGTTTGATCTCGTTCTTTTATAGGCGAGCCCGAATACTTTGGACATGATAGTTCCGGCCTTGATCGTGAGAGAGTCCCAAAAGTTAGCTTCAAGTCTTCGATTCTTTCAAATCATCCAGTGCTTTGTAGGATTTTTGATAAGGTCACGGTGCTGCATTTATTGTCTGACCGCTTGTTAAAATCTTGATTCGAAGCTGGTGGGTGAGTTTTGTTTGTAACTCGTGTCGGTTGGTTGTTGTTTGACTAACCATCAGACTTTTAGACTTCTCCGTATATCGGCGAACTCCTTGTTGGCGACATGTTGACTGGGGTCGAATACGTGGAATTTCATAACCCTCAATCGGCTAATTCTTCCATCATCACGGTGTTGTTGGTTTGACCACGCCGAGGAAAAATCTTTTCATGGAGATATCCTCCGAGGATTCCTTGTCGAAACAGGAGACCATTTGGCCTTCAACCATCGTCCTAGCCTTCAATCGGTGAGTGCGACGCTGACCGTTGTTGGGATATGATTATCCACAATGAGAAGTTTCTTCGAGACTAGACACGTTGTCCTGTCAACATGATTTTCATGCCTCGTCAGTTATTCCTTTTGGATATTGTGGTGGAAGGAAATTAAGGGTTATCGAAGTTATCCTTAAGAATATGGGTTTATTCTCCAGAACTTCGTTGAAAATTAGGAAATAGTTTATACTCGTATTCTGATTGGAGTAGGATTAGCGACGCTGATTTAAGGCCGATGTTATCCAAGACGATCGAAGTTATCCCTAAGAATATTTTTATGGAAATATTCTTCCGAACTTCTCGACAAATTAGGAAGCGGTTTATACTCGTATTCTGATTGGAGTAGGATTAGCGACGCTGATTTAAGGCCGATGTTATCCAAGACGATCGAAGTTATCCCTAAGAATATTTTTATGGAAATATTCTTCCGAACTTCTCGACAAATTAGGAAGCGGTTTATACTCGTATTCTGATTGGAGTAGGATTAGCGACGCTGATTTAAGGCCGATGTTATCCAAGACGATCGAAGTTATCCCTAAGAATATTTTTATGGAAATATTCTTCCGAACTTCTCGACAAATTAGGAAGCGGTTTATACTCGTATTCTGATTGGAGTAGGATTAGCGACGCTGATTTAAGGCCGATGTTATCCAAGACGATCGAAGTTATCCCTAAGAATATTTTTATGGAAATATTCTTCCGAACTTCTCGACAAATTAGGAAGCGGTTTATACTCGTATTCTGATTGGAGTAGGATTAGCGACGCTGATTAGCCGAGGGCCTTCGTGAGGTGTTATCCTCGCCAATAAATCTTCGTAATCTTTCCAAATATAGCGGAGGGAGTAGGAGTCAATCAACGGACTGATTTGGCACTATTTTGACATCCGATAAGGTTCCAATTAGGACTCCTAATTAGGGGCTGATTAGAGTCCCACTAGAATTGATTTGGGCCCATTAGAGTTGTTATAAATACCCATGCTCCTCCTTTTGCCTCGACCTAGGCAGCCCCCTCTGCTCTTTTCTCTTGTTTTCATCTCCTCTCGCCGCCTCATCTCCTTCGATCAACAAGGTACGCACGTAACTTTTGCAATCAATTTTCTTCTCTTTCTTTCTCTCCTTTTCTTTTTGTTTGTTTTACGTGCATGGCGGGTGCACAATCGGCAAGGTGGGAGAAAGGCGTCGGCCAGCGACCGGATGGCGGCGATCGGTGGCCGGCGGCCGACAAGAAGCGGCGGCGGCAGGTGCTACCTAAGCACCAGTACGCGACTGAAGCGCGCCAGTAACGCTGGAGGCGACTGGAGCTCACCAGTGCGCTGGCCGCCAGTAACGCTGGCGGCTGAACACGACTACCAGTACGCGCCAGGCAGCTCTGGCAGGCGAAGCGGCGGCTGGGCGCCTGATTTCGCGCTGAGCCCGCTGGCCGTCGGTCGTCGGTTGTTGCACCGATTGTGGGCTATTGGTCTTCTTTGATGCCTTTTGTTGATTTCCAACCGCATATCCGACTTTATTTGTCTTTTGCGCTGGCGTCGCCGCTAAGATCTCATGTTCAAAGGGTCGATCAACTTCGCCGCAGCGTGAATGCCGCCTCCTTCTTTCGATTAGTGCGCCCGGCGTTATCATCTTCATTATATATATCGTTGTATCCCGCTTAGCTCTCCTTTGTGAGGCGATTGGGAAGAGCCTAAATCCTCCTTTGTGGGGACCCGGCCGGATTCATTTCATCTTCCCATGTGTACACTTTCGTTCTGACCCGCTTTGTTCTCCTTTGTGAGGCGATTGGGAAGAGCCGAGATTCTCCTTCGTGGGGACCGACGCTTCAAAGATTGGTTTTGCTTGGTCATCACCCGCCTCGTATCTTTAATGGGAGCCATTTCATACCGTATCCATGCTCTGTAGAACGGGATATATTGCCGTTTTATTTACACGACTATATTTATCGTTCTCCGGGTATTCGATACGGATGAAATCGTCGTGCCCGTTATAAGGTCGTGACTCAATCTATGTAAGATGAATTCAGCGCCTTTTACTAGCTGAATATTTTTCGATTTGGTTGATTATTCCTCGAGCTTTTCCGACTTACACGGTTGATGAAGCCATAGTGAATATTATTCCGCGTGTGATGATCGCGATTTTTATCGCCTCGATTTGCACGGTACATCGCCGGAGCGATTCGGTACTTGAGGGAGTTCAGCGTCCTCGGACTATTGGTCACCGATGCCACTCGTAAAAGACACTAGCTCCACTTGAACGCTGCGAAAAATAGATTATCGTTTGGCGACTTCGGTTAAGGATCCGGATCGGCTTTTATCGAGAGTGGCGGTGGTTGAATCTGAGCGGCGGAGGTCCTTTGTATATTCCGGATACCTCGTCAGCTCTCATTGACCGACCTCAGACACCATGCTGTGCCACGCCGTATGTCTTGGCATTTGACCGAGGAGCATGATCATATCCATTGCGGATTTATTACCTAGCAGCCAGTTCCAGGTTCCAACAGGAATCGTATCATCGGCCTTCATCCCGGCATTGTGGGGTTGGACACACCGCCCCGTGATGAGCTTTTTGTTCCTGCCTCGACTCTGAAGAATCGCCTCGCTACGTTGGGGCGAGAGATACCGTCATCTAGTCATAGATTTTACGGTTGGGTTCACTCATCAGGTAAACATTGGTGGGGTCGCCATTCCTTCATTGCAGTTGGCTATTAGTAGCTAATGAGTCGGTCCCTGTAAGGGCTATCTCAGATTTGGCGGCTGAAGCATTGTTGCGGACCGACACTCAGACATCCCAAGATGCCGTTCTAGCTCAGAGGAAGTGTCGCCAATCTCATCCGCCAATTGAGACTGAGGAGGAGTTCCACAACTCTGGCGCTGAGACTTTAGGAGAGGACCAAGCTGAGGCTGCAGTTTATGAGAAGAACCTCGGTACTCTCTCCTTTTCCCCTTCGTTTTCTCATCCTTTCCATTAGATTTCTCATTCAACTGAATTTTCAGGAAAATCTGTTGAAGAAGAAGAATTTCGACCCTCTCGAGGGGTTAAACGAAAGAGGTTAGCCCATAAGGGTCGCGTGAATCCTTGGTCCTTTGATATAGACTTGACCAGTAATGATCCAGTCAGTGACGGAGGTAACAATTCACCATGATGTAATATGAAATTTTTGACTTTTGGAGACTGACATTTCTCCGTTTGCATGCAGGGGGTTTTAGGGATTATGATTCTGGCTTTGATTTTCCTCACCGCGATTCTGCTGGGCCCAGTTCTGCTCATGCTGAGCCAAGTTTTACTCAACAAATATATGGAGCTATGGCGGAGGAGACCAATGTAGGACCTGATTCGGCGAATCCAGGTACATCTAACATCGATAATTCCTCTTCTAGATGGCGAATGCGGGAATTAAACGACTCGAAATTCGTACCCCCTCTAATTGCCTCTTCGGTTTTTTGCTCTTTTAGCGAAATTACAGGAGACAAATGTACGAACCGAGACTAAGAGGGTTAACTCCGCTGTAGGAGGTAAGTAGCTTTACCAATTGTTCGCCACCTCTTAGCTGCATTCATTTTCCTAATGCCTTCTTTTTCAGACTTTTCAATGGAAGATTTCGTGGAAGCTGGTTTATACGACAACACTTCCATGGATGACTCTTCTTGGCAGCTTAGTCCTGGGATGGCGATGCACTTGGTGAAGATTTACGAAGCCACAATCCACGAAGAAGGTATGAATTTTCTTCGACACTTAGGACCACCATTTGGCCAATACTACTATAATTTAAAGGAGCCCGAGAAATTTCTTTGTGTAGTGGCCGCACTCCTTTCCCGCGCTCTCGTAATCGCCTACCACGGCGATCGTTGAGATAGATGAGCATCTTGAGGGTCATTCTTGTAAATAGTACTCGGCGATAGGTACTCCTCGATAGACTTCGCCAGTCCACGAAACTATCTTTGAAGGAAACGGGTAAGAGTCCTCTAACCGAATTTGTCTTCGCCAATTTTTTGATTGAAGATTCTAAGGTCCTCTTTTTTTTTGTGTAGAACCTACATCTCGACTCCATGATCTGGCGAGAGCGCTGATGCTGGATGCCCATTTTATTATCTGTTTGGAAGTACGCTCGTTCTTTTCCTTGGTGAACACGGTGATCGAAAAGGTTCTTCATGGCGGGCTTTCTCTTCATCAGTTCAGGCCACTGCTTGATCCCCGGATGGCCTTGATACGGGATATGGGTTATCCCGGCCGCTCAGCCATTGCCGATGACCTCGCTCATCTGGAGAGAAAGCTTCAGAGACTACAAGAACTGCGGGCAGCTGGAGCTTCCTCATATGTAGCTACTCAGACCGACACTTGTTTAGAGGCATGGCGCGATGCTCGTGTTTTTACTGGGCTCGAGGTCCAGATGCAGAGAGACCACGCCGATCAGCTCGGAGCTGTTGTTGCTGAGACATATTCTTCCTAAGCCATATTCGACCGGCATTGTAGCGAAAAGGAGAAGATAATACCGCCAGAGAGAGCTCCATGCGAGGAAGACAAGATGAGTATTTTGGGTGGCTAAGGCCAACAAGGAAGAAGCTCTCACCGTCGCATCTAGGGAACTCGAGCTGTCGAAGCGGCTGAATCGAAGAAGCGACTCTGAAGACGAATATCGATGAGGAGTCCTTGAGGGCTGAGTTGCGAGAGAACTCCACGGGCTTATAGTGATGAAGTGTCTCACCAACAACAAATCCTTTGTCATAGACTTGATGTTTAAACAGCTTGTAGCTTCGCCTATATTTACTTCAAATGAATAAGATTTATTCCTTTCATTGTTTATTATGATTTTTACTTCACGTAAATAATTAACCATAATACTTATAGGATTTTTGGCAAACCCTCACCATCAACGGGTTTGATTAGCCTTTACCAACTACCGCTTGAGTTGGGCTAGCGTCGCGGATTATCGGATCCGTTACGCGCGTGGCGTTGTGCTAAAAGAATGAAACTCTTCTAGACTTGTTGCTATGATATTGAATACATAGGCTCAGTACTCTTTTACGGGCAAGAGACCACCCGGCAACGCGTGTTACACGTAGACTCATCCCTTCTTAGGTTTCAGGATAAAATACCCCAGAATCAGACTCTAGTGTCTTCTTCAATCGGAAAAAGACTAAACCGGCGACGCGTGTTAGGCATCGTCTTTAGGGTTATTGGCCAACCCCCAGCCCTCAACGGGTTTGATGAGCCTTTACCAACTACCGTTTGAGTTGGGCTAGCATGTAGATTATTTAAATCCGTTCTACATATAACGTTGTGCTAAAAGAATGAAATTCTCTTAGACTTTTTGCTACGATATTGAACACGTAGACTTCATCTTTTTCACGGGAAGACTAACCCGGCGACGCGTGCTAGGCGTCGACCTATCCCTGCTTAGGATTCGGGATCAAATTCCCCAAGAAGAATCTTGGATTAAGGAGTTTTGGTTGATAGAATTAAATTGGTGAGAGAGGAGGAACTTTATGTTCTATTTCTCAGAATGAAACCAATAACAGGGGCCTGCTATAGGAATCAAGAGGGTTGAGGCGTCCTTGATCGGACGACTTGATCCAAACAATCTCTACAAGATACCTTCACCGGGCTACCTAAGATGTAAGATGGGACTAAGAGTGGGATCTCCACTTCGAGAACCGAAAAGACTTCGAGGTGACCTTGGTGGACAACACAGTGCGAAAACCTCGGCGCATACCTTGGTCGGCGCTACCTAAGATGAAAGATGGAACTAAAAGTGGGATCTCCACTTCGAGAACCGAAAAGACTTCGGGTGACCTTGGTGGACAACCTGATTTGAAAACCCTACAAGATACCTTCACCGGGCTACCTAAGATGTAAGATGGGACTAAGAGTGGGATCTCCACTTCGAGAATCGAAAAGACTTCGAGGTGACCTTGGTGGACAACACAGTGCGAAAACCTCGGCGCATACCTTGGTCGGTAGCTACCTAAGATGTAAGATGGGACTAAGAGTGGGATCTCCACTCGAGAATCGAAAAGACTTCGAGGTGACCTTGGTGGACAACACAGTGCGAAAACCTCGGCGCATACCTTGATCGGCGCTACCTAAGATGTAAGATGGGACTAAGAGTGGGATCTCCACTCGAGAATCGAAAAGACTTCGAGGTGACCTTGGTGGACAACACAGTGCGAAAACCTCGGCGCATACCTTGATCGGCTACCTAAGATGTAAGATGGGACTAAGAGTGGGATCTCCACTTCGAGAACCGAAAAGACTCAGCGACCTTCACGGACAACCCGGTTCGAAAATCCCTACAAGATACCTTCACCGGCGCTACCTAAGATGTAAGATGGGACTAAGAGTGGGATCTCCACTCGAGAATCGAAAAGACTTCGAGGTGACCTTGGTGGACAACACAGTGCGAAAACCTCGGCGCATACCTTGATCGGCGCTACCTAAGATGAAAGATGGAACTAAAAGTGGGATCTCCACTCGAGAATCGAAAAGACTTCGAGGTGACCTTGGTGGACAACACAGTGCGAAAACCTCGGCGCATACCTTGATCGGCGCTACCTAAGATGAAAGATGGAACTAAAAGTGGGATCTCCACTTTGAGAATCGAAAAGACTTCGAGGCGACCTTGATCGGACAACACAGTGCGAAAACCTCGGCGCATACCTTGATCGGCGCTACCTAAGATGAAAGATGGAACTAAAAGTGGGATCTCCACTTCGAGAACCGAAAAGACTTCGGGTGACCTTGGTGGACAACACAGTGCGAAAACCTCGGCGCATACCTTGGTCGGTAGCTACCTAAGATAAAAGATGAAACTAAAAGTGGGATCTCCACTTCGAGAACCGAAAACTCAGCGACCTTCACGGACAACCCGGTTCGAAAATCCCTACAAGATACCTTCACCGGCGCTACCTAAGATGAAAGATGGAACTAAAAGTGGGATCTCCACTTCGAGAACCGAAAAGACTCAGCGACCTTCACGGACAACCCGGTTCGAAAATCCCTACAAGATACCTTCACCGGCGCTACCTAAGATAAAAGATGAAACTAAAAGTGGGATCTCCACTTCGAGAACCGAAAACTCAGCGACCTTCACGGACAACCCGGTTCGAAAATCCCTACAAGATACCTTCACCGGCGCTACCTAAGATGAAAGATGGAACTAAAAGTGGGATCTCCACTTCGAGAACCGAAAAGACTCAGCGACCTTCACGGACAACTGGTCACGAAAATCGGCGCATACCTTGGTCGGCGCTACCTAAGATGAAAGATAGAACTAAAAGTGGGATCTCCACTTCGAGAACCGAAAACTCAGCGACCTTCACGGACAACTGGTCACGAAAATCGGCGCATACCTTGATCGGCGCTACCTAAGATGAAAGATGGAACTAAAAGTGGGATCTCCACTTCGAGAACCGAAAACTCAGCGACCTTCACGGACAACTGGTCACGAAAATCGGCGCATACCTTGGTCGGCGCTACCTAAGATGTAGCAAGGAGAGAACTCTTCTGTTTATCACAAAAGGGATCTTATGCTTGGAGAGGAAGAATTTTATATTCTACCTCCGACGTGAAAGAAATTTTGAGTGGGCCTCTTGTTCATAGAAAGAATCAAGAGGAGATTTTAATAATGTACCAGAAAATTTGTAGACCTACCGTCAAGGAATTTGATTGGTGGGGGAAATTATGATGGAGGACAAATCTAGGGTTATCCTCAAGAAAAGTGGGTGAAACATCCCACGAGGAACTTCCCGTCGAAACGGGTTATTCCGAAGATACTAAGGGTAGTATTTCTTCAGGAACTTCCCATTTATCGGCATTAATTGCCGGTCGCCATTTTGGGTAATTAGGCGTCGCACCATTAAGTAGAGCCGTTTCTATTACAAGCGGACCCTCCCATTTAGGTTCAATTTACCTTTCTTCTTGGAAGTGAGGATTATCGATCGTCGGCGGAGGACCAAATCTCCTTCTTTGAAACTCCGTTGTCGTACTTTCTTATTGAAAGCTCTCGACATCCTAGCTTAGTAGAACTCAATGCATTGTTGAGCTTCCAGACGCTTTTCATCCAACATCTCGAGCTCTTCGAGATGTTTCTGATGTTGTTCTTCAATCGTCATCTCGTTCGAGGCGTCGCGGTGTGAATCTGGATTTCCAATGGGAGAAGCGCTTCACACCGTAGACCGAGAGAATCGCGGGGTCTCTCGGTTAGCGTCGTGCGGTTATGCAATATGCCCAGAGTGCTTCTCCGAGTTTATCATCCCAATCTCGCTTGTTATTCTTCACAAGCTTCAATAGAATTTTGATGATTGTCTTGTTGAACGCCTCAGCTAATCCATTTGCAGCTGGATTATAGAACATTGTGAGCGTTATGTATTTTGAATTTCTCGCAAAACCTGATGAGGAATTGCTGATGAATTGGGGACCGTTGTCATGCACGATCCGTCTTGGAACACCGTGTCGGTAGATGACATGGTGTTTGATAAATTAATGGCGATTTTCGCCTTTACTTCTTTTAGCGGGATTGCTTGACCCACTTGGAGAAGTAGTCGGTGATCGCTAGAATAAACCGATCGCCTTTGGTAGCGGAGGAAAATGAGACCTATGACGCCCATTCCCATGTCTCAAATGGCGAGGATGTGGCGAAGGATGCAAGCTGCTCACGGAGGCGATGCATATAATTGCGCGGAATTTGACACGCATGGCATTTCGGCGTCTGCGGCTGCGTCACTAATCATTGTTGGCCAAAGTAGCCCATTCTCGATTCGATCGTAGAGCTTGGGACCCGGTAGTGCGCACCACATTCACCTTCGTGTGCTTCGAAGGACCTCTTACGCCTCTTTGTTTGAGAGGCATCGGAGTAAAGACCATCGTACCCGGCGATATAACATCCGGTCTCCGTGTCGTAGAAGAATCTTGGAGCTCTTAGCGGATTGACTCTCTCTCCTTCACATCTTACGGCGAGAATACCATGTAAGACGAATCGATGATAGGAAAGCACCAATCTCGGGCTCCAACTTAGTTTGGGTTATGCACTTCTTTGGTAACTATCCGCTTATCTTCTTGTACCTCATCATATATTGGTACTAAGAGTTGGTGAGTCCCGACCGTAACTAGTTGTTGATTGTCGAGAAGGTTGTGCGGCGATCGCTAATGCGGCCAATGCATCCGCATAAAGCGTTACGGCGTGGAATATATTCGATGAAGAATTCTTCAAATGAGTCCGCCATTTCAACGGCTATCTGATGATAGGGGACCAGATCAGGGTTCCTAACTTCGTAGTCACCACGGATCTGCTTAACTATCAATTGCGAATCGCCGTACGCTTTGAGATACTCGACCCCCAGCTCCTTGGCGAAACTAAGTCCAATAAGTAGCGCATTGTATTCGCCACGCTATTAGAGTAAGGTGCGTGAGTGAATAAGCACGGGCATGACATGATTCCGGAAATCAAGACAACTCAGGCCAGTGGAGATTTTAGAACATCCGGGGGCACTTGCCACATTAGTGGCCCGAGAAGCTCCGTCAAAATACAACCGCCATATTTGTTGGTGCGATGTAGTGTTGACTTCCTGGACTTCATCCGGAAGATCATCATATAGCTCAACTGCGTCCGTTGTCGGGTTGGCAGCCAAGAGATCGCAAATCGCTTGTCCTTTGACCGACTTTTGTTGTTTGAAGTGCAAGTCATATTGGGACAAGAGCAAGGCCCATTTGCTAAGCGCCAACTCATAGAAATTTGGGTCATGAATATTCGACCGGATTTACGCTAGAGATAATATAAATCGTTTGTCCGACTAAATAGTGCCGCATTTTCTCAATCGCGAACACTAATGCAAGACAACGCTTCGACCATTGGGTATCGAGACTTCGGCCGCCGACTAATGTTGGCTCGGGTAATACTGCACATTGCGTGACCGCCGTCTTGGCTGCTCTTTCCCTTTGCCACGGGACAAAGTTACGTTTGGGGCTTCATTTGTCGGTGGCCTCTCTCGCCTTTTCCTCTTGAGGAACCTTTCGCTTGTTCACCCCGGACCTTCAAGTCTTTCCGGTGTTGGGCGGTCTTTGTTCCCATTGCCTCGAGCACGTCTATCGACAAGTTGTTGCGGCAGTGCGGAGGATGAACTCCTCGTTATCGGATCCGTGGTTCATTGCCTTGTTCCGGAATCGTTTGACAAAGATATCCACAGTTTCTCCGTCCTTCTGCTTTTCGTCGAGTAACGTTCCGATGGATACTTCGGTATCGTCATCAAAGAAATTGGAGAGAAACAGGGACTCCATATCGTCCCAGCTGTTGATGTTCCCTTGTTTAAGACGGCAGTACCAATTGAAGGCAGCTCCACGAAGGGTGCCAACGAATGACCGAACCATCAGGGGCTCATTGCCAGAAATAACCCCGAGATGCGACTTGAAATAAATCAAGTGCTGCGTCGGGGAACCCTTCCCGTCAAAGGGTGTGAAGTTTATTAAGTTAAACTTAGACGGGTATGGGATTGATTCCCACTCCCTCGGGTATGGGCAAGGAATACCTGTCTTCTTCACCTCTTGAGCGGAAATCAATGAGTTGATTTTGCTCTCGAGGTCTTTGATCTTCTCGCTCTCATGAGCAACAACATCTACATTATGTCTAGCGTTGCGTGGTTCAGGAGGGTTATCATCCTCTCGTACTTCCTCCTGGTCTGAATCACTGTCATCTTGATCGACGTCGATGCGCTGACTCGATTCACCTCGATGCTTTGTCAAGGCTTGGATCTTTGGTCATGCATTTCTCTCATCGATGCATGGCCAACTCCATCTCTAACTTGAAGTTTTCCGTTGTTTATTCAGCGCCGTCTAGCATTTTAGCCACTTGATCTATCTTGATCATAAAGCTTCTTGAGGGCACCCTTAAGCTAGATCTGATATTATCGAGAGGCAATTCTGAGCCAACATCCGGCAGCGTCATCCTCATGGGTATCCCTCTCGAAGTTTGTCGTGGTGGACCGTCGGATAGTCGGGACATAAGCGAGTTAACCGTTGCGATCTTGGTGGGAATAGTCGTGGACGGTTCTTTGCGAGTCATATTATTAGTGACCTCGCACCATCCTCTCGAGATGTCATCCTTACGGAATCGCCTTGACCTAGGTCTTGGCGTGTCGGTGCTAAGTCTCGGAAGACCGAGACTCTTTACGGAGTTTCTTGATGGCAATTGCACTCAGAAACCTTGTCTTGATGAGCTTGGAGCACAAGCATGGCGTGTTAGTTTAGGGTAGCCCCTTGAGATTTCTTCGTACCCCACGCGGTAGTACGGCTCATCGGTGTAACCGGAGCAACCCGCCGTGTATCGACGCGATCCCTCGGGTATAGCGTCGTCGTCATCGGGCGAAAGCATCTCCTTCCGAATGGACTTGTTCACCAAACTACCGAAAGTGACTCGCCTTGACTTTCGCTTATGTGGCGTGAAGTTTGGTGGACTCTCGGACCTCGACCTTTAGTCCGGTTGGTGGGGCTGTAGGGATTTTCCTATCTTTCTTGGAAGCGGGTGCGACCTCACGCATGAGTGACCCGTGATTCTTTCGTGAGGACCCAAACGATCCTTGATAGTTGGTTTGGTGGTGGTGGCGGATGTTGGCTTCACCACCGGTTGGATCTGAGATGCCTTTGACTTTGGCGCCGTCTAACAGGCTTTGTACTGAATTTGAAGCGCTGTGGCCTTCGGCTTAAGTCTTGGGATAGGAGCTGGAGTGTGGGCGATCTTAGCTTTGAAGCCGTGCGGTGGGGTTGGAGCAGATTAGATTTGGGCCTCCAAACACGGTGGTATGTTGGCGGCTTCTTCACCACCTCCTTCTTCAATTCCGAGCTTCTTTGTACCAGCGCTTCGTGCTTGTGCAGAAGTGCACGGCGCTTCGAATCGTTCTGGCGTGGGCGGTTCCGTTTGACCACGGACCCACTTGTTGGTTGGCGGTTTGGATGGACCGTCGATCACTGAGGCGAGAGCCTCTGCGTAAGTCTGGATCTTAGATCCGGCCATAGCGATCCCATCCATGGATTGCATGGCTTTGGCGTATTCGCGCCATGCTTTGTCGTCGCCTTTGGAGGGCTGCGCTTGGAGAGTCGCGAGCGTGTCATTGGCGTTCATCTCGAGCGCCGTCGTGATGCGGACTTGAGGCGAAGGGATTTCTCGCTACTGCGGCGAGGTTGGACTCGCCGTCCTGGGGCTCTACATCGGAGGCCCATCGGGTTCTCCTTGCAGCGGAGACCTTCTTGGAACGGCGGGGAGAACTGGATCTGGAGGAGGGTGAGGATAGGTACTCCTCATACTTCTTCTGGTCGAACTCAAACTCGACTTCTTCCTCCACCGGGATAGGAATCCGCGGTTGCGGCACGACGACCTCCGATCTGAGGCCGGTGGCTCCCACTGTGGTCGCCAGCTTGTTCGCGGTAAAAGTCGGTTTTGTATTCATTGTTGTTGAACTCGTTTACAGCTTCTTGGGCCTACAACAAAATTCAAACAAAAAGAAAAATGCCTTTCTTATTTCAGGCGTACAATGAAAATGAAAATTATAACTTTTTCCTTTTGTGAACAAACGCTCGGATCTCTATTATTAGGGATCACCAAGCTTGTGTGGTTCTTTGCTGTCTTTGGGGACTTGAATCCGAGTGGACCCGCAGCAATTCGATCGGTGGGGACGGTTCGGAACTACGTGAAGGGGGCAGAAGAAATGAAGCCTAAAGATCACGAAGGAGAGGTCTTGGCGTTCTGGCAGTCTCGAAGACGGAGACTCTCTCGAGTTTCTTGATGGCAATTGCACTCGAGCAGCCTTGATGAGCTGGAGCACAAGCATGACTGCGGTTAGTTTAGGTAGCCCTTCGAGATTTCTTCGCACTCTCGCACGGTAGTACGCCTCATCGGTAAGCACCGAGCAACCCGCCGTATCAAGACGATCCTCTGTAACGCCGCCGCCATCGACGAAGCATCTCCTTCCGAATGGACTTGTTCACCAAACTACCGAAAGTGACTCACTTGACTTTCGCTATGTGAGCGTGAAGTTTCGTGGACTCTCTGACCTCACCTTTAGTCCCTGGTGGGACTGTAGGGATTTTCCTATCTTTCGAGTGGTGCTCCCGCATGAGGAGTGACCCGTGATTCTTTCGTGAGGACCCAAACGATCCTTGATAGTTGGTTTGGTGGTGGTGGCGATGCTGGCTTCACCACCGCTCGTGATGCGATGCCTTTGACTTTGAGGCTGCCTAACTCGGGCTTTGCATCAATTTGAAACGCCGGCCTTCTTAAGTGCCGGATAGAACCGGAGTGTGGGCGCCTTAGCTTTTGAAGCCGCATACCGGGTTGAGCACCTAGATTTGGGCCTCCAAACCCTGGTATGTTGGCGCTTCTTCACCACCTCCTTCTTCAATTCACGAGCTTGCTGCATCAACGTGCTTTGTGCAAGAAGTGCACGACGCCCAACACGCTCTGAAGCGGGAGCTGTTCCGCTGGACACGACCTACTTGTTGGTTGACGGTTTGATGGACTGCCGATCACTTGAGGCAGAGCCGCGTAAGTTCGATCTTAGATCCGCCATAGCGATCCCATCCATGGATTGCATGGCTTTGGCGATTTGGCGCGCCATGCTTTGTCGCTTTGGAGGGCTCGCTGGAGAGTGCGGGCGTCATTGGCGTCATCTCGCCAGAAGTTCGGACTTCGGGCGGATTTTCGCCACCGCGGCAATGGTTGACTCGGCCCCGGGCTCTACATCGGAGGCCCATCGTCTTCTTGCAGCCGAGACCTTCGAACGGCGGGAGAATCGATCGAGGAGGGTGAGGATAGTACTCCTCATACTTCTTCGTCGAACTCAAACCGACTTCTTCCTCCACCGATAGGAATCCGCTGTTATGCACGCACTAATTCGACTGAGGTCAAGGGTTCCCATCGTGGTCGCCAGTTGTTCGTAAAAGTCGGTTTTGTATTCATTGTTGTTGAACTCGCACGCCTTCTTGGGCCTACAACAAAATTCAAACAAAAGAAAAATGCCTTTCTTATTTCAGCGCATAAATGAAAATGAAAATTATAACTTTTTCCTTTAGAACAAACGCCGGATCTCTATTATTCGGATCCTCGCCAGGTGGGTTCTTTGTCTGCCGGGACTTGAATCGTCCGTGGACCACCGCAAGCTCCATCCGTGGAGACCCGTTCGAACTACAGACGGAAGGGGTTCATTTCACGGGAAATGAAGCTCTAAGGGGATCACACTCACGAAGGAGAGGATCGCCGGGATCACACTCACGAAGGAGAGGATCACGAGCTGTGAGATCTACTAGGAGAAATCACAGCTTATTCTCAGATCCCAATTCACCACATTCGGCCAATGAAGCTCCTCGACGATCGAACTCGTGTCGCCTGTGCTGAATCGTAGGCCGACGGTCAGAGATCTCGCGAGCTCTCTCACAAATATTAAAAATCCAACCTCCAAAATCTCGGAATTCCCCGTCCGACTCAATTGAGGAAGACCCCTATTTATAAGATCGGGGTGTCGCCACAAGTGGCTCGGCCACTTGCCGGAGCCACCTCGCCAAGTGGGTCGGGTGATGGTGCCGAGCCACCCGCCACTTGAGTCGAGGTACCACTTGGCCGAGGTAATTCGCGCGGCCCTGCTCACCGCTTTTCTCCGCTACCGCTTTTTCTCGATCTTCCCGCTTAGGTCCCGCTTATCTTCGACTTGGTCTTCCGGACTTAGATTCCGTCAGATGGCTTCGACTAACTCTTGGTTTGTTCCGTTCAATGCCAAATTGATCGTTTATTCAAGTCCGGCGAACCGTACGCTGGGTTTGGTTGCCGGTTCGGTTCTCAACGATTCGACGCCCATATTATCCGATGGGTTGTCATTCGCCGACTTCCGCCACGAAGTTGGTTTCGGGATTTTGTAAGTATTTTTCAACGCCACCTCGGAGGTACGAAGATGTACAAGGACTCGGTTGAACTTTGGTGGCGTGGTATGAAGAGATGTGGCTCGGCGTATGGCGTTTGGTTTGTCGCCAGTGAAGGCGAGCATCGCCAAGATTGCGTGTTTATTACAGCGCTGCAATTCCAGAGTGGAAGTGGCAACATGTCACCATAGATTTCACACCGGCTTACCCTGAGCTCTAGACGTAATGATGCCGTTTGGGTGATCGAGATCGATTAACCAAATCGGCTCACTTTATTCCATTCCGAAAGGGACAAACGACGAGCATCTTGCTCGAGATATATGGAGGTAATTGCCTATCTCTAACTCTTTGGTGAACCCTTCCTTTCCGTGATATTAGTAAATTCTTGGTATTACAGAGATTGTGCGATTGCACGGAGTTCCAAGTGCATCGCCTCTGATCGTGATACCCGCATTTACTCGACTCGAAGAGTTTGCAGCAGTCTTGGGACGGCTCGGCCAAAGACTATCATCCGCAGACCGACCGGATAGTTGGAGAGGACCATTCGATTCTAGAGGATATGCTCGAGCATGTATGTTGGACTTTCATGGATCGTGGGAGGATCACTTGCACCGTGGAGTTTCGTGCAACAGGTTTCAGTGAGTATTGGGATGGCCCCTTTGCGGCTTTGTATGGGAGAAGGTGTCGCTCTCCTTTGAGTTGGGATGACATTGGAGATCGGGAGATTTTGGGCGGAGCTGATTGCTAAATCGATTGATCTTTGTCGAGATCATTGAGCGACTTAGCATAGCGGGGCGGATTCAAGCATTGGGCGGATCTGGCGTCGGCATTTGGAGTTTCAGCTGGGAGACCATGTATTCTTGAAGATTTCCCCCAACCGAGGCACCATTCGCTTTGGGAGGCGTGGAAAGTTGAGCCCGCGATATGTGGGACCTTTGATGTCTTGGAGAGTTGGAGAAGTGGCGTGCCGACTTGCATTACCATCCGCATTGGCTGGAGTGCATGACGTGTTCCAAATCTCCCAGTTGAGGAGGTATGTTGGAGACCCGAGTCATGTCATAGATTTCTCAGAGATCGAGGTGCGACCTGATTTGACTTATGAGAAGCAGCCTGTGGCGATTTTGGACTGAAGAGAGAAGCCCTCCGGAACAAGACCATTGCGCTCGTTCGTGTGATGTGGCACCCAGATTCCCCTGGAGAGTTGACTTGGGAGTCAGAGGCAGAGATGCGGCAGCGATACCCTCAGTTGTTCTTGGACTCTTAGCTGGTACATTCTATTTCATAATGCATTGCTGCTACCTCATATCTTCTTCTAATTCTGGAGATGTAGTTCTTTTGAATATCTCTCCACATATTTAATTGAGTCTTTCATTCCATGTCCCTATCTCTGGGTTGTTATACACCGCTCCTATTTTTAATTCCAAGGACGGAATTTGTTTTAAGGGGGGTAGGATGTAACACCCATGAATTTTCGATACGTATTTTTCGATATTAAATACTAAATAATATTTTAGATATTGGATATTATACTAATCATATATATATATATATAATGATAGAGGTTATTAATATTTAGTTAATAATATTATTAGATTAATCGTTACAAATTGTCACGAATACGTGTGTAATATTTGACTGTATTATTATTACGTGCTTGATGATGTTAGTTTCACGTGCATTTCCTACCACGTGCATGCCAACCCTAACCCTAACCCTATATATATATATATATATAGAGTAAGGCTTCTATGAACTTAAGTTCATAATGAATAGTGGTGCACCAACTTTTTATCCACTCATCTTGCCTTGAGATTTGTGATGCACAAATCTCAAAGTGGCTATATCTTTCACGGATCCCAAAGCAAGATGAGTGGTTAGAAAAGTTGGTGCCTCCTTCGACAAGTTCATAACCTAACTTTCTATATATATATATATATATATATATATATATATATATATATATATATATATATATTTGTTTTGAAACACCGGTAGCTAATTTCTCTCTCCTCTCTTCTCCTCTCTCTCATTCCATCTTCCATTCCATCTCCTCTTCCGTTCCTTCCTTCCACTGATCCTTCCATTCCATCCTTCCTCCTCCTTCCACCCCCCTCAGATCCATGCCTCCCTTCCCTCCATTTCCATTCCTTCCTTCCCCTCCATCTCTTCCTTTTGACTGACCACCAGAACTCCACCTCCCTCATGACACTCATTGACCCATCCGCAGCCCGTCGCCTCCTCCTCACCCTGTGGCTCCTCTCGCCCCGAGATCCCTCCGCCCCTCACCTCCTTTACACCCGACCACGTGCCTCGCCTCCTCCTGCATGGCCACTTTCGGCCATGCGCGCGAGATCCTCCTTTCGGTGATCGCCCATTTCGTTCGGCAGCGTCGTGTCAGCGGCCGATTGGGATAGGCAAGATCCGATACTGTTGACTCGTATTTTATATTTTTAGATTATTTATGAATTATTTTGTATATGTATAGTTCAGTTCATTACCAGTTTGATATCATTTCTTGCGATTAACCATTACCGGGCGAGGAGGAGGCGCGGAGGCATCGTGGTCGTGTAAAGGAGGGAGAGGGGGAGGGATCTCGGGCGAGAGGGGAGGCCACTGAGGGCTGGTGGAGGGAGGAGGGACAGGAGGCATGAGGAGGAGGGAGGAGGGAGAGGGAGGTGGAGAGGGTGGTCAGATGGGAAGCATGGGAGAGGAGGGGAGGAGGGATGGCGGTGGGTGGAGAGGGGACTGGGGGGAGGCTGAGGGAGGTGGAGGAGAGGCTGAAAGCATGAGAGGAGGAGGAGATCTGAGGAGGTGGAGGGAGGATGATGAGGGGTGGAGGGATGGAAGGAAGGGAGGGAGAGAAGGAGTGGAGAAATGGGGTGGTGGTTGGAAGGAAAGATATATATATAATATATATATATATAAGATATAATATATGAGAGAGAATATGGAAGAAGAGAGAGAAAGGGACCAACTTTTCTAACCACTCATCTTGCTTGGGATCCGAAAGATATAGTTACTTTGAGATTTGTGCATCACAAATCTCAAGGCATGAGTGGATAAAAAGTTGGTGCACCACTATTCATTATGAACTTAAGTTCATAGAAGCTTTACTCATATATATATATATATATAGGTTAGGTTGTTGGCATGCACGCGGTAGGAAATGCACGGAAACTAACATCATCAAGCACGTAATAATACAACCAAATATTACACACGATTCGCGACAATTTGTAACGATTAATCTAATAATATTATTAACTAAATATTAATAACCTCTATCATTATATATATATATATATGATTAGTATAATATCCAATATCTAAAATATTATTTAGTATTTAATATCTAAAAATATGATCGAAAATTCATGGGTGTTACATCCTACCCCTTAAAACAAATTCGGCCCTTGGAATTAAAAATAGGAGCGTGTATAACAACCCGCAGATAGGGACATGGAATGAAAGACTCAATTAATATGTGGAGAGATATTCAAAAGAACTACATCTCCGTAATTAGAAGAAGATATGAGGTAGCAAAGAATGCATTATGAATGTACCACCTAAGAGTCCAAGAACAACTCGAGGGTATCACAAGATCTCTCGCCTCGACTCCCAAGTCAACTCTCCAGGGAATCGTGCCACATCACACCTAACGAAGAATGGTCTTGTTCCTGAGGGCTTCTCTTCACCAAAATCGCCACAGTCAGCTTCATAAGTCAAATCAGGTCGCACTCGATCTCTCGAGAAATCTATGACATGACTCGTCTCCAACATACCTCCTCAACTCGAGATTTGGAACACGCCATGCACTCCACCAATGCGATGGTAATGCAAGTCGACGCCACTTCTCCAACTCTCCAAGACATCAAAGGTCCCACATATCATGCTCAACTTTCCACGCCCCAAAGCGAATGGTGCCTCTTGGGGAAATCTTCAAGAATACATGGTCTCCCAAATGAAACTCCAAATGCCGACGCCAGATCCGCCTAATGCTTGAATCCGCCCCGCTATGCGAAGTCGTTCTAATGATCCCGACAAAGATCAATCGATTAGCAATCAGCCCGCCCAAAATCTCCCGATTCCAATGTCATCCCAACTCAAAGGAGAGCACACCTTCTCCCATACAAAGCCGCAAAGGGCCATCCCAATACTACTCGAAACCTGTTGTAACGAAACTCCACCGTGCAAGTGATCCTCCCACGATCCATGAAAGTCCAACATACATGCTCGAGCATATCCTCTAGAATCGAATGGTCCTTCCAACTATCCGGCCGGCCCGCAGATGATAAGTCACGAACCGAAGCTTCGCCCCAAGACTCACGAACTCTTCCAATTCTAAGTAAATCTATCACGATCCGAGACGATGCACACTGAACTCCGCAATCGACAATCTCCCGTAATACCAAGAATTTACTAATATCCGGAAAGGAAGGGTTCACCAAAGAGTTAGAGATAGGCAATTACCTCCATATATCTCGAGCAAGATGTTCACGACCGCCCCACTCTAATGGAATAAAGTGAGCCGATTTGGTTAATCGATCTACGATCACCCAAACAAAGATCATTCGCTTCCTAGAGCTCCGAGGTGCCGCTGACGAAATCTATAGACATGTTGCCACTTCCACTGAATTGGCAACGGCCGCAATAAACCCGCATGCGCCGATGTTCGCCTTCACTGGCCGACAAACCAAGCACTTCGCCACACTTCGAGCCACATCTCTCTTCATACCACGCCACCAAAAGTTCACCAGTCCTTGTACATCTTCGCACTCCGTGTAGGCTGGAAAATACTTACAAAATCCCCGAACCAACTCGTGGACGGGAAGTCGGCTGAATGACAACCCATCGGATAATATGGACGCCGAATCGTTGAGACACGAACCCGACGGCAAACCCATAGCCACAAGCACGGCTTAAACCGGACTTGAATAGACGATCGATTTCGAGAGTTTGAACCGAACAAACCAAGAGTTAGTCCCGGCCAAATACGACGGAATCTAAGTCCGGGAAGACCAAGAGTCAATAGCAGGACCTAAGCCCTAAGATCGAGAAAACAAATAAACGGAGAAAACTACAACCGAGGCCACAATTACCTCGGCCAAGGGTCGAGGTACTCGCCAAGTGGCCGAGGTGGTCGGCCATCACTTCGCCAACTTGGTCGAGGTGGCTCTACCAAGTGGCCGAGCCACTTAGGTCGACACTCCATCTTATAAATAGGGTCTTCCTCAATTCAGGGCCTGACGACGGGAATTTCGTGAGATTTTGGAGGTTGGATTTTTAATATTTGTGAGAGAGCTCACAGATCTACGAGCCGCCGACGACAGCCCGAGCACCGGCGCAGCACGAAGTTCGACCACGCCGAGCTTCAACAACAGGTGTTTAATTCGGCTCTGATATGTAATAGCCTGGATTTCTCCTAGTAGATCTCACCGGCTCCATCCTCTCCTTCGTGAGTGTGATCCCCGGCCATCCTCTCCTTCCGGAGTGTGATCCCTTAGGCTTTCATTTCCTTCGTGAAATGAACCCCTTCACGCCTCAGAGTTCCGTAACCCTGCCCCACCGATCGAATTGCGCTGGTCCACTGGACGCATTCAAGTCCCCAGACAGCAAAGAACCAACAAGCTTGGTGATCCCTAATAATAGAGATCCGAGCGCTTGTTCACAAAAGGAAAAGTTATAATTTTCATTTTCATTGTACTAAATAAGAAAGGCATTTTTCTTTTGTTTGAATTTTGTTGTAGGCCCAAGAAGCCGAAACGAAGTTCAACAACAATGAATACAAAACCGACTTTTACCGCGAACAAGCCGGCGATTACGGGGAGCCACCGGCTCGATCGAGGTCGTCGTCAGCGAACCAGGATTCCTATCCCTGGAGGAAGAAGTCGAAGTTTGAGTTCTCACTTAAGAAGTATGAGGAGTACCTATCCTCACCCTCCTCCAGATCCAGCCTCCCCGCCGCTCCAAGAAGGTCTCCGCCTGAAGGAGAACCCGATGGGCCTCCGATGTAGAGCCCCGTGATCGTCCAAGTCCTCACGGCCGCAGTAGCGAAATCCCTCTTGGCCACCGGTCCGACTACGACGCTCCGAGATGAACGCCAATGACACTCGCGACTCTCCAAGCGGAGCCCTCCAAAGGCGACGACAGCATGGCGCGCGAATACGCCAAAGCCATGCAATCCATGGACGGGATCCGCTATGAGGCGATCTAAGATCCAGATTTACGCAGGCTCCTCGCCTCAGTGATCGACGGTCCATCCAAACCGCCAACCAACAAGTGGGTCCGGTCAAACGGAACCGCTTCCACGCTTCAGAACGATTCGGCTGCCGCGGCACTTTCACAAGCACGAAGCTGGGCCAGAAGCTCGCGGAATTGAAGAAGGAGGTGGTGAAGAAGCCAACATACCACCGTGTTTGAGGCCCAAATCTAATCTGCTCCAACCCCACCGCACGGCCAAAAGCTAAGACCGCCCACACTCCAGCTCCTATCCCAAGACTTAAGCCGGCGGGCACATGCTTAAATTCAGGCCAAAGCCTGTTAGACGGCGCCAAAGTCAGCAGACCAGATCCAACCGGTGGTGAAGCCAACATCCGCCACCACCACCAAACCAACTATCAAGGATCGCTTGTCCTCTCGAAGAATCACGGTCACTCATGCGTGAGGTCGCGACCGCTTCCAAGAAAGATAGGAAAATCCCTACAGCCCCACCAACCGACTAAAGGTCGAGGTCCCAGAGTCCACCAAACTTCACGCCACATAAGCGAAAGTCAAGGCGAAGTCACTTTTAGTTTCGTGAACAAGTCCATTCTCGAAGGAGATGCTTCGCCCGATGACGACGACGCTATACCCGAGGGATCGCGTCGATACACGCTGTTGCTCCGGCTATTAACCGATGAGCCGCACTACCGCAAGGGTACGTAAGAAATCTCAAGGGGCTACCTAAACTAACACGCCATGCTTGTGCTCCAAGCTCATCAAGACAAGGTTTCTGAGTGCAATTGCCATCAAGAAACTCCGTAAAGAGTCTCGGTCTTCCGTAGACTTAGCACCGACACGCCAAGACCTAGGTCAAGGCGATTCGCGAAGGATGACATCTCGAGAGGATGAATTGCCGAGGTCACTAATAATATGACTCAAAGAACCGCCGTCACGACTATTCCCCAAGATCGCAACTGCTAACTCGCTTATGTCCGACTATCCGACGGTCCACCACGACAAACTTCGAGAGGGATACCCATGAGGATGACGGATGTTGGTTCGCACTGCCTCTCCTATAATACCGTATTCAAGGGTGCCCTCAAGAAGCTTTATGATCGCGATAGATCAAGTGGCTAAAATGCTAGACGCCGCTGAATAAACAACGGAAAACTTCAAGTTAGAGATGGAGTTGGCCATGCAGACGATGAGAGAAATGCATGACCAATGATCCAAGCCTTGACAAAGCATCGAGGTGAATCGAGTCACGCGATCGACGCCGCATCAAGATGACAAAGATTCGCACTGTGAGGAAGTACGAGAGGATGATAACCCTCCCAACCACGCTAGACATAATGTAGATGTTGTTGCTCATGAGAGCAGAAGATCAAAGACCTCGAGCAAAATCAACTCATTGATTTCCGCCAAGAGGTGAAGAAGACAGTATTCCTTGCCCATACCCGGAGGGAGTGGAATCAATCCCATACCCGCCTAAGTTTAACTTAATAAACTTCACACCCTTTGATCGGAAGGGTTCCCCGACGCAAAGACTTGATTTATTTCAAGTCGCATTCTGGTTATTTCGCAATGAGCCCCGATGGTTCGGTCATTCGCTGGCACCCTTCGTGGAGCCGCTTCAATTGGTAACTGCCTTAAACAAGGGAACATCAACAAATGACGATATGGAGTCCTCGCTTTCTCCAATTTCTTTGATGACGATACCGGCATCCATCGGAACGCTATCGACGAAAAGCGTATGACCGAGAAACCGTGGATATCTTTGTCAAACGATTCTAACAAGGCAATGAACCACGGATCCGATAACGAGGAGTTCATCCTCCGCACTGCCGCAACAACTTGTCGATAGACGTTTCGAGGCAATGGGAACAAAGACCGCCCAACACCGAAAGACTTGAAGGTCCGGGTGAACAAGTTTAAAGGTTCCTCAAGAGGAAAAGGCGAGAGAGGCCACCGACAAATGAAGCCCCAAACGTAACTTTGTCCCACGGGCAAAGGGAAAGAGCAGCCAAGACGGCGGTCACGCACAAAGTGCAGTATTACCCGAGTTAACATTAGTCTGCGGCCGAAGTCTCGATACCCAATGG
The DNA here is from genome assembly GCA_012295165.1 of Asparagus setaceus. NCBI lineage: Eukaryota > Viridiplantae > Streptophyta > Magnoliopsida > Asparagales > Asparagaceae > Asparagus > Asparagus setaceus. The sequence continues at coordinate 4,520,961 of CM022707.1, forward strand.
TCGAAGCGTTGTCTTGCATTAGTGTTCGCGATTCAAAATGCGCACTATTTAGCTCTGACAAACGATTTATATTATCTCTAACGTGAACCGGCCGAATATTCATGACCCAAATTCTATGAGTTGGGCTTAGAAAATGGGCCTTGCTCTTGTCCCAATATGACTTGCACTTCAAACAACAAAGTCGGTCAAAGGACAAGCGATTTGGCGATTCTTACTAACCCGACAACGGACGCAGCTTGAGCTATATGATGATCTTCCCGATGAAGTCCGTGAAGTCAACACTACATCGCACCAACAAATATGGCGGTTGTATTTTGACGGAGCTTCTCGCCACTAATGTGCAAGTGCCCCCAGATGTTCTAAAATCACTGGGTCTGAGTTGTCTTGATTTCCCGGAATCATGTCATGCCCGCGCTTATTCACCACCCGACCTTACTCTAATAACGAGTCAATACAATGCGCTACTTATCGACTTAGTTTCGCCAAGGAGCCGGGGTCGAGTATCTCGCGCACGGGCGATTCGAATTGATAAGTTGCGCATCCGTGGTGACTCACGGTTAGGAACCCCGATCCGATCCCCTATCATCGATAGCCGTTGAAATGGCGGACTCATTTGAAGAATTCTTCATCGAATATATTCCACGCTTCGTAACGCGCGATGCATCGCCGCGATTAGCAGATCGCCGCACAACCTTCCGTTAATCAACAACTAGTTACGGCCGACTCACCAACTCTTCGCACTAATATATGATGAGGTACAAGAAGATGCCGATAGTTACCAAAGAAGTGCACGCAACCCAAACTAAGTTGGAGCCCCAGATCGTGCTTTCCTATCATCGACACGCCTTACATGGTATTCTCGCCGTAAGATGTGAAGGAGAGAGAGTCAATCCGCTAAGAGCTCCAAGATTCTTCTACGACACGGAGACCCTGATGTTATATCACGGGTACGATGGTCTTTATCCGATGCCTCTCAAACAAAGAGGCGTAAGAGGTCCTTCTGAAGCACACGGTTGTGAATGCGGTAGCGCACTACCGTCCCAAGCTCTACGATCGAATCCAGAGAATGGGCTACTTTTTACCAACAATGATTAGTGACGTTACCGCAGACGCCGGAATGCCATGCGGTCAAATTCACAATTATATGCATCGCCTCCGTATAGCTTGCATCCTTCGCCACATCCCGCCATTTGAGACATGGGGAATGGACGCCATAGGTCTCATTTTTCCTCCATACCAAAGGCGATCGGCTTATTCTAGCGATCACCGACTACTTCTCCAAGTGGGCTGAAGTAACTCTGCTAAAAGAAGTAAAGGCGAGTAACCGCATTAATTTATCAAACACCATGTCATCTACCGACACTCCAAGACTCGATCGCATGACAACGGTCCCTAATTCATCGCCAATTCCTCATCGTTTTATGAAATTCAAAATACATAACGCTCCTCACAATGTTCTTATAATCCAACCGCAAATGGATTAGCCGAGATGCTCAACAAGACAATCATCAAAATTCTATTGAAGCTTGTGAAGAATAACAAGTTTAGATTGGGATGATAAACTCTGAGAAGCACTCGGGCATATTGCATAACCGCGACGACGCTAACCGAGAGACCCCGATTCTCTCGGGTCTACGGTGAAGCAGCTTCTCCCATCGAAATCCAGATTCATCACCAGACGCCTCGAACCGAGATGACGATTGAAGAACAATATCGTAAACATCTCAAGAGCTCAGATGTTGGATGAAAAGCGCCCGAAGCTCAACAATGCATTGAGTTCTACTAAGCTAGGATGTCGAGCTCAATAAGAAAGTACAACAACGAGTTTCAAAGAAGGAGATTTGGTCCTCGCCGCCGACGATCGATAACTCACTTCCAAGAAGAAAGGTAAATTAACCTAAATGGGAGGGTCCGCTTGTAATAGAAACGGCCTACTCTAATGGTGCGATTTACTACCTAAAATGGCGACCACCTAATTAATGCCGATAAATGGGAAGTTCCTCAAGAAATACTACCCTTAGTATCTTCTAATAACCCGCTTCGACGGGAAGTTCCCGGATGTTTCACCCACTTTTCTTTGAGGATAACCCTAGATTTGTCCTCCATCATAATTCCCCCACCAATCAAATTCTTGACTGGGTAGGTCTACAAATCTTTTCCGTACATTATTAAAATCTCCTCTTGATTCTTTCTATGAACAAGAGGCCCACTCAAAATTCCTTTTCATCAGCCTGGGAGGTAGAATATAAATTCTTCCTCTCCAAGCATAAGATCCCTTTGTGATAAATGTAAGAGTTTCTCCTTGCTACATCTTAGAGGTAGCTCGATCAAGGTAAGGCACGATTTTCGCACTCAGTTGTCCCCGAATCGGTCGCCTGAGTTTTTCTTGCTCGCGCGAGATCCCACTTTTGGCCCATCTTTCATTCTATTTCATAATGCATTGTCGCTACCTCATATCTTCTTCTAATTCGAGATGTAGTTCTTTTGAATATCTCTCCACATATTTAATTGAGTCTTTCATTCCATGTCCCTATCTCGGGTTGTTATACACCGCCCTATTTTTAATTCCAAGGACTAATTTGTTTTAAGGGGTAGGATGTAACACCCATGAATTTTCGACACGTATTTTTCGATATTAAATACTAAATAATATTTTAGATATTGATATTATACTAATCATATATATATATATATAATGATAGAGGTTATTAATATTTAGTTAATAATATTATTAGATTAATCGTTACAAATTGTCACTTAATACGGTGTAATATTTGACTGTATTATTATTACGTGCTTGATGATGTTAGTTTCACGCGCATTTCCTACCACGCATGCCAACCCTAACCCTAACCCTATATATATATATATATAGAGTAAGCTTCTATGAACTTAAGTTCATAATGAATAGTGGTGCACCAACTTTTTATCCACTCATTTGCCTTGAGATTTGTGATGCACAAATCTCAAAGTGGCCTTTATATCTTTCACGGATCCCAAAAAGATGAGTTTATGAACTTCATATTTAACTTATTTGTTTTGAAATTCAAATTGGTATACTATTATTATATTTATCCCATAGCATATTTATCTTCCTCTGACTGACCTTTAATTTATCTTCTCTTCCGTTTCGACGAACTTTATTATCCGCTGGCTTCGATCGACGCCGACTTTCCAGAACTGGCTGGCTTTGTCTTATTCATTTGATCTGAAAGATCTGATATGATTTTATCGATTTTTTGATTGATTTACGGATTTTGACGATTTTGATTGACGATTTTTTTGAGATTTTGATGATTTTGATCTCTGATTTTATTTGATCTTATGACGATCCTTGATGGCATTTGCCTCCTCCTCGCCAGATCCCTCCCTCCACCTCCTGCCACACCCGACCACGATGTTCACTCCGCCCCTCTCGCCAAGACTTCACCAAGACGCGACTGTATCCCTCCCTCAGCCTGACCACTGGGACTGGGCCTCGACACAGATCAGCAGCCTGACTGACTGAGTAAGATCCCGACACTGCTGACTCAGATTTTATATTTTTAGATTATTTATGAATTATTTTGTATATGTATAGTTCAGTTCGTATCAGCTTGATATCATTTGCAGCTTAACCATTACATTTTCGATGAATATTCGTAGTATAAAATTATCCGTGATAATTGATAGGTCAATTAATCTATGCTTAATTTCGTGCTATTTGGAAGAAAGAATGTATTTTAGGATATTTATAGTATTTATTATAATTATGAAAATATTTTTTAAAGAAATTATTGATGAAAATAATTTACTTTGAATAAAAAGTATTTTAAGTAATTATTATGATTTAAAGGAATTATTTGGAAGAAAAAGGATTTTTGAAATATTTTAAGAGGTTTTACGAAAAGAAAAGAAATAGAGGTGTTTTATGGAAAAGAAAATAGTTATCGTTCATAAATAATATTAAAGAGAAAAAATATTTTTGAGATATTGGATAATTATGTCGAGAATTAGTTTAAAGGATTTTTATGGGAATCTATGTTGGAAACCGCGTCATTTCATGTGGTTAACTTCTCCTATTTCGCATTTTCATGTTGCACCGTTGTTGATAGTTATTCACGTTACTGTTCATGATACACGACACCGACACGTAGAGTAATTGCACATACGACATGTTAATTACAGTTATACGTAGTCTTGTTGTGTCCAGAACCGTAGTAGTTCATGACTTAGGGATTTGGTTGTCATGAACATGACCTAGTGACATGTGTGTGTTGACCATGCTTAGGAGGTGAACCCGTGTTTGATATCGGCATCGTTGACTTGATTTACCTGAGACCGTGGGATGGGAAAGTCTTGGTTCATGTATTCGGATGTGGCTGTTTATGTATCTTCCGCACTGCGCCAAGTGACCTTGTTTCCGCGACTTGGGGTCGGTTTGTTGGGCCCGCGGAATCGCTTCGCGACGCGGGCTGTACTTTTGTATTCACCGAGTCCCGCTTGTGTCCGGACAAGCGTAACGATTGCACGTAGTCCTTTGACCGCTCGCTATTCCGCTGCATCGATGCGCCAGAGGATAATGAACCGCCGCTATCCGATTAATATGAACCTTGACTTTAAATGAGATGTAGATCCGAGACTATGACAGATGGTTAGTCACCCGCATCGTTGTTTGGAGTAATAGAGATTTCCGGTTGTTTGGATTGTCAGTTCTAGTGGTATGCATGCACCACTTCACACTATTATATTCGTTCGCATTTTCTGATTACTGTATTCATTCGTAATATTATTATACTGCCATTGCCTGTGGGATCTTGCCGTGTGTTATACACGCCGACGCATCCATTCTCTTGGTGTACGCCGATATAGATGACTGACAGTTCAAGATGGAGATGCGCTTTGAGCTTTCGCCAGGAGAACCTTCCGCATCGACGGAGTAGATCGAGTTGAAGCTTAGTTTTCTTTTATTTTCAGTAGTTGATGAACTTTAGACTTCCTTCAGTATTTCCATTTTAACTCAGTTGACATTTATTTCATGACTCTCTAGTTTCTTTAGCCACATGAATTCTTTTCGATATGTGGACTCTTTTATAGTCCCGATGTTATTTCATTTCGTGATATGTACTCTTCTGTTCTGGATTATTATTTATTCTTATTGGCTGTGATTGGGATCTGTGACTGTGATGTATTTTTATGATTACTTGACGCTTGGCGTATTAGATTGTGAAGAAATATTTTTATTATTCATATTTCTCCTCAACCTAATACGTCGCGGGCTTATTCGCATCGCAGCTTAGGGTATTTTGGGAAGCGGGCGGATGATCACCTCAACTCCTCCCCTTAGAGTTTGGCCTGATTAAACGTCTCACACTGGAGGCCTGATTCGGGATTCTCACAGTAATTGGGTCTCCGGATTCATGCATAACCTCGGCCATGCTTCGTCCGTTATGGCAGAACTATGAGGTGTGCATTCGGGGCTTGAGCTGGCCTGGAGTTCAGGTTGTCGACATCTGATCGTGGAGACTGACTCGCAGATTGTTCGGGACTTCATCATGCGGCGAGCTATCCCTTCCGTTTCACTTCAGGCCATTTTTCTCAGTATTGAGGCCCTAATTGCAAGGGATTGGCACATTGAGATTCGACACATACCGGGAGGGTAACATTTGCGCAGACTGGCTTGCTCGGCGAGCGGCTTCTCAACCATTGGGTCTTCATATTTGCGATGCAATTCCTAGTGGTCTTCATCCTTTACTGGTCGAGGATGTAATGGGGGCCTCCTTACCCCGATTTATTATTTCTGTCCAATTTATTTAGGGCACTAGCCCCACCTTCCTCCGGAAAAAAAAAACACCTTAAGAAATATCTATATGTGGGTGTGTACGAAAATGAAATGGGTAAGGCTTTGGGTTTAGAGGCAACTTGGAAGTGGGTGTATAAAAGTAATTGGTGTGAAACTTTAGGTTTATGCAAAAAACCAAAAAAAAAAAAAAATACAAAAGTTTGTACGGCCTATGGGTCGAACTCCGTACATCCTCAAGTGATTAAACAGTAATTCTACTAAGCCAATTCATGCAATTGATCAATTATTCTCATATCTTTATTATACATTATAGTTAACTGGGATGAACTGTAGCTAAGTACGGTTCATCCCAGCTAACTTGAGGGCCTGTTTGTTTCATTATATGGTAACCATTTTTTTGTGGTTTCAAGAAAAAAAAAATCAAAACATCATACACAAAGCCCACTTTTTCATCATATTTAGGTCATTTCCTCTTAAGGTTTCCAAATTTTGGAGGACCCACTGCATTATTAGCATCTCTGAGTGTGGGTCCTGTAGACACTCTGTCCCTTTTTTTTCCAACCAAACAGATGAGAACAAGGTGTCAAAGGAAATCGATTTCCTCTAACCCTATTTCCCCAGGTGGCTGCGAACCAAACAGCCAATGATGGAGCTAGGGGGGACAGATGGTGGTCATGCCCCCTCCTAATTTTTGCCAACATACCCTAGATATAGGGCTTTTCATATTAGTCCCCCAACTTTTTCATATTTGAAACTACTCCCTAACTTTTTATATTTCAAAATTACTTTCCAATCTTTCATTTTTAAAATAATCTTCATATCTTTCATATTTGAAACTAGTTCTCTCAATATTTCATATTTGAAACTAGTCCTCTAAATCTTTCATATAGAACAGCCCCCCATATCTTTCATATTTTAAATTGGACCCCCAAATGTTTCATACTTGAAACTAGTCCTCCAAATCTTTCATATTGAAAGTAGTCCCCCACCCCCCCCAAAAACCAACAATTAAAAAAAGAAAAGAAAAGAAAAATCTTTCATATTTGAAAATAGTCTCCAAAATTTTCACATTGTTTAGATTAGTCCCTAAATCTTTGAAGTGCTTTAGTATTAGTCTATTTGATACATTTTACAATCGAAATTGTTAACCACAATTGGGAAGGGTTGTAAATCAAGAACAAACAATTACCAAATTATAAATTCAACGAAAATCAACACCAAAATCAGGCTCCAAAACAGTATTATATATTTTCATGCGGTTTCACAGTTCGTCATAAAAAATGTGGTTCTTTCAATTTCATGAAGTTTAACATTAAGAAGTAGATATGTGAAATGATTTTTCTATGTTCATGGACTTATGCAAATAAATTATGATAATAATTGCTTCATTTTATTATTGTTTGAAGTAATTTAATGATATAATTTATAGTGTATTGTCAATTCGTCACCTCTTTTGTAGTTTGTGATTATGAAAAAGCCAACCACAATTGCTATATTTTTCTAAAAAAAACTTTAAAAGGCCAGCACATGTTCATTCAAGGATGGTGCATATGTTGAAATGATTTAATGATTCATGAAAAATATTCTAGGTTCTTCTTTCACCTGCTTACATATATGAAAATTTATTACAAATTATCGTATTTGATAGCTTTTGATTAATGATATGATGGTTGTATTTTGGCCCCACTTGAGAAAAATTCATGGCTTTGTACTGCAAACAGCCCCTTAGTGTGTGTAATGTGTATATATAGAAACAACCAAAAGTGGCCCCTGTGTTGCTGCAGTATTACTGTGGAAAAAGCAAAAAAATAATGATGAAAACAATTATTTTAAAATACATTGCATAACCATCTAGAACACATATATAATAATTTATAGCAAAATATAACAACTATACTATATACCAAACTATTGAACTACAAAGTGGTTTAAAGACTAATTCAAAGAAATATTTTGTGTTAAATAGTGATTTTGGATGTAAGTCATTTAAGAATAAATGGTGATAAAACTTTGGGTCTATAAGCGTAAAATCTTTTTCCTTTTTTTTTGTTTTAAAAATATATCGAGATAAAATGTTTGGTTTACATAAAAACCAAGCTATAGCTCGTGATGCCATGAGATTAGTGTAAAAATCCCAAAATGGATTTAAACATCTGATTTAAAATTATCTAACAACTTGAAGCAAAAATATAGCCAATTACAAGAAAATATAACAACTTACACGGCATACCAAACTGATAAAATACAAAGTGGTTTACTATGGAGTATTTTGAATCTAAGAGTGATTTTTAGAAGTGGATGAATTTTAAAATAAATGGAGGTTAAACTTGGGTTTATCGGCAAAAAAATACCTTTTTATGGAAGCCTGTAGGTTTGAGAGAATACTCCCCACAAAATCCCGCTAAAGATGATGAGATATTCCCCTCAAAACTCACATTACTATTACTAAACCAGAGTATGAAATTGCAAGAAGCACATAGATTTGAGGGACTAATGAGCAAATATTGAGGTTTGAGGGACTAAGAAGCAAATATTGAGATATGAGGGATTAATTTGCAATTATGAATGATGTGAGAGGCTCTATTTTACCCCCGACCTATTTTTAAAACCCTACCTTTCTCCTAACTGAAGTTAAACCCAAAATCAGCGAATTCAGAGAAAATTGTCGACAATGGAGGAAAAGGCTATTGAGAATCGGAACAATTTCATGGCGATAAGATTCATAAGAAGTAGAAAAAGAAGCCTAAGCTCAAAGAAGACGACGTCAAAAATAAAAAGAAGAGAAAGAAGACGGAAAAGGAGAGAAAGGGTAAGGAGATACCCACTGTGAGCATCGCCGTTGCTAGATTAATCATGGACAATGCTCAGTCCCATGGACCTCGCTACTCGTGTATATGCTCAGTCTCAAAAGCATAGATTTTTTTCCTTGTTATCTGCCATTTACTAACCCCAAAACGTCACCCACTTTTAACTTTGATATGGTCGAATAACAAATTTTCTTACCAAATTTCAGTTGTTTGAGTTTGGGGAAGTGATGAACAAATTAAAGCTTTGGTTTTTCGAATTGTCAAATTAATGTCAATTTTAAAACTTTGGGATATCAAATTATCAAAAGTTAAAAAATGTGAAACTTTGGGTTAGTGGAATGCATATACGCCTAATTTGAATTCTTGTGCACCGATTTATTTTTAAACCCGCACATTTCCAAAATCATCATTCATGCACCCAACACATACATCCCAACTGATTCATTTTAAAATCAAAATATGTGTTAATATGTTGTAAAGTATAATAAACTGATATAAGTCGATTTGAACTGCTATAATTTGATCTAAACTACAATAATATTCATTAACTTACTATATATTAGTTAAAGTGCTACAATAAAGAGGTCAAATATTGAATTTGGATTCAAAATAAATCAAGTTTGGTATTTTGGGTTTATGAATGATTTTAGAAGTGGGCTAATTTAAAAATAATTTAGGGTAAAAGAATGGGTTTAAATTATTAAACCTTTTTATTTAAATTGCTCTTTTACGCTGATTTATTCTTAAACCCACACACTTCCAAAAATCATTAGCCTATTATAGATCCTTCTATAGCTGAGCATAGACCTAAAGTAGTTAGCCGTAATCTCATTTGGTTTTACCATCTTTTAAAATTTAACCTTAAACATTTCTGGTTTAGCACTTAAAAATTTCATCCTAGGGGAACATTTTTATAAGATTGAAAGCTATGGTACAATGATAAATCCATACTACTTATAAAAGAGAATACCCATGTCAAAACTTTTGATTTTCTTTTTACCCTCTCAATTTTTATAACTCACAATTTTACCATTATTTTTAAAATTAATGATCCATAACCTCTCATTAACTATGCACCTCTTCATTTTCTCAAAATATTTGGTCATTCACTAGAATATATTAATAATTTATAATGATAATAAAATTCATAAATATTTATAATTTACTAAAAATAATTGTTAATTATATAAAGTAGTAAAATTATTTATTTAATAAATTATTGTACATAATTATAATTATTAATAATAGTATAAATAGGGATTGATTCTTTATATTGTAAGAAGTATTACCTCGTTTGATGTTATAATATCTTCTTAGTAATAAAAATTTCAAGTCATAAATTAAAAATGCTTTTATTTTGGAAAACTCCTTTATATAAAAATATTGGATCCTTGAAATTTATGAGACATATACTTTCTCTTTATTTTTCAAAAATATTTGGTCATTCACTAGAATATATTAATAATTTATAATGATAACAAAATTCATAAATATTATAAAGAATTATTAACTGTAATGAAATACTAAAATTATTTATTTAATAAATTATTGTACATAATTATAATTATTAATAATACTATAAATAGGGATTGATTCTTTATATTGTAAGAAGTATTACCTCGTTTGATGTTATAATATCTTCTTAGTAATAAAAATTTCAAGTCATAAATTAAAAATGCTTTTATTTTGGAAAACTCCTTTATATAAAAATATTGATCCTTGAAATTTATGAGACATGCACTTTTGTTGGAAAGTAAATGTCTCATAAATTTCAAGGATCCAATATTTTTATATAAAGAAATTTTCCAAAATAAAAATATTGTTAATTTATAACGTCCATTTTTATTACTAAGACGATGTTAATTATTGAACAAGGTCATATTTTTACAACATAAAGTCATATAGTATTAAGAATTATTGCCATATTTTAATTAATGTTGTAATAAAATATCTAGATAGCATAAATATTTAATAATATAAATAATTTAATTATTTTAATAGTATTACCTAAACTATTAATTACATTATTATTTTAATAGTTATACTCTTAAATAAATTGTTCAATAACATAATAATAAGCAAATTTAAATAACTATTAAATGTATGTTAATATTAGTATAAGTACTAGTAATAATATAACTTAATTTTTAATAATAGTGTAATAAAATAACTTTATATAATATTTATATATAATTTATATATAATTTATAAGATAATATAATATTAAATACAAAAATATGTCCACGCTAAGCACGCATTATACTAGTAACTGTAAAAATGACAATCATGTTAATGCCAGTTCTTAAACCACTGACAAATTTTATAACTTTTGCCATTGTGATCTAATGATAGTGACAAAGACAGTTAATTAAAATTAATATCTATTGGATGATCTGAGACAACAAATAGGTCTAACAAAATATGCTGAAGCAATTTATTTGCTCAACAAAACTAGTCTATAGGTGTTATCAAATCTAGATAGTAATATTAATGCAGATCAACTACAACTTCAATTTGATATTTATTTGCTCAACAAAACTAGTCTATAGGTGTTATCAAATCTAGATAGTAATATTAATGCAGATCAACTACAACTTCAATTTGATATTTAAAAGATATAAAGAAATAATGTGAATGAAAGAACTAACCAATAGAGAAACTATGATTACAACTGTACTTATCCGATTATGATGAAAAATGATTTACAGGTCAGTTAGAAGAAATCTATTGAATTCAGAACTGAATGCAAACAAGTTAGGGAAGAATAAAATAAATATGTACTCTTGTGTTCTTTCAATGATGCAAAAGCTATTAAAGGAGGGCTACCAATTTATCAGACAAATGGCAGAGGAGTCCACCCACCGATTAAAAGAAAATTATAGTAAATAAAGAAACAACTATTGTTTTATGGACTTTAATTAAGGAATTCTTCTACTGTTACATTTAGTCTAAATATGATCAGAACTATGAATTAAATATAAAGCAAGAAAATTAATTTCGCTAATTTAATCAATTGACAATAAAATAAAATAGAAATGATTTATAGATGTTGTTAAGTCTAGATAGCAAGAAAAACCTTAAATTAAAAATAGTTTTCACAGTTTGCTTCGCATGTTTGTACTTCAGGAAAATTATGGTGCTGATTTTGGTGATTGCAACTTTGGAATTTCTTTAATTTAATCTACATCAATTATTCCAGTCAATAACTGGTGATTGCAAAGTTCTTGCTGTAGGAGAGTTAAATGGGCAGTAAACTGATTTTAATGGTAATCAAAACAAATATTTAGCAGAGGAATATTAACCAAAATTAAATTAGAATATAAAACAAAGGACTATATTGTCGAAGATGAATTCTAGTCAAACTAATATGTGTCTTTAGATTGTTAGACTAGAATTCAAAATATTATAATTTTATTGAATGAAAAATAAAATGGAACAAATTTATCGGCCTCGGGGAAAGCATTGAGAACCACGGTCCTAAAGACACGTCCGTAGATCTCGTGCTATTAGCCCAAGCTAGATGTTTCTTAATGGTGTGATCCCTTCTCTACTAGACATTAGGTGTGCATGACCACAAAGGGAAGATGAACCAGAGTAATCTTGCCCGAAAAAATTAAGGAGAAATATTTTGAGAGAGAAAGAAAACTGAGAAAGAAAAAGCATTGTTTTTCTATATATGTTATGTTTAATTTTATGGGGTCTCTTTTATAGGCCAAAAGGGACCCGTTTGAGACAACGGAAGAGATGTTTTAAAGGTTTATGTTGATTCAAGTATTTCAACTTCGAAGTAGGGAGAATCTTAACAAAATCAACATTTTAGTGTTAGTTTGTCAGCAACCTAATATTTGATTTGGTTGTTACTTATCCAACAACCCCCTTCAAAGTTATCAAATTTAATCATTTGACAATCTGCTCTCAAAATTTTATTATGACTCTAGCATTCCTCTACAAAACATTTAGGACATCCTATCTCATGACATAAATATACTCAACAAATATGATCACTTATGTATATAATAAATAGGAGTAGAATTGACATTGGATACACAATAAACCAATTAAGTAGATACACTAGTAACCCTAGCATTGAACATTAGCATGCTCTAGAAAGTGTATTTAATTATCTTAGTGGAACCTTAGACTCATGTTTATTGTACACTGGTTTTCTTGATGTAGTAGAAGGTTATAGTGATGCCAAGTGGGTAACTAATTCTTAGGATGTTAAATCAACATCAGGTTTTAATTTTCATGCTGGGAGGAGTTGCCATTGCATGGGGTTCTAATAAACAAGTTGTAATTGCTATAAGTACATCGGAATCTGAATTGATAACACTTAACATTGCTAACGATGAATTATGGTATTTTTTTACTGCTAACATTGATGAGAGTTTTGGGGGAATGAGTGAGAGCACAATCTGTCTTTTACTTTTTTTTTGGGCTTTTATATGGAAACCACCTTTAAAATAGTGGTGTAATACAGGAACCACCTTTATTGTTTAATTTATACAGGAACTGCCTTAAAGTATATTTTGTTTCAATTAACCACCAAAATCCATTTCCTGTTGATTTTTTTATCAAAATTACTTTAATACCCCTCTTTTTACTCTCTCTCTTTCTCTCTCTAGGGCCCACAGATCTCAGCGTCGAACTGGGGCCCACAGATCTCGGCGAGCATGCTAGCGGCGCGGGCGGGGTTGCTATAGTGGCCGACGATGGATCTCGGTTGGTTCTCCTCTCTCTCTCTCTCTCTCTCTCTCTCTCTCTCTCTTTGCGGTGTCGGCTCCAATCTCACCTTGAACCCGCCGAGATCCGTCGTGGGCAATTGTGGCACCCCCGCCCACTCCACCCACCGAGATCTATGGGCCATAGAGAGAGGAAAGAGTTTGTGTGAAAAGAGGGGTATTATAGGAATTTTGATAAAAAAAGTCAATAAGAAATGTGTTTTGGTGGTTGATTGAAACGAAATATACTTTAAATGTGGTTCATATATAAATTAAACAATAAATGTGATTCCTGTATTACACCCCTATTTTAAAGGTGGTTTTCATATAAAAACCCCATTTTTTAAATTAAGAGGGTTGTGGGGTAGGGGTGGAACCACGGTTAAACCATGGTTAATGGGTGGGATAATTATAACTCATGTGCAAAGCATGTGCTTAGGGGTGTGGTTAATATGGAAATTGCATGTCATTTTTAAAACAGAAGTTCTGAAAAAGTGTGATACTGCAAGTATAACAGTAAGTTGATTTACATAAAATAAAAAAAAAATCAAAAAGGTGGTTTCCATCAATTTCTCTAAAAGTAAAGGTGGTTTCCATGTAGAAACCCTTAGGAGGGGTTAGTCAAGTAGAACTCTAAATTAGAACTAGGATAATTAATGCATAAATGTTTATGATGTTAGTCAATTAAAATTAGAACTAGGATATAATTATAAATTATTAGTCTAGTAGAACTACATAAAATATAGAACTAGGATAACGGTAAAAGTTTATCTTACTTTTGTCATATTTGTATAGAAATAAGAGACCTCTAGTTCGCCAATTATCTCAAGTTTTAGACTAGAACTAGGTGGTAAAAAACTAGAACTCTCTTATTTGCTTATTTTTATATGTCGTATTTCATTTCTCCATACTCACCAAACTACACCATTAAGATGAGATCACATCCCTCTTACTAATATATTTAATGTTATTTTAATTTTTTATCAAATATTAGAATTGTATAATTAATTTAAATTAAAAATCACAAAATTCATACTTTATTAAAAATTAATTGAAATTGAGAGATGAGGGAATGATATTTGGAATCAAACAAGAAAGAGAAAATAAGAAAAACTTTGTTTTTAGATTTGTATAATAATAATAATTCTAAAAATCAAAAATTATAGATTATAATTATAATAATATCTTATAGTCTAACTAATAGTTATTCAGAATAATTAACATTAAAGTAAATAATTATTATTAATAGTGAATTTAAACTATATAAATAATAGTCTTATCATCGAAATACATAATTACTATACTTTTTATTATCATAAATTATCCAAAATCATACTAATATATAATTGTTCCACTAAAATAATGCGAGCTATTTGCTTTGATTCTAGATTGTGGCATGCAAATAGGACGATAATGTCTCACCTTATTTTACGCCCAACGATCACAACATTGAACTAGCAAAATGCAAGACTTCTAAAAGAAATAGCAACAACCCATTCAGAAAGTTATTCTAAGGAATTCTTTATTTTCCAACAAAGGCAACATTGCATGATCTACAAGGCAGACTTAAAATGTGCAACTCCCTTCTTCAGATTCTTGTAAACGTTGACATGACATGTTATTCCAGTAAATTCCTCATCTTCCAACAAAGATAACATTACATCGTCTACGAGGCAAACTTGCAACCCCAAGCTCCCATCCTCTCCAGCTCCTGGAAACACCGTTATCATCCCATCAACCTTGTTGTTCCACCCGCTTCGGACCGCAATCGGCTTTCCCCACCCAAAATCATTACCATAGACATTGAATCTTGGTGCACCCATGATAAATACACAATTTGGCTTGGTCATAGGATGGAGAATAAAAGGATGCTCTATCCATGAATCGATAAAATTTCTTATGCTTTCATTAGTCAGGGATGCACCAGCGGCATTCAATTTGCATGCCAGCCACCCGCCCCTCGGCTCATCACGTCTCCTACCAATGCCTTTACTTCAGGTCCACTAATAGAGTTTCCAAAATAAGCTTCAGGTAGTGGGGGGTTCATCCTCGATCTGATGTTAACTGGTACAAAAACGCTAGCCTCTTGATCGTGGTGTAATTTCCTAGCACGGACAACAAACTTCCACACATGAGCCAACAGAGCTTGGAATGAGGAAATGCGGTTTGTTTCCATCTCTGCATTTGCTTTTGCCTTCAACTTAGAGATGGTGCTCACCGAGAAATTGAAGAAACACTCTGTGAGGTTTTCAGGACGTGGGGGGAGCCTCTTGATAAATTCTTGTTGGTCTTTGAATGGGAGACGAATTGGAAATGAGCACGGATCAAGAAACCCATGGTCAAATATCGGAGGGGAGGAGATTTCACTATTACCAGTTCTTGAAATTTCCGACCATGAGTTGACTAAATGCCAGTATGAAGTGCCGTCTCCTATTAAATGGTTAAAACCGGGGCTAATGAAAATGCCATCTAATAGCTCAGTAACTTGGATGGAGAGAAGAGGGAGTGAATGTCCATCATAGGAATATGCATCATTCATCGGGAAGAAAGACTTTAAACAAGAGGGAACATAGACAGGGCTAACGATATCAGACACTGTCACATCTTTTGCAGATGCGACGATAAATTCCACACCTTGATTATTGCAATCTATGAGAGTGGATAGTGAAGGTGGCATTGTGTCATGATGGATAGTGGAGAGACGACCGGCTACAGGAAAGAAATGGTCTAGGCATTGAGAGAGAGAAGTTTTCAAGCGAGAGATGATGATCTCAAGAGGGGTGGAGGGTTTAGGGAATAGCATACCCATTTGAGCGTATTCGACGGATGGATGAACAAGATCCCATGGAGTTAGATGGACAACAGTCTGATTCTCTTTTGCTATTCTTAATTCTTTGATGGATGAATATGGTTGAATCAAAGATTTTGATAAATATAGGAGAGAACCAGATAATTTTCTTTCACTCTCCATTTTGGCTCTCTAGAGTTTCAAATAAAAATGGACCGAGGGAGTGAAATTTTGCTTGAAAGATGGTTGCAACAAGTCAGTACTTATGTAAATGAGAATTCAAAATTTGGAACGTACGAGAGCAAAAGGAAAGAGAATAAGAGGAAAAAAGAACAACTATATACATGCATGTTTGAGTCTAATCTAGAAAATTCATGTTCGTTGAAAGATATATTATTAATTACCTTCTCTTAAAGGATTCATGGTGACATGTTTGGTAGTCTTATTGGGTACAATGAACCTAAAGTAATATAAATACAAAGCATTAGGGTGTGTTTGGCTACCTTAACCGGGTTAAGACCTTAACCAGGTTAGTTATAAACCAGGAGGGGGTGGATCAATCCTATCCAGGATAAGTGCCCAAATTTGAACTAAAAAAACCAAGTTTAGAGTTAGCCCAATTTTACCCAAACAACATTTTGACCCCTTAACCCGGTTAAGCTCTACTAAACTAGATAGTGGGAAGTTGCCATACACTCCCTTAGATTTACGTACATGCATGTTTGAGTCTAATCTGAAATTTTCATTCTTCTTGAAAGATATGCTATGATCACCTTCTCGTAAGGGATTCTTGGTGACATATTAGGTAATCTTGTTGGGTACAAATAATGAATCTAAAATAATAAGAATTCAAAGCATTGAATTAATTGTTGATGACATACAAAGAATGGATTTATTGCCAATGATATACACAATACAAACCATTGGATTTTTATGTAAATGGGAACTCGAATTTTATATTTACAAAAATAGGAGGAAAAAGAGTATCTTATGTACATGCATGTTTAAGTCTAATTTGGAAAATTCATGCTCCTTAAAGGATATGCTGTTAATTACCTTCTCTTAATGAAAGATATGCTATTACTGTTGATTTAGATAACCAGAGAGGAAGCGAGAGGGAAAGGGAAGAGATACATTGGTCTCTCCTCTATTAGTTTATTTATAATAGGAGAGGTAATACATTATTATCTCACAAGCAATGTAGGACTAAACACAACTAACTCTCTTTCACAACACTCCCCCTCAAGCTAGAGCATCTACATCGCACATGCCTAGCTTGTCACAAATAAAATATACTCGTGTTTTCCTGAGAGGTTTAGCGAGAATATCTACAAGCTAATTTTTTGACAGTACATGCTTAGCCACAATAACTCCTCCATCCATCTTCTCACGAACTAGATGACAATCAATCTCAATATATTTGCTCTTTCTCATAAAACACAGGATTCTCAGCAATATGTCTAGCGAACTTGTTATTAACATACAATCTCATAGGGCACTCAGGAGGAAAGCAGATCTCTGTAAAAAGGTCTCTAATCCAAACCAACTCACACGTCGTTAGCCATTGCTTGATACTTAGATTCTCCACTAGATCGAGAAACATACTTTGTTGCTCGATACTTACATTATGCACTAGATCGAGAAACCACACTATGTTTCTTGCTTTTCCAAGACACAAGATTACCCCCAAGAAGGACACAATAATAGTAGTCGATCCCCTATCATAAGGCAATCTTGCCCAATCTGCATATGAAAAACCTGCAAGGTGTGCCCATAATTTGAATAGAGAATTCCCTTTCTTGGAGCTTTCTTCAAACATCTTAGGATCCTCTTGACAACCTCTAAGTGAGTCGTCCTTGGTGACAAAAAAATGGCTAACTACACTAACAACAAGTGTGATATCTAGTGTGGTTACTGTCTAGTAGTTCAACTTTCCTACCAATCTTCTATATTCACCAGCATCCCCCAAAAGCTCTCCCTAATCTGATAGTAGTTTATTCTTCACATCCATCGAAGAATTAACAATCCTACACCCAAACATATTTGCCTCTGAAAACACGTCAAGTACATATTTCCTTTGTGATAAGAGAATGCCCTTCTTGGACCTGGCCACCTCAATACCCAAGGAGTACTTCAAGGATCCGAGATCCTTTATCTAGAAATGATGTTGTTGGTGCTACTTCAGGCTTTTAGTCCTCTATGTATCATCTTCTATAATCACAATATCATCCACATATAAAACAAGGAGAATCTTCTTTCCAGCATAAGTCCACCAGAACACTGAGCGGCCTTTTTGTGCTCGACAAAGACCAAACTTCTGAATAACCAACGTAAAACATCCAAACCATGCTCTTGGAGACTATTTCAAGCCATAGAATCATTTCTTCAACCTACACATCTTTCGACACTCTCCTTAAGCAACAAAACCGGGTGGATGCTCCATATAAACCTCGTCTTCCAGGATGCCATTGAGAAAAGTATTTTGATAGCCAACTAATGAAAAGGACAATGGAATGTCACAGCCAATAAGGTAAGAACACGCACGTAAGTCATCTTTGTGACCGAAGAGAAGGTATCGAGATAGTTGAGCCCATGCACCTAAAAATTCCCTTTTGCAACTAGTCTAGCCTTCACGCGAGTAAGAAACCCATCTGGGTTTAGCTTGACGGTGTAAACCCATTTGTAGCCAACAACTTTTTTTCTTAGAGGAAGAGTAACCAACTCCCATGTATCATTTTGCTCGAGGGGCTGTCATCTCTTCTTGCATCATCTCAGTCCAACCTGGAATAGATAGGGCTTCTAACATAGACTTTGGGATAGAGTGAGAATCCAAAGAGGAGACAAAAGACTAACATGAAGATGATAAGTGAGAGTAAGAGACAAAATTAGAAATCAGATATCTAGTGCAATGTCTCTTACCCTTACGAAGAACGATAGGGAGATCATCAGTAGTAATGTTACCAAGTAACAGATCAGTAACAATTTCACTAGATTGTGCATCAAGACTTGGTACAAAGGCTGGCTCTAGCACAGAAGCAGAAGCACAGTGATGTGTATAAACTTGAAGAGGCTTCTCTAACGCCATTGGTTCTGACTAAGGTACTCCATCAAAATCAGACTGATCACTAGTGATCTATGTGTCACGAATAATCAAGTAATCATAATCATCCTCGGAGATAGAGGGAGGGGAAAATGTGTGTCTAGACTAAGACTCAAAGAAAATGACATTTGCAGATATAACATAACGACCTATAGATGGACAATGACACCCACATCCCTTTTGAGTGCAAGAATAACCAAGAAAGATGCCTTTGAGGGAATGTGAATGTAGCTTAGTTTTCTGAGGGCTATGATTGTGAACAAAACATAAGGAACTAAAAATTTTTGGTGGAAGTGAACATGTCACTATGAGGGTATAAATTAGAGTATGTAATTTTTTTGTCCAAAGCTGAAGAAGGCATGCGATATATCAAGTAACATGCAGTCAAAATGGCATCCCCAAAATTCTTTCAGAATATGTGTATGAAGCAAAAGAGTGCGAGCAATATCTAGCAAATGTTGATTTTTATGTTTAGCAACCCTATTTTGCTAAGGGGTATAAACACACGATGATTCATGTAAAATTCCATTCTGTTCTAAAAACTGAGTGAATGATTTATCAAAATATTCTTTACCGTTGTCAGTTCTCAATATTTTTATATCCGTGTTAAATTGGTTTTGAATCTCAGAACGAAAAACTTTGAAAGTTGAAAACACCTCAGAATGAGACTTTAAAAGATATATCCATGTAACTCTAGAAAAATTATCCACAAAACTAATAAAGTATTTGAATTCAAGTTTTGACACTACAGGACATGGACCCTAAACATCTGAATGAACTAAATCAAATGGGCTAGTAGCTCTCTTATTGATTCGACTAGGATAAGACACGATGGTGCTTTTCTAGTTGACATGACTTACACTCTAACGACTAAACATAACCCAAGAGGGAACCAAAAGTTTAAGGGCATGTAGAGATGGATGACCAAACCGACAGTGGTAGTCAAAAGCTGATGTAGTGCTGATGCAGGCCACTGGGTCGGATGCCAACTCTAAGTCATACAGGTCGATGTAGTGTTGGTGTAGGCCACTGGGTGGGATGCCAACTCTTTTGCCAATCATTTTCCTCGTTCCAAGTGCCTGAAATGTACAATGGATAGGAAGAAAAATGTTACTGAACAATTTAAAGCTCTAGTAATACTACTAAGTGAGTAAATTAACTGCAAATTGAGGCAAGTAAAGGTGAGGAGAGATCAAGTGTGGTAAGAGGAGGATCTGAGCCCAGTGACTGGTGTTTTAAAACCATCTGCTAAGGTAATTGACAATGAAGTAGAAGTAAATGGTAAATGATGATAAGAGACCTATGTTCCCAGTCATATGATTAGTTGCCCACGAATCTATTACCCATGTATGAGACTGAGATGATGTAAAGCAAGACGTAGAAGTACCTGTCTAAGCTAATGTGGCTATGGTAGATGAGGATTATCCCTGTTGATGCTACTGAAACTGCTGAAGCTAATACTAATAAAACTATCTCCTAGTCTCCTCATCTGTCAGAAATGTACAGAGGGTAGGCCAGCTCGCTTGAGATGCAGCTACATGGGCACTCCGATTTGGTTTGCCCTGTAAGAGGGGGCATTGGTACTTGGCATGTCCTAGCTCTTAATAATAGTAACACTGTATAGCTGAGCTATCTCCTCACCCACTACGAGTCCCAAACTGTCCTCCGTGATCACAGCCTAGACCTCCTTCTCAATTAATAAAGTGGCCGCATAGTCCTCGCTCCTAAGCAGCTAGGGCAGAATGATCTGAAGATGCTACTGGAGGAGGCAGTGAAGGGGGTAAAGACACCTTCCGACGAAAGCGATAGGTCTCGACTAGAGAACCAACAACAAGCTACCAAAAAATTCAACACTATTAACTGCTTCCACTGCTCCTGCATCTTCTTCACATTAGATGTGATCATAAATATCTAACGGACCTCTTCTGACAAGCGATTGAAATTGCCATAATTATACTCTAAAAGCTGACCATTCTGCTTCTTTCGAAATAGCTCCTTTATGACATCATAAGCTCTGTTAGTGTTGCTACCCCCGCTCTATAACTCCTCCAAGAAGATCCAAAGCTCCTTCACAGTCTCACAAAATAGTACCAAGTCTTGAGGCTTGTCCTTCATTGCATTCAAAATCTGGTGTAGTAGGGTTGTGTCTTTTTATGTCCACACATCATATATCGGTGTAGGAGGGTCCTCCAACAAATGGTTCATCTTTCCTTGACTAGACAAATATATCTCAATCCTCAGCTTTCACTACAGATAGTTGTGATCTTCCTTGTGATCACCTCAATAAAATTTGCATCGCCTTTCATCTCAACCTTCGTATCGCTAGAGTCGGACACCACACAACAACAAATCAAACCAGAGATCCTCACTGAAAAGAATACCTACTACTCAATCAAAGTACATAAATACTTAAACAACTCACTATAAATAACTAGACAAAAAAAAAAGGTCAGTTTTTTTGGAGAGGTTTGCTGCCGAACTAGGTTTCATAGAGATCGGCTATGGAGATCATCGTGGGTGTTGGAGTTGGAGAAGCGGCGGTGGGTTGGATCTATGTCTGGTTGGAGAGGAAGTGGCAAGACACAGCAACGGGACTGATCAGGTGTGGAGTGGGCGACGTGGTCAGGGACAATGAGGTTGGTCAGCATGGCCTGATCAAAGATGGAGAAGGATGGAGGCGGCTAGGGTTTTGGGATCTGATTTGTATGGTGGAGGCGGGGGCTAGGGTTTTGGGCTGAAGTGAGGATGAGGGTGGAGGCTACGGTTTGGGGAGAATGGATGGTTAGGATTGATGGAGGGATGTAATCTTTTGAGTGAATGGCTTTGATACCTTGTAGATTTAGATAATTAGAGAGGAAGAGAGAGGGAAAGAGAAGAGATATCTTGGTCTCTCCTCGACTAGTTTATTTATAATAGGAGAGGTAATACATTATTATCTCACAAACAATGTAGCAATGTGAAACTAAAATAGGGTTTTTATATCAAAATCACCTTAACTTTGTCCCAAATTGATGGTTACCACCTACATATTTTTAATGTAAACCACCTTTATTTACTAACATGTTTGCAATGTCACACTTTTTTTACTGTTCACCCATGAAAAAAATCTGATATTCCCATTTTACCCCCATCTTCTTCCTCACAAACCCTAAGCTAACCCTAGCCTCCTCCATCCTCCACTTCTACAAACCCTAACCCTAAATTATGGCCACCACCGCCCTCAAAATTCTAACCCATGGCTGCCATCTCCTCCAAAATACTAACTCTAACCCATGACCACCACCTCTCCCAAACCCTAACCCTAATCCTAGTTCCTATTTGGGAAAGAATGGGAGGTCGGGAGGAAGAGGGAGGACGAGAGAGAGGGGGAGGGGAGTTTGGGGAGGAGGGAGAGGGAAGATGGGGAGAAGAGGAGGATGAGGAGGATAGGGTTAGGGCTAGGGTTTGTGAGGAAGGAGATGAAAAAATAAGAAAATGGTGAGGGTAAAATGGTCATTTCGTGTATTTTTTGGGCTGAAAACTGAATTAGGTGTGACATTGCAAACATGTTAGCAAGTAAATGTGGTTTACATCAAAAAAATATGTAGGTGGTAACCATTAATTTGGGACAAAGTTAAGGTGGTTTTGACATAAAAACCAAAAATAATAAGGCCAACTAACTCTCTCTCACAACAATTACTTATCTCTATGTACATGTATGTTTGACTCTAATATAGAAAACTCATGCTCCTTAAAAGACATGTTAATTATCACCTTCTCTTAAGGGCATTATAGTAACATGTTAGGTAATCTTGTTGGGTATAATTAGTCTAGAATAATCACAATACAAAATATTGGATTTATCATTGATGATATACTAGTTGTTTACTTGCTTCTGAAAGGTCTAATTTGTGCATTCATAATTCTTCATTTTCAGGAGGATTAAATTGTAAATGCACGACAAAAGGGGATAAATTCACATTCATGCATTTTAGGTTCTAATTTGGAAGAGACATGCTCCTTGGATATATCCAGTTGATCACCCTATGTCAATGATCCGAAGAAGAATGCAGATATATCAAGCAATCTTCAGAAGTACTTAGATTAACCATAGCATAAAGAAAATCGTAAATCAGATATGTAACATCCTAATATCTAGAGGGGTGATTTATGGTTATTGAAAATTAGGTTTTAATTCCATGTAGACCCCATGTAGCATTGTTGTTTTCATCTGACTATCCCTCAAGTTCTATTAGTTTTTGCACATAGAACCCCCTGAGTGAATTTTTTTGTTCTAATGTCTATCCTCAGGGGGTCTATTTGTTAAAAAAATAGCTCTTTCTATGAGGCTAAAAGAGTAAAAAGAAAATCCATTCAGGGGTATATCTGCAAAAAATAAAACTAGAGGGGTAATAATTTGAAACGATGATACTGCAAGGAGTGTGCAAATATGCCCAAAAAAATTAACTGTAGTGCTAAAGTTTCCCTTCTCAGGACAATGACATATGTTAGTAGATCAATAGAAGGAGTTGGCAGAGCTTTGATTCAAATGATAATACAGTGTCATTAATTTAAACATATGAAAGTTGATAAGTGAACAAAAGAGAAATTCAATATATATACAGATAAAGAGCCAATTCTATTGATATATAAGAGAAATTCAGTATGTACCTGCAAGCCTTGGGGCCTTATGAGGCCATAGTGAATGAGGTAAAAACCCCTGCACTGATATTCATTCCTCATTGCAAAATTCTTGTTGAGTTTCAACAATGGGTTCATGGCCTTTAGTTGAATGGTTTTCTGCATTGTTGGAGCTTTAGTTTGTTTGAGCTAGTACTGTGCTCTAGTTGATGTTGTATATATTTGCCTTATTTTCAGGCCATATGTATTGTCAATTTTGTTGTGTTTTCCCCCACGTATTGCCGAGAGTATATGGACATGTGAGTCTTCTGTGAATGAATCAAAACAGAACTTACTTATCGAAATGAAATGTATAGTGGTTCAAGTTCAAAGCTTAACCTATTCTCTATACATGTCACTCTCTTGCCATCCAAGATATAAACTTAAGCCCTTGATACTCGATGCCTTGAAAATTTCTGAAATACTAATTTACACAAGAAAATTTCATTGTAGAAAATTTGGAGAAATTTTCATATGCAGGTAATTGATCTTCTAAAATCTGTAGTTCCAACTTCAATTTTCAGGTCCCAGTGTTGCCAGTGCGCATAGCACATGCTCCACTTATGCAGCCGCATTGGCCAATGTCGATGTACATACTTTTATTTGCGTAATTACTGGTTGACTGCTCTGACTCCAAGCTTTCTAACATCATGGTACATGCTTGCGGACTTGCTAGTTTGGTTGATGCTGCACCCACTTCAGTCATTGTGATTTGTACTATTGGGGCCTGTTGATATTTATGCGATTCTTATGTTTACTTGAAAATTAGTTTATGATTAACACCTACCACATAATTTCTTTTGGTTATTTTGACTATGAGTCTATGATTGCACAACTGTCCAAATGAATTTGAGCTAATGGGTTCTGACGAATCTTATTTTCTGTCTTAATTACATGGTTAGGCAAGCAAGAAATGCCTTAATTTGGCTAATTAGAGAGTAATAGGGCTTGGTTCAGGCGTTTCTACGTATGCCCTGAGTTTTTTTAAACATGTTTTTTCAGGAGTTATCTCTTCAGGTGTTAATACATCAGATTTGGTGGAGTTTGTTTCTCGAGCTTGAGGTAAGGTGTTAAATATGAGTTTTTACTTTTTTTTGTTTACTTTGGTAATGAAAATAAACTTGCCTTCATACCTAATAAATGAATAAATTAAGTTCTTTCTTGGGCATGACTTCTTATTTTTTGGCAGATTAAAAATAGTTATATAATTACATTGTTTTGTGGGAGGTTACTATACCAATGAAGTTTGTATCCATAAAATCCTCCCCAAAAATGCATGTCCATACAAACAAGATTAGGATATCAACCATGACATCCTCAAAAAAAATTCATGTGTAACAATATAAATATCTGGTTGAACTTTGTCCTTTATGCAAATCATTTTCAATATACATCGCTAACAAACAAGCTTGAGTATAGGTCTTTTAAGAATCCTGACATGCATCACCATGCAATCCAAGAATCAAATGGTACGTGAGAGTGCACTTTTTCATTAAATAGTATAAAAGAATTACAAGAGTTAACATGAAAGTTCGCCCAGTCAGAATTATAACAATTAAGAGTGAACACTCTCATAGTTGCACAAAAACCATCCTAAACTTTGGGGGAATTTGCACACAACCGAGATACTCCGCTAGTCCCAGTCTTTAGTATATTTGCTTTTGGGCTAGATATTTAGTTGAGCTTGGACATGCTGATGGCCTCGTTCCTAACAACACCCAACCCAATAAGCACTGTCTCTACTAGGGGTGTCCAAAAAGCTCGCGGTCTGTACCCGGCCTGGAACCCAACTTGGCTTTTTCGGGCCCGAACCTAGCACAAGCCTAGAAAAAGCTTGAAAAACCGGCTCCGTGTACCTTCACTGGTACCCGGCCTGGGTACCGGCTGGCATGGGGCCATGAACCCCGGGTCGGGTCCGGGCCCTTCCGAACGGCTAGATTTCTAGTCGTTGGAGTAGCTCGGACCCGGCCCTACCTAACGGCTAGATTTCTAGCCGTTGGGACAGGTCCGGGTCAAAACTCAAGCCAGCCCAAGCCTGGGCTACCCCTCCAATGGCTAGAAAATTAGCCAATGGGGACAAGATGGCCCAGCCGGACCCGGCTTGGGCAGACCAAAAATGCTAATAACTGCTATTTTTGGGTATTTTGACCAAAATACTCTTAAAAATGGTCAAAAAAGGGTTAAATTTTGAGGGTATCTTGGCCATTTGACTATGGGGCTGCTTCTATAAATGGAGGAGGGTTTTCATTTATTTTCTCATCCACAAATTGTTCTCTTCTCTCTTAATACTCTCTAATACTTTCTTTACTCTAATACTCTCTTATTTGCCTATAGGACTAGCTCTATAAATAGAGGAGGGTTTTTATTTACTTTCTCATCCAAAAATCATTCTCTTCTCTCTTATTACTCTTTAATACTTTCTTTACTCTCTAATACCCTCTTATACTCTCTAGTCTCTAATACTCTCTCTTATACTCTTTAATACTCTCCTAATCCTCTAATTCTCTCAATTCCAAATTTTCAATGGCTCCCATCTCCAATTTAAAAGTCTTTGATAATGAGATTGCAACTCTAACTCCCAACATGAGTCCTCCTACGACCAAACCCACCGATCCACTAGAACCAGAATCCAAAGATCGAACACCAACATCTAAAAGGCCGAGATTGGGAGTCTGGGATTTCTTCGAGAAGATTGAAAAAAAAAGATAGTAATAATTGTATGCTTGACCAAAAGGTGAAATGTGCTCTTTGCGGCAAAGTCTTCAAAGCTCATTGTAAGACGGGGGCCTAACCACTCAAACGATATTTTGCGAGCCACAACAAAGGGCAAGGAACGCCTCAGCCTAATATCCGCCAATCTCTTCTCTCTCAATTATCTTTCTCGAGTGGCATTCATACAGGATGGAATGGAAGAATATGATTCATGTAGCCGACCCCAAACATTTGGGATAAAGGCTTGGTTGTTGTTGTTGTTGTTGTTGTTGAGTGGCATTCATATAGTGACCTACAACACAATTTGAGCAAGGAAATACGTCATCAGGTTTGCTATTCTTAAAAATATTCTTTTTAAAATTGTGGAATATGATGATTTTGAAGATATGATTAGAGAGGGTCATCAACCCACTTTTCAAGAAATTTCTCGTCAAACTTGTTAGCGTGATTTATGAAATATTATTGAGAGGAAAAAATAAAATTAATTGCTTATTTTCAAAGCTTAAATTGTAGATTTTCTCTAACTTCTGATATTTAGACATCTAAAGCACAAACTGATTATTTATGTATCACAGTACACTGGATTGATGATAGTTGGCAAATATTTAAAAGAGTTGTTTCTTTTATTTTATTTGAATAATCACACACCGGTGTAAATGTTGCAAATTTAATAATGGAAGAACTTGTAAAATTGGAAATGCTTGATACAATTTTTACTCTTTTACTAGATAATGCAAGCAATAATAATGTAGCAAGAATCATATCAAATCATCTTTGTTATTGCCATGCGAGGGTGATTTTTTCATATTAGATGCATGTGTCATATTTTAAATTTAATTGTGCAAAGTGCATTTAATGAAATTAGATTAGTGATAGAAAAGTTAGGAATATTACTTATTTTCTCAATGCTTTAGAAAAAGGCTTAAAAGATGAAAACAACATTATAGAAGGAAAACTATGAGTGCAAAAAATTCCACAAGATATTGATCATGGTTGGAATTTTACCTTTTAATGATAAATGTAGCAGAGAGTATAAAAATTATAAATAATTTTATGAATTTCTATGCTTCTAGTTCTAGTTCTAATTCTTGCTCAGTATAGTGAATAATTGAAGAAGAATGGAGCATTATAACTTGTGTAAAGAACATGCTACAAGTTTTTTATGAAGCTACTCTCCTTTTATCTAGTTGTTATTACCCAACTATAGCTCAAGCCGATTAAAGAGTTTTCATAATTCAAAACATTTTTAATACTTATTGCAATCATATCATTTTTTCAAATATGATTAGACAAATGCAAATAAAATTTAATAAGTATTTTAGGTTCATTCCTATTATTTTTGGTTTGAGTGTTCTTATTGATCCATGGATATTGGGCTTCAAAATTGGTTGAATTCGTATATGGCAACACGGTAATAGATAAAAATGATGTGGGTGAGCCTATTACTACTCTTACTCATCATAACACAATTAAGTATTATTTTTAAAAATTATATGAAGAATATGCAGCTAGACTTGGCCGAAGTTCTCAAGCTACGACTCCTATGGCTTCGAGCTCTATCCTAAGTATAGGATCGTGTTCATTTGATAGGCCAACTAACTGGTTTTATTAGTAGTAATAGTAATGGATCACTGTCGGTAAGCGAAGTTTCCAATCATGAACAATATTTAGCTGCACCTTTACTTAAGACTCAAAATAATCAGGTATGCGATATTTTGCAATGGTGGAAAGTATATGGAACTTCATATCATATGCTTTTCATCATGGCTCATGATTTACTAATGGTACAGGTTTCTACTACAGCTTCAGAATGCGCTTTCAGTGTATCAGCTTGTTTGATTGATGACCACAGAACATCGCTAGAGCCGTCTATCATACAGGCGGTAATGTGCTTACAAGATTTGTGGGCTTCGGAAAAGAGACATCAAAACATTAACCATTTTTCTAATATAGAAGATAGATTTTAAGATTTGACGATAGCAGATGCTGCAGCAGAACAAGAGTAGAAGGTGCCAAGTTGCCAACCTAGTCTAGTTAGGATGTACTTATACGTAATAAATTATTTTAGAAAGAGTTGTAAATGATATTAATATAGATGGGTAGGTGTCAACCAAGTTGGGATGTACTCATTTATTGTGATGCGATAATTTCCAAAAAATGTATTGTAATTGTTATAGATTATCCGATTAATAATAAAATAGAATTTCTTTGCAAGTTGCAATAATTTCACACTTTGTAAATACTGAAGTTAAATCTTTTTTTACAAAAAATCTAATTTTTAAATTTTTATAAAAACATCACAATTTTTTAGCAATAAATTTATTTTAAAAAAATATCCAACCTGCATCTGACCCAAACCCGATCTGATAGTTACAGGCCAAAGTCTGGGCAGGGCATTTTGCTAGGCCCAAACCTGGATTTTGGGGCCGGGCTGAGCTAGGCCAACCGGTTTGGACATCCCTAGTCTCTAGCCATCCATAGATGAATCACTTAAACTGACTCACGCGTTTTCGCGACATTAGTATTAAAAAAAGCTAGAAAGTAATGCTTTGAACATTTAGTTTAAAAATACATTCTACACCTAACCATTTAAAATTTTTAATTTGATACAGTATCTTGGGTCTGAGAAGATTTTGTGTGTGTGTGTGTCTAAAATTAATAGGATAGAACTTTGTGTTTATAAGAAAAAGAACTCCTTTCTGGAAACGGTTGGTTTTAAAATAAAAAGGGTAAAACTTTTGGTTTAACCATAGACACCCATCTATCATTCGTAATGTCGCAACATTAGCGCCAAAAAAAAAAAAACTTTAAGTATTTTAGGTTCATTCCTATTATTTTTGGTTTGAGTGTTCTTATTGATCCATGGATATTGGGCTTCAAAATTGGTTGAATTCAGATATGGCAACACGGTAATAGATAAAAATGATGTGGGTGAGCCTATTACTACTCTTACTCATCATAACACAATTAAGTATTATTTTTAAAAATTATATGAAGAATATGCAGCTAGACTTGGCCGAAGTTCTCAAGCTACGACTCCTATGGCTTCGAGCTCTATCCTAAGTATAGGATCGTGTTCATTTGATAGGCCAACTAACTGGTTTTATTAGTAGTAATAGTAATGGATCACCGCAGTTTTAAGTTTCCAATCATGAACAATATTTAGTCTGACCTTTACTTAAGACTCAAAATAATCGTATGATATTTTGCAATGGTGGAAAGTATATGGAACTTCATATCATATGCTTTTCATCATGGCTCATGATTTACTAATGGTACAGGTTTCTACTACGACTTGAATCGCTTTGATTATCGGCTTGTTTGATTGATGACCACAGAACATCGCTAGAGCCGTCTATCATACAGGCGGTAATGTGCTTACAAGATTTGTGGGCTTGGAAAAGAGACATCAAAACATTAACCATTTTTCTAATATAGAAGATAGATTTTAAGATTTGACGATAGCAGATGCCGCAGCTATAACAAGAGTAGAAGGTGCCAAGTTGCCAACCTAGTCTAGTTAGGATGTACTTATACGTAATAAATTATTTTAGAAAGAGTTGTAAATGATATTAATATAGATGGGTAGGTGTCAACCAAGTTGGGATGTACTCATTTATTGTGATGCGATAATTTCCAAAAAATGTATTGTAATTGTTATAGATTATCTGATTAATAATAAAATAGAATTTCTTTGCAAGTTGCAATAATTTCACACTTTGTAAATACTTCTGAAGTTAAATCTTTTTTTTTACAAAAAAATCTAATTTTTAAATTTTTTATAAAAACATCACAATTTTTTAGCAATAAATTTATTTTAAAAATATCCAACTCAGATCCGACCCAAACCCGATCCGATAGTTACAGCCAAAGTCCAAGGCATTTTGCTAGGCCCAAACCTGGATTTTGGGGCCGGGCTGAGCTAGGCCAACCGGTTTGGACATCCCTAGTCTCTAGCCATCCATAGATGAATCACTTAAACTGACTCACGCGTTTTCGCGACATTAGTATTAAAAAGCTAGAAAATAATGCTTTGAACATTTAGTTTAAAAATACATTCTACACCTAACCATTTAAAATTTTTAATTTGATACAGTATCTTGGGTCTGAGAAGATTTTGTGTGTGTGTGTGTGTGTGTGTGTCTAAAATTAATAGGATAGAACTTTGTGTTTATAAGAAAAAGAACTCCTTTCTGGAAACGGTTGGTTTTAAAATAAAAAGGGTAAAACTTTTGGTTTAACCATAGACACCCATCTATCATTCGTAATGTCGCAACATTAGCGCCAAAAAAAAAAAAACTTTAAGCATTTTGTTTAAAAATACACTATATCCTCAACCTTAACTTATAAGGATATATGTGTAGTTATGTGTTTGGTAAACAAATAACTTTCATGGTTGTAATAACTATCAAATGACCAAAATGAACATAGTGTTGACTTTAACATTGTGAGTAATAAATTAGTATAATATGAATCATATAATTATTATTGGTAAATATATTAATTATTTAGCAAAGTAATAAATTAAAAATAATTATTTCCCAATAATAAAAATATTTAATTAAAATACCTTATATATCACCCAAAATGTGGTTATTAATTACTAATATTGAGACTATTTCATACTAATCAAATATTATCATTATCATAATTAATTAATTAATTACTTAAAATAATAAGAAATATGTTTAACTAAAGTATATTTTATATATCACATTATTTTTCATTATTAATCAGAAATATTTATATTACTTATTTAATTACATATTATTTAAATAAAAATTTTATAAATTTAATAAATAATTGCATA
The DNA here is from genome assembly GCA_012295165.1 of Asparagus setaceus. Classification (NCBI taxonomy): domain Eukaryota; kingdom Viridiplantae; phylum Streptophyta; class Magnoliopsida; order Asparagales; family Asparagaceae; genus Asparagus; species Asparagus setaceus. Next base: position 4,552,340 of record CM022707.1, read on the forward strand.
TTCAATTTTATAAAATAATCATGTCATATTAATATATATATATATATATATATATATATATATATATATATATATATATATATATATATATATATATATATATATATATATATATATATGTGTGTGTGTGTGTGATAGATAGATATATATATATATATATATATATATATATATATATATATATATATATATATATATATATATATGATTATCACATTTTAATTACATTTTATACCCTTATTACCTATGTTATATGAATAACGATATTACTAATAATCATTTTATCTTATTTTGCGTGCTAATAAAGAAATAATGAATAAAAGCCCAAATGACTCAAATTCTCGAATTTCTACCAATATTTGAAGTCCAAATCTGAAGACAAACCAAGGCCCAAGATACCAAATTGATCCAAGAGAAATTCGTGAAGAAAAATCAAGAAAAGACAAATTCGGGTCAAACCAATTCCAAGACATCCTGCTACCAATCCTACATAATTCCAGCATAACTGACCGGCCAACCATCGGTTTAACAGATTCAATTAATGGTGGATTTCTCTCCTTTGGCTAGGTTTGATCCAATGGTTCACATCAACTCCGTTGGGCTATAAATAGGGGAAGGTCGAGTGTTTTGAGTGTGAAATATTTTGTAAAACTCCATTTGGAGAGGAGGGTCACTCTTAATTGAGAAGACCTTCCAAAATTATAACTTTTGTTACACAATAAATGAAAATTTTCACCCTTCAATTTCTCTCTTCTAATCCAAGGACCAAAAGGAGGATTAGATTAAGATCAGGAGTTGTTGGTTTCTATTTTATTTCTTTTTCATTTTCTTCTTTATTTTCTTGTTTGTAGAATAGATTTACTTTCATGCAATTTACTTTCTTGCAATTTACTTTCATGCAATTTAATTCCTTGCAATTTAATTACATATTATTTAAATAAAATTCTTATAAATTTAATAAATAATTGCATATTCAATTCTTATAAAATAATCATGTCATATTAATAATATATATATATATATATATATATATATATATATATATATATATATATATATATATATATATATATATATATATATATATATATATATATATATATATATATATATATATATGTGTGTGTGTGTGTGTGTGTGTGTGTGTGTGTGTGTGTGTGTGTGTGTGTGTATGTGTGTGTGTGTGTGTGTCGATAGATAGATATATATATATATATATATATATATATATATATATATATATATATATGTGTGTGTGTGTGTGTGTGTGTGTGTGTGTGATATATATATATATATGTGTCGATATATATATATATATATATATATATATATATATATATATATATATATATATATATATATATATATATATATATATATATATATATATGATTATCACATTTTAATTACATTTTATACCCTTATTACCTATGTTATATGAATAACGATATTACTAATAATCATTTTATCTTATTTTGCAGGCTAATAAAGAAATAATGAATAAAAGCCCAAATGACTCAAATTCTCGAATTTCTACCAATATTTGAAGTCCAAATCGAAGACAAACCAAGGCCCAAGATACCAAATTGATCCAAGAGAAATTCGTGAAGAAAAATCAAGAAAAGACAAATTGGTTGGGAACCAATCGGTTGACCAACGGTTGGCCAACGGTTGGCTAACGATCGGCCAACCGTCGGTTTCAACAGTCTGAATTAATGGTGGATTTCTCTCCCTTTTGGCTAGGTTTGATCCAATGGTTCACATCAACTCCGTTGGGCTATAAATAGGGGTGAAGGTGAGTGTTTTGAGTGTGAAATATTTTGTAAAACTCCATTTGGAGAGGAGGGTCACTCTTAATTGAGAGACCTTCCAAAATTATAACTTTTGTTACACAATAAATGAAAATTTTCACCTTCAATTTCCTTTCTCTTCTTCTAATCCAAGGACCAAAAGGAGGATTAGATTAAGATCAGAGTTGTTGGTTTCTATTTTATTTCTTTTTCATTTTCTTCTTTATTTTCTTGTTTGTAGAATAGATTTACTTTCATGCAATTTACTTTCTTGCAATTTACTTTCATGCAATTTAATTCCTTGCAATTTACTTTCATGCAATGTATTTAATTCTTGTATTTACTTTCTAGATTAGATTTTCCTTTTCTTTAATTCACCTTGAGGCTAGAACCCTCTAGGGAATTACCCTTTCTAAGTGTGGAGCCAATACTTGTGGGATCCCTAGAGATTGTTTGAAACTAGCTAACAAATCCAACTCATTTTCATGAGATTGAGATAAGCTAAGTGGATCTACTCTAGATTCCTCATATCTTTAACTAACCCTCCATACTTTACATTCTTGATTTTGCACTTATCCTTATTTTTCATTTGTTTGTTATTTTCCTTTATTCTTGATTTTGATTTTCCTCTCCTCTCTCTCAATCTTGCTTTCTTTTATTTTGCACTTATTTTCTCTCAATCTCATTTTCCTCCATGTGCATATAATCTCAAACCTAGTTTTGTTATTATGTGCATATAACCACAACCACACTCTTAACTTTATTTTCTCCTCTTTTGCACATAATCCACAATCCACTCTCTCTAACCTCTTCACCACCACTTTCACCATTTATCACTTCCATTTTATTTTAATAAACTCCTAATTGTCCAGCATAATTTGAGAACCAAGACTTGCACAAAACTCCTACTTTCCCGTTCCTCGTGGGATCGATAATCTTTTATACTATAACTTGATAAGGGTTGTATACTTGCAACTTAGGAGGTAATCACTTATTTCCCACCTAGTTTTTGGCCGTTCTTGAACGGTGCATAAGTAGGATTTTCATTAAGCTTGGTTTTATTTTGTGTGTTTTCTTTTGTGTAGGAACTTGGAGCTTGAAGATCAAGAGTTGAAGATTCAAGATTGAAGAATTGCCTCAACGAGGCTTTGCATTGCTTTTATGGGTAACTTCTCCATCTAGTATTTTCAATTCCTCCCTTTAGATAGTTCATATACATTAGAGACAATTAGAATAAAAATAAATAAATAAATAAAAATAAAAGATTTTACCCTTGTCGACCCCAATAAATTTCATTTCTTTGATTGTCGACCATAATAAAAAAAATTAAAAAGATTTTTGTTTTGCATCGTTTTAGTTGCTTTTAATTCTTAGGGTTGCATTTCATATAATAGTAGGAATTCACCAAAGTGATTTGAGCATCTTGATTTGGCACACACTTGAAAATATTTTAAGGGCAAAACCCACTAATCATGATAAGGTGAGGGATTTCATCACCCTTTCCTTAGCCCAAAATCACTAATTCCTCACTACACTTACCCAAGCCTCTTAAAATTCAATTAATGGTGGATTTCTCTCCTTTTGGCTAGGTTTGATCCAATGGTTCACATCAACTCCGTTGGGCTATAAATAGGGTGAAGGTGAGTGTTTTGAGTGTGAAATATTTTGTAAAACTCCATTTGGAGAGGAGGGTCACTCTTAATTGAGAAGACCTTCCAAAATTATAACTTTTGTTACACAATAAATGAAAATTTTCACCCCTTCAATTTCCTTTCTCTTCTTCTAATCCAAGGACCAAAAGGAGGATTAGATTAAGATCAGGAGTTGTTGGTTTCTATTTTATTTCTTTTTCATTTTCTTCTTTATTTTCTTGTTTGTAGAATAGATTTACTTTCATGCAATTTACTTTCTTGCAATTTACTTTCATGCAATTTAATTCCTTGCAATTTACTTTCATGCAATGTATTTAATTCTTGTATTTACTTTCTAGATTAGATTTTCCTTTTCTTTAATTCACCTTGAGGCTAGAACCCTCTAGGGAATTACCCTTTTCTAAGTGTGGAGCCAATACTTGTGGGATCCCTAGAGATTGTTTGAAACTAGCTAACAAATCCAACTCATTTTCATGAGATTGAGATAAGCTAAGTGGATCTACTCTAGATTCCTCATATCTTTAACTAACCCTCCATACTTTACATTCTTGATTTTGCACTTATCCTTATTTTTCATTTGTTTGTTATTTTCCTTTATTCTTGATTTTGATTTTCCTCTCCTCTCTCTCTCAATCTTGCTTTCTTTTATTTTGCACTTATTTTCTCTCAATCTCATTTTCCCTCCATGTGCATATAATCTCAAACCTAGTTTTGTTATTATGTGCATATAACCACAACCACACTCTTAACTTTATTTTCTCCTCTTTTGCACATAATCCACAATCCACTCTCTCTAACCTCTTCACCACCACTTTCACCATTTATCACTTCCATTTTATTTTAATAAACTCCTAATTGTCACGCGCATAATTTGAGAACCAAGACTTGCACAAAACTCCTACTTTCCCGTTCCTCGTGGGATCGATAATCTTTTATACTATAACTTGATAAGGGTTGTATACTTGCAACTTAGGAGGTAATCACTTATTTCCCACCTAGTTTTTGGCGCCGTTGCCGGGGAACGGTGCATAAGTAGGATTTTCATTAAGCTTGGTTTTTATTTTGTGTGTTTTCTTTTGTGTAGGAACTTGGAGCTTGAAGATCAAGAGTTGAAGATTCAAGATTGAAGAATTGCCTCCAACGAGGCTTTGCATTGCTTTTGCGTGGGTAACTTCTCCATCTAGTATTTTCAATTCCTCCCTTTAGATAGTTCATATACATTAGAGACAATTAGAATAAAAAATAAATAAATAAATAAAAATAAAAGATTTTTACCCTTGTCGACCCCAATAAATTTCATTTCTTTGATTGTCGACCATAATAAAAAAAAAATTAAAAAGATTTTTGTTTTTGCATCGTTTTTAGTTGCTTTTAATTCTTAGGGTTGCATTTCATATAATAGTAGGAATTCACCAAAGTGATTTGAGCATCTTGATTTGGCACACACTTGAAAATATTTTAAGGGCAAAACCCACTAATCATGATAAGGTGAGGGATTTCATCACCCTTTCCTTAGCCCAAAAATCACTAATTCCTCACTACACTTACCCAAGCCTCTTAAAATTTGATTAGACGTTGGCCCCTAAGGATTCGAGCTCATTAAGGAACAATAATTTCTTAAGTGAACCGGTCCAAGTTTATTTGGATTAATTGGTGTCTAAGGCAAGGTTTAGGGGTTGCATAAGGCGCTCCGAAAGGAAAGAGGTACTTAATTGATCTTTGATCTCCCTCTAGTACTATCCTTACCTGGCTAATTACCCAAGTAAACTTTGATCTTTTCACTAAAGGAATTTTTGGTTAGGAGTCGGTCTAAGTCAACTTTAGGCTTAACCCTAGAGTTAGGGTGATTGGAAAGTGATTGCCTTTATTTTTTTAGTTAGTTTTTCCTTATTTTTTCTCATCATCTTCTTAACTTTTTCTCTTATCCTTTTTCAAATTAAAATTTTTTTTTTGATTTTGGTGTATGCAAACTTGGGTTAGGGATAATACTAATCGTTTAATTCGTTTTGATTCATCTCTTGAACCAAACGAAATGGCTAATACCAACCCACCTGTTCTTCAAGATGTTTGTTACCCCACTAGAAATGCAATCCCCTCTTGCATAAAACTCCCCGAGGTAAATGGAACCAATTTTGAACTTCAATCGCATTTCATAAACATGCTTCCCAAATTCTTAGAGTCGAAACCAAGACGATACATCTTTATCTCCGAATTTGAAGAAGTTTGCCTCATGATTAAGATGAGGGACTTAAGCGAAGATGCGATCAAACTCCGATTTATTCCATTTGCCCTAAGGACAAAGCCAAAAATGGTCAGATAGCTTGCCCATGATTCCATCTCAACCTCGGGTGAATTTGTAAAAGTTTTTCAAAAAATTCTTTCCTATCCACAAACGGTCAAGCTTAGAAACAAAGATTCAAAATTTTAAAATTGTCCCGGAGAACCTTTTGGAAGTATTTTGACAAATTCAAAGATCTTCTTATCCAATGTCCTCACCATGGTCTTGAAAAGTGGCGATTATGCCAAATCATTTATGAAGGATTGATTATTCTTCAAAAACTTCCTTAGAGTCAATGTGTCAAGGGGATTTCATGAAGAAAACGCTGAAGCTTGGGACTTTTAGAGAATTTATCCAGAAAACTATGCAAAGGGGAACACTGTGATTCATCGATTACCCAATCCAATTCTAGAGGTCCTTCCTTAGAGTCAAACATAGCCTCTGAAGCTAAGATGGCTACAATTCTACGCAGTTAGAAACTTTAGAAACCAAAGAACGAGCTCGGGCTCAAATCAATCAAGTTTCGTCTCGGGTTGTCATAAGCGTCTTTCTACGACCCATGCTTGAGCAATGTCCACTCTTAGGAAATACTCAATCTCTAGAATGTGAATGCCGATTCCAAAGATCCGACATGATCCATTTTCTCCAACCTATAATCCAGTTGGAGAAATCATCCGATTTTGCCTTCAAATTTGGTTCCCAACCGAATTTGTCTTTTCTTGATTTTTCTTCACGAATTTCTCTTGGATCAATTTGGTATCTTGGGCCTTGGTTTGTCTTCAGATTTGGGCTTCAAATATTGGTAGAAATTGAGAATTTGAGTCATTTGGGCTTTTATTCATTATTTCTTTATTAGCACGCAAAATAAGATAAAAATGATTATTAGTAATATCGTTATTCATATAACATAGGTAATAAGGGTATAAAAATGTAATTAAAATGTGATAATCAATATATATATATAGACACACACACACACACACACATGTGTGTGTGTGTGTGTGTGTGTGTGTACATACATACATACATATTGAGACTAACTAATTAATTTTATATTTATTAAAAATATTAAAAATGAAATCAGCAAGAATTAATTATAATAAATTTTTATTTCATAAAAACTTATTGAATTAAAATATCATTTTATAAACCAAATTATTTGTGATTATTAATTTAACGGTTCTAATGTATTGCTTTCACATGAATCAAATAACTATTATTAGTAAATTATTAATTATTTATTAAAATAGTTATTTCATAATAAATATATTTAATTAAAATTTACTTTATATATCACATTATTTTAGTTACTAATATAAAGATTAAATAATTAATTTCATATTAATCATATTATAATTATTAATGAATTAATTATTTAATTAAAATAATAAATTTATAATAATATGTTATTTATTAAAATATATTTTATGTATCACATTATTTTATGGTTATATATTGCTAATATTGAGTCTTTTAATTACTTTCATATTAATCAATTAATTATTAACTTATAAAATTTTTAATTAAGTTACTTATTAGTAAAAGAAATATTATTTTGAACAACAACAATCGGTGACATGAGAATAGTCAATTTAATTTACAAGGGTTTTAAAGGGTAATTTTGTTCTTTAACATCAATAAGTAAAACTACTTATAAGTAGATAAAAATGAGTCGACAAATCTCGACTTATTTTTTTCTTATTTATAAGTTAAAAGAGTAAACAATTTAGCTCTTACCAAACATGTAGATGTACCCTTACAAGTAAAAACATACTCGTAATTTGAAATAAGTTGATTGCCAAACATGCTTTGAATATATAACCACTCAGAATAGAACTATAGTATGTTATTATAACAAAACATATATAGCAACTTACACCCAGATGAAATACAAAGCGGGTTAAAAATTAACTCGGTAGAGTATTGATGGGAAATTTTGAGTGATTACCTTAGTTGCAAGTATACAACCTTTATCAAGTTATAGTATAAAAGATTATCGATCCCACGAGGAACGGGAAAGTAGGGAGAGTTTTGCTCAAGTTTTGGTTCTCAAATTATGCGCATGACAATTAGGAGTTTATTCAAATAAAATGAAAGTGAGAGAATGGTGAATGTGGATATGGAGAGATAAGAGAGTGGATGTGGATTATGTGCAAAGGAGGAGAAAATAAAGTTGAAAATGTGGTTGTGGTTATATGCACATAATAACAAAACTAGGTTTGAGATTATATGCACATGGAGGAAAATGAGATTGAGAGAAAATAAGTGCAAAATAAAAGAAAGCAAGATTGAGAGAGAGAGGAAAGGAAAATCAAAATCAAGAATAAAGGAAAATAACAAACAAATGGAAAACAAGGATAAGTGCAAAATCAAGAATGTGAAGTATGGAGGATTAATTAAAGATATGAGGAATCTAGAGTAGATCCACTTAGCTTATCTCAATCTCATGAAAATGAGTTGGATTTGTTAGCTAGTTTCAAACAATCTCTAGGGATCCCACTAATATTAGCTCCACACTTAGAAAGGGTAATTCCCTAGAGGGTTCTAGCCTCAAGGTGAATTAAAGAAAAGGAAAATCTATTCTAGAAAGTAAATACAAGAATTAAATACATTGCATGAAAGTAAATTGCATGAAAGTAAATTGCATGAAATTAAATTGCATGAAAGTAAATCTAAGCTACAAAGCAATAAATGAACAAGAAAGAAAAAGAAAATAAAATAGAAACCAACAACTCGATCTTAATCTAATCCTCCTTTGGTCCTTGGATTAGAAGAAGAGAAAGGAAATTGAAGGGTGAAAAATTTCATTTATTGTGTAACAAAGTTACAATTTTGGAAGGTCTCCTCAATTAAGAGTAACCTCCTCTCCAAATGGAGTTTTACAAAATATTTCACACTCAAAACACTCAGCCTTCACCCCTATTTATAGCCCAACGGAGTTCATGTGAACCATTGGATCAAACCTAGCCAAAAGGAAGAGAAATCCACTATTAATCTGGAATGTTGGGAACCGACGGTTGGTCGATCGGTTAGCCAACCGTTAGCCAACCGGTTGGCCAACCGTTATCAACCGATTGGTTCCCAATCGAATTTGTCTTTTCTTGATTTTTCTTCACGAATTTCTCTTGGATCAATTTGGTATCTTGGGCCTTGGTTTGTCTTCAGATTTGGGCTTCAAATATTGGTAGAAATTCAGAGAATTTGAGTCATTTGGGCTTTTATTCATTATTTCTTTATTAGCCTGCAAAATAAGATAAAAATGATTATTAGTAATATCGTTATTCATATAACATAGGTAATAAGGGTATAAAAATCTAATTAAAATGTGATAATCAAATACCCCCACACCTAAACTTTTGCTAGTCCTCTAGCAAAGAAAATAAAAAGAAAACCTAACTCACTTTCGCAGGAATCACGGTTGTATTTAGCACATACAACAAGCCTTTAAACCCCTAGGTTACCCTAGTGGACGAGTTGTAGTCTCGTGAGGGTTTGCGGTGAATATACCCACAAAATTAGTCAACTTGCCAATTTATAGAAGTTAATAAAATAATTAATTCATTTGATATCTTCAAACATTCCAATTGAAGTTGGTTAATACTCAAGAAAACGTTTTTATCATAACTCCAATGTAATTTTCTTAAGAAAATCCTTTCATTATAGTTATACAAAACCAAGTTTAACTCAAAAATTTAATTTAAAAGTTTTGAAACGGACATGCTAACCCTTTGTTTTAAACAACTTCAAGTCTTTTAATCCATTTTATTTTTCAAGAACATATACAAATATAACTATATACAAAAACATGGTTAGTATGATTTTTTTTACTCTTTATTCCTTGGTGGTTTTGTTCTTTTAATCGGGCTTTCTAAGTGACCATTTAGCGAGTTTTGGGCCAATGAATCCCAACCCAATTGGGCTTAGGTCATTAAGCATAGAAATACTCCTCTGCTTAATTACTCACCAACTTAGGCTTATTAAAATAGAACCACCAATGATTTTAAGAGAAATTTTTCTTCTATTTATTAAGTTAGTATATATGTGTGTATATGTATATATATTCTGAACAATATTTGGATCAAGACAACTTGAAAAATTATTTTCAACTCTAAGTTAGGCATGGAAAATTTCATTACTTTAATTAAAAATCTAAGTTACAACTTAAGTAAAGTATATTACTTTGAAAATCATTTCTTAAGAAATTTATTTGGAGTTATCATAAAAGGTAAACTTGAGTATAGAACCAACTAAGGATTAGAAGACTTAAATTCTATCAAATTGATCAATTATTAATCAACTCTATTAAGTTGGCAAGTGACTCTTTTTTTTTTTTTTTTATGAAAAGAGGAAAAATGACATAAAAAGAAAGAAAATGGTAAGAAGAGGAAAAATGACTAAGATAAAGAGCAAAATGACTAATTCCCACCCCCACACCTAAATTTTGCATTGTCCTCAATGCAAATTCTATTATGCACAAAGTAAAACAGATAAGCATGGAAGCACTTACATTTGTTCTACGACTTTGAACAATGATAAAAGTCTGTAATTACCTTTGGTATGAGAAGGTGGAGTCAAAATTTATTCTCTCCTTTTTCTTTTTTTTTTTTTTTTTTTTTGAAAAGAACAAGAAACTCTCACATGAGAGAAGAATAAATTCTTTTATTATTATTGTGGGACAAAAATAAAAATGTAGAATAAAAGATAAAACATGAGAAGCTCATATTCTACATTAAATCCTACCTTATTGTCGAAAATTCCTACTCAAATTTAAAGAATTTCAAGATGATATAATCAATGATGTTCTCAAATTCGAAAATTCCAAGGTTTGCAATGTGTTTTGCAAAGAAATTAAGGTAGGTCTTATTGGTGTTATGCATTTTGAACTTAGATTTTTGATTAATGAAAATTTGACATTTTGGTTGCTCTTCCAAAATCTAAGCTCATCGAAAAGAGTTCTTCGAATGTTGCATTCAAGATACATGTATTCAACACAGCTCTCATTTTGAAAAATAAAACCCGAATTTTTAAGATTTCCAGCCTCATGAAAGATTTCAAAACTAATGTCGATTCATTCTCTACTGCTAAACTTTCTTGGATGTAATTGATTTCGAAGGTCTTATCAATATTATTTCTGGATTGAAAATATTAAGTTCAAATGATTCCCAAAAGACACTTCATGTGACCAGCTTCTACGCTTGATGAGAGCATTAGAAGTGGCTAAGAACGGTCTTCCTAAGATCACGGGTATCGTCCTTTGGGATTGGAAATGGGTTGTGTTTCCGTGACTACTAAATCAACAGAAAAATGAAGTCTCCAACCTTTATCAAGACATCTGTTATTTCACCCATAGGGACCTTAATGCATCTATCGCCTAATCAAGTGTGCATCTAGTTGGCTTGAGTTCCCCGACACCTAGTTGTTGGTAGATCGAATACGAAGCAAGTTGACACCGCCCCTAAGTCTAAAAGCCTTTATCGATACGAGTATTACCAATGATACATGGGATGGTAGGACAACCTCGATCCTTATGTTTCAATGGTACGCACTTTGAGAGGACTTCACCGATATTGGCGGAGAAAGACTTTCTTTGGAACATTTATTTGCCTCTTTTGGTACATAATTCCTTTAAAAATTTGGCATAAGAAGGAATTTGTTCGATGACATCTAAAGAGGAATGTTGACCTTAACCTCGCTTGAAAGTCTCTAGAATTTTCTCCTCCCGAGAGGAGTGCTTCCTAGGCCCGAGTCTATCCTGCAAGGAGCAACTGGTTTAAATTGATTAGACTCAGTTACGGTTCGGGTTAAGGTCATCAGAAGGGTGTGATTTCGCAGAAGGAGAGAGAATTTGTTCTGGTTCAAGGGTTTCACTTAGAGGCATTCTAACCTGATTATCGACCTGTCTACCTAACCGTAGTGAATGGATTGCATTCACTTCAGCTTGGTAGGTTGAACTTGATCTCGTGTCCTTCGGTTGGGCACGGGTTGACTCGGAAAAGTTCCTTTCTCTCTCTCACTCATGGCATTAGCTAGTTGACCAAGTTGGGTTTCTAACCTAGCTATGGCTTGAGTGTTGGAGGTGAGGATTTGCCCGGTTGATTGCATGAAGGAATTCAGGTTTGATGTTTGAGTCAATAAGTTCGTGGTGCGTGTAGAGGTTTTAATCAAAGTATCTAGACCCTTTTCCGAACATTAAGACGCTTATCATGATTCGCAATTTGAGGAGTGTGATTTGCGATTGGTGATGAGGAGACTGATTTTGAAATGACAGATTTGGGTGTTGAAAATTGAGAGGCTGTATTGCCCCTAGAGAATTGTTGGGTTGAAGAGGGAGTGAAATTTTGATTTCTGAGTAGTTTCCTGGTTCCATGCAAAATTTGATGATTTCTCCAACCTGGATTGTAGGTTGGAGAAAATGGATCATTCAACGGACGAAATGCGGCGTTTATCCGACCTAGTGGTCGACGGATCCTAAAAGAGGACATTCCTCCAAACATGAGATGGAGACAGACAGCTATGACAACCCGAGGTAGAAACTTGGTTGATTTGAGTGGAGCTCGTTCTTTGACTTCTAAAGCTTCTAACCCACGATGATTGTAGCCATCTTTGCTTCAGACTATGTTCGTTTCTAAGGACGACCACTGGTTTTGGGTTGGGAACCGATGAAACACGGTCATCACAATGTTCCCATCGCATGGTTTTCTCGGATAAACTCTCTAAAAGTCCCAAGCTTCATCTGCATTTTTCTTCATGAAATCCCTTGACACATTGACTCTAAGGAAGTTTTGAAGAATAATCCAATCCTTCATAACTGATTTGGCATAATCGCCACTTTTCAAGACCATGGTGAGGACATTGGATAAGAAGATCTTTGAATTTGTCAAAATATTTCCAAAAGGTTCTCCGACAATTTTAAAATTTTGAATGCTGTTTCTAAGCTTGATTGTTTTGTGGATAGGAGAGAATTTGTTCTGGTTCAAGGGTTTCACTTAGAGGCATTCTAACCTGATTATCGACCTGTCTACCTGACCGTAGTGAATGGATTGCATTCACTTCAGCTTGGTAGGTTGAACTTGATCTCGTGTCCTTCGGGTTGGGCACGGGTTGACTCGGAAAAGTTCCTTTCTCTCTCTCACTCATGGCATTAGCTAGTTGACCAAGTTGGGTTTCTAACCTAGCTATGGCTTGAGTGTTGGAGGTGAGGATTTGCCCGGTTGATTGCATGAAGGAATTCAGCGTGTTTGATGTTTGAGTCAATAAGTTCGTGGTCTGTGTAGAGGTTTTAATCAAAGTATCTAGACCCTTTTCCAGAACATTAAGACGTTTATCATGATCCGCAATTTGAGGAGTGTGATTTGCAGATTGGTGATGAGGAGACTGATTTTGAAATGACAGATTTGGGTGTTGAAAATTGAGAGGAACTGTATTGCCCCTAGAGAATTGTTGGGTTGAAGAGGGAGTGAAATTTTGATTTCTGAGTAGTTTCCTGGTTCCATGCAAAATTTGATGATTTCTCCAACCTGGATTGTAGGTTGGAGAAAATGGATCATTCAACGGACGAAATGCGGCGTTTATCCGACCTAGTGGTCGACGGATCCTAAAAGAGGACATTCCTCCAAACATGAGATGGAGACAGACAGCTATGACAACCCGAGGTAGAAACTTGGTTGATTTGGTGGAGCTCGTTCTTTGACTTCTAAAGCTTCTAACCCACGATGATTGTAGCCATCTTTGCTTCAGACTATGTTCGTTTCTAAGGACGACCACTGGTTTTGGGTTGGGAACCGATGAAACACGGTCATCACAATGTTCCCCTTGCATGGTTTTCTCGGATAAACTCTCTAAAAGTCCCAAGCTTCATCTGCATTTTTCTTCATGAAATCCCTTGACACATTGACTCTAAGGAAGTTTTGAAGAATAATCCAATCCTTCATAAATGATTTGGCATAATCGCCACTTTTCAAGACCATGGTGAGGACATTGGATAAGAAGATCTTTGAATTTGTCAAAATATTTCCAAAAGGTTCTCCGACAATTTTAAAATTTTGAATCTTGTTTCTAAGCTTGATTGTTTTGTGGATAGGAAAGAATTTTTTGGAAAAGCGTTACAAATTCACCCCAAGTTGAGATGGAATCGTGGGCAAGCTATCTGATCATTTTTGGCTTTGTCCTTAAGGGCAAATGGAATAAATCGGAGTTTGATCGCATCTTCAGTTAAGTCCCTCATCTTAATCATGAGGCAAACTTCTTCAAATTCGAGATAAAGATGTATCGTCTTGGTTTCGACTCCTAAGAATTTGGGAAGCATGTTTATGAAATGCGGTCGAAGTTCAAAATTGGTTCCATTTACCTCGGGGAGTTTTATGCAAGAGGGGATTGCATTTCTAGTGGGGTAACAAACATCTTGAAGAACAGGTGGGTTGGTATTAGCCATTTCGTTTGGCTCAAGAGATGGATCAAAACGAATTAAACGATTGGTCGTATCCCTAACCCAAGTTTGCATACACCAAAATCAAAAATTTTTTTTTTTATTTGAAAAAGGATAAGAGAAAAAGTTAAGAAGATGATGAGAAAAAAAAATAAGGAAAAACTAACTAAAAATAAATCAAGGCAATCACTTTTCAATCACCCTAACTCTAGGGTTAAACCTAAACTTGACTTAGACCAGCTCCTAACCAAAAATTCCCTTAGTGAAAAGATCAAAGTTTACTTGGGTAATTAGCCAGGTAAGGATAGTACTAGAGGGAGATCAAAGATCAATTAAGTACCTCTTTCCTTTCGGAGTGCCTTACGCAACCCCTAAACCTTGCCTTAGACACCAATTAATCCAAATAAACTTGGACCGGTTCACTTAAGAAATTATTGTTCCTTAATGAGCTCAATCCTTAGGGGCCAACGCCTAATCAAATTTTAAGAGGCTTGGGTAAGTGTAGTGAAGAATTAGTGATTTTGGGCTAAGGAAAGGGTGATGAAATCCCTCACCTTATCTTGATTAGTGGGTTTTGCCCTTAAGATATTTTCAAATGTGTGCCAAATCAAGATGCTCAAATCACTTGGTGAATTCCTACTATTATATGAAATGCAACCCTAAGAATTAAAAGCAACTAAAAGGATGCAAAAAAAAAAAAAAAAAAATCCTTTTATTTTTATTTTTATTATGGTCGACAAAAAAAATGAAGTTTATTAGGGTCGACAAGGAAAAAAATCCTTTTATTTTTATTTTTATTTTTTTATCCTAATTGTCTCTAATGTATATGAACTATCTAAAGGGTGGAATTGAAAATACTAGATGGAGAAGTTACCCACATAAAAGCAATGCAAAGCCTCGTTGGAGGCAATTCTTCAATCTTGAATCTTCAACTCTTGATCTTCAAGCTCCAAGTTCCTACACAAAAGAAAACACACAAAATAAAACCAAACTTAATGAAAATCCTACTTATGCAATCACTGAATCCATGCCAAAAAACTTGATGGGAAATTTTGAGTGATTACCTTAGTTGCAAGTATACAACCTTTATCAAGTTATAGTATAAAAGATTATCGATCCCACGAGGAACGGGAAAGTAGGGAGAGTTTTGCTCAAGTTTTGGTTCTCAAATTATGCGCATGACAATTAGGAGTTTATTCAAATAAAATGAAAGTGAGAGAATGGTGAATGTGGATATGGAGAGATAAGAGAGAGTGGATGTGGATTATGTGCAAAGGAGGAGAAAATAAAGTTGAAAATGTGGTTGTGGTTATATGCACATAATAACAAAACTAGGTTTGAGATTATATGCACATGGAGGGAAAATGAGATTGAGAGAAAATAAGTGCAAAATAAAAGAAAGCAAGATTGAGAGAGAGAGGAAAGGAAAATCAAAATCAAGAATAAAGGAAAATAACAAACAAATGGAAAACAAGGATAAGTGCAAAATCAAGAATGTGAAGTATGGAGGATTAATTAAAGATATGAGGAATCTAGAGTAGATCCACTTAGCTTATCTCAATCTCATGAAAATGAGTTGGATTTGTTAGCTAGTTTCAAACAATCTCTAGGATCCCACTAATATTAGCTCCACACTTAGAAAAGGGTAATTCCCTAGAGGGTTCTAGCCTCAAGGTGAATTAAAGAAAAGGAAAATCTATTCTAGAAAGTAAATACAAGAATTAAATACATTGCATGAAAGTAAATTGCATGAAAGTAAATTGCATGAAATTAAATTGCATGAAAGTAAATCTAAGCTACAAAGCAATAAATGAACAAGAAAGAAAAAGAAATAAAATAGAAACCAACAACTCTCGATCTTAATCTAATCCTCCTTTTGGTCCTTGGATTAGAAGAAGAGAAAGGAAATTGAAGGTGAAAAATTTCATTTATTGTGTAACAAAGTTACAATTTTGGAAGGTCTCCTCAATTAAGAGTAACCCTCCTCTCCAAATGGAGTTTTACAAAATATTTCACACTCAAAACACTCGACCTTCACCCTATTTATAGCCCAACGGAGTTGATGTGAACCATTGGATCAAACCTAGCCAAAAAGGAAGAGAAATCCACCATTAATCTGAAATCTGTTGGGAACCGATCGGTTGGCCGATCGGTTAGCCAACCGGTTAGCCAACCGGTTGGTCAACCGATTGGTTCCCAACCGAATTTGTCTTTTCTTGATTTTTCTTCACGAATTTCTCTTGGATCAATTTAGTATCTTGGACCTTGGTTTGTCTTCAGATTTGGGCTTCAAATATTGGTAAAAATTCAGAGAATTTGAGTCATTTGGGCTTTTATTCATTATTTATTTATTAGCCTGCAAAATAAGATAAAATGATTATTAGTAATATCGTTATTCATATAACATAGGTAATAAGGGTATAAAATGTAATTAAAATGTGATAATCAAGTATATTGGGTCTAAGAGTGATTTTGGAAGTGAGTTTAAAAATAGATAAAGGTAAAAGTTTGGGTTTAAAGATAGAAGATCCTCTATATTTTTATTATACCTACATGCTAAAGTTAATGAGAGCGTATTATTCATAAGCACAATTCATTTCTCGTGCTTATTCATGTCCCATTAACTTTAGTATATATGAAAGCAAGAGAATAGACCCGTGAACTGCGGCATTAGTTTGAACATTGATTTAAAATACATCATGAAATTAAATTGCATGAAAGTAAATCTAAGCTACAAAGCAATAAATGAACAAGAAAGAAAAAGAAATAAAATAGAAACCAACAACTCGATCTTAATCTAATCCTCCTTTTGGTCCTTGGATTAGAAGAAGAGAAAGGAAATTGAAGGTGAAAAATTTCATTTATTGTGTAACAAAGTTACAATTTTGGAAGGTCTCCTCAATTAAGAGTAACCCTCCTCTCCAAATGGAGTTTTACAAAATATTTCACACTCAAAACACTCGACCTTCACCCTATTTATAGCCCAACGGAGTTGATGTGAACCATTGGATCAAACCTAGCCAAAAGGAAGAGAAATCCACCATTAACTGAAATCAAGAACCGACGGCCAATGATCGGTTAGCTAACCGTTAGCCAACCGTTGGTCAACCGATTGGTTCCCAACCGAATTTGTCTTTTCTTGATTTTTCTTCACGAATTTCTCTTGGATCAATTTAGTATCTTGGACCTTGGTTTGTCTTGATTTGGGCTTCAAATATTGGTAAAAATTCAGAGAATTTGAGTCATTTGGGCTTTTATTCATTATTTATTTATTAGCACGCAAAATAAGATAAAATGATTATTAGTAATATCGTTATTCATATAACATAGGTAATAAGGGTATAAAATGTAATTAAAATGTGATAATCAAGTATATTGGGTCTAAGAGTGATTTTGGAAGTGAGTTTAAAAATAGATAAAGGTAAAAGTTTGGGTTTAAAGATAGAAGATCCTCTATATTTTTATTATACCTACATGCTAAAGTTAATGAGGCGTATTATTCATAAGCACAATTCATTTCTCGTGCTTATTCATGTCCCATTAACTTTAGTATATCTGAAAGCGAGAATAGACCCGCGTGAACTGCGGCATTAGTTTGAACATTGATTTAAAAATACATCATGCAACTAACCACTTAGAAAAAGTATAGCAAGTTACACTAAAATACATCATGCAACATACACCACAGAGTAAGCTGCTCAAATACAAAGTGAATTTAAAATTAATTTGATTAAATATTTTATGTCTAAGAGTAATTTCAAGAGAGTGAGTTTAAAACTTTTTTTGGTGTAAAAGTTGGGTTTATAAAGAGGTGACTTTAAAATAATAGACATATTCATAAAAAAAAAATAATAGATAGGGATAAAACTTTGAGTTTATAAGAAAAAACCCTTTGCAATTAGCAATGATGTGATATTATAATGAAAAAGGCAATGAAACAATAGTTTAAGCGTATTTTTAAATAGACCATATACCCAATTAATTAGAATAAAAATACGTCAATTTAAAAAAATACAGTGACTTATAACAAAAATACATCAATTTATAACAATGTAGTGATTATCTGATTACATCGAGCAATTTGAAATACAAAGTATGTTTAAAATTAATTTTATGTAGCATTTTAAGTCAAAGTATGTTTAAAATTAATTTTATGTAGCATTTTAAGTGTAAGAGCGATTTTAGAAGTGAGTGGGTTTAAAAGTAATATGAAGTATAATTATGGGTCCATAGAGATATTATCCTTGGAAGTGTGAGCGTTTAAAAATAAATAGAGATAAAACTTTTTATAGGTAAAAGACTCTTTGGAAGTGGATGAACTCAAAAATAAATTGGGGTAAAACTTTTGTATAGATATAAGCCTTTAAAAATATCTATAAGTGAGTGGGTACAGAAATTAAATGGGTAAAGCTTTGAGGGAGCAACTTGGACGTGCTGCATAAAAATAATTGGTGTGAAACTTTGGGTATGCAAAATAATAATAATAATAATAATAAAACAAAAAAGAATTACAAAAGTTCATAATCCATACAATGGGTCGAACTTCGCAGATCCCTCAACCCCTCAAATGATTAAACAGTAGGTTTGCTGAGCCAATTCATGCAATTGGTCAAATGTTCTCATATCTTTATTAAATATTAAAGCTAATATATATATATATATATATATATATATATATATATAAGGCTCCTATAAATTTAAGTTGATAGGGAGGAGTGTCCACCAACTTTTATATCCATTGATCTTGCCTTGAAATCCGTGAAATTAAGATGCACAAAAATCTCAAAGTGGGCTTTATATCTTTCACGGATCCCAAAGCAAGATGAGTGGTTAGAAAAGTTGGTGCACCACTATTCATTATGAACTTAAGTTCATAGGAGCATTGCTATATATATATATATATATATATATATATATATATATATATATATATATATATATATATATATATATATATATATAACAAGGCTCCTATGAACTTAAGTTCATAATGAATAGTAGTGCACCAACTTTTTATCCACTCATCTTGCCTTGAGATTTGTGATGCACAAATCTCAAAGTGGGCTTTATATCTTTCACGGATCCCAAAGCAAGATGAGTGGTTAGAAAAGTTGGTGCACCACTATTCATTATGAACTTAAGTTCATAGGAGCATTGCTATATATATATATATATATATATATATATATATATATATATATATATATATATATATATATATATATATATATATATATATATATATATATGCCGACGCTTAGGTACTCCAAAAATTATTTTTTAGAGTACCGATGACACAATGTGTAATTATTTACAGTAAAAACCGATCTCTCATTTCCTAAAAATTCGCTAGTTATAACTGCTTTGTTGTGTGAGAATGTGGATAGAGTTCTAATGGCAATTTGGTAATTAATTTTACTTAGAGGCCTAGTTTACCACTCTGTTACTTCTTTTCCCCTTACAAAACTAGGCTTCGACGGCTCCCTCACCGGCATCCTTTCCGTTGGCCTCTCGGCCGGATTGACACTTTGGTAATTAATTTTACTTCACGCCAAGAAGGCGGCAATAATCGGTATCCTCATCATCATCGATGGTGTTATGTGACTTTTGTCCTTGTTATTGGCATCAATGTCTTCGCGGCTGGTGGCATCGAATGGGGGTTTTCTGTCGAGTGCTTATTGTTGAAAATTTTGAATTCCGGCATGCTGGTGGTTCACTAGACCTGTATAAGGCCAGAGAGTCGAAGCTGAGGGGAAGCGACGGGAGTATGGATCAGCAGCTGAATTATTGTCAACATAAGCTTTGACTAAAAAACAAAGAGGACGGGATTGAGAAGGAGGAGCAGTGCAGGTGATTTTGAGATGAGGGAGATAGGACTATGGGTTGCAGATTAGATTATTCGGATGATTGGGATGGGGGGTTGAAGATGCTAAGCAAAATACCTAATTTGCCCTTTCAATAAAAAAAATAAAATCTATTTATTGGAGCAATCAAGCAAAGATATATATATATATATATATATATATATATATATATATATATATATATATATATATATATATATATATATATATATATATATATATATGTCAACTACTTCTTTTAATTAAAGTTGTCAACTACTTCTTTTAATTAAAGGAGAACAATGAAAAAGGCTCTGATGAACAGTATCTCTATGCTAGGCCAATCAGATTGTTTCAAAATTTTTTCCACCTCATCTCCCTACTCACTCTCTCCAGGCTTCACAGCTTCCCAACCACTTGCAAACCCATGTTCTGCTCCATTAAAAACCACTGAAATTTTGAAAAGAAAACTCCACGTTCTCCTTCTTCAAGAAAATTCAAAGTTATCCTCACAAACTTCACCCAATGGTCATGAGTTGACACTTCCAGCGAAGATAAAAAGAGGGTAATTTCTCCTTTACATTACCAACAATTTAGCACTATAATTTCTCCTCTCCATTTCCAGCAATTTAGCACTCTAATTACGTTCATAACCATGCAGAAATTTGTTACGTTTGCCTGTGAATTTCGATGTGCCAGAAAAAAGATCAATAATGGTCAAATGTTTTTGAAAATGTCCAATCAAGATTTAGTTTACATTGGCTTTGAATCAATAATACTTTTCTTATGTGCATTAGCTATTGTATTCCTATTTAGGAAAAAAAAACTCCATTTCTCTTCTTGAGAGGAAGAAGTATGAGAAATAGAAGATTTCGGAGCAACTTGCCCTGGTTAATAAAAAGAAAAAAAATGGAAGTCTGAATTAAAAATAGAAGAGAAAGGAGAGGACAAAAATAACAATTAATCCAAATATATGAAGACTGCAATCGAGCTTACCTCTGGAGTCGATTCCATGTGTTATCACCTAGCCTGAGGAGTAATCAAGTTGATTCCATACTGAAGGGGTGAAAAGAAAATTAAACTTTTGGACGAGAATGTGGTGAAACAGCCACTCTAGGAAGCGAGCTCTCAAATATTTACATTGCAGCTTCAATTTTAACATATATGGACTCTTGAGAACGTGGATTATCAGCGTTGGGCAGAATATTCCACAATTTTAGTAATTGAACCCTAAAAAATTACATGAGGTACATAACATAGTAAACAATTATGACTAATATGAAGAATAAAAAGTGTAGCAAACAATCCAGAAGTAAACTCTATTAGCATGGAATAATATGACAAATATGAAGAATATTTCAAACAATGGTCCGGGAATTTGACAAACTACAGGAAAAATATTTACGTCCAAGGGAAATTTTTGTGATGTGGTGATCGGGGACTAGGGACCTTACTATGAAAAATTCTTGAGACATAAGAGGCGACTTTGATGGGCAACACCACTACACTTTCTTCATATTTTATTTTAGGGATCTCGTCCTCAATCTTCCTTTTCCATTTCATTTTCTTTTACATAAATGAAATACTTAGTGTTGCTATGCATTTAATACTTCCTTTATTTCTCCTTTAATGTAGGTAACTATTCTTTGCTATCTTTGAAATTCTTTATTCATTAAACCAACAGATTAAAGCAATTGTAAGGAAAGGATCACGGTATGATGTTATTTTTTAATTTATTTACGCAACATGTTCAAATTAAGTTGTATGTAAATTAGTTCTTAGTTTATACACATTAAGCATAGTATCCTTATTCCCGTGTTGTGTTGTGGAAATAACTACATAATTTCTCCTTTTCATTTCCACCATGAAAATAATAAGCCATAGCATGAGACAATATTTTTGACATTACGATGTTGACATAAGATTTTTGACATTAAGATGCCCACCGTGATTGTAACCATGACACAAGATTTCGACACTAAGAACCAAACAACACATACCTATTAAATTAATAAAATCCAATACATGCCTCCAAATATATGAAGACGCAATCGAGCTTACCTCGAGTCGATTCCATGTGTTATCACCTAGCCCGAGGAGTAATCAAGTTGATTCCATACTGAAGGGGTGAAAAGAAAATTAAACTTTTGGACGAGAATGTGGTGAAACAGCCACTCTAGGAAGCGAGCTCTCAAATATTTACATTGCAGCTTCAATTTTAACATATATGGACTCTTGAGAACGTGGATTATCAGCGTTGGGCAGAATATTCCACAATTTTAGTAATTGAACCCTAAAAAATTACATGAGGTACATAACATAGTAAACAATTATGACTAATATGAAGAATAAAAAGTGTAGCAAACAATCCAGAAGTAAACTCTATTAGCATGGAATAATATGACAAATATGAAGAATATTTCAAACAATGGTCCGGGAATTTGACAAACTACAGGAAAAATATTTACGTCCAAGGGAAATTTTTGTGATGTGGTGATCAGGGACTAGGGACCTTACTATGAAAAATTTGCAGACATAAGGGGCGGCACTTTGATGGGCAACACCACTACACTTTCTTCATATTTTATTTTAGGGATCTCTGTCCTCAATCTTCCTTTTTCCATTTCATTTTCTTTTACATAAATGAAATACTTAGTGTTGCTATGCATTTAATACTTCCTTTATTTCTCCTTTAATGTAGGTAACTATTCTTTGCTATCTTTGCAGAAATTCTTTATTCATTAAACCAACAGATTAAAGCAATTGTAAGGAAAGGATCACGGTATGATGTTATTTTTTAATTTATTTCTGCAACATGTTCAAATTAAGTTGTATGTAAATTCGTTCTTAGTTTATACACATTAAGCATAGTATCCTTATTCCCGTGTTGTGTTGTGGAAATAACTACATAATTTCTCCTTTTCATTTCCACCATGAAAATAATAAGCCATAGCATGAGACAATATTTTTGACATTACGATGTTGACATAAGATTTTTGACATTAAGATGCCCACCGTGATTGTAACCATGACACAAGATTTCTGACACTAAGAACCAAACAACACATACCTATTAAATTAATAAAATCCAATACATGCCTCCAAATAAATGCCAAGATCTTCTGTTTGCTCCATAGCATACAGCGAACAGTTTAGCCAAGAGGGCTACATTACAAATCACAACTTTGCAAACTCCCTGACAATTCTAGCAAACATGGAAAATGGTCGACAGAGTTCATCTCAAGGTAACTATGCATTAAAGCCAATTTGATGCATTAGAGTTGTCACGAAGTTAGAATTTATGTACTTATGTCTAACAGTTTGCATATGAGTGCAGGATCTTGGCATTCTCAACCAAGGGAATTGACACTAAGACAGATCAAAAGAAAGATTAGAAATCAACAGAATTATGGAACTCAGAATAACATCCTTGAGTCTGAAAAACAACAGCATGATCATGTAATTGCTGATAAAGAAGTGAATGGCAACTACAAAAGGCAAAAGGTGCAGCAATATAAAAGCAGAAGAATCATACCTTCTATCATCAATACAGCCATTGAAGCTACAAATGAGCAGTAAACTAGTAAGACAACAGGTAAGATTTGCAAACTTAAATTAAATTGTACAGTATGGAATACATGCCCTTCTAATGCTAATTTGATTGCTTTTTCAACCTTGCTTGAAGATGAACCCGTCCATTTATTAATAAAATGAACTGTGAAGTTATTAACATTTTAAAAAATAGGGACTTTATTGTTAAAAATCATGTTATTTCACTCATTCCTTATTGAATTGCACTTCTTAAAATAGTTAATTGTATATGTATATGTATAATGGTACTAATTAAAATGCCCTTCTTATTGAATTGCAGTTTACCACAATGAGGTACAGAATGTTGGACCGCCAAAAGTTATATGCGAACATTGCCACGCTATGCTGTGGTATGAGGAGATAGCAAAAAAATCTTGGAAACCAAAGAATCTATCCTTCTCTCTTTGTTGTGGCAAAGGAAAAGTAAAGGTCCCTCTTTTAAAAGAACCTCCCAGTTTTCTTCGAGAACTTTTATACCTAGGTGGAAGCAGGCAAAGTAATAAATTCAAGGAAAACGTCAGATCCTATAATAGTATGTTTGCTTTTACATCCTCAGGAGGAACTATTGATAATACTTACAATAATGGCAGAGGACCATATTGTTTCCATGTAAATGGTCAAAATCATCATCATATAAGGTCTTTGAAACCTGTACGTGGAACAACTCTAAAATTCTGTCAATTATACATATATGATCCTGAAAATGAAATTGTCAACATGATGATATCCATCGATGGTACCAACAAACTAGATGAGGATATTGTCAGGGGACTACTTGAAGTGTTAGACTTCCACAACGTATTGGTTAGAAGCTTCCGCATGGTACGGAATAGAATTAATGAAGATGAATTAATGACAGTGAGATTGGTGATCATGGACTCAAGGAGTGGTGATGGGAGGGAACAAAACATGCCATCTGCATCAGAAATTGCAGGACTGATTGTAGGAAATATTGATGAAATAATAGGCATTCGAGATATTGTTGTCAAGGATCGCAAATTAGGATTGTCAAGAATTAGCGACCTACACCCCAGCTTCATGGCAATGCAATACCCGTTGCTTTTTCCTTATGGAGAGGATGGCTATAGGCTGGGAGTAAAGCTATTGGAAGCATCAAATACCAGTTTGAAAAAAAGAAAAGATGTGACCATGAGGGAATATGCGGCTTTCCGTATACAACAGCGTCACAGTTGTAGGCGTTGAAAATTGCCTATAAGTCCCCGAACATGACTCGTGATAATGAGTTGACGATCGACGAGCCGCAATGCAAACGCATAAAGCGAGTCGACGAAATGCATGAAGCGAGTTGGCAAAGCGTGCAAGTCAACGAAGCGATGAATCGCATGCAAGCGATGGGATAAACCTAATTCTGAAGCTTCAGATCAGCAAATATCGGCGGGATCAATCAAGTCAAACTCGGAAGTGACGAAAACAAGTCCCGGAAGCACCCTTAGGGGCTCGGCGAAAGCCGAGCCACCCAAGGGTGACTCGGCCAAAATTGAGCCACCCATGGGTGGCCATGGTGAAACCACGAGGTGTCGGTTAAATGCGAACCCTAGTGGCTCGGTCAATGCCAAGCCACCAAGAGGTGGCTCGGCCAAAGCCGAGCCACCAAGAGGTGGCTAGGCGATTTTTTCGAACCCGACCCGTTTTACACGCTTTGAGCCTATAAATAGAGGAGGGGGGGTCTCATTTTTTTGGATCCGGATTTTGGAGAAGAAGTGGAAGCTCTGCTGGATCAAGATCTGAACTTCCGATAAAAAAGGAGGGACTTTTGGATGAGAGATCTGAACCTTTGCACGAGATCTGAGATTTTGGCGAACTCATAGGCATAAAGTGAAGGAGTTCGAGAGATCTTAGATCCGATCTACACGTGATTCCTCCGGATCAAACTTTATTTTGATCCCGAGAAGAGTGGTGATCTCGCTTGGTCGATTTCACTCACTTCGGCGATTATTTCCTTCGTGAAATAATGACCTTGATCGTGTAGATCTAGATTTTTCACCGGATCATATCACGCGGCGGTCCACAAATTAACCCCGACACATGCAAAGATCCCACGCAAGCAGGAGTATGATAAACAGGGTTTTGCATTTGTTTTAAGGAAAAGGTTATAATTTTTATTTTGATTTTCATTGTAATCGAGTCTTATAAAAAGACAAAATTTTTTTGAATTCATTTGTAAAAGCATAAAGCTGTAATGAGTTCATTAATGAAGATCGAAATGACTTTTCCCGCGAACAAGCTGGTCTACTTGGTTGACGTTATTGCGATGACTTGATTCACCCTGGCGATTCGTTAGAGCTTGGATTTTCTGGTCATGCATATCTCTCATTTGCTGCATGGCCATCTCCATCTCGAACTTAAAATTATCCTTTTGCTTGGCCATAGCCTCTTCAAGCATCTTGGCTACTTGTTCTGCACTGATCATGAATGCCTCCCGGGGTTCTCCCGTGCTGGAAACCGTATCATCAAAAGCAATTGCAGAGCCAGCGTCTGACACTTCATCATCTGAGGGTAACCCCCTCTGAACTCTGCCATAGTTAGGTCGTCTGATAGTCCCGGACCGCAACCGGGTCATTCGTTGAGATATCTCGGGAATGGCACGTGACGACGCCCCTTTGCTAGTCATGTTAATGGTGACTTTTGACAATTCATCGCCTTGAGGCACCGATCTTCTTCCGTGAAAGCGCCTCGACCTGGGTTTTGGCATTTTGGTGCCAAGTCTATCAAAGACTGACACCTTCTCCGGAGCTGTCTTGGTGCAGTTTCATTCCGACAACACCACCCTTATCAGTCTGGAACACATGCAATGTGTGTTCGACTCTGGGAAACTCCTTTTTCGAGATTTACTCGTACCCCCAGCACGATAGTACAACTCATCGGCAGTCTCGAGATTCCTACCAGTAAACTGGCATCTACAGGCACGGTGATTTATGGATTTAACACCAGCGGATCTCAGCCGCTAGGTAAAATCCGGATAAAGTGCCAGATGGGATATTTGAAGTCTGAAGTCACATGCTATGTGATTAATACAGATACTTCCTATAACTTATTATTGGGTCGGCCATGGATCCATAATAATATTATAGTACCCTCCACCCTTCATCAGTGTCTAAAATATGTGGACATGAATAATGAGGTCAAGACGGTGGTCGCGGATAAGCAACCGTTTAAGGGGTTGGAGAACTAATTTACTGACTCCCTCCTTTACGGTAATGAGTCTGATACTGAATCATCGGTCCAAGGCACGGACAGCAACGAGGAAGCTGATACCGAGGCCGGGTTTGATTACGATGGTGGTTTTGTCATAAATGACATTGTACCCTTTGTAGTCAATTTTGACGATGGAGAATCGTCGGATGATAGTTGTAATTGGCAACTTGCCAATAATAAAATAAATAATGATTTAGAGTACTCGCTGTCTCTTACTGATGTGATGAAAGGATTGTACGATGACCCCAAGTTACACATGCCGATTTGGTCATCTTGTGTAACACAGAAGCATATCCGGGACTCTTTCGGGACAACATTCATCATTCAGAGTAAAACAGGTGATGAAAAGGATTTGGTCTATGGTAAAGGAGATATGATTCCAGCACCCGACCACTTTTTGAGAAGCGATGTTAATGACGATAAGCCTGGCCTCATCTGTTCAGATATAGTCCAGAAGTGCGGAATCTCATGTAAAGATGGGGGTATGACTTTGTGCGAGGAGAGGGTCTTTATTTGAGATGAGGTCCTCAAGTCCCACCCAAAGCTGCACACGTCCCAAAGAGGAAACCCGATAATTACTATGGATTCAGGAGATGATTAGGGTATGTATCTTCTTCAGAAGATGAATGCTGTTGGTTGATCGATAACCAATTACCAGATTCGGAGATCCATATTCATCTGATTCCTCTGCTTGGGACTCTGACGTCAGCATCGGGGAAATGTTCAAGGGTTTGATGTTGAATATGACTTCAGCCGACCCCACCACGATGAAAGACGATGAGCAGATACTAACGTGGAAAGACCCATGGATCCATCATCTCAATATGCAATACGGGGATCGATTTGAGCAAAGAGAACCCCCCACCAAGGATGAAGTGGTCCAGATCAATATGGGTGATGAAACACACCCCAAACCCATATTCATTAGCAACAGTCTCTTCCCAGAGGAGAAAGAAGAGTTGATTGCTCTCATCATAGAATATATCGACGTTTTCGCTTGGAACTATGAAGACATGCCAGGGCTAGACCCAAATGTGGTGACGCATTGTCTCAACATCAAGACGGATGCCAAACCCGTCAAGCAACAGCAGAGATGGTTTCGTCCGCAAATTATGGAAACGATTGTAGCAGAAGTGAAAAAGCTCATAGAGTCGGGTTTTATCAGGAAAGAACAACATCCAGATTGGGTGGCGAATATTGTCCCGGTTTTAAAAAAGAATGGGAAGATCAGAATCTGCATCAATTACAGAGATCTGAACGCCGCATGTCCAAAAGACGACTTTTCTCTTCCAATCACTGACGTTATCATTGACAATACGTGTGGATTCGAGAGAATGTCCTTCATGGACGGATTTTCGGGTTATAATCAAATCAAGATGCACCCGGATGATGAAAAACACACGGCGTTCAGAACTCCCCTCGGTGTCTTACGCTGCTTGTCATGGCATTCGTTGCGAGAAGAGCGCGAGTGCCGCGTACCGGTGGCGATAACGAAGATTTTCCAAGAACATCTTCGGAAAACTGTCGAATGCTACGTCAATGACTTAGTCGCGAAGAGCCGCGATAAAAATGACCACATCAAGGATCTGAGGACAATGTTCGATCTCATGCGGAGTCATCGATTAAAGATGAACCCTACCAAATCCTTCCTCGGAATGTCCAGCGACAAATTTCTCGGATTCGTTATCACCACTAAGGGTATTCATATTAACCTAGATAAAGTGAAGGCGATACACAAATTACCGCCCCCGAAGAATCTAAAAGAACTCAGAGGGTTACAGGGGCGATTAGCTTATATCCGGCGATTCATATCGAACCTCTCCGGAAAATGCCAGCCGTTCTCCAAACTAACCAAGAAAGGCGTGTCATTTGTCTGGGACGACGCTTGTCAAAAGGCATTCGAGGATATCAAAGCATATCTAGCGAATCCTCCCATTCTCGTTGCACCGCAGTCAGGTAAACCGTTCTTGATTTACATCAAGGCGATGAACCATTCGTTAAGCACTTTACTCACGCAAGACGATGACAGCGGTCATGAACAGGCGGTGTATTACCTAAGCCGGACTTTAGTGGGTGCTGAATCCCGCTATCCGATGATCGAGAAGGAGTTCCTTGCGTTGGTTTTCACTATTCAAAAGATGCGGCACTACTTAGTTGGGCAGACGATTTATGTTATCTCCAACGTAAATCCAATCTGGATATTCATGACGCAACCAGCCTCCATGAATTGGCGTTTGGTAAAATGGGCCTTGCTCTTGTCTCAATACGACTTACACTTCAGGCAACAGAAGTCAGTCAAGGGACAGGTAATTTGCGATCTCTTAGCAACTAACCCAACAACGGATGCAGCTGAATTATATGACGACTTGCCAGATGAAACCCACAAAGTCAACACTACTTTGTATCAGTAAATATGGCAATTGTACTTTGACGGGGCTTCTCGAGCAACCAATGTGGTAAGTACCCCTGGATGTTCTAAGATTTCTTCCGGAGTTGGAGTTGCCTTAGTTTCCCCGGGGAAGTATGTGATGCCTCGGGCTTACTCGCTAACCGAGCCGTGCTCCAATAATATGGGTGAATACAACGCGTTACTTATTGGACTCAGTTTTGCCAAAGAGCTGGGAGTCGAATATCTTAAAGCCTTTAGGGATTCCCAACTCATAGTCAGATAGATCCGTGGGGACAACGAAGTCAGGAATCCGAACTTGATTCCGTATCACCAGGTGGCCGTTGAGATGGCAGACTCGTTTGAAGAATTTTTCATCGAGTATATTCTGCGCCTCCAGAACGCATACGTGGATGCATTAGCAGCGTTAGTAGTATCGTTAGCGCAACCTCCTGAGACTTAACAGTTAGTCACTGTGAGAACTCACCAACTATTTGTACCAATATATAACGAGGAGGAAGACGACAAAGGGGTGGTCATCAAAGAGGTGCACTCAACCCAAGTTGAATTAGAGCCCCGGGATTAGCGTTTTCCTATAATCGACTACGTCCTATATGGTATTTTGCTAGAAGACGTAAAAGAGAGGGAATCAATCTGACGAAGAGCGCCAAGGTTCTTTTATAATGCAGAGACCCAGATGTTATATCATCGCGGGTACGACGGCTTGCTACTCTAGTGCCTTTCGAACAAGGAAGCAGAAGAAGTCCTTAAGGAAGCACACGGAGGAGAGTGTGGCGCACACCAACCTGGTCCCAAGCTTTATGATCGTATCAGAAGAATGTGATACTTCTGGCCAATGATGATTAATGATGCAATCGAGTACGCTCAAAAGTGCCACGCGTGTTAAATACACGTGAATTACATGCATCAACCCTCGGAGTATTTGCATCCTTCGGCTACATCTTGGCCGTTCGAGACGTGGGGTATGGATATCGTGGGTCCTATTTTTCCTCCGTCAGTTAAAGGTGATCAGTTCATTCTCGCGATACCGATTATTTCTCCAAGTGGGCTGAAGCAGTTCCGCTTAAAGAAGTGAAAACGAACAATGTCATCAGATTCATCAAGCATCACGTCATCTATCGACCGGTGCGAGATGGATCATACATGACAACGGTCCTCAATTAAATCGGCAATGCCTTCATCAGGTTTTGCGAGAAATTTAAGATTCAAGACGTCTCATCGACGGCTTATAATCCCGCTGCAAATGGATTAGCGGAGGCGTTCAACAAGACAATCATTAAGATCTTGTCGAAACTCGTGAAGACCAATAAACGTGATTGGGACGATAAACTCGGAGAAGCACTCTGGGGATATCGCACCACAATACGCACGCCTACCGGAGCTACCCCATATTCTCTGGTATACGGATATGAAGCTGTACTTCCATTAGAAATCCAAATCCCATCACTTAGTATCGCCCTCGCGACCAAGACGACGGCGAAAGAACAACATCGGAGAGGTCTTGAAGAGCTTGAGATGTTGGATGAAAAATGTCTGAAAGCTCAACAATACATCGAGTTTTACCAAGCCAGAATGTCGAGGGCTTTTAACAAGAAAGTCCAAAAGAGAAGCTTTAAGGAAGGAGATTTGGTCCTCGCTGCTCGACGACCAATAATTCTCAATTCCAAGAAAAAGGGTAAGTTTGAACCCAAATGGGAAGGACCGTTTGTCATAGACACAGCCTATTCAAACGGTGCATATCGTCTAATCACTCAAGATGGCGACATGCAAATAATGTCGATAAATGAGAAATTCCTGAAAAAGTACTATCCTTAGTATATTTGGGATAACCCATTTTGACGGGAAGTTCCTCGTGAAAGATTTCACCCATTGTCCTTAAGGATAACCCTGAATTTGTCCTCCACCATAAATCCCCTCACTGATCAAATTCATTGGCGGTGAGTCCACTAAAAAATCTTTCTGGTCCAATCCACCTGCAAAATCCCTTCTTGATTCCTTCCACGAACAAGAGGTCCACTTTCAATGTTAAGATTCCCTTGTGATAAATAGAAGGGCTCCATCCTTTTCTCTTCAGTCACGCCCTCCCAAGGTTAGGGCTGAAATTAGAATTTCATCTCGATAAACGAGAAAGTCATTTTCAGATCAGGTAGCGAATCCTATAAAAGCGAAAGTTATCTGAATCTTTTCGATTCTCGGAGTGGAGATCCCACTCTTAGTTTCACCTCCTAAGATTCTCGAAGTGGAGATCCCACTTTTAGTTTCCTTTGCACTGGAGATAGAATATAAAATTCTTCCTCTCCCGGAAAAAGAGATATGATATATTCGGGTTCGTCTTTACCCTAAAAAGAAGACCTAGAGATAGGATATAAAATTCTTCCTCTCCAGCATCGGGAGACAGAATATAAAATTCTTCCTTTTCCATATTAATTTTATCTTTTTAACAAAAAAATATCCTTCAATCCAGGATTCATCTTGGGGAATTTTATCCCGAATTCTAAGTAGGGATAAGTCAACGCCTAACACGCGTTACCGGTTTAGTCTTTTTCTGATTGAAGAAGACACCAGAATTCAAGTATGGGGAATTTTATCCCGAAGCCTAAGTAGGGATAAGTCTACACCTAACACGCGTTGCCGGTTAACCTTTCTCCGTGGAAAGAATAGCAAGACTCATCTTGGGGAATTTTATCCCGAATCCTAAGTAGGGATAAGTCAACGCCTAACACGTGTTGTCGGTTTAGTCTTTTTTCGATTGAAGAAGACACCAGAATTCAAGTCTAGAGAATTTTATCCCGAAGCCTAAGTAGGGATAAGTCTACGCTTAACACGCGTTGCCGGTTAACCTTTCTCCATAAAAAGGATACCAAGACTCATCTTGGGGAAATTTATCCCAAATCCTAAGTAAGGATAAGTCTACGCCTAACACGCGTTGCCGGTTAGTTCTTAACCATAAAAAGAATGAAAGCCCACATATTCAAAATTGTGGCAGGTTGTTATTAATAACACCATAATCCATGCCTTACACGTGTGGGGAATTTTATCCCGAATCCTAAGTAGGGATAAGCCAACGCCTAACACGCGTTGCCGGTTTAGTCTTTTTCTGATTAAAAAAGACACCAGAATTCAAGCCTGGGGAGTTTTATCCTGAATTCTAAGTAGGGATAAGCCTGCATCTAATACATGCAGCCGGGTAGTCTATTCTCGTGAGAAAGACGATGCCTATGTATTCAACATCATAGCACCAAGTCTAAAAGAGTTTCATTCTTTTAGCACAATGTCACGTGTGGAACGGATTTAGATAATCCGCATGCTAGCCCGATTCAAATGTTAATCGGTAAAGGCTCGTCAAATCTATTGATGGATGGGGGTTGGCCAATAATTCTAAAGACAACGCCTAACACGCGTTGCCGGTTAGTCTCCTGTCCGTAAAAGATGACAAAGTCTACGTATTCGACATCGTAGCATTAAGCCTAAAAGAGTTTTCATGCTTTTAGCACAACGGTACATGCGGAACGGGTTTAATCCGCATGCTAGGCCGATTCAAATGGTAATCGATAAAGGCTTGTCAAATCTGTTGATGGCTGAGGGTTTGCCAAAAATCCTATGGGTATTGTGATTGATTATTTCAAACGAAATGAGAAATCATAACAAACAACGACAAAAAGGAGGATAGAAATTTATTCGAGTCTTTCAACGAAGAAATTGCAGTTATTCAAACCAAGTTTATGGAAAAAATTTTATTGTTCTAACTTAGACAACTCATCGTTGTAAGCTTGTTAGAGCTCCTTCTGCAACTCAGCTAGCTTTTGTTCTGAGAGTTCCAGCTTCTTTGATATGGCGGTTTGAGCTTCCTCTTCGTTGACCCTTGTCAGCTCCAAGACACTTATGTTCTCTTCCTCCACCTGAAGTTTTCGCCTGAGCTGCGCTATCTTGGCCTCATTTGATGCAATACAAGAATGAAGGTTGCTTAGGGATGTTGATTTCTCGGCAAGGGCGGTCTTAACCTGATCTACCCGCCTCACAGATTTGAACCTCGAAGTTCAAGAAAACTCGAGCATCGCGCCATGCTTCCAGACGAGATTCCACTCGACCGGCTATATACGAAGAAGCACCTGCTACTTGCAACTCCTGTAATCTCTGAAGCTTGAGTTCCAGACGATCAAGATCATCAGCAATTGCCTTAGCCTACTCTGAGTAACCAGCATCCCTTATCAAAGCCGTTCTAGGGTCAAGAACCAGCCTGAACTGGCGGAGAGAAAGCCCACTGTACAGAAGCTTGTCGATTGTCATGTTTATGAGTGAAAAGAACGAGCGGACTTCCATACATATAATAATCTGATCTGGATCATTGTCTGACATCAGCGCCCTCACCAGATCATGAAGTTGAGATGTGAGCCCTGTAAAAAAATAAAGGGATGGACATTTCAGAATCTTAAGTCAAAGACCAGCGTAGACATTCTTAACTGGATAACCCATACCCGCTTCCGTCGGTATAGCTTCATGAGTTAGCGGGGCTATCGAAAGGGTAACCGCAGTTGATGCACCGACTGCTACAGTTGGTCTCGCGATGTGTTCATCAGGCACAACAGCCGCCATGATAGCCAATTCTGCAGGAGCATCAGAATGAGGAATTAAAAAATGAACCTCAGTAGGAGTTCCTGCCAGCAACAAAATGAATTCCTCAAATTATAGTTGTATTAGTCAAAAAGTGGCTAGTCCTACAATTAACGGGGGAGGGAGCCCGTACCTTCAGAGGAACAAACCTCAATATTTTTTAGAATTGTTGGCTCAGGTGACAAATCGACCATGGGGGTGTCCACAGGCAGACCATCTTCATCAAAATCCTCTTTCGGAAAATCTGACACAAGAGAACATAAGTGAAAGAAGCGAAATCAAAAAACCTGCGATTAGTGAAACTGGCTCACCTCCTATAGTGGACTTAGTCTCTCTAATCCCAGTGTCCACGTTTATTTCCTGCAATTTCTCTAAAAGAGCAAGGAGCATAGAGACAATTAGGGAAGGTACGAATTCCGAGTCATTCAACTCCTGTACTTGCCATCTAAATGAGGTATTGACAATGATAGATGTACCTGGATTTTCTGAATCAGGTCCTACATTGGTAGTCTCACTAATTTTAGCAGCCACTGCAGGCTCTTCTGCCATAGACTCGTACACCTGTTGTGTGAAATTGGGTTCTTCGGAAGAGGCGAAATCGTGATGGGGAAAATCAAAGCTGGTCTCATCTTCTCCATATTCTCCTGCACAGAAATGGAGAAATGTGAGCCCTGAGTTTAAGAAATTAAATAATTGAAGGGACTATGTGGTGGTTAAGCATTACCTCCTTCGCTGACAAAGTCATCACCAGCCAAGTCCATCTCAAAAGCTCGCGGGTCCACATGTGACTTATGGACTAACTTTTTCCACTTAACAGCTTGAGTCCCAACTCGAGGCTTCGCCTGGTAAGAGGGGCGAAGCCCCTCCTCCTCCTCCACCTCGGCTGTCATTCCTGAAACTTCAAATTGCTGTCAGACACATTAATTCCAAAAGAGGAAAGAGAAAAAGGGAGTGGAAGTATTGACAAACCTGTCCCAAAATCCTCCTCATGACCCTCGTCATCCGCTTGATCTCATCCTGAGGTCTCTTCGGCAGAATTGAAGGTCTCCTCTTCCTCCTCGTCTATTTGACGAGTCTTGCATTGCTTCCTCTGGGACCGAAGCGCCTTCAATCATCTCGAGTATCACCGAGGCCTCCTCGGCCACTAACTCTGCAATAGGCTTTACGTGAACGGGTTCATTAGCTGCCAACAACCACCTGCAGCATAAGAATGTCAGCTCTACCTGACGCTCAGCACTCAGAAGGCTAAACTTAGCCCCAGTGCACCCTGTCACACTCCATAGCCATGCTCGGACGCCGTCCACTAATCCTCCGTGAGTCCGAAGCTGTCGA
Organism: Asparagus setaceus; assembly: GCA_012295165.1. NCBI lineage: Eukaryota > Viridiplantae > Streptophyta > Magnoliopsida > Asparagales > Asparagaceae > Asparagus > Asparagus setaceus. The sequence continues at coordinate 4,587,485 of CM022707.1, forward strand.
CTCGGATTTCCAACATAAAGTTGGTCATAACCAAACTGGCAAGAAATCGACAAGGTAGATATGGCTCTATAAAGCACTCGTCTCTCACCCGAAACGTTATGTAACCCGGTCTAATGTTCATCAGTGAATTGAAGCAGCCAACATCAAGAAAGGTCCGGCTCGCCCTCGGCCTCTCCTCATCAATCAAAGACTCGCCGTACTGACCAGAGAATTGCGGGAAGCATCTGGAGAAAACCCAACCCTTGTGAACCTGCAATTGCTTCCTTATTTCTGGGAATCCTCGCCCTTTCCATCTGCAATTCTCTAATAATTATAGTAAGGGGGTGGATTGATCTGCAGTGCTCGGCGCTGACATTATATCCGAACGGTGGAGGACGAACCAGGCCATCAGGTAAGTGTAGGGAAGCTCCACCTTAGCAAGAGGAATCTGAATCGTCGGCTCACCCTTCCCCTGAGTGAAGGCACTGACTATCTGCCGAAGCCCACGATGAATGTTAGCCACCATCACCGGAAGGAGAGAAAGTTCCTTCTTGTGAGCAAGCTGAACTGCAGGATAAAGCACTTCTAATGGCAAAGCATCACCAGACTGATACGATACCACACATTTCTTCAATCGGATCGCGAGGTAATCGGCTAGGAGAGTCATCGGCTGAATTGGCTTTACTGCATGCCACAAGAATGTCTCAAATTTAGTCCCTGCAAGGAAATCACCCTCGGTGCTACTAATGGTATAAGAGCGAGCGCTAGATTTCTTGATTAGCTCATTAACCTCTGAAGGAGTGAGCGGTGCCAATTCCGAAATCACCTCACCAGAATTGCTTTTCAAGTGCCTGAACAAGTAACTTGCGAAGTGCTTCAGACTCACTTGTGACTTGGTCCTCTTTGCTAATGGCTCAGCCTGTGCCAAAGCAATATGATAGTGGCAAGTAAGATCCCATAAGGTATCATAGCGACCGGGCATGCGATCTTTCAGCTGACTCAACTCACGATTCAAGGGAAAATACTCCTGGTATAACATCTTCCCCATGGGTAAGCCGGAGACCTGATGCATCTCGTGCAGAGCTAACCCTAGCTCCCCATGCTTGGTCAAGAAAGTATTCGAATCCAGATCGTAGAGCTTTGAGAATGCAAAGAAATGATCGACACTGATCGACAGCCCATACATGGTGGCACGAATTGTTGCATATAAACCACAGCCATGTAGCTCCTCACCCCATCGGCTGAGGACATAGTTCATCATACGAGCCCACCAAAGCTTACCTGAAGAATGAAGCCAGCCGTAAATTCTGTGATGGGTCGCAGGCATTTCTCACCCTAGCCTCGCGAGACGATTCTTCAAGGTAAGAGCAGCAGTGAACAGCTCGTCGCTAGGTGGTGTGTCTAATCCCGACACACCAGGACGCAGTCCAATAACACGGTTCCTACTCGAACCCGGAATTGCCTGGTGGGTAATGTACCCACAATGTATGTGGTCATGCTCATCCGTCAAGCGCCACGACATCTCCCGTGTTACGGCCTGACACCTCAACTCTGACAATAAGCGATGGCGAGGTATCCGTGGGAGATATAAGAACCCTCCATCATCTTTATGCAACCATTGCTCACTTTCAATAAAAGTGGCATCTGGATCTTCAACGGAATCACCGAACAGGTAATCCGTCTTTCTCAAAGGCTGAGTGGAACTGGTGTCCCTCACAAGTGGCGCGTCAGTAATTAATAGTTGAAGCACACGAGGGCTCCCCTCATGTACCGCCTGGATGGTCTCCACTGACGTACCCGGTGCAAACCGAGGAGTAACCAAAACAGACGAAGAATTATCGGAAGTGGCATAATGCTCACCGCGGCGTCTGTCAACCGCATGAGAGGGAAGCGCTCCCGAGGGGTATTCAACTGGAAATGAGTAATTAATATTCGTTAGATTCAGTCATAAAGAATATTTTAAAGGCAATATAAGGCGTCGAACTCATCTCGCAGACCTTTGAGATAGAGTCACTGCCTTATAATGGGTGAGACGATTCCAGCTGCATTATGCACTCATAGGACAATGTATACTATCGTACAAGTAAAATGATAATATACCCTGTCCTACGGAACATGATGCAGCATGGAATCGCCCCCTTGAAATAGGTGTTGACCAAGCAAAACCTATCTTTTAAAGCGTCAACCCTCACGAAGGAGAATCTCGGCTCTTCCCAATTGCCTCACGAAGGTGAACAAAGCAGGGATACAGTATGCCATATGCAAATTTTGAGTGCACTAAAAGATGGGGAAAAGGCTCACCAGTAAATGATGGAGGCGCACTCTCAGGTGCAAAGGTAGTTGGCTGACTCCTCGGAGCACGTGATCTCCCCGACGACATTTTGATCTGAAAAAGAAATGAACGGGTCAGATACAAAGATAAATCCAGAGGATCTGAAATATAAAGGGAAACTATGAAATTTTAACCAAAATCCTATAAATAAATATGGGATTTCACGGTTAAATTCTAGTTAAACCTACAAGGTCCACATACATCAAGAACGGATTCAATTTTCGCTCGAAACCTCTCTTGATCAACTTTGGCCATAGAATGACCAAAATACCCCTGGATCCAGGTTAAAATTTCGGCCATCTAAGTCACTTTCAAGCCCAAAATTCTCATCCATTCAAATCACCCTTCAATCCAAAGTTTTGGGCCGTTTTTGCACCTAAAACCCCAAAATTTCAGCCCTTTTTACAGTTTTGCCCAAAATTTCAGCCACCTTTGCACAAAAGCCCCCCAAACTTCGGCCAACACGTACACCAAAAAAAAATTTCAGGAATTTCCAGCAATCATTGGCACATCAACCCCTCAAACTACAGTCCGAGTTTTGCAAGAAAACCCCTCAAATTTTAGCCCCTTTTTCTTGATTAAAATCCTTCAGATTTCATGCAATTTCCCTCTTGAAAACCCTAATTTGAGGTGTGAAATCAAAACCTTAAATCCTTGCATATCTACCCATAGTTGTGTGTGCTAAAATAAAGATTAAATATGTAAAAGTTAGGAGAAATTTACCTAAGGAAAGGCTCGAGAACCTGATAAACCTAACTCTGAAAGAAGATTTACCTGAGCGCTCGAGGGGCCTGAGAGACCTGAAAAAGTATGAGAATTTGGAGGAATTCTTGAGCCTAAGATGTGGAGGAAACTTGGATCTTAGATGCTCGTTAGGGTTTGAGAGAGACAAGGTGAAAGAAAGAAGAAGAAAACAAGAGGAAGGGGGTTTCGGCCGACCGAAAAAAGAGAAGGGGAGGGGGTTTTAAACCAGCCCGGAACCGGACCTAACTGAACCGGTCCAAACCGAACCGAACCGAACCAAACCCTGAACCAGAATTCAAACCAGAGCTAAACCAGACATCAAAACAGCCCCGAATCAGCCCGTCGATTGATTTCTTCTTGTTCTCTCTCCCTCCCACACATACGGAGGGGCCCCGGATATTTATTCAATAGGCTTATCACCTATTGAGAGTCACTTCTCATCCGGTTCAGATTGTTTGAGCCTCATAATTACTCCAATAAGGTATACGAGTCTAAACTGTTTCCTATTTTTGTTGAGAAGTTTCTGGAGAATATTTTTATAAAATATTCTTAAGGATAACTCGACAACCCCCAATTTCCTCCCACTGTGGTCGCCGACTTGTTTGCGGGAAAAGTCGGTTCGATCTTCATTGATGAACTCATTACAGCTTTATACTTTTACAAATGAATTCAAAAAGTTCGTCTTTTTATAAGACTCGATTACAATAAAAATCAAAATAAAAATTATAACATTTTCCTTAAAACAAACGCAGGACCCTGTTTATCTAACTCCTGCTTGCGTGGAATCTTTGCCTGTGCCGGGTTAATCAGTGGACCGCCGCGTGATATGATCCGGTGAAAGATCTAGATCTACACGATCAAGTGGATTGTTCCACGAAGGAAATAATCGCCGAAGTGAGTGAAATCGACCAAGCGAGATCACCACTCTTCTCGGGATCAAAACAAAGTTTGATTCGGAGGAATCACGTGTAGATCAGACCTAAAATCTCTCGAACTCTTTCGCTTTGTGCCGACGGGTTCGCCAAAATCTCATATCTCGTGAAGAAGTTCAGATCTCTCTTTCAAAAGTCCCTCCTTTTTATCAAAAGTTTAGATCTTGATCCGGCAGAGCTTTAGCTTCTTCTCAAAAATTCGGATCCGAAAAAATGAGACCCCCCTCCTCTATTTATAGGCTCAAAGCGGGTAAAATGGGTCGGGTTTGAAAAAATCGCCTAGCCACCTCTTGGTGGCTCGACTTTGGCCGACCCACCACAAGGTGGCTCGACCATGGCCGAGCCACCCCAAGGTGGCTCGGTGACCGAGCCACCCTAGGGTATACGAGTCTAAACTGTTTCCTATTTTTGTTGAGAAGTTTCTGAAGAATATTTTTATAAAATATTCTTAAGGATAACTCGACAACCCCTAATTTCCTCGGCGTGGTCGGTTCTCGACAAAGCGTCGCGGAGAATTCACCGACTAAAGGAGAAATCTCAAGAAGTTTGATGGTCAGTTCTACGACAACTCACCGACACGAGCTAAAATAAAAATTTTAGTTACAAGCTTCGATTTAAGATTTCGACAGCGGTCAGACAATAAATGCAGCACCGTCATACTTTCAGTCATCCGACAAAGCACCGAATAATCTGAAAGAATTGAAGAAATCAAGATTTGAAGCTGGTTTCAGGTCCTGTTATGCCGATTGAAGGTTTGGGCCAATCATATCCAAAGTATTTCAGGCTCCTCTATAAAAGAACGAGACTGAAACACTTTAGCGGGGGTATCTGTTGGCGTTAAAAATTGCCTATAAGTCCCCGAACATGACTCGTGACAATGAGTTGACGATCGACGAGCCATCGACGACGTAATAACCAGTGACCGCGACGCAAACGTATGAAGCGAGTCGACGAAACGCATGAAGTGAGTCAGCAAAGCGTGCAAGCCAACGAAGCGACGAATCGCATGCGAGCGATGGGATAAACCCAATTCTAAAGCTTCAGATTAGCGACTAAGATAAAGAGCAAAAATGACTAATTCCCACCCCCACACCTAAATTTTGCATTGTCCTCAATGCAAATTCTATTATGCACAAAGTACAACAGATAATAATTGAAGCACTTACATTTGTTCTACGACTTCAACAATGATAAAAATTCGCAAATACCTTCAAGATAAGGGGTGAAGCCAAAATTTATTCTTTTTATTTATTTATTTATTTATTTATTTATTTATTTATTTAAATTTTTTTGAAAAGAACAAGAAACTCTCACATGAGAGAAGAATAAATTCTTTTATTATTATTGTGGGACAAAAAATAAAAATGTAGAATAAAAGATGAAACATGAGAAGCTCACATTCTACATTAAATCCTACCTTATTGTTGAAAATTCTACCCAGAAATTTAAAGAATTTCAAAATGATATAATCATCGATGTGCTTAAATTCCAAAATTTCGTGGTTTTAGTAATGTTCGCAAAGAATGGAAGGTAGGTATTAATGGTTGTATGCTTTTGAACTTAGATTAGTTATTAACAAAAATTTCATCAAAATGAAATCTTGTTGTTTTCTATTTTCTAAAAATCTAAGTTCATTGACAAAGGGTTCTTCAAATGTTGGCTTCAAGATGCATGTATTCAACGTAATTCTCTCGCTCAAGGACTTGATTATTAACACAGTTTACGATTGTTGTGAATGGATTGCATTCACTTGATCTTGGAAAGTTGAACTTGACCCGTTCTTTGGATTGGTCACGGGTTGACTTCGGAAATGATCCTTTCTCTCTCTCACTTATAGCTAGCTAGTTGACCAAGCCGGGTTTCTAATCTAGCTATGGCTTGAGTGTTGGAGTTGAGAATTTGTCTGTTGATTGCATAAAGGAGTTCATCGTGTTAGATGTTTGAGTCAACAAGTTAGGTAGTGCGTGTAGAGGTTTTAATCAAGGCTTCCAAACCCCTTTCCAAAACATTAAGGCGTTTCTCAACATTTGAAGGAATATGATTTGTAGATTGATGATGAGGAAACCGATTTGGAAATGACCGATTTGGTTGTGGAAAATTGGTTTGAGAACTGAAAGAAAGCTGCGTTGCCCTAGGGAATTGTTGGTTTTAAGAGGGAGTGAAATTTTGATTTCAGAAATTACCACGATTCCATGCAAAATTAGGATGATTTCTCCAACTGGATTATAGGTTGGAGAAAATGGATCATTAATCGGATGTCGGAATGCAAGATTCATCCGTTTCTAGAGATTGAGTATTTCCTAAGAGTGGACATTGCTCAAGCATGGGTCAGAAAGACGCTATGACAACCCGAGGCGTAAACTTGATTGATTTGAGCCGGAGCTCGTTCTTTGGTTTCTAAAGTTTCTAACCTGCGTAGAATTGTAGCCATCTTAGCTTCAGAGGCTATGTTTGACTCTAAGGAAGGACCTCTAGAATTGGATTGGGTAACTGATGAATCACAGTGTTCCCACTGCATAGTTTTCTCGGATAAATTCTCTAAAAAGTCCCAAGCTTCATCGGCATTTTTCTTCATGAAATCCCCTTGACACATTGACTCTAAGGAAGTTTTTGAAGAATAATCCAATCCTTCATAAATGATTTGGCATAATCGCCACTTTTCAAGACCATGGTGAGGACATTGGATAAGAAGATCTTTGAATTTGTCAAAATACTTCCAAAAGGTTCGCCCGACTATTTTAAAATTTTGAATCTTTGTTTCTAAGCTTGACCGTTTTGTGGATAGGAAAGAATTTTTCGAAAAACTTTTACAAATTCACCCTGTGTTGAGATGGAATCGTGGGCAAGCTATCTGACCATTTTTGGCTTTGTCCTTAGGGCAAATGGAATAAATCGGAGTTTGATCGCATCTTGATTAAGTCCCTCATCTTAATCATGAGGCAAACTTCTTCAAATTCGAGATAAAGATGTATCGTCTTGGTTTTGACTCCTAAGAATTTGGGAAGCATGTTTATGAAATGCGGTCGAAGTTCAAAATTGGTTCCATTTACCTCGGGGAGTTTTATGCAAAAGGGGATTGCATTTCTAGTGGGGTAACAAACATCTTGAAGAACAGGTGGGTTGGTATTAGTCATTTCGTTTGGTTCAAGAGATGAATCAAAACGAATTAAACGATTAGTATTATCTCTAACCCAAGTTTGCATACACCACAAAAATTATTATTTTTTTTATTTGAAAAAGGATAAGAGAAAAAGTTAAGAAGATGAGAAAAACTAACTAAAAATAAATCAAGGCAATCACTTTTCAATCACCCTAACTCTAGGGTTAAGCCTAAACTTGACTTAGACCAGCTCCTAACCAAGTATTCCCTTAATGAAAAGATCAAAGTTTACTTGGGTAATTAGCCAGGTAAGGATAGTACTAGAGGGAGATCAAAGATCAATTAAGTACCTCTTTCCTTTCGAGCTTTACGCAACCCCTAAACCTTGCCTTAGACACCAATTAATCCAAATAAACTTGGACCGGTTCACTTAAGAAATTATTGTTCCTTAATGAGCTCGAATCCTTAGGGGCCAACGTCTAATCAATTTTAAGAGGCTTGGGTAAGTGTAGTGAGGAATTAGTGATTTTTGGGCTAAGGAAAGGGTGATGAAATCCCTCACCTTATCTTGATTAGTGGGTTTTGCCCTTAAAATATTTTCAAGTGTGTGCCAAATCAAGATGCTCAAATCACTTTGGTGAATTCCTACTATTATATGAAATGCAACCCTAGAAATTAAAAGCAACTAAAAAGGATGCAAAAATAAAAAAAAAATCTTTTATTTTTTTTTATTATGGTCGACAATCAAAGAAATGAAGTTTATTAGGGTCGACAAGGAAAAAAAAATCCTTTTATTTTTTTAATTAATTTTTTTTTAAAATTTTTTTTTATCCTAATTGTCTCTAATGTGAATGAACTATCTAAAGGGTGGAATTGAAAATACAAGAAAGAAGAGTTACCCACGCAATCGCTATCCAAAGCCTCGTTGGAGGCAAATCTTCAATCTTGATTCTTCAACTCTTAATCTTCAAGTTCCAAGTTCCTACACAAAAGAAAAACACACAAGTTAAGGAACCAAAATTAATCAAAATCCTACTTATGCAGTTCACCGTGCTTGTAAAACTTGATGGGTAATAAACGATTACCTCCTAAGTTGCAAGTATACAACCCTTATCAAGTTATAGTATAAAAGATTATCGATCCCACGAGGAACGGGAAAGTAGGAAGGGCTTTGCTCAAGTTTTGGTTCTCAAATTATGCACGCGACAATTAGGAGTTTATTCAACTAAAATGGAAGTGAGAGAATGGTGAAAGTGGATGTGGAGAGATAAAAGAGAGTGGATTGTGGATTATGTGCAAAAGAGGAGAAAATAAAGTTGAGAATGTGGTTGTGGTTATATGCACATAATAACAAAACTAGGTTTGAGATTATATGCACATGGAGGGAATATGAGATTGAGAGAGAAGTAAAAATCAATGAAATCAAAATAAAGGAAAATAACAAACAAATGGAAAACAAGGATAAGTGCAAAATCAAGAATGTAAAGTATGGAGGATTAGTTAAAGATATGAGGAATCTAGAGTAGATCCACTTAGCTTATCTCAATCTCACAAGAATGAGTTGGATTTGTTAGCTAGTTTCAAACAATCTCTAGGGATCCCACAAATATTGGCTCCACACTTAGAAAAGGGTAATTCCCAAGAGGGTTCTAGCCTCAAGGTGAATTAAAGAAAAGAAAAATCTATTCTAGAAAGTAAATACAAGAATTAAATACATTGCATGAAAGTAAATTGCATGAAAGTAAATTGCATGAAATTAAATTGCATGAAAGTAAATCTAAGCTACAAAGCAATAAATGAACAAAAAGAAAATGGAAAAGAAATAAAATAGAAACCAACAACTCCTGATCTTAATCTAATCCTCCTTTTGGTCCTTGGATTAGAAGAAGAGAAAGGAAATTGAAGGGGTGAAACATTTCATTTATTGTGTAATAAAAGTTACAATTTTGGAAGGTCTTCTCAATTAAGAGTAACCCTCCTCTCCAAATGGAGTTTTTACAAAATATTTCACACTCAAAACACTCACCTTCACCCCTATTTATAGCCCAACGGAGTTGATGTGAACCATTGGATCAAACCTAGCCAAAAGGAAGAGAAATCCACCATTAATCGGAATCATTTGGGAACCGATCGGTTGGCCGATCGGTTAGCCAACCTGTTGGTCAACCGATTGGTTCCCAACCGAATTTGTCTTTTCTTGATTTTTCTTCACGAATTTCTCTTGGATCAATTTGGTATCTTGGGCCTTGGTTTGTCTTGATTTGGGCTTCAATATTGGTAGAAATTGAGAGAATTTGAGTCATTTGGGCTTTTATTCATTATTTCTTTATTAGCACGCAAAATAAGATAAAAATGATTATTAGTAATATCGTTATTCATATAACATAGGTAATAAGGGTATAAAAATATAATTAAAATGTGATAATCAAATACCCCCACACCTAAACTTTTGCTAGTCCTCTAGCAAAGAAAATAAAAAGAAAACCTAACTCACTTTGAGGGAATGCGGTTGTATTTAGCACATACAACAAGCCTTTAAACCCCTAGGTTACCCTAGTGGACGAAGTTGTAGTCTCGTGAGGGTTTGTAGTGAATATACCCACAAAATTCAGTCAACTTGCCAATTTAAAGAAGTTAATAAAATAATTAATTCATTTGATATCTTCAAACATTCCAATTGAAGTTGGTTAATACTCAAGAAAACGTTTTATCATAACTCCAATGTAATTTTCTTAAGAAAATCCTTTCATTATAGTTATACAAAACCAAGTTTAACTCAAAATTTAATTTAAAAGTTTTGAAGCGGACATGCTAACCCTTTGTTTTAAACAACTTCAAGTCTTTTAATCCATTTTATTTTTCAAGAACATATACAAATATAACTATATACAAAAACATGGTTAGTATGATTTTTTTTTACTCTTTATTCCTTGGTGGTTTTGTTCTTTTAATCGGGCTTTCTAAGTGACCATTTAGCGAGTTTTGGGCCAATGAATCCCAACCCAATTGGGCTTAGGTCATTAAGCATAGAAATACTCCTCGGGCTTAATTACTCAGTCAACTTAGGCTTAGTAAAATAGAACCACCAATGATTTCAAGAGAAAATTTTCTTCTATTTATTAAGTTAGTATATATGTGTGTATATGTATATATATTCGAACAATATTTGGATCAAGACAACTTGAAAAATTATTTTCAACTCTAAGTTAGGCATGCATTTCATTACTTTAATTAAAAATCTAAGTTACAACTTAAGTAAAGTATATTACTTTGAAAATCATTTCTTAAGAAATTTATTTGGAGTTATCATAAAAGGTAAACTTGAGTATAGAACCAACTAAGGATTAGAAGACTTAAATTCTATCAAATTGATCAATTATTAATCAACTCTATTAAGTTAGCAAGTGACTATTGTTTTTATTTTATGAAAAGAGGGAAAAATGACATAAAAAGAAAAAAAATTGGTAAGAAAAAGGAAAAATGACTAAGATAAAGAGCAAAATGACTAATTCCCACCCCACACCTAAAATTTGCATTGTCCTCAATGCAAATTCTATTATGCACAAAGTACAACAGATAATAATTGAAGCACTTACATTTGTTCTACGACTTGAACAATGATAAAAATGCAAATACCTTCAAGATAAGGGGGTGAAGCCAAAATTTATTCTTTTTATTTATTTATTTATTTATTTATTTATTTATTTACTTATTTATTTATTTAAATTTTTTTTGAAAAGAACAAGAAACTCTCACATGAGAGAAGAATAAATTCTTTTATTATTATTGTGGGACAAAAATAAAAATGTAGAATAAAAGATGAAACATGAGAAGCTCACATTCTACATTAAATCCTACCTTATTGCTGAAAATTCTACCCAGAAATTTAAAGAATTTCAAAATGATATAATCAGCGATGTGCTTAAATTCCAAAAATTTCGTGGTTTTTAGTGATGTTAGCGACAATGGAAGGTAGGTATTAATGGTTGTATGCTTTTTGAACTTAGATTCGTTATTAACAAAAATTTCATCAAAAATGAAATCTTGTTGTTTTCTATTTTCTAAAAATCTAAGTTCATTGACAAAGGGTTCTTCAAATGTTGGCTTCAAGATGCATGTATTCAACGTAATTCTCTTGTTCTGAAGGACTTGATTATTAACCTGGTTACCTGATTGTTGTGAATGGATTGCATTCACTTGATCTTGGAAAGTTGAACTTGACCCCGCGTTCTTTGGATTGGTCACGGGTTGACTCGGAAATGATCCTTTCTCTCTCTCACTTATAGCGCTAGCTAGTTGACCAAGCTGGGTTTCTAATCTAGCTATGGCTTGAGTGTTGGAGTTGAGAATTTGTCCTGTTGATTGCATAAAGGAGTTCATCGTGTTAGATGTTTGAGTCAACAAGTTAGGTAGTGCGTGTAGAGGTTTTAATCAAGGCTTCCAAACCCTTTCCAAAACATTAAGGCGTTTCTCAACATTTGAAGGAATATGATTTGTAGATTGATGATGAGGAAACCGATTTGGAAATGACCGATTTGGTTGTGGAAAATTGGTTTGAAGCTGAAAAGCTGCGTTGCCCTAGGGAATTGTTGGTTTTAAGAGGGAGTGAAATTTTGATTTCAGAAATTACCACGATTCCATGCAAAATTGGATGATTTCTCCAACCCGGATTATAGGTTGGAGAAAATGGATCATGTCGGATCTTTGGAATGCGGCATTCATCATTCTAGAGATTGAGTATTTCCTAAGAGTGGACATTGCTTTCTGAAGCATGGGTGTAGAAAGCGATTATGACAACTTGAGAGAAACTTGATTGATTTGAGCCGAGCTCGTTCTTTGGTTTCTAAAGTTTCTAACTGCGTAGAATTGTAGCCATCTTAGCTTCAGAGGCTATGTTTGACTCTAAGGAAGGACCTCTAGAATTGGATTGGGTAGCGATGAATCCAGTGTTCCCCTTGCATAGTTTTCTCGGATAAATTCTCTAAAAGTCCCAAGCTTCATCGGCATTTTTCTTCATGAAATCCCCTTGACACATTGACTCTAAGGAAGTTTTGAAGAATAATCCAATCCTTCATAAATGATTTGGCATAATCGCCACTTTTCAAGACCATGGTGAGGACATTGGATAAGAAGATCTTTGAATTTGTCAAAATACTTCCAAAAGGTTCTCGGGACTATTTTAAAATTTTGAATCTTTGTTTCTAAGCTTGACCGCTTTGTGGATAGGAAAGAATTTTTGGAAAAACTTTTACAAATTCACCCCAAGTTGAGATGGAATCGTGGGCAAGCTATCTGACCATTTTTGGCTTTGTCCTTAAGGGCAAATGGAATAAATCGGAGTTTGATCGCATCTTCGCTAAGTCCTCATCTTAATCATGAGGCAAACTTCTTCAAATTAGGAGATAAAGATGTATCGTCTTGGTTTGACTCTAAGAATTTGGGAAGCATGTTTATGAAATGCGGTCGAAGTTCAAAATTGGTTCCATTTACCTCGGGGAGTTTTATGCAAGAGGGATTGCATTTCTAGTGGGGTAACAAACATCTTGAAGAACAGGTGGGTTGGTATTAGCCATTTCGTTTGGTTCAAGAGATGAATCAAAACTAATTAAACGATTAGTATTATCCCTAACCCAAGTTTGCATACACCACAAAAATATATTTTTTTATTTGAAAAAGGATAAGAGAAAAAGTTAAGAAGATGAGAAAAACTAACTAAAATAAATCAAGGCAATCACTTTTCAATCACCCTAACTCTAGGGTTAAGCCTAAACTTGACTTAGACCGACTCTAACCAAGAATTCCTTTAATGAAAAGATCAAAGTTTACTTGGGTAATTAGCCGTAAGGATAGTACTAGAGGAGATCAAAGATCAATTAAGTACCTCTTTCCTTGGATATACATAACCCTAAACCTTGCCTTAGACACCAATTAATCCAAATAAACTTGGACGGTTCACTTAAGAAATTATTGTTCCTTAATGAGCTCGAATCCTTAGGGGCCAACGTCTAATCAATTTTAAGAGGCTTGGGTAAGTGTAGTGAGGAATTAGTGATTTTTGGGCTAAGGAAAGGGTGATGAAATCCCTCACCTTATCTTGATTAATGGGTTTTGCCCTTAAAATATTTTCAAGTGTGTGCCAAATCAAGATGCTCAAATCACTTTGGTGAATTCCTACTATTATATGAAATGCAACCCTAGAAATTAAAAGCAACTAAAAGGATGCAAAATAAAAAAATCTTTTATTTTTTTTATTATGGTCGACAATCAAAGAAATGAAGTTTATTAGAGTCGACAAGGAAAAAAAATCCTTTTATTTTTAATTAATTTTTTAAATTTTTTTATCCTAATTGTCTCTAATGTGAATGAACTATCTAAAGGGTGGAATTGAAAATACAAGAAAGAAGAGTTACCCATGTCGCTATCCAAAGCCTCGTTGGAGGCAAATCTTCAATCTTGATTCTTCAACTCTTAATCTTCAAGTTCCAAGTTCCTACACAAAAGAAAAACACACAAGTTAAGGAACCAAAATTAATCAAAATCCTACTTATGCACCGTTCCGACAGCGCCAAAACTTGATGGGTAATAGCGATTACCTCTAAGTTGCAAGTATACAACCCTTATCAAGTTATAGTATAAAGATTATCGATCCCGAGAGCGGAAAGTAGGAAGGGCTTTGCTCAAGTTTTGGTTCTCAAATTATGCGCGCGACAATTAGGAGTTTATTCAACTAAAATGGAAGTGAGAGAATGGTGAAAGTGGATGTGGAGAGATAAAAGAGAGTGGATTGTGGATTATGTGCAAAAGAGGAGAAAATAAAGTTGAGAATGTGGTTGTGGTTATATGCACATAATAACAAAACTAGGTTTGAGATTATATGCACATGGAGGGAATATGAGATTGAGAGAGAAGTAAAATCAATGAAATCAAAATAAAGGAAAATAACAAACAAATGGAAAACAAGGATAAGTGCAAAATCAAGAATGTAAAGTATGGAGGATTAGTTAAAGATATGAGGAATCTAGAGTAGATCCACTTAGCTTATCTCAATCTCACAAGAATGAGTTGGATTTGTTAGCTAGTTTCAAACAATCTCTAGGGATCCCACAAATATTGGCTCCACACTTAGAAAAGGGTAATTCCCAAGAGGTTCTAGCCTCAAGGTGAATTAAAGAAAAGAAAAAATCTATTCTAGAAAGTAAATACAAAATTAAATACATTGCATGAAAGTAAATTGCATGAAAGTAAATTGCATGAAATTAAATTGCATGAAAGTAAATCTAAGCTACAAAGCAATAAATGAACAAAAGAAAATGGAAAAGAAATAAAATAGAAACCAACAACTCTGATCTTAATCTAATCCTCCTTTTGGTCCTTGGATTAGAAGAAGAAAGGAAATTGAAGGGTGAAACATTTCATTTATTGTGTAACAAAGTTACAATTTTGGAAGGTCTTCTCAATTAAGAGTAACCCTCCTCTCCAAATGGAGTTTTACAAAATATTTCACACTCAAAACACTCGACCTTCACCCTATTTATAGCCGCGGAGTTGATGTGAACCATTGGATCAAACCTAGCCAAAAGGAAGAGAAATCCACCATTAATGGAATGCATTTGGGAACCGTCGGTTGGCCGTCGGTTATGCCGTTGTTAGGTTGGTCAACCGATTGGTTCCCAACGAATTTGTCTTTTCTTGATTTTTCTTCACGAATTTCTCTTGGATCAATTTGGTATCTTGGGCCTTGGTTTGTCTTGATTTGGGCTTCCAATATTGGTAGAAATTGAGAATTTGAGTCATTTGGGCTTTTATTCATTATTTCTTTATTAGCACGCAAAATAAGATAAAATGATTATTAGTAATATCGTTATTCATATAACATAGGTAATAAGGGTATAAAATGTAATTAAAATGTGATAATCGTGATTATCACATTTTAATTACATTTTATACCCTTATTACCTATGTTATATGAATAACGATATTACTAATAATCATTTTATCTTATTTTGCGTGCTAATAAAGAAATAATGAATAAAAGCCCAAATGACTCAAATTCTCAATTTCTACCAATATTTGAAGCCCAAATCAAGACAAACAAAGGCCCAAGATACCAAATTGATCCAAGAGAAATTCGTGAAGAAAAATCAAGAAAAGACAAATTGTTGGGAACCAATTCTGACCAACTGGTTGCTAACTGCAAGCAACCGATCGGCCAACCGATCGGTTCCCAAATGATTCAATTAATGGTGGATTTCTCTTCCTTTTGGCTAGGTTTGATCCAATGGTTCACATCAACTCCATTGGGCTATAAATAGGTGAAGGTGAGTGTTTTGAGTGTGAAATATTTTGTAAAACTCCATTTGGAGAGGAGGGTCACTCTTAATTGAGAAGACCTTCCAAAATTGTAACTTTTGTTACACAATAAATGAAATGTTTCACCCTTCAATTTCCTTTCTCTTCTTCTAATCCAAGGACCAAAAGGAGGATTAGATTAAGATCGAGTTGTTGGTTTCTATTTTATTTCTTTTTCATTTTCTTCTTTATTTTCTTGTTTGTAGAATAGATTTACTTTCATGCAATTTACTTTCATGCAATTTACTTTCATGCAATTTACTTTCATGCAATTTACTTTCATGCAATGTATTTAATTTTGTATTTACTTTCTAGAATAGATTTTCTTTTAATTCACCTTGAGGCTAGAACCCTCTAGGAATTACCCTTTCTAAGTGTGGAGCTAATATTCGTGGGATCCCTAGAGATTGTTTGAAACTAGCTAACAAATCCAACTCATTTTCATGAGATTGAGATAAGCTAAGTGGATCTACTCTAGATTCCTCATATCTTTAATTAATCCTCCATACTTTACCTTCTTTATTTTCCTCTTATCCTTGTTTTTCATTTGTTTGTATTTTCCTTATTTTTGATTTCATTGATTTTACTTCTCTCTCAATCTCATATTCTCTCCATGTGCATATAATCTCAAACCTAGTTTTGTTATTATGTGCATATAACCACAACCATATTCTCAACTTCATTTTCTCCTCTTTTGCACATAATCCACATCCACTCTCTTATCTCTCCATATCCACTTTCACCATTTTCTTACTTTCATTTTATTTGAATAACTATTGTCGCGGCATAATTTGAGAACCAAAACTTGAGCAAAACTCTTCCTACTTCCTCCTCGTGGGATCGATAATCTTATATACTATAACTTGATAAAGGTTGTATACTTGCAACTTAGGAGGTAATCATTTATTTCCCATCAAGTTTTGGCGCTGTCGGGAACGGTGCATAAGTAGGATTTTATTGACTTTGGTTCCTTATTTTGTGTGTTTTCTTTGTGTAGGAATTTGGAACTTGAAGATTAAGAGTTGAAGAATCAAGATTGAAGATTTGCCTCCAACGAGGCTTTGATAGCTTTTATGGGTAACTCTTCTTTCTAGTATTCTCAATTCTATCCTTTAGATAGTTCATTCACATTAGAGATAATTAGGATAAAAAATTAAAATAAAAAAATAAAAAGATTTTACCCTTGTCTAATCTCTAATAAACTTCATTTTTTTGATTGTCGACCATAATAATAAAAAAAATAAAAAGATTTTTGTTTTATTTTTGCATCCTTTTTAGTTGCTTTTAATTTTTAGGGTTGCATTTCATATAATAGTAGGAATTCACCAAGTGATTTGAGCATCTTGATTTGGCACACACTTGAAAATATCTTAAGGGCAAAACCCATTAATCAAGATAAGGTGAGGGATTTCATCACCCTTTCCTTAGCCCAAAAATCACTAATTCCTCACTACACATACCCAAGCCTCTTAAAATTGATTAGACGTTGGCCCCTAATGATTCGAGCTCATTAAGGAACAATAATTTCTTAAGTGAACCGGTCCAAGTTTATTTGGATTAATTGGTGTCTAAGGCAAGGTTTAGGGTAAGTGTATATCCAAAGGAAAGAGATACTTAATTGATCTTTGATCTCCCTCTAGTACTATCCTTACCTGGCTAATTACCCAAGTAAACTTTGATCTTTTCACTAAGGGAATTTTTGGTTAGGAGCTGGTCTAAGTCAAGTTTAGGCTTAACCCTAGAGTTAGGGTGATTGAAAGTGATTGCCTTGATTTATTTTAGTTAGTTTTTCCTTATTTTTTTCTCATCATCTTCTTAACTTTTTCTCTTATCCTTTTCAAAAAAAAATTTGATTTTGGTGTATGCAAACTTGGGTTAGGGATAATACTAATCGCTTAATTCGTTTTGATCCATCTCTTGAACCAAACGAAATGGCTAATACCAACCCACCTGTTCTTCAAGATGTTTGTTACCCCACTAGAAATGCAATCCCTCTTGCATAAAACTCCCGAGGTAAATGGAACCAATTTTGAACTTCGACCGCATTTCATAAACATGCTTCCCAAATTCTTAGAGTCAAACCAAGACGATACATCTTTATCTCCTAATTTGAAGAAGTTTGCCTCATGATTAAGATGAGGTACTTAACGAAGATGCGATCAAACTCCGATTTATTCCATTTGCCCTTAAGGACAAAGCCAAAAATGGTCAGATAGCTTGCCCACGATTCCATCTCAACTTGGGGTGAATTTGTAAAGCTTTTCCAAAAAATTCTTTCCTATCCACAAAACAATCAAGCTTAGAAACAGATTCAAAATTTTAAAATTATCCCGAGAACCTTTTGGAAGTATTTTGACAAATTCAAAGATCTTCTTATCCAATGTCCTCACCATGGTCTTGAAAAGTGGCGATTATGCCAAATCATTTATGAAGGATTGGATTATTCTTCAAAACTTCCTTAGAGTCAATGTGTCAAGGGGATTTCATGAAGAAAAATGCCGATGAAGCTTGGGACTTTTAGAGAGTTTATCCGAGAAAACCATGCAAGGGGAATATTGTGATGACCGTGTTTCATCGGTTTGACCCAAGACCAGGTGGTGCGTCGTAGAAGCGAACATAGCCTGCGAAGCAAAGATGGCTACAATCATGCGTAGGTTAGAAGCTTTAGAAGTCAAAGAGCGAGCTCGGCTCAAATCAACCAAGTTTACGCCTCAGTGTGTCTGTCTCCATCTCATGTTTGGAGGAATGCCCTCTTTTAGGATCGGTCGACTAGGTTAGGATGGCTGCATTTTAGCGTCCGGTGAATGATCCATTTTCTCCAACCTACAATCCAGTTGGAGAAATCATCCAAATTTTGCATGGAACCGTGGAAACTACTCCTAAATCAAAATTTCACCTCTTCAACCCAACAATTCTCTAGGGCAATCTGGTTCCTCTCAATTTTCAACAACCAAATCTTTCATTTCAAAATCAGTCTCCTCATCACCAATCTGCAAATCACACTCCTCAAATTGCGGATCATGAGAAACGCCTTAATGTTCGAAAAGGGTCTAGAAACTTTGATTAAAACCTCTACAGGACCACGAACTTATTAACTCAAACATCAAACCGCGAATTCCTTCATGCAATCAACCGCAAATCCTCATCGCCAACACTCAAGCCATAGCTAGGTTAGAAACCCAACTTGGTCAACTAGCTAATGCCATGAGTGAGAGAGAGAAAGGAACTTTTCCGAAGTCAACCCGTGCCCAACCCGAAGGACACGGATCAAGTTCAACCTACCAAGTGAAGTGAATGCAATCCATTCACTACGGTCGTAGACAGTCGATAATCGTTAGAATGCCTCTAAGTGAAACCCTTGAACCGTAACAAATTCTCTCTCCTTACGATATCTCTACTCGAAATCACACCCTTCGATGACTTCGAACACGAACCCGAACGAGTCTAATCAATTTAAACCGGTTGCTCCTTGCAGGATAGACTTCGGGCCTAGGAAGCACTCCTCTCGTGAGGAGAAAATTCTAGAGACTTTCAAGCGTGTTAAGGTCAACATTCCTCTTTAGATGTCATTGAACAAATTCCTTCTTATGCCAAATCATTTATGAAGGATTGGATTATTCTTCAAAACTTCCTTAGAGTCAATGTGTCAAGGGGATTTCATGAAGAAAAATGCCGATGAAGCTTGGGACTTTTAGAGAGTTTATCCGAGAAAACCATGCAAGGGGAATATTGTGATGACCGTGTTTCATCGGTTTCCCAACCCAGACCGGTGGTGCGTCGCCAGAAGCGAACATAGCCTGCGAAGCAAAGATGGCTACAATCATGCGTAGGTTAGAAGCTTTAGAAGTCAAAGAGCGAGCTCGGCTCAAATCAACCAAGTTTCGCCTCAGTTGTCATAATGCTGTCTCCATCTCATGTTTGGAGGAATGCCCTCTTTTAGGATCCGTCACCACTAGGTCGGATAAGCGGCATTTTAGCGTCCGGTGAATGATCCATTTTCTCCAACCTACAATCCAGTTGGAGAAATCATCCAAATTTTGCATGGAACCGTGGAAACTACTCCTAAATCAAAATTTCACCCTCTTCAACCCAACAATTCTCTAGGGCAATCTGGTTCCTCTCAATTTTCAACAACCAAATCTTTCATTTCAAAATCAGTCTCCTCATCACCAATCAGCAAATCACACTCCTCAAATTGCGGATCATGAGAAACGCCTTAATGTTCGAAAAGGGTCTAGAAACTTTGATTAAAACCTCTACAGGACCACGAACTTATTAACTCAAACATCAAACCGCATTTGAATTCCTTCATGCAATCAACCGCAAATCCTCATCGCCAACACTCAAGCCATAGCTAGGTTAGAAACCCAACTTGGTCAACTAGCTAATGCCATGAGTGAGAGAGAGAAAGGAACTTTTCCGAAGTCAACCCGTGCCCAACCCGAAGGACACGGATCAAGTTCAACCTACCAAGTGAAGTGAATGCAATCCATTCACTACGGTCGTAGACAGTCGATAATCGTTAGAATGCCTCTAAGTGAAACCCTTGAACCGTAACAAATTCTCTCCTTCGATATCTCTACTCGAAATCACACCCTTCGATGACTTCGAACTGAACGAGAACGAGTCTAATCAATTTAAACCGGTTGCTCCTTGCAGGATAGACTTCGGGCCTAGGAAGCACTCCTCTCGTGAGGAGAAAATTCTAGAGACTTTCAAGCGTGTTAAGGTCAACATTCCTCTTTAGATGTCATTGAACAAATTCCTTCTTATGCCAAATTTTTAAAGGAATTATGTACCAAGAAGAGGCAAATGAATGTTCCAAAGAAAGTCTTTCTCAGCCAATATCGGTGAAGTCCTCTCAAAGTACGTACCATTGAAACATAAGGATCCGTGTTGTCCTACCATCTCATGTATCATTGGTAATACTCGTATTGATAATGCTTTTAGACTTAGGGGCGGTGTCAACTTGCTTCCATATTCAATCTACCAACAACTAGGTGTCGGGAACTCAAGCCAACTAGATGCACACTTGATTAGGCGATAGATGCATTAAGGTCCCTATGGGTGAAATAATGATGTATTGATAAAGGTTGGAGACTTTATTTTTCTGTTGATTTAGTAGTCACGGAAATGCAACCGTTGCCAATCCCAAAGGACGATACCGTGATCTTAGGAAGACCGTTCTTAGCCACTTCTAATGCTCTCATCAACTGTAGAACTGGTCACATGAAGCTATCTTTTGGGAATCATTGCTGAACTTAATATTTTCAATCCAGAAATAATATTGATAATCACTTTCAAATCAATTACATCCAAGAAAGTTTAATGTAGTAGAGAATGAATCGACAATAGTTTTGAGGAAATCTTTCATGAGGAACTGGAAATTTTAAAAATTCGTGTTTTATTTTTCAAAATGAGGAAACTGTGTTGAATACATGCCTCTTGAATGCAACATTGAAGAACTCTTTTCGATGAGCTTAGATTTTGAAAGAGCAACCAAAATGTCAAATTTTCATTAATCAAAAATCTAAGTCCAAAATGCATAACACCAATAAGACCTACCTTAATTTCTTTGCAAAACACATTGCAAACCTTGGAATTTTCGAATTTGAGAACATCATTGATTATATCATTTTGAAATTCTTTAAATTTCGGGTAGAATTTTCAGCAATAAGGTAGGATTTAATGTAGAATGTGAGCTTCTCATGTTTCATCTTTTATTCTACATTTTTATTTTTGTCCCACAATAATAATAAAAGAATTTATTCTTCTCTCATGTGAGAGTTTCTTGTTCTTTTCAAAAAAAAAAATGAAAAAAAAAGAAAAAAGAGAGAATAAATTTTTGACTTCACCTTCTCATACCAAAGGTAATTCTGAGAATTTTTGTCATTGTTCGAAGTCGTAGAACAAATGTAAGTGCTTCCATTCTTATCTGTTTTACTTTGTGCATAATAGAATTTGCATTGAGGACAATGCAAAATTTAGGTGTGGGGTGGGAATTAGTCATTTTTATCTTTATCTTAGTTATTTTTTAAGTCATTTTTCTCTTTTCATCATAAAAAAAATCACTTGCCAACTTAATAGAGTTGATTAATAATTGATCTATTTGATAGAATTTAAGTCTTCTAATCCTTAGTTAGTTCTATACTCAAGTTTACCTTTTATGATAACTCCAAATAAATTTCTCAAGAAATGATTTTCAAAGTAGTATACTTTACTTAAGTTTTAACTTAGATTTTTAATTAAAGTAATGGAATTTTTGCATGCCTAACTTAGAGTTGAAAATAATTTTTCAAGTTGTCTTGATCCAAATATTGTTCAGAATATATATACATATACATATATATATATATATATATATATATATATATATATATATATATATATATATATATATATATATATATATATATATATATATATATATATATATATATATATATATTATACTAACTTAACAAAAGAAGAAAAATTTCTCTTAAAATCATTGGTGGTTCTATTTTACTAAGCCTAAGTTGGTGAGTAATTAAGCCCGAGGAGTATTTCTATACTTAATGACCTAAGCCCAATTGGGTTGGGATTCATTGGCCCAAAACTCGCTAAATGGTCACTTAGAAAACCCGATTAAAAGAACAAAACCACCAAGGAATAAAGAGTTAAAAATATATATAAAAAAAAAATAAATAAATAAATTGTCATACTAATCATGTTTTTATATATAGTTATATTTGTATATGTTCTTGAAAAATTAAATGGATTTAAAGACTTGAAGTTTGTTTAAAACAAAGAGTTAGCATGTTCTTTTCAAAACTTTCAAATTAAATTTTTGAGTTAAACTTGGTTTTGTATAACTATAATGAAAGGATTTTCTTAAGAAAATTACATTGGAGTTATGATAAAACGTTTTCTTGAGTATTAACCAACTTCAATTGGAATGTTTGATGATATCAAATGAATTAATTATTTTATTAACTTCTTTAAATTGGCAAGTTGACTGAATTTTGTGGGTATATTCACTGCAAACCCTCACGAGACTACAACTCGCCCACTAGGGTAACCTAGGGGTTTAAAGGCTTGTTGTATGTGCTAAATACAACCGCATTCCTCTGAAGTGAGTTAGGTTTTCTTTTTATTTTCTTTGCTAGAGGACTAGCAAAAGTTTAGGTGTGGGGTATTTGATTATCACATTTTAATTACATTTTATACCCTTATTACCTATGTTATATGAATAACGATATTACTAATAATCATTTTTATCTTATTTTGCGTGCTAATAAAGAAATAATGAATAAAAGCCCAAATGACTCAAATTCTCTCAATTTCTACCAATATTTGAAGCCCAAATCAAGACAAACAAAGGCCCAAGATACCAAATTGATCCAAGAGAAATTCGTGAAGAAAAATCAAGAAAAGACAAATTAGGTTGGGAACCAATCGGTTGACCAACCGGTTATTAACCGGTTGGTTAACCGATGGCCAACCGATCGGTTCCCAACAGATTTCAGATTAATGGTGGATTTCTCTTCCTTTTGGCTAGGTTTGATCCAATGGTTCACATCAACTCCGTTGGGCTATAAATAGGTGAAGGTCGAGTGTTTTGAGTGTGAAATATTTTGTAAAACTCCATTTGGAGAGGAGGGTCACTCTTAATTGAGAAGACCTTCCAAAATTGTAACTTTGTTACACAATAAATGAAATGTTTCACCCCTTCAATTTTCTTTCTCTTCTTCTAATCCAAGGACCAAAAGGAGGATTAGATTAAGATCAGAGTTGTTGGTTTCTATTTTATTTCTTTTCATTTTCTTCTTTATTTTCTTGTTTGTAGAATAGATTTACTTTCATGCAATTTACTTTCTCGCATTTACTTTCATGCAATTTAATTCCATGCAATTTATTTTCATGCAATGTATTTAATTCTTGTATTTACTTTCTAGAATAGATTTTCTTTTCTTTAATTCACCTTGAGGCTAGAACCCTCTAGGGAATTACCCTTTTCTAAGTGTGGAGCTAATATTCGTGGGATCCCTAGAGATTGTTTGAAACTAGCTAAAAAATCCAACTCATTTTCATGAGATTGAGATAAGCTAAGTGGATCTACTCTAGATTCCTCATATCTTTAATTAATCCTCCATACTTTACCTTCTTTATTTTCCTCTTATCCTTGTTTTTCATTTGTTTGTATTTTCCTTTATTTTTGATTTCATTGATTTTTACTTCTCTCTCAATCTCATATTCTCTCCATGTGCATATAATCTCAAACCTAGTTTTGTTATTATGTGCATATAACCACAACCATATTCTCAACTTCATTTTCTCCTCTTTTGCACATAATCCACATCCATTCTCTCTTATCTCTCCATATCCACTTTCACCATTTTCTTACTTTCATTTTATTTGAATAACTCCTAATTGTCACGCGCATAATTTGAGAACCAAAACTTGAGCAAAACTCTTCCTACTTCCCGTTCCTCGTGGGATCGATAATCTTATATACTATAACTTGATAAAGGTTGTATACTTGCAACTTAGGAGGTAATCATTTATTTCCCATCAGAACGTCGAACCGGATCGGACTCAAAACGACGCGAAAAATGCCACTTGGGCGGCTCGGTGGCCGAGCCACCAAATCCGAGCCGCCATTTGGTGGCTCGGCCAGCCGAGCCACCAAGAGGTGGCTAGGTGGTTGTTTCGGCCCGCGACCCGTTTACCCACTTTTCAAGGCTATAAATAGAGGAGGGGGGTCTCATTTTTGGAGATCCGGGATATTGGAGAAGAAGCGGAAGCTCTACCGGATCAAGATCTGAACTTTCGATAAAAAAGGAGGGACTTTTGGACGAGAGATCTGAACCTTTGCATGAGATCTGAGATTTTGGCGAACCCGTAGGCTAAAGCGAAGGAGTTCGAGAGATCTTAGATCCGATCTACACGTGATTCCTCCGGATCAAACTTTGTTTTCATCCCGAGAAGAGTGGTGATCTCGCTTGGTCGATTTCACTCACTTCGGCAATTATTTCCTTCGTGAAATAATCCCCTTGATCATGTAGATCTAGATCTTTCACTGGATCATATCACGCGGCGGTCCACGGATTAACCCAGGCACAGGCAAAGATCCCACGCAAGCAGGAGTCTGATAAACAGGGTTATGCGTTTGTTTAAAGGAAAAGGTTGTAATTTTTATTTTGATTTTCATTGTAATCGAGTCTTATAAAAAGACGAAACTTTTTTGAATTCATTTGTAAAAGCATAAAACTGTAATGAGTTCATCAATGAAGATCGAAATGACTTTTCCCGCGAACAAGAACAAGCTGGCGACCACAGTGGGAGCCAACGATCTCACTGATGAGATCGTCGTGTCGCAACCGCGGATATCGATCCTGGTCGAAGAGGAGGTCGAATACGAGTTTGACCAATAAAAGTTCGAGGAGTATCTATCATCCTCGTCCAGATTGTCCTCCCCCCGCAAGTCGAGGAAGATCTCCGTTGCAAGGAAGATCCGCTGGTCCTCAGATCTGGATTCTCAAGGCGAGAATTCCAACCCCGCTGTTGCTGAAGTTATAGCAAGCAGCGTCCCTCCGACATCAAAGATGGCCGAATCTGCAGATCTAAACTCCTCTGTGCAGGAGATGATCACAGATGGCATGCCGACTCTCTCAAAGAGAGCCCGCTAGAGGCGACGCCAATGCCTGGCGCGTCAGTTCGCCAAGGCCCTGGAATCGACTGATGGGATCCGTTATGAGACGGATCTCAAGTTCAGAAGAGGTCAAAGGCCTCAACAACGCTTGGCGCCTCCTGCCAGCATCAAGTGAATGGGTCCGCGTCACACGGAACCATTCAACACTTGAAGAGCGCATCCGAAAGCACCGCGCACTGCTTGCGCACGCACGGGCTCTAGTTCAAGAGGCCTGTATGTTGAAGAAAGAGGAAGTGGCCAAGAAGCCGCCAAAGATGCGCCAAGTTTGGAGGCTGAAATCCGGAATGACGATTCAGACAAAGGTAGAAACGTCAACTAAGGATCAGCCACCTCAGGCTGATTCGACCCCAACACCGATTCCACCACCGGTGACCACATCCAAATCTCCATTTAACTCGCTCCCGCCACCGATTTCACCGACTTACCCCGGCGTAAGAAAACAAGAGTTAGAGCGCTCGGTTCAAGGTAACGATGATCGAGGCAAAATTCCGATTAAGGAACGTTTGGGCCCGTTGAAGAGGTCCAAGTCAACTCACAGTACTGGGGGTCGCGTCTACCTCCACCATGACAGGAAGAGTCCTGTAGCTACTCGCACCGGGCTGCGGATTGAAGTTCAAGAGCCCGTCAAAGCTTCACACCCGCAAGGGCGAACGTTGAGACGAGTGACTTTTGAAAGCTCTGATAACACGGTTCATCCTCAGAAGGAAATATTTTCGTCTGACGACGATAACGTTATACCTAAGAAGTCGTGCCAACACACGATGGGTTGCTCCGGTATTCATGCTAATGAGTTGTACTATCGTGCTGGGGGTACGAGTAAATCTCGAAAAAGGAGTTCCCCAGAGCCGAACACACATTGTATGTGTTCCAGGCTGATAAGGGCGGTGTTGTCGGAATGCAACTGCACCAAGACAGCTTCGGAGAAGGTGTCGGTCTTTGATAGACTTGGCACCAAAATGCCAAAATCCAGGTCGAGGTGCTTCCGCGAAAGAAGATCGGTGCCTCAAGGTGATGAATTGTCAAAAGTCACCATTAACATGACTAGCAAGCGGCCGCCGCGCCATTCCCCGGTATCTCAACGAATGACCCGGTTGTAGTCCGGGACTATCAGATGACCTAACTATGGCTGAGTTCAGAGGGGGTTACCCTCAGATGACGAAGTGTCAGACGCTGGCACTGCAATTGCTTCTGATGATACGGTTTCCTGCGCGGGACAACCCCGGGAGGCATTCATGATTAGTGCAGAACAAGTGGCCAAGATGCTTGAAGAGGCTATGGCCAAGCAAAAGGATAATTTCAAGTTCGAGATGGAGATGGCCATGCAACAAATGAGAGAAATGCATGACCAGCAAATCCAAGCTCTAACGAATCGCCAGGGTGAATCAAGTCGTCGCAATAACGTCAACCAAGCGGACAGCGACACGGACAGAGATGAAGGCTGTAACGCCGATAATCCCGAGAACGCCAACGGTAACACCGTCGTCCCTCCTCAAAATCACACGAATGGAGACGTAGGTGAGAATGAAAAGATAAAGGACCTCGAGAGTAAGATCAACACTTTGATTTCCACCCAAGAGATAAAGAAGACGGGTATACCGTGTCCGTACCCAAGGGAGTGGGAATCAATCCCGTATCCGGCGAAGTTCAATCTAATAAACTTTACACCGTTCGACGGGAAGGGCTCATCCACTCAGCATTTGTTCTACTTTAAGTCCCACCTGGGGGTTATTTCTGGTAATGAGCCCTTAATGGTTCGGTCATTCGTTGGCACTCTTCGAGAAGCTGCCTTTGATTGGTACCACCGTCTCAAGCTGGGGAGCGTTAACAGCTGGGATGACATGGAGATCATGTTCCACGCCAATTTCTTCGATGACGATATCGAGATATCCATTGGGATGTTGTTGGATGAAAAATAGAAGGACGAAGAGATGGTAGACAACTTCGTCAAGCGGTTCCGAAACAAGGCAATGAATTGCCGGGACCCGATAACTGAGGAGTTCATTCTCCAGACCTGCCACAATAACCTTTCGTTGGATGTGTTGGAAGTAATGGGAACGGCGTCGTCCAAGACATGGAGAGATTTGAAGGTGCGCGGGGAGCAAGCCGAGCAATTCCTTAAGAGGAAAAAGGCAGAAAGAGGCCAGCAAACGGCAAATGCTCACAAACAGAATTTCGTTCCACTCGGCAAAGAGAAGGCGCAGGCGAAAGCAGTGGACGCAAACCAAATGTTCCAGCTACAGCCGTAGCAACAACCGCAACAGCGAGCGCCGCAACAATCGCATCCCCAATGGCAGTAACGACCTCAAAAGCAGAAGTCGTCAGAACCAAGGTTCCCTAAAGTCTATTCTTTCAAGGAAGACGAGGTTCCCGGTTTTTTCAAATACCTCTTGGAGAACAATAAGATCTAGCTGCCACCAATCGTGAATCAGGAGTCGGCAAATAAGGTCACAGATCTGAGATACTGAGCATTCCACAGAGCGGTTCACCATCCGACAAAGTCGTGCTACCATCTCAAGGATGAAATCCAGGCCTTGATCGATGTAGGGATCATTATCCCAAAGCCGTCTAAAGAGAAGAAAGTGGGGGCGAACGCAGTATCCATCAACTTCGGATCTGTGCCTTTAACTTGGTTACGACCGGAGCCCGTCGTGAAAGTAGAGATGAGGATGGTGAATGATGATCCTCACGGACAACGTAAAAAGGGGCTCGTGCCACATACAGCCCCAAACGGTGAAATTCTTTGAGTCCATCCTGACTTGCGCGAAGATGATCAGTGGACGGCCTCTTCATCTAAGAAGAAATCAAAGGGCAAGGGGAAACCATGTCATGCCACTTTAGCAATCTTGGAGAAGAATGATGAACAAATAATGACATTCTAGCTTTCCGAAGAGGAACATGAAGTCTTCGCCACAAGAAGCGGACACGAGTATAAATACAAGTATCCCGAAGCTTCTAATCCAAATGCTAAGACGCTGACGGAGCTAGGAGTGGTGATAACTCCTTCTACCTGCTCTGAAAAATCACAGCAGCAGGTGATCGCCAAGGAGGACACGGCCAAACTGAAGGAGAAGCGACCCCAACATTAGGAGACTCAAGTCCCGAAGCAGTCTCGATTCAATCATCCGATTGGAAGGGACAAACCGGGAAGTTCGAGTTCCCCGCACTGCTTCGATGTTATGGCCCAATTGGCTAACATCCCAGCGAGGATAACCCTCTATGAGCTGCTGTGATTGTCAAAAGAAACCAGAGAGGCCCTACAGGAAGCCTTGGCTGACTCTGAGGTATTTCTCACTCAGATCAAACTAAGTCCTGAAGAATCAGAGTCTTTGGCCCAGCAATGCAACCTCACAACCATGCACTTCCCCTGCATTACTTTTACCAAGAAAGACATGCAGACGAAAAATTCAAAGCACGATAGGCCGCTATATTTTACTGGATACTTTTGCTCCAGCAAAGTCAACCGAATCCAAGTGGATCCGGGTTCCGCTGTGAGTATCATGCCCCTCCGCTTGATGTATAGTCTCGAGATTCCTAGCAGTAAGCTGGAATCTACAGGCACGGTGATTTATGGATTTAATACCAGCGGGTCTCAGCCGCTAGGTAAAATCCGGATAAAGTGCCAGATGGGAGATTTGAAGTCTGAAGTCACATGCTATGTGATTGATGTAGAGACTTCCTATAACTTATTATTGGGTCAGCCATGGATCCAAAATAATGTTATAGTACCCTCCACCCTTCATCAGTGTCTAAAATATGTGGACACGAATAATGAGGTCAAGACGGTGGTCGCGGATAAGAAACCGTTTAAGGGGTTAGAGAACTACTTTACTTACTCCCTTCTTTACGGTAACGAGTCCGATACTGAATTATCGGCCCAAGGTACGGATAGCGACGAGAAAGCTGATACCGACGCCGGGTTTGATTACGATGGTGGTTTTGTCATAAATGACATTGTACCCTTTGTAGTCAATCTTGACGATGGAGAATCGTCGAATGATAGTTGTGATTGGCAACTTACCGACAATGAAATAAATAATAATTTAGAGTACTCGCTGTCTCTTACTGATGTGATGAAAGGATTGTACGATGACCCCGAGTTGCACATGCCGATTCGGTCATCTTGTGTAACACAGAAGCATATCCGGGACTCTTTCGGGACAACATTCATCATTCCGGGTAAAACAAATGATGAAAAGGATTTGGTCTATGGTAAAGGTGATATGATTCCAGCACCAGACCACTTTTTGAGAAACGATGCTAATGATGATAAGCCTGGCTCTCATCTGTTCAGATATAGTCCAGAAGCACGGAATCTCATGCAAAGATGGGGGTATGACTTTGCGCGAGGTGAGGGTCTTTATTTTGAATGAGGTCCTCAAGTCCCACCCAAAGCTGCACACGTCCCAAAGGGGAAACCCGATAATTACTATGGATTCAGGAGAGGATTGGGGTATGTATCTTCTTCAGAAGACGAATGCTGTTGGTTGATCGATAACCAATTACTAGATTCGGGAGATCCATATTCATCTGATTCCTCTGCTTAGGACTCTGACGTCAGCATCGGGAAAATGTTCAAGGGTTTGATGTCGAATATGACTTCAGCCAACCCTACCACGATGGAAGACGATGAGTAGATACCAACGTAGGAAGACCCGTGGATCCATCATCTCAATATGCAATATGGGGATCGATTCGAGCAAAGAGAACCCCCCACCATGGATGAAGTGGTCCAGATTAATATGGGTGATGAAACACACCCCAAGCCCATATTCATTTGCAACAGTCTCTCCCCAGAGGAGAAAGAAGAGTTGATTGCTCTCATCAGGGAATATATCAACGTTTTCGCTTGGAACTATGAAGACATGCCAGGACTCGACCCAAATGTGGCGACGCATCGTCTCAACGTCAAAACGGATGTTAAACCCGTCAAGCAACAACAGAGACGGTTTCGTCCGTAGATTATGGAAGTAATTGTAGCGGAAGTGAAAAGACTCATAGAATCGGATTTTATTAGGGAAGAACAACATCCAGATTGGGTGGCGAATATTGTCCTGGTTCTAAAAAAGAATGGGAAGATCAGAATCTGCATCGATTACAGAGATTTGAACGCCGCATGCCCAAAAGATGACTTTTCTCTTCCAATCACTAACGTTATCATTGACAATACGTGTGGATTCGAGAGAATGTCCTTCATGGAGGGCTTTTCGGGCTATAATCAAATCAAGATGCACCCGGATGATAAAAAACACATGACGTTCAGAACTCCCCTCGGTGTCTTCTGCTACACTATCATGCCATTCGGTCTGAAGAACGCAGGTGCCACGTACCAGCGAGTGATGACTAAGATTTTCCAAGAACATCTTCGGAAAACTGTCGAATGCTACGTTGAGGACTTAGTCGTGAAGAGCCACGACAAAAATGACCACATCAAGGATCTGAGGACAATGTTCGATCTCATGCGGAGTCATCGGTTAAAGATGAACCCTACCAAATCCTTTCTCGGAATGTCCAAATAAGAATTTCTTGTCACCACTAAGGGTATTCATATTGACCCAGATAAAGTGAAGGTGATACACGAATTACAACCCCTGAAGAATCTAAAAGAACTCAGAGGGTTACAGGGGTGATTAGCTTATATCCGACGATTCATATCGAACCTCTCCGGAAAATGCCAGCCGTTCTCCAAGCTAACCAAGAAAGGCGTGTCATTTGTCTGGGACGACGCCTGTCAAAAGGCATTCGAGGATATCAAAGCATATCTAGCGAATCCTTCTGTTCTCGTTGCACCGCAGTCAGGTAAACCGTTCTTGATTTACATCAAGGCGATGAACCATTCGTTAAGCGCTTTACTTGCGCAAGACGATGACAGCGATCTCGAACAGGCGGTGTATTATCTGAGCCACACTTTAGTGGGTGCTGAATCCCGCTATCCGATGATTGAGAAGGAGTGCCTTGCCTTGGTTTTCGCGATTCAAAAGATGCAGCATTACCTAGTTGGGCAGACAATTTACGTTATCTCCAACGTAAATCCAGTCCGAATATTCATGACGCAACCAGCCTCCATGAATTGGCGTTTGGCAAAATGGACCTTGTTCTTGTCTCAATATGACTTACACTTCAAGCAACAGAAGTCGGTCAAGGGACAGGTAATTTGCGATCTCTTAGCAACTAACCCAACAACGGATGTAGCTGAATTATATGACGACTTGCTAGATGAAACCCACGAAGTCAACACTACATCGCATCAGCAAATATGGCAATTATACTTTGACGGAGCTTCTCGAGCAACCAATGTGGCAAGTACCCCTGGATGTTCTAAGATTTCTTTCGGAGTTAGAGTTGTCTTAGTTTTCCCGGGGAAGCATGTGATGTCTCGGGCTTACTCGCTAACCGAGCCATGCTCTAATAATATGGCCGAATACAACGCGTTACTTATTAGACTCAGTTTCGCCAAAGAGCTGGGAGTCGAATATCTCGAAGCCTTTAGGGATTCCCAACTCATAGTCAGACAGATCCGTGGGGACTACGAAGTCAGGAATCCGAATTTGATTCCGTATCACCAGGCGGCCGTTGAGATGTCAGACTCATTTGAAGAATATTTTATCGAGTATATTCCGCGCCTCCAGAACGCATATGCGGATGCATTAGCAGCGTTAGCAGTATCTTTAACACAACCTCCTGAGACTGAACAATTAGTCACTATGAGAACTCACCAACTATTTGTACCAATATATAATGAGGAGGAAGACGACAAAGGGGTGGTCATCAAAGAGGTGCACTCAACCCAAGTTGAATTGGAGCCCCGGGATTGGCGTTTTCCTATAATCGACTACGTCCTATATGGTATTTTGCCAGAAGACGTAAAAGAGAGGGAATCGATTCGACGAAGAGTGCCAAGGTTCTTTTATAATGCAGAGACCTAGACGTTATATCGTCACGGGTACGATGGCTTGCTGCTCCGGTGCCTTTCGAATAAGGAAGCAGAAGAAGTCCTTAAGGAAGCACACGGAGGAGAGTGTGGCGCACACCAACCTGGTCCCAAGCTTTATGATCGTATCAGAAGAATGGGATACTTTTGGTCAATGATGATTAATGATGCAATCGAGTACGCTCGAAAGTGCCACGCGTGTCAAATACACGCGAATTAAATGCATCAACCCCCGGAGCATTTGCATCCTTCAGCTACATCTTGGCCGTTCGAGACGTGGGGTATGGACATTATGGGTCCTATTTTTCCTCCGTCAGTTAAAGGTGATCGGTTCATTTTCACAATTACCGATTATTTCTCCAAGTGGGCTGAAGCAGTTCGGCTTGAAGGAGTGAAAACGAACAATGTCATCAGTTTCATCAAGCATCACGTCATCTATCGACACGGCGTGCCGAGACGGATCATACATGACAATGGTCCTCAATTCGTCAGTAATGCCTTTATCAGGTTTTACGAGAAATTTAAGATTCAAGACGTCTCGTCGACGGCTTATAATCCCGCTGCAAATGGATTAGCGGAGGCCTTCAACAAGACAATCATTAAGATCTTGTCGAAACTCATGAAGACCAATAAACGTGATTGGGATGATAAACTCGGAGAAGCACTCTGGGATATTGCACCACAATACGTACGCCTACCGGAGCTACCCCTTATTCTCTGGTATATAGATGTGAAGCTTTACTTCCATTAGAAATCTAAATCCCATCACTTCGTATCGCCCTCGCGTCCGAGATGACGGCGGAAGAACAACATCAGAAACGTCTTGAAGAGCTTGAGATGTTGGATGAAAAATGTCTGGAAGCTGAACAACATATCGAGTCTTACCAAGCCAGAATGTCGAGGGCTTTTAATAAGAAAGTCCGATAGAGAAGCTTTAAGGAAGGAGATCTGGTCCTCGCTGCTCGAAGACCAATAATTCTCAATTCCAAGAAAAAGGGTAAGTTTGAACCCAAATGGGAAGGACCATTTGTGATAGACACAGCCTAATCAAATGGTGCATATCGTCTAATCACTCAAGATGGTGACAGGCAATTAATGCCGATAAATAGGAAATTCCTAAAAAAATACTATCCTTAGTATATTTGGGATAATCCATTTTGACGGGAAGTTCCTCGTGAAAGATTTCACCCATTGTCCTTAAGGATAACCCTGAATCCGTCCTCCACCATAAATTCCCTCACTGATCAAATTCATTGGCGGTGAGTCCACTGAAAAATCTTTCTGGTCCAATCCACCAGCAAAATCCCCTCTTGATTCCTTCCACGAACAAGAGGTCCACTTTTAATGTTAAGATCCCCTTGTGATAAACAGAAGGGCTCCATCCTTTCCTCTTCGGTCACGCCCTCCCAAGGTTAGGGCTGAAATTAGAATTTCATCTCGATAAATGAGAAAGTTATTTCCAGATCAGGTAGCGAATTCTATAAAAGTAAAAGTTATCTGAATCTTTTCGATTCTCGGAGTGGAGATCCCACTCTTAGTTTCACCTCCTAAGATTCTCGAAGTGGAGATCCCACTTTTAGTTTCCTTCGCACTGGAGATAGAATATAAAATTCTTCCTCTCTAGGAACAAGAGATAGGCTATAAAATTCTTCCTCTCTTATTTCGGATTCGTCTTTACCCTAAAAAGAAGACCTGGAGATAGGATATAAAATTCATCCTCTCCAGCATCGGGAGACAGAATATAAAATTCTTTCTTTCCCACATCAATTTTATCTTTTTAACAAAAAAATATCCTTCAATCCAGGATTCATCTTGGGGAATTTTATCCCGAATCCTAAGTAGGGATAAGTCAACGCCTAACATGCGTTGCCGGTTTAGTCTTTTTCCGATTGAAGAAGACACAAGAATTCAAGTTTGATGAATTTTATCCCGAAGCCTAAGTAGGGATAAGTCTATGCCTAACACGCGTTGCCGGTTAACCTTTCTCCGTGAAAAGGATACCAAGACTCATCTTGGGGAATTTTATCCCGAATCCTAAGTAGGGATAAGTCAACGCCTAACACGCATTGCCGGTTTAGTCTTTTTTCGATTGAAGAAGACACCAGAATTTAAGTCTGGAGAATTTTATCCCGAAGCCTTAGTAGGGATAAGTCTACGCCTAACACGCGTTGCCGGTTAACCTTTCTCCGTGAAAAGGATACCAAGACTCATCTTGGGGAATTTTATCCCGAATCCTAAGTAAGGATAAGTCTACGCCTAACACGCGTTGCCGGTTAGTTCTTAACCGTAAAAAGAACGAAAGCCCACATATTCAAAATTATGGCAGGTTGTTATTAATAACACCATAATCCACGCCTTACACGTGTGGGGAATTTTATCTCGAATCCTAAGTAGGGATAAGCCAACGCCTAACACGCGTTACCGGTTTAGTCTTTTTTTGATTGAAAAAGACACCAGAATTTAAGTTTGGGGAATTTTATCCCGAATCCTAAGGAGGGATAAGCCTGCATCTAATACATGCAGCCGGGTAGTCTATTCTCGTGAGAAAGACGAAGCCTATGTATTCAACATCATAGCACCAAGTCTAAAAGAGTTTGATTCTTTTAGCACAACATTACGTGCGGAACGGGTTTAGATAATCCGCATGCTAGCCCGATTCCAACGGTAATCGGTAAAGGCTCGTCAAATCTGTTGATGGCTGGGGGTTGGCCAATAACCCTAAAGTCAACGCCTAACATGCATTGCCGGTTAGTCTCCTGCCCGTAAAAGATGATAAAGTCTACGTATTCGACATCATGGCATTAAGCCTAAAAGAGTTTTCATTCTTTTAGCACAATGGCACATGCAGAACGGGTTTAATCCGCATGCTAGCCTGATTCAAACGGTAATCGATAAAGGCTTGTCAAATCCGTTGATGGCTGAGGGTTTGCCAAAAATACTATGAGTATTGTGATTGATTATTTCAAACGAAATGAGAAATCATAACAAACAATGACAAAAAGGAGGATAGAAATTTATTCGAGTCTTTCAACGAAGAAATTGCAGTTATTCAAATATCAAGTTTATGGCAAAAGATTTATTGTTCTAACTTAGACAACTCATCATTGTAAGCTTGTTGGAGCTCCTTCTGCAACTCAGCCCTGAAAGACTCCTCGTTGGCGTCCAACGTTTTCGCAGCTTCTTCCTCGACTTCAGCTTATTTTTGTTCCGAGAGTTCCAGCTTCTTTGATATGGCGATTCGAGCTTCCTCTTCGTTGACCCTTGTCAACTCCAAGACACTTAAGTTCTCTTCCTCCACCTGAAGTTTCCGCCTGAGCTGCACTATCTTGGCCTCACTTGACGCAATGCAAGAATGAAGGTTGCTCAGGGATGTTGATTTCTTGGCAAGGCCGGTCTTAACCTGATCTACCCAGCCCCGCTGCATTTAAACCTCGAGTCCAGTAAAAACTCGAGCATCGCGCCATATTTTCAGACGAGATTCCACTCGATCGGCTATATACGAAGAAGTACCTACTGCTTGCAACTCCTGTAATCTCTGAAGCTTGAGTTCCAGACGATCAAGATCATCAGCAATTGCCTTAGCCAACTCTGGGTAACCAGCATCCCTTATCAAAGCCGTTCTAGGGTCAAGAACCGGCCTGAACTGGCGGAGAGAAAGACCATTGTGCAGAAGCTTGTCGATCATCATGTTTATGAGTAAAAAGAACGAGCGGACTTCCATACAGATAATAATCTGATCTGGATTATTGTCTGACATCAGCGCCCTCGCCAGATCATGAAGTTGAGATGTCAGCCCTGCAAAAAATTAAGGGGATGGACATTTCAAAATCTTAAGTCAAAGACCGGCGTAGACATTCTTAACTGGATAACCCGTACCCGCTTCCGTCGGTATAGCTTCATGAGTTAGCGGGGCTATCGGAAGGGTAACCGCCTTTGATGCACCGACTGCTACAGTTGGTCTCGCGACGTGTTCATTAGGCACAGCAACTGCCATGATAGCCAATTCTAGAGGAGCATCAGAATGAGGAATTGAAAAATAAACCTCAGTAGGAGTTCCTGCCAGCAACAAAATAAATTTCTCAAATTGTAGTTGTATTAGTCAAAAAGTGGCTAGTCCTACAATTAATGGGGGAGGGAACCTGTACCTTCAGAGGAACAAACCACAATATCTTCAGGAATTGTTGGCTCAGGTGACAAATCGACCATGGGGGTGTCCGCAGGTAGGCCATCTTCATCAAAATCCTCTATCGAAAAATCTGACACAAGAGAACATAAGTGAAAGAAGCGAAATCAAAAAACCTGTGATCAGCGAAAATGGCTCACCTCCTAAAGTGGAGTTAGTCTCTCTAATCCCAGTGTCCACGTTTGCTTCCTGCAATTTCTCTAAAAGAGCAAGGAGCATAGAGACGATTAGGGAAGGCACGAATTCCGAGTCATTCAACTCTCATACTCGCCATCTAAATGGGGTATTGCCAATGATAGATGTACCTGAATTTACTGAATCAGGTCCTACATTGGTAGTCTCACTAATTTTAGCAGCCACTGCAGGCTCTTCTGCCATAGACTCGTATACCTGTTGTGTGAAATTGGGTTCTTCGGAAGAGGCAAAATCGTGATGGGGAAAATCGAAGCTGGTCTCATCTTCTCCATATTCTCCTGTACAGAAATGGAGAAATGTGAACCCTGAGTTTAAGGAATTAAATAATCAAAGGGACTACGTGGTGATTAAGCATTACCTCCTTCGCTGACAAAGTCATCACCAGCCAAGTCCATCTCAAAAGCTCGCGGGTCCACATGTGACTTATGGACTAACTTTTTCCGCTTAACAGTTTGAGTCCCAACTCGAAGCTTCGCCTGGTAAGAGGGGCGAAGCCCCTCCTCCTCCTCGGCTGTCATTCCTGAAGCTTCAAATTGTTGTTAGACACATTAATTCCAAAAGAGGAAAGAGAAAAAGGGAGTGGAAGTATTGACAAACCTGTCCCAAAATCCTCCTCATGACCCTCGTCATCCGCATGATCTCCTCCTGAGGTCTCTTCGGCAAAATTGAAGGTCTCCTCTTCCTCCTCGTCTATTTGACGAGTCTTACATCGCTTCCTCTGGGACCGAGTGGCCTTCTGAATCATCTGAGTATCAGCCTGGGAGGCCTCCTCGGCCACTAACTCTGTAATAGGCTTCACGTGAACTGGTTCATTAGCTGCCAACAACCACCTGTAGCATAAGAATGTCAGCTCCAGCTGACGCTCAGCACTCAGAAGGCTAAACTTAGCACCAGTGCACCCTGTCACACTCCATAGCCATGCTCAGATGCCGTCCACTAATCTGCCGTGAGTCCGAAGCTGTCGACTTGGATTTCCAACATAAAGTTGGTCATAACCAAACTGGCGAGCAAATCGACAAGGTAGATATGGCTCTATAAAGCACTCGTCTCTCACCCGGAACGTTATGTAACCCGGCCTAATGTTCATCAGCCAATTGAAGCAGCCAACATCAAGAAAGGTCTGGCTCATCCTCGGCCTCTCCTCATCAATCAAAGACTCGCCGTACTGACCAGAGAATCGGGAGAAGCATCTGGAGAAAACCCAACCCTTGTGAACCTGCAATTGCTTCCTTATTTCTGGGAATCCTCGCCCATTCCATCTGCAATTTTCTAATAATTGTAGTAAGGGGGTGGATTGATTTGCAGTGCTCGGCGCTGACATTATATCCGAATGGTGGAGGACGAACCAGGCCATCAGGTAAGTGTAGGGAAGCTCCACCTTAGCAAGAGGAATCTGAATCGTCGGCTCACCCTTCCCCTGAGTGAAGGCACTGACTATCTGCCAAAGCCCACGATGAATGTTAGCCACCATCACCGAAAGGAGAGAAGGTTCCTTCTTGTGAGCAAGCTGAATTGTAGGATAAAGCACTTCTAATGGCAAAGCATCACCAGACTGATACGATACCACTCATTTCTTCAATCAGATTGCGAGGTAACCGGCTAGGAGAGTCATCGGCTGAATTGGCGTTACTGCATGCCACAAGAATGTCTCAAATTTAGTCCCTGCAAGGAAATCACCCTCGGTGCTACTAATGGTATAAGAGCGAGCGCTAGATTTCTTGATTAGCTCATTAACCTCTGAAGGAGTGAGCGATGCCAATTCTGAAATCACCTCGCCAGAATTGCTTTTCAAGTGCCTGAACAAGTAACTTGCGAACTGCTTCAGACTCACTTGTGACTTGGTCCTCTTTGCTAATGGCTGAGCTTGTGCCAAAGTAATATGATAGTGGCCAGTAAGATCCCATAAGGTATCATAGCGACCGGGCATGCGATCTTTTAGCTGACTCAACTCAAGATTCGAAGGAAAATACTCCTGGTATAACATCTTCCCCATGGGTAAGCCGGAGACCTGATGCATCTCGTGCAGAGCTAACCCTAGCTCCCCATGCTTGGTCAAGAAAGTATTCGAATCTGGATCGTAGAGCTCTGACAAAGCATAGAAATGATTGGCACTGATCGGCAACCCATACATGATGGCACAAATTGCTGCATATAAACCACAGCCATGTAGCTCCTCACCCCATCGGCCGAGGACATAGTTCGTCATACGAGCCCACCAAAGCTTGTCTGAAGAATGAAGCCAGCCGTAAAATCTGTGACGGGTCGCACGCATTTCTCAGCTTAGCCTCGCGAGACGATTCTTTAAGGTACGAGTAGCAGTGAATAGCTCGTCGAGGGGTGGTGTGTCTAATCCCAACACACCAGGACGCAGTCCAATAACACGGTTCCTACTCGAACCCGGAATTGCCTGGTGGGTAATGTACCCACAATGTATGTGGTCATGCTTATCCGTCAAGTGCCACGACATCTCCCGTGTTACGGCCTGACACCTCAACTCAGTCAATGAGCGATGGCGAGGTATCCGTGGGAGATATAAGAACCCTTCGTCATCTTTATGCAACAATTGTTCACTTTCAATAAAAGTGGCATCTGGATCTTCAACGGAATCACAAAACAGGTAATCCGTCTTCCTCAGAGGCTGAGTGAAACTGGTGTCCCTCACAAGTGGCGCGTCAGTAATCAACAGTCGAAGCACACGAGGGCTCCCCTCACGTACCGCCTGGATGGTCTCCGCTGACGTACCCGGTGCAAACCGAGGAGTAACCAAAACAGACGAAGAATCATCGAAAGTGGCTTAATGCTCGCCGCGGCGTCTGTCAACCGCATGAGAGGGAAACGCTCCCGAGGGGTATTCAACTGGAAACGAGTAATTAATATTCATTAGATTCAGTCATAAAGAATATTTTAAAAGCAATATAAGGCGTCGAGCTCATCTCGCAGACTTATGAAATAGAGTCACTACCTTATAATGGGTGAGACGATTCCAGCTGCATTATGCACTCATAGGACAATGTATACTACCGCACAAGTAAAACGACAATATACCCTGTCCTACGGAACATGATGCGGCATGGAATCGCCCCCTTGAGATAGGTGTTGACCAAGCAAAACCTATCTTTTAAAGCATCAACCCTCACGAAGGAGAATCTCTGCTCTTCCTAATTGCCGCACGAAGGAGAACAAAGCGGGGATATAGTATGCCATATGCAAATTTTGAGTGCACTAAAAGATGGGGAAAAGGCTCACTAGTAAATGATGGAGGCGCACTCTCAGGTGCCGAGGTAGTTGGCTGACTCCTCGGAGCACGTGATCTCCCCGACGACATTTTGATCTGAAAAAGAAATGAACGGGTCAGATACAATGATAAATCCAGAGGATGTGAAATATAAAGGGAAACTATGAATTTTTAACCAAAATCCTACAAATAAATATGGGATTAAAATCCTTCAGATTTCATGCAATTTCCCTCTTGAAAACCCTAATTTGAGGTGTGAAATCAAAACCTTAAATCCTTGCATATCTACCCACAGTTGTGTGTGCTAAAATAAAGATTAAATATGCAAAAGTTATGAGGAATTTACCTGAGGAAAGGCTCGAGGACCTGATAAATCTAAATCTGAAAGAAGGTTTACCTGAGCGCTCAAGGGGCCTGAGAGACCTGAAAAAGTATTATAATTTGGAGGAATTCTTGAGCGTAAGATGTGGAGGAAACTTGGATCTTTGATGCTCGTTAGGGTTTGAGAGAGACAAGGTGAAAGAAAGAAGAAGAAAACAAGAGGAAGAGGGGGTTCGCCGGCCAAAAAGAGAAGGGGAGGGGGTTTTAAACCAGCCCCAAACCGGACCAAATAGAACCGGTCCGAACCGACCCGAACCGAACCGAACCGATCTGAACCAAACCCTGAACCAGAATTCAAACCAGGGCTAAACCAGGCATCAAAACAGCCCCGAATCAGCCCGTCGATTGATTTCTTCTTGTTCTCTCTCCCTCCCACACATCCGGGGGGGCCCCAGATATTTATTCAATGGGGTTATCACCTATTGAGGGTCACTTCTCATCCGGCTCGGATTGTTTGAGCCTCATAATTACTTCAATAAGGTATACGAGTCTAAACTGTTTCCTATTTTTGTTGAGAAGTTTCTGAAGAATATTTTTATAAAATATTCTTAAGGATAACTCAACAACCCCCAATTTCCTCCCGCTGTTGTCAGTTCTACGACAAGCGTTGTAACGGAGAATTCACCGACTAAAGGAGAAATCTCGAGAAGTTTGATGGTCAGTTCTACGACAACTCACCGACGCGAGTTAAAATAAAATTTTAGTTACCAGCTTCAGTTCAAGATTTTGATAGCGTCGACAATAAATGCAAAGATCGCCACACTTTCACCATCCGACAAAGCACCGATAACTGGAAGAATTGAAGAAATCAAGATTTGAAGCTGTTTTTAGGTCCTGTTACGCTGATTGAAGGTTTGGGCCTATCATATCCAAAGTATTTCAGGCTCCTCTATAAAAGAATGAGACTAAAACACTTTGGAGTGGGTATTTATAGGCGTTGAAAATTACCTATAAGTCCCTAAACATGACTCATGACAATGAGTTGACGATTGACGAGCCGCAACGCAAACGCATAAAGCGAGTCGACGAAACGCATGAAGCAAGTCGTGAAAGCGTGCAAGTCAATGAAGCGATGAATCGCATGTGAACGATGGGATAAACCTAATTGTGAAGCTTCAGATCAGCAAATATCGACGGGATCAATCAAGTCGGACTCGGAAGTGATGAAAACAAGTCCCGGAAGCTCCCTTAGGGGCTCGGCGAAAGCCGAGCCACCCAAGGGTGACTCGCCAAAACCGAAGCCACCCATGGTGGCTCGCTCGAGCCACTGAGGGTGGCTCTACCAAAACCGAAGCAGCCCCAGGTGGCTCTATGGTCGAAGCCACCCTAGGAGGTGGCCAACCATTTCTAGTGGCTCGACCAAGGCCGAAGACGTTTGGCCGAGCCACCAAGAGGTGGCTCGGCGTTTTTTCAACCCGACCCGCTTTACCCGCTTTGAGCATATAAATAGAGGAGGGGGTCTCATTTTTCAGATCCGATTTTGGAGAAGAAGCGAAGCTCACGGATCAAGATCCGAACTTTCGATAAAAAAGGAGGGACTTTTGACGAGAGATCTGAACCTTTGCACGAGATCTTAGATTTTGACGAACCCGTAGGCATAAAGCGAAGGAGTTCGAGAGATCTTAGATCCGATCTACACGTGATTCCTCTAGATCAAACTTTGTTTTGATCCCGAGAAGAGTGGTGATCTCGCTGGTCGATTTCACTCACTTCGCGATTATTTCCTTCGTGAAATAATCCCTTGATCGATGTGGAGGAAACTTGGATCTTTGATGCTCGTTAGGGTTTGAGAGAGACAAGGTGAAAGAAAGAAGAAGAAAACAAGAGGAAGAGGGGGTTCGCCGCAAAAAAGAGAAGGGGAGGGGTTTTAAACCAGCCCCAAACCGACTAAATAGAACCGGTCCGAACCGACCCGAACCAACCGAACCGATTCAACCAAACCCGAACTGCATTCAAACCGTATAAACCAGCATCAAAACAACCGAATCACTCCCGATTGATTTCTTCTTGTTCTCTCTCCCTCCCACACATCCGGGGGGGCCCCAGATATTTATTCAATGGGGTTATCACCTATTGAGGGTCACTTCTCATCCGGCTCGGATTGTTTGAGCCTCATAATTACTTCAATAAGGTATACGAGTCTAAACTGTTTCCTATTTTTGTTGAGAAGTTTCTGAAGAATATTTTTATAAAATATTCTTAAGGATAACTCAACAACCCCCAATTTCCTCCCGCTGTTGTCAGTTCTACGACAAGCGTTGTAACGGAGAATTCACCGACTAAAGGAGAAATCTCGAGAAGTTTGATGGTCAGTTCTACGACAACTCACCGACGCGAGTTAAAATAAAAATTTTAGTTACCAGCTTCAGTTCAAGATTTTGATAGCGGTCAGACAATAAATGCAGCACCGTCACACTTTCAGTCATCCGACAAAGCACTGGATAATCTGAAAGAATTGAAGAAATCAAGATTTGAAGTCGCTTTTAGGTCCCGCTACCGATTGAAGGTTTGGGTTTATCATATCCAAAGTATTTCGTGCCTCTATAAAAGAATGAGACTAAAACACTTTGGAGTGGGTATTTATAGGCGTTGAAAATTACCTATAAGTCCCTAAACATGACTCATGACAATGAGTTGACGATTGACGAGCCGCAACGCAAACGCATAAAGCGAGTCGACGAAACGCATGAAGCAAGTCGTGAAAGCGCAGTAAGTCAATGAAGCGATGAATCGATGTGAACGATGGGATAAACCTAATTGTGAAGCTTCAGACGCAAATATCGACGGATCAATCAAGTCGGACTCGAAGTGATGAAAACAAGTCCCTAAGCTCCCTTAGGCTCGGCGAAAGCCGAGCCACCCAAGGGTGACTCGGCCAAAACCGAGCCACCCATGGGTGGCTCGGCTCGAGCCACCTGAGGGTGGCTCGGCCAAAACCGAGCAGCCCCAAGGTGGCTCGGTGGCCGAGCCACCCTAGGAGGTGGCCGAACCACCCCCTAGTGGCTCGACCAAGGCCGAGCCACGTCTTGGCCGAGCCACCAAGAGGTGGCTCGGCGGTTTTTTCGAACCCGACCCGTTTTACCCGCTTTGAGCATATAAATAGAGGAGGGGGGGTCTCATTTTTTCAGATCCGGATTTTGGAGAAGAAGCGGAAGCTCTGCCGGATCAAGATCTGAACTTTCGATAAAAAAAGGAGGGACTTTTGGACGAGAGATCTGAACCTTTGCACGAGATCTTAGATTTTGACGAACCCGTAGGCATAAAGCGAAGGAGTTCGAGAGATCTTAGATCCGATCTACACGTGATTCCTCTAGATCAAACTTTGTTTTGATCCCGAGAAGAGTGGTGATCTCGCTTGGTCGATTTCACTCACTTCGGCGATTATTTCCTTCGTGAAATAATCCCCTTGATCGTGTAGATCTAGATCTTTCACTGGATCATATCACGCGGTGGTCCACGGATTAACCCCGGCACAGGCAAAGATCCCACGCAAGCAGGAGTCTGATAAACAGGGTTCTGTGTTTGTTTTAAGGAAAAGGTTGTAATTTTTATTTTGATTTTCATTGTAATCGAGTCTTATAAAAAGACGAAACTTTTATGAATTCATTTGTAAAAGTATAAAGCTGTAATGAGTTCATCAATGAAGATTGAAACGACTTTTCCCGCTAACAACAGTGAAGGCAAGACATTACTTTACTCTGGAAAATTATTCCAAACCTATATTGTTGATCTGTTTACATGTATTGAAGAATATAGGCTTCACTGGGTTAAACAAAATCAAACCAAGATCAGAGCTGAACAATACTGTGGAATAAAGGATGTTGTCTTCAGAGATACAGAAGGATCTCAAGTTGGACAAAGGATTGTATTTCCATCTTCTTTCACAGGGGTTCCACGTTATATGAATCAAAATTATCAAGATGCAATATCTCTTTGCCGTGTTATGGGGAATCCAGAATTTTTTTATAACAATGACAGCCAATCCAAAATGGCCAGAAATCAAAGCAATGTTAGAAGATATGGGAGGACAAAGATCAGATGAGAGGCCAGATATTGTAGCAAGAGTCTTTAAAATCAAACTTGATCACCTAAAGGAGGACCTTTGATAATCACATTTTAATGACATTTTAATAACCTCATTATCTATTTTATATCAATAAATATGTTACTAATAACATGTTTTATCTTATTTTGCAGAATAATGGAGTATTAATGAATAAAAGCTCAAATGACTCAAATTCTCTGAATTTCTACCAATTGTTGAAGCCCAAATCTGAAGACAAACGAAGGCCCAAGATACCAAGGGAATCCAAGAAGAATTCGTGCAAAAATATCAAGAAAAGACAAAATCCGTTGGGAACCAATCGGTTGACCAACCGGTTGGCCAACCGGTTGGCTAACCGATCGGCCAACCGATTGGTCGGCAGCAGATTCCGAATTTAGGAAAGATTTCTCTTCCTTTTGGCCAAGTTTGATCCAATGGTTCACATCAACTCCGTTGGGGTATAAATAGGGTAGTATCGAGGGTTTAGAGGGGTGAAATATTTTGTAAAACTCCTTTGGAGAGAAAGGGTTGCTCTTGTTTTAGAGTACCTTTCATTGTAATAATTTTTCCTCAATAAATAAATATTTTCTCCCTTCAATCCCATCTTCTTCTTCTTGTTCAAGGACCTAAAGGAGGATGAGTTGATGATGATGAGTTGCAGGTTTCTCTTTATTTCTCTTTATTATTTCTTTTTATTTCTTGTTATTTATTTGCTTTGTAGTTTAGATTTAATTGCTTTGTAGTTTAGATTTAATTGCTTTG
The DNA here is from genome assembly GCA_012295165.1 of Asparagus setaceus. Classification (NCBI taxonomy): domain Eukaryota; kingdom Viridiplantae; phylum Streptophyta; class Magnoliopsida; order Asparagales; family Asparagaceae; genus Asparagus; species Asparagus setaceus. The sequence continues at coordinate 4,632,344 of CM022707.1, forward strand.
TAGTTTAGATTTAATAGCTTTTGTAGTTTAGATTTAATTGCTTTGTAGTTAGATTAGTTTAGAATTTTTCTTTTCTTTTTATTTTCTTTCTTTTTCTATTTGTTTGAATTTCCCAAGATGTTGAACTAAACTCTTGTGGGGATCTAGGTTGCATGAAACTAGTCTAATCTCTTTTGTGTTTATGAATCATCTCTCTTATGCTTAAAAATTCATGTTTAGGTTAATCAACTAGAGAACTAATCGATAGAAGAAGAATTTGATAGTTTATGCTTTCCTTAAGTGGTTTGATAGGCTATGCTTATGAATTCTAGGATTATTATCTTGTTATTACTCTCTTCATGAGTTTGAATTTCAATTAGGTGATAATTTGATAAGTTATGCTTTCCTTAAGTGGTTTGATATCTTATGCTTAATAAATCTAATATGAGATGTGGTAAAAGAGAATTTTTCATAGATTATAATTTGAGTTAGCTAGTGGATTCAATTCTAGATTCCTTCATCTCTATTATTGACTTCTCATCTTTTAATTGTGATTCCTTTCACACACAATCCAAATCCACTCTCTCATCACTTCATCATATTTTCATATTATCTTGAATAAAACCCTAATTGTCACGCATAATTTGAGAACCAAGCTTGAATCAAACACTTCCTATTTCCGCTCCTCGTGGGATCGACAATCTTAAATACTATAACTTGACAATGGTTGTGCACTTGCGACTATAAAAGGTAAACACTCGCTTTTGCCCATCAAGTTTTGGCCGCTGTCGGGAACGGTGTTAAGTAGGAATTTTTCTTAGTTCTTTAACTTGTGTGTTTGTCTATTGTGAATGACAAAAGGAGCTTGAAGGCAAGGAGTTGAAGATTCGAATTGAAGGTTGCCTCCAACGAGGCTTTGCATTGCTTTTGCGCAGGTAACTCTTCTCTCTAGTATTTTTAATTCCACCCTATAGGTAGTTCATCACATTAGAGACAATTAGGTTAATATAAAAAAAAAAAAAAAAAACTGACTTTCTTTCTTGCTGACCATAATTTAAAAAAAAAAAAAAATTTTCTTTCTCATCCTTTTTAGTTGCTTTTAATTTCTAGGGCTGCATTGCATATAATAGTAGGAATTCACCAAAGTGATTTGAGCATTTTGAATTGACACTCACCGAAAATATCTTTAAGGGCAAAACCCATTAATCAAGATAATGTGAGGGATTTCATCACCCTTTCCTTCACCAAAAAATCATCGATTCCTCACTACACAAACCCAAGCCTTCTAAAAGAATTAGACGCTGGCCCCTAAGGATTCGAGCTCAATAAGGAACAAGAAATTCTTGAGTGAACTGGTCTAAGTTTATTTGGATTAATTGGTGTCTAAGGCAAGGTTTAGGGTTATGTAGTTACCGCAAGGAACGAGGTACTTAATTGATCTTTGATCTCCTCTAGTACTATCCTTACTGGCTAATTACCCACGTGAACCGGATTTTTTCACTTAGGAGTTTTGGTTAGAGTCGGTCTAGCCGAAGTTTAGGCTTAACCCTAGAGTTAGGGTGATTGAAAAGTGATTGCCTTGATTTGTTAATTTTTCTTTTCTTCTTCCCTCTTCTTCTCTTTTCACCATCTCACTAACTTTTTCATTTTTTATTAAAAAAAAAAAAATCTCTTGATTTTGGTTCATGCAAACTTGGGTTAGGAATAATACCAATCGCTTAGTTCGCCTCGATTCAACTTCTCAACCAAACGAAATGGCCAATCCTCCCGTTCTTCAAGATATCTCATACCCAACTAGGAATGCTATCCCTTCATGCATTAAGCTTCCAAGCAAATGGAACTAATTTCAACTCCGACCACATTTCATCAACATGCTTCCAAAATTTTAGGAACGTAAACCTAAGACGATATATTTTCATCTCGAATTTGTAGAAGTCCGCCTCATGATTAAAATGAAAGACCTAACTGAGGATGCAATTAAGCTTCGATTTATTCCCTTCACTCTTAAGGACAAAGCAAAAAATGGTCGCATGCCTTACCCACGATTCGATTTCAACCCGATGATTTTGTAAAAGTTTTTCTAAAAAATTCTTCCCAATTCACAAAACGGTCAAGCTCGTAAACAAAGATTCAAAATTTTAGGATTGTCCCGTGAGCCATTCGAAGTATTTCGATAGGTTTATGGATCTCCTCATCCAATGTCCTCACCATGGTCCGAAAATGGCGACAGCCAAATCATTTACGAAGGATTGGACTATCCCGCAAAAACTTCCTTAGAGTCTATGTGTCAAGGGGATTTTATGAAGAAAAATGCCGATGAAGCGTGGGATTTCTTAGAGAGTCCGTCGAAAACCATGCAATGGGAACACCGTGATGACCGTGGTGCATCGGTTCCTCAAGCCCAATCTAGTGGTCCTTCCTTAGGAACAAATATAGCCGCTGAAGCAAAGATGGCGACGATCATGCGAGGCTAGAAGCTCTCGAAATCAAAGAACGCCCCGCCAAGTCAATCAAATCTCGCCAGTTGTCACAATTGTCGGCCCCCATCTCATGTTGCCATGAATGCCCTCTTTAGGATCCGACGGCCACTAGGTCGTTAACGCCGATTCCACCTCCTAGAAATGATCCTTTTGCCCCAACCTACAATCCGGTTGGCGGAATCATCCCAACTTTGCGTGGAATCAAGGAAGTTACCCCAAATCAAAACGTCCATCCCACCTCAAACCAACAAATTCCTAGGGAAACACGATTCCGCTCAATCCACCAAACAATTTCCATCACTCAAATCTACCTTTTCAATTCCCCTAACCCAGATCTGGAAAAACGTCTTGGTGTCATAGAAAAGGGTTTAGAAGCCATGATCAAAACCACCACCAACCTGTTGACTCAATCATCCAACACTCTAAATTCCTTCATGCAAACAACCAACCAAGCGATCAACTCGAACACTCAAGCCATCGCCAGATAGAAACCCAACTAGGGTAACTAGCAAACGCCGTGAGTGAAAGAGAGAAAGGAACATTTCGAAGTCAACCCGTGACCAATCCAAGGAACTCAGTTCAACTTTTCACGATCAAGTGAATGCAATCCATTCACAACAAATGCAACTGTGTTAATAATCAAATCCTTCGAATCCAGAGAATTATGTTGAATACATGCATCCCGATACCAACATTTGAAGAACCCTTTGTTAATGAACCTAGGTTTGTAGAAAATAGAAAACAACAAGATTTCATTTTGATGAAATTTTGTTAATAATGAATCTAAGTTCAAAAGCATACAACCATTAATACCTACCTTCCATTGCTGCACACATCACTAAAACCCCGAAATTTTGGAATTTAAGCACATCAAGAATTATATCATTTTGAAATTCTTTAAATTTCGGGTAGAATTTTCAAAGAATAAGGTAGGAGTTAATGTAGAATGTGAGCTTCTCATGTTTCATCTTTTAGTCTACATTTTTGTTTGTTGTCCCACAATAATAATAAAAGAATTTATTCTTCTCTCATGTGAGAGTTTCTTGTTCTTTAAAAAAAAAAAATCTTGTAAATCACTGTGCATATCTGAAAAAAAAACAATTGGTTTCGCCTCCCTCAGACACTGTAAATACAGCTTTCAATTTTTTCTGTTCCAGTCATCCTAACATCTGTAAGTGCTTCCACTCTTCTCCATGTTACTTCTGCATTTACATTGAGGACAATGCAAATTTTAGGTGTGGGGTGGGACTTAGTCAAATTTCTCTCAGATTTTAGTCATTTTTATTTTTTTCATTTTTCATTTTCTTTTTCTTATTCATTTTTCATTTTCTTTTTCTTATTCATTTTTCATTTTCTTTTTCTTAAAAAAAAAAAAAATTTTGTCACTTGCCAACTTAATAGAGTTGATTAATAGTCCTCTAATCCCGAAGTTAGTTATACACTCAAGTTTACCTTTTATGATAATTTTAAATAAATTCGAAGAATGATTTTCAAAGTGGTATACTTTACTAAAGTTTAACTTGATGTTTAATCGAGTGATGAAATTTTTATGCGTTTAACTTAGAGTTGAAAATGATTCTTTAAGTTGCATTAATCCAAATATTTTTCAGAACATATATACATATACACATATATATATTATACTAACTTAACAAAAAGAGTGCGAAAAATGGGCACCAAATAAATTTCTTAAAATCATCGGTAGTTCTTTGTTACTAAAGCCTAAGTTGACTGAGTAATTAAGCCCGAGGAGTATTTTTATGCTTAATGACCTAAACCCAATTGGGTTGGGATTCATTGGCCCAAAACTCGCTAAATGGTCACTTAGAAAGCCCGATTAAAAAGAACAAGACTACCAAGAAAAAGAAAAAAAAAAAAAAAAAAACTAACCATGTTTTTATATATATGGAAATAATGGTATATGTTCTGGATTTTTCAAAATGGGTTAAGAGACTTGAACATTGTTTGAAACAAAGAGTTAGCATGTTTCCTTCAAAACTTTTGAATTAAATCTTTGAGAAAAACTTGGTTTTGTATCACTACAATGGAAGGATTTTCTTAAGAAGTTTACTTTGAAATCATGATAAAAACGTTTTCTTGAGTATTAACCGACTTGTGGAATTTTTGAATTATTCAATTAGCTTCTTTAAATTGGCAAGTTGACTGAATTTTGTGGGTATATTCACTGCAAACCCTCACGAGACTACAACTCGTCCACTAGGATAACCTAGGGGTTTAAAGGCTTGTTGTATGCGCTAAATACAACCGCGATTCCTGCGAAAGTGAGTTAGGATTTTTCTTTCTTTCTTTTTCATTTTTCTTCCTTGCTAGAGGACTAGCAAAAGTTTAGGTGTGGGGGTATTTGATAATCACATTTCAATGACATTTTAATAACCTCATTATCTATTTTATATCAATAAATATGTTACTAATAACATGTTTTATCTTATTTTGCGAATAATGGAGTATTAATGAATAAAAGCTCAAATGACTCAAATTCTCAATTTCTACCAATTGTTGAAGCCCAAATTTGAAGACAAACGAAGGCCCAAGATACCAAGGGAATCCAAGAAGAATTCGTGCAAAATATCAAGAAAAGACAAAATCCGTTGGGAACCAATCGGTTGACCAACCGGTTGGCCAACCGTTGGCTAACCGATTGGTCGGCAGCAGATTCAATTTAGGAAAGATTTCTTCCTTTTGGCCAAGTTTGATCCAATGGTTCACATCAACTCCGTTGGGGTATAAATAGGGTAGTATCCGAGGGTTTAGAGGGTGAAATATTTTGTAAAACTCCTTTTGGAGAGAAAGGGTTGCTCTTGTTTTAGAGTACCTTTCATTGTAATAATTTTTCCTCAATAAATAAATATTTTCTCCCTTCAATCCCATCTTCTTCTTCTTGTTCAAGGACCGAAAGGAGGATGAGTTGATGATGATGAGTTGCAGGTTTCTCTTTATTTCTCTTTATTATTTCTTTTTATTTCTTGTTATTTATTTGCTTTGTAGTTTAGATTTAATTGCTTTTGTAGTTTAGATTTAATTGCTTTGTAGTTTAGATTTAATAGCTTTTGTAGTTTAGATTTAATTGCTTTGTAGTTAGATTAGTTTAGAATTTTTCTTTTCTTTTTATTTTCTTTCTTTTTCTATTTGTTTGAATTTCCCAAGATGTTGAACTAAACTCTTGTGGGGATCTAGGTTGCATGAAACTAGTCTAATCTCTTTTGTGTTTATGAATCATCTCTCTTATGCTTAAAAATTCTTGTTTAGGTTAATCAACTAGAGAACTAATCGATAGAAGAAGAATTTGATAGTTTATGCTTTCCTTAAGTGGTTTGATAGGCTATGCTTATGAATTCTAGGATTATTATCTTGTTATTACTCTCTTCATGAGTTTGAATTTCAATTAGGTGATAATTTGATAAGTTATGCTTTCCTTGAGTGGTTTGATAGTCGCAAAAACTTGATGGGCAAAAACGAGTGTTTACCTTTTATAGTCGCAAGTGCACAACCATTGTCAAGTTATAGTATTTAAGATTGTCGATCCCACGAGGAACGGGAAATAGGAAGTGTTTGATTCAAGCTTGGTTCTCAAATTATGCGTGACAATTAGGGTTTTATTCAAGATAATATGAAAATATGATGAAGTGATGAGAGAGTGGATTTGGATTGTGTGTGAAAGGAATCACAATTAAAAAGATGAGAAGTCAATAAGAGAGATGAAGGAATCTAGAATTGAATCCACTAGCTAACTCAAATTATAATCTATGAAAAATTCTCTTTTTACCACATCTCATATTAGATTTATTAAGCATAAGATATCAAACCACTTAAGGAAAGCATAACTTATCAAATTATCACCTAATTGAAATTGAACTCATGAAGAGAGTAATAACAAGATAATAATCCTAGAATTCATAAGCATAGCCTATCAAACCACTTAAGGAAAGCATAAACTATCAAATTCTTCTTCTATCGATTAGTTCTCTAGTTGATTAACCTAAACATGAATTTTAAGCATAAGAGAGATGATTCATAAACACAAAAGAGATTAGACTAGTTTCATGCAACCTAGATCCCCACAAGAGTTTAGTTCAACATCTTGGGAAATTCAAACAAATAGAAAAAGAAAGAAAATAAAAAGAAAAGAAAAATTCTAAACTAATCTAACTACAAAGCAATTAAATCTAAACTACAAAAGCTATTAAATCTAAACTACAAAGCAATTAAATCTAAACTACAAAGCAATTAAATCTAAACTACAAAGCAAATAAATAACAAGAAATAAAAAGAAATAATAAAGAGAAATAAAGAGAAACCTGCAACTCATCATCATCAACTCATCCTCCTTTCGGTCCTTGAACAAGAAGAAGAAGATGGGATTGAAGGGGAGAAAATATTTATTTATTGAGGAAAAATTATTACAATGAAAGGTACTCTAAAACAAGAGCAACCCTTTCTCCAAAAGGAGTTTTACAAAATATTTCACCCCTCTAAACCCTCGATACTACCCCTATTTATACCCCAACGGAGTTGATGTGAACCATTGGATCAAACTTGGCCAAAAGGAAGAGAAATCTTTCCTAAATTGAATTGCCGACCAATCGGTTGGTCGATCGTTAGCCAACCGTTGGCCAACCGGTTGGTCAACCGATTGGTTCCCAACGGATTTTGTCTTTTCTTGATATTTTTGCACTAATTCTTCTTGGATTCCTTGGTATCTTGGGCCTTCGCTTGTCTTCGATTTGGGCTTCAACAATTGGTAGAAATTCAGAGAATTTGAGTCATTTGAGCTTTTATTCATTAATACTCCATTATTCTCAAGAAAATAAGATAAAACATGTTATTAGTAACATATTTATTGATATAAAATAGATAATGAGGTTATTAAAATGTCATTAAAATGTGATTATCAACCTTCAAAAAATGGTCATTTTGGAAAATGTGTAGGAGGTATGTTCATTTCACATTTTACAAGATGCAAAAATCTAATTATGATTCACAATAATATTTTAAAATAATTATTATGAATAGTATATGTGCATATGCATAAACAAATAAGATGACGGTCAAAATTTAAAGACATTAATTTATAGAGTACATAGAGTACATGTTTAGTGATTTTATCTGTGCCACAAGTGAAGTGAATATACCATTAGGTGCCACTCTGACATACAATCATTTACAGACACAAAATTATGGCGAACTTTATTTCACAACTTAGTATCTTAAGTTTACACACATGTACATGCACACATTATCATTTACAATTTCATGAACATTCAGTTAAATGCTGATTATATTTACATGAATGAATCAAATATATTGACTGATACATCTGATTATCCTACTTATGAGAATGATAACACATGTTATTTAACTTTTATAAACAGTTCAAGACAATAGAGTCCTTAGTTCGTTTATATTATGTAAGGTCATATCTAAGGTTTTTGTGAATTTAAGACTCTTATTTATTTTCATATGCATGTATCAATTGCTTAAGAATTGTTGTTTAGTGATGTAAACTGATACATGTACATATTCATTATGATAGTGATAGCACATGTTACTTCACAATTTTCAAATAGATAGCCCTGCAATACAATCCTTTGGTCATTTGTTTTATGCATGTTTATATCACAGGTTTTTTCCTGTTAATTTGATACTCTTACTTATTACTTATTTTCATATACAAGTATCAGTTACTTAACCAGATTGTTGTATAGTGGTATAAATTGATACATGTATAGAAACAGGATGACACTTTGTATTAGACAGTTAAGGTTTATAGCTTTATAAAAATATATATGTACATACAATCATTTACAGACACAAAATTATGGCGAACTTTATTTCACAACTTAGTATCTTAAGTTTACACACATGTACATGCACACATTATCATTTACAATTTCATGAACATTCAGTTAAATGCTGATTATATTTACATGAATGAATCAAATATATTGACTGATACATCTGATTATCCTACTTATGAGAATGATAACACATGTTATTTAACTTTTATAAACAGTTCAAGACAATAGAGTCCTTAGTTCGTTTATATTATGTAAGGTCATATCTAAGGTTTTTGTGAATTTAAGACTCTTATTTATTTTCATATGCATGTATCAATTGCTTAAGAATTGTTGTTTAGTGATGTAAACTGATACATGTACATATTCATTATGATAGTGATAGCACATGTTACTTCACAATTTTCAAATAGATAGCCCTGCAATACAATCCTTTGGTCATTTGTTTTATGCATGTTTATATCACAGGTTTTTTCCTGTTAATTTGATACTCTTACTTATTACTTATTTTCATATACAAGTATCAGTTACTTAACCAGATTGTTGTATAGTGGTATAAATTGATACATGTATAGAAACAGGATGACACTTTGTATTAGACAGTTAAGGTTTATAGCTTTATAAAAATATATATGTACATATGATCATTTATAGTTACACGAACACTCACTTAGATGTACATTCTATTTACAAATCTGTGTCATAATTATAAACAGATACGTGTACATACTCATTATGAAACTAATAACACGTGTAACTTCACAAGATGTAAACAGATAAGCCAATACAATTCTTTACTCGTGTATATAATGTATGTTCGTACCAGTGGTTTTTCACAAATTTAAAACTCTTACTTATATTCATAAATGACAAGTTTGCCAACAACAATGATATATATGAACAATCTGTTTAGTAGTTTACATGTTGTAGATGGTCAAAATGTATTTTCACTTAGGCCGATGATCAGCTTGAATCTAAGAAGTGAACGCCCATAGGCTAAACACTTCGAATGGGCCCACAGTCAAGCCCACAACAAGCTGCAGTGAAGGTCACCTGATGATTGAAGCGAACCTCGCTAAGCAGCCCACATCGACTTGACCCGACCAAGTCAAACACGAGTCGACCCCCGCAACATACCCCAGACCGAATCGAAAGGCGTCATTAGTCGGCTAAGCCTAGAGTCGAATTCTGTGTCAAATTCGAACTCATAGGCGAAGCTCGCCGACCAATGAACTCCACCCATGTTCGCAGTGACCCTCGCCCGCACTCGTAGCGACCTTCGCCCACGTCTTCAGCGAACTTCTCCAAGTCCACAAAGTCCGCCTAATAGCCATTTCAGAGGTATTTTCAAGGGAATAACCGCTCCCAATTATCTCCTACTTTAATGGCCACTTAATCCGCAATTAAGAAGCCATTAACTCTCTCTTTTAACCTATAAAAGAAAAAGAGATCATTCATTCTACAGGGTTCAAAAAAAGGTTCGGAAGGTTCTAAAAAAAAAGGTTCATAAGCCTTAACCCAAAGAACCCACACGCATCGCACTTGCAATCTCATTGAGAAATATTGCCAAGAGAAGACTGAGCTATCTTCTAAGCAATTCAACTCTTATCAACAACAAAAGATCCGTTGTCTTAATCGGTGCGTTAATAGAGTACAAGATTGACGCTCCATCGACACTGTTTGGTGTAAAAATCTCCTCTCGGATTTGTATTGTTTGAATTGCTTGTTTACAAATTAAGAATTGGCTTTTTACAACAAAAGCGAAGGGAAGGTCCTTCTTGTTTAACGTGGGTTCATCGGTAGCGATAGGACGTCTCCCTCGATGCTCGAATCGAGTTTGCTTCCCTTGGACGATCCGATCGACGTTGCGGTCGAGCTTCAGTACGCAGTAAAAGCTCCGGCGGGGTTGAGTTCGGTTCTACCCGAGCTTGCTTGGTCCAGGCTGCAATGCAAGAGTTTGCAAAGAGCTCGAGAGCCTCCAAATCTGAGGGTTCAGATGGAGTCTACTTCAATAATCCAAGCCCTCTCTTTCAGCTCCTTTCCCTGCTTCTAGTCAGCCAACCAGCCAGCCCCCTCTCTTGTTGCCAAAGGGGCTTATAAATAGCCCAAGGGGTGGAATAGGCCACCCCTTTGACTTGTGGGATGTGACCACTGATGAGGTAATGAGAGCCATGCCTTAACATGACCCAGGATGTGCAAAGTGGGTGAGCGGGCGAGCCTTTTGAATGCTCAGGCGAGCTTGTAGGCGAGTTTGTCGAACGAGGTCAACTGGCGGGCCTCTTGCGGGCGTGCTTGATTCGGCAGCGCAGCAAAGTGTGCAGGCGCGGTTGAACTTGTATAGGCGAGTCTTCCTAACAGGCGGGCTTTGCCAAGCAAGTGACCACCCCCCTTGACTCGTGGGATGTGACCACTAATAGGTGAGGGGCGCCATGCCCTCTAGCTACGAGACGTGACCGCTATAGGGGTAATGAGAGCCATGTCTCATCATTACCCATGACGTGGAAAGCGGGTGGGCCCACTTCCCCAAGCCGCCATTGGCACCGTTCAAACAGGCAAGCGGGTGAGCTTGAGAGTTGCTCTAAATGCCCAGGCGAGCTCATTGAACGGGCTGGGCCAACTGGCGGGTCCCCTAAACGTGTGGTGGTGTGCATTTGTGCGGAGCGAGCTGCTGCGGCGTGCTGGTGCCTGGCGAGATTACGGTGGCGGCGTTGGACTCACGTGGGCGAGCTCATCGCATGGGATGTCCTCGTGCGGGCGAGCTCGCCAAACAGGCGGCTTTTGAGCTCTGGGAGAGCTCAACGAGTAGGATGACCTCGTGCAGGCGAGTTCGTTAAACAGGTGGCTCTTGAGTTTTGGACGAGCTCGCCCAATAAGCTGTTGAGCTCGCGGCAGCGAAGTTCATCCCTTTGACCGGCGGGTTAGCAATTTTTCCGCCATTAAGACTTCTTCAAAGTTTTCAGACCTAAATCAAGTTGGATATAGTCTGGAACACTTTGAATGAGGAGCATTACTGGCTTGGGTGCATCTATCCCTCTTCACATGGCTTGAGCTTTTCGGGCGGCCCTGGCGAGTTTGGGTGAACTCGTGCTTCGGGCGGGCTCTACTGCTCGACAGGCGAGATAAGCCACGCGCTTGTTTGCTAGCTAAGGCGGTGCATGTGTGTCAAATCGTATTGAATGCGGTCTGACGAGCGACGCTTCGTTTTCATGCATGCGATCGGAGCCGTTGATTTAGCGGTGCTATGATCTCGTTCGTCGTTCGGGTGAGAGATCGTGCTTTGAACCGCCAAATTTTGGCCGCTCGCGTGGAATGCTAACCGTCCCGCCTCATTTGTGGCCGTTCGATTTGAACTTGTCGAATCGGGTCGTTACGAGCGACCGACGAGTGAGTCGTTGAATTCACCGCTGAGATCGCTTCTATAAGAGTCGATCTCCTCCCTCGCCGAGAGGCTATTGCACTCACTCCTCTCCGTTCGAGCTTCGCAAAGAAAACTAAAGTTCTCGCCCTCACATCCGCCATGGCCTTCAAGAAGATCGGTCAAGAGGAAGGAGGACCACCTCTTCCCTCATGATGCCGATAACGCCGCCGCCATCACGCCGTCCGAACCCTATCTGGTAAGTTCCGGAGATGAGAAGAACGTTCTTCGTTCATCCGGGCGGCTTCGCCCACTGGCGGAGTCTCGATACCCAGGCGGGTCTCTATTTTCAGCGAAGCCGCTTGTCGCGAAGTTCTGTCTCGCTGGCGATTTACGCGGTTGGCGAGCTTTATTGGCTCGCCCACGTGGCAAGGCTCGTCTGTAGCTGATGGCGACGCCTTTCCGTTACTAATACTCTTCTCGTATTTGTGCAGCTCGAAAGGAGGTTCTTCTTGGTAGGTCTCGTAGTTTGAGATCTTCTGGGAAGGGGCCTCTAACTGCGGAGGAAGCGGACCGTCTTGAGGCGTTGGCGCGCAAGAGAGGCTCTCCCCGGGCTCGGCCTTCAGGCCCTGAACCTATCGTGCTTTCTGATGATGAGGGGGAAGAACGAGCTGAACCTACACCTACCTGGTCGTACACCCCCCAACCACAGTGCAAGCCTGGCTTCCCTGATCCGGCCAGCATTGGAGGTCACGGATGGAAGCCGACCGTTGACCATGACGGGCCCCTCCCCCGGATTCAACCTCTTGCCGCCATTGTTCCGGGCCAGGGGTCTGCTGATCCTGACCCCAGTACTGTGAGGGGTGTCCTCCAATAGTTGGAGAATGCTTTAAAACAGGTGGTCATTGCCATCGGTATCGGATGGGGAACGCTTACTGCCTTCCACCCTCCCTTGGTAAGCTGCTTAGGGGAGGTTCAACGTGTTGGCGGTGATCTGCTGGCCATGCGCTGTGACCGAAAACTTGCCCAGTGGGAGGGCTTTGTGAATCGTTTGGAGAAGCTGGTCTTCGATGACCCGCGCAATGATATGTGGCACCTCATAGGGGAAGCTCGAGTCAGAATGATGCGGGAACGCGAAGCTCGAGCGAAACGCATACTGGAGCAGGAGGCGATTGTCGCGGATTTTCGCGCGCGACAACGTAGTTTGCAGCGCGAGATGGGGGCTTACCCCTCGGAGGACCTTCGTCGTGAGAGCGTCGGCGTCCATCGCGCTTTTACAGAGGCGTTGCAAGTCCTCCACGCCTTGCATCGCGAGGAGGAGGCTTCTGCTGCTGCACTCTCTGAGGAGAGGCTTGAGAAAGACGCAGAGGCTCAGGTTCGGGCAGATCGGGCGAAGGAGTTAGCTGAGCTCAAAGCTAAACTAGCCTCATTCACAGTGCTAGACTGCGCCGACTAGGCCTGGAGCTCTTCCTTGATTTTGGGACATTTTTGCTCCTTTGAACGTGTTGTCATAACTTTGTTCAAATATATTGTCTCAAAATCACTTGATGAATGTGGTTTTGTGTTTGTTTATCTCTTCGATGTCTTGAGCGCCTTCCATTGCAGTGGTTGGGCTGAGTTTCATGAGAGGGTTTGATGAAGTTCGGGCCATCTTCACCATCGCGAAGCTCGACCTTTACGAAGCTACAGGCGAAGGTGCGAGTGCATATCTTGAGCCTAAACCATGGGCAGGCGAGCCCGACCTTAGGCGAGCTCGAGCCGTTGGTAGGCGAGCTTGGATTTCAAGGAGGCTTGGTTCGCCTCTTGATTCGTGCCTCCTACTGAGGCTTTGACCGGATTTTGAGGCTAGGGTGTAGCCTCTTTGTTAGGTCCCATCACCAACTTGGGAGGGGCTATAAATGGTGGATCATTTTACCCACATTTTTGCCACCTCTTCATCTTCTTCTTTTCCCCCGGCAAACCCAAGGCCGCACCGCCGCTGTTCGCCGTAAGCTGCCTCAACCGGCGTCGAGATCGCGAGACTTCGTCAGGAGTTGGCCCAAACTCAAGGTCATCCCGCGGAGGAGCTCCGCATACTTCGCCGCTTGACCGAGCTACTATTGACTAAGAAGGAAATGCTTGAGGGCATCGTCCCCAGTCAATCGATGGCTCAGCGGGAACTGGACCGTGATAGGGATGCGTGGAGCCTCGAATGCCGTGCTCTTCGCAAGACCGTTCGGCTTTTGAAGTGGCGCTTGAAGAAGGACCCCTGGGTTTCTACGAGCGAAGATTCTGACAGTGACTAGGTGTTATGTAAGTGAACCTAGGTGGCCGCGTGCCCGTTAGGTCTTTGACGTTGTTTTAGGTTTCGAAACGTTTCTGTCATGACTTCTGTTTGCATGTGTCGTCATAACTTTGTTCGAATGTATTGTCTCTAGCCCTTAATGAATGCGATCAAGTTTCGTGTTGCGTCTCGTGGGGCTTATATAGAAATCGCCAACCGGGCTTCAACTCAGGGGGAGCTCCGATCATTTGGTAGGTGAGCCCAATCTCGGGCCAGCTCCAACCGTTTGACAGGCGAGCCCAACTCTTGGGAGAGCTCAATCCACTTAGTGGGCGAAGCTCCATCTCGGGAGAGCTCAATCCACTTAGTGGGCGAAGCTCCATCTCGGCGCAGCTCAATCCACTTAGTGGGCGAGCTCCATCTTGGGCGAGCTCAATCCACTTGGTGGGCTGAGCTCCATCTCTGCTCAATCCACTGGTGGGCGAAGCCCATCTCGAGAGCTCAATCCACTTGGTGGGCTTAGCCCATCTCGGCGCAGCTCAATCCACTGGTGGGCGAAGCTCCATCTCGGGAGAGCTCAATCCACTTAGTGGGCGAAGCTCTATCTCGGCGAAGCTCAATCCACTTAGTGGGCGAAGCTCCATCTCGGCGCAGCCTGCTATTTGGCAAGCCGAATTGTTCGAATGACAGCCACGGTCTTTTCCCTGATGGGGCAACACGGGCTGTCGATCGCATTAAATGTGATCCGACGGGCTCTCGCCTTCACGCTGCTCAATCTGCGGCCGCAGTTTGGCGCTTTGATCTGATCCGTTTGCTTGGCGGGAGATCGTGCCAAAATTCGTGCTAACCGATGAATCCCAGCCGTCAAGATTTATCTAAGCCGGTCTCTACAGAGACTCGCCTATATAAAGCGCTCGTCTCCTCCGTTAGGAAGCCACCGTGCTTTCAAAAATCTTCCGCCCAAGTTTTCGAAGAAAACCCAAGATTTCAATTCGAACGTAATGGCTCCCAAGTCGAAGAAGACCACATCCAAGGGGAAGGGGCTCGCTTCTTCCGCCATCATAATCAGCCGCCACTGCTTCGTTGGTAAGTTGAGAACTGGGACGGACAGATCCTCGTTTCGTTTTACGGCCTCGTCTATTCAGGCGAGGTCCGGTCATGCTGGCGAGCTCGCTAGACAAGCGGACTTTTGCCTTCGCTTCGGCGAGTTCGGTTGTCCAGCGAGGTTTGTCATGATAAGTGTCTTGCTTTCAGGCGAAGCTTTTGCTTTTTTGCCGGGCAAGCTCGATTGCTTCGCCTGTGGAGGGGTTCGCCTGTTCTAAAGAGACTACGCATTGCCGAGTCAGGTCTTTTAACATGCTTTCATTTCGCTTCGCACCGCCTTTCCCGACGGTCCTTCCAAGAGTACGCCATTGGCCTTGCCGGTAGTACGGTTTCTGGCCTCCTGTGTTTCCTTTCTCGACCCGTGCTGTTTAATGCTAACCAAACTATGGAGTTGCGGCGACGCTGCGGACCGAGGGCATTACCGACGCCGCTGGAGTCGACTAATCGATGCGGCGATGTTGCTTACCGCCGCCGGAGATGGTGAAACCCGACTTCATGTTTGGTGATGCCATAGTTGATCCCTCGGTCATGCTTCTAGGCGAGAGCAAGTGGCTGCGTGAAGTAGGCGGGGCCCGATACTTTCTTCCAACATGATGCGGGATTTTCACCGTGGAGCTACGCCACTGCTCCCAAAAGATGAACCGACTTGACTCGGCCAGATGGGATCACTTGTGGAACCTTCACGGGTTCCAAAGCTGGATATGGGGTTGACAGCTCCCATCGAGGCGTGACCGCTCTTCACCCCGGCCTTCTGCAAAATGAATTCCCCATGGGCGATACGCCGACAGTGGCGGAGACTTTCCGTCACCGTTTCTTCAAGGCGGGAGGACAGCTTCCTCCGGCGATTTCCGAAGCCAGTTGGGTTCACTCGCCTACCGCAAATCCTTGGTGGCATAGAATTACCGAGTTTGTCCTGGCAAAGAACTCTGATCTTCAGGGATCCGAATTGTTCAGGGCCATCAGAGCCACTCAGCATGGCATTAAGATCCACGCTACCAATTTCGTGAGCGTACGGAGCTCTACTGTCCGGATAGCGGTACCTTCTACACGCCCAACGGGGAGTTAGGGCTGGCGCTTCACGAGATGCACGAGGTATCGGGCCTGCCAATGGGGGAGTTCCCATATGAAGAGTATGTCCCTGGCCAAATGGAGCTCGACCATCTTTCCACCCATTTCCCTCAAATGGTGGAGACTCTATGGGAGCTTCGCTGTCACTACCACATTTGTCTGGACACTCTTGGGTCTGTGGACCACAAGGGCAGCAAGAAGAGGAACGCCGGGATCAGCCACAAGAATTGGGCGAACTACTTGTTCCCCCATAACGATGACAAGAAGAGGCCCATTCTCTCGCTGATCGTGTGCGACGCGGAAACGATACGTTCCCGGCTGCCCGAGGGCGGCGAATTGGAGACTATTGACCACTTAATTTAAGGGGATTCTGGGGACTACTTTACATCCTACCACCACCAAGCGGGACTCCGATCTCATCCAAGGCCCTTCTTGTCGGGCTATTTGATGTTGTGGTTGAAGAGGTGTGGTGCCCACGCACTCGCTCGAGGCGCATCCAAGTGGATGTCGCCTATCCGCCGTCCGCCGCCTATGGGCTTATCAGATGACCGGTGTCGGCCATGACGGCTCACAGACAGAGCGGTCTCCGAAGTTGTCGGCACAATTTTGTCGCCTCATTTGTCGGCTGACGGAAGAGAGGAGGTTGCCGTGACCCCAATCCTCGATCGCTTGCCATACACGCATTCGATGGCATGGTTCGTGTTGCACTATGAGTGCTTGATGAGTGCACCAAAGAAGACGCCAGAAGACGGACCGCCCCGCTCGCCGCTCGAGACTTGTTCTTGGAAGTTCCGGACGCTGTGGAAATGAGGAAGGCGCCTCCTTCTTTGGCAACTACAACTTCTTTCTGTTTCTACTTCTGTGGGGCTATGGCGAGTCTCTCCGGGATGGCTCCACTACGGATCAGCACACCCTCTTAACCCTTGGTGGCTTCAGGTGGCTAGTCAATATCCAACCCGGCTACCATCTCCTTCGCACGGGTCAGACATGCCTCTTGGAACCCTACCTTCCTAGCCGTTTCTCGCGTCAATTTGGATACGACCAGCTCTATGTTAGGAATATCAACCCCCAGCTGAAATTCGAAGGGGGTTTGGTAGACGGAGCGTGGGGGTGGTTTTGGACGCACGCCGGTTGCACTGGTGTGTGTTTCGAGCTGCCTTTGAGGGACCGAGTTCTTCGCCACTCGTTTACCTACTGCAAGTAGTATCGGGGCATGAGTACTTCCCCGGAGGGGTTTGACCTTTATACATCCTGCTTGACCGAAGCCACGCCGACGAGAGGTCGCCCCTGACACCTCACGCGGAACGTTACCATGTTGAGGAGGCTGACATATCTCGGAGGGAGGAAGTTAGAGCGATTCCGGCTGAGGGGCCTGAAGCACGTCCTACCGAGGAGTCTTCCAGAGTGAACTGGGACATGGGCTTTCACGGAGGTTTGGATGATGACCCCATGTTGGCCTTCCATACCCCCTATGACCCCACTCGTCCCTGGTTCAGCGGTGAGAGAGAAGCCCCTCAAGAATTGGTTAGGGCCGAGAGCGCCCGAGGGGGCCTGGATGCTATCGCCGGGTCGACCGCAGATGCCAGCTTCACCCCCACTCCTTCACCCGGCTGGCCCGAGGGAGGAGGGTGCAAGTTTAGCTGGTGAGAGGGCGGCCAAGCGGGTTCACCATGAAGAGGTCTTTCCCCACATTGGGCTTGTCGTAACCGCATCGGGCGTTTTGGTGGCGATGCGCGAGCAACAGGTGTTGACCCAGCTTGACATGCCGCTTGCTTCGGAAGGTATACACGCTCGGGTCCTTCTCATTGCTCGATAGGCTGTCATACAATTAACTCCGGTGTCTTTTTTTTCTTTTAGGTACGACCGGCGCCGCTGTTCAGGTCTCCTCGGGAGATGAAGAGGGGCATGCCTCGGATCACGACACGGCCCCATCCTCCGAGGGGGAGGAGGTTAGAAGAGAGGTGCTAACGTTGCTTGAGGAGGAGTCGACTCAAGCCGGGTGCTTCCTCCGGCGGGAGGCGCTTGCTCGTGATGAGATGCCCGCCCACGGAGGCGCCGGGCTGGTGAAGGGGAATCTGCTCATGTAGAGGAGGCCCTGAGTCAGGGAGGAGTGCCAACTCACACGGCCGCTAAGGCCAGCATTCCCAATCCCAGCCCGCCACAGAGGATACTCTTTCCCGCCTGCCTCAAAAGGAAACTCGTGGAGACTATGATTAAGGACTTTCGCACCCTCCTTCGCGGATAGTGCCCAAGCAAGATAGATGGAGGTCGCTTCTTTGGTGAGCTCAAACCCATGCTGCAGATGTACTTGGACAACCTAAGTACCCTGACGGGCGCGGATGCGGCTTCGCCATTTCAACGACGTTTGGCATCGGCGGAAAGAGCCGCCGAAGAATTAATTTCTCTTCGCTCTAAGAACCTCTTGGACCTGGCCTCCGAACGCGCGCAGTCCGCCTTAGAGGAGCAGAGGCAGTTTTTGGACCAGACTATGGCTAAAGAAGCTGAGCTGGCCATGGAAGTGGAACGGATTTCTTGGCAGACACGGCCAAATCCATATCGGAAGCGAAGGAGACCATTGCCACGTTGCAGGCCTTCTTAGCCGTCAAAGAACCAGCTCGTGAGCAGGCCTTGAAGGAGCTGGAGAAGCTTGAGGGTCAACAGCAATTGGTTATCGCCGATTTCGAGGAGAAGAACAGGGCCTTAGAGAAGACAAGGAGTGAACTTCACAATGCCGTCTCACTCACCGAAGAGGACATCCGCCAAAAGGTTATCACCACCCTGGAGGAGGAGCACAAGAGGGCGATTCGGGATGCCGAGTCGCGACTTAAAAGATTCTGACTTCCACTTTTGGGCGTACCTCCCTCTTTTGTAATCTGTCCCCTTTCCTTTATTATGAATGAGAAGCGGGCTCCTTTTCCTTTGCGTCATTTGATTGTTTCGTCTCGGATGACTCGTACGCGTGGTCTTTATCCTCTGGTCTGGCCGACCCCTAGGATTTTGAGCAAACCCTCAGCTATTAACGGATTTGATTTGCCTTTACCGATCACCGTTTGAATCGGGCTAGCCATACTATTCCCCTCAGTATGATGAGTTGTCGAGAAGTTTCTTTTAGACTCAACGCTAAAATTTCCTCTCCACCCTTGATCGTGTGAGGCGTTGGGGTAATTACAACTGTTAAGTCGTAATCAGGTTGGGCCGTTGTCGATTGTAACAAATGCAATGGTACCGGGGAGTGGCTAGGATGGAGTGTCGAAGGGGCACGTCGCTTGGTAGGCCGATGTCGACGAACAACGCCATTTGCGGGAATGACGGTGTTAGGATAATCAAATCGTTTAGGGACGTATGAGTGTGACGATTGATTGATATAGTAGCTCATCGCATGGTAGGCTACTATCCACCGATCATTCTAACAAAATTAGAATGTGCGGGAAAAGATCAGGCCGCTCAGTGACGTGTGAGTGCGATGGCCGATCTAACTATCCGAGGTGATCATTAACATGATAGTTTTGTAGACCTACCATCCCATTGGCAGGGATTGGAGGGGGAATTTGTCAGAGGTTTTTATGTTAACATGACGGAAGTTAATTGCGATCGGGACAACTTTGAGGACCCACCATCCTATTGACAAGGATTGGAGGGGGAAATTTTGGGAGGAGCAGTTTATACTCGTGTATTTGTCGGAGTTTGGCAGTTGCAGAAAGACTATGGGCAATACTTCTTCAGGAATTTCCCATTAATGGGCATCATGATCTTATCGCCGTCTGGCTTGACGAGGCGATAGGCCCCGCTCAATAGATCGCCTCTATCACTTAATGGACCTTCCCATTTGGGCCGAACTTCCCTTTCTTCTTGGAGTTGAGGATCATTGGTCAGCCTGGACGGCTAAGACCAACTCCCTTTCTCAAAAGACCGTGTCTAACCTTTTGCCAAGATTTTAGAGATCCGGGCTTGGTAAAACTTCGATATCTTTGTTGAGCCTTAAGCCGCTTCTCGTCTAACGCCTCTAGTTCTACGAGACGCTGGCAATGATTTTCTTCATTCGTCATTCCTGCCGCAAGCCGACGCTGCAAGGACGGATCTCAATCTCCGCCGTAATACGGCTTCGCGAACCGTGATACTAACTAATATGGTGTGGTACCGGTGGGAGTACGGACTGTAGTGCGATACGCCCATAAGCTTTCACCGAGTTTTTCATCCCAGTCGCGCTTGCTATGGGACGTTAGCTTGGTTAGGATCTTGATGATCCTCTTGTTGAAGGCTTCAGCCTAACCCGCTATCGATGGGTTATAAGTCGTGGATGATGTGTTCTCAGATTCAACTTGTCGCAGACCCGTGAACGCGAGACTAACAAATTGCGGTCCGTTGTCATGGATGATGCGCCTGGGGACGCCGTACCGATATATGATATGGTGTCTGATGAACCTTGTCACGCTGCTAGTCTTAACTTCTCGCAAGGGGACCGCCTCGGCCCACTTGGAAAAGTAGTCGGCTATCGCCGTGATAAAGCGATGTCCCTTTATCGACGGCGGCGATATTGGTCCGACAATATCCATACCCCATGTTTCAATGGCCATGAGGTTGCCGCCGGATGCGTGTCTCCCAAGGCTGCCGATGTAGTTAGCGCGGATTTGCACGCTGCGCCGCTGGCATAGGCAATAGCGCCGTTGACCATTCGGGCCAATAATAGCCCATTCTTCGTAGGGCGATCCCAAAGCTTGGGTCCTCGCTGCAGTACCGCCATGGGCTTCCTCAGACGGCCCCGTGCTTCGCCGGGTGCGAGGCATCGGAGCAAAGATACCGTTATATGACCTTCGATATAACGCCTTCGCTGCCGAATCGGTTAAATCTCGGCGCCGCTCAAGGATCAATCCTCGCCCCTCGATGTCCTCGTAGCATACCGTATAAGACAAAGTCAATGATCGGGAAGCGCCAGTCTCTTGGCTCCAGTTGGCTTACGGCTTTGTGAGCCGCGTTCACCTCTGGGGCGGACTTTGGTCGGAAGAGTCGTCGGCTCGCAACGGTGACATGCTGGCTCGTTCCTGGCGGTTGAGCCGTTTGCCGCTAACGGCTGCAGCATCCGCGGCGTGTTCTTGAAATGGAGCACGTGCTCGATGCGGAAGCTGTCAAACGACTGGGCTAGTTCGATAGCCGCTCGGTGGCATGGAATTAGATCATCATTTCTAACCTCATACTCTCCCGTCATCTGTCTGACGATGAGTTGAGAATCGCCATAAGCCTCTAGGTGCTTCACCCCCAGATCTTTGGCCAGGTTGAGTCCAATGAGCATCGCGTTATACTCAGCCACGTTGTTGGAGCATGGCTCTACTAGAGAGAAGGCCTGGGGTAATACGTGGTTTTGCGGGGAGACCAAGACTACTCCCACTCCTGCCACGATAGCCCCACCGTCCCGACCAGACGCGGGCCATGGGCGGTAGAGCCAATTTCCTTCCGTGAAGTTGTGTTGACCTCATAGGTTTCATCCGCATGTCTTTGAATAATTTCGCGGATTGACCCGAAGCGGTGGTCGCCATGAGATCGCAGATGGCCCGCCTTTAACGGACTTCATGCATGAAGTGGATGTCGATCGAGACAAAGAAGAGTGCCCACCTTGCTAGGCCAATTTAGGGATCCGGTTGTGTCATGAAGACTCGATAGGGTTCATCTTTGAGATGACATGAATGGTCTGACCGACGCAGGTAGTGCCGATTTTCTCAATCGCAACACCGTGGCTAGGCATTCCTTTTCGATCATGGGGTACCTTCGTTCGGCTCCTTGCAAAGTCCTACTCAGGTAGTATACGCCTTGCCCGTGACCGGCATCGTCATTTTGTGCTAGAGGGCGCTGTGGAGTGTTCCGTCGCTTGCACATATATGAGGAACGGCTTACCCGAGCCTGGAGATGCCGGTACCGGTGGGTTCGAAAGGTAATCCTTGATTTCTTCGAACGCCCGTTGGCAAGATTCGTCCCATGTAAACGACACCCTTTCTTCATCAATTTGGAGAAGGGTTGGCACTTGCCCGAAAGATTTGGCGATGAATCTTCTGGATATACCAAGCCGCCCTGCAATCCCTCAATTCCTTGAGATTCCCGGGTGGTTGGAGTTCTTAGATGGCTCTGACTTTGTCGGGTCGACATAAACCCCTTCGCCGTAACGCATCAAACTAAGAAACTTACCACCGACATCCCTAAGAATGATTTTGTGGGGTTCATTTTCGCCAGGTTCAAGATGAGGTTGAACACCGCCCTCGTGTCGTCAAGGTGGTCGCCTTTATCACGCTCTTCACGACTAAGTCATCTACGTAGCATTCGACCGTCTTTCTCAGATGGTCTTGGAAAATAGTGCTCATGGCACGCTGATAGGTCGCGCCTGCGTTCTTGAGACCGAATGGCATAACTGTGTAACAGTATATCCCCATCGGGGTCCTGAACGAGGTATGTTTCTCGTCTTTGGGGTGCATTTTGATTTGGTTGTACCGTGAAAAACCGTCCATGAATGACATCCTTTCGAAACCGCATGTGTTGTCGATGATGACATCCATGATGGGTAATGGAAACTCGTCTTTAGGGCACGCGGCGTTGAGGTTCCTATAGTCGACGCAGGTCCTAATTGTGCCATTTTTCTTTAGAACTGGGACGATGTTGGACACCAAGTCTGGATGTTGTTCCTCCCTGATGAAGCCTGCCTTCACGAGCCTTTTCACCTCCGCTATAATTGCTTCCATAATCTACGGGCGAAACCGTCTTTGCTACTGTTTGACGGGTTGGGCATCCGGATTGATGTCAAGGCGATGCACGGCGACCTGGGGATCAAGGCCGGGCATATCTTCATAATTCCAGGTGAAGACGTCGATATATTCTTTGACAAGAGATATGAGCTCTTCCCTCTCTTGGGGAGGTAAGCTAGCGCTGATAAATATGGGTTTGGGGTTGGCCTCCTCTCCCATGTTTACCCGGAGGATTTTATCCTATGCCTCACGCCGAACGCCTATTACGCTGACATGGCGATCCCATGTCTCGTCATGAAGCGGGATTTGCTCGTCCACTTGGACCTCAACGGTATCGACCGTAGTCATGTTGACTGTGAGGTTCGTGAACCAGTCTCCGATACTGACGTCCGAATCCCAAGTTGAGGAAGTCGATGATTGATCTTCCGAGTGAGCCTCGCTAGAAATTTCGTCAAAGTGGCAGTATAATTCTGAGGAGGAGACATAACCCACTCTTCGAAGTCCCGCCAGAGTAATCGCCGCTTCCTCCGGGCACAGACGGGTTGGACTAGAGTCCTCCTGCCTTTGCCGTAGTTCAAGCCTTCCTTTTGGACAAAGTTGTAACCCATGCCTTCCATCATGTGCTTTGGACCTGGCTGTAGTATGTGAACTGCGGAGCAGATTCATCGTCCTCCGAGTCATCCCATATCGTGTGCGTGGGTACGTCAACCCTTCCAAAGATGATCTCTTGTTGATAATCCCCCTGGGCGGGTATGACAAAGACGGCTCGCGATGACTCGACATCTGGCCCGGCCATACCGAACAATACGCGTGGGAAGAATTATCTACGTCCCCGAAACCAAGTTGTTGTGTTCTGACGGTTAGCTTCGAACTAGGCGAGGTAAGCAAATTCAGAGTTTCATTGAGGGTGAGCTTGGTCGCTCATCCGAAGTTGGTGATAACAAGGCCTCCGTGAGCCGATTACAATGGGTTCAATGTCATTAGGACAAGACCTCGCTGTCTCGGATTCACCGGCCTCATTACCGCTATCCTGTTTCGACCGCTTTATGGCCCGATTCGAAGTCCCGGTAGAGCAAAGAGTCCGTGGAAGTAATTCTCCACCCTTTGAAGGGTCGCTTATCTAATACCGCCTTGACTGACCGCATCGCCCACGCATTTTAGGCATTGGTGCAAAGTAGATGGACGATGCAGCTGCCATGGATCCATGGTCGCCCAACAAAGATATTGTAAGATGGCTCAAGGCCGATGATGACGAGCAGTCACTTCCGCCTTCATATCGCCTAACCGCACTTGAGGTGGATCTTCCTGCCGCCGCCCCCGGGCGCTGAAGCCAAAATAGTGGTGGTCGCCGAGACAACCATTTCGAGGTATCCCTAGGGACTTGATGAGTGTCAAGGGGATAATGCTTAAAGCCGCATCCCGGTCCACTTGGATTCTATCCACCTTGGAGGAGCCGACGCACTCGTGGAAGTAAAGAGGCTGTCGTGAGACGTGCTATTGATGAGCATGTCCTCAGGGGTGAAGGTGATACGGGGGATCTGTCATCCGGACGCCTGGTAGCACTGCGGACAACTTCTCTCTGCCTCTTCATCAGGGACAGTAAAAAAGTGTGCGGTAAAAGCTTCCGAAGCTGCCGCCGTGAGCCTCGCAGAGCCTCCCGGGTGGACTTGGATAGACGCAGGAGCTCATACAAACTGATCCTGGCTGGGATGTTTGCTAGCTGTGAGAGCACATTGAACCGGAAGGACGGGTTGCTTGAACTTGGTTTGTCACCACTTGCCTGAGGTGCTGGTGACGATCCTGCCGGTGGTTTCGCCAGGCTATTTGTGGCCGGGGGATAATTCTTAGCGAAATCTCTCCCTGCTCTCGTGACGCGTGCTGTAGCCTCCTCATCAGAGTCGGTGAGGGTTGTTATCCCTTGTTCAACTCCATCCAGAATTGCCGAGACGACATTGCAGAGTTTACCCCTTTGTCTGCCCTTCTGTATCGGCTTGGAAGTCCATTGCTTGTCTTTGAGGAGGTCAGGGTGAACCCACATGATTCGTCCTGATGGTAGAGTCTGCGGTACCAAACTTTTTTCCTGCTGATTGTTAGGATCGGTGTTGATGATCCTCAGCTCTGCTTTGGGAATAGGTATGATACCTGCCGGAGCATGGACCGCAGGGAGGCCGGTTCCAAATCTTAAGGTGACCATGTTCGTTGTCACATTCTTTTGGACTTTCTCCTTCTTCAACACCCCCGCCTCAAAGAGAGCCTGGAGCTTGTCTTTGAGGATGTAACACTTGGCCGTTGGGTGGCCGACAAATCGGTGGAACGTGCAATAGTTTGGGTCATTCGTCTTGCCCACTTCTTCAGGTCTTGCGGCCTCTAGCAGCTTAATCCTATTGCTCCGAAGGAGTGTGTCAAAGGTAGGCACCACCCAGTCTTCCTTGAAATCGTATTGCCTCGGGCGCTGCCTGCCGCTTGGATTGATGTTGTATGCCTTGGGAGCCGGGTTAGAATCGACAGCCATGGTTTCCTTTCCCTTCGACCGAGGATGGTTCCTGGTAAAAGTCGGTTCCGAAGTCCCTTTTTTATGCTGAGGTTCTTCAGCTTCCAGGTGCTTGATCATGTTCTCCACTTGTTCACCTTGGCGGACCAATTCTTTCCAGGTCCGGGTTTCCACAGCACCGAGTCGGGACAAGATGCCAATGGAAAGGTTATTATGCACATCTCGATCGTAGTATCAACACCGTTTCGCAATGTAATGATCGATTCACGAACCTTTTCACAAATTAGTTGACCGACTCGTTTTCTTTTGCTTCTACGCTTAGGGTCGCCATTGAAACTTCGTCATCACGGTTAGCGTGCCAAGAAATTTTCTCCAAATCGCCCATGATTTGATGGAGCCGGTTCGAAGCCATGAACCATTCAAAGGCCACCCTTTCGTGGTGCCAATAAATAGCCGCGTAAGGATGGGATCATTCCCAGTCAGAAATCCTATCTGGGACAGGAAGTAGTAAATGTGCTGTGAGGGAGATCCTTTCCCGTCAAACTGGGTCAACTCCATGGGCTTGAATTTTCCTGGATAGGGATCAGATCCCACTGCTGGATACGGCCGACCACCCCGGCCGTTTCATGTTCTTTCCGAGCTTCGTGGCCAAGTTGATTCTGAAACTCGTCGAACCTTTTATCCCGATGTATGCTGCTAGATTGGGAGGCCCTTCCTGAAGATCTGGAGGAGTAGCCGGATGGTGTCCTGTGTTCATCCTCATCGTCTGTCACATGAGGAGTGAGGTCCCGTTCTTGGTTCTTCCGGACTTTCTGGACGATTTCACAAGGCTTCTTCTTCTTCTTTGCGCAGCTGCCCCATTACCCTACAGTCGATGGCGTCATCTTCGGAATCACGGCTTGCTGTTCGGATATTGCGGCTTGCTGCTCCTCAAACCTTTTGGTCCACTCGTCGGAACCTCCGGTCATGTGCACCCTTGCATGCTTACCATAAACTGAACTTGATGTCTGGGACGTCGCTTCTGCCGAGCAAACTTCTTCCTCGTCGTCTCGGATGGAGTTCAACCGTGCGTAGTCAAATGGGATGGTCGCACAGCTTTGGAGACGCAGGTGTCGGTAGACGCTTTCACGCCCCTGCTGAGGCGCCAGCCCTAAAGCAAAGTCCGAGTCCGAAGAATCCGAGTATTTAGCTTTATCCTTCCCTGTCATGTTGACGGAGGCAGCTCGTAATTTAGGACCCTTGGTGGCCTGCTTCCGCCGAAGACCGCGCCTTTGGCGGGGAGGCCTCACTCTCTGATATGGCTGAGGAAGCCTCTCCCATACTGATGATTTCGACGTGCACTGACAGTTTGCGAGCACTGCTTGGATAAGCTCCTCACAATGGCACCAAGGGTTTGGCTCTTGTATTGCGCGTTTGTGAGTCAGATGGTCCCTGAGGTCCCCTGTGGGCTGGATATGACAACCCGAGTTCGAGAGGTCATCGGTGTACTCGGGTGTGGTGGGTTCCAAGGGGCTCGGGCGAGACCGCTTTGGAGTTCCATGTGTTGAATTCAGGCGGTCTTGACTTGCTAGGCGAGATATCGCATTCTGGCGAGCCTCAACCTCCTGACGGGCTCGCTGTCCATCCGGGCGCCGCCCTCTTGTCGTCTTGTCCTTTTGTTGAAGGCTTGATGAGCGAGGCTCGCCTGATTGGGCGGGCTCGCCTGCCCCGCTCGGTCCGCACGAATGGGTAACCTTGCTGTTGGGATAAATTTGCCAAGTCCGCCACTTTTAGGGGTCTTGCCGCCAGAGCGAGACCCGCCTGTACATGGGAGCTCGCCCGATTTAGGGAGCCCGCCAGGACCGTGGTCGATGCGTTCCAGCTTGGTTTTCCTTTGGCCTGAATAGTAATCTATACCGTCCAGGGAGGCGGAAGCCGCCGCTTCCCGGCGTGCTATGGTTTGTCGTCGTCGCTGCTTGGCCCTCTTAGAGAGGGGCAAGTCCGCATCGACGGTGAGGGTGTGATCTGTACTGAGGCGGATCGTCCTCTCTTCCACGCGGGGCTGGGTGGACTGCGTGGCAACCCAACAAGTATTTGTTCGGCTAGCCCTCTTGGCCATTGGTTCGGCCTTGGCCGGTTTGGGGGAGATAGAACCCCCTGCTGAAGGTAAGGTAGAGCTCTTGGGTATGGCCACCTCGGCCGCCGGTCGGGTCATAAGACAACTCTGGCTGCACGGGGCTTACCGCCAGAGGAGGAAGAAGATAAGTACTCCTCATACTTAGCTTGAACGAACTCAATCACAAGAGACTCGACTGTCGTCCCTTCCGCGATGTCGTCGAATTGCGCCACCACCATCTCGGTTGAGGAAACGGTTTCTCCCACTGTGGTTGCTATCTTCTGTTTGGTGTAAAAATCTCCTCTCGGATTTGTATTGTTTGAATTACTTGTTTACAAATCAAGAATTGGCTTTTACAATGTAAGCAAAGGGAAGGCCCTTCTTGTTTAACGGGTTCGCTTGTAGCGATAGGACGCCTCGATGCTCGAATCGAGTTTGCTTCCCTTGACGATCCGACGACGCTGCGGGTCGAAGCCAAGACGCAGAGAAGCTCCGCGCGCTGAGTTCGGTTCTACCCGAGCTTGCTTGGTCCAGCCGCGATGCAAGAGTTTGCAAGAGCTCGAGAGCCTCCAAATCGAGGGTTGGATGGAGTCTACTTCAACAATCCAAGACCTCTTTCACTCCTTTCCCCGCTTCTAGTCACCAACCACAAACTCTCTTGTTGCCAAAGGGGCTTATAAATAGCCCAAGGGGTGGAATAGGCCACCCTTTTGACTTGTGGGATGTGACCACTGATAAGTAAGGGGCACCATGCCCTCCTCTAGCTGTGGGATGTGACCACTGATGAGGTAATGAGAACCATGCCTTAACATGACCCAGGATGTGCAAAGTGGGTAAGCAGGCGAGCCTTTTGAATGCTCAGGCGAGCTTGCAGGCGAGTTTGTCGAACGAGGTCAACTGGCGGGCCTCTTGCGGGCGTGCTTGATTCGTAGGCGGGGTCAACTGGCGGGCCCCTTGCGGTCGTGCTTGATTCGCGGCGGCGTCTGGCGTGGTTGAACTTGTATAGCGAAGTCTTCCTAACAGCGGCTTTGCTAAGCAACCGACCACCCCTTGACTCGCGGATGTGACCACTAATAGGTGAGGGGCCATGCCCTCTAGCTTCGGAGACGCGATCGCCATAGGGTAATGAGAGTCATGTCTCATCATTACCCATGATGTGGAAAGTGGGTGGGCCCACTTCCCCAAGCCACCATTGGCACCGTTCAAACAGGCAAGCGGGCGAGCTTGAGAGTTGCTCTAAATACCCAGGCGAGCTCGTTGAACGGGCGGGCCAACCGGGCGAGTCCCTAAGCGTGTGGTGGTGTGCATTTGTCGCGGCAAGCTTCTTTATGGCGTGCTGGTGCGGCGAATTACGGTGGCGATGTTGGACTCACGTGGGCGAGCTCATCGCATGGGATGTCCTCGCGGGCGAAGCTCGCCAAACAAGTGCCTTTGAGCTCGGGAGAGCTCAACGAGTAGGACGACCTCGTGCGGGCGAGTTCGTTAAACAGGCGGCTCTTGAGTTTTGGACGAGCTCGCCCAATAAGCTGTTGAGCTCGTGCAGGCGAGTTCATCCCTTTGATTGGCGGGGTTGGTAATTTTTCCCACCTACAGACACACAGAAAAGAACCCCAGAAAATGTAAATTTTTCTTAGTTTCACTATATTCTTTTTATTGTAATTTGTGTCAATTGTAATATATAAAAGACCCGAAATAGGATGGCGACTCCGCTGGGGACTTCCTTCTCCTCCGACGAGAAGATTGTGTTGTACACTAACACTAAGATCATTGGGTCTCTTGCTAAAATGTTGGTCATTGAATTCGACCAAACGAAGTTCGAGGAATCTATCTCCACGAACAGAACCTCTTCAATGGCAACTATACGTAGTTGTCGTAGAATTTACCGCAATGCGAACCTTGGGTCTAAAATGACCCCCACGTGTGAAAGGGCCACCTTCGCTGAGTATAGTTTTAGCTTAGCTAGAAGCCAAATGAACCTCACCAAGAGTGAAGGAATTTCAACTCTAGCCTCGAGCAAAGATTAAGATGTTACCACATCTGATCTCGGGCTTCAGTCTTTGACTCTTTTAGGAGCTCGATTTAAAACTTCTTGTGACGCTCGCTATGCTTTCTTGATAGAAGCTAAGAATGGGGGTAACCCCTCATCAAAATTCCCTCAAGGGAAGAATATCATCACTGATGATTTCGTTGGATAAACATCTGGCCAATATTGCTGTAAGCGACGATCGTACTCTAAGGCCAAGACCAGCGAAGTTAGCATTGGCATAAGAGAATTCATAACTCTGAAGAGAGCTCGCCAATATCAGCATTGTGCGACCCTCAGAGAAGTGGTCTCGGTAGTTCAAAAGAGGTTCTAGTGCAAAGAATCAGTCTTCAATCGTCTCAGCCATGTTCTTGAACCTTCAGAGGTTCGAACTAAATGATGACGACGTATTCGAAGAAGCGAAACACAAGTACTCACTGTCAACATGACAAGTACAACTTCTAGAGAAGATGAGGAGCGTACAGACATCTCGCCTGATCTGATATATTCTCCTGGCATCGAGTCCATACTCCCAGAAGCTGAGGGTGTGTATCGCAACACCAATCTAAGAAGAAGGGCGGCGATCCCTTTCGATTACTCTTCCATCCTAATGCGGACATCGCAGTCTTCATCTCAAATGAACCTACCCATTTCCAGTGAAGTCAACTCCGCCATAGCATCGAGTTCGACCCCTAGTTCAAGTCAAGAATGATAATGGGTGATAGACATGGTAGACCAAGAGGATATTTTGGCTCAAATGGCGATTCAGAAGAAAGATTCAGACGAACGAACGAACGTCTGGAAGAGATGGTCAAACAACTTCTACTAGCCTCTCATCCTCAAGTAAGCTCTTCAAGAGGGAAAAGGCCAATCGGCAAAAACCCCCCGGATGAAGATCAAGGACACCAAGATGATGCGGATTCTAAACATGCAAGATCAGAAGCCACGCTACCTTCAAAACCAAATAAGGAAGCGAAAGCCTTGGAAGATATTCAGAAGTAGCTCAATGTTCTTTCTCAACGAGCTGAGCTCAAGAAGGTTAGAATCATCCGACATTATCCCGTCGAATGGGACATGGTTCCCTATCCGATGAAGTTCAAGCCACCTACGTTACATACGTTTGATGGTAAAGGGTCTCCAAACCAATATATCTACTACTTCCATCAACAAACTAGAAACGTAGTGGATAACGATGCCATTAAGGCACGTCTATTCATTGGCACCCTTCAGGGGGTAGCCTTTGATTGGTTTCAAAATTTGCCCGAAAGTTCAATCAGATCTTGGGCAGATTTGGAATCCAAGTTCCTCTCGCAATTCCACGAGGAACAATTTAATGTTACCATGGCTAAACTCCTTTCAGAGAAACAAAGTGAAACTGATTACCACTGCCAAACTCCTTTCTGAGAAACAAAGAGAAAGTGAGATGGTCAGGGAATACATCAAAGTGTACCGCAACTTGACATTGCGATGTCGAGATATGCCTCTACCGATGCTGCTTCAAACTTGTCAGCACAATTTCATGGCGCGAATTGAAGCTCACATGGGTGCCATCACTGCCCACACTTAAAAGGATTTGATGGAACAACCTGAGATAGCTGAAAAGTCATCAGAGTGTTTTAACAAGTTCGAGCCTCGCGCCAACTTCAAGGGCAACAAAGGCAAGCAAGGGCAGACGTCACAACCGAAAGCCAAAGAGACTTTCACAGTTGGCGTCCAGAATTCCAACAACAACCAGCAAAGAGAACTAAGGAAAAACTTTCAGCGCAATTATTCGTTCAAAGATGAACATACAATCGCCATCTTCCATGTGCTCAACAAAGGGAATTGTTTGAAGCTCCCAGAAGCCCGATCCCCCGAAGAGGTCGGAAAGATCGACAACCCTAATTATTGTATTTATCATAAGATGTTGCGGCACACGACGAAGAAATGCTACATCCTCAAGGATAAGATCCAGATGTTCATCAAATTAGGGATCCTTAAGCTCAAACCTGAGCAAAAGAAAATCACTGCTAATATGGTGACTCTCCAATTTGGCTCCATGCTAGAAATTTAAGCTCAAAACGGCATCGTCCCCATTCCCACTGCGAGAATGGAGGTGATGAATTATAATCACCAGAACCAGCAAAGCCAGGGCTTGATTCCTCTCACCACAACGAGAGGAGAAATAATGTGGATACACGCCGACCTTCTTCAAGATGAAGATTGGACTCTTAAAAAAATCTAAGAACAAGCATAAGATGAAGACTTGCAACACCATCTCCGTGATCATCGAAGAAGAATCTATGCACGTCACTTCACTCACCGACTTAGAGGGAGAGAAAGTGGCCATGACAGGGACAAGATCCGACAAAGATTACCTAAGGGATTACAACTAGCCAGGAACATCCAAATAACCCAAACCGGCCAAGCAAAAGGATACTCGGTTCGACAAAGCCTTACAACGTCATTCAACTGACCCTAAGGCTCCATTCAAGTACGACATCATGACTCAATTGGCCAACATTCTAGCTCGTATAACCTTATACGAACTCTTACGTTTGTCTAAGGATACGAGAGAAGCTTTGAAAGAAGCCCTGAATGACAGTGAGGCGTTCCTCGCCCACATGACCGAACCTCCTCAAGATGAAGGGCTCGAGCAATGCTATCAATGCCAAAAGCAGATGCCTTACATCACCTTCACTTTCGAGGACATGCTTGTCAAAGATTATCATCACAGCTGACCCCTCTACTATACTGGGTATATAGGGTCGTCGAGGTTTAAGAGAATTCACATTGATCCAGGCTCCATGTTGAGTATAATTCCGCGAAGGCTCTTGAGATTTTTAGGAATTACCCTTCACAACCTCTCAAAGGCTTCTGCAACCATACTTGGCTTCAACTCCTGTAGTAGCCGATCTCTCGAAAAAATCTGACTCAAGTGTAAGATCAGAAATTTGAAGATAGAAGTAACTTGCTATGTCATCAACGTCGAGAAACCTTACAACCTTCTACTCGGACGACCTTGAATCCATTCCAACAAGCTCGTCCCTTCAACACTTCATCAAATTTTCAAATATATTGATGAATAGAGGGTCCAACAGAGAGTCGATGCTAAAATGCATCCTTTCAAGGGGGTGGAAAATTACTTCACTGACTCTCTCTTGTATGATGGAAATCAGACAATCGAGATTATCCTCCACAATGATGAGGATAGCGGTAATGAAGCAGATGTTGAGCTAGATCCCATTGATGACTTAGTTTGGGAGATAGATCCACTTGTAATTACCTAGGAAGACCTCTGTATTCACCAATCTACCGAAGATTAGGGTGATTAGATCTTTAATGAAGAAGAGTTTGCTTACGACTACTCTTTAGACTTTGAGTCTGAAAACTCAAGAGTCGAAATTCTGATGGCCAAACTAGCTTTTGAACCGGTATTGCATATGCTGATAAGCGTGTCGTACTCCGCCCACAAGCAGCTAGATAATTCAGAA
Source organism: Asparagus setaceus (assembly GCA_012295165.1). Taxonomy (NCBI): domain Eukaryota; kingdom Viridiplantae; phylum Streptophyta; class Magnoliopsida; order Asparagales; family Asparagaceae; genus Asparagus; species Asparagus setaceus. Next base: position 4,665,213 of record CM022707.1, read on the forward strand.
GATGCCACATTCCTGGTCCAACCCAACGGGAACACCTTCTTTAATCTAATTATCTTCAGAAAAGTTGAGACACAACCTCACTTACCAAACTCCAATGAAGAAGCTAAAGGGGCACCGAAATTCTCCGTCTGACCAATAATCCGTGATTATGGCAAAATGGGATCTGACGTGCAAAACAAGGGTTGAATTTCAATAGAGGACTAAGAGTCCCTTTGATCCCCTTTACACGAGAAGGTGAAATTTTTGATTATTACAATCGAACCAAACGAGGACTCGGTTACATTTCTCCGGAAGCCGAGCCACAAATAGGACCAGCATCTGATGACTTTCTAAGTAGTTTTTCAGACACGTCTAATTGGGACTCTGAAATCAGCCTTGGAGTCTTATTCACGACCAACATGGTCTCATATGACCTAACTATCGATCTCAATGAATCCGAAGTTTTTGAAGATCCTGAAGACGATTCATGGACAAAGCAGCTTGAGAAACAATGGGAATCACGTTTTGAAGCTAGAGAACCATCCACAGAAGATAAAGTGATTCAAATCAACATAAGTGATGAAATCAACCCCAAGCCCATCTTCATCAACGAAAGTCAATCATCCGATGAAAAGGAAGAACTCATAGTTCTCCTTCAAGAATACATCAATGTCTTTGCCTAGAGTTATGAAGACATGCAGGGCCTAGACTCTAACGTGGCCGTACATTGCTTTGACATTAACCCTAGTGTTAAGCCGGTCAAGCAACAGCAACGACGCTTCCATCCTGAGTTTATGGAGCGGATCGAGAAGGAAATTTATAAACTCATTGAGTGTGGATTTATCCGTGAAGAACAACACCCCGATTGGCTAGCCAATATCATAGTGGTGATGAAAAAGAGCAGCAAGATCCAAATCTGCATTGGTTTCCGGGATCTTAACCTCGCTTGTCCAAAAGACAAATTTCCTCTCCCTATTATGGCCGTCATGGTCGACAATACGTGCGGGTTTGAGAGGATGTCATTTATGGACAGGTTCTCTGGATACAATCAAATCAAAATGCATCCAGATGATCAAAAGCACAGGGCCTTCAGAATACCTTTAGGAGTATTCTGTTATACAGTAATACCCTTTGATCTGAAGAATGCTGAAGCAACCTATCAACGTGCTATGAACACGATCTTTCAAGAGCATTTACGTAAGATAGTGGAATGCTACGTTGACGATCTCGGGATCAAAAGTCATCACAAGCAAGACCACGTTGGTGATTTGAGAATGGTGTTTGAAATTATGCAAAAGCACCAGTTCAAGATGAATCCAACCAAATCCTTTATGGGGGTATCATCAGGCAAATTTCTAGGATCTATTGTAACATCCAAAGGAATACATGTCGACCTAGGAAAAGTGAAAGCCATCCAAGAGATGCCACCTCCGAGGAATCTCAAAGAACTCAGAGGCTTACAAGGACGATTAGCCTATATCCGTAGGTTTATCGCTAACTTGTCTGGGAAATGTCAACCATTTCAAAGACTCATGAAGAAAGGTGTTTCGTTCGCCTAGGATGATACTTGCCAAGAAGCTTTCAACGAGATCAAGGGTTATCTCACAAAGTCGCCGGTCCTAGCCACACCAATATCGGGTAAACCATTCCTGATCTATGTCAGAGTAACGGACCATTCTCTTGGAGTACTTCTTGCTCATAAGAATGACAATGACCATGAGCATGCCATTTACTAACTTAGCTGGACTATGATTGGTGCCCAGCATCGCTACAATCCAGTCAAAAAGGAATGTTTAGCATTGGTCTTCACAATTCAGAAGATGCGACATTACCTTACCGGCCAATCCATCCATGTCATTTCAAGAGTTAATCCTCTACTGATACTCATGACAAAACCTGGGCCACTGAATTCCAGGTTAGCAAAATGGGCGATACTGCTCTCGCAGTATGACATGACATTCGTGTCACAGAAAGCAGCCAAGGGTCAAGCAATAGCTGATTTTTGGCAGAACACGCTATTCCCAAGTCATTTAAACTCTATGAATACATCTCAAAGACATCCCGGATGAAGTCTTAGAGTCGAATACTGTCTCAGACCACCAGATATGGCAATTATACTTCGACGACGCATCAAGACGCAACCACAAAGGAGCAATTGTTGCAGGAGTGGGGGGTGGTGCTGATCGATCCCCATGGACATGTTCTTCCTCGAGCCTACTCATTAACCAAGCCATGATCCAACAATGTAGCCTAGTATAATGCCCTTGTAATCAGCCTAAAACCCACTCAAGACATGGGCGTCAAATATCTTGAAGCCCACGGTGACTCCAAGCTGATCGTGAATCAGATCAAAGGAGAATATGAGGTCCGCCACAATGACCTCATACCTTACCACAAAGAGGCATCAAAACTTGCTCAGTCATTCGAAGGTTTCTACATGAGCTATGTAGCTCACCTCGAGAACACTCATGCAGATGCTCTGGCATCTCTCGCAGCCACGCTTGCCTTGCACCCAAATCTACTAGGCACATCATAGTGGCTAGCCATCAATTATGCTCCCCACAGCATATTCTTGAAGCCAACGAAGTGCATGTCATGCCAACTCACTTCGAAGGTAATGATTGGCAGTTCCCAATCATCGACTATGTCTTGTACGGAATTCTACCAGATAGTCTGAAGCAGGCAATCTCTATTCAAAGAAGAGCTCCGCGCTTCTTCTATAATTCTGCCACGCAGACCTTGTACCGACAATCTTTTGACGGTATTTTGCTCTGATGCTTGTCACCAAGTGAAGCTTGAGAAGTATTAAAGCAAGCCCACGATGGTGCATGTGGAGCTCATCAATCAGGCCCTAAACTTCAGGACTGACTTCGTCATCTCGGTTACTACTGGCCGACAATGACAACAGATGCGGTAGCATATGCTAAATGATGTCATGCGTGCCAAGTTCATGCTAACTTCCTACATCAACCTCCGAAGGAGATACATCTGACCGTTGATGGCCATTCGAAGCTTGGGGCATGGACATCATTGGGCCGATTAGCCCCCCATCCGCCAAAGGCCATCTATTCGTCTTGGCCATCACAGATTACTTCTCCAAATGGGCCGAAGCTGCTCCCCTCAGAGAAGTCAAGACATCTCAAGTAATTAAATTCTTGAGACATTACGTGATCTACCGATTCAGCGTCCCTAGATGAATTGTTCACGACAACGGTCCGTAATTCATCAGTCAATCATTCTTCAAATTCTACAACAAGTTTAGAATTCAAGATGTGGCTTCTACGCCATACAACCCAGCTGATAATGGTCTAGCTGAAGCTTTCAACAAAACCATCATCAAAATTCTGAAGAAGTTTGTCTCCTCCAACAAATGAGTTTGGGATGAGAAACTCAGAGAGTGTTTATGGGCTTATCGAACAACAGTCCGCACTCCCACTGGCTGTATGTCATTCTCCTTGGTCTACGAATGTGAAGTTGTGATCTCTCTGGAAATCTAGGTACCGTCATTAAGAATCTCCATTGCCGAGAAGATGAAAACCGAAGAACATCATCAAAAGCACCTCCAAGAACTAGAAGCACTGGATGAGCTGAGACTCCAAGCTCAGCAACGAATCTAGATCTACCAGTCATAGATTTTGAGAGCCTTCAATAGAAGAGACAAAGAATGATCTTTCAAAGAAGTTGACTTGGTCTTAGCCGTTCATCGACCCATGGTCATGACGCATAAGACTAAGACAAATTCCAACCCAAATGGGAAGGTCCGTTTGTAATAGAGATAGTTTACTCACATGGAGCATATCGTCTAATTGACCAAAATGGCAATAGGCTCATGGCACCAATCTACCAAGATTAGGGTGATTAGATCTTTAATGAAGAAGAGTTTGCTTACGACTACTCTTTAGACTTTGAGTCTGAAAACTCAAGAGTCGAAATTCTGATGGCCAAACTAGCTTTTGAACCGGTATTGCATATGCTGATAAGCGTGTCGTACTCCGCCCACAAGCAGCTAGATAATTCAGAAGATGCCACATTCCTGGTCCAACCCAACGGGAACACCTTCTTTAATCTAATTATCTTCAGAAAAGTTGAGACACAACCTCACTTACCAAACTCCAATGAAGAAGCTAAAGGGGCACCGAAATTCTCCCGATACAGCCAATAATCCCAGCAGATTATGGCAAAAATGGGATACAGCCTGACTGCAAAACAAGGGTTGAATTTCAATAGAGGACTAAGAGTCCCTTTGATCCCCTTTACACGAGAAGGTGAAATTTTTGATTATTACAATCGAACCAAACGAGGACTCGGTTACATTTCTCCGGAAGCCGAGCCACAAATAGGACCAGCATCTGATGACTTTCTAAGTAGTTTTTCGACACGCCTAATTGGGACTCAAATCACTTTGAGTCTTATTCACGACCAACATGGTCTCATATGACCTAACTATCGATCTCAATGAATCCGAAGTTTTTGAAGATCCTGAAGACGATTCATGGACAAAGCAGCTTGAGAAACAATGGGAATCACGTTTTGAAGCTAGAGAACCATCCACAGAAGATAAAGTGATTCAAATCAACATAAGTGATGAAATCAACCCCAAGCCCATCTTCATCAACGAAAGTCAATCATCCGATGAAAAGGAAGAACTCATAGTTCTCCTTCAAGATCCTAGGATCAATAGGAGCGGTCTGAGATCTGATGACCGAGGGCTTCTTCATCTCAGCTTGAAGCTCTACAACTTGAGAATCCCACTTCCTGTTGAACTCGACCAAGTTAGATTCAAGTTCTTCCTTCTGGCGTTGAGCTACATCTAGACGCTCTTGAGCCGTTGCAATGATGGCCTTAGCCTCATTGATCATTGCATCCCTTTCTTGGATAGCACCTTGAAGCTCTGTATGGTGACCCTCAGCGGAGGCAATGCTATCGTTCAAACTTTGGATTTTCACATTGATCTGCTCCATCTCTACACGGGCAGATTCACCAGCCTTACGATGAGTTGCTGACAAGCGATAGAACTCGATCTTAGCAATACCATCAAGATTAGCTATACGAAGTTCCTGCAACTCTCGACAATAGAGCTCTGCTTTGTCAATTGTCATCCTAAAGGGTTTAGTGTGAACGGAACTGGCAACCGATGTCAAAAGACCCAGCTAATCTCGTAACAGTTTAAGAGTGCGGGCAGATAACCCTCTCTGTAAATTCAAGGCGGCAGTAATGCTCTAGTTGAACAATCTCAGCAGACTCTTCGTCAAGATCTTTATCACCACCTCAACCAAGTCTGCAAGATTAGGAGATTGGGGAGCCTCCACGTGACTCGAAGGTCCTGCTCCTGTGGACACCACCATTGCATCCGTGGTAGTCGGAGAGATAGTCAGTAAGACTTATATCTGTTCGTTGCCTGACATGAGGAACGGTGCATGATTGACCAAGATATTTGAGACGGTGGATGAGACCGTTGTCCTCACAACCATCACCGTAGTCATCGGCACATCCACAGGTGCAAATTCAATACCCATGGATGAGACTTTTGGCTCATCAAAAGTAGCTAAAGCCATGCTTGGACCTTCATCAGAACTAGGCCTAGGACTTAGCGGTACCACTCTTCCAGCCCCCACTAGCATGGGAGAAACTGAAGGGTCATCATCATCGTCGGAGACCCATGAACGATCAGTTTCCACCGCACTAATGAAACAGGTGCTGGCACAGAAGCTTTGATCGTATCAATGGCAGGCGTAGACTCCAAAACATTGGAAGCACCTTGAAGCTCAGATGGTGACCCTCACGAGGCAATGCTATCGCTCAAACTTTGATTTTCACATTGATCCGCTTCCATCTCTACACCGCAGATTCACCAAATTTTACGATGAGTTGCTGACAAGCGATAGAACTCGATCTTAGCAATACCATCAAGATTAGCTATACGAAGTTCCTGCAACTCTCGACAATAGAGCTCTGCTTTGTCAATTGTCATCCTAAAGGGTTTAGTGTGAACGGAACTGGCAACCGATGTCAAAAGACCCAGCTAATCTCGTAACAGTTTAAGAGTGCGGGCAGATAACCCTCTCTGTAAATTCAAGGCGGCAGTAATGCTCTAGTTGAACAATCTCAGCAGACTCTTCGTCAAGATCTTTATCACCACCTCAACCAAGTCTGCAAGATTAGGAGATTGGGGAGCCTCCACGTGACTCGAAGGTCCTGCTCCTGTGGACACCACCATTGCATCCGTGGTAGTCGGAGAGATAGTCAGTAAGACTTATATCTGTTCGTTGCCTGACATGAGGAACGGTGCATGATTGACCAAGATATTTGAGACGGTGGATGAGACCGTTGTCCTCACAACCATCACCGTAGTCATCGGCACATCCACAGGTGCAAATTCAATACCCATGGATGAGACTTTTGGCTCATCAAAAGTAGCTAAAGCCATGCTTGGACCTTCATCAGAACTAGGCCTAGGACTTAGCGGTACCACTCTTCCAGCCCCCACTAGCATGGGAGAAACTGAAGGGTCATCATCATCGTCGGAGACCCATGAACGATCAGTTTCCACCGCACTAATGAAACAGGTGCTGGCACAGAAGCTTTGATCGTATCAATGGCAGGCGTAGACTCCAAAACATTGGAAGCCCCCTCGAAGTCAATCATGGGCTCGAAACGACCGCCCGTAGGAAACGACACAGGAATTGCGACACTCATGGCTCCAAAGTCGGGTTCATCATCTGTTAAACAAACAGAACGTCAGTTACCAAAATGAAGCAATCACACAAGACTGACTGAAAATACCTGGCATGTACGAAGAGCCACCGATATCACCATCGATGCCTACATCATCAGACTTAGTCAAATGGGCATCCGTGTCGTCATGCTCATAATCCATTTGCTCCTCATTGTTTAGAGGAATGGGTTCTTTACATGCGTACAAGAAGCACATCAACTAAAAGAACTTCGAGATGAGGATCATGAACATATAAATAGAAATCACTTGAATAACCAATCCGAGGTGCTTGCACTGGAACTGCAAGAGACTCCTCTCTGACCCTCGAAGAGCCTCTAGGCATAGGTTCATGCTCAGAAGAGACCAAATGCTATTTCGTAGAAGGTGGCGGAGGAGGAGGAACATGTAACGGCCTCTTTGCTTTACCTCGTCCCCTACCAGACACTTATTGACGAGCCACAGGTTTAGTCGGTTCCCGAATGTTGATATTGACTTGCCTTTGAGGCGCAGGATGTTTGACTGGTGCATCCCAATCTTCATGTATTACATCTTCGGCTAGAAATTCTTGAAGTTCAGGAGCTCTACTTTTTGGACCCTTCGTGGAGAGTTCCTTGTATCTCCGAGTGATCTAAAATAAGCCAGTCTTGTTCATTTGGAAATTGGGATGAGGAGCACTCACTTTGCTGTACCATTTGCAGAACCCCAATATCATGTAACAGTTGGGCATGTGATGGGGAAGTGAGAATCTTGCCCCTATAATCCCCGTAGCAAAGTGGTACCAAGCACAAGCCCTATCGACCAAGCTTCATGTTCGTAGCAATCCTGGATTCGGATTCCCGACGTACAGCTAATTGTAGCTAAATTGACGAGCAACTTGGCAGGGAAAGTAAGGTTCAATGTGGCACTCCGTACCATTCAACCTAGCAATGAGGTGACCTGGTCGAATGTTCACCAACCAGTTGAAACACCCACTAGGTAAGCAGGTGAAGCGCTCACTACTCATGTCATCTTCAAACTCGTCCCCAAGGTTCACGCTGTCAATTGAGGGGAAACAGCAGTAAGGACGATAATGGTCCTTGTTCTGAAGAATTCTATGAACCTCGGCAAGGTACTTGACCATCCATTTTGAACATTCGTACCTCTGAAGCAAGGAAACGTTCACTCCACCAGGTGTAACCGTCGACATTAACAGAGAGCAGTGTTGAGTAAACAATATTACCAAATACGTATATGGTAACTCCACCCTAGGATTGGGCACTTGATTCCTCGCGCAACGTTCCTCCTGCTTCAAGTATTCAGTGGCCAATTCCTTTAGGCCATGATGGATGCAGCTCACCATTGCCGGTAGAAGAGCTAATTGATACCAATAGGCCAGTACCACAGCAGGGTATAGCACCTTGATGGAGATGTAATCCTTTGGCCGAGAAGGCATGACAAAACCCTTCAGCCAAATTGAGAAGAACCCTGCGAGCAACGCCAACTTAGATATTGGCTCCTTGGCTTGGTGATGGAAACTCTCAAACTGATCACCAACACAGAATCCGCACCGTGTGATTCCGCCGTATGCAACACGAAGCCGTATTTAAAAATGCGAGTTTTGACCACAGCATCTATGGCCGGTGAGATTGGACTCACGTTTTCCTTCTTGCTCAAATTGGGAAATAGATATTTAGCCCAAGGAATGCGAGGAACAATAGAATCATGTTCAACGATCGAGAGGGTTCGTTGGCAAATGAGGAAGTGGCAAACCAATTCCCTAAATGTCTCCACGACATGAGCAACATCTGAGAGAGCGTCCAACTCTCCATAGTGAGAAAGAACTCCTCATAAGGAAGAGCCCCCATTGGTAAGCAAGACACTTCAAACATCTTGTGCAAAGCGATCCCGAGCTCTCCTGCCGGAGTGAAAAAAGTATTGCTATCAGTATTGTATAGCGCCAGAATGCCGTACAGTATGGGTGCACAAATCTCAGCACCATATTTTGAATCTCTCACTGTAGCATAGAGCCCCAACATTCGCAATCTCTCCCCGAAGGTGACAAGAGCGAAATCCACTAAACGGGTCCACCATTGAGTATCTGTTGATTTGATCCAGCCTGGGAACCTGGTATCCCCGTCGGCAGAATACTGAGCTTCACCCTTGACAAGCTCGTTCCCAAAAGTATTCGGGACAACGGTGACTTCAATGACAGGAGCATCTTCATTCAAAAAGCCCAGACGCAAGCCCATAATGTTGACTCTGAAGAGTCCTTCCTGACGAAAGCCATTTTCATGCTTGAAAGAGCCTATCTTAATGCTATCTTCCCTACTAGTAAGATTATAGCACATGAGGCGAGGCATGACAAAACCCTTCACCAAATTGAGAAGAACCCCGCGAGCAACGCCAACTTAGATATTGGCTCCTTGGCTTGGTGATGGAAACTCTCAAACTGATCACCAACACAGAATCCGCACCGTGTGATTCCGCCGTATGCAACACGAAGCCGTATTTAAAAATGCGAGTTTTGACCACAGCATCTATGGCCGGTGAGATTGGACTCACGTTTTCCTTCTTGCTCAAATTGGGAAATAGATATTTAGCCCAAGGAATGCGAGGAACAATAGAATCATGTTCAACGATCGAGAGGGTTCGTTGGCAAATGAGGAAGTGGCAAACCAATTCCCTAAATGTCTCCACGACATGAGCAACATCTGAGAGAGCGTCCAACTCTCCATAGTGAGAAAGAACTCCTCATAAGGAAGAGCCCCCATTGGTAAGCAAGACACTTCAAACATCTTGTGCAAAGCGATCCCGAGCTCTCCTGCCGGAGTGAAAAAAGTATTGCTATCAGTATTGTATAGCGCCAGAATGCCGTACAGTATGGGTGCACAAATCTCAGCACCATATTTTGAATCTCTCACTGTAGCATAGAGCCCCAACATTCGCAATCTCTCCCCGAAGGTGACAAGAGCGAAATCCACTAAACGGGTCCACCATTGAGTATCTGTTGATTTGATCCAGCCTGGGAACCTGGTATCCCCGTCAGAATACTGAGCTTCACCCTTGACAAGCTCGTTCCCAAAAGTATTCGGGACAACGGTGACTTCAATGACAGGAGCATCTTCATTCAAAAAGCCCAGACGCAAGCCCATAATGTTGACTCTGAAGAGTCCTTCCTGACGAAAGCCATTTTCATGCTTGAAAGAGCCTATCTTAATGCTATCTTCCCTACTAGTAAGATTATAGCACATGAGGCGAGGCACGGCAAGACCCTACAGGAATATGAAAGATACTTAGCGTTCTATCACCGGTTGTGTAAAACAACGATCTCCCTGGGCATAATACCAATACTCCTCTCCACAACGGAAAAGAGAGTTGCCACCAGGAATATTGTCTCCAAAGAGAAAATTTGGCTTCACCGTTACGTCTTCATTGGGAATAGTGAACTTAGCGTCGGTGATTATTTCCCGCAAAGTTCTATAGCTGCCTGAATGGATGGTCTCTATCCTCTCCTGACTACTACCTTCAAGAAACATAGGAACGTTCCCATCAAAGTCATATACAACTTCAAGGTATTGAGTTCCATCATGATCATAGCGGTTGTGACGGTCCACCGGGGCTCTTGAATAGGCAACTGCACAAAGAGAACAACTGAGTAAGCAGACGAAGATCAAATTTAGCCGTCATACTCAAGAGCGAAGGTGAACCTCGCTCACAAGCAAAGATCATCTATATCAACTAAGTGTTGACAAGATGAAGTGAAGTTCAACCAAAAACAGTGAACTTCACTCATATGTTCAAGTTGGCGAACTTCATCCAACTGAAACAGGAGAGTCTCGCTCAAGCGAAGGTCATCCAAACTGGTAAACGTCACTCTAGCAAAGATCGCTCAAAACAGAGCAACGAATTCCTCCCAAACGAAGTCTGTTGTAGAAGCCCAAAAGGCTAACGAGCTCTGCTTGAGAAGCGAAGATCGCCACATTGAGCGCCATTGAGGGTCGCTGATAAAGCTTCATCGCTAGTGACAGAAGCTCATTGGAAAGACCATGGTTGGTCGTAAAGAACTCGCCTTTAACGGCGGATCAAGTTTCAAAGGCCTTGAGGCATTATTTCTTTAATCAAGAGATCTCAGCCACAAATCACGACACAAATCCAAAGGCGAATCTCAACAAACTTCACCGCCAAGCGAACGTCGCCAGACGACGAACTTCACCAACATAGTTCAAAACAAATTGATCCTCGCCATATAGCGAACGTCACTAATCGATAAACTTCACCTAGCAGCCCAAAATTGAGCAACCTTCACTCATACGCAGAATCAGTCAAACTTTGCTGATTTCCCCAACATCGCCTCAACAACAGAAAAGGCAAATTTTGTTCCAAACATGGATTTGGGCGAGTACAATCATCATCAAGCCTTCGATACCAGCCTACAATAAAGGAAGCTACGTTCAACAGTACATCTCTGACAACTAAGTAGGCGAATAAAGATAAGCTTTTACCTAATCAACACAACTCAAGCTACGTTCAATAGTATACCTCTGGCTATTCACCCAAAGTTTTTCAATCCTAGCTACAAATTGAAATGTAGGATCTTGAAAACTTTGGGGGGGGTGTCTTGTAGATGGTCAAAATATATTTTCACTTAGGCCGATGATCAGCTTAAATCTAAGAAGTGAACGCTCATAGGCTAAACACTTTGAATGGCCCCAAAGTCAAGCCCACAACAAGCTGCAGTGAAGGTCGCCTGATGATTAAAGCGAACCTCGCTAAGCAACCCACATCGACTCAACCCGACCAAGTCAAACACGAGTCGACCCCTGCAACGTACCCCAGACCAAATCAAAAGGCGTCATTAGTCTGCTAAGCCTAGAGTTAAATTCTGTGTCAAATTGAACTTCGTGGCTGGCTTCGCCAACCAATGAACTCCGTCCACGTCAACTCGAGTGGACCAAGTCATCCACTTACGAAGAAGGCACGCTCACATTCGCAGCGACCCTCGCCCACACCCGCAGTGACCTTCGTCCACATCTTCAGCGAACTTCGCCAAGTCTATTAAGTCCACCTAATAGCCATTTCAGAGCTATTTTTAGGGGAATAACCACTCCTCCATTATCTCCTACTTTAATGGCCACTTAATTCGCAGTTAAGGGGTCATTAACTCTCTCTTTTAGCCTATAAAAGAAGAGGAGATCATTCATTCTACAGGGTTCAAAAAAAGGTTCGGAAGGTTCTAAAAAAAAAGAGGTCCAGAAGCCTTAACCCAAAGAACTTACATGCACTTGAGATCTCATTGAGAAATATTGCTAAGAGAAGACTAAGTATCTTCCAAGCAATTCAACTCTCATCAACAAAGAAAAGACCCGATGTCTTAATCTGCATCAACGAGTACAAGATCGATGCTCCAGGCACCTGAGAAAAGAACACTAGAAAATATAAATTTTTCTTAGTTTCACTATATTCTTTTATTGTAATCTGTGTCAATTGCAATATATAAAAGACCCAAAACACATGTAATTATAAATTGTCATAATCCATGCTATAATCCGTCGATATTATAACTTACTTCCTTTCTCCGCCATGCATATACCTACAAAAGAAATAATCTATTGCAAATATTAATTTCAATCATGAATTTCATGCAATATCTAACATAGTTTATCAATGATTTATTTGCATTTGTATATGCGATAGAATTTCGAAGCGTGGGTGCCACATGCATATCTTACTATGGCATCATGAGAGTAACAAATATTTGACACTGCATTGATTAATAAGATCATTAGTCTTTGAGATCGGATGAGAAAGAAGATCCAATTGGGTATGCAACAGTTGGTCAATATATGATGCATGGACCATGTGGGATTACGGCCCATATTCACCATGTATGAGGCATAAAAATGTTCAAAGAGGTTTCCAAAAATACATTTCTCGAGACAATTATTGATAATGGAGGTTTTCCTATTTACCAAGAAGGGAGGCTAATAGTAAATGGAAAAAGAAAAATGGAACAAGGTTAGACAATGGTTATGTTGTACCTTACAACTGAAACTTGATAGTTAAATATCAATCTCACATTAACGTAGAGTGGTGTAACAGAGGAAGATCGATCAAATATTTATTTAAGTATATTACAAAAGGGCCGATCATGTTTTAGTTTCTATTTAAAAGGAAAACAATGACAGATCCTCTAACTTAAAGAATTAAACAGAGATGAGATACAATGCTATCTTGACTGTAGATATGTCTCAAAGATCTAAGCAATATGGAGGATATTTGGATTCACTATTCATTCTGAGCTACTTGCGGTAGAGGGGCTACCTAATCAACACAACTCAAGCTACGCTCAACAAGACATCTCGACAACTAAGTAGGCGAATAAAGATAAGCTTTTACCTAATCAACACAACTCAAGCTACGCTCAACAAGACATCTCGACAACTAAGTAGGCGAATAAAGATAAGCTTTTACCTAATCAACACAACTCAAGCTACGCTCAACAAGACATCTCGACAACTAAGTAGGCGAATAAAGATAAGCTTTTACCTAATCAACACAACTCAAGCTACGCTCAACAAGACATCTCGACAACTAAGTAGGCGAATAAAGATAAGCTTTTACCTAATCAACACAACTCAAGCTACGCTCAACAAGACATCTCGACAACTAAGTAGGCGAATAAAGATAAGCTTTTACCTAATCAACACAACTCAAGCTACGCTCAACAAGACATCTCGACAACTAAGTAGGCGAATAAAGATAAGCTTTTACCTAATCAACACAACTCAAGCTACGCTCAACAAGACATCTCGACAACTAAGTAGGCGAATAAAGATAAGCTTTTACCTAATCAACACAACTCAAGCTACGCTCAACAAGACATCTCGACAACTAAGTAGGCGAATAAAGATAAGCTTTTACCTAATCAACACAACTCAAGCTACGCTCAACAAGACATCTCGACAACTAAGTAGGCGAATAAAGATAAGCTTTTACCTAATCAACACAACTCAAGCTACGCTCAACAAGACATCTCGACAACTAAGTAGGCGAATAAAGATAAGCTTTTACCTAATCAACACAACTCAAGCTACGCTCAACAAGACATCTCGACAACTAAGTAGGCGAATAAAGATAAGCTTTTACCTAATCAACACAACTCAAGCTACGCTCAACAAGACATCTCGACAACTAAGTAGGCGAATAAAGATAAGCTTTTACCTAATCAACACAACTCAAGCTACGCTCAACAAGACATCTCGACAACTAAGTAGGCGAATAAAGATAAGCTTTTACCTAATCAACACAACTCAAGCTACGCTCAACAAGACATCTCGACAACTAAGTAGGCGAATAAAGATAAGCTTTTACCTAATCAACACAACTCAAGCTACGCTCAACAAGACATCTCGACAACTAAGTAGGCGAATAAAGATAAGCTTTTACCTAATCAACACAACTCAAGCTACGCTCAACAAGACATCTCGACAACTAAGTAGGCGAATAAAGATAAGCTTTTACCTAATCAACACAACTCAAGCTACGCTCAACAAGACATCTCGACAACTAAGTAGGCGAATAAAGATAAGCTTTTACCTAATCAACACAACTCAAGCTACGCTCAACAAGACATCTCGACAACTAAGTAGGCGAATAAAGATAAGCTTTTACCTAATCAACACAACTCAAGCTACGCTCAATAGTATACCTCGGCTATTCACCCAAAGTTTTTCAATCCTAGCTACAAATTGAAATGTAGGATCTTGAAAACTTTGGGGGGGGTGTCTTGTAGATGGTCAAAATATATTTTCACTTAGGCCGATGATCAGCTTAAATCTAAGAAGTGAACGCTCATAGGCTAAACACTTTGAATGGCCCCAAAGTCAAGCCCACAACAAGCTGCAGTGAAGGTCGCCTGATGATTAAAGCGAACCTCGCTAAGCAACCCACATCGACTCAACCCGACCAAGTCAAACACGAGTCGACCCCTGCAACGTACCCCAGACCAAATCAAAAGGCGTCATTAGTCTGCTAAGCCTAGAGTTAAATTCTGTGTCAAATTCGAACTCGTAGGCGAAGCTCGCCAACCAATGAACTCCGTCCACGTCAACTCGAGTGGACCAAGTCATCCACTTACGAAGAAGGCACGCTCACATTCGCAGCGACCCTCGCCCACACCCGCAGTGACCTTCGTCCACATCTTCAGCGAACTTCGCCAAGTCTATTAAGTCCACCTAATAGCCATTTCAGAGCTATTTTTAGGGGAATAACCACTCCTCCATTATCTCCTACTTTAATGGCCACTTAATTCGCAGTTAAGGGGTCATTAACTCTCTCTTTTAGCCTATAAAAGAAGAGGAGATCATTCATTCTACAGGGTTCAAAAAAAGGTTCGGAAGGTTCTAAAAAAAAAGAGGTCCAGAAGCCTTAACCCAAAGAACTTACATGCACTTGAGATCTCATTGAGAAATATTGCTAAGAGAAGACTAAGTATCTTCCAAGCAATTCAACTCTCATCAACAGCAAAAGACCCGATGTCTTAATCGGTGCATCAACGGAGTACAAGATCGATGCTCCACCGGCACACAGAAAAGAACACTAGAAAATATAAATTTTTCTTAGTTTCACTATATTCTTTTTATTGTAATCTGTGTCAATTGCAATATATAAAAGACCCAAAACACATGTAATTATAAATTGTCATAATCCATGCTATAATCTGGTCAGATATTATAACTTACTTCCTTTCTCCGCCATGCATATACCTACAAAAGAAATAATCTATTGCAAATATTAATTTCAATCATGAATTTCATGCAATATCTAACATAGTTTATCAATGATTTATTTGCAGCTGTATATGCGATAGAATTTCAGAAACGTGGACTGCCACATGCGCATATCTTACTATGGCATCATGAGAGTAACAAATATTTGACACCTGCATTGATTAATAAGATCATTAGTGCTGAGATCCCGGATGAGAAAGAAGATCCAATTGGGTATGCAACAGTTGGTCAATATATGATGCATGGACCATGTGGGATTACGGCTCCATATTCACCATGTATGAGGCATAAAAAATGTTCAAAGAGGTTTCCAAAAAAAATACATTTCTGAGACAATTATTGATAATGGAGGTTTTCCTATTTACCGAAGAAGGGAGGCTAATAGTAAATGGAAAAAGAAAAATGGAACAAGGTTAGACAATGGTTATGTTGTACCTTACAACTGAAACTTGATAGTTAAATATCAATCTCACATTAACGTAGAGTGGTGTAACAGAGGAAGATCGATCAAATATTTATTTAAGTATATTACAAAAGGGCCAGATCATGTTTTAGTTTCTATTTAAAAGGAAAACAATGACAGATCCTCAGAACTTAAAGAATTAAACAGAGATGAGATACAATGCTATCTTGACTGTAGATATGTCTCAGCATCGGAAGCAATATGGAGGATATTTGGATTCACTATTCATTACAGAACTGCAGCGGTAGAGGGGCTACCATTTCATTTGCCGGATCAGGAATCAATCATTTTTAAAGATAATGATAATCTAAATGACATTTTGAATGACATTAAATCAAAGCAAACAAAGTTCAATGGCTGGATGGAAGCAAACAAACTTTACCCAAAGGCAAAAACTCTCACATATGCTAATTTATCAACTAAATTTGTATGGAAGACAGATGAGAGAAGGTTGAAACCAAGAGAGAAGGGGTGAAGTGTTAGTCAGCTGGTTTATGCCCATCCTTCTTTTGGTGAAAGATTTTATCTCCGTCTATTACTAAATGTAGTGAGAGGTCTTACATGCTATGCTGAAATAAAAACCAAAGATGGAATTCAGTATGGAACCTTTAAAAAGACATGCGCTGCTCTAAGATTGTTGGATAATGACTATGAATGGTACTTAGTCATAGAGGAAGCATCTTATTTTTCCTCAGGGAGACAAATCAGACATTTATTTGCACAAATCTTATTGTTTTGTGAAATTATCAATCATAAAAAACTATGGGAAGATAATTTGGTGCATTTATCAGAGGGTGTTCTTGAAGCTCAAATTAATCTACTGCAGTACCCAAATTTAAAAATGACAGAAAGGCAATTGCAAAGCCATGCATTGGCAGAAATACAATATCTCCTACTACAAAATGGTCAATGTCTTCAGAAGTTTTAAGGTATGTCACTTCCTGATCCGGTACTAATGCAACAATGTAGGGAGAAGATTATAAATGAAGAGTTTAACTATGATAGAGAGGAATTGGGAAGGGAACATGAACAGTTGTTTCAGGGTCTCAATGAGAAGCATAAAAAAATAAAAAAATTATGATGCTGTGATTCACTCTGTATATAGTAAAACAGGAGGATTTTACTTTCTCTACGGACATGGTGGGACAGGAAAGAATTATGTTTGGAAATCAATTATCACCTGACTTAGATCTGAAGGAAAAATAGTACTCGCAGTAGCATCATCGGGTATTGCTGCTCTTCTTTTACCTAGAGGGAGAACATCACATTCGAGGTTCGAGATTCCAATTAAACTGAAAGAAACATCTACATGCGGAATCAAACAAGGAACACTTGAAGCAAATTTACTAAAAGAAACAGCTTTAATACTTTGGGATGAGACACCAATGATGCATAGACATGCATTTGAAGCAATGGACAAAACTTTGAAAGATATATTGGGCAAAGACAATCCTACGCTGTCAGAGACACCATTCGGAGGCTTGACTATGGTGCTTGGGGGTGATTTTAGACAAATTTTATCAGTTATTCCGGGAGGTACTAAACATGACATTATTCATGCTTCCATTAGTCGATCCAAACTTTGGAGTGAATGGAAAATATACAAATTGACAGAGAATATGAGAATTCAACAAAGTTTATCAAATGAGAACGAAATGAGCATACCGGAATTTAGTAAATGGGTTCTAAATGTTGGAAATGGTAATGATAAAGAAGACTGGTGCGAATTGCAAAATATTAATGGAACTATTGATATTCCACACGAGTTTATCCTTCATCCAACTAAAAATCTAGTTGAGGATATTATGTCATCTACATACCCAAACATAGGCGAAAACTTTCAGAACCCAACATATCTAGAAGAAAGAGCAATATTAACACCAAGTAATGAAACTGTAGATATTGTGAACAATACGATATTGGAAAAAATTGAGGGAGAAATTTTAGTTTATCTTAGTTCTGATTCCCTTTGCCCAGCATCTCCTAACATGCAAGAAAATGGGGTCAACTTTCCTACTGAGTACCTGAATTCACTAAAATTTCTAGGAATGCCAAACCACGAGACAAAGCTTAAAGCCGCGACTCCTATCATGCTTCTACACAACTTAAGTCCAACTGAAGAATTATGCAACGGGACGAGGTTGATTGTTACCCAATTGCTAAAATAGGTGATTGAGGCCAAAATTATAAGTGGAAGCAACATTGGATCAAAATATTTTATCTCAAGAACCGTAACAACAAATACAGATTCAAAGTCGCCATTTCGCATGAAAAGAAAACAATTACCTATTAGACCATGTTATGCAATGACCATAAATATAAGTTAGGGTCGAACACTAAAACGTGTTGGTCTGTATCTACCAAAAGGTCATGGTCAACTATATGTGGCCATTTGGAGAGTGACATCACCAAAAGGTCTAAAAAGTCTCATTGAAAATAGTGAGATGAACACTGAAAGTATAACAGAGAATGTAGTGTATAGAGAAATATTCAACAACTTGGTAGAAGGTATATCATATATATCTTTATTGTTAGGGTTTTGTCTTTAGACCCAAAGTTTTACCCTAATTTATTTTTAAACCCAAGTGTTTTTATTTGTATCTTTAAACCCAATCAACTTTCTCTTTTGTCTTTAAACCCAAATAGTATAATTCATAGTTGAAATATATTATATTTGTACTTTTAGGAGGTAAAACCCCAAAATACCCTCACATCCCCTCAAAACTCTCTCTCTAATATATGAAATTAAAATCAAAATTATGAAAACTAAAATCAAAATTTTATATTTTTAGTATTATTAATTATTATTAATTGTAATGAACAATCATGAGGAGTTTTGAATAATCATGTGAAAACTTTTGATGAAGAAAATAATAAATTAATGTTATAATTTTCCCAAATACTTATGTGAATTTATGCTATAAAATTACAAGTTGATGAATTGGGAGAATTTATACCTTAAAGTATCAAAAAGATGAATCCTCACTAAAATTTAGTATTTAAACTTTAGGAATTAAGATAGTTGAGGAGTATTTAATGGGTTTGTATGAGAGTTGAAGAAGGAAATAAGAGAGCAAAGGAGGTGAGAGAATTAAATGAGAAAAAGAGAGGGGTAAAATTAGAATTTTTGAAAAATTTTAGGAGGACCACATAAGTATGAAGTGTATTTGAGAATTTGGGTTTAAAGATAAATAAACAAAGTTGATTGGGTCTAAAGGTACAAATAAAAGTAATTGAGTTTAAACATATATCATGGTAAACCTTTGGGTCTAAAGACAAAAACCCCTTATTGTTATCTACAATAATAACCGCATTACATCTGTATTCGTTTCATTAGTTTCATTCATACTAATTGATTAACAGTTTAAGTGGGATATTGAAGCATAAATATTTAATGAAATTATATGTGCACGTGAAGGACAAGAAGAATGAGTATTTCCAAATACACAGCGATAAAGGACGTGAACACAAGAGTAAAAGTAGGGGTGAGGAAAATCGGTCCAAACCGAAAAAACCAACCGAACCAACCGAAATTGAACAGTTCGGGTCGGTTTTCTCTAAAGAGCGGTTCGGGTCGGGTTGAAAACTTCTCAACCCGAACCGTCCAAACCGACTGCCTCCTTAACCCACCCGTAACCTTGACCCATACCCGTATTCGAATCTTGAACGAACCCTAAAATCAAAAGAGTGAAAGACCGCAGCCGTCACATTTCCCTTCTCTTCTTCTCCCGTTCTCCCCAACTCGCCGATCGCCTCTCCCTCTCGCCGACCACCTCCAACTCGCCGACCGCCTCCAACTCGCTGGCGTCACCTCTTAGTTTTCGCCTTGCCGTAGCCGGCGCTGATCTTCTCGCCTCTCCCTCTTCCCTCTTCAGATTTTCTTCATCGCCTCCACACAATTGAGTACTTATCGTGCATAGGTAATGATTCATGAATGAGTGTTCTAGTTTCTTTTCTTTGTCCACTTAAGAAATTTGTTAATTTGATTATTCAATCTTTTTTATATAGGTGGATTGAAAGTCAAGCTTTGTGGGTTCATTGACTTGTGTACTTGAACCTTTTTGGTGTAGCGATTGGATACACTATAGCTACTTCTATTAGCATACTGTAAGCTTTTAACTTTATATTTGTTTTTTTATTTTTTTAACTTTATAAAGCAGAGGAATATTTCAAGTCATTGGTAAATAGCTATTTCTCTTATGTTTAGAGATTGAAGGTTTGTATTGATCTCTCTGTTTTCCTCTGTTTTCATGTAAACAGCTAATGGTGGAATTAAGAGAAGTCTCACAGTGCAAGTACCCCTCCACAAATTGAGTACTAGAATGGAAAAATCTATCTCTTGTTGTCGTGTACAGGTAATGAATGAGTGTTCTGGTTTCTTTTCTTTGTGCACTTAAGAAAGCGTATGGCTAAATTCCAACATGAGTGTTACAAATCTTCATATGCTCAGTTTCAGGCTATCAAAAGAAGGCTCAGTCCAGAACAGAAGGCTCAATCCAGGGATTGCATAATGCACAGGTTCTACTTCTCACACTCTATCTTAATCTCTTTATCTTGATTAGATTAGTGATTTCTTTTTCAAAATCCTTGCATGTTAGTACCTATATAAGTTGTGAATTAAGCAAAAGAAAAGGTTGTATAATAGACATGAATAAGTTGGTCTATAACATTTTAATGCATCTTGATTAAAACCGAACAAACCGAACCGAACCGCACAGAACCGACATGGAGCAGTTCGGTTCGGTTCTGAATAATAGGCGGTTCGGTTCGGTTGGTCAAATTTTAACCAAAAACCGAACTGACCGACCGTTTGCTCATCCCTAAGTAAAAGAACCAGTCATAAAAGCTCGAGTGACAAGCACATGGGATAATATAAATGTCATATCACTTCAAAATTATGGACTGCTACTTACTCTTCTGGATGAAAGTGTAAGACTGATTTAGGGCCCGTTTGATTCCCCTTTTTTTTTAGTGAAAAGCACTGTAGCATTTGACACTATAGTGCTTTTCACCCCCAAAACGCCTCTTTTAGTAAAAAGTACTGTAGCACCTCCAAAATGCCTCTCGTTTTGGGGGTGAAAAGCACTATAGTGTCAGACGCTATTGTGCTTTTCACTAAAAAAAAGGGGAACCAAACGGGCCCTACATTCCTCCTGAAAAGTTTTATACAAAAGGGTCTCTTATAC
The DNA here is from genome assembly GCA_012295165.1 of Asparagus setaceus. Lineage (NCBI taxonomy): Eukaryota > Viridiplantae > Streptophyta > Magnoliopsida > Asparagales > Asparagaceae > Asparagus > Asparagus setaceus. Next base: position 4,686,324 of record CM022707.1, read on the forward strand.
TTGTGAAATATCAATATCTACGTTCTATATCAAGATCTATAGATTTTTGAAATGAGTTGCTTATTTCAAATTTTGACAGGATACACACATTCACGCTAGCATTAAAATGACTGAGATGTCAATGTTTCAACCAATGATAGAGGAAGGGAGGATACATGTCATCTCTAAGTTTAGAGTTATGAATTCCTTTGGCAATTATAGGGCAACTGAGAATAAATTCTCAATATGTTTCTGTCGTATGACACAAGTTCAAGTACTACAAGAAGACCATGACAATATCCCTAGGCACAAGTTCAACTATAAACTATTCAACGAGCTGTATAGAATGAAAGGAAACAAGACTTATTTGGCAGGTAAGCTTTTATTATAATTTATTATAATATACATTTTTGTATCGGGATAAAGTTCAATACATATTACGCATAAAACCTGATATAACTTATGTCTATTATGTTCGCTTATTTTAACATATTTCAATTTCAATACAAATATAATTAGATTTGTAAAAGATATCTATCCCTTGAGCAAACTATCATTTCTGGAAAGCCAGGGACTAGGGGAGCCTTAAAACTAATCGATGAAGAGTGAGAATTATCTTATACATCACCTAATCCAACTGTTAATTGTAACTACTTATGTTTGATCCTAAAACTTAGTATCTTTTATAAAAATCAGAAACATAGAATGCACTGTTACTTTATGGAACCAAATTGCTACAAATCTAGAGAGCGCACTGAAAGATCACGATCCAAACAACATGATTATGGTGGTTAGTGGAATCTTTATTTCTAATTTCAGAGGTAAGATGAACAATTATACATATCATAAATAATTGGCTTCATCAATACATAAGTAAAGACGATATTTTATGCATAACTTTCCGCATAAAATTTCAGGTGATAATACTGTGTCATCAAGCACGGTGACCAAAATCTTTGTGAACATACCTGAACAACGAGTACTGGAATTATCTCAGAGGTAATTTTAGTATCTTTATATTTTGACATACATAATTAAATTGTATGTACTAACATATGATTCCCATGCATATATACATAGGTATATGGAGTCAGAAACACAGATGCAACTAATAGAGACACCAATTAATTACAAATCAAAATAGAAATTGCTCGAAACACCATCAGCATCTTTAAGCGATCTTATTTTATTCAATGATCCAGAAACCCCGAAGGTAATAAAGTTCTTAAAAGATGTCCAATCAGTTATTAAAACTTATTATATGTTCTATAGCTAATATTCATCTATGTAATGCCAAGGAATACTTCTTTATATGCAATGTGAGAATCAATATTATAATGGATAACCAAAAATGGCACTATCGCGGATGTCCAGATTGTTAGAAAAAAAACAATTGATGCAGTAGATACCTTTTGGTGCGCAAAGTGTGACAGAGAGGTATTTGCAGAAAATAGGTCATAAGGGCTAATTGATGTCGTATAGTTGCAAGTATACAACTTTCAAGTTATAGTATAAAGAGTTATCGATCCCACGAGGAACGGGAAGTAGGAAGAGTTTGTTCAAGTTTTGGTTCTCAAATTATGGGCGACAATTAGGAGTTTATGTACATGGTGAAAGTGGTCATGAAAAGATTAGAGAGTGGATTGTGGATTATGTGCAAAATAAATGAAACGAGGAAGAAAATGTGTTGTGGAGAGATTGAGATTGTGAAGGTGACAAAGTGTAAATAAATCAAAATGAAAGTGAGAATGGAGAGATGGAGAGTGAGAGAAAATAAATGCAAAGAAAATAAAACGAGATTGAGATGAGGGAGAGATAGATAAATGAAAACCAAGTATGTGCAAAATAAAAACAACATTGAGAGAGAAGAGAGTAAAGGAAAATCAAGATCAAGAAAATAAAATCAATAAAGCAAAAGATGGAGGATTCAATTAGAGATATGAAGGAATCTAGAATTGAATCCACTCGCTAATCTTACTTATAAGATATGAATTACTTATAAGATATGAACCATTCTCTTTGTATCACATTTTATTTTAGATTTATTAAGCATAGACTATCAAACCACTTAAGGAAAGCATAACCTATCAAATTATCACCTAAATAAAATCAATACTCATGAGGAGAATAACATCAAGATAGTAATCCTAGAATTCATAAACATAACCTATCAAACCATTTAAGGAAAGCATAGACTATCAAATTCTTCTTCTATCAATTAGTTCTCTAGTTGGTTATCCTAAACATGATCTTTTAAGCATAAGAGAGTGATTCGCAAGTATAAGAGAGAATTAGACTAGTTTCATATAAAACTTAGATCCCCACAAGAGGTTAGTTCCACATCTTTGAAAAATAAAAAGAAATTAAGAGAGGGAGAAGGAAAGAAAACTAAGTACAAAAAGGAAAATAAAAATAGAGAAATAAAGAAAAAGAAAAGAAAATGAGAAGAAAAGAAATAAAGATAATCTAACTAATTGCAAGGAAATAAATCTATACTACAAATTAAAGACAAGACATGAAAGTAAATTGCATGAAAGTAAATTGCATGAAAGTAAATCTAAACTACAAAGCATATAAATGAACAAGAAATGAAATAGAAATGCAAAAGAAATAAAATAGAAGCCTACAACTCCTGATCTTCATCTCATCCTCCTTTTGATCCTTGGATACGAAGAAGAGAAAGGAAATTGAAGGGGTGAAAAATTTTATTTATTGTGTAACGAAAGTTACAATTTTTAAAAGGTCTTCTCAGTTAAGAGTAACCCTCCTCTCCAAATGGAGTTTTTACAAAATATTTCACACTCAAACCTCTCTCTCTACCCCTTTATTTATACCTCAACGGAATTGATGTGAACCATTGGATCAAACTTGGCCACCAAGAAAGAGAAATCAGCCCTTAATTCAAATCTGTTGCGAACCAACCGATCGGCCAATAGGTTGGCCGACCGATTGGCAGACCGATTGGCCAATCGGTTGGTTTTTAATCGATTTTGTCTTTTCTTGATATTTTTACACGAATTCTTCTTGAATTCTTTGGGTGTCTTGGACCTTTGTTTGTCTTCAGATTTGGGCTTCAAAAATTAGTAGAAATTCAGAGGATTTGAGTCATATGAGCTCTTATTCATTAATACTCCCTTAGCCTGTAAATTAAGATAAAAATAGTTATTAGCAGGATATTTACTCATATAAAATAGGTAATGAGGGTATAAAATTATAATTAAATTGTGATTATCAAATATCCCTACACCTAAACTTTTACTAGTCCTTTAGCAAAGAAAAAAATGAAAGAAAATTTCTAACTCACTTTCGCAGGAATCGCGGTTGTATTTAGCGCATATAACAAGCCTTTAAACCCCTGAATTACCCCAGTGGACGAGTTGTAGTCTCGTGAGGGTTTACAGTGAATATACCCATAAAATTCTGTCAACTTGCCAATTTTAAAGAAGTTAATGAAATAATTAATTTATTTGATATATTCAAACATTCGAGTTGAAGTTGGTTAATACTCAAGAAAACGTTTTTATCATAACTCCAATGTAATTTTCTTAAGAAAATCCTTCCATTATAATTATACAAAACCAAGTTTAACTCAAAATTTTAATTTAAAAATCTTGAAAAGAACATGCTTAACTCTTTGTTTTTAACAAACTTCAAGTCCATTTGATTCTTCAAGAACATATACAAATATAACTATATATAAAAACATAATTAGTAGGATTTTTTTAACTCTTTATTCCTTGGTGGTTTTGTTCTTTTAATCTGGTTTTCTAAGTGACCATTTAGCGAGTTTTGGGCCAATGAATCCCAACCAATTAGGCTTAGGTCATTAAGCATAAAAATACTCATTGGGCTTAATTACTCAGTCAATTTAGGCTTAGTAAAATAGAACCACCAATGATTTTAAGAGAAATTTATTTGGAGCCCATTTTTCACACTCTTCTTTTGTTAAGTTAGTATAATATATATATATATATATATATATATATATATATATATATATATATATATATATATATATATATATATATATTCTGAAAAATATTTGGATCAAGATAACTTGAAAAATTATTTTCAACTCTAAACTAAGCATGTAAAAATTTCATTACTTCAATTAAAAATCTAAGTTAAAACTTAAGTAAAGTATACTACTTTGAAAATCATTTCTTAAGAAATTTATTTGGAGTTATCATAAAAGGTAAACTTGAGTATAGAACTAACTAAGGATTAGAAGACTTAAATTCTATCAAATAGATCAATTATTAATCAAATCTATTAAGTTGGCAAGTGACTATTTTTTTGAAAAGAGAAGAAAAAGAAAAAAATGACAAAAAAAGAAAAAATGGTAAGAAAAAGAGGAAAAATAACTAAGATAAAGAGCAAAATGACTAATCCCCACCCCCACACCTAAATTTTGCATTGTCCTCAATGCAAATTCTATTATGCACAAAGTAAAACAGATAAGAATTGAAGCACTTACATTTGTTCGGTCGACCTAGAACAATGAAAAAGAAATCTACAATTACCTTTGGTATGAGGAGTATGAAATTAAAAATTTATATTCTTTTTTTCCATATTTTTTTCATATTTTTTTGAAATGAACAAGAAACTCTCACATGAGAGAAGAATAAATTCTTTTATTATTATTGTGGGAAAAAAATGCAAATGTAGAATAACAGATAAAACATGAAAAGCTCATATTCCACATTAAATCCTACCTTATTGCTGAAAATTCTACCTCGATATTTAAAGAAAAGTAAAATAATATAAAAGATGTGTTTATATTCTGAAAAATTCGAGGTTTTCGATGATGTTTGAACCAATAGAAGGTAGGTAACAATGGTGTTGTGCTTTTTAAACTTAGATTCTTTATTAACAAAATTATGTGCAACCAAGTCTTCTTTAAAAATTTCCTCAATTACAAAATTTAAGGTTTGACATTTTGGTTGGTTATTTTCAAAAAATCTAAGTTCATTTGAAAATAGTTCTTCAACAGTTTCCTCATTCTCAGCAAAATTTTTCAGTTCCTCAGGAAAATTTTTCTCAAAACTAAGGTCTATCTCATTCTCTTCTTCTATCTCCTGAATGTAATTTATTTTAAAAGGTTGATAAGTTGGCTGATTCTCTACATTGAAAATATTGATATCAGCAGTCATATTCCCAAAGGACAGCTTCATTTGACCAGTTCTACAGTTGATAAGAGCATTAGACGTGGCTAAGAATGGTTTTCCTAAGATGAAAGGTATCCGTCCTTTTATATTGGAAACAGGCTGCGTTTCCAGAACGATGAAATCCACTGGGAAAATAAATTCTCCGACCTTAATCAAAACATCTGTTATCTCACCCATGGGGACTTTGACTGATCTATCAGGTAACTGTATGGTGCATTTGGTAGGTTTGAGTTCTCCTACACCTAGTTGTTGATAGACCGAGTATGGAAGCAAATTAACACTGGCCCCTAAGTCTAAAAGTACCTTATCAATGTGACTATTACCAATGATACAAGGGATGGTAGGGCAACCTGGATTCTTATATTTCAGAGGCATGGACTTTGAGATTATATCAGTGATATTGGCAACAAGAAAGACCTTCTTCGAAATATTTATTCTTCTCTTTTTAGTGCACAAATCTTTCAAAATTTTGGCATAAGTCGAGATTCGTTCAATTATATCTAAGAGAGGAATGTTGACCTTAACCTGCTTGAAGGAATCTAGGATCTTCTCCTCCTGAGGGGAGTGATTCCTAGGCCTGAATTTATCTGGGTATGGAGCAACTGGTTTAAACCTATCAAGATTAGGCTCAGGTTCGGGTTCAGGCTCTTGGTTATCAGAATTGGGTGATTCATTAGAAGGAGAAATAACTTGTTCGGGTTCATGGGTTTGACTTGGAGACATTCTAACCTGATTATCGACTTCCCTACCTGATCGGAGTGAATGGATTGCATTCACTTGAGCCTCATAGGCTGAACTTGTACCCGTGTCCTTTGGGCTGGTCACAGGTTGCCTCGAAAAAGTTCCTTTCTCTCTCTCACTCATGGCATTAGCTAGTTGACCAAGTTGGGTTTCTAACCTAGCTATGGCTTGAGTGTTGGAAGTGAGGATTTGCCCGGTTGATTGCATGAAGGATATCAACATGTTTGATGTTTGAGTCAATAAGTTCGTGGTCTGTGTAGAGGTTTTAATCAAAGTTTCTAGACCCTTTTCCAAAATTAAGACGCTTATCATGATCAGCAATTTCAGGAGTATGATTTGCAGATTGGTGATGAAGAGACTGATTTTGAAATGACATATTCGGTTGTTGAAAATTGAGAGGAACTGTGTTTCCTCTAGGAAATTATTGTTTTGAAGAGGGAGTAAAATTTTGATTCCCAGAGTAGTTTCCCTAGTTCCATGCAAAATTCGGATGATTTCTCCAACCTGGATTGTAGGTTAGAGAAAATGGATCATTCACCGGACGCTGGAATACAGCGTTTATCTGACCTAGTGGCTGACCGGATCCTAAAAGAGGACATTCCTCTGAAACATGAGATGGAGGCAGACAGTTATGACATCCTGAGGCTGAAACTTGATTGATTTGAGCGGGAGCTCGTTCTTTGACTTCTAAAGCTTATAACCTACGCATGATCGTCGCCATATTTGTCTCAGCGGCTATATTCATTTCTAAGGAAAGACCATTGGTTTTTGGTTAGGAAACTAATGAAACTCGATCATCACAATGTTCCCACTGTATGGTTTTCTCGGATAAACTCTCTAAAAAGTCCCAAGCTTCATCAACATTTTTCTTCATGAAATCCCCTTAACACATTAACTCTAAGGATGTTTTTGAAGAATAATCCAATCCTTCGTAAATGATTTGGCATAATCGCCACTTTTCAAGGCCATAGTGAGGGCATTGGATAAGAAGATCCTTAAATTTATCAAAATGCTTCCAAAAAGATTCTCCCGGGATAATTTTAAAATTTTGAATGCTGTTTCTACACTTGACCATTTTGTGGATAGGAAAGAATTTTTTCAGAAACATTTTTATAAATTCACCCAAAGTTGAGATGGAATCTGTGGGTAAGCTATACAGCCATTTTTTGGCTTTGTCCTTAAGGGCAAAAGGAATAAATCGAAGCTTGATCGCATCCTCGGATAAGTCCCTCATCTTAATCATGAGGTAAACTTCTTCAAATTCGAGATAAAGATGTATGCCTTCGGTTTCAATTCTAAGAATTTTGAAGCATGTTTATGAAATGCACCAAAGTTCAAAATTGATTCCATTTACATCGGGGAGCTTAATGCACGAAGGGATTGCATTCCTAGTTGGGTAACATATATCTTGAAGAACGGGTGGATTACGGTTGGTCATTTCTTCAAATATTTCAAAGGATGGATCAACACGGATTAAACGATTTTTATTATCCCTAATCCAAGTTTGCATACACCAAAACAAATTCTTTTTATAAAATTTTTAATAAATTTTTTATTTTTTTTAAAGAAAAGAAAGAAGGCTAAAAGATTAAAGAGAAGATGAGAAAAGGAAAGAAAAAAAAGACTAACTAAAAACAAATCATTGCAAACACTTTTCAATCACTCTAAACTTTAGGGTTAAGCCTAAACCCAACTTAGACTGGCTCCTAACTAAAAATTCCCTTAGTGAAAAGATCAAAGTTTACTCAGGTAATTAGCCAGGTAAGGATAGTACTAGAGGGAGAGATCAAAGATCAATTAAGTACCTCGTTCCTTGCGGACCGCTTTACGCAACCCCTAAACCTTGCCTTAGATACCAATTAATCCAAATAAACTTGGACCGGTTCACTTAAGGAATTATTGTTCCTTAATGAGCTCGAATCCTTAGGGGCCAACGTCTAATCAGTTTTAAAAGGCTTGGGTTGTATAGTGAGAAATTAGTGATTTTTAGCCTAAGAAAAGGGTGATAAAATCCCTCACCTTATCTTGATTACTGAGTTTTGCCCTTAAAAATATTTTCAAGTGTGTGCCAAATCAAGATGTGCAAATCACTTTGGTGAATTTCTACTATTATATGGAAATGCAGCCCTAGGAATTTAAAAGCAACTAAAAAGGATGCAAAAGAAAAATCTTTTTTTTAATTATGGTCCACAATCAAACAAAGTGTGAGAAGGAGAGCTCTTGTTTGAATTTATTATCTTGTTATTAACAATCCAAGTGGAGGGTGAATTTTATTATGGTCAACAAAAGTAAAATCTTTTTTTTAAGTCCTAATTGTCTATAATGTGGTGAACTAACTAAGGGTGGAATTAAAAATATTAGATAGAGAAGTTACCCACGCAAAAGCAATGCAAAGCCTCGTTGGAGGCAAATCCTCAATCTCAAATCTTCAACTCTTAACCTTCAAGCACCAAGTTCCTACACAAAAGAAAACACACAAAATAAGGAACCAAAGTTAATCAAAATCCTACTTATGCGTCGTTCCCCGACAACGGTGCCAAAAACTTGATAGGGGCTAATTGATGTCCTATAGTTACAAGTATACAACCTTCAAGTTATAGTATAAAGAGTTATCGATCCCACGAGAAACGGAAAGTAGGAAGAGTTTGTTTAAATTTTGGTTCTCAAATTACGCGCGACAATTAGGAGTTTATGTACATGGTGAAAGTGGTCATGAAAAGATTAGAGAGTGGATTGTGGATTATGTGCAAAATAAATGAAACGAGGAAGAAAATGTGTTGTGGAGAGATTGAGATTGTGAAGGTGACAAAGTGTAAATAAATCAAAATGGAAGTGAGAATGGAGAGATGGAGAGTGAGAGAAAATAAATGCAAAGAAAATAAAACGAGATAGAGATGAGGAAGAGATAGATAAATGAAAACCAAGTATGTGCAAAATAAAAAGAAAACAAGATTGAGAGAAAGGAGAGAGTAAAGGAAAATCAAGATTAAGAAAATAAAATCAATAAAGCAAGAGGGAGGATTCAATTAGAGATATGAACGAATCTAGAATTGAATCCACTAGCTAATCTTATTTATAAGATATGAACCATTCTCTTTTATCACATTTTATTTTAGATTTATTAAGCATAGACTATCAAACCACTTAAGGAAAGCATAACCTATCAAATTATCACCTAAATAAAATCAATACTCATGAGGAGAATAACAACAAGATAGTAATCCTAGAATTCATAAGCATAACCTATCAAACCACTTAAGAAAAGCATAGACAATCAAATTCTTCTTCTATCGATTAGTTCTCTAGTTGATTAGCCTAAACATGATTTTTTAAGCATAAGAGAGTGATTCACAAATATAAGTGAGAATTAGACTAGTTTCATGCAAAACTTAGATCCCCACAAGAGGTTAGTTCCACATCTTTGAAAAATAAAAAGAAATCAAGAGAGGGAGGAGGAAAGAAAACTAAGTACAAAAAGAAAATAAAAATAAAGAAATAAAGAAAAAGAAAAGAAAAGAAAATGAGAAGAAAAGAAATAAAGATAATCTAACTAATTGTAAGGAAATAAATCTATACTATAAATTAAAGACAAGACATGAAAGTAAATTGCATGAAAGTGAATCTAAACTACAAAGCATATAAATGAATAAGAAAATAAAAAATACAAAAGAAAATAAAATAGAAACCTTCAACTCCTGATATTCATCTCATCCTCCTTGGTCCTTGGATAAGAAGAAGAGAAAGAAAATTGAAGGGGTGAAAAATTTTATTTATTGTGTAACAAAAGTTATAATTTTAGAAGGTCTTCTCAATTAAGAGTAACCCTCCTCTACAAATAGAGTTTTATAAAATATTTCACACTCAAACCTCTCCCTCTACCCTCTATTTATAGCCCAACGGAGTTGATGTGAACCATTGGATCAAACTTGGCCACCAAGGAAGAGAAATCAGCCCTTAATTCAAATGCATTTGCAAACCAACCGATCGACCAATCGATTGGCCGACCGATTGGCCGACCGATTAGTAACCGATAATATCGGTTGGTTTTAACCAATTTTGTATTTTCTTGATATTTTTGCACGAATTCTTCTTGGATTCCTTGGGTGTCTTGGGCCTTCGTTTGTCTTCAGATTTGGGCTTCAATAATTGGTAGAAATTCAGAGGATTTGAGTCATATGGGCTCTTATTCATTAATACTCCATTAGCCTGTAAATTTAGATAAAAATAGTTATTCGCAGGATATTTATTCATATAAAATAGGTAATGAGGGTATAAAATTATAATTAAATTGTGATTATCAATAGGTATGTATAAATTTACCATATGATCGACAATTACATAACACAGAATGACTTTGATGATCAATGCGGCACATGATGAGGATATGAAGATGGAGGAGCTAGCACGAGATTGGAGCGTAAAAAGAAGGGAAACAAGCTTGGTTCGTTGAAGCTGGCAGTTTTGGTACCTTATTAGTATTTCAAGAATAACTTCACATACGATATGATTTTGAGCTGATTCAAGTTGCCACGGAAAGCTAAGAGCTAGAGCTACAACTTTTATGTTTTAATTTTTTCCGAATTCTAAGAGGAAAGTGTAGAAAATAGAGTTTGACATTATGAGACAGACTGTTGTGCGGCCACGCCACTATTTTGTGCGCCCGAGCGAAGTTGGACGACCAATACTCCTTATGGGCCGACCCGTATTGTTCAGTTATCCATTTTTTGACTTCCTTACACGAGAATATGAGTCTTTTTAGGGTTTTTGGACGGAGGATTTAGCCAACACACGATAGAGTTTATTTTATCTTTTTCCCCCAAGAATCAAGTAGAATTTGAAGAAGACGATTGAGGTTTTCATTCAAGGATTGAATTCAAGCAACTATCAAGTGAAGATTATCATTGAGACTAAGATTTTCTTTGCTCTCTTTCTTTTAATCTCTGCACATGATGAGTTTTATGATTATTATTATTTCTATGGCTTGTTATTCAAACATGAGTGAGTAATCTCTTTATTCTAGGGTTGGGTGAAGCCCAACGACATGATTATCAAATAATGTTTTGATCTTTTCTTGAATTTATAAATGTCAATGACTCTTGATTCATTCTAGCGTGATTTATGCTTGTAAATTTGTTGGCCACTTATTTACATGACTTAGATATTAGGCGAATAACCGAGAGGTAAAGTTATAATATTGGAACTCTAGAATAGAACTTGAAATTCTAAATCACAAGAGTAGTTTTAGGTTTCTTGAGGAATTTTAAGAATTATCATCGTTTCTAATGGGTTCGAACAAATTCAATTACCATGAGAATAGGGATTGATTAGTTCTTGAACACGTTGTTATACTTGGAGAGAAGATAACAATTAAATTAGGATAATTCCCTACAAGAGTGGATATTCACATTTGAGAGAGGATCATTACTTAAACATGATAATCGTCGTTTTGGTGGATCATGATTCTTGAATTCTTCATCATTTGATTTATTCCAAGGTTTATTCATTTTAGCTTATTTCATTATTTCATTCTAATTCATTCGTACATCGATTTGCCTAGATAGTTAGTTTGTGAACAATTAGTAGTTAACAACAAGTCCTCGTGGGATCGACTCGTACTTGCCGGTGCTAGCTACAATTATGCCGTGCACTTGCGGTAAAGCATCACATTAAGTTTTTGGCGTCGTTGCCGGGGACTAAAATTGTTAATATTGATTGAATTTACAAGCTGGTTAGATTAGGCCTTTTGTTTCTTTATTTTGTTACTTTCAAACGTTACTAAGTATCTCTTGTTTGTTGCTATTTTACAGTTGAACTCTCTTTTGTATGAGAAGGCGCAAGAGTTCGAGTGATATTGTTGAACTAGACCCTGAAATCGAGCGTACTTTTCATATAAGAAGGAGAAGACAAAGGCAACCAAGAGAAGAGCAAGTCAACATGGGTGACGAAAATAGAACCTTGAAGGATTATGCTGCACCTAAAATAGGGGGCCTCACATCGACAATTGCAAGGCCTAACATCGATGCCAACAACCTTGAGTTGAAGCCCTCTCTTCTCTCCATGGTGCAACAAAATCAATTTGGAGGCTTGCCCAGCGAGGACCCTAATCTTCACATCTCAATATTCTTGGAGTATTGTGACACATTGAAGCTTAATGGAGTCTCACCCGACGCCATAAAGTTAAGGTTGTTCCCTTTCTCATTGAGGGAGAAAGCGAGAGCTTGGCTCGACAGCCTTCCAGCTGGATCCATCACCACTTGGGACCAACTTTCTGCTACTTTCCTAGCGAAGTTCTTCCCTCCAAGGAAAACAGCAGAACTTCGAAGTCAAATCTCGATATTTCCTCAAAGAGAAGGTGAATCTTTGTATGAAGCGTAGGAGAGATTCAAGGAGCTCTTGAGATTGTGCCCTCATCATGGTTTTGAAACGTGGTTCCTTATCCACGCCTTCTACAATGGAATGACATACAACACCAAAGTTTCAGTGGACGCTACTGTTCGCGGTAAAAGTCGGTTTGTTATTCATTGTCGTTTGAACTCGTTTACAGCTTCTTGGGCCTACAACAAAATTCAAAAAAAAAGAAATGCCTTTTATTTTAAGGCGTACAATGAAAACGAAAAGTACAACTTCTTCCCCGAGGAACAAACGCCGGATCCGCTTATCGATCCTCGCCAGTGGGTTCTTCGCCTGCGTCGGGACTTGAATCGTCCGTGGACCACCGCGCAATTCCGATCCTGGTGGAAACCCGGGTTCTGGAACTACAGACGTGAAGGGGCTCGTTTCACGAAGGAAACGAAGCGCCTGAGGGGATCACACTCACGAAGGAGAGAATCGCTCGGGATCACACTCACGAAGGAGAGGATCGCCGAGCGGTGAGATCTACTAGGAGAAATCACTGACCAGAGTCAATCTCGATTTGTTTACCTCGTGATTGTCGATTGAACTCGTGCTCGCCGGTGCTCGGAACTATGCGTCGACGGCTCGTAGATCTCGCGAGAATCCAAACTCCTGAAAATCAGCTCTGTAAATCCCCCGAAATCAGCAAGAATTCCGCCTGAAGTCTCCCCCAAAATCCCCCCTCAACCAACAAGACCCCCCCTATTTATACAAATCGGGGGGGGGTGCGCCGGCCACCAAGGTGGCTCGGCCATGGTGGCCGAGCCACCTCGGCCAAGGTGGCCGAGCCTCCTCGGCCACTTGGCGAGCACCTCGGCGAGTTGGCGAGGTCTCGCCACTTGGCCGAGGTTCGCCGCCGGTCGCTTTTCCGCCGCCTTGCGCCATTTTCCGCTGACTTGCGCCGCTTTCCATCGACTTTCGGTCTTAGGGCTTAGTTTTGCTCGGTGATGTCGCCGTTGTGTTTGAGTCCGCACTGATCAACTTTCAGAGCTCGAACGGCTCGTTTGCATCGACGGACTAAGTACAGTTCATTTTGTCTTGTCGGCTTTTGAGTTTAGTCAACTCGCCTCGTCGAACTTCATCGTCGGTTTTTTTTTTCCACGACACGTCGTTTCGTTGGCTCGTACGCCTTGCCGACTCACTTCATGCGCCGCCGACCGCTTTACGCTGCTTTGGCGGCGTAATCGCCGCCGTGAGTTCTCGGTCGCGCCGAACGGATCGCCGGTTGTCAACCCACCGCTTACGAAGTCTTGTTCGCATCGATAAGCAATTTTAACGCCACAGATACCCCTCCAAAGCCGCCTCGCCTCGATTCTTGATTAGTCCGGGATGCTTTGACATGATGAGCCCTTCACTTTTAATTTGCGTGATAGGACTTGTGAATGACCACGGCGTTTGATCTCTCCACTCCCTTCAGCCTTTCCGCTTTGTAGGATTGTCAAGGTATTACGGCATCGCATTTTTTATCGGCGTTGTCGAAATCTTGACCAGAAGTCGATAGATAAATTTCTTTTGAGATTGGCTCCAGTATTTAATTCCTCTAATCCTCTCAGGTTCTCCAGTGCTTTGTAGGATACCCAGGGGTGTTACGGTGCTGCATTTATTGCTTGACCGTTGTTGGAATTTCAAATCAGAGCTAATTAAGTCCCCTTACCGCCGACTCGTGTTGGTGAATTGTCGTCCAATTGACCATCGAGATTCCTCCGTTGATCGGGGGAATCCTTGGCTGCGACGCGTTAATTAGCGCCACACTATATAGATTTTAGCCTTCAATCGGCGAGTGCAACGTGTTGATCGGCATGCAACCTTGCGTGGATCCGAACCGTTGATCGGTGAATCCTTCGGCGACGACACGTTGGTTGGCGTCGCTATTGTATTACTCCTTGTTGGAGCACAATTATCCTCAGTGGGAGGAATTTTTCTTGGGACTTATTCCAATTCCAAACTGTTGACCGATGGGCCTTCTGGCGGCGACGCATGAATCGGCATTGATACAGTGGGAGGAATTCTTTCAAGGTAGAACGCGCTATCCGGCGCCAATATAAGCCTTGTCAGAATTCGTCAATTTATCCCTCTTTGAGGTTCCACAGTGGGAGGGAATCGAGGGTTATCGAGTTATCCTTAAGAATATGGTAATATTCTCCAGGAACTTCTCGTTAAGAATTAGGAACTAGTTTATACTCGTAATCCTATTTGGAGTAGGATTAGGCGACGCGTTGATTTGCGTTGGTGTAATCCGCACGATCGAGTTATCCCTAAGAATATTTCTTGTGAGAATATTCTTCCGGGAACTTCTCGACAAATTAGGAAACAGTTTATACTCGTAATCCTAATTGGAGTAGGATTAGGCGACGCTGATTTGCGCTGGTGTAATCCGCACGATCGAAGTTATCCCTAAGAATATTTCTTGTGAGAATATTCTTCCGAACTTCTCGACAAATTAGGAAACAGCTTATACCGTAATCCTAATTGGAGTAGGATTAGGCGATGAGTTGATTTGCGTCGGTGCAATCCATACGATCGAGTTATCCTAAGAATATTTCTTGTGAGAATATTCTTAGGAACTTCTCGACAAATTAGGAAGCGGTTTATACTCGTAATCCTAGTTGGGTAGGATTAGGCGTTGATTTGCGTTGGTGTAATCCATACGATCGAGTTATCCTAAGAATATTTCTTGTGAGAATATTCTTAGGAACTTCTCGACAAATTAGGAAATAGTTTATACTCGTAATCCTAGTTGGAGTAGGATTAGGCGATGAGTTGATTTGCGTCGGTGCAATCCATACGATCGAGTTATCCTAAGAATATTTCTTGTGAGAATATTCTTAGGAACTTCTCGACAAATTAGGAAGCGGTTTATAGTCGTAATCCTAGTTGGAGTAGGATTAGGCGATGAGTTGATTTCGTCGGTGCAATCCATACGATCGAGTTATCCTAAGAATATTTCTTGTGAGAATGTTCTTCCGAAACTTCGACAAATTAGGAAGCGGTTTATACTCGTAATCCTAGTTGGGTAGGATTAGGCGATGAGTTGATTTGCGTCGGTGCAATCCATACGATCGAGTTATCCTAAGAATATTTCTTGTGAGAATATTCTTCCGGAACTTCTCGACAAATTAGGAAGCGGTTTATACTCGTAATCCTAGTTGAGTACGATTGGGAGACGCGTTGATCGGCGTCGATGTGATCCTTCGCAAGGTGTTATCCCGTCGAATAAATCTTCAGAATCTTTCCAAATATAGCGGAGAGAATAGGGCCCAATCAATGGATTGATTTGGCACTATCTTGACATCCGGATAAGGTTCCAATTAGGACTTCTAATTAGGGACTGATTTGATTCCTTTTTGGCTATCCAATTGGGCTCCAATTAGAATTCCTACTTGTTGCCAAATAGGACTCCTTATTCAAAGAGGATTGGGTCCATATGGGGTTGTTATAAATACCCATAAATCCTCCTTTTCTTTGACCTAGGCCGCCCCCTCTCTGTGCTTTCCTCTTGTTTTTCTCCTTCATACCGCCTCGCCTCCTTCGATCAACGAGGTATGTGCACGAGGGTTTTGTAAATTCTTTTTCTTCTTTTCTTCTTTTTTTTTCTTTCTTTGTGCGTGCAGGCGCCGCGAACCGCGAGGGGAGAAGGACGTCGACGATGGCGGCGATCGGGCAGCGCCAGCCGGTCGGCAGGCGGCGGGGCCGCCGCGAAAGCGCCCGGCGACCGAGCCCATTGCTACGACGGCATTTGCCCTTTCTGCCGAGGAGCCTTGGCCGGCGGCCAGCGGCAGCGGCCACTTCTTTGGCATTTGAGGCGCCAGCGCCGCCGGCATTGGCTGAAAGATGCAGCGCCCTGGCTATTGGCCGCCTTGGCGCCATAGCGGCAGCTGAAGCGCCAGCGTGGCGGCGATCCGCCAGCCGGCGCTTCGAGCGCCAGCGGCGATGTCATGGCCGGACATTCGTCGGTGCTCGGCGTCGGATTGTGTAGCTTTTTTGACACTTTATTTGCTGATTTTCAACTGTGTATCTGACTCTATTTGTCTTCTTTTGTAGTTTCCGATGTCGTCGCGAAGATCTCATGTTCAACGGGGTCGATCAACTCGCACGCCGCGTGAATGCACGCCTCCTTCTTTCGGTGGTGCGCCAGCTTATCATATTCTCGTACAAATATGCGTTATATCCCCGCTTCGCTCTCCTTTGTGAGGCGATTGGGAAGAGCCGAAATCCTCCTTTGTGGGGACCGACGCTTCAGATTGTGTACACCCGTTATGACCCCGCTTCGTTCTCCTTTATGAGGTGATTGGGAAGAGTCGAAATCCTCCTTTGTGGGGACCGACGCTTCACATATTGGTTTTGCTCGGTCATCACCCGTCTCGATATCTTTAACGGGAGCGATTTCATACCGTACCCTTGCTCTGTAGAACGGAATATATTGCCGCTTTGTTTACGCGACTATATTTATCGTTCTCCGGGTACTCGATATGGATGAAATCGTCATACCCGTTATAAGGTCATGACTCAATCTATGTAAGATGAATTCAACGCCTTTTACTAACTGAATATTTTCTGATTTCAGTTGATTATTCCTCGGGAGCTTTTCCGACTTACGCGGTTGATGGACGCCATAGTGACTATTATTCCACGGTGACGGATCCCGCGATTTTTATCTCGCCGATTTGCACTCGTACATCACGAGGCGATTCGTGATCAGAAGTTGAGGGGAGTTCCCGCATTCTCCGATTATTGGTCACCGATGCGCCACTTGTAAAAGATACCAGCTCCACTGAACCTTTGCGAAAAATAGATTATCTGTTCGGTGACTCAGTTAAGGATCCAGATACAGCTTTTATCGAGAGTGAGCGGTGGTTGAACGCAGATGATGGAGGTCCTTTATATATTCCCCGGATACCTCGTCAGCTCTCATTGACCGATCTCAGACGCCATGCTGTGACACGCCGTATGTCATGGCGTCTGACCGAGGAGCATGATCATATTCATTGCGGGTTTATTACCCAGCAGCCGGTTCCAGGTTCCAACAGGAATCGCAGCATCGGCCTTTGTCCCGGAATTGTGGGGTTGGACACACCGCCCGTGATGAGCTTTTGTTCCCGCCGACTTTGAAGAATCGCCTCGCTAAATTGGGGCGAGAGATGCCGTCGTCCAGTCATAGATTCTTCGGCTGGGTTCACTCGTCAAGTAAGCACTGGTGGGGTCGCCTAACCAACTACGTCCTCAACCGATGGGATGGAGAATTTCGTGCTTGCGGCCTGTATTCAGCGATTCGTGCCACCATGTATGGCCTTCCAATCAGCGCCAACCATTTCTTCACCTTATTCGAGCTTTATAATCCAGATTCGAATATATTTTTCACTAAACACGGCGAGTTGGGGCTGGCTTTAGATGAGATGTACCGTATTTCAGGTCTACCCATGGGGAAGATGCTATATCAGGAGTACTTCCCCTCCAATCAGGAACTGAGCCACTGAAGGAACACACGCCCGACCGTTATAAGACTTTATGGGATCTCACTTGTCATTATTAAATAGCTCTGGCCCAATCTGAACCTTGCGCCAAAAGGAAGTTGCAAGTGAGTCTGAAGCAGTTCGCCAATTACTTGTTCCAGCATTTGGAGGACAAGTCTGGCGAGAAAATATGTGAACTGTCACCGCTCACTCATTCGAAGGTTAATGAACTAATCGAGAGGTCCGAGGCTAACTCTTATACGCTCAGCTACGCCAAAGATGGCTTTCCTCCAGGGACCAAGTTTGCAACCTTTCTGTGGCATGCGGTGAAGCCTATCCAGCCGACAACTCTTCTAGCCGGCTATCTTGCAATCTGGCTAAAGAAGTGTGTGGTTCCATATCAATCTGATGATGCTTTACCTTTGGAGGTCCTTTACCCTGCAGTTCAGCTTGCCCACAAGAAGGAACTCTCTCTCCTTCCGGTAATGGTGGCCAATATTCACCGTGGATTGCGGCATATAGTCCGAGCGTTTACTCAGAGAAAGGACGAGCCATCATCACGTATTCCTTCCGTCCGAGTAGAGCTCCCATATACCTATTTGATGGCCTGGCTGGTCCTTCATCGTCCCGACATGATGTCGGCACCGGGCTCCACCGATTCGTCTACTCCTTTCTTGCGGTTGGTAGAGGATTGCAGATGGAAAGGGCGTGGCTTTACAGAGATCAAGAAACAGATACAGATTCATAAAGGGTGGATCTTTTCGGATGTTTCCCAATTCTCTGGTCAATATGGTGAGTCCTTGGTCGACGAGGAGGTGCCGAAGACACAGCAGACTTCACTTGACATTGGCTGTTTCAACTGGCTAGTGAACATCAGGCCAGGGTATCTCACTTTCCGAGTAAAGGAGGAATGCTTCATTGAGCCTTATTTTCCCTGTCGTTTTGCTCGCCAGTTCGGTTACGACCAACTTTATGTTGGGAACCCAAACCGACAGCTCGAGACTTCGTGGTGGACTTGTGGATGGCCTTCGAGCATGGTTGTGGAGCGTCATGTGATGTACCGGTGCTAGATTCAGTCTCCCGAGCTCAGACCGTCAGCTGGAGTCGACATTCCTTCAATGCAGTTGGCTATTAATAGCTAACGAGCCAGTCCCTGTGAGGGCTATCTCAGACCTGGTGGCCGAAGCATCGTTGCGAGCCGACACTCAGACATCCCCAGATGCCGCTCAAGTTCAGAGGAAGCGCCGCCAATCTCATCCACCAATTGAGACTGAGGGGGAGTTCCACGACTCTGGTGCTGGGACTTTAGAAGAGGACCGAGCGGAGGCTGCGAACCTTGGTACTCTCTCTTTTTCCCCTTCGTTTTCTCATCCTTTCTATTGGATTCCTCATCCAACTGAATTTTCAGGAAAATCTGTTGAAGAAGAAGAATTTCGACCTTCTCGAGGGGTTAAACGAAAGAGATTAGCCCATAAGACTCGCGTGAATCCTCGGTCCTTTGATATAGAATTGACCAGCGACAATCCAGTCAGCGACGGAGGTAACAATTCGCCGTGATGTAACCTGAAATTTTCGACTTTTGGAGACTAAAATTTCTCCGTTTGCATGCAGGGGGTTTTAGAGATTATGATTCTGGCTTTGATTTTCCTCACCACAATTCTGCTGAGCCCAGTTCTGCTCATGCTGAGCCAAGTTTTACTCAGCAAATGTATGGAGCTATGGCGGAGGAGGCCGATGTAGGACCTGATTCGGTGAACCCAGGTACATCTAACATCGATAATTCCTCTTCTGGATGGCGAATGCGAGAATTGAACGACTCTGAATTCGTACCCCCACTAATTGCCTCTTCGCTTTTTGCTCTTTTAGAGAGATTGCAGGAGACAAATGCACACACCGAGGCTAGGCAAGCTAACCCCACTGTAGGAGGTAAGTAGCTTTACCTATTGTTCATCAACTCTTAGTTGCATTCGTTTTCCTAATGCCTTCTTTTTCAGACTTCTCAATGGAAGATTTCGTGGAAGCTGGTTTATACGGCAATACTTCCATGGATGACCTGCTACGCACTTGGTCACAGGATGGCGATGCATTTGGTGAAGATTTACCTGAAGCTACCATCCCTGAAGAAGGTATGAATTTTCTCTTCGATTAATTATAGGACCAGCCGTTTGGCCAATACCACTATAATTAAAAGAGGCTGAGACGTTCCCTTTGTGTAGTGGCAGGGACTCCTCTTTCCGCCACTTTCTCAAATCGCCTACCACAAATAATCGCTGAGATAGATGAGCACAGCGAGGGCTCGGTATGTGGTTGGTGACATCGGCGATAGATACGCCTCTGGTAGACTCACTAGTCTCTGAAACTACACCGAAGGAGACGGGTAAGAGTCCTTTAGCCAAATAAGTTTTCGCCAATTTTTTGACTGAAGATTCTAAAGTCCTCTTTTCTTCTGTGTAGAGCCTACATCTCGACTCCATGATCTGGCGAGAGCGTTGATGCTGGATGAAGATCCATCCCATCTTATTATCTGTTTGGAAGTACGCTCATTCTTTTCTTTGGTGAACACGGTGATCGAAAAGGTCCTTCATGGCGGGCTTTCTCTTCATCAGTTCAGGCCACTGCTTGATCCCCGGATGGCCTTGATACGGGATATGGGTTATCCCGAGCTGGCTCAGGCCATTGTTGACGACCTCGCCCATCTGGAGGGAAAGCTTCAGAGACTGCAAGAACTGCGGGCAGCTGGGGCTTCCTCATACATAGCTGCTCAGACCGACGCGCGTTTAGAGGCATGGCGCGATGCTCGTGTTTTTACTGGGCTCGAGGTCCAGATGCAGAGAGACCGCGCCGATCAGCTCGGAGCTGTTGTTGCTGAAACATATTCTTCCCTAAACCACATCCAGACTGGTATTGTGGCGAGTGCGGAGAGGATAATACTGCTCAGGGGAGAGCTCCACGAGGAAGACAAGATGGCGGTTTGGGTGGCTAAGGCTAACAAGGAAGAAGCTCGCCGTCGCATCTAGGGAACTTCGAGTGTCGAGCGGCGGTTGAGCTTCGAGGGCGACGCGAAGACGAATCTTGATGAGGAGTCCTTCGTATCGAGTTGTGGAGAACTCCACCAGGCTTATAGTGATGAAGTGTCTCAGCTCGAACAACAAATCCTTTGTCATAAACTTGATGTTTAAACAGTTGTAGCTCCTTCTATATCTGCTTCAAATGAATAAGATTTATTCCTTTCATTGTTTATTATGATTCTTTTGCCGTCGAAATAATTAACCATAATACTTATAGGATTTTGGCAAACCCTCGACCATCAGCGGGTTTGATTAGCCTTTACCAACTACCGTTTGAATTGGGCTAGCGTGCGGATTATCTGGATCCGTTCCGCACGTGACGTTGTGCTAAAAGAATGAAACTCTTCTAGACTTGTTGCTATGATATTGAATACATAGGCTCGGTACTCTTTTACGGGCAAGAGACCACCCGGCAACGCGTGGTACGCGTAGACTCATCCCTTCTTAGGCTTCGGGATAAAATGCCCCAGAATCGAACTCTGGTGTCTTCTTCAATCGGAGAAAGACTAAACCGGCAACGCGTGTGGCGTTGGCTTTATCCCTTCTTAGGCCGGGATAAAATGCCCCGAATCGAACTCGGTGTCTTCTTCAATCGGAGAAAGACTAAACCGGCAGCAGCGTGTGGCGTTGGCTTTATCCCTTCTTAGGCTTGGGATAAAATGCCCCAGAATCGAACTCTGGTGTCTTCTTCAATCGGAGAAAGACTAAACCGGCAACGCGTGTGAGGCGTTGGCTTTATCCCTTCTTAGGCTTCGGGATAAAATACCCCAAGAAGAATCTTGGATTAAGGAGTTTTGATTGATAGGATTAAATTGGCGAGAGAAGAGGAACTTTATGTTTTATTTCTCAGAATGAAACCAATAGCAGGGGCCTGCTGTAGGAATCGAAGAGACTCAGGTGACCTTCAGGCGGACAACACAGTGCGAAAATCCCGACGATACCTTCACCGGCGCTACCTAGAAGAGATGGAACTAAGAGTGGGATCTCCACTCCGAGAACCGAAGAGACTCAGGTGACCTTCAGGCGGACAACCTGGTCTGAAAATCCGGCGCATACCTTCAGTCGGCGCTACCTAGGAGAGAGATGGAACTAAGAGTGGGATCTCCACTCCGAGAACCGAAGAGACTCAGGTGACCTTCAGGCGGACAACCTGGTCTGAAAATCCCGGCGCATACCTTCAGTCGGCGCTACCTAGGAGAGAGATGGAACTAAGAGTGGGATCTCGCTCCGAGAACCGAAGAGACTCGAGGTGACCTTTAGGCGGACAACACAGTGCGAAAATCCCGGCGCATACCTTGGTCGGCGCTACCTAGGAGAGAGATGGAACTAAGAGTGGGATCTCGCTCCGAGAACCGAAGAGACTCGAGGTGACCTTTAGGCGGACAACACAGTGCGAAAATCCCGACGATACCTTCACCGGCGCTACCTAGGAGAGATGGAACTAAGAGTGGGATCTCGCTCCGAGAACCGAAGAGACTCGAGGTGACCTTGAGGCGGACAACACAGTGCGAAAATCCGGCGCATACCTTGGTCGGCGCTACCTAGGAGAGATGGAACTAAGAGTGGGATCTCCACTCCGAGAACCGAAGAGACTCGAGGTGACCTTGGTGGACAACACAGTGCGAAAATCGGCGCATACCTTCAGTCGGCGCTACCTAGGAGAGAGATGGAACTAAGAGTGGGATCTCCACTCCGAGAACCGAAGAGACTCAGGTGACCTTCAGGCGGACAACCTGGTCTGAAAATCCCGGCGCATACCTTCAGTCGGCGCTACCTAGGAGAGGGATGGACAGAACCCTTCCGTTTGTCACGAAAAGGATCTTACGCTTGGAGAGGAAGAATTTTATATTCTATCTCCGGCGTGAGAGGGATTTTGAGTGGGCCTCTTGTTCATAGACGGAATCAAGAGGGGGTTTTGGTAATGTACCAGAAAATTTGTAGACCTACCGTCAAGGCATTTGATCGGTGGGGGAGATTATGGTGGGGATAAATCTAGGGTTATCCTCAAGAAAAGTGGGTGAAACATCTCACGAGGAACTTCCCGTCGAAACGGGTTATCCTGAAGATACTAGGGGTAGTATTTCTTCAGGAACTTCCCATTTATCGGCATTAATTGCCGGTCACCATTTTTTGTCATTAGACGGTATGCACCATTGGAATAGACCGTTTCTATTACAAACGGACCCTCCCATTTAGGCTCGAATTTGCCTTTCTTCTTGGAAGTGAGGATTATCGGTCGTCGAGCAGCGAGGACCAAATCTCCTTCTTTGAAACTCCGTTGTCGTACTTTCTTGTTGAAAGCTCTCGACATCCTAGCTTGGTAAAACTCAATGCATTGTTGAGCTTCCAGGCGCTTTTCATCCAACATCTCGAGCTCTTCGAGACGTTTCTGATGTTGTTCTTCAATCGTCATCTCCGTTGCAAGGGCGATGCGGAGTGACGGAATCTGGATTTCCAATGGGAGAACTGCTTCACACCCGTGAACCGAGAATCACGGGGTCTCTCCGATTGGCGTCGCGTGCGGTCGTCGCGTCGCCCGAGTGCTTCTCCGAGTTTATCATCCCAGTCCCGCTTGTTATTCTTCACAAGCTTCGACAGAATCTTAATAATCGTCTTGTTGAATGCCTCGGCTAATCCATTTCGCGGTGGATTATAGAATCGGCGAGGCGTCTTGTATCTTGAATTTCTCACAAAACCTGATGAAGGAATTGCTGATGAATTGGGGACCGTTGTCATGCACGATCCGTCTTGGAACACCGTGTCGGTAAATGACATGGTGTTTGATAAATTTGATGACGGTACTCACCTTTACTTCTTTTAGCGGGATTGCTTCAGCCCACTTGGAGAAGTAGTCGGTGATTGCTAGAATAAACCGATCGCCTTTGACTGACGGAGGAAAAATGGGACCTATGACGTCCATTCCCCATGTCTCGAATGGCGGGATGTGGCGAAGAATGCAAATGCCTCGAGGTCGATGCATATAATTGCGTGAATTTGACAGCGTGGCATCTCGAGCATGCAGCATTGCGTCATTAATCATTGTTGGCCAAAAGTAGCCCATTCTCCTGATTCGATTGTAGAATTTAGGACCAGGCTGGTGCGCGCCGCATTCACCTTCATGTGCTTCCCGAAGGACCTCTTCTGCCTCTTTGTTTGAGAGGCATCGGAGAAAAAGACCATCGTACCCCCGGCGATATAACATCCGGGTCTCTGTGTCGTAGAAGAATCTTGGAGCTCTTCACCGGATTGACTCCCTCTCCTTCACGTCTTCTGGTAGAATACCATGTAAGACGTAATCGATGATAGGAAAGCGCCAATCTCGGGGCTCCAACTTAGTATGGGTTGCATGCACTTCTTTGGTAACTACCCCTTCATTTTCTTGTACCTCATCATATATCGGTACAAAAAGCTGATGAGTCCTGACCGTAACTAGCTGCTCGGTCTCGGAAGGTTGTGCTAATGACCGATACTTGCCCGTCGGTGCATCTGCGTGAGCGTTTTGGAGGCGTGGGATATATTCGATGAAGAACTCTTCGAACGAGTCTGCCATTTCGATTGCTACCTGATGATAGGGGACCAGATCAGGATTCCTAACTTCGTAATCACCACGGATCTGCTTAACTATCAATTGTGAATCGCCATACGCTTCGAGATACTCGACCCCCAGCTCCTTGGCGAAACTAAGTCCAATAAGTAGCGCATTATATTCGGCTACGTTATTAGAGCAAGGTTCAGTGAGTGAATAAGCACGGGGCATGACATGATTTCCCGGGGAAATCAAGACAACTCCGACTCCAGCGGAGATTTTAGAACATCCGGGGGCACTTGCCACGTTGGTAGCTCGAGAAGCTCCGTCAAAGTACAGTCGCCATATTTGTTGGTGCGATGTAGTGTTGACTTCGTGGACTTCATCAGGAAGATCGTCATATAGTTCAATTGCGTCCGTCGTCGGGTTGGCAGCCAAGAGATCGCAAATCGCTTGTCCTTTGACCGACTTCTGTTGTTTGAAGTGCAAGTCATATTGGGACAAGAGCAAGGCCCATTTCGCCAAACGCCAACTCATTGAGGCTGGCTGGGTCATAAATATTCGGACCGGATTTACGTTAGAGATAACATAAATTGTCTGTCCGACTAAATAGTGTCGCATTTTCTGAATCGCGAACACTAATGCAAGGCATTGCTTCTCGACCATTGGATATCGAGACTCAGCGCCGACTAATATTCGGCTCAGGTAGTACACTGCCTGTTCGTGACCGCCGTCGTCGTCCTGCGCGAGTAAAGCGCTTAACGAGTGATCCGTTGCCTTGACGTAGATCAGAAACGGTTTTCCCGACCGCGGTGCAACAAGAACAGGAGGTTTAGCAAGATACGATTTGATCTCTTCAAACGCTTTCTGACAGGTGTCGTCCTAAATAAACGACACGCCCTTCTTGTTCAACTTAGAAAATGGTTGGCATTTCTCAGATAGGTTCGATATGAACCGTCGGATGTACGCCAATCGCCCTTGTAACCCCCTGAGTTCTCTCAGATTTCTCGGAGGTTGCAACTCTTGAATCGCCTTTACTTTGTCAGGATCGACGTGGATTCCTTTATCGGTGACGACGAAGCCGAGGAACTTGCCACTGGACATCCCAAGGAAGGATTTGGCAGGGTTCATCTTTAGCTAATGAGTCCGCATGAGCTCGAATACCGTTCTAAGATCTTTAATGTGATCTTCTTTGTCACGGCTTTTCACGACCAAGTCGTCGACGTAGCATTCGACCGTTTTCCGGAGATGATCCTGGAAAATTCTAGTCATTGCTCAGCGATGCGTGGCGCCGGCATTTTCGGGCGAGCGGCATGGCGTGTAGCAATATATACCGATGGCTGCTCAACGCCGTGTGTTTGGCATCATCGGGGTGCATCTTGATCGATTGTATCAGAAACCATCCATGAGCGACACTCTTTCAAATCCACACGTATTGTCGACTATGACATCGGTGATTGGAAGAGGAAAGTCGTCTTCGAGACAGCGGCGTTCGGTCTCGTAGTCGACCGGATCCTAATCGAACCATTCTTCTTCATGACCGGGACTATATTCGCCACCCAATCCGGATGTTGAATTTCCTTGATGAATCCCGATTCTATGAGTTTCTTCACTTCGTCAACGATTGCCTGCAAGATTTGTGGGCGAAACCGTCTTTGCGGTTGCTTGACAGGTTTGACATCCATTTTGATATTGAGGCGATGTGTCGCCACATTAGGGTCGAGTCCTGGCATGTCCTCGTAGCTCCAGGCGAATACATCGATATATTCCCTGATTAAGTCGATCAACTCTTCCTTCTCTTCCGAGGGAAGAGTATTGCTGATGTTTATGAGCTTAGGATGCTCTTCGTCACCCATATTAACCTGGACTACCTCATCCTTAGTGGGGGGTTCTCTTTGTTCGAACCTATCCCCAAACTGCTCTTTGAGTTGATGGATCCATGGGTCTTCCCATGTTGGCATGTCTTTATCACTCTCAACAGTAGCAGGATCGACCGTAGCCATATTTGACATCAAAGCCTTGAAGGCTTCTCCGAGGCTGGTGTCGGAATCCCAAGCCGAAGAATCAGACGAATGTCCATCCTCCTCATCGGGTGGATTATTATCAATCAGCCATGAGCATTCATCTTCTGAAGAGGATTCGTATCCCAAACCCCGTCTAAATGCATAATAATTATCCGGCTTCCCACTTGGGACATATGCCGCTCTGGGAGGGACTCGAGGACCTCGCCCAAAACATAGACCTTCCCCTTGTGTCAAGTCGTACCCCCACCTCTTCATGATACCCAGTGTTTCTGGACTATATCTGAATGTGTGGAGGATTGGCCTATTGTCATCTTCGTCTTCTTCTAAGAAATGATTTGGTCTTTGGGCGCATCTCCTTTACCGTAAACCAAGTCTTTTCAATACTCGATCTTAGGTGGGATGGCGAGTGTTGTCCCAAAGGAGTCTCGAACCGCTTTTGTGTAAAGCAAGACGACCGAGTCGGTAAGTGCAACTCGGTTGTTGTATAAACCTGTCATCACATCATTCAAAGACAAAGGGTACTCTAAATCGTCATTTATTGATTGGTCGGCAATTTGCCAATTACAATGTTCCTCTGACGATTCTTCATCGTCAAGATTGATTACAAGGGGTACAATGTCATTTAAAACAAAACCACCACTATAATCAAGCCCGGTATCGGCTTCTTCACCGTGTCCGTGCCTTGGGCGATGATTGATTTGGACTCATTACCGTAGAGGAGAGAATCAGTGAAATAATTCTCCATCCCCTTAAACGGCTGTTTGTCCGCGACCACCGTCTTGACTTCATTATTCGTGTCTACATACTTGAGACACTGATGAAGAGTGGATGGGACTATAACGTTACTGTGGATCCAAGGTCGACCCAACAATAAGCTATAGGAAGTCTCTGCGTCAATCACATAGCAGGTGACTTCGGACTTTAAGTCCCCCATTTGGCACTTTATCCGAATTTTACCCAGCGGCCGAGACCCGCTAGCGTTAAATCCGTAGATCATTGTACTGTTGGCCTGACTTCTTGGCGGGGATTCAAGATGATACATGAGGCGCAGGGGCATGATGCTCACGGCGGAACCCGGATCGACTTGGATCCGGTTAACTTCACTAGAGCCAATATACCCGGTGAAGTATAGCGGCCTATCGTGCTTGGAATTCCTCGTCTGCATATCCTCCTTTGTAAAGGTGATGCAAGGGAAGTGTTTAGCCGCAAGGTTGCATTGTTGGGCCGACTCTTCTGGACTCGGCCTAATCTGGGTGAGGAAGACCTCTGAATCGGCGAGGGCTTCTTGAAGAGCTTCTCTTGTCTCTTTTGACAACCGCAAAGAACTCAGAGAGTGATTCTGGCGGGAATATTAGCCAATTGGGCCATAACGTCGAAGCGATATGGGGCGTTGGAGATTCCCGGTTTGTCTCTTCTAATCGGGTGATTGAACCGAGACTGCTTCGGGAGCTGAACTTCTTGTGGGCGCCCATTTGTGGCTTCTTTGGCAGCCACCTGCTGTTGCGCTTTCTCGGCGCGAGTGAGGGGAATCGTTGGCACCCCTAGTTCTGACAGCGTCTTGGCATTAGGGTCGGGGACTTCCGGGTACTTGTATTTGTACTCGTGTCCACTCCTGGTGGCGTGGGCTTCAGGTTCCCCTTCGGACAGCTGGAATGTTACCACCTGTTCGTCATCTCCCTCCAGAATTGCGGAAGCAGCATGGCATGCCTTTCCCTTCCGCTTTGATTTTTTCTTCAATGAAGAAGAGGCTACCCATTGCTCATCCTCAAGCAGGTCTGGGTGGATCCACAGGACTTCGCCATTTGGGGCTGTATATGATACAAGTCCTTTCTGGCGTTGCTTGTGTGGGTCGTCATTCACCGTCTTCATTGCGACTTTGACCACTGGTTTGGGTTCAAACCATGTCAATGGCACTGACCCAAAGCTTATGGACACCGCATTTGCTCCGACCTTCTTTTCTTTGGACGGATTCGTAGTGATGACCCCTACGTCAATTAAAGCTTGGATTTTATCCTTAAGGCTGAAACAGGATTTAGTGGGGTGATGAATTGCCCTGTGATACGCGCAGTATTTTGGGTCGTTCGTCCTCATTGCTTCCTCTTGATTCTGAATCGGAGGGAGCTTGATCTTGTTATTTTCGACAAGATATTTGAAGAGACCGGGAATCTCGTCGTCCCTAAAGGAATAGGACTTCAAAAATCTCGGCTCTAAGGCCTTCGCTTTCAGGCCCAGTTGTTACATTGATTATGCTCTATGCCGGCGCGCCGTTGCTGGCTGGCCGCCTTGGTTGAGTTGAATGTTTGGTTCGCAACCACCGTCTTGGCCTGCTCTTTCCCTTTGCCGCGTGGGACAAAGTTACGCTTCGGAGCTTCCGCTGTCGGCTGGCCTCTTTCCGCCTTTTTCCTCTTGAGGAATCTTTCAGCTTGCTCTCCACGAACCTTCAAGTCCTTCCACGTTATAGACGGTGCTGTCCCCATTGCCTCGAGCACGTCTATCGACAAGTTGTTGTGGCAGGTCTGAAGGATGAACTCTTCCGTTATTGGATCCCGACAGTTCATTGCCTTGTTCCGGAATCGTTTGACAAAAATATCCACAGTTTCTCCGTCCTTCTGCTTCTCGTCGAGCAATGTCCCGATCGATACTTCGGTATCGTCGTCGAAGAAATTGGTGAGGAAGCTAGACTCCATGTCGTCCCAGCTGTGAATGCTCCCTGGCTTGAGACGGCGGTACCAATCGAAGGCAGCTCCCCGCAGGGTACCAACGAATGACCGAACCATCAGGGGCTCGTTTCCGGATATGACTCCGAGGTGCGACTTGAAGTAAATCAAGTGCTGCGTCGGGGAACCCTTCCCGTCAAACGGTGTGAAGTTTATTAAATTAAACTTAGACGGGTACGGGATTGATTCCCACTCCCTCGGGTATGGGCAAGGAATACCTGTCTTCTTCACCTCTTGAGCGGAAATTAATGAGTTGATTTTGCTTTCGAGGTCTTTGATCTTCTCGTTCTCATGAGCAACAGCCTCTACGTTATGTGCGGCGTTGCGTGGTTCAGGAGGGTTATCCTCCTCTTGTACTTCCTCCTGGTCCGAATCGCTGTCATCTTGATCGACGTCGATGCGCTGACTCGATTCACCTCGATGCTTTGTCAAGGCTTGGATCTGTTGGTCGTGCATTTCTCTCATCATCTGCATGGCCAAATCCATCTCTAGCTTGAAGTTTTCCCGTTGTTTAGCCAACGCTTCGTCTAGCATTTTAGCCACTTGATTTGTACTGATCATAAGCGTTTCTTGGGGGCTCCCTTCACTAGATACAGTATGATCAGAGGCGATTGCGGAGCCAATATCCGACGCATCATCCTCCGCGGGTATCCCTTTCAGAAGCTTGTCGTATCTGGACCGCCGGATAGTCCCGGACCGCAAACGAGTTAGCCGTTGCGATGCGCTGGGAATAGCCCGTGATGACGGTTCTTTGCTGGTCATATTATTAGTGACCTCTGGCAATTCATCTTCTCGGGATGCCATCCTTCTGCGGAATCGCCTTGACCTAGGTCTTGACGTGTCGGTGCTAAGTCTCTGGAAGACCGAAACTCTTTCTGGAGTTTCTTGCCGGCAATTGCACTCCGAGAGCACTGTCTTGATGAGCTTAGAGCACAAGCACGACCGTATGACTTTGGGGGAATCCCTCCGAGATTTCCTCGTACCCCCTGCTCGGTAATACAGCTCATCGGTATGAGTACCGGAGCAACCCGCCGTGTGTCGGCACGATCCCTCGGGTATAACGTCGTCGTCATCAGACGAAAGCGTCTCCTTCCGAGAATTACCGAAAGTGACTCGCCTCGACTTTTGCTTATGTGAGCGTGAAGTCTCGGCGGACCCTCGGACTTCGATCTTTATTCCTGTTGGTGGGATCATAGGGATCTTCCCCTCCTTCGCGGAGCGGGTGCGACATCCTGCATGAGGAGTGACCCGTGATTCCTTCAGAGGACCCAAACAATCCTTGATAGTTGGATTGGTGGTGGTGGCGGGAGTTGGCTTCACCACTGATTCAGATGCAGATGCCTTTGACTTTGAGGCGCCGTCGGACTTGGACTTTGGCACTGAGTTTGCAACGCTTGTAGGCTTCGGCTTAAGTGCCGGGACAGGAACTGGAGTGTGGGCAACTGGGGTTGGGGCACCGTTAGACTTGGGCCTCCAAACCTGGCGGTATGTTGGCGGCTTCTTCCCCACCTCCTTCTTCAATTCACGAGCTTGTTGTACCAACTCGTGCACGTACAGAAGTGCACGGCGCTTCGGATCACGATCTGGCGTGGAGCGGTTCCGTTTGACACGGACCCACTCGCTGGTTGACGGCTTGATGAACTATCGACGCTTGAGGCCGGAGCCTCGCTGAAGTCCGATCTTAGATCCGGCCGTAGCGGACCCGTCCATGGATTGCACGGCCTTGGCGTATTTGCGAGCCATGCTTTGTCGTCGCCTTTGGCGAGCTCGCTTGGCAGGCGGCGTCATCGGCGTTCATCTCGGCGCCGTTATGTCGGGACCGAGGCCGAAGGGATTTTTCGCTACCTGCGGTAGCGGATTGAACTTCGCCGTCACGGGGTTCTACATCGGAGGCCCATCGGGTTCTCCTTGCAGCGGAGACCTTCTTGGAGCGGCGGGGAACTGATCTCGAGGAGGGTGAGGATAGGTACTCCTCGAACTTCTCTTGGTGAACTTCGAACTTCGACCTCTTCCTCCAGGGATAAGAATCAGCGGTTGCGGCCTGACGACCTCCGTCTGAGGCGGTGGCTCCCGTAATTCGCCCGGCTTGTTCGCGGTAAAAGTCGGTTTGTTATTCATTGTCGTTTGAACTCGTTTACAGCTTCTTGGGCCTACAACAAAATTCAAAAAAAAAGAAATGCCTTTTATTTTAAGGCGTACAATGAAAATGAAAAGTACAACTTCTTCCTGAGTGAACAAACGCTCGGATCCGTTTATCGGGATCCTCGCTTGTGTGGGTTCTTCGCCTGTGCCGGGGACTTGAATCGTCCGTGGACCACCGCGCAATTCCGATCCAGGTGGAAACCCGGGTTCTGGAACTACAGACGTGAAGGGGCTCGTTTCACGAAGGAAACGAAGCGCCTGAGGGGATCACACTCACGAAGGAGAGGATCGCCTTCGGGGATCACACTCACGAAGGAGAGGATCACGAGCGGTGAGATCTACTAGGAGAAATCCTGGCTGATCGTAGCCGACCGGTTTGTTTAACTTCGTGATTGCCGATTGAACTTCGTGGCGTTGCCGGAACTATCGTCGACGGCTCGTAGATCTCGCGAGAATCCAAACTCCTGAAAATCAGCTCTGTAAATCCCCCGAAATCAGCAAGAATTCCGCCTGAAGTCTCCCCAAAATCCCCCTGAACCAACAAGACCCCCATTTATACAAATCGGGGGGGGGGCGCCGGCCACCAAGGTGGCTCGGCCACTTGGCCGAGCCACCTCGACAAATTGGCGAGGTTGCTCGGCCACTTGGCCGAGCACCTCGGCAAGTTGGCGAGGTGGCTCGGCCAAAGTGGCCGAGCCTCCTCGGCCACTTGGCCGAGGTGGCTAGGCCAAAGTGGCCGAGTCACCTCGGCCACTTGGCCGAGGTTCGCCGCTTCGTGTCGTTTTCCGTCGTCTTGCGTCATTTTCCGTCGACTTGCGTCGTTTTCCGTCGACTTTCTCGGTCTTCCGGGCTTAGTTTTGCTCCGGTGATGTCGCCGTTGTGTTTGAGTCCGTACCCGATCAACTTTCAGAGCTCGAACGGCTCGTTTGCATCGACGGACTAAGTACAGTTCATTCCGTCTCGTCGGTTTTTGAGTTTAGTCAACTCGCCTCGTCGAACTTCGTCGTCGGTTTTTTTTTTCCACGACACGTCGTTTCGTTGGCTCGTACGCCTTGCCGACTCACTTCATGCGCTCGTCGACTCGCTTTACGCATTTTGCGGCGTAATCGCGTCGTCGTGAGTTCTGGGTCGCGCTGTCGGACGGATCGTCGGTTGTCAACCCACCGTTTACGAGTCTTGTTCGGGTACTGATAAGCAATTTTTAACGCCTACAGCTACTGCTGATGGTTCTTTGATGAATAAGGGTGTGAATGAGGCATACAGTTTGATCGAAGGTATGGCTTAAAACCATCACCAATGGTCTAGTGATAGAGCAACACATAAGAAGACTCCAGGTAAGTATGATGTTGATGCAATTAGTCTTCTTTCTACTAAAGTTGATGCTTTATCTCAGAAATTTGATCAAGAGCATGTGAATTCTGTGAGTACGTCTAATGTTCCTTGTAAAATTTGTGGTGATCTTGGACATCTAGCTGTTGATTGTAAATTAATGAATGTTTCGTCTGTTGAGCATGCTAATTTTGCTAATAACTTCAACCAGAAAAATGATTCATTTTCTAATACATATAATCCCGGTTGGAAACACCACCCCAATTTTTCATACAGGAACAATTCAAACCCATTGCCTGCAAGTAACACTAGACCCCCCGATTTTCAACCTCGACCGTTTAACCCTCCTCCTCAAAAGTTCAACCTTGAGAGTTTGTTAGAGAATTTGGTGGTGACTCAAACGAAACTAAATGAGGAGTTTAAGCAACAAAATCAAGTGGCGAGTGAATCAATTAGGCAACTAACTTCTAAGCTTACTCTCTAGCAACCCACAACAAGATGCTTGAATCCCAAATTGCCCAAATCGCTCAACAAGTGAATTCCACCACTAGACCTCAGGGGTGCCCTACCTGGACAACCCGAGCACAATCCAAAAGCACATGTTAATGCTATATTCTTGAGAAGTGGCGAGCTTGTTGAGAATCTTAGAAATATGAGGGAGGAGGCTGGACAAAAAGTGATTGATAAATCCGGGGGAGATGAGATTGAAAGTGAGAGAGAAGAAGAGGGAAAGAAAGTAGAAGAAGAACCCAAGTACGTTGCCCCAACCGCCTATAAGCCACCTCTACCCTATCCCCATAGGTTAGCACAGGCTAAGGTTGAGAAACAATTTGGGAAATTCTTCGAAATGCTTAAAAAGTTTTCAATCAATATCCCCTTCTTGGAAGCCATTTCGTAAATGCCTTCTTATGGCAAATTTTTGAAAGAAATTTTGTCTAAAAAGAGGAAAATTAAAGAGTATGAATAGTGTGCTTAACTCAGGAGTGTAGTGATGCAATTCAAAACAAACTACCTCCTAAACTTAAAGATCCTGGTTCATTCTCTATTCCTTGTGTGATTGGCGATATGAATTTCGATAAGGCTTTGTGTGACCTTGGTGCAAGTGTGAGTTTGATGCCATTGTCTATTTGCAAGAAGCACAAGTTAGGCAAGTTGATGCCTACCTCTATATCTATACAACTTGCAGATAGGTCAATTAAACACCCTGTTGGTGTTTTGGAGGATGTACCTATTCAAGTGGGTAAGTTTTTCATTCCTGTCGATTTTGTTGTTCTAGATATGGAGGAGGATGTGAGAATTCCAATTATTTTGGGAAGGCCATTCATGGCCACTGCAGGTGTTCGTATTGATGTGAAATGTTGCAAGCTTTCCTTGAATATTGGTGATGAGAAGGTTGAATTTGATTTTTCTGATGCTATGATGAAACCTTCTTTTGAGAACCCTTATTGCAGGATTGATTCGTTCGACGAGTTTTTGACGAAAGACCACCGTAACTATCTTGAAGACTCTTTAACAGGTGGTCTTTGGATTTTTGATGAGGAAACTTTACAAAGGCAAATGACTGGAAGTTCCGATGAAGAACCTATTGATCATCCCAAGGCTAAAGTCAAAAAGAAGAAGACACAGAAGCGCAAGAGGAAAACAATAGGCCGATTGATGAAAATTTTGATGGAATGGCGACCTAAGGTAATCTCCAACATGATAGGGAGCCAAATTATGACCAAGAAAAGCAAGAGTAATCAAGGTGGAGTCAAATGCACCTTAGATTCCAATCCCGGTTGAACTCGAAGGGGTTGAGCTCACGACCTTAAACGAGCGCTTCTTGGGAGGCAACCCAACCTTCGTTTCTTTTGCATTTCAATTAATTTCAAAAAAAAAACAAAAAAAAGAGAGTTTTTCCTTTAGATGTCACTATTTTTATTTTAATATAGGCCTTGGCTAGTTTTTCATTCTTCTTAAATTCTTGATCTTGACTTAGGTTTTGGTTTAATATTTTGTAGGAGCTTGAGATTTTTGTTCAATGTGCTCGGTTGAGTTGAAAACTATACACCCATGAAAAATTAAGTTTCTACCGGTTCTTGCCACCGCAACGGTAGCGACCGTGTAGGCAATTGGCAAAGTTTCGCCCGGTTCGCGGCATGCAGCGGCTGGCCGTGCAAGCACTTGGTAAAGTTCGCCCGGTTCGCGGCGCAGCAACGGCAGTGCCGTAAGCACTTGGTAAAGTTTACGCCCGGTTTAGCGCGTACGCAAGCGATGCGTGCAAGCAATTGGCAAAGTTTCTGCCTAGTTTGTGCCCCCACACGAAAAACAGCACGCCCGTGCAACCCAAAACCCTAGCCCAAAAAAAAGAGAAAAATCTCCATCTTCCAGCCATCTGACCCGACTCCCCACCTTCATCTTCTCCACCCTCAACCGCTCCAGCCCCCTCCCCTCCATCTCCACCAGCCGCCCCCCCTCTCCATCTCCACCAGCCGCCCCCCCTCTCCATCTCCACCAGCCCCCCTCTCCATCTCCACCAGCCGCCCCCCCTCTCCATCTCCATCCTCCTCTCCCTCGATCATCCACATTCACCCGCTGCCCCCCAACACCTCCATCAGCCGCCCCCCCTCTCCATCTCCACCAGCCCCCCTCTCCATCTCCACTAGCCGTCCCCCTCTACCACCCCTCCCATCCTGCCTTTATCTCCACCATCATCCATAGCCGCCGACGTCGAACATCACCACGGGAAAATGACCTAGCAAGGCGTCATCTCAACCCACCAAGAAAGCTCCTGTGAAACGTGCCAAGAAATCAATGGAAAGTGTCGTGGAACCCCTAGTTATCGACACCATGGGGATTGACTTTGTGAATACGGATCAACGAACTCGGTTTGAGCGATTGTACCACCGAACACTTCAGGCTACTAAGTTTGTTGATGAGGATACTTTGAAAACTTTGGGAATTCATGACGATGTTAAAAGGCTCTTTGAGAACTTGGTTTGGAATATGTTCTTATCTATCGAAGCCGACACTTATCGATGCCTAACTCTTGAGTTTCTAAGCTCGTTGACAATTATTAGTGAAATTGGTGACAATGATGGTGTTCCAAAATCATTTGTGAGTTTCAGGCTGATGAACAAGGATTTCAAGCTTTCATATGAACGCCTCAATCAAATATTTGGATGGCCAATTGGAGGCGATATTAACCCTGAGGATAAGCTTCCCGCGGATTACATTAGAGGAGAAAAGGAGTTTTGGAAAACACTCACGGGTGAATCCACTTACAATCCGCAAAGAGCCAAGGCATCCCACATTGTAAATCCATATTTTCGTTATGCACATCGTGTGCTATCTTGCACTCTTTTTGCCGGTGCTGACAGCATAGGTATTGTCTCTAGACCGGAGTTGTTCTTTCTTTGGTCCATGACCCAAGAGCCAACACTCATTTTTGCCCAGATCTATCGCATGCTGCTGTACAAGTTGATGCTGCTATGTGGTTAGTTTCGAAGCTTCTTAAGATTTGTGATGCCAATTCCGGGACAATTACGTGTGGAGGTCTCATCTCTTATATAGCAAAGTCTGAGGGGATTGATTCGGATACAGTTAGTGGCCATAATGCTAATGACAAAGTATCAGGCTTCACCAAGTTACACCTAAAGGCTATGGTCAAGGCGATAATGATCAAGAATAGCAAGGAGCCTTATGTTTGGTTGGTCAATGAAAAGCCATATATTCATTTGCCGAACCCTGAGCGAGTTACGATCAATGAAAAGGTGAATTGGTGTTTTCCCCGTGAGATTGATATTTCTATGGATGAGAATGATGAAAAAAACATAGCAGATGAGCCACCTCAAATGCCACCAAATTTCATGGAGCGATTTACGACCCTTGAGCGACAAGTTCATGACAATAACCTGATGCTTAGGGCTATATGCTAGTGGTATGTTTCTCAAGGCCATTTTGATGATCCACTGAAGCCACCTCCATTGGGCGGTTCCCAGTAATCTGTGAGTTGATTTCCCCTCCCTATCCTCCTATTCATTCTCATTTTCATTAACATTGAGGACAATGTAGACATTGAGCTTGGGGGAGGAGATTATTTTCTTGTTCTGCACCATTGCTCACACATTTGCATTTGTACATATCATGCATTGCATATAGTTTCATTCTTAGGATGCATTTTTGATAGATTTTTCGTTTTCCTTTATTTCATTTGTATTTTCATTCATCTTCTTGCATTTCAAAAAGAGAGAGAGAGAGAGAGAGCCCGCTAGGTTGAAAACCCGTAAAGGGCGGCCTAGGCAAAAGTTAGGGCATAAAAAAATAAAAAAATAAAAAAATAAAAAAATAAAAATGTAGTTTTTCCTTCTTCTCAAATAAAAGTTATTGTATAAAGGGGGAAATCAATCCATGTTCTCCAAGTTCAATTCATGAGAACTTTTCCTTCTTGTTTTCTAAATAAAAGGGTTTGGTTCGATAGTCTCGCTTAATGGTTGATGGGGTGTGTGCATATATGTTTTGGGATTTGGAGTTTGGAAGTTAATTAATGAAGGTTGAAGTGGTTTTGCATTGTTCATCTTATTGGTAGTGAGGTGGATCTTATTAGGTTGCTCCACTAGGAATTTGGCTCTGAACCTTCATTCCCGAAATATTTTATCCTACCCTTACCCTCAGCCTACATTACAATCCTCATCGAATGAATGTATTCTTGACTCGCTTGTACATTGTCCCATTTATTGGAGGAGAGGTGAGACAAAGGGCAAGCTTATGATAGACCGTGGTTATATGCGTGGGTATTGAGTGAAACACCTACTACAAACTTATTTTAATGCTAGCAAATTTCTAGCAATATGAGTGTGAGTGTTCACCACCCTAAAGTGAGGGTCTGCCAGGTTAGTTACACTAAGTTTAAGGGATGTCTGTGATAAGATGGGATATATGGGATACTAGTGCATGACATGTTATGAGACTCTCTTGGACTAAATCACGCCACGGAATTTATTTTCTGAGAAGGTGATCTCCTATTGTGAATATCTTTCCATTAATTTGCATGATTTATTTTTGCTTGGGGACAAGCAAGGATTTAAGCATGGGGGAGTTTGATGAGTTACATTTGTATATACATTTTCACGCATATGTATTCTCATTTTCATACTAGAATTAGCATTTTAAGTTCATAATTACTTCGTATTAGGTGTATTTCAATTTCTAGTTCATGTTTATTGCATTTAGTTTATTTGCATTTTTAGGTAATGCATTTTGGTGAGATTAAATATGGCACATGATGAGGATATGAAGATGGAGGAGCTAGCACGAGATTGAAGCGTAAAAAGAAGGGAAACAAGCTTGGTTCGTTGAAACTGGCGGTTTTGACACCCTGTTAGTATTTTATAGATAACTTTCACATACAATATGATTTCGAGCTAATTCAAGTTGCCACGGAAAGCTAAGAGATAGAGCTATAACTTTTATGTTTTACATTTTTCCGAATTCCAAGAGGAAAGTGTAGAAAATATAGTTTGAAGTTATGAAACAGACTGTTGCACTGCCACGCCACTATTTTGCGGGCCCGAGCAAAGTTGGATGACCAATACTCCTTATGGGCCAACCCGTGTTGTTCAGTTATCCATTTTTTGACTCCTAACATGAGAATAGGAGTCTTTTTAGGGTTTTTGGATTGATGATTTAGCCGACACACCATAGAGTTTATTTTATCTTTTTCCCCCAAGAATCAAGTAGAATTTGAAGAAGACGATTAAGGTTTTAATTCAAGGATTGAATTCAAGCCACTATCAAGTGAAGATTATCATTGAGACTAAGATTTTCTTTGCTCTCTTTCTTTTAATCTCTGCACATGATGAGTTTTATGATTATTATTATTTCAATGGCTTGTTATTTAAACATGAGTGAGTAATCTCTTTATTCTAGGGTTGGGTGAAGCCCAACGACATGATTATCAAATAATATTTTAATCTTTTCTTGAATTTATAAATGTCAATGACTCTTGACTCATTCTAGTGTGATTTATGCTTGTAAATTTGTTGGCCACTTATTTACATGACTTAGATATTAGGCGAAGAACCGAGAGGTGAAGTTATAATATCAGAACTCTAGAATAGAACTTGAAATTCTAAATCATGAGAGTAGTTTTAGGTTTCTTGAGGAATTTTAAGAATTATCATCGTTTCTAATGGGTTCGAACAAATTCAATTACCATGAGAATAGGGATTGATTAGTTCTTGAACACATTGTTATACTTTGAGAGAAGATAGCAATTAAATTAGGATAATTCCCTACAAAAGTGGATATTCACATTTGAGAGACGATTATTACTTAAACATGATAATCGTCGTTGTGGCGGATCATGATTCTAGAATTCTTCATCATTTGATTTCTTCCAGGGTTTATTCATTTTAGCTCATTTCATTATTTCATTCTAATTCATTCGTACATCGATTTGCCTAGATAGTTAGTTTGTGAACAATTAGTAGTTAACAATAAATCCTCGTGGGATCGACTCGTACTTGCCGGTGCTAGCTACAACTACGCCGTGCACTTGCGATAAAACATCACATCAGAAAACTACGTTCGTTGTTTTGAACAAGGAAGCTGAAAAATTAGTGAAAATACCGGCTCTAGAGGTTGTTTTGAACAAGGAAGCTGAAAAATTAGTGAAAATACCGGCTCTAGAGGTTGCGCGAACAATAAAATATGTGAGTACATATTCCTTTTAAGTATTTTGATACAATTTACAATTCTTTAAGATACAATTCTCAGTCATCGTGTTCAAGGCATTGGTGATGAATAGTAAGTTCACCATTGACGAAAAGGCATAAAGATTCTTCAATTAAATCATCATGGAGCTCTTTGAACTTAGACATCGCCTTCAACATCACCAAAGATGAGAATTTTTCGATCATTGTAATCGGATTGTTCGGTTATGTGTGTTCGGCAACTTTATCATTGCTGAGCACCATCGGATTCGGTGGTAGGAAAGAATTGGAAGAAGGAGAACTTTTTTCTATAGAAGAATCGATCTTCGTTAGGAAAAGATGGATCTGGAGAAGGTGAAGGGAAAAAACACGTGTATGAGCTTCTTAATCACATGGCATCTTATTCTATCTTGAACCCAATAGGTGTTCGTTGCTATAATTTTTTTAATGTGTTTTTAGGTAAGTCCCTCAAAATCTTCACTATTTATAAATTATTCCTACAAATCTCCTGTATCGTGAATTAGTCCCCAAATGGTTGAGTGGTTTGAAATAGATCGACCAAATCTTCATATCTTTTAAATCTTACACATATTTTAAAATTAGTCCTTTAAATCTCTCAATATGATGCTGAGAGCCTAATTTCAGATACTTATGAGAGTTGGGGGTCTCTGATTAATTATAAATGATTATCCATGTAGGATAGTTACATGACAAAATTAAAAATGTACCTGCTCAGGAATAAGGCTCCGCTACACTTCAATACATGCCTCTCTTTTGGTGCTCCATTGATATATTCATGAATTTTAAACTTTGATGCACTCCTTTAGACCTAGTCGTTTACTTTGTCATTTAACTTTATAAAAACTTACCCTAACTTTTTTAACAATAAAAAATTTCCTTAATCCAAAACAACATTTGATCAAATATAAAACAAAATTTTAAAAATCATTTCATAGAAATATTAGTGAATAGTACCAAGCAGTGCTTTGCACGGGCCTAAATACTAGTATATATATATATATATAGTAATGATATTATGATATGGTGAGCTTAAATCTTATCATGAGCTAGACTAATTGGGTCATCAAATTCATGATCGGCACCGTACATCTTGTTCAACACATCATGAAATGTATATGATAAAAGTTTCACAAAATTTGGAGTCTTCTAGAATATGAATCAAACTAGTTTGATATGTTAATTTTTTAGAAAGTTTAACAGCCGTCCCTTCTACATATTGCTAAAATAATGATTAAAATTTTCAAAATAATATAATTTTTTTTACATATAGGTCATGATGAATGCAAATCACGATGGGCGGTGCCGATCATTGTTTTGACTAGCCCATTGGGCTAGCTCACAATAAAAATCTGAGTTCACCATCTCATTTTATGATATTCCTCTATATATATACACGTCAGCTTGTACACACACATACATGCATATATATATATATATATATATATATATATATATATATATATATATATATATATATATATATATATATATATATATATATATATATATATAACTTAAGTGGATAGGAGCCATTTATCCACCAACTTTTTATCCATTGATTTTACATTGAGATTTGTGCTAGCATGTGATGCAAATAAATGCACAAATCTCAAAGATAGCATTGATGTGTAGCACAATCTCAAAGCATAATGAATGGATAAAAATTTGGTGGACAAATGCTCCTATCCACTTAAGTTTATAGGAGCTTTACTCTATATATATATATATATATATATATATATATATATATATATATATATATATATATATATATATATATATATATATATATATATATATATATATATATATATATATATAGAGAATTAGGTGGCACCTCGATTCAATTTAATGTAGCACCTCTTCAAAACTACATTACATGCTATCTAATTACTCGATCCACTACATTCATTTTGATTTATATATTTTGGATTGTATACAAATAAAAATTAGCTATATTGGGTTGTAGTTACTCATGCATCAAGTGATTGTAAAATTAACAGTTTTATAATAATATAACAAAAGAGACAATGAAAAATATGTGTTGAAATATTTAATCATCATGATTTTTTTATAGGTGTTTTGTGACATTTAGATCACGATGAATGGAGCGGATCATCAATTGGTATTGTCTAATTCATGTATCAAGAGGTGCTAACTTAGATTGATTCATAGGCAAAAGACCAACCTACAATTCTCAAAAGCATGACATTGCCGTTAAAAATGAAGAAAATTAGTGGTTCAGTCATTTAGTTTAAACATCTATTGTATGGATAACTATTTAGAAGACACATAGCAAGTTATAGCAAACTATAAAATACTTACTTCGAATAAGTTTAAAATATTTTAATGAAGCATCTTGAGTATAAGATTAGTTATGGAAGTGTGTGGCTTTACATGTAGATGGGTGTGAAACTTTGGGTTTATAGTTAAGAAAATGTTTTAGAAAATGGTTGGGTTAATTTTTTCTGAAATTGTGTGAGTTTAAATATAAATGGGGGTAAAACTTTGGGTTTATGGGCCAAAAACTTATCTACATCACTATGTCAGGACCTTACTGTGAAAAAAACAAGCAGAAAAAGATAATGTTTTAGAAATTTGGTTTGAAAAATATACTTTATAACTATCCACTTATAACCAAAGTATGGAAAGTCACGGTAATATATAACAGCTTATACTATATATTAAATTAATAAAATACAGGCTAGATTTTATAATAATTTGAGTATTTTGAGTCCAAGACTGATTTTGGAAGTACGTGGCCCTTGAGTTCATAGGCGTAAAACTATATAAAGTGAATGGATTTATAAATAAATGGGGAGTAAAAACTTTGGGCTTATAACCAACAAATTCCCTTATGTTATACTTTATTATATTATTATTTTATTTTATTAAAGTTCTAGTATTTAGGATGTAGAAGCATTTTGGACCTAAAAATAAATTGGATTAAGACTTTGGTCTAGAGGCAAAAGACATCTATTTGTCCTATTTCCTATCCATTTCTACTTAAAAATACACTCTCTTCTGAAAATACCCTCACCTTAATCTAATTTCCTCTTGATCACTTTTATTTCCCTTTATTAAACCATGCCCCTAGTCTCAGAGAAAGGAGAAGAAATTGAGAGAAAGTTTTGGCTTCAAATTCAAATTCTCCTTTTTGTATTTGTTTTTCCTCTTTCAATTAGCGGAGGGATGTCTGAGTTCTCAATGCCTTTTGAGTTTTCTATTGCTTCTTCTTCCTCTTATTGTGGTAGGACAATACAGGTGAAGTATGAATGCAACTTGAGGGCTTCGATACTAACGTTAAAGACTAAAACTAACCAATGAACAGAGTTTTTAGCTATCATTTCTCAAAATCTTCAGCAGGTGAGAGAAGATGAGAATTTTTCAAATGGTATGATAGAGATTGTTGGGAGGCCAAAGGAATTGTTGAACAAACTAATGGCTAAGAAGAAGAAAATGAAGGCAGAGCTTCAAGAGATGTGCAAGAAAATTGAGAGAATAGAAGATGAAAACAAGAATTTGGCAATTGAGAATAAACAAGTTAAGGTTGAAATTCTATCGATGAAGAAGT
This sequence comes from Asparagus setaceus, assembly GCA_012295165.1. Lineage (NCBI taxonomy): Eukaryota > Viridiplantae > Streptophyta > Magnoliopsida > Asparagales > Asparagaceae > Asparagus > Asparagus setaceus. Next base: position 4,729,148 of record CM022707.1, read on the forward strand.
TGATTAGCAAGTGCTTAGGATGAGGATATTTTTGAAGTTGATGGTCTTTTTCAAGCATAAAATAGTATATGTATGACATTGCAATAATAATAGTAATTAAAGCCGGTTTCTATTAAAAAAAGTTAAAAGTGATTTCCATCAATTTAGGTAAAAGTAAAGATGATTTCTATCAATTTAGGTAAAAGTAAAAGTGGTTTCTATGTAAAAGCCCTTTCTTATTATATATATAGTAGTAAAATTAGCGGTGCATTCGGTCCGTATACGGCTCGGATATGATACTTACTAGATTCATATCTATATTTGCTAAAATCGATAAAGGTATAGATATACATGCGATACATAAGCCGATATACATGCGGATATAAAACAGATATGAAAAAATTAGATAGTATTGAAAAATATAGCTCATGTGATGTAAGAGAGTTCATTAATATTTTCATTATATTTGAAAAGCTAAGATTAGACATCTTGATCGTCAAAATTAACCTCAAATACATAGTCTAAGAATTAAAACTCTCGTAACAATATGTCTAATATGTTTTGAATATTTGGATCTGATTGAATATTTCACTATAAAACCATATCTCAGAACCATATCTTATTGGTTATAGATTTGAGTAACCATATCTATATCATAATGGTTACGATATTTCTTCAATATGGACTTGGTTTAGCACCCTAAGTATAATACATGTGCATTGCATGCAGAGATTATTATCTCATATTTCTTAGACAATTATATTAGTAAAACAAAGTTTGAAGTATAACAGTTTAGAATCAATTGAGTGTGAATCGTAATTTTGACATCATTTTTATTTTAAGGTCAAAATTATCATTTCCTCCTTCAGTATTGATAAACTCTCAAGTTGCCCATTAAAGTATTAATTTATCTATTTTGCCCCTCAAATTATGTTTGTTGTTTTAATATGGTCATTTTGTGATTCTACAATCAAATGTTTAATAGATTAATGGCGTACATTATTTTCTTATTGCTTCATGTATTTTTGTCAATTTACTAGATAGTAAAATAATGGGTCAATTGCATACTAGTCGGTTAAGTCATCCATAATTGCAAATTAGTTCCTCAAATCTTAGTATTTTCTTATTAGTCCCTCAATTTGTATTCTTATTGTGATTTCACCCCTCTGTTAGTTTTTTTTTTGGTTATTTTCTCTAACCATGATTGGGTTACTCCTTAACACAACATCTACAATTACCTAAATATCTCTAACCTATATATGTTGGAAAATTTACATGATTATATAGAATGAGTATTACCGTAGAAAGAGCTCTGAAATGGATTTATGGGTACCCTTGACCGTTGGGAAAGAAGAACTTTTCGGTTTTGGGTTTTTGGATAAGCAGTTTGTGGGTTTAAAGATGCTAAGAAATGGGTTGGTAGATTTCATGAAATATTCCCCTCAAAATGCCACTAAAGATGACGGAATATTCCCCTCAAAACTCACATTCTTAAACTAAAGGGATGAAATTGCAAGAGGCATATTGATTTGAGGGACTAATGAGCAAATACTAAGATTTGAGGGACTAACAATTATGAATGACATAAGGGGCTAATATCCAATTACGCCGAAAGGACCCAGCCCATTTTTAAAACCCTACCTTTCTCCTAACTGAAGTTAAACCCGAAATTAACAAATTAAGAGAAAAGAAAAAGTCTAACAGCAGTCGCTATTCGCAACTGTAGATGGACACTCACGAAATAATTGACTGGGTTAGTTTCGCGTAGGTTTGGGTTTAGGTTAGGGCCTAGGCTTGAGTTTAGTTTGAGGTATGTTTAACTCCAACTAAGCAAGTGATAGCGGCATTCGCTTTGACCGACCGACACTAGAATTTTGTAGAAAATTGACGATAATGGAGGAAAAGGTGATTGAGAATGGGAAAACATTTCGTGACGGTAAGATTCTTAAGAAGAAGAAGAAGAAGAAGCCAAAGAGCAAAAAAGAAGAAGATGAGGTCAAAAATCAGAAGCAGAGGAAGGAGAAGGAGAAGGAGATAAAAGAGAAGGAGATACTGATGTGATGTGGAATAGTGTCGAGATTGCAAGTGCACAATCAAGTTATAGTAAAGTAATAATGTCGAACCATGAGGAAGATGTATAGGTAAAATTATAATTTGAATCCTAGAGTTGTGTGTGGACAAAAGGAGGAAAGTGAAAGTGAAAGTGATATAGAGAGTGTATGATTGTTTACAAATAAAAAATAAAGACTAAACAAGGAGGAGAAATAAAGAAAATAGAACAGAACATAATCAAGAAGAGAAAATTTAAAAGAGGAAAATTAAAATAAGTAAAATATGAAAGAAATCAAGTAGAGAAGATAGGAATATTGAATTGAATCCACCAATTAATAACCTATCAAATTATCATCCAAGTAAAACTTTTAAAAATAAAAATAAGAAAATAAAATCTATACTAGAAAGCATAAAAAGAAAGAGATCTAAAATAAAACTAACTACAAAAATAAGAACAAGAACAAGATAATAAAGATCTAAACTATGAGTACAAAGGAAATCTAACTAACAAAAATAAAAAGTATAAAAGTAAATCTACACTATAAAAGAAAATTCTACAAACTATAAAAATAATAAAAATAAAAGAGCATAAAAGTAAATCTAAACTACAATACATGAAATAAATCTAATCTACCAACATAAAAATAAAGAGAAAGTAAAATCCTAAAAATCTCTCACAACCCTTAGATTATCTTAGCCCCAAGTAACCTTCACAACTATAGATGGACACTCACGAAATAATTGACTGGGTTAGTTTCACATAGGTTTGGGTTTAGGTTAGGGCTTAGGCTTGAGTTTAGTTTGAGGTATGTTTAACTCCAACTAAGCAAGTGATAGCGGCATTCGCTTTTGACCGACTGACACTAGAATTATTGTAGAGAAAATTGACGACAATGGAGGAAAAGGTGATTGAGAATGGGAAAACATTTCATGGCGGTAAGATTCATAAGAAGAAGAAGAAGAAGAAGAAGAAGAGGCCGAAGAGCAAAAAAGAAGAAGATTAGGTCAAAATTAGAAGCAGAGTAAGGAGAAGGAGAAGGAGAAAAAAGGGAAGGAGATACTGATGTGATGTGGAATAGTGTCGAGATTGCAAGTGCACAATCAAGTTATAGTAAAGTAATAATGTCGAACCCATGAGGAAGATGTATAGGTAAAATTATAATTTGAATCCTAGAGTTGTGTGTGGACAAAAAGGAGTGAAAGTGAAAGTGATATAGAGAGTGTATGATTGTTTACAAATAAAAGAAAACTAGTATAAGAGGGGAGAAAGAGAGTGAACAAATAAAAATAAAGACTAAACAAGGAGGAGAAATAAAGAAAATAGAACAGAACATAATCAAGAAGAGAAAATTTAAAAGAGGAAAATTAAAATAAGTAAAATATGAAAGAAATCAAGTAGAAGATAGGAATATTGAATTGAATCCACCAATTAATAACCTATCAAATTATCATCCAAGTAAAACTTTTAAAAATAAAAATAAGAAAATAAAATCTATACTAGAAAGCATAAAAAGAAAGAGATCTAAAATAAAACTAACTACAAAAATAAGAACAAGAACAAGATAATAAAGATCTAAACTATGAGTACAAAGGAAATCTAACTAACAAAAATAAAAAGTATAAAAGTAAATCTACACTATAAAAGAAAATTCTACAAACTATAAAAATAATAAAAATAAAAGAGCATAAAAGTAAATCTACACTATAAAAGAAAATTCTACAAACTATAAAAATAATAAAAATAAAAGAGCATAAAAGTAAATCTACACTATAAAAGAAAATTCTACAAACTATAAAAATAATAAAAATAAAAGAGCATAAAAGTAAATCTACACTATAAAAGAAAATTCTACAAACTATAAAAATAATAAAAATAAAAGAGCATAAAAGTAAATCTACACTATAAAAGAAAATTCTACAAACTATAAAAATAATAAAAATAAAAGAGCATAAAAGTAAATCTACACTATAAAAGAAAATTCTACAAACTATAAAAATAATAAAAATAAAAATAAGAAAATAAAATCTATACTAGAAAGCATAAAAAGAAAGAGATCTAAAATAAAACTAACTACAAAAATAAGAACAAGAACAAGATAATAAAGATCTAAACTATGAGTACAAAGGAAATCTAACTAACAAAAATAAAAAGTATAAAAGTAAATCTACACTATAAAAGAAAATTCTACAAACTATAAAAATAATAAAAATAAAAGAGCATAAAAGTAAATCTAAACTACAATACATGAAATAAATCTAATCTACCAACATAAAAATAAAGAGAAAGTAAAATCCTAAAAATCTCTCACAACCCTTAGATTATCTTAGCCCCAAGTAACCTTCACAACTATAGGATTTGGTTTAGGCCCCAAGTAACACTCACAACTATAGGATCTTTCAAAATAATCTACATTATTGATTCAATAGTTAAGAGATGGCTTTGTTGGCTTCATTTCTCTTGTATTTAATTTATTTAAAACTCTTGGGCTTCTCTTAAATGCTCTTGGGCTTCTTAGGATTTAGCTCGGCCTTTAAATAATTGAATATATATAGTAATTAAATTAAAACTTTTGTCAAAATCTACTACTACTGATAAAATTTTAAAAATTTGCTAATCTGGATGGCTCTGTCATGTCGAGATAGGTGATTTTCATATGAAATATGTTGAATTTTGTATTTCAGATTGGGAGATATCACCTTTTCTTTGTGGTTAATCATCCTCAACACAAATTTGACTTTGTTTCTTTCCAGATTTGATTTAATTCTCAGTTACTGGCCAAGTTATTAGTAATTATTGATGAAGAAAGTGATGAGTGCTATGATTTTGCTTCTAAACTTAGTCATGAGCTTTAGGTTTAGGCATTCTGGGCTTCATTAGAAATGTTTTAAGCTCGAAATAATCTTCATTTGAGCTCTTATTCAATAATTCTTTATACCGCAAATTAAGATAAAAAATATTATTAATGATATATTTATTTAAATAAAGTAGATAATAAGGATATAAAATTATAATAAAATATAATGATCAAATACCCCACACTTAAACTTTTGCTAGTATTCTAGCAAAGAAAGAAAATGAAAATGAAAGAAAGAAAATCCTAACTCACTTTCACAAGAATCGCGATTGTAGTTAGCACATACAACAAGCCTTTAAACACCGATGTTACCCGAAAGGATGAGTTATAGTCTCGTGAGGGTTTGCAATGAATATACGCACAAAATTCGGTCAACTTGGTAATTTGAAGAAGGCAATGTGGTGAGACCCACCTTGCTAGTCACATTAAAAGGTGTGGACCTCACAACTCAATCTCTTGATAGCTCATTTAGCAAAATGAGCAGCCACCTCATATCCATCATTCCCATATATATATATATATATATATATATATATATATATATATATATATATATATATATATATATATATATATATATATGGAAAAATGAATATGAGGTGGTCGCCATTTAGTAAAATGAGCTACCCACTAATGGGTATAGTCTTTAGGCCCTCTTAGTTGTCACATCCATTGAGTGTGGGGTATTGTGTAACCGAAAGTGGTAGCTCACTTTATTAAATTAGGTTCTAGCTCATATTCCTTAATCCTATATATATATATATATATATATATATATATATATATATATATATATATATATATATATATATATATATATATATATATATATATATGTATGTTATGGTCATAACCACTAATTAGTGATTAAAAAGGAAAACCGAGTGTTAGCATGGACGAACACTTTTGCTCGTTAGCTTAGAGCGACATCAGCCTCCACGTCCGACCAATAGGACGACCTGCCCTCGCCACCCTCACCGTGGTGCGTTGGACGACTGTCATCGTGGCCGACACGAAAGGCGGTGTTGGTCGGACCATCAATTCTCTCCCATAGACGACGTGAAGGGCGGTACTAGTCGTCCACCTTATCCATCAACTACCTTAAAACTACCCCTCTCGAATCGCCTATTCTCCCGAGCGACGCAAAAGACCACTAGTCATCACCTTCTAGCTATCCGTCCCCTTGAACGACGCGAAGGGCGGTGCTAGTAGTCTCCTTCAGATAATTACCCTCATGGGCGACTCGAGATGCAGCGCGAGTCGGCCATTCGGTCTCGACTTCTCCCTCTCTCTCTCGTCATCCTATGTGGTTCCCTCCACCGAAATGACGGTTATATGGTACTCGAACCCCTCAACATCGCATTAAATGCACTGACAGCCCCTTAACTCCTCCATCTCTCACGATATTTAAGACACCTCGGACCCATACGGCTATAGGCGCCGCCAGTCCCATCTCATTAATGGCGAATAGACAACACTAACTCTCAACCCACCCATAACTTGACACTTGTAAAGGCAAGCCACCGTAGCCAACAAAGGGGTGCTTAGCCAATCACTAGCCCACACGTAAAAGAGAGAGCTGACTCAACAGTGGTTTTCTACCGAACGGAAAGACGAAAATACAAAAATACCCTCAAAGCCCTAAGTATAAGTAGCAATATGAACAGCGAACCAAGTAGGTGATTCTTCTCTCAGTAAATTCTCTCTCTCCATAGCTTTTCTCCTTTCCAGATACTAACTTGACCGTCAGTGGAATCACCGGAGATCCCAACTCCGCCTCTTCCACGGGTGTTCTTTTGTCATAGGTGAACCTCTGGTCGGAGCAGCGCCACAGGATATAAGAAGAGAAGACGGACCCTGCCCTCTTAAGAACTAAGCTCCCACAAGATTAGTGACTGTGATTTCATACATCAATAGTTTGGTGCCGACCGTGGGGCCTGCTTTCTTCTTCTTGCAATCATGTCCGGCGGTGATGATCTTACCGGGTTGGGGAACCTACCAGTGGGCTATGTCACTCAAGTCCAACTTCAGGAATCCACTGAGAAGATCACTCACACCATGGAAACAGCCATGCAGACCCAGCTCAGAGCTTTTGCCGACAAACTCTTCACTCGCTTCCCCGCTCCCGCAGCACAGCCAACGCCATCAACAGCAGCGGCGGCTCAACCCTCCACTAGCCATCATTCTACTGCTCAAGGTGATCGCCAATTCATCTTGCTGCAAACTCCGCTCCCGGAGACTCCTCATATTGATAAGTCGAGAAGGGATCATCGAGGCAGCCGTATAGCCAGCTGCGGCGGTCGACTTCGGTAGCGCCAGCTCTAGATGTCGTCCCCTCGTCTTCGACGTCACCGATGAAAGCCCTGCTCCTAGCCAAGGCACAAAGGAACCAGCAGGCACAGCCTCGAGGCCTTGCGCTGCATCCACGGCACCGCTCCCAACCACCCATCAGCGCACAGGCGACTATAATCAGGTATATCAACCTGTCACCGACGCCATCGGAGGGAACACTCCCTTTACTGACTCCATCATGAGAGCGCCTACCGAGAAGTTTAAGATGCCAACGATGGACAAGTACGGGGGTGATAGAAATCTGGCCAAACATGTTCAAGATTATCATAATACCATGATCATGATGCAGGTGCCAGAAGCGACCATCTGTCGCTGCTTCCCAGTTACTTTGACTGGGAGTGCCAAACTTTGGTGGAACTCGTTAGAGAAGAAGTCCATTGGAAGCTTCGAAGAACTGAGTCGAAAGTTCATCCACCATTTCTTAGCCAACGCCAAGCCCAAGCTGCCGTCCAGTGTGCTCATCTAGACCAAGCAAGGGCCGGGCGAGAGCCTTAGTGCCTATATAAAGAGATTCCAGGCGAAGAGGCTAGAAGTCAAAGATTCCGAGAATAAAGTCGCCATGGCAGCTCTGGTGGCAGGATTGTGACCGGGCGACCTGTCTAAGGCCCTCAACAAGAAGCAAATCAAAAGTTATGAGCAGTTGATGTCCAAAGCTCATGCTTACATGAATATGGAAGAAGCTGAAGCTTACAAGATCGCAGCAGAGGCCGAATCCAGCAAGGCGGCTACTCCCGTCTTGACATCCACCCCATCTGCAGTGCCAGCGCCCCATCATCCTTCTCAGCTGACTCCACATATGGCTCCCCCCATGGATCTAGCTGCCCCTCCTACTAGGCTAGCCCAAGATCACCTCGGAGGGAAGAGCCCAGAAATATTCTAAGAAACCCTCCTCCCAAGAACAACCGTAATGGTCGGTTTGACAGGAGAGAGGACAGAAGAGCAGACGCTCCCCCTCCAGTATTCACAGTCCTCAATACATCCCTTTCTGGGGCCCTAGATAAGGTCCAAAGGGAGGGACTCCTCAACAAGCCGCCACCGCAGATGAGGTCAGACCCAAATAGGAGGGATCCACGAAAGTACTGTCGGTATCATAGGGATCACGGCCACGACACTGGAGATTGCCGTGTTCTACAAAGAGACATTGAAGATCTCATCCAAAGAGGATTTTTGAAGAACCTGATCCACAGAGATCAGTACCCCAAGAGAGACGACCGGAGGCCTCGCTCTCGATCTCCCCGACCTCGACCCCACTCAAAACATCGCGAAGTTGGACAAGGAAGTCGAGGAGTTATCAACACCATCAGCAGTGGTCCTACTCTAGGAGGAGAGTCTAATAACGCTCGGAAGAGATATGCCAAGCATGCTCTACGAGTGAATAGCTGTGACAAGAGGCCAAAGGCAGATATGTCCATCTCTTTCGGTGAGGCCGACTTGGAAGGAGTCGAGACACCTCATGACGACCCCATCATCATCTCAGCCGACATTTATGACTTCAAAGTGAAGAGAATCATGATCGACACCGAGAGCTCTGTCGATATATTGTTCTTGGATGCGTTCAACCGCATGGGTATTGACAAATCTAAGCTGCAGCCATCTTTGGGTCCTTTGATTGGCTTCACAGGACATTCTCAGCTACCAGAGGGGCAAATCACTCTTCCTTTGACTATTAGGTAGCCCCCATGCCAGTCGACTATTGACGTCCAGTTTGTAGTGATGGACATCAAGTCGGCGCATAATGTCATCTTGGGTCGAACGTCCCTCCATTATTTGCGAGCCATTCCTTCCACTTATCATCAGATGATCAAGTTCCCAATGCCAAGAGGAGTCGGGATAGTCCGGAGCGACCAGAAGGAGGCCCGAGCTTGCTATGTGCTCTCCACCAAGGGAAAAGTGGTCGCGACCGCCATGCCCATCGAGAAGACGACTCACCAGTTCAAGGAGAAGATGGGGCGCGAGAGGACAACTCCAGTTAAAGACCTCCATGAGATCCCGATCGACCACAAGGGCGAGAAGACGCTCAGGATTGGGTCTAGCCTCTCAAAACCATTAAGAGGTGCGATAATTACTTTTCTTTTATTTAATCTTGATGTGTTTGCTTAGGGTCCAGAAGACATGCCAGGCATTTTGCCCGATGTTATTTGCCACGAGCTCTCTGTTGACCGATATTGCAAGCCAGTTTGACAGAAGAAGAGGCACCTAGGGTCCGAGCGACAGAAGGCAGCGGCGAAAGAGGTCAAGCGACTCTTGGAGGCCGGCATCATTCGGAAAGTCCAATATCCCGAATAGTTATCCAATGTGGTGCTGGTGAAGAAATTTAGCGGCAAATGGAGGACATGCGTCGACTTCACCGACCTCAACAAAGCCTGCCCTAAAGATAGCTACCCTCTCCCTCGCATTGATCAGTTGGTAGAAGCGAAGCGGACATGGTGAGCTTCTTGGGCGCTTTCTCGAGTTACAACCAGATCCGCATGGCGAGCATGATCGAGAAGACGCCCTTATCACCAATCGAGGCACCTTCGCTACAATGTCATGCCTTTTGGTCTCAAGAATCACGAGGCGACCTATCAAAGGTCGGTCAACAAGATCTTCAAATCTCAACTTCGGCCGCAATGTGAAAGCCTATGTGGACGACATTCTGGTGAAGTCGAGGCTAGCTGCCGCTCACATTGTCGACCTCAAGGAAACATTCTCTACTCTCCGGCATTACCGCATGAAGCTTAACCCGCCGAAGTGCGTTTTTGGAGTGCAGTCGGGAAAGTTTTTAGGGTTTATGTCACCCAGAGGGGTATTGAGATCAACCCGGAGAAGATAGAGGCAATCGAGCGACTTCACGAGCAGCACCATGAAGGACATTGAAGCTCAACGGCAAGATAGCGCCTTGGGGCTTCTCCAAGTCCGCTGAAAGGAGCCTTCCCTTTTTTAAGATACTTAGGGGAACCAAAGACCCCAAGAAGAAATTAGAGTGGATGGAAGAATGCTGTGTCGCCTTCAGAGAACTCAAAGCTTATCTGAACACCAAGCCACTCTTGAGCCAACCAGTAGAAGGGGAGACCCTATACCTGTATTTGGCTATTTCTCCTGAAGCTGTAAGCTCGGTGCTTGTTCGAGAAGAAGACCATATCTAGAAGCCGGTCTACTATGTCAGCCGGATCTCAGAGCAGGAGAGCTGAACTACCCCCTGGTTGGAAAAGCATCTTTTGCCCTCATCACCACTGCTCGGAGGCTTCGTCCATACTTTCAAGCACACCCCATCATTGTGCGGACGAGTCTACCGATGAAGAAGTCCCTGGGGAGTCCCACCACATCTGGGAGGATGGTTGCGTGGTCGATCAAACTTAGTGAATATGATGTGCAGTTCGAGCCCAGAACCACCATCAAGGCACAAGCTCTGGTCGACTTCCTCATAGAATCTACCTCGCCAGATGGCAAGCCGGCAGACCTCACCGTCCCTGATCAACCAGCATCCGCCAAGCAGACAAAGAATCAGACAGCGACACCTCCCCTATTTCTCGACCTTGAGAATGACTCCCCTGAAGTCGCCTCTTGGTGGGAGTTGAAGGTGGATGGATCCTCAAGTGAAGCCGGTAGTGGGGCCGGCGTTGTCTTACGCAGCCCTGAAGGAACAATCACAGAACAGTCAATCGCCTTCAAGTTCTCCACTTCGAACAATAAAGCCGAGTATGAAGCCCTCATTGCCGGCCTGCGGGCCACCCTGGCAGTTAAAGCCGAAAGCTTAAGTGTACTGGCCGACTCCCAACTTGTCATTCACCAAGTCAACGGCAAATATGCTGCTAAAGACAAGAGGATGGCCCAGTATCTGAAGATTGTTAAGGATCTTTCGATCCGCTTCGCCAATTTCAAGATCACCCAGGTCCCTCGCGCTCGCAACGCCCGAGCAGACGCCTTGTCAAAGCTCGCATCGACCAGCTCCATGAGCAGCTCTGGACCCATCTTCGCCGACACACTCCAGTGTCCCAGCATTGCGGAAGCTCCTTCAGATGTCATGCAGGCCGATGCTCCCCATGAGTCTTGTTGGATGGACTCCATCATCCAATTCTTGATCAGTGGCGTCTTACCCACAGACACGGTCAAAGCGAAGAGTTTACAGAGGACTGCCCGCCGTTATCTCATGATCGAGAGTAGGGCCTTATCTTTGATGCCTTCGACCAACCAAAACTAAGTATGTTTTGAAGGAAATCCATGAAGGCGTCTGTGGGAACCACCGAGGGGCGAGAGCTCTCGCCCAGAAGATCATTCGCCAAGGATATTATTGGCCAACAATAGTAGCCGACTCCAGGAGGCTTGTCTCTAAATGCAAGAAGTGTCAACTCTTCGCCGAGATCCCCAGTGCCACTACCATAGAACTGACTTCCATCTTCAGTCTCATTCCTTTCGCCCAATGGGGCCTGGATATACTGGGGCCACTCCCTCTTGCTTCGGGGCAGCGCAAATTCCTGATAGTCGGTATTGACTACTTCACTAAGTGGATTGAAGCCGAACCCTTAGCAAAGATTGGAGAGAGCAACGTCACTGGCTTCGCCTGGAAGTCGATTGTTTATCGGTTTGGCGTCCCTCGCTCATTTATCAGCGACAACGGTACTCAATTCAGCAGCGGGGGATTCCAAGACTTTTGTGAAGAATGGGGGATCAAGCTCAAATTCGCTTCGGTAGCCCATCCCAAGTGCAATGGACTGGCAGAAGCTACCAACAAATGCATCCTCCAAGCCCTGAAGAAGAAGATCGACAAAATAGTCGGCAATTGGGTCGAAGAGTTGCCGAGCATCTTATGGTCGTACAGGACGACTCACAAGAACTCGACCAGCGAAACTCCCTTCAAGCTGGCTTATGGAACTGAAGCGGTGACTCCAGTGGAGGTCGGCATGCCCACCATCCGACTCCAACACTTTGATGAAGAAGTGAATTCGGCTGGACTTCGAGTGCAACTGGACTTAGTGGATGAAGCTCGAGCGGCTGCTCTACACAAGCAAGTGGTCAACCAGCAACGGATCGCCCGATACTACAACAGCAAAGTCCGACCAAGGAGATTCCGTGTTGGCGATATGGTGCTAAGGAAGGCGGCGTTCGATAAGGACACCAAGCATAGCAAACTAGCCCCTAATTGGGAAGGACCATACACCGTCCTTGAAGAGCTACGCCCTGGAACATACCGACTAAGAAGCCCCGATGGAAGGATATTGTAACATCCCTGGAACATCGAGCATCTTAGGAAGTTTTTTCAATAAGCTCTTTGTATTGTAAATCTTCTTCGACATATTTCAATATAAGTGCATTTCTGCTCCTAACTATCATTACATGTTTTCACATTGTGCAAGGAACCTCTTGATGTCCCCTCTATGGTGGCTAGACGAGACTTCCTTTTGCTTAAAAAGGGAGCATGACGGCCTCGTTCCACTTAGCGAGTCAGGGAAACCTCTTAACTAAGAACGCATTCAGAAAACTCTTCCGATTAGATCGAGACAAGGAACCCTTCTCGCCAAGCCTTCTCGCCAAGCCGAGTCAAGGAACCCTTCTCGTCTCGTCACGACAGATAATCTAACTCCCCCGGTTAAGAAAACCCCAACACTCCAAAGTCGAAACGGACCAACCTCCCCCTTTAAAAGCACAAAGGAAGCACTCGTACTTGTTCGCCATGACGAGTAGACATCAATGAGCCGACTCCAGCGTGAAAAATCTGGGTCGCCGCTCCCACGTGAGCCGACCCCTAAAGACCTAGGCACCACGTAAGTCCTAGGCACCCGACCTACATGGTCGTCATTTGCAGAGTCGTCGCTCCCACGTGAGCCAACTCCAGGATGGAAAATCTGGGTCGCCGCTCCCACGTGAGCCGACCCCCAAAGACCTAGGCACCACGTAAGTCCTAGGCACCCGACCTACAGGGTCGTCATTTGTAGAGTCATCGCTCCCACGTGAGCCGACTCCAACGTGGAAAATGCGGGTCGCCGGCTCCCGTGGTGACCCCAAAGACCTAGGTGCCACGTAAGTCCTAGGCACGACCTCTGAGGATCATAATTCTGAGTCATGGCTCCCGTGAGCCGACTCCAGCGTGGAAAATTTGGATCGCCGCTCCCATGTGAGCCGACCCCCAAAGACCTAGGCGCCACGTAAGTCCTAGGCACCCGACCTACAGGGTCGTCATTTGCAGAGTCATCGCTCCCATGTGAGCTGACTCCAGCATGGAAAATCTGGGTTGCCGTTCCCACGTGAGCAGACCCCCAAAGACCTAGGCTCCAGGTAAGTCCTAGGCACCTGACCTACAGGATCATAATTTACAGAGTCATCGCTCCCACGTGAGCCGACTCTAGCGTGGAAAATCTGGATCGCCGCTCCCACATGAGCCGACCCCCAAAGACCTAGGCGCCACGTAAGTCCTAGGCACCCGACCTACAGGGTCGTCACTTGCAGAGTCGTCGCTCCCACGCGAGCCGACTCCCTAAGACCTAGGCACCCCATAAGCCCTGGGCACTTGACCCGCAGATTGCCAAATGCCGACCCACCGACCACATGCGGAGGTCAAATTAACTAGTCCATTCTATCGCGACTTTCCCCTCGGCGGCCGACGTGACAAGGAAGTCGACTCAACCAACTCAAGCTCAGTCACTAATCGAAACTGGATTCAAAGTTAAAACGACATTGCCATAAAGCCTAAGAAAAACACATCACGGAGTAAAAAGTTCGACACGAAGGCAAAGCTAAATTTTTTCATTTATAAGTATATTACAAATGTACAATGGTCTCCTCGACCTGATAAACAAACAAAACACTAAGACGACCTAATTTCCTCCTTCGCCGTCATTTCCCCCGTCCTCGTCATCGTCCTCACCCTCGTCTCCATCCTCATCCTCGCCTTCTTCGTCCTCGCCCCATCCTCGACCTCAAGCTGCACCCCAGTTCCCCTCTCCTCGAGACCCTAGAGTACTGATAAGCAACTCTGGACTCGAGGAGGATAGGCGAAGCTGGAGGATGAGAGGATGTCAGAGGGTATTTGAGTCTTCAGATAGTCGAAGCCGGCCTTGACGGCCAATGACAACTCAACTTTATCGAAAGGTCCTTGTCGGTACTCCTCGACAACCTCCTTCTTCCCCTCCTCGGAGAGACAAACTGGAGGCGAGTCTCTATTGATCGGGCGTTAGCTAAGGCTGCCTGATGAGCCGTCTTAGACTCATTCAGCTAGACCTTCAGGCTTTAAAGAGTACATCTTTTAGCTTGGAGGCTCTCTTGAACCGATCGCCTCTCGAGTTGCTCAGCTTCGACCTGACTCTCCAAACCTTCGACCTGAGTCTTCCATTCGTCTATCTCCCTCTAGGAGCCCTCGGCCCTCCTCTTGAGCTGGGCGACCTCCTCCTTCAGCTTATTGAGAGAAGCCGTCTGCTTTGTGTATTGAGCCTGGAGGCCGGCAATCGTGGATTGCTTAGCCTCCAGCTCAGTAAGCCACCTCACATCGACCCCCTCCCTCTCGGCCTCCAAGACGGCCACCCTCTTATCAGCTTCCTCTCGGGCCCTCTTCTCACTAGTGAGCTCCCTTACCGACTCCTCATAAACTTTCATCATGTGGTTGAGGCGGTCGAAGAGCTCTTCTCCAAGAAGAGCGTCGCGAATGTGGTAGCTTTGGAGAGCATATCGGAGGCCGATCGACGGCACCTCCCTCAAGAGATCCAGGTCCCTCGGGAGGGAAAATTGGTCGATCGCGGTATGTTGAGCCCTCCCCGATAAGAAAATCGAGGCCTCCTTGTGGAGAAAACATTTAGGGGAGAACCTGTCGGCTTCGGAAGGCCCCTCCTTGGCCAATTATCCTTCCCATAGCTGGCCGACGATCTGAGCACGCAGCTCTTTCCATCTCGAGTTACCAATCTCAGCAGTCCGATGATGAAAAGGAAGCTCAATACCAAGATCCTTAAGGGAAGCAAGGGGGGCCGACCCTGACGCTGATTTGTCAGGGATGACAGACTGTTTTCTTGGCCTTTGAGTCGGCTCAGGGGAAGCCCCAGCAACCCCTTCGCCAATTGGGGCATCCCTTGTTGCCACCACAATCCCTTGCGCCGAGTGATCGGTAACTTCACCAACTGAAGGACATAACCCCTCCTCAAGGACGTCCCCCGTGGGCAGAGATAAGGGAAAAAGAGTTTGTGTGGGCGACTCATCCCCGGCAGTTGGGAGTTCCCCCACAATGGCCTCGGTCTGTTCTAAGGCCACCCCCTCAGTCGTTCCTTTGGGGGTCGATTCCTTCAATTTCATCGTCTTCTTTTTCTTCTTCTTTGGTTGGTCGACCTTAGAAGGAGCCTTCACCTGAAGCATGGCGGCCAGCTCATCAAACTTCTCCTCCACATGCTGCTCATCTGCAGCCGACAATCCCCCCCTCACCCTTTTTTGAGGAAGCTGCGACTCTGCGGCCTTGATCGAGTCAAATGCCCCAGCTTCAGAATCTTCAGCTTGCTGAGGGACATCCTTGAGCAGCTCCTCCTCCCTCTCTTTGTCAGCCTCGGTCGGTCGAACAAACGATAGCCCTGCCACCTTTAGCGACGCATTGTCAAACAGGTTGTGCCCCTTTCATGACCCAGAATATTGTCGGATCTTCACCAAGTCCCGTCGCTCGTCTGCCGAAAGAGGGAGGGCCTTCAAATTGTCCTTCTTGATTTCTGGCCACGAACGGCAGGCAAGGATGGCGTCGGCACCGAAAACCCAAACGAACTTATTCTTCCAGTCCTTGTTTGAGTCTGGAATATCGACAAGTCGGCCGCCCACGTACCCAAAGAAAAAGTGAGCGTCCTTCATGGTCGCTCTCACTGTGACCAAGTTGCTAAAAAGTTGTAAGGACGGTTCCACCCTCACCCGATGGCATATTACCAAAAACGCCATAATCGTTGCTATGGCGTTAAGGGAAAATTGCATCGGGGACACCCCCAGCCGCTCACACAGCCCCCTCATAAATGCCGATAACGGGAGGCGTAGCCCATTGTCTAGGTGAGCCATGTACAATGGCAGTTTGTCAGTGCTGTGCTCGTGAATAGTGTTGTTCTCCTCCGGCAAGGAAACTATAAATGCCTGGGGGAGATCATACTTCTTGTGGAGGGTTTCCAGATCTTCCTCCCTCACCTTTGATTGCCAAGACTTGAGCTTGGCGATCCTATTAATGGGAGCAGAAGTAGAAGCGGCCATGGCAGAGAGCTTGAAGAACTTGAAGCAGAAGGAAGGAGAGTAAAAGTTTTAGAAAGCGTAAAAAGAGATTTCCCAATAGGAAAGGAGTATATATAGGCGTTTAGGGTGCACACGTGGCTATCCTCAAATGGCATTTCAATTTTGAGAGTGAACGGTTCAGATTAATCCTCGAATTTGAACCGCCCTATGACAATTGAAACGTCTCACCACCTTTATTACCCACATCTCTTTGCTCGAAATTCGAAATGACTCTGGCGGCTAAAGTACCACTGACGTTAAGTCCTATCTTCTACAGTGATGCTTTCTATTCATGCCTAGGGAGCTAATCCCACCTATTGTCTGGGGCCCGACCGACTTCGACCGGTCGACCCAACAAGCTAGCGGACGCTAGAAACCCAAACGGCTTCTAAACCGACCCCAAGTTAGTAAGAAGTCACCTTGAGTCAGTTATCCTATAGGAGGTCGTCCCAGCAACCTAAGCTGAAAATACGACTAAGTCGCGACATCAGGTCGCTCAACTCATTGATTTATCTGAACTATCAAACACAGCACAAGATGTAGCTACAAGACAATAGATTAGACGACAAAAAACTTATATTTCATTCATTTGGAAAAGAGTACAAAGATGCATACACATCTGCAAACTATATAACAAGTACAAAGCTCTCGGAACCTAAAACTACTAGTCCGAGTCGGCCCCACTCGAAGAACCGTCGCTCGATGACTCTCTCTCTTCCTCTTCGGCTCCACCCTCGCCTAGATCATAGCCAGCTCCCGCTTTCTCAAATCTTGAGAGAAGACCTATTTGGCCGGCTATGCTTGGAGGGTACTGGAGCCGACCAGGTATACTTTGGTACTCAGCTGGGAGTTTCTTGACTATGAAGTCGCTACCCGCCTTACAGGCCAACGAAACTTCCAGTTTTCCCAATGTGCTCTGGCGAAACTCCTCTGTGATGGCCAGCCGACCCTTCTCCATTATGGCCGCCTGGTAATCGTCCGATTCCAGATACCTTATTCTCCCTTCGGCCTTACTCAAGGACCCCTTAAGCTAAGCACACTCTTCAGTGAGTCGCTGGTTGGTAGCCAACTCTTGCGTCAACTGAGTCTTGGCGTGTTGCGTGACCTGTTTCTCGAGCGCGACTTGCACCACAGCCAAGTCTCACTCCCTATAGGCTGCGTTGGATGACTCGGACCACCCTCCACCATCTCTAAGTCGTCGTTGGAACTCCTTAATCTCGGTCGACTTCTTGTCGCTCGATGCCTTGAGCCCTAAAATAGTTTGTTCTTTGACCTTCATCTCCTGGCGCCAGTCATCAAGTTCAGCTTGTTTGATCTAAAGCTCCTTGACGACTTGGTCGAGCTCTTCATTTTCGCTAGTCCTAGGAGATATATGCTTCTTTCGAAGCCTCTCGTAAGCCTGATGGCCCTGAGCCAACCGACGGTATAACTCTTGTTCCACCAAGCATCCCCTGGTCAAATAACTCCGCAGAATTATATGGAGACCTACATCAGGGATCATCTTCATTACTTCCCTATCTTTGGGCAAGTTGAATTGATCTACAGCCTTAGCCTACATATGCCTTGATCTGAGCACCGATGAGCGGACGTCCATGTGCCCAGTGGGTTTATACCTATGCTCCACGTCGGGCTCCCCTTCATAACGACCAGAGGGAGGGAACTTCCCTATCATTAGGTAGCATACCTTATCCCAATCCCTATCTATTTCGGCATAATAATACAGAGAGGGCCACCCCATCGGGATGAAACCCATCTCCCGACCACTAGCTGGTTCTTTGCCTTGCCGATGAAGCGACGCCATTTGGGGGTCGGCCTCATGACCCGATGCGCGTCGGTTCCCTGCGGCGTTAGCTCCCGGCGTCGCTTCGGCGTAGTTTGTGGGGCGACACGTGATCACGGTAGCCGACCTTCCCCTTTTCAACTCCAGCCGATGGTCGTTCATCGTCCCATTCTCCAGACTCTGATGACTCGCTTCCATCGGGTTCTCTGCACTCTCCCCCAGCCGTCTGGCTCCTCGAGGACCATGGCTAGATTTCTTTTGCTAAGTCATTCGAAAGCCAGACGCACCACCTGGGACGACACCCTCAGTCGTCTCCTCACGCACTGCAGCGGTCGTCCCAACAGCGGTCGCCATGTCTCCTCCCCGCGCAAGCGGAACCTCCCTAGAGGCGACTCACGTCGTTGCCGTTTGGCAGGTCGGGCTAACCCCTCTTCAGATCCCTCAGGGGACTCTTCGTCCGAAGTCGACTCCGCCATCGGCATCCTCCCAGCTATACCTCCGAAGGTAACATTGTGAGCTCTGGACTTGTCACTGGGGGTAGGAGGGATTGAAGAGATCCCATGGAACCGCAAAACCGACTTGTCAAGCAGAGCACTCATCGCACGCGGTCCCGTGTACTGGAGGATCTGCTTCAAGTCCCGATGATCCTCGGCTGACAGAGGCTTTGGCTCAAGAGTCTCTCTTCTGATCTCTGGCCAAGACGCACACCCCAAGTTTGAGTCGTCCCCCGTAACCCAGATGAATCTGTCCTTCCATCCTTTGATCGACTTAGGGAGATCGAGGATAACTTTGAACTCCCCCAACATTTGGAAGTAATAGTGTGGCGTCTTCTGGACGGTCACGCCGACCACATGGCTCAACACGCTCATCTTCGGCCGAATCCCGATAGCGGCGGATGGCGGTGAAACCGACCAATATGGCTATCGAGTTAGGCGTCATTTGCATCGAAGACACGCCCAACTCATCAAACACCTTTCGAAGAAAGGGATGCAGCGGTAGCCGGAGACTGCACTCCAAGTGCTTGATGTACAGAGGAGCCCTCTTGTCCCCATGACAATACACCGGAGATGATTTCGTCAGTGCCTCCAGTTTATAACCCCTCGGGATGTCAAACTTCGAGTGCAGAGCTCTCATCTGCGCCTGAGTCACCTTCGAGTGAAACTCATCAAGATGTTTTTGGCGATCGGAATCCATCAAAGATGACCGTATCAATCACCAGAAGATCGTTGGAGCTCGAATATGAAAGAGGAAGAAAGTAAAAGCTTCCTTCCCCCCTCACCGCTCCATATTTATATAGGAGCCCACCAACACCACGCCCATTCATGATCAGAGGAGGAGATTGAAGCTCCGCTCCCGAGGCACCGCCTCGGGAGATGAAAAACCCCTCCTATCTGCTCTAAGAGGGGTCCACCATCGAATGCAGAAGGCGAAATGCCAGTGGCAAAAAAACTGCTTGCTGACATCAGCCACGTTCCACCAATAGAATGTTCGAGCCTCTTCCCGAACTCCATTCCATCCGACCAGAGCCATGCTACTTATTTCACTTGGATTCGTTTCCAACCGACTCCAAGCGAAAGGAGCCAACTGTTATGGTCATAACAACTAATTAGTGATTAAAAAGGAAAACCGAGTGTTAGCATGGACGAACACTTTTGCTCGTTAGCTTAGAGCGACATCAGCCTCCACGTCCGACCAATAGGATGACCTACTCTCGCCACCCTCGCCGTGGTGCATTGGACGATTGTCATCGTGGCCGACGCGAAAGGCGGTGTTGGTCGGACTAGCAATTCTCTCCCACAGACGACGTGAAGGGTGGTACTAGTCGTCCACCTTATCCATCAACTACCTTATAACTACCCCTCTCGAATCGCCTGTTCTCCCGAGCGACACACAAGACCACTAGTCATCGCCTTCTAGCTATCCGTCCCCTTGACGACGCTGGCGGCGGTGCCGATCATCTCCTTGGATAATTACCCTCATAGGCTTCGAGATGCGGCGAGTCGGCCATTTGGCCTCGACTTCTCGCTCTCTCTCTCGTCGTCCTATGTGGTTCCCTCCACCGAAATGACGGTTATATGGTACTTAAAGCCGTCAACATCGCATTAAATACACTGACAGCCCCTTAACTCCTCTATCTCTCATGATATTTAAGACACCTCGGACCCATACGGCTACAGGCGCCACCAGTCCCATCTCATTAATGGCGAATAGACAACACTATCTCTCAATCCACTCACAACTTGACACTTGTAAAGGCAAGCCACCGTAGCCAACAAAGGGGTGCTCAGCCAATCATTAGCCCACACGTGGAAGAGAGGGCTGACTCATCAGTGGTTTTCTACCGAACAAAAAGATAAAAATACAAAAATACCCTCAAAGCCCTAAGTATAAGTAGCAATATGAACAAATAACCAAGAGGGTGATTCTTCTCTCAAGAAATTCTCTCTCCATAGCTTTTCTCCTTTCCAGATACTAACTTGACCGTCGGAGGAACCATAGGAGATCCCAACTCCGCCTCTTCCACGGGTGTTCTTTTGTCATAGGTGAACCTCTGGCCTGAGCAAAATACGGATATAAGAAGAGAAGGCGACCGCCTCTTAAGAACTAAGCTCCCTTGAGATTAGTGATTGTGATTTCATACATCAACAATATATATATATATATATATATATATATATATATATATATATATATATATATATATATATATATATATATATATATATATATATATATATATATTTAGAAAAATATTTAGATCAAGAGAACTTGAAAAATTATTTTCCACTATCAGCTAAACATAAAAAAATTATTACCTTAATTAAAAGTCTAAGTTGAATTTGTAGTGAAGTATACTACTTTGAAAATCATTTCTTAAGAAATTTATTTAGATTTATCATAAAAGGTTAACTAGTATAAAACTAACTAAAATTAAAAATTTTAAAATTTATCAAGTAGATCAATTATTAATTAACTCTATCAAGTTGTCTTGTGAAAAAAATTTTGAGGGAAAGAAAAGAAAATAAATTATGAAATAAAAAGGAGAAAAATGGTAAAATAAAGAGAAAATATGACTAGTCCACGCCCTCGCCTAAATTTTGCATTGTCCTCAATGCATATTCTATGGCACACAAAGTAAAATAGATAGGAAATGATGCACTTATATTTATTCGGTCAAACTGGAACAATGAAAAAAATCTGCAATTACCTTGGTATGAGGAGGATGTAGCCAAAATTTTCACTTTTTTCACTTATTTATCTTTTTTCTTTTTTTTTCTTTTTTCCTTTTTTTACCATTTTTCTCTTTTTTTTTCCTTTTGTTTTCTTTTTCTTCTTCTTTTTTTCAAAAGAACAAGAAACTCTCAAAGAAGAGAAGAATAAATTCTTTTATTATTATTTAGAGACAAAGAGTAAAGATGTAGAATAAAAGATTACAAATAAAAAGCTCACACACTACAACAAATTCTGCCTTATTGCTGAAAATTCTGCCTCATATTGTAAAGAAGTCTGAAATTATAAACTCAAAAATGCACTTACATTCTGCACACTTCAAGGTTTTCAATGATTTTTTGCAGCATTTGAAGGCAGGTAAGAAGGGGGTTATGCATTTTAAATTTTTAGTGTTTATCAAACATAAAGCAAGTCTCAGATTTGAACTCGGATTCTACATCAATGAAAGTTTATCCGAACACAACCAATTCTTCTTTAAAAATTTTCTAAGACCCAAGATTCATGGTTGTCCTATATTTTTGAGGAACCTAAGCTCATCAACAAAACGTTCTTCAAAGCTAAGATCAGAGAAACTTGTGTCTGACTCTGTGAAAGCTAGTTCTAATTGAAACTCCTCTAGTATTTTGATTATATTACCTAAAATCTTCTCAAAACTTGGGTCTGACTCACTTTCCTCTTCTGACTCTTCGCTCGATTTTTCCTGGATGTAGTTTACTTCTAGGGGATGATTTGATGAATCAGTCGGCTGGTTTCTTAGATTGAAAATATTGATATTAACAGTCATATTCTCAAAGGACAACTTTATTTGATCAGTTCTACAATTAATCAGAGTATTAAAAGTTATTAAGAACGATCTTCCTAAAATGATAGGTATGTGACCTCTGAGCTTAGAAATGGGTTGTGTCTCCAAGACTACGAAATCAACAGGAAAAATAAACTCTCCTACCTTGATCAGAATATCATCTTTCTCTTCTTTGGATATTTTCCTAGGTCTATCCGCTAACTGGAGGGTACATCTGGTTGGTTTTAATTCACCTACCCTTAGCTATTGAAAAATCGAATAGGGAAGAAGATTCACACTAGCTTCCAAATCTAGAAGTGCCTTATCAATGAAGGTGTTTCCTATGACACATGAAATGGTAAGACAATCGGGGTTCTTATATTTCAAAGGCATGAGCTTTGACAGCATGTCACTGATATTGGCAGCTAGAAAGACTTTCTTGGGAATATGAGTAGTTCTTTTGTTAGTGCACAAATCCTTCAAAAATTTTACATAGGAGGAGATTTGTTCGATTACATCTAAGAGAGGAATATTGACCTTAAGTTGTTTAAAAGTTTTAAGGATTTTCTCCACTTAGGGATAGGTTTTCCTAGGCCTGAGTCTATATGAAAAGGGAGCAACGGGTTTAAATCTATCAAAATTGAGCTCAAGTTTGATTTCAGGCTCTTGGTCATCGAAAGGGGTAATTGTTGAATAGAGTTATTAGAAAGAGAGAGAGTTTGTTCAGGATCAACATTTTGAATAGAAGAAGAGAAAGAAGGAGTTTGATTTGGAGGCATTCTAACTTAATTATTGACCTGTTTTCTAGACCGTGAGTGAATGAATTGCATTCACTTATACTTGGTTGGTTGAATTTGATCTAGTGTCCTTAGGGTTTGTAACAGGTTGACTCAGAAATTTTTCTTTCTCTCTTTCACTCACGGCACTAGCTAGTTGACCAAATTAGGCTTCTAACCTAGCTATGGCTTGAGTGTTATAATTTACTTAACCGGTTGTCTACATGAAGGAACTCAGAGTGTTGGATGACTGAGTCAACATATTGGTCGTCTGTGTGGAAGCTTTTATCATGGCCTCTAAACCTTTTTCTAAGACACTGAAATATTTCTCATGATCAGAACTTTGAGGAATCCGATTTACCGGTTGATTTAGAAGAGACTGATTGTGGTATGTAGGATTGGGTTGTGGAAAATTATGTGGTGTGTTAAATGAAACTGTGTTTCCTCTTGGAGATTGTGGAGTTGAAGAAGGAGTGAAATTTTTTATTTCTAAAGAAGGTTCCCTAATTCCATGCAAATTTTGGATGATTTCTCTAATTCGGGTTGTAGGTTGCAGAAAATGGATCATTCACAAGATGCTAGAATGTAGCGTTTACCTATCCTAGTGGTTGATTATTTTCTAAGAGAGGAAATTTCTCTGAAACATGGGTTTGAGATAGGTAGTTATGACATCTTGAAGTAGAAACTTGATTGATTTGAGCTAAGGCTCATTCTTTGGTTTCTAATGATTCTAACCAACGCATGATTGTAGCCATTCTTGCTTCAAAGGCTATATTCAAATCTAGAGAAGGAACCTTAGATTTGGTTAGGGGAACTGATGAAACTCTTGTTTCGGTCGAAAGCTGGTTTCTTTGTTATTTCCATTACAAAATATTTTGACAATGAAAATAAGAGAAAATTACACGTGTAACTCTCTATTACAAAGTAATTTGAGTCGCTTTCTCACAAACATGAGCGAAGACCTTTGCGTGTAGATCTCACCTTGCGTGAGTTCTTTGCTGTCTTTGGGGGCGTCGTCCGTGGACCACCGAGCAACGATCGTCGAATTGACGGAGTATAGTTTATGTTTCGCGAAGGAAACAATAACTTAAGAAAATATCTAAGCAAGGTAAGATATCTACTCTTCCCAAGAATAAGTCTAAGCTTAAACTCGAGAATCTCCACGTGGATGAAGTTTTTGAAATCTTCTTGGCTAAAGCTCTAAATCTCCTTCTCTCTCTCTACGCAAGGCTCTAAGCTTAGGAAATTTTTGATCTCCAAAACTCTGATCTTCGATCCCCCCACCCAAGTGGCCGTAGGGAGATATTTATAGCCTTTGGGAGGTGTCACATCTGAAAAGAACACAAGTCATCAAGTGTCCAAAATCCGTGAGTGGTAGCGGCGGTGTTGGCCCAGCGCTGAGCTGTCGGGCATCTTTGGCAGCGGCGGTGTTATTTGCCAGCGCCGAAGTGGAGATGTATCCCGCTGTTGTAACGGCTTTTCTCCATTTTAGGCATGATTAAATGCTCTAATTTCACGCTTAGTGGGCGTATTTTCAGCATGTAACCGCCCACTAACGTGGCTGAGCGTCTCTTTGCGTTGAAAAAGTCAAGTGGGCCCCACAAGCATTAATTTGAACACTTCAAGAGCACATACCAGACATTCTTGGTGTCTCACCTTTGGCGACACAAGTAAGTGTCTGCCAATGGCGAGACACAACAAATGTCAGCGTAATGCGACACAAGAGAAAGTGTCGCCAATGGCGAGACACAACAAATGTCAGCGCCGATGGCGAGACACTATAGGTGTCTCGGGCATTGGTTTCACCCTGTGATTGACTTCCTGAGACTTTGGCGACGTCGTCCTTCGATATTCTCATGATTAAGTCACATTTGGGATTCTTGAGTAATTTTTAATGCCTACAGATACCCCCTTCAAAATTTTGGACTCCTCGTATTTTGTCGAAGTCACGGAATACTGGATAAGATCGCCTTGCTTCTATTCAATGTTGAACTTTATAGAAGAGGCCTATATCTTGCTTCAGTTTTCGAACCCTGACTACGCGACGTCGCTGACCATATTTTGGGATCATTAGCTGTTGCATTTGTATTTGGATTGGTTGAAATGGCGAAGTCGAATTTGAACTGGTCATCTTCATCTTGAAAGTCACCACTTGGGTGCGTGGTGAGTGCCTCGAAAACCATCTTTGTCTCATCCGCGATGGGGGATGGCGTTTGATTCTTCTTGACAATGAGAATTTAGAAGAAGCGTCGTCAAACTTCTTGAACACTTGGAACATAAGTTGTTCATTGTCGGACTTCCGGGAAAGCTTCCGAATGTAATATAGGACCAATTTGCCTTGAATATACTGCCTCGAATCTCGCGTGGAGGATAATCGTCGAGTCTTGGAGTTACCAAGACAGTTTGGTGTCTCTCTTCATGCACGGCAGTTTTGGGTGTCGGCTTCGAAGGGGTGTCTTGTGATAGTTGGTTGTCCGCTTCGAAGGGGTGTCTTGTGATAGTTGGTTGTCGGCTTCGGCGAGAAGACGATCGGTCCTATATAAACCCGACACTTAGGGTTTTGTCAACATCTGAAATCCCGCCTTTTGGACTTCAAAACTCTTCCAAACTCTTCCCTCAAGTCTTGCAGACCTTCTTTAACCTTTCAAATCTCTCAAGCCCCCAAGTTTGTTCGAAAAAACCCCTTTTTAGATCTAGGGCTTCGGTTTTCTTGGGATTTTCTTTGGTTTTGGTCGATTTTTCTTCACAAAATTGATCTTTTCTTGATCCTATATCTGATCCGAGCCCTTTTCATCGAACCCTAGGGTTTCTTCGAGCCTTTCTTACCTCGCGTCCCATCCAAACCCTGGCTTTTTCTCTTGTTCAAGCCAAAAAAAATCGATTTTTACTATGTCTCCCAAGAGATCTCGTGTCCCCAAGGGCAGATCTGCCCCCCAGACCTGTGAACCTGAAGAACCAACTGTCTCGTCATTTGGAGGTGAGTTTTAGGGTGTATGCATGTGTTTTGGGTTGAAAAGTGGGACTTCTATGTAAGATCCCTGTTTGTTCTCCTTTGCGAGGCATCCGGGAAGAGTCGAGGTCCTCCTTCATGAGGATCTGGGCTTAAACGAGTATTTTGCATTGCCAAAATACTCGTAAAATCAAAAATATGAGATTCTGACTGTCTCACGCTTGCGCGGCAGTCGGGACTATCTTCGCCATTAGCGAGGCGGTTTGGTTTGTCTGCGCCAGCGGCGAGGCGGTTTGGCTGTCTGGCGGCGAACAATTTAGGCTGTCTCGCGGTAGCGATAGTTTGAGCTATCTCGGCCGCTGCGAGACAATTCCCTCATTTTTTGATTTCAGCTAAGTGTTCTTCACACCTAGTATTACTCTCTGGGTTTATTCTGATATATTCCCTTTGTATTTTGCAGTTGAATTCCCTCCTTCGGCGTTCGCCGCTCACGAGTCGAGTGGACTACATAGTACTATCTTCTCCTCTTCTCGTGAAGCGCCATTGGTGACTGATGCTCCCCTGCTCGGCCCAAGTGCACCTTCAGAGTTATTGGGATTGCTGGAGCATGTGGACCGTCGTGACTTGCGTAGGATGATAACCGATGCCCCACTGATGAAAGGTGTTGGATCTACGGAGGTCATGAGGAAATCCAGCTACTTGTTCGGGGACTCCGTTGCAGACCCGGAGGTTTTGTCTTCTCAGACTGAGTCTTGGCTGTACGAAGGCAACGACGTTCATCTACATCTGCCTCCCTTCCCTCGCCATCATTCATTAGTGCACCTGCGCAATCTATTGGTCAAAAGAAGCATGCCTTGGAGATTGACCGAGGACCAGGAGCGCATCCATTGTGGGTATGTCGGCCAAGGCACTACCCCAGGCTCGAACGATAAGAACTATGTCCGTGCACTACATCTAGGAATCCTAGGTCAAGACAGCCCACCTCACGATGAGTTGATGGTCAAGGCTGACATGGTGAAGAATTTCCTGGCCAAGATAGGAAGGGAACTACCACCTAAGAAACCCCACCGATGCTTTGGTTGGGTCCACTCTACCGACGACCGATGGTGGACTCGTATGACTAAGTACATCCTTGGCCGGTGGAGTCGCGAGCTTCAAGAGAATGGTTTATATGTTCCCATTCGTATGAGCATGTACGGAATTCCTATCAGCGTTCATCACTTCCTCGCTCTTCTGGAGATCTATAACCCGGACGCCAACACTTTCTTGACAAGGAACGGGGAACTGGGCCTACCGCTCCATGAAATGATGAAGGTATCTGGCCTGCCTGTGGGCGATGCGCCGTACCAAGAATACTTCCCCACTAATCGTCAACTGAAGGGGATGAAGGAGAAGGGGTCGGCTAATTATGAGATCCTGTGGGAGTTGACCTGTCACTACCAAACGGCTATAGCGCCACCAAGCGAGTCGAAAAGTCCGCAGTCGGCTTTGAAACAGCTCGAATTATCCGCTCAAGAATCTAGAAGGTGATGATGACGTGAGCGAACTAGATCCTCTGACTCCTTTTGCCATCAATAAGCTGATCGAGAAGACGAAGGCTCAATCTTTTACTACCCCATTTGCTAAGGGCAAAATTCCCAAGGGCACCAAGTTCGAGACTTTCTTGTGGCAAGTACAGAAGCAAATAAAGCCACAAACTCTTCTGGCGGGCTACCTGGCAATTTGGTTAAAGAAGTGCATAGTCCCGCATCAATCCTCAGATGCTATGCCTCTGGAAGTGCTCTTCCCAGCCATTGAGCTAGTCGTCGGTCGTCGACTTTCTCTTCTGTCGGCGATGGTGGCAGATATTCACTGTGGGCTTCGATGCTTAGTCGCTAGCTTCCTTCAAAAGGGCAAAGGGTCCTCTAACGAGATCTTGGCCATCAAAGTCAAATTGCCATATACTTATTTGATGGCTTGGCTTGTTCTCCATCGTCCAGACTTAATGACAGCGTCGGAGACAGTTAGCCCCGAAGTTCCTCTGCTGCAAACTTTGGAGAATTACAAGTGGGGAGCAAGACAATGGTCTGAGGTGTCACGCCAATTCAGGATCACTAAGAGTTGGGAATTCTTCAAGTGTTTCCCACGCTTCTCGGGTCATTACGACGAAATGCTCGTGGATGCTGCTGAACCTAGTGGAAGCCGTACTATCCTGGATCTTGGCTGCTTCCGGTGGCTGATAAACATCCGGCCCGGCTATCTCGTCTTCTGAGTTAAGAACTTGTGTGACATTGAGCCTTACCTTCCATGCCAATTTTCTCGTCAATTCGGCTATGATCAGATCTATGTCGGGAATCCGAATCGGGGAGTGAGGACTCATGGAGGCCTTATCGACGGTGCACCCGCCTGGTTTTGGAGTATCACCGGCTGCACCAATGCCAAATTCAGGCTCCCCGTTGCTGAGCCTAAACTTCAGATGACGTTTCTGCATTGCAAGTGGCTCATTGCAGCTAACGCTCTCACTGAAATGGGGCACAGAAGAGAGCCTACACCAACTCATGCTTCTCCTCCGCGAGCTCAACCGTCGCAGAAGTCAAAAGGCAAGAAGAAGGTCAGCAGAGAGGAGAGTGAGGAAGAAGAGTTCGACGATACAATTCGAACTTTCGAAGAGGAAGAGATTGTTCATCCTACGGGTGTCGGATACGGAGTGCGTGGTAGTTCCTCCTTCACGTCGTTCTCCAACTCGACGGGATGCACCAGTCCGGGCCTCTCCCCGTGTCCCATCTCCTCCAAAACATCCTTTGAAACGGCCTCGAAAGAAGGTCGTTCTCACCTATCCTAACAAGATGACTGTTGAGACAGGAGAAGAGGAAGAAGAGGAAGAAGAGGAAGAGGAAGCTTCCGATCTCATTCTCAGGAATAGGGTCCGCATGTCGACGACCGTTCCTGCCACAACGTCCATTGTCAGAGCATTGTTGTGGACAAAGAAGCTCGTACATAGGCCTCGGCGTCCAATATCTCCAACCCCTGAGGCGGCGGGTACTGATTTTCCACTTGGAGGAGAAGGTAAAATTTTATTAACTTAAACTTCACCATTCCGCTTGCGACCGATATTTATTACTTCACTTTCTCTTCTCAGCTCCCTCTGAAGAAGGTGAGATTCGGGCTGAACCTTCTCCTCCGCCAGCATTTGTTTACGAAGATTCTGGCTTCACGATGCAAGTACCTGAAACTATGGATGAGGGTGCCCTAGATACTACCGCTGACGCAGATGTTGACATGCCTCATGTTCGAGGCGTCATCATCGCGATGCGAATACCCCTACGGATGGCGACTCAAAGTATTGAAAGAGTCTGACTTTATTCCCCCGCTAATCGCTAATGCGCTTCATATTCTTTTAGAAAAACTTCAAGAAATGGGCGCAAGTGTTAGCCAAGCAGAGCTGAGTCTCGGTATGAAGTCTAAACTTTATTTTGTTGTCCCTTCGTTGTATTGAAGAGCTAACATATTGTAGCTGCAGTGATGGAGGAGCAAGCTGAGGGAGAGGCGGCTTCAGGCGGAACGCTCGATAAGTCTGCTGAACCCACGAAACCGGCTTCGGTATATACATATATTATTATGATTCTAACATATGTAAATATATGCAAACTAATACCCAAAGTGTATTGTCGATGTCACAGCGGAAGGCCAGATGCAAACGGAGCCCACACATGAAGAGGGTTTCGAGGAGTCATCCAAACAAAGCCTAGCTCAGATGATCTCTTTCTCTAAGTTCGACCACAATCTAATTTCTGAGATGTTATCGGAACATACTTAGAGAGAATCTATTGTAGAGGCTAGCTCTTCTGCCGGTACGTGTTTTATCATTCAGATCTTCTCAATCTTTTAGCCGATAGTTGATACTTGATGGTATTTTCACCTGCAGACCCCATTACTGCTATTGTAGAGCAAGCTCCGGTTCCGCACTTGGAGAATCAACCTCTCATCTCCCCAACTGAGTCCATCATCGTCTCGACTCTAGCTGAGAGTTCTCTCGTTCAACCCGGACCACCGGCTACTCAAGTTGAACCTGAATCAACTCCGGTGGTTCAGAGGCCATCTGCAAACGAGCGTAGGGAGACCATGTGGAGGATCTTCTAGCCGTATCGGTATACTTCACATTCTTGTTTCTTATGAGAGTTTTAGCATTTAAGGTCCTCAGAAACTCATACTTTTTTTTAGCAGCGGCTCCTTCTGTATTGTTCGACACAATCAGAGCTTTGATGGCGGATGAAGACCCGGAAATGATGGTCATCAGTGCAGAGCTTGAGGGTTTCACGTTCCTTCTCAATAAATTGATTAAAAAGGTCGTGAATAAAGGTTCTTCCTTCAGCTTTGCAAAACGACTTCTCGATCGGCTTGTGAATATCATAAGAGAAGAGGGCTTTCCCGACTTAGCTGACTCTATCGTAGAAGACCTGGTTCAGTTAGAGCAGGAACTGGGTGAGCTTCAGAGACTTCGGTCCGGGGGTACTTCCTCTTATATCTCTTCTCGAATTGAGTCTATCATGCGAGCTAGGGAAGTCAAGCGAAGAGCTGCTGAGGAGGAACTACAGCAAGTGCAGGCTCAGTCCACGCGCCTAAGGGCAAGCTTGAATATACGGAATGAGACCAATGCTGACTTGGTCCGCTCCGTCGAGACGCACGACCTCGAGATCGCTCGCCTGAAGAAAGCTCTCGAAGATGCCGAAGAGGCGCGTGCTCTCCTGAAGATTGATCTAGCTAGTTCAGAGAAGACTCGTTCTAAATTGACAGAGCAATTGAAGGCATCTGATGAAAGGTCGGTGGCTGGATCAAAAGATCATTGACTTCTAACTCTTAACGATGCTTCTAGAGTCCTCCTCGAGAAGGAATTAGAACAAGAATACCGGTGAGCTCTGGGTGGAAGAGCGGATCCACGGTAGTCAATTCTCCCAAGAGGACACTTTTGATTTTTGTTTAGTCGACAATATATTTTATATCCCATCATTCATGAAATAAAATTTACTTTTATCAACTTTCATTCGTTCTTTATTCTGCTTTGAACAAATGGACATAATCTCAATACGATTTTTGGCAAACCCTCGACCATCAGCAGTTTGATATGCCTTTACCAACTACCGTTTGAATTGGGCTAGCATGTAGATTGTTTAAGTCCGTTCTACATATAGCGTTGTGCTAAAGAGAATTCTCTTAGACTTTGTGCTACGATATTGAATCGTGAAGCGATCAATTATCACGGAATTGATTACCCGACAACATGTGTTAGATCTGGACTTATCTCCGGTAAGGAATAGAGATAACATCCTATGCATGAAGGCATAGTTTAGGTGTCATTAGGTAATAATATCTATGCTACGATATTGAATCGTAGGCTTTATCAATTATCACGGAATTGATTACGGCGACATGTGTTAGATGCGGACTTATCTCGATGGGGATAGAGATAACATCCTATGCATGAAGGCATAGTTTAGGTGTCATTAGGTAATGACATCTATGCTCGATATTGAATCGTGAAGCGATCAATTATCATGGGAATTGATTACGGCATGTGTTAGATCTGGACTTATCTCGGTAAGGGATAGAGATAACATCCCTATGCATGAAGGCATAGTTTAGGTGTCATTAGGTAATGACATCTATGCTACGATATTTATCGTAGACTTGATCAATTATCATTTGGAATTGATTACGGCGACATGTGTTAGATCTGGACTTATTCCCGATGAGGGATAGAGATAACATCCTATGCATGAAGGCATAGTTTAGGTGTCATTAGGTAATGACATCTATGCTACGATATTGAATATATAGGCGATCAATTATCACGGAATTGATTACGGCGACATGTGTTAGATCGGACTTATTCGATTTAAGGACAAGAATAACAACTACTACGCATAAATAGGTGTAGATTTAATGCATCATTAAGTCAAGATGAGATTGGCTATGTATTGAATACATAGACTTTGTTTGTACGATATTGAATCGTGGGCTTGATCAATTATCACGGAATTGATTACGGCGACATGTGTTAGATCGGACTTATTCCTGATTTAAGGACAGGAATAACACCTACTACGCATAAATAGGCGTAGATTTAACAGATCATTAAGTCAGTAATGAGATTGGCTATGTATTGAATACATAGACTTTGTTTGTTGTTTTTGTTATCTTCTTCTGGGGTAAAGACGAACCCGTTGTGTCTTCTCTTGGGGCAAAGACGAACCCGTTGTGTTGAAGAAGAAGAATGTACTTTCTCATCTCCCACTTCAATTGATGACCCTTCGTTCACGTGAACTGAGAGTCAGAAGAATTCCTGATGCACGTGCACTAGAGAATCTATAAAGAAACTCAAAGTGGGATCTCCACCTTGAGAATCATATTGGAGTCGGGCCACGTGGCTTTGACTAAGAGATGAAACAGGGGCCTTTTAACTCAGGTGAGTAAAAGGTGAAAGTTAGAGAAACCTACGGGATTTGGTTACTCAAATTTATCCCTTCTTAGGATAGAGACGAACCCGGTACTGGAGTGGAGTTCTCATTCATAAAAGAAATTGAGAACATATTTTGATTTTATTGGTGGCCTCAACTGTTGGGAATTTTGGCCAAGTGGGAGTGGAGATTTGAAATGACCCTAACTGTTCAAAGGTTTGGTCAAGTGGGAGTAATGATAAAGACATTCTGATTTTGGTCCTAACTGTTCAAAGGTTTAACCAAGTGGGAGTTTAGTGAATGTGACTATTTAAAAGTCTGACCATCCAAAACCGTAGAAACGGGTTATCCTGAGTATACTAGGGATAGTATTTCTTCAGGAACTTCCCGTTGATTGGCATCATTTACTTGTCGCCGTCTTGAGTGATCAAGCGATATGCTCCATTTGAGTAGACTGTGTCGATTACGAACGGTAGTTCCCATTTGGGCTGGAATTTACCTTTCTTCTTGGAATTAAGGATCATTGGTCGTCGGACGGCGAGCACCAAGTCTCCTTCCTTGAAAACCCGATGCCGAACTTTCTTATTAAAGGCTTTGGAAATTCTTGCCTGGTATAACTCAATTTGCTGTTGAGCTTCCAAGCGTTTTTCGTCCAACATCTCAAGCTCTTCAAGACGCTTCTGATGTTGCTCGTCATCCATCATTCCTGTCGCAAGTGTGACACGAAGGGACGGGATTTGTATTTCCAACGGCAGGACGGCGTCACATCCGTATACCAAGGAATACGGGGTGGCCCCGGTCAGTGTTCGGACCGTAGTGCGATAAGCCCAAAGAGCATCACCAAGTTTGTCGTCCCAATCTCGTTTATTGGTCCTCACTAGCTTCGCCAAGATCTTGATGATGATCTTGTTAAAGGCTTCAGCTAAACCATTTGCAGTGGGATTATAAGCTGTAGATGAAACGTCTTGGATTCTGAACTTGCTGCAGAATCTGACAAAGGCATTGCTGATAAATTGGGGGCCATTGTCATGCACAATTCGTCTCGGGACACCGTATCGATAGATGATGTGGTGCTTGATGAACTTGATGACATTACTTGCCTTGACTTCTTTGAGCGGAATTGCTTCAGCCCATTTGGAGAAGTAATCGGTGATTGCTAAAATAAAGCGGTCACCTTTTACCTACGGGGGGAAGATGGGTCCTACCACATCCATTCCCCAGGTTTCAAACGGCCAGGAAGTAGCTGACGGATGTAGATCTTCCGGCAGCTGATGCCTATAGTTAGCATGTATTTGGCACGCGTGACACCGTCTCGCGTATTCAACTGCATCTTTGATCATGGTCGGCTAGTAATAGCCTAATCTTCTCAGTCTATCTCCTAGTTTAGGACTTGGCTGATGCGCACCGCAAGTACCATCATGCGCCTCTTTGAGGGCCTCCTCTGCTTCCTCAGTTGAAAGACATCGGAGTAGCAACCCATCGTACGTACGACGATAGAGCATTTGGAACGCGGCGTTATAGTAAAATCTCGGTGCCCTTTTTAAGACTGATTCTCTTTCCTTCACATCTTCCGGTAGAATACTGTGTAAGACGTAATCTACGATGGGAAAGCGTCAATCTCAAGGCTCGAGTCTAGTTATAGTGGCATGCGCTTCTTTGATTTCCACAGCGCATTTCGGTATAAAGAGCTGATGCGTCCTCACAGTGATGAACTGCTCCATTTTCGAGGGTTGCGCCCGTAAGCGATACTTGCCCGCCGGTACATGCATAAAGTTAAGGAGCAGCGGTATATATTCGATGAAGAAACTTTCAAATGATTCTGCCATCTCTGTTGCTGCTTCATGATATGGGACCAAATCTGGATTTCTCACTTCGTAGTCTCTGCGGATCTGTCTGACTATGAGTTGGGAGTCTCCGAAGGCTTCGAGATATTCGACCCCCAGCTCTTTAGCAAAACTGAACCCAATAAGTAGCGCGTTGTATTCAGCCACATTATTAGAGCACGGTTCGGTCAGCGAATAAGCCCGAGGCATCACATGCTTCTCTGGGGAAACTAAGACAACTCCGACTCTGGCAGAAATCTTAGAACATCCAGGAGCACTTGCCACATTGGTTGCGCGAGAAGCGCCATCAAAATATAATTGCCACACGCGCTCGTGGGAAGTATGGTTCACCTCGTGAGTTTCGTCGGGTAAGTCTTCATAAAGTGTAGCTTTGTCCTTGCTGGGTCAGACTGCTAGAAGAT
This sequence comes from Asparagus setaceus, assembly GCA_012295165.1. Classification (NCBI taxonomy): domain Eukaryota; kingdom Viridiplantae; phylum Streptophyta; class Magnoliopsida; order Asparagales; family Asparagaceae; genus Asparagus; species Asparagus setaceus. The sequence goes on from CM022707.1 coordinate 4,763,775, forward strand.
CACAGATTGCGTGTCTTTTCACCGACTTCTGTTGTTTGAAGTGGATGTCATATTGCGAAAGGAGCAATGCCCACCTCGCTAGTCGCCAGTTCAAAGAGGCCAGTTGCGTCATAAATACTCGAATTGGGTTAACATCCGAGATGACATGTATCATCTGTCCAACCAGATAATGGCGCATTTTCTAGACCGCGAATACTAAGGCCAGGCATTTCTTTTCAATATCTCGATATCGGGACTCTGCACCCACCATTGTCCGACTCAGATAATAGATTGCCTGTTCGTGACTGTTATCATCATCTTGTGCCAACAATGCACTTAATGAATGGTTGGTCGTTCTGACGTAAATCAAGAACGGCTTCCCTGATTTCGGTGCAACGAGAACAGGAGGATTAGATAAATATGCTTTGATATCATCAAAAGCCTTTTGGCAAGCGTCGTCCCATACGAATGAGACGCCCTTTTTTGCGAGCTTGGAGAACGGTTGACATTTGCCTGCAAGGTTTGAAATGAACCGTCTGATATAAGCCAATCTTCCTTGCAACCCCCTGAGCTCTTTGAGGTTATTTGGAGGTTGTAATTCATTGATTGCCTTCACTTTGTCAGGATCAATATGGATTCCCTTTGATGTGACGACAAAACCAAGGAATTTATCACTGGCCATTCCTAGCATCTTCAATTGATGACTCCGCATGAGATCAAATACTGTCTTGAGATCTTTGATGTGATCACTTTTATTATGGATTTTCACCACTAAGTCATCAACATAACACTCAACGGTCTTTCGGAGATGATCTTGGAAGATCTTCGTCATCGCCTGTTGATACGTAGCGCCTGCGTTTTTCAAGCCGAAGGGCATGACGGTGTAGCAAAAGATGCCTAGAGGCATCTGAAATGAGGTGTGCTTCTCATCATCGGGATGCATCTTGATTTGATTATAACCAAAGAACCCGTCCATGAACGACATTCTCTCAAACCCACAAGTATTGTCTATGATGACATCTGTAATGGGTAGCGGAAAGTCATCCTTTAGGCATGCAAGGTTTAGATCCCTGTAATCTACGTAGATTCTGATCGTCCCATTCTTTTTTAGGACCGGGACAATATTTAACACCCAATCTGGATGTTGTTCTTCTCTGATAAAGCCCGCTTCTATAAGCCTTTTCACTTTAGCTACGATCGCTTCCATGATCTGCGAATGAAACCGTCGCTGTTGCTGTTTGACGGGTTTGGCATCTGGCTTAATATTGAGGCGGTGGGTCGCCACATTTGGGTCAAGTCCTGGCATATCTTCGTAGTTTCAAGCGAAAACATCGATATATTCTCGAACGAGAGCGATCAATTCCTCTTTCTCTTCTGGAGGTAGACTGCCGCTCATGAATATGGGTTTCGGATTAGCTTCGTCGCCCATATTGACTTGAACCACTACATCTTCAGTCGGCGGTTCTCTCTGTTCAAACTTGTCACCGTATTGGATGTTCAAATAGAAAGTCCAAGGGTCTTCCCAAGTTGGTGAGTGACCATCCTATTCGGGTTCTACCAGGCTTATTGTGGTCATATTAGACATTAGTCCTTTGAACAATTCACCAAGACTAACGTCCGAAGATGAAGAGGAATAACCCAGACCTCTCTTGTGTTCATAATAGCGATCGGGTTTTCCCTTCGGGATGTGAAAAGGTCTAGGTGGAACTCGAACCCCGCGTCCAAAATAAAGACCTAGTCCATGCGCGAGATCGTATCCCAATTTCTCCATGTAATAGTGCACTTGCGGACTATAGTTGGAAAAATGTTTGCAAGGGCCTTCATTGCTATCCTCAGATTCCCAACAAGGATCTCGTGGTGGGGATACTCCTCCTTTTCCAAAGATTGTTTGCTTTGCGTCTTTTGAATGGAGGATGAAAGTTGACCCAATCGAACTTTGAAGACATTTCTTCACCTGGCTTGATGATAGGAGTGGTACGTGGGCACCATGGTCCCTATACAGTGCCTGCATTATAGTATCAACACTAGATACATACTCTAAATCACCATTTATTATATGTTCATCGGTAAGCTGCCAGTTACAACTTCCTCCTGACGATTCAGATCCGTCAAGATCGATTACAAGAGGTACAATGTCATTAAGTACAAAGTTTCCATCGTAATCGAGCCCCACCTCGGATTCAACGCCGTACAAAAGAGAGTAAGCAAAATAAATTTCTAACCCCTTGAATGGCTGCTTATCCGCGACCACCATCTTGACCACATTATCAGTGTCGACATACTTCAAACACTGATGTAACGTGGACGGGACTATAAGGCTGCCATGGATCCAAGGTCGACCCAATAGTAGGTTGTACGAAGTCTCTGCGTCGATGACATAACACGTGACTTCGGACTTGAGATCTCTGAGCTGGCACTTTATTCAGATTTTACGCAAAGGTCTGGACCCGCTGGTATTGAACCCGTAAATGACAGTGCCTGTAGAAGCCAATTTGCTTGCCGGAATTTTGAGATGATACATCAATCGGAGTGGCATGATGCTGACTGCAGACCAAGGATCAACTTGAATTCGGTTGATAGCAACCGAGCCAATATACCCAGTAAAGTACAAGGGCCTGTCGTGCTTCAAATTTCTTACTTGCATATCATCTCGGGTGAAGGTTATGCAAGGGAATTGCGTCGCTGCCAAGTTGCAGTGTTCGGGCCTTTCTGGAACCTGCTTGACTTGTGTGATGAAAGCTTCCGAGTCAGCCAAAGCTTCCTGTAGAGCCTCTCTGATTTCCTTATAGAGACGTAGCAACTCGTAAAGAGTTATTCTCATAGGGATGTTGGCCAACTGAGCCATGACATCGAAGCGATACGAGGAACCTGAACTTCCTGGTTTATCCCTTGCAATCGGACGATTGAATCGGGACTGCTTCGGGGCTTGAACCTCTTGGGGTTGCTTATCCTTTCGCTTGGTCATATCCTCCTTGGCTACTTCCTGCTGCTGTGACTTTTCGGGTCGCGCAGGTGGAGTTATCGTCACCCCCAGCTCCGTTAGCATTTTGGCATTCGGATCGGAGGTTTCAGGATACTTGTAACTGAATTCGTGTCCGCTCCTAGTGGCATAAGCTGGGTTTCCTTCCGTTGTAAGAACTTCATGTTCATTTTCAGACGACGAAAGAGTTGGAACCTTTTTGTCACCTTCCTCCGGAATTGTTGAAATGTGACCGCACGACTTGCCTTTGCGCCTGGATCTTCATGCTGAGGATGACCCGGTCCCTGCTCGTCTTGAAGAAGGTCAGGATGAACCCAAAGTACTTCGCCATTAGGGGCTGTATATGATATTAATCCCTTTCGGCGTTGCCCATGTGGATCATCATTGACTGTCTTGACTTCAACCTCTGGAACAATCTTCTGCTGGTATGGCATGGGCGGCATGGATCCGAAGTTGATAGCCACCATGTTCGAGCCGACTTTCTTCTCTTTCTTCGCTGTGATGATGCCGGCATCGATCAAAGCCTGGATCTTGTCTTTGTGTACAAAGCAGTTCTTGGTAGGATGATGGACCCTCCTGTGATATGCACAATACTTGGGGTCCGAAGTCTTGTTAGCCTCCTCCTGATTTGTGATTGGAGGTAACTTGATCTTGTTGTTATCCAAGAGGTATTTGAAGAGGACCGGAACTTCGTCTTCCTTGAAGGCGTATGTTCTCAGGAACCTAGCATCCGGAGCCTTCTGTGATTCTTGAGGTTCTTATTGAAACCTCAATTGCGATTCTTCTTTGTGGCGATTCTTTGGTGTTCTTCTTTGGAATATGCAGTTAGCATTAAAAGCGATGGCGGCTCCTTCCCTTTGCCACTGGGCACAAAGTTTGACTTTGTAGGAGCCGCCATTGGCTCGCCTCTCTCGCTCTTCTTCCTCTTGAGGAACCGCTCAGCTTGTTCTTCATGGAGCTTCAAATCCTTCTATGTAGTCAGTGCTACAACCCCCATGGCTTCCAACAAGTCCAGAGAAAGATTGCTGTGGCATGTTTGCAATATGAATTCTTCGGTGACTGGATCCCTACAGTTCATGGCTTTGTTACGGAAGCGCTTGACGAAGGCATCCACCATCTCTCCGTTCTTCTGTTTCTCATCTAAGAGGGTTCTTATCGAAACCTCTGTATCATCATCGAAAAAGTTATTGAGAAAGGAACTCTCCATGTCATCCCAGCAGTTATTACTCCTAGCCTTGAGTCTTCGATACCAATCGAAGGCAGCCCCGCGAAGGGTGTCGACGAATGACCGAACCATCAAAGGCTCGTTTCCCGAGATCACCCCCAAGTGCGACTTGAAGTAGATCAAGTGTTGTGTGGGTGAGCCTCTTCTGTTGAATGGCGTGAAGTTAATCAAATTGAATTTCAGCGGGTAGGGAATTGAGTCCCACTCTCTCGGGTATGGACACGGGTTGCCGGTCTTCTTGACTTCCTGTGCAGACATTAGAGCATTGATCTTGCCTTCAAGCTCTTTTATTTTTTCGCCGTCGTCCTCCCCTTGCTTTGGATTACTCCCAGTAGGAGGGGCTGGGCCATCTCCACTTTGAGCACCGGATATAGTTTTCTTCGGAGGTTGATCGGCAAGGATGTGTTCGTCCACTTCCGTATCGCTGTCTTCTATAGCATGTGCGATACGGTGATTGAATCCACCTTGTTGACTGGACTCGGGCTGTGCAGCTTTCTGGGTTTGTAACTCCCTCATCTGCTCCATGGCTAGCTCCATCTCCATTTTCATCTCAGCCTTAAGCTCTTCTCTCTACTTAGTTAAGGCTTCTTGCAGCATTTAGGCCAGGGTCTCGGGAGTGATGGTAAATGTTTCCCTAAAATGATGACCCGCGCTGGATATTGTGTCATCGGATGCCACTGCTGAGCAAGCGTCAGAGGTCTCATCTTCAGATGAGTCTCCTTCATGCATCCTTCTATAATCTACGCGTTTCGTAGCTCGCAATTGCAATCGAGATATTTTCTGGGAAACCCGGGTGCTGACTTTTCCTGCAAGAGTAAAGTCAGGGTCCGTGTCCGTTGCTAGCCCTTTTCCTTTGTTTACCATATTAATGGTGACTTCGGGGAATTCATCCTGCCGAATGGCTGATCTCCTTCTTCTTCGGAAGCATCTTGAATTCGGTTTCGAATCTTCCATCGCTGGCAGGAAAAGCCTCTCGAATACTGAAGCTCTTTATGGTGGCGTTGACCAGGCGGGCACATCGATAGCAACGTCTTAATCAGCTGCGCACACGAGCAAGAACAACCTATTTCGTCGATCGTCCTTTTTCGTGTGTTGCCACCCCCAGCCTGATGGTGTGGTTGGTGTGGTTTGTCACAGATTGCACTTCCACCCCCAAGTGTAACGTTGCCCTTAACTGGAGGACACGTCTTCTTTTGGGGGTGTCGGCCATTTGACTTGGGAGACAACTTCCGTCGTTTGGCTTCATCATCTGAAGTTGCCTTTGCATGAATCACCAGGGTCTGGTCATCTCTCGTGACTTTGCGATTCGCATGCCTCAACTTCTTCTTCTCAGCAGACTCGCGGACCCCCTAAGGGATGCTCAAACGAGAAGCAATAGGAACTCTCGAATCTTGAGATGTCCCAGTTTGCTCGGGACATGGTTAAGCTACAGTTAGAGTCTGGGTACGACCCCCAGTGCGGATTGGATGACCCAAACGTTCCATTACAGGTGCCTTGTCTTTGGTTCTCGGCTTTGGACCAAGGCGACTGAACACCGAAGTTGAGATTCGCCGTTGGTACATCAACAAGAGAAGTGGACGGAGGAGGCGGAGAAGAACCCCTTGGTCGCAGACAGTGAGTGTCCCGGTCCCGGGAAATTGGCGCCGACGCTCCCATCACGACGGCATGCCGATAGCTTAGATCGCCTCACAAATGCCGTACTGACTATCGCTGCTAGCGAGACAGCTTTGCACCGCCAGATGCGATTTCGGCTCCGTGACTTGATAATTTTGAGTCAACCCCTTGGTTGATTTGACTCTTGTGCCTTGCGTATGATGGCACGTGCTCGAACAACACACACGGGGCGCTTTTGGTAGCTCTTTCTTCGTCAAGCGGGTCCTTTTGGCGAGGACCCATTCTTCCTTGGCGTGAGGCCGACGGGTTGAAGCACCGTAGTTTGTTGACGCCTCGACACGGAGTTCGTATGATAGTGAACTCGTCCGTCAACTCTAGAACCTTGGCGAGGCGGTTGGGAGTGTCACGGTCCGAATCTTTGACGGCAGTTCCCTGCCGCCGCGGTTGTAGCGATAGCTTAGAGCACTCTCCACGGTGGCGGCTGGACTATCAGCGGCTAGCGAGAGCGGTTTACCTTGCCGTATCACGATTCGGGCTCGGACTTGATAATTTTGAGTCAACCCCTTGGTTGATTTCGACTCTTGTGCCTTGCGTATGATGGCACGTGCTCGAACAACACACACGGGACGCTTTTGGGCGCGCTCTTTCTTCGTCAAACGGGTCCTTTTGACGAGGACCCATTCTTCCTTGGCAGGAGTGCTGACGGGTTGAAGCACTGTAGTTTGTTGACGCCTCTGATTACGTGAGTTCGTATGATAGTGAACTCTGTCCGTCAACTCTAGAACCTTGGCGAACTGACGGGCCAACTTCTGACGCTCTCTCTGAGGAGCCCTCTTCATTAGAGCGGTGGAGACCTTGTAAGATGACTCCTTCTGAATGGAGTCACCATGAGCAGAGCTCCCGACTTTGCAGTTCGCCGGGGTGTTATTGCGAGGGGAAACCTCCGTCGTGAGTGTGCGAGATTCATTGCGCACAACGACAAAACGGACCTCCCTCTTTGGAGATGAGATCCTCTGATGCTTGCGGGAAGAGGACGATTTCGATGAAGAGGAGGAGAGATACTCTTCGAACTTGGCTTGATCGAAGACGTAGTCCAACCCATTGACCATGAGGTCGGCTTGATCGCTGCTAGGTTGTGACACGATAGTCTCAACATTGAGACTATTGGCTCCCACTGTGGTCGCCATCGTGTTTTGGTCGAAAGCTGGTTTCTTTGTTATTTCCATTACAAAACGTTTTGACAATGAAAATAAGAGAAAATTACACGTGTAACTCTCTATTACAAAGTAATTTGAGTAAACTTTCTCACAAGCACGAGCGAAGACACTACGTGTAGATCTGCTGCGTGGGTTCTTTGCTGTCTTGGGGAGCGTGCGTGTCCGTGGACCACCGAGCAATGATCGTCGAATTGACGGAGTATAGTTTATGTTTCGCGAAGGAAACAATAACTTAAGCAAATAACTTAGCAAGGTAAGATATCTACTCTTCCCAAGAATAAGTCTAAGCTTAAACTCGAGGATCTCCACGTGGATGAAGTTCTTGAAATCTTCTTGGCTGAAGCTCCAAATCTCCTTCTCTCTCTCTACGCAAGGCTCTTAGTTTAGGAAATTTTTAATCTCCAAAACTCTGATCTCCGATCCCCCCACCTAAGTGGACGTAGGGGGGTATTTATAGCCTTTGGGAGGCGTCACATCTGAAAAGAACATAAGTCGTCAAGTGTCCAAAATCCATAGGTAGCGGCGATTAATAGGCTGCAGCGCCGCCGACTGTCATATTGGCCGGCGGCGATGTTAACTAGCGCAGAAGAGGAGATGTCTCCCGCTGTTGTAACGGCTTTCCTCCATTTTAGGCACGATTAAATGCCCTAATTTCACGCTTAGTGGGCGTATTTTCAGCGTGTAACTGCCCACTAACGTGGCTGAACGTCTCTTTGCGTTGAAAAAGTCAAGTGGGCCCCACAAGCATTAATTTGAACACTTTAAGAGCACATACCAGATATTCTTGGTGTCTCACCTTTGGCACGACACAAGTAAGTGTCTCGCCCATGGCGAGACACAACAAGGTGTCGCGCCAATAGCGCGACACAAGAAAGTGTCTCGCCAATAGCAAGACACAACAAGGTGTCGCGCCAATAGCGAGAAACTATAGGTGTCTCGGGCATTGGTTTCACCTTGTGATTGACTTCCTGAGACTTTGACGACGTCGTCCTTCGATCTTCTCATGATTAAGTCACATTTGGGGTTCTTCAGCAATTTTTGATGCCTACAACTCTTTCATCATAGTGTTCCCATTGCATGGTTTTCTCAGATAAACTCTCTAAAAATTCTCAAGCTTCATCGATATTTTTCTTCATAAAATCCCCTTGGCACATAGATTCCAAGGAAGTCTTTAAAGAATAATCTAATCCCTCATAGATGATTTGGTATAATCGCCACTTTTCTAGACCATGGTAAGGATATTAGATAAGAAGCTTTTTAAACCTATCAAAATATTTTCAGAATGGCTCCCCTGGGACTATCTTAAAATTCTGAATATTATTTCTAAGCTTTACTATTTTATGGATTGGGAAAATTTTCTTTAGAAAAATAGTAAGAAATTCATCCTAGAATGAGATAGAAATTGTGGGTAAGTTATATAGCCATTTCTTAACTTTGTCCTTAAGAGCAAATGGGATGAATCTAAGCTTAATTGCATCCTCAGATAATTCCCTAATCTTAATTATAAGACAAACTTCCTCAAACTCGGATATAAAAATATAAGCATGTTCGGATTCATTCCCTAAGAATTTCGACAACATGTTTATGAAGTGCGGTCTAAGCACAAAATTAGCTCCATTAATATCGGGTAGCCTAATGCAAGATAGAATTCCATTTCTAGTGGAATAACACATGTCTTGAAGAATGGGTGGATTCAAATTTACCATTTCTTTAGTCTCAAAAATTGGTTCAACACAGATTAATCGATTGGTATTATTCGTAATCCAAACTTGCATACACCAAAATAAATTCTTTTAGAATTTTTTCTCTTTTTTTCAGCTAAAAAGAAAATTAGGAAAAAGATCTAAGCAAAATAATAGTTAGTAAGTTTTTCTTAAAGGAAAAATGAAAAGACCTAAAATATTAATGAGAGAAGAGAAGAAGGATAAAATGAGAAATCAACTAAAATAAATCAAGAGCAACCACTTTGAAGCAATCACCCTTAATTCTAGGGTTAAGTCTAGACTCAACTAGACTAACTCCTAACCAAAAACTCATTGAGTGAAAAGATTAAAATTTACTCAGTCAGTTAGCCAGGTAAGGATAGTACTAGTGGAAGGCTAAAAACTAATTAAGTACCTATTTTCTTGCGGAGTGCTTTACCCAACGCCTAAACCATGCCTTAGACACGAACAGATTCAAGTAAACTTAATCCGGTTCACTTAAGGATTCCTTATTCCTTAATGAGCTCAAGTCCTTAGGGGCCAACATCTAATGAGTTTTAGAAGGCTTGGGTTTGTATAGTGAGGAATTAGTGATTTGTGGGTTAAGAAAATGGTGATGAAATCCCTCACATTATCTTGATTAGGAGGTATTGCCCTTAATAGTATTTTTCAAGTGAGTGCTGAAATCAAAATGCTCAAATCACTTTGGTAAATTCCTACTAACTATATGCAATACAACCGTAAGAATTAAAAGCAACTGCAAAAGGATACAAAAAGAAATTCTTTTTATTTTTTAGTTAGGGTTAACAATTAAACAAATGTGAGAGAGTGCTCTTGTTTGAATTTATTATCTTGTTAGTAGTTGTTCAAGTGGAGGGTGAATTTTATTAGGGTTGACAAGAGAAAACTTTTATTTTCATATTAGTTCCTAATTGTCTCTAATGTGAAGAGCCTAAACTAGAGGGTGGAAATAAAAATACTAGAAAGAGGACTTATCTTTTCAAGGAAATCTCCAATCTTCAATCTTCAATCTTCAATCTTTTATCTTCTAGTCAATCCTTCACGCTTAAACACACAAATCAAAAAACTAAAATAGAAAAATTCTAATTATAAGCACATTCCCCAACAATGATGCCAAAAACTTGATGTGATGCGAACATAGGATCGAGCTTACAAGTGTACAATCAAGTTATAGTATAGTTACAATGTCGATCCTATGAAGAAAGTGTGCAGAAAAAATTCTAATTTGAATCCTAGAGCTGTGTGTAGATAAAAAGGAGTGAAAGTGAAAGTGATATAAAGAGTATGCAATTATTTATAAATAAAAAAACTAGAACAAGAGGGGAGAAAGAGAGTGAACAAATAAAAGAAAACAAAGACTAAATAAGGAGGAAAAATAAAAGAAAATAGAAAAGAACAAAATCAAGAAGAGAAAAAAATAAAAAAGGAAAATAAAAACTAGTAAAATAAAGAGAAATTTAAGTAGAGAAGATAGGAATCTAGAACTGAATCCACTAGTTAATTTTATTTAGAATTTATGAATTGATCTCTTTTATCATATTTTACTTAAGATTTACTAAGCATAGACTATCAAACCACTTAAGAAAAGTATAACCTATCAAATTATCATCCAAATAAAATTTTCATTCATGAAAATAATATTAACAAGATAGTAATTCTAGAATTCATAAGTATAACCTATCAAACCATCTAAGATAAAGTATAGATTATCAAAGTCTTCTTCTACTTAATTAGTTTTCTTATTGATTATCCTAAACATAATCATTTTGAGCACAAAGAGAGCAATCCACAAATCATAAAAGAAATCAAACTAGTTTCATACAATTTTAGAATTCCTACAAGATTTAGTTACACATTTTAGAAAAAATTAAGTAAATAAAATCTAGGCTAGAAAGCATAAAAGAATGAGATCTAAAATAAAACTAACTATAAAAATAAGAACAAGAACAAGATAATAAAGATCTAAACTATGATCATAAAGAAAACTGACTAGCAAAAATAAAAGAGTATAAAAGTAAATCTACACCATAAAAACAAATTCTACAAAGCATAAAAACAACAAAAATAAAAAGCATAAAAGTAACTCTAAACTACAAGACATGAAATAAATCTAATCTACCAACATAAAAGTAAAGAGGAAATAAAATCCTAAAACATGAATATATAAAATAAGAAAATAAAAGAGAAAAATAAAACTTACATTACAAGGGGTTGGCGCCTTGAAAACAAATCTTCATTTTCATTTCAAAGAAGAAGAAATAAAATTGAAAAAGGAGGAAAAAAATTATTTATTACAAACTTAAAAAGTTTACAAATTAAAAGACCTAATTATAGGTCCTCTCCAAACAGGAATTTACAAAATTTTCCACACTCCCGAACCTTCACTCTACCCCTCTATTTATAGATAACAAAAATCTCTCACAGCTTTTAGATTTGTCTTGACCCCCAAGTAATCCTCATAACCATAGGATTTGGCTTAGGCCCTAAGAAACCCTCACAACCATAGTATCTCTCAAAATAATCTGCACTATTGATTCAATAGTTGAGAGGTGGGCTTTGTCGACTTTATTTCTCTTGCATTTAATTTATTTAAAACTCTTGGGCTTCTTTTGAATGCTCTTGGTCTTCTTAGGATTTATCTCGGCCTTCAAATAATTGAAGATATAAAGTAAATAAATTCATATTTCTATCATAACTTGCTATTACTAATGAAATTTTTAGAATTTGCTAATCTGGATGGCCCTGTCTCGTAAAGATAGGAAATTTTCATATATAATATGTTGAATTCTGCATTCCAGATTGAGAGATATCGCCTTTTCTTTGCGGTTGACCATCCTGAGCACAAATTTGACTTTGTTTCTTTTCAAATTTAATTTAATTCACAATTATAGGCCAAGTTATTAATAATTACTGACTAAAAAGTGATGAGTGCTGATATTTTGTTTCTAAACTTAATCGTGAGTTTTGGATTTAGGCATTTAGGGCTTCATTAGATATCTTTTGGGCTTGAAATAATTTTCATTGAGCTCTTACTCAATAATTCTTTATTACCTACAAATTAAGATAAAAAATATTATTAACATATATATTTATTCAAATAAAATAGATAATGAGGGTATAAAAGTGCAATAAAATGCAACGATCAGACACCCACTGTGAGCATCGTCGTTGCTGGTCAGTCATTGATAATGCTCAGCCCCTCGAGCTCGCTACTCGAGTATGTGCTCAGTCCCAAAAGCCTTTATTTTTTAGGGTTAAGTTGTTATTTGCACCCTAATAACCTAGAAAATTGTCTGAGAGACAAAATTTTCTTACCAAATATTGGTTTTTTGAGTTTGAGGGTAGTGAGGAACAAAGTTTGAGCTTTGGATTATCGAATTGTCAAATTAATATCGATTTGAAAACTTTGGGATATCAAATTGTCAAAAGTTAAAAAAAGTGAAACTTTAGCTTAGTGGAATGCATATAAGCCTAATTTAAATTTACTAGTGTGCACTGATTTATTTTTAAACCCGCACATTTCCAAAATCATCATTCATACACCTTGAACATACATCCGAGCTGATATAGTACAAAAATCAAAATATGTGTTAATATGCTGTAAAGTGTGGTAAACTGCTATAAGTCAATTTGAACTGCTATAATTTGATCTAAACAGGTATAATATCCGTTAACTTACTATATATTAGTTAAAGTGCTACAACATAGGGGTCAACTATCAAATTTGGGTTCAAATAAATCATGTTTGGTATTTTGGGTTTATGAATGATTTTGGAAGTGGGCTAATTTAAAAATAATTCAGGGAAAAAGAATGGGTTTAAATTATTAAATCATTTTTCATTTAAACCCGTTCTTTTATGTTGATTTATTCTTACACTCACACACTTCCAAAAATCATTAGTGTACTATAGATCCTTCTATAGTTGAGCATAGACCTAGAGTAGTTAGCCAGGATCTCATTTGGTTTTGCCACCTTTTAAAGTTTAACCCTCTACACTTTTCTGGTTTAGCACTGAAAATTTCATCCTTAGGAGACATTTTTATAAAGATTGAAAGCTAAGGTTCAATCATAAATAATCTGTAAAAAATGACAAGCATGTTAATGGCAGTTCTAAAACCATCGACAAATTTTATAGCTTTTGTCATTGTAATCTAATGATAGCAACAAAAACAGTAAATTAAAATTAATATCTATAGGATGATCTGAGACAACAAATAGGTCTAACAAAATATACTGAAGAAATTTATTTGCTCAACAGAACTGGTGTATAGGTGTTATCAAATCTAGACAGTAGATAGTGATATTAATGCAGATCAACCACAACTTCAATTTGATATTTAAAAGATATAAAGAAATAATGTGAATAAAAGAACTAACCAACAAAGAAACTACGATTACGATTGTACTTATCCAATTATAATGGAAAAATGATTTATAGGTCAGTTAGAAGAACTCTGTTGAACTCAGTGCCGAATGCAAACAGGTAAGGGAAGAATAAAAAAAAATGTCTTGTGTTGTTTAAATGATCTGAAAAGTTATTAAAGGAAGGCTACCAACTTATTAAACAAATGGCAGAGAAGTCCACCCATGGATTAAAAGAAAATTATAGTAACTAAAGAAACAACTATTGTTTTATGGACTTTAGTTAAGAACTTCTACTGTTACATGTAGTCTAAGTATGATCAGAACTATGAATTAAATATAAAGCAAGAAAACTAATTTAGCCAATTTAATCAATTGACAATAAAATAAAAATGATCTATAGTGTTGCATCTGAGATGCAAGCCTAGAAGGGGTGAATAGGATTGCTATCATTTTTTACCACAATACAAAATATGCAGCGGAATGTAGCAATTAAAAACAATAAACGATAGAAAGTAAACTAACTATCACCAAAGCCAGCCAACCAAGAACACACGAGATTTTATAGTGGTTCAGATAAACAATCTTATGTCTACTCTTTCTACTCGCAAAGGGGCTTCCTCACTATGACAAGAGTTCACTTGAATCACAAACTCGATTCAGTAGGCTTACAAGATTGAAACCCTACTTTCTCCGAAACTAGTCATCTAGCCTAACTCTTCCTAATGAGTAACTACTAACTCTAGCTAGTCCCAACCCTCAATTCAAGTGGCTTCAGTACGCCATAAAAAAAGTTCAAAGTACAACAAATCACAAATCAATTAAGCTCAGAATAAAGAACAATCTCACAGCCCTTTTGATAAAGTAAACTATCATTCGTAGGATATAAGCGACGCTTGATGAATAACGGTGATGAAGATCAATCAAAGGGCAACTCTCGTTATTGTGGAACGATCTGAAGATGTTATGCGCGACGAGTAGGAGTTCTTACAAGGCTCCGGGGAATCAAAAATCTCTTCTTGATCTCTCAATTGTGAAACCCTAAAACTCCTCCTCTTTGTTTCTCTCTCTAAGCTATTCTCCCAAAATTAGGTTAGGAAAGTGATATCGCAAACATGATAGAGGTTGGAGATGATATAAGTGATGAACGGCTGTGATTGAACTAGAAAATTTATAATCAGCTGACTTTACCATCGATGGTGCCTCTTGACCACCAATTGTGTCTAGAGACCATTGATGGTTGATGAGCCCATCGATGATATTCATGCCAATATACTTCTACAATATCAATGGAGCGCAATACAATTGATAGTCATTATTCACCATCGATGGTCAAAGACCTACCATCAATGGTAATGATGCTGAAATCAGCTTTTAAGCTGATTTTGACGTCATTTTGCGTCGTGCATGTCCCCTACATGTATTTACTTATACTACAATATCTCAAATAAATATTAGTACTAAATGAGAGTTTGTTATTACTCAAACAAGAGATATCGCATGGACAATGTCCTAACAATCTCTTACTTTTGATAATTACAAACTTAAAACTTGAAATACCAAAATAGATGCATGTTTGAGATATGTACACAGCAAAAATAAGCACAAATGTACTTTCATGCAACAAGAAATAATAAGCAATGCGCGCCCTACATTCATGCAATAATGAAAAGTGTAAAGAACCACAGGTATTGTAAAGCTCCCCCTAAAACAATGCATTGAGTGTTTTAAAAATTTTCACAAAATATGATAACGCTTAGTCAAAAACTCCACTCATGAAAAAAGTCATCAAATTTGACTAAGTTCTCCTCTTTTTGTTATTATCAAAAGTGGAAAACACACCAATGGATATACTCAATACAAGAAAATTCAAATAAAATCATCCATAAGGTGTCCCGAAGAGAAAAGCACCCTAGTTCACGCAAAATTTTGGTAGAAAAATAGCACAATGGATCAAAATTAATCACAAGACACATGAACACGAGAGAAAACACATCAATAGGCACAAATGAAAAAATTAAATATCAGGGTAAAGTGCGTGAAATAGATAGTGAAGAGACTTAAGCTAACTCATAAGACAAAATCAAGTATATCAAGGTAATAAATGAGCAAAAATAAGACTCGAACTATCTCAACCATAGAAACTAGAGCAAAAACAAGACTCAAACTATCTCAACCTTAGAAACTAAGGACTAACGTGTCGCTCTATCATCTCAACCATACAAGACATAGGAGGAAGGACGATATTGTTTGGCGGGCGATTCACACCATGTCTTAATATAGATTATATTCAGTGCAGGATGGCTACCCATTGAGATATTCACAAACACAAATCTATGAGTGTTGGTCCTGGACCATCTTTTAACAAATACACTCAATTTTACATAGATTTCATAAGAATGTAGATCTTTAATCATCTTTTTATAAATAAAGAATATTCATTGTTTTTGCATTCAAAGAGTAAAGCTTTTTGTCACCAGGGGTCCACTTATCTCTAGGTGTGACTATGGTGGTCTCACTAACGGTGGTAGTGGGTTCACTATAGCTAGTCTCAATAATATTCCAAACTTCAAAATCAATGGATAACAAAAAAAATTCATGCACGCTTTTCAATAGGTATAGTTTGACCCGTCGAAAAGTGGGGGTCGATTGATAGCGTGTGCCTCTAGAAAAACTGTTAGGATGGTCAAACTAGGTTGTAAATTCTAAAGATGGGTAACGAGGATCTGATACCACTTGTTAGATCTGAGATGCAAGCCCAGAAAGGGTGAAAAGAATGCTAACGTTTTTTGCCAAAACATAGAATATGAAATAAAAACAATAAATGATATAAAGCAAACTAACTCTCACCAAAACTACCCAACCAAGAACACACAAAATTTTATAGTGGCTCGGAGGAATAATCCTACCTCAACTCTTCCTTCTGGCAAAGGAGCTTCTCCACTATAACAAGAGTTCACCTGAATCACAAACCTGATTTAGTAGACTTACAAAACCGAAACCCTAGTTTCTTCCAAACTAGTCATCTACACCATAAAAGAAGTTCAAAGTAAAACAAATCACAAATCAATTAAGCTTAGAATAAATAACATTCTTACAACTCTTTCGATAAAACAAACCGTCCTTCAAAAGATATAAGAGAAGCTTGATGAAGAATAGTGCTGAAGATCAATCCAAGGGTAACTCTCCTCATCATGGAACTATCTGAAGATATTGTGCGAGACGAGTAAGAGTTTTTAAGAGGCGCCAGGGAATCATAAATCTCTTCTTGATCTCTCAATTGGAAAACACTAGAACTCCTCCTCTTTTTTTCTTTCTCTACATTATTCTCTCACAATTAGGTTAGGAAAGTGATATCTCAAATGTTTTAGAGGTTGGAGATAATATCTGTGATTGAATCAGAAAATTTGCAATCAACCGACTTTGCCATCAGTGGTGCCTCTCGACCATCGATGGTGTTGAGAGCTTATCGATGGTTGACGATGATATTCATGTCTCTAGATTTTTGCACCATCGATGAAGCATAATACCATCGATGGTCATCATTCACCATTGATGGTAACGATGCTGAAATCTGATTTTGAGCTAATTCTCGCGTTGTTTCACCTTGTGTGTGTCACATACCTATATTTACCGATACTACAATATCTCAAACCAATATTAGCACCAATTGAGAGCTTGTTATTATTCAAAAAAAAAGATATTCTATGGACAACATCCTAACATATAGATGTTGTTAAGTGTAGATAGCAAGAAAACTATAAAACTAAAACAAATTCACAGTTTGCTTCACATGTTGTACTTCAATAAAATTATAGAGCTAATTTTGGTGATTGCAACTTTGGAATTTCTTTAATTTAATCTACAGCAAGGATTCTAGTCAATAATTGGTGCTTGCATGGCTCTTGCTATAGAAGAGTTAAATAGG
Organism: Asparagus setaceus; assembly: GCA_012295165.1. Taxonomy (NCBI): domain Eukaryota; kingdom Viridiplantae; phylum Streptophyta; class Magnoliopsida; order Asparagales; family Asparagaceae; genus Asparagus; species Asparagus setaceus. Next base: position 4,780,805 of record CM022707.1, read on the forward strand.
CAGTAAACTGATATTAATGGTAAGCAAAATAAATATTTATAAAAGGAAAATTAACCAAAATTAATTAGAATATTAAACAAATGACTATATTGCCTAAGATGATTTCTAATCAAATTAGTATGTGTCTTTAGATTTTTAGACTATAACTCAAAATATTGTAATTTATTGAATGAAAATAAAATGGAACAAATTTACTGGCCTTGGGTAAAGCATTGAGAACCACTATCCTAAAGACGCATCCATGGATCTCATGCAACTAGCCCAAGCTAGATATTCCTTAGAGGTGCGATCCCTTCTCTATGGAATGCCAGGAGTACAAGACCACAAAGAGAAGATGACCCAAATTAATCTTGCCGGAAATAATTAAGGAGAAATATTTTGAGGGAGGAAGAAAACTGAGAAAGAAAGGGCATTGTTTTCTATGATTTGTTATCTCTTCATGGGGTTTCTTTTATAGGCCACAAACGACCCATTTGACACAATGGAAGAGATATTTTTAAGGTTAATGTTGATTCACATATTTCAATCTTTTCAAAGTAGGGAGAATCTTAACAAACCCTATATTTTACTATTAGTTTTTTAGCACCCTAATGTTTGATTTGGCTGTTACTTATCCAACAATCCCTTTCAAAGGAAATAACAAACTTAATCATTTGACAATATGCTCGCAAAGATTTATTATGACTCTAGCATTTCTCTATACAAAAAAATTAGGATATCCTATTTCATGACATAAATATGCTCAAAATATAGGATCACTTATATATATAACAAATAGGATTAGGCCTGACATTGCATATGTAGCAAATAGAATAAGTAGACACATCACTAACCCTAGCATTTAACATTGGCATGCTCAAGAAAGCGTATTTAAATATCTTAGAGGAACCTTAGACTCATGTTTATTATACTTTGCGTTTCCGAATGTAGTACATGGTTACATTGACGCCAACTAGGTAACTGATTCTCAGGATGTTAAATCAACATCAGGTTTTAATTTTCATACTAGGAGGAGTTTCTATTGCATGGGTTCTAATAAATAAATTATAATTGCTAGAAGTACAATGGAATCTGAATTGATAACAATTGACCTTGCTAACAATAGATTAGGGTATTTTTTTTGCTGCTAATGTTGATGGGGTTTTTTTGTTGGGGGAGGGGGTGATTTTATACCCTTTTTTAATTAATGTTGGGGGACCACAGTTAAACCTGGGTTAATTGGTGGGGTAATTATCACTAACGTACAAAGGATGTGCTCAAAGATGGGCGTAATATGAAAGCTGTAGGTCTTTTAAAACAAAAGTTTTGAAAAAAGTGTGACATTGGAAGGATAATAGCAAGTAAAGGTGGTTTACATCAAAAAATCAAAAGGCGGTTTCCATCAATTTCACTAAAAGCAAAGGTGATTTCCATGTAGAGAAACCCTTAGTATATGATAAGGAGAATTTTTTTAGAAAGACAATTTTTCAAAATTAATTAGAAAAATCGACCTAAAAATTATTTAATTTGCAAAATCCACCATATTTTACCAAATGGACGACAACTAGTCGGTTTTGCAAATGTAGTTTTTGGAAATATACGGGACTGCTATTCCCGTATAATTAGGTTGTTTGCTAATTATACGGTGCCAACAGTTCTGTTTAACTTGTTTTAACACCAACCAAAGACTTCGAATTTCTAAAACACTCATTGCCTTACGGGGCCTATGATAGAGGGTAAGGGGCTGTTTGGTTCGTGGATTGTGTTTTGATGTAAGATATGGATTTAAAAAAAATCCATATTCAAAATCTTATTTGGTTCATGGATTGTGTTTTGATGTAAGCTATGGATTTAAAAAAATCCATATTCAAAATCTTGTTTGCTTGCCATGGATATTAAAATGTATTTTGTTGAGAATATGTGACTAATATCAAGAATTCGGATAAAATCAGCATAATTTTAGGGAATCATATTTAATATATTTATTTTACGTGGCAACCCCAAATTCGTGACATAAAAAATAACAAACAGACATTAGACTTGATAAAAATCTTGTATTTTAGCTTTGTGGGTCCTATTTTTTTAATGCAAAACTCACTAAATGCATGGAAACAAACTGGCCCTAAGAGATTAGGTCCTTGTCTTTTTTAGTGGTGGGCCCACAAGGAAGATAGGGTGTGTGCGCTTCGGAAATATTTATGTGTGGGCCTGACAATGGAAAATTGCCTCCTCACCCTATCATGAAGAAGAAAACTGATTAGTTACTTTGAACATGGATAAATGCATGGAACTAGATATGTTTCAGGAGGTTTTATAACTAAAAGCAAGGTCTAGGGGTTAAAAGCAATTGGTGATTTTTTTTAATTCTACAAGGCGAAAGCCAACTTTCCCCTTTTTTAATGAAATGCAGTGGAAATGTGTCAATAGTTAATTGCAGGGTACTTCCTTTTATAAAATACAGAGGAAATATCTCAATAGCTAATTATACGGGACTATTAGGAAATATCTCGAAGTAGCATGTAAATAGAATGGGAATTCAAACTTTTAGTGGAAGGGGAAGAAATTAAGATTGTCGTTGAGATTTCAAAAGAAAAGAAGAAGATAGAAACAAAGGACTCCACACCCTCAATCAGTTTCATAGGTGATAACATCTCACCTTATTTTACGCCAAATGATCACAACATTGAACTAGCTAAATGCAAGACTTCTTAAAGAACTAGTAACAAACCATTCAGAATGTTATTCTAATGAATTCTTTATTTCCCAACAAAGGCAACATTGCATGATCTACAAGGCAGACTTAAAATGCCTAGCACCCTTCTTCAGATTCTCGCAAACGTTGACGTGACATGTTATTCCGGTAAATTCCTCATCTTCCAACAAAGATAACATTACATCGTCTACGAGGCAAACTTGCAACCCCATGCTCCCATCTCCTTCAGCTCCTGGAAACGCTGTTATCGTCCCATCAATCTTGTTGTTCCACCCACTTCGGACCGCAATCGGCTTTCCCCACCCAAAATCATTGCCATATACATTGAATCTTGGTGAACTCATCATACGTATAGAATTTGGCTTGCTCGGAGGTTGGACAGTAAAAGGATGCTCTATCCATGAATCAAGCCAATTTCTTATGCTTTCATTAGTCAAGGATGCACCAGATGCATTCAATTTGCATGCCAACCACCCTACACCTTGGCTCATCACGTCTCCTGCCAATGCCTTTACTTCAGATCCACTAATAGAGTTTCCAAAATAAGCATCGGGTAGTGGGGGTTTTATCCTCGATCGGTTGTTAGCTGGTAGAAAAAAGCTAGTGTCTTGATCACGGTGTAATTTCCTAGCACGAACAATAAACTTCCACATGTGAGCTAATAGAGCTTGGAGTGAGGAAATGCGATTCGTTTCCATCTCTGCATTTGCTTTTGCCTTCAACTTAGAGATGGTGCTCGCTGAGAAATTGAAGAAACACTCTGTGAGGTTTTCAGGATGCGGGGATCCTCTTGAAAAATTCTTGGTGGTCTTTGAATGGGAGATGAATTGGAAATGAGCACGGATCAAGAAACCCACGGTCAAATATTGGAGGGGAGGAGATTTCACTATTACCAGTTCTAGAAATTTCTGACCATGAGTTGACGATATGCCATAATGAAGTGCCGTCTCCTATTAAATGGTTACAAGAGCGACTAATGAAAATGCCATCTAGTATCTCGGTGACTTGGATGGAGAGAAGAGGGAGTGAATGTCCATCATAGGAATATGCATCATTCATAGGGAAGAAAGACTTTAAAAAGGAGGGAACATAGACAGGACTAACAATATCAGAGACTGTCACATCTTTTGCAGATGCGACGATAAATTCAACACCTTGATTATTGCAATCTATGAGAGTGGATAGTGAAGGTGGCATCGTGTCATGATAGATAGTGGAGAGACGACCGGCTACGGGAAAGAAATAGTCTAGGCATTGAGAGAGAGAAGTTTTCAAGCGAGAGATGACGATCTCAAGCGGGGCAGAGGGTTTACGGAAGAGCATACCCCCCTGAGCGTATTCAACGGATGGACGAACAAGATCCCATGGAGTTAGATGGACAACAGTCTGATGCTCTTTGCTAATCTTGATTCTTTGATGGATGAATATGGTTGAATAAAAGATTTTGATAAATATAAGAGAGAACCAGGTAATTTTCTTTCACTCTCCATTTTGACTCTCTAGAGTTTCAAATAAAAAAGGATCGAGGGAGTGATGTTTTGCTTGAAAGATGGTTGCAACAAGTCAATATTTATGTAAATGAGAATTCAAAATTTGGAATGTACGAGACCAAAAGGAAAGAGAATAAAAGGAAAAAAGAACAACTATATACATGCATGTTTGAGTCTAATCTGAAACTTTCATTCTTCTTGAAAGATATGCTATGATCACCTTCTCTTAAGGGATTCTTGGTGACACATTAGGTAATCTTGTTGGGTTCAAAAATGAATCTAAAATAATCAAAATACAAAGCATTAGGTTGATGTACATGCATGTTTGATTCTAATCTGAAATTTTCATTCTTCTTGAAAGATATATTATTAATCACCTTATCTTAAAGGATTCATGGTGACATGTTAGGTAGTCTTATTGGGTACAATGAACTTAAAGTAATATCAATACAAAGCATTAGGTTGATGTACATGCATGTTTAAGTCTAACTGAAAATTCATGTTCGCTGAAAGATATATTATTAATCACCTTATCTTAAAGGATTCATGGTGACATGTTAGATAGTCTTATTGGGTACAATGAATATAAAGTAATATCAATACAAAGCATTAGGTTGATGTACATGCATGTTTGAGTCTAATCTGAAATTTTCATTCTTCTTGAAAGATATGCTTTCTTGTTGATTTAGATAACTAGAGAGGAGGAGGAGAGGAAAAGAGAAGAGATATCTTGGCCTCTCCTCTATTAGTTTATTTATAATAGGAGAGGTAATACATTATTATCTCACAAGCAATATAGGATAAAAACAACTAACTCTCTCTCACAACACTCCCCCCTCAAGCTAGAGCATATGCATCGCGCATGCCTAGCTTGTCTTAAATAAAACATACTCATGTTTTCCTGAGAGGTTTAGTGAAAATATCCCCAAGCTGATTTTCTGTCGATACATGCTTAGCCACAATAACTCCTCCATCCATCTTCTCATGGACTAGATGACAATCATTAATCTCAATATGTTTGACTTCTCATAAAACACGGGATTCTCAGCAATATGTATAGCGGACTTGTTATCAGCATACAATCTCATCAGGCACTCAGGAGGAAAGCAGATCTCTATCAAAAGGTCTCTAATCCAAACCAACTCATATGTCACATTTGTCATTGCTAGATACTCGGATTTTGCACTAGATCGAGAAACCACACTTTGTTTCTTGCTTTTCCAAGACACAAGATTACCTCCCAAGAAAGACACAATAACTAATAATCAATCGCCTATCAGAAAGTGATCTTTCCCAATTTGCATAAGCAAAATATGCAAGGTGTGCCCACAATCTGAATAAAGAATTCCCCTTCTTGGAGCTCTCTTCAAATATCTTAGGATCCTCTTGACAGCCTCTAAGTGAGTCGTCCTCGTTGCCAAAAGAAACTAGCTAACTACACTAACAACAAATATGATATCTGGCGTGGTTACTATTTGGTAGTTCAACTTTCCTATCAATCTTCTATATTCTCCAGCATCCCCCAAAAGCTCTCCCTAAGCTGGTAGTAGTTTAACAAGAATCGGGTCTTTAACGACCAAAATTAACGAGGGGACAATTTAACCAATGTTAATATATATACAATAACAACGGTTTCTCACACCTTCATCGAGCTTTTATAAATATTAAATAAGTTAAATAAGGCTAGATGACGGTTATTTAGATTCTTCGTTGATTAGGTCTTACTACCTTCCTTGATGGGGAGTCTTTATAACAAAGGACCTACTAACCGTCATTAAAGATGAAACCTAATAGGAGCATAAGTCTAATAAATATAATTTTGGAGTTATAACACATTCTCACATATTTTCTCTCTCAAATATCTCATGCCTAAACCCTACAGACAAGTCGCGCGGTCCTCCTCTTCATCTTTCTCGACGGATCACCCTCGCATTTTCCGGACGATACATGCTTAGCCACAATAACTCCTCCATCCATCTTCTCATGGACTAGATGACAATCATTAATCTCAATATGTTTGACTTCTCATAAAACACGGATTCTCAATATGTATAGCGGACTTGTTATCGAGATACAATCTCATCGTGCACTCGAGGAAAGCGATCTCTATCAAAGGTCTCTAATCCAAACCAACTCATATGTCACATTTGTCATTGCTAGATACTCGGATTTTGCACTAGATCGAGAAACCACACTTTGTTTCTTGCTTTTCCAAGACACAAGATTACCTCCCAAGAAAGACACAATAACTAATAATCAATCGCCTATCGAAGTGATCTTTCCCAATTTGCATAAGCAAAATATGCAAGGTGTGCCCACAATCAATAAAGAATTCCCTTCTTGGAGCTCTTCATCATCTCGAAATCTTAGAGTCGCCCTTGCCAAAAGAAACTAGCTAACTACACTAACAACAAATATGATATCTGGCGTGGTTACTATTTGGTAGTTCAACTTTCCTATCAATCTTCTATATTCTCCAGCATCCCCCAAAAGCTCTCCCTAAGCTGGTAGTAGTTTAACAAGAATCGGGTCTTTAACGACCAAAATTAACGAGGGGACAATTTAACCAATGTTAATATATATACAATAACAACGGTTTCTCACACCTTCATCGAGCTTTTATAAATATTAAATAAGTTAAATAAGGCTAGATGACGGTTATTTAGATTCTTCGTTGATTAGGTCTTACTACCTTCCTTGATGGGGAGTCTTTATAACAAAGGACCTACTAACCGTCATTAAAGATGAAACCTAATAGGAGCATAAGTCTAATAAATATAATTTTGGAGTTATAACACATTCTCACATATTTTCTCTCTCAAATATCTCATGCCTAAACCCTACAGACAAGTCGCGCGGTCCTCCTCTTCATCTTTCTCGACGGATCACCCTCCCATCTTCTCGCCAACCGCAATAGCAGCAATACCTCATCCGCCTCCTCTCCCTCTAGCATCAATTCCTCAGGTAAATAACCATTCATCCCTATTTTTGGGGTTTATTTATAGTTTATAAATTCATCAGGTTTTTGTTAAGTGATAGTCTATAATTCATCAGGTTTCATAGTTCATAAATTCATCAGATTTGAATTCATCATATTTCATTTGTAGTTTTGTAAATTCATCAGATTTCATAGTTCCATAGTATTAATTCCATCTCAAAAATGTAATCTTCTGGTTGTTTCAGAGAGCAACAGTAATTTCCATCAAGTGCAGCTCTGACCCATCTCCTGAATCCGACCCTGAGGCCCCAATAAAGGGTTCTTCTCTCTTGGGCATTTCCACAAATAGTTGGTGTGCTGGGCTCGAGACTTTGGGATTTCTTGAAATTGGGTACCTGAGCTATTTGAAGTTCACAGATTCTGAAGCTTTTTGTGCTTTTGGAGGGGGCAGCTGCAGTGATGTACTCAACAGTGATTACTCCTCTGTTTTTGGCACTGTGACCTTCTCTTTGTCTATCTGTGGCTCATAAATAAGATATTTTATCGCTATGTATCAATATGCGCTTTCACCATTCGATCTTCATCGACTCGCCCCTCTAACTTCCCAAGGTAACCAAACCAAGATACTCTCATAAATAAGATATTTTATCGCTATGTATCAATATGCGCTTTCACCATTCGATCTTCATCGACTCGCCCCTCTAACTTCCCAAGGTAACCAAACCAAGATACTCTCATAAATAAGATATTTTATCGCTATGTATCAATATGCGCTTTCACCATTCGATCTTCATCGACTCGCCCCTCTAACTTCCCAAGGTAACCAAACCAAGATACTCTCATAAATAAGATATTTTATCGCTATGTATCAATATGCGCTTTCACCATTCGATCTTCATCGACTCGCCCCTCTAACTTCCCAAGGTAACCAAACCAAGATACTCTCATAAATAAGATATTTTATCGCTATGTATCAATATGCGCTTTCACCATTCGATCTTCATCGACTCGCCCCTCTAACTTCCCAAGGTAACCAAACCAAGATACTCTCATAAATAAGATATTTTATCGCTATGTATCAATATGCGCTTTCACCATTCGATCTTCATCGACTCGCCCCTCTAACTTCCCAAGGTAACCAAACCAAGATACTCTCATAAATAAGATATTTTATCGCTATGTATCAATATGCGCTTTCACCATTCGATCTTCATCGACTCGCCCCTCTAACTTCCCAAGGTAACCAAACCAAGATACTCTCATAAATAAGATATTTTATCGCTATGTATCAATATGCGCTTTCACCATTCGATCTTCATCGACTCGCCCCTCTAACTTCCCAAGGTAACCAAACCAAGATACTCTCATAAATAAGATATTTTATCGCTATGTATCAATATGCGCTTTCACCATTCGATCTTCATCGACTCGCCCCTCTAACTTCCCAAGGTAACCAAACCAAGATACTCTCATAAATAAGATATTTTATCGCTATGTATCAATATGCGCTTTCACCATTCGATCTTCATCGACTCGCCCCTCTAACTTCCCAAGGTAACCAAACCAAGATACTCTCATAAATAAGATATTTTATCGCTATGTATCAATATGCGCTTTCACCATTCGATCTTCATCGACTCGCCCCTCTAACTTCCCAAGGTAACCAAACCAAGATACTCTCATAAATAAGATATTTTATCGCTATGTATCAATATGCGCTTTCACCATTCGATCTTCATCGACTCGGCCCCCTCTAACTTCCCAAGGTAACCAAACCGAAGATACTCTCATAAATAAGATATTTTATCGCTATGTATCAATATGCGCTTTCACCATTCGATCTTCATCGACTCGCCCCTCTAACTTCCCAAGGTAACCAAACCAAGATACTCTCATAAATAAGATATTTTATCGCTATGTATCAATATGCGCTTTCACCATTCGATCTTCATCGACTCGGCCCCCTCTAACTTCCCAAGGTAACCAAACTGAAGATACTCTCATAAATAAGATATTTTACTGCTATGTATCAATATGCAGCTTTCACCATTCGATCTTCATCGACTCAGCCCAAGGCACAAGATACGTATGGCCCTCTCCGGGGTAATCACACTAACGGTTACTCTCATACAAGAGATATTTTGTGTCATATACCTCTATGCAGTTTTCTCCATTCGATCCTCATCAAATCGGCCTGCTTCAAACAATGACCTTGGTACCTTTTCAGGGTAAAACCAAGGCACGTCATCAACTCGGTCGACTCTGACTCAAAGACCTTGGTACCTTTTCAGGGTAAAACCAATGCACGCCATCTACAAAAAGACCTTAGCATCTTACTAAGTCCAAGGGATGCACTCCAGGATCTTGATGTCATCGCGAGTGAACCCAAGGCACGAAGCCGAGTTATCCCGCTCGCCATAAAACACAGTCGAGTCGCATTGACTCAAAAGCAAACTTGTACTACAGAGCAGATTGCAAACTCTTAACCCACAAGAACGCAATCTCAAAGGTACACAGTTCAAATTGGCAAAAAATCTTTTTATTCATATACTTGAAAGTATTTACAGTACAAAGGAAGTGTTACAAACAAAGACAAAAGAAAAAGAGATACAAAAACCCCTAAGGGGTTAGACTCGGAAGACGAGCAGACTAAGAGATGCGGGCATATCGACACCAAGAGTAGGAGTCAGACTTGGAGGAGCAGCTGCAGTAGTCGACAAGGGGGTCGATTGAACCTCTGACTCAGCCCCTTCGCCTTCTTTTCCCAGGCTCACTCACCCAGCTATCATGTACTGAGCCCTTACCTGCTTCCTCAGCTGACTCTTCACCATATTCATCACCATCCCAGCCATCAAGCACAAGCCCCCCTCCTTGCTTCTCGATCTCCTGAAGAGCGTTAATGCAGGTGGCCACCCTCAGAGGACAGTGGAAGCGGTTAGGGTCACCCCTAACCTCGGCTGGGAGCTGCGCCTCCAGGTAGAGTCATAGCCAACCTTGCAGGCCAGTGCCACCTCCACCTTTCCAAGAGTGCTGTGGCGATAGCCTTCAACAACCTTGAATCGATAGACCTCGGACTCCAGGTGAGCAAGGCGGCCTTTCAAAGCTTGGACTTCAGCAAGGGCCGACTCCCGCTGTTGCTTAGCTTCCAGCACAGCTCGAGTGCTCTCCTGCCTCAGCTTCCCACGAGCAATTTTCTCCTCCTTCAATTTCTCCTGCAGGCTCTCAGCACTCTGACGAGCCTGTCAAGCTAGCTCAAAAGCAATGGTGCCTCTCGACTTTCAACCGCTACCTCTTCCTCTAAGAACTTTATCCTCTTGTCCTGCTCGCAGACATCATGCTTAAAATGACCAATGCTCTCCTTGAGCCTGTCGATCTCGGCTGACTTCTTGCTATTCGAAGTCTTCAGGCTATCGACCATCCTCTCCTGCATCTCCAGCTCCTTGCAGCACTTGTCCTCGCCTCTCCTCCAAATGGCCAACTCCTCCTCCTTGGTGGCCAGTGCTAGGAGAGCCTTCTCTAAGTCACCCTTATGGACCTCCACCTCTCCCTGAAGCTTGAGGAAAGAGTTTCGGACTTAGTCATAGTGACCGAGCTGCTCCTTCTCTAGCAAAGCTCTGTAGATCAAGTAGCTCCTGAGGCATTGGTGAAGGTCGACATCCTGCATCTCCTCGAGGATCTCATCATCGCGTTCGAGGTAGAACTACTCGACTGCTCGGGTCTGGGTGAGTTGCGATTCCAGAACTGACCTTCTCTTTTCAAGATGTTGCCTGGGTTCACATCTAAACTCCTGGGATGACTCTCTATCGTAGCAAGGACCGACTCTGGAAGACACCATCAGGAGCATTCTCTGCTGATCCTACTTCTCCGCCTCGAGCTCATCAATGCAGTGAGGAAACGTCCATCCAAACCTTTAAGCAGGAGGCGCCCCCTCAGTGGCTGGCTCTTTTCCTACAGATGGGTTGACTCGGTAGGTGCATCAGGAGCTGCCTCGGCCTCTGCTAGGGCCTCGGCCTCGGCCATACTAGTATCGGTCCCCTTCTCTAGGGGACCTATCGTCAATGATGATGACTTTGGCTTCTTCGGTCGGAATAGCAGCGGCAGCAACAGTAGTCTACTCCTCGGCCTGAAGAGGTAGGATTGTCACCGGTGGTTGACCAGGAGCATCCTCTTGAGTAGCAGAAGATGCACCTGTCTCTGCCACGGTGTCAGCCTTTTTGGGTCCTCGGCTACCCACCTTTTTCAACAACTTCTTCTTCTCGGCCCTCTCGACTTGGGCAGCAGCGGCCCTCGACCCGGCTAGTCGAGCGGTTATTTCAACCACATGGGCCTGGACCCCCTCAACCTCCTCAGGGGCCAAGTCAGGGCGGAGGAGCTTCTTCAGTCTTATCCAGGGCCCTCCCTGAGTTTGAGCAGGCGGAGCCGCCAGCGGCACATCAGTCTCATCTGAACCCAGTGTCAGCACAACCGTTTGATCTTCATCCACCATAGTAGGAGGCACAAACAAAATACCGACAACACGCAGGACAAAGTTGTCGAAGAGATCCTCGATTCGGCGAGAACCGATACACGCCTTGATCATCTTGAGCGCTCGCCTCTCGGTGCTCGACAGTAGTCCCGGCCTCAGAGCCTCCTTCTTTATCTCGGGCCAGCTGGAGCAGCCCAAGTTGGAGTCATCTCTGGCCACCCAGACAAACTTCTCCTTCCCATCCTTATTGGACTCAGGAGCATTAGCGATGATCTTGTTGCCCCCCAAGACTTGGAGGTAGAAGTGGGCCTCGCATTGGCTCACCTTGACACAAACAAGGTTGCCGAGGAGACTCAGAGTTGGGTCAACTCCAAGCCAGTGGCAGATAACCACGAACCTCACCAGAGTAGCGATGGACTTCGGCTTCATTTACAATGGCGACACCCCCAGGGCATTGAAGACTCGATGGAGGAAAGGGTGCAGCGGCAGGCACAGCCCATACTCTAAGTGCTTCAAGTACATCGGGGCCAAGCCATCGTTATGGTCATAGACCGCCTGTGATCTCGGTGGCGCCGTAAGGGCAAATGCCCTAGGTATGTAGAACTTGCTGTATAGCGCTTCCAACTATGCCGACGGCACCTTGGAATGAAATTTTCATAGCTGATCGATCCGAGCCTCATTCCTGGCTACCAGAGCTGAAGATGCCATCGAGATTAATTTCAGGGATCACCGGAGAAGAAGATTAAAGGTCGGAGTTCTTTTGTGGGTGAAGAGTTTGAAAATTTACGTGAACAGAAAGATCTTCAACACTGGAGCGGCCATACTTATAGGCAGAAGGGCCGATAGGTGGCAAGATCATAACAGCCAATTCAATTCTAAACAAACGACCTAGATCATTCTCAAATATGATGCAACCCCTCCTGTCGTGAAGCATCCATCGCCTTAACTAGCCCACAATCCTTGCATGAGAATCAAGGTGACGGTAGCCCAAAATTATCCTCTGACATTAGCAATGTCAAATCGAAGAGACCCTTCAGCACCCCTCATAAATGCACCTCGGGACCTAGCCAGCTATAGTCCTATTTTACTCGTGAATCGGCTACCCTGAGTCCAAGCAAAAGGGGCCAATGCTATAACAATAATTCACCCAAGTATAAATCCTCCTCCCGGAATCGACATGTGTCCCCCATCAACACTAATCATTAGATGGGCTCAACCCCAGCCAAGGTGACTAAGTCCTATGGGCACTCATCCCTTTCAGAGGAAGGCCAAGTCGAGACCAGCCCCACTCGACCTCATCATTGGAGTTGACTCCCCTCATTCACTCAAGGCTGAGTCAACAACTTGTGAGGCTGATAATAAAGGCGGTACTTGTCATCCCTCTCACAGAACCAAATCAAGAGGTGGTTCGTCCTCGAACTTCGCATCAACAACTATCCATCATCATCATTATAAATGCCACGAATCCTCATGACTCATCACCCACCATACCTCCTCAATCACCATCATGTCAAGTCAATGGTGACTCATCCCTCTCAACAACTGACACCTAGGAGCTACCTGCCAATACAGTTGCCCACATGGACTCGTTCAGAGTTACTTTTCTACCCTTATCAGTTGGGTATAAATATGGGCTCATCGCCTACTGATTGCAGGACTTTTTTTTTGGGGCACTGATCCTTGATCACCTTCGGAGCCCCCTCGGGGTCATAGGTATGCAATTTCTGCACACTTTGACTTAAGAACTACTTTAGTTCATTATGTATCTTCTCCACTCAATCAATATTGATTTGATTGTCGGAGGAACCACTAGAGAACCCAACTCTGATCCTCTAACGTGTCTATTTTGCAGCTATCTTCTTGTCATAGGGGCTCGGTCGCCTAAAAGAGATGAGGGGACCCCTGCATGGTCTGTATCGACCGCAAGCCCCATCACTAACCCATCAACAAGAGGTAATACATTATTATCTCACAAGCAATATGGTACTAAAAACAACTAACTCTCTCTCACAACACCCCCTCAAGCTCGAGCATATGCATCACGCATGCCTAGCTTGTCTCAAATAAAATACACTCATGTTTTCCTAAAAGGATTAGTGAAAATATCCGCAAGCTGATTTTCTGGCTATACATGCTTAACCACAATAACTCCTTCATCCATCTTCTCATGAACTAGATGACAATCAATCTCAATATGTTTGCTCTTCTCATAAAACATAGAATTCTTAACAATATGTATAGCGGACTTGTTATCAGCATACAATCTCATAGGACACTCGAGGAAAGCAGATCTCTGTCAACGGGTCTCTAATCCAAACTAACTCATACGTCACGTTTGTCATTTCTCTATACTCAGATTCTACACTAAATCGAGAAACCACACTTTATTTCTTGCTTTTCCAAAACACAAGATTACCCCAAGAAAGACACAATAACCAGTAGTTAATCGCCTATGAGAAGGCGATATTGCCCAATCAACATATGAAAAACCTGCAAGGTGTGCCTACAATCTGAATAGAGAATTCCCCTTCTTGGAGCTCTCTTCAAATATCTTAGGATCCTCTTGATAGCCTCTAAGTGAGTCGTTCTAGGTGCCAAAAGAAACTAGCTAAATACACTAACAACAAATGTGATATCTGGCATGGTTATTGTTTGGTAGTTCAACTTTCCTACCAATCTTCCATATTCTCTAGCATCCCCCAAAAGCTCTCCCTAATCTAGTAGTAGTTTATTCTTCACATCCATCAAAGAATTAACAATCCTACACCCCAGCATATTTGCCTGAATGCATGTGAAGTTCATATTTCCTTTGTGATAAGAGAATGCCCTTTCTAGACCTGGCCACATCAATACCCAAGGAGTACTTCAAGGATCAGAGATAATTTGTCTGGAAATGCTGTTGTAGGTGCTTCTTCAGGCTTTCAATCCTTTGTGTATCATCTTCTGTAATCATAATATCATCCACATATACAATAAGGAGAATCTTCTTCACAGCATGTGTCAGCCAAAATACTGAATAGCCTTTTTGTGCTCGACAAAGACCAAACTCCTGAATAACCAACATAAAACATCCAAACCATGCTTTTGGAGAATGTTGTAAGCAATGAGATAAGATTCTCTGAAGAGAAGGTATCGAGTTAGTTGAGCCCATACACCTAAAAATACCTTTTGTAATTAGTCTCACCTTCAAGTGAGTAAGAAACCCATCGGGTTTAACTTGACAGTGTAAACCTATTTGTAGCCAACAGCTTTTTTCCTTGGAGGAAGAGTAACCAACTTCCATGTATCATTCTGCTTGAGGGTTGTCATCTCTTCTTACATTGTCTCAGTCTAACCTAGACTAGATAGAGTTTCTGACTTAGACTTGGGGACAGAGTGAAAATCCAAAGAGGAGACAAAAGACTAACATGAAGATGATAAGTGAGAGTAAGAGATAAAATTAGAAACCGGATGTCTAGTGCAATATCTCTTACCCTTGCGAAGAGCGATAGGGAGATCATCAGTAGTAATGTTACCAAGTAACTGATAAGTAACAGTTTCACTAAATTGTGCATCAAGACTTGGTACAAAGGCTAGCTCTAGCACAAAAGCAGGAGCACGGCAATGTGTATAAACTTGAAGAGGATTCTCTAATGCTATTGGTTCTGACTCAGGTACTGCATCAAAATCAGACTGATCACCGCTGATCTATGTCTCATGAATAATCAAGTAAATATAAACATCCTCAGAGATAGAGGGAGGGGAAGATGTGTGTCCATACTAATACTCAAAGAAAATGATATTTGTAGATAGTATACAATGATCTAGAGATGGACAATAACACCTACATCGCTTTTGATTGCGAGAATAACCAAGAAAGATGCCTTTGAGGGATTGAGAATCTAGCTTAGTTTTCTGAGGGCTATGATTGTGAATAAAACATAAGGAACCAAAAATTTTGGTGGAAGTGAACATGTCACTATGAGGATATAAAACATAGTATGGAATTTTATTGTCCAAAATTGAAGAAGGCATGCTATATATCAAGTAACATGCAGTCAAAATGGCATTTTCCCAAAATTCTTTCGAAACATTTCTGTGAAACAAAAAGAGTGCGACCAATATCTAGCAAATGTTGATTTTTACATTCAGCAACCCTATTTTGCTGAGGGGTATAAACACAAGATGATTCATGTAAAATTCTAATCTATTCTAAAAACTGAGTGAATGATTTATCAAAACATTCTTTAGCATTGTCAGTTCTCAATATTTTTATATCCGTGTTAAATTGGTTTTGAATCTCAAAATGAAAAACTTTGAAAGCTGAAAACATCTCAGAATGAGACTTTAAAAGATATATCCATGTAACTCTAGAAAAACCATCCACAAAACTAATGAAGTATTTAAATCCAAATCCAAGTTTTAACACTATAGGACATGGACCCTAAACATTTGAATGAACTAACTCAAATGGGCTAGTAGCTCTCTTATTGACCCGACTAGGATAAGACACGATGGTGCTTTTCTAGTTGACATGACTTACACTCTAACGACTAAACATAACTCCAAGAGGGAACCACATGTTTAAGGGCATGTAGAGATGGATGACCAAACCGATAGTGGTAGTCAAAAGCTAATGTAGTGCTGGTGTAGGCCACCGGTGGGATGCTAACTCTAACTCATACAGGCCAATGCGCTCACGTCTTGTGCTAATCATTTTCCTTGTTCCAAGTACCTAAAATGTACAATGGGTAGGGAAAAAATATTACTGAACAACTTAAAGCTCTAGTAATACTACTAACTGATAGTAAATTAAATGAAAATTGAGGCAAGTAAAGCACTGAAGATGAGAAGAGATCAAGTGTGGTAAGAGGAGGATCTAAGCCTAGTGACAGGTGTTTTAAAACCATTTGCTAAGGTAACTAACAATGAAGTAGAAGTAAGGGTAAAGGATGATAAGATACCTCTGTTTCCACCATATGATCAGTTACAATATAATCTATTACCCAGGTACGAGACTAACATGTTGTAAGGCAAGAGGTAGAAGTATCTGTCTAAGCTAATGTGGTTGTGGTAGATGAGGATTATGTCTATTGATACTGCTGAAATTGCTAAAGCTGATACTGCTCAAACTGTCTCCTATTCTCCTTATCTGTCAGAAGTATACAGAGGGTAGGCTAGCTCGCCTGAGATGCAGCTACTTGGGCACTCTGGTTTGGTTTGCCCTACAAGAGAGGGCACTGGTACTTGGCATGTCCTAGCTCCTTACAATAGTAACAATTTATAGCTAAGCCATCTCCTCGCCCACTATGAGTACCAATCTATCCTCCACGATTGTTGCCTCGCTTCCTTCTCTATTAATAATGTGGTCATCTCGTCCTCACTCCCGAGTAGCTAGGGCAGAATAATCTGAAGATGCTACTGGAGGAGGCAGTGAAGGGGGTAAAGACACCTTCCAAAGAAAGTGACAGGTCTCGGCTAGAGAACCAACAACGGAGCTACCCAAAATCTGAGGCCTAGATGAGGAGTATTTTGAGTCAAAACCTCCCAAAAAAGTCAACACCATTAACTGCTTCTACTGCTCCTGCATCTTCTTCACATCAAATGTGGTCAGAAATATCTGACGGAGCTCTTCTAATAAGCGATTGAAATCACCATAATAATCATCTAAAAGCTGATCATTTTGCTTCTTTCGAAATAGCTCCTTTATGACATCATAAGCTCTATTGGTGTTGCTACTCCCGTCATATAACTCCTCCAAAAAGATCCAAAGCTCCTTCAAAGTCTCACAATGTAGTACCAAGTCCTGAGGCTTGTCCTCAATTGCATTCAAAATCTGGTATAGTAGGGTCGTGTCTTCTTATGTAGGGTCAGGTACCAACGGCTAGAAATCTAGCTATTAGGTAGGGTCGTGTCTTCTTATGTCCACGCATCAGATATCGGTGTAGGAGGGTCCTCCAACAAATGGCTCATCTTCCCTTGACTCGACAAATATATCTCAATACTCAGATTCCACTGCAAATAGTTGTGATCTTCCATGTGATCACCTCAATAAACTTTGCATTGCCTTTCATCTCAGCCGTCGTATCGCTAGAGTCCACCATCACACAACAACAAATCAAACCAAAGACCCTCAATGAAAAGAATACCTACTACTCAATCTAAGTGCATAAATACTTAACAACTCATTATCAATAACTAGGCAACAAACAAAAAAAGAGAAAAGGTCAAAAAAAATTCGAGAAGTTTGTTGTTGAACTAGGTTTCATAAAGATCGGCTATGGAGATCATCGTGGGTGTTGGAGTTGGAGACACGGCGTAGGTTGGATCTATGTCTGGTTGGAGAGGCGGTGGCAAGACGCGGCAACGGAACTGATCGGGTGTGGAGCGGGCGACGTGGTCGAGACAATGAGGTAGATTGGCATGTCGGAACTGATCGGGTGTGGAGCGGGCGACGTGGTCGAGACAATGAGGTAGATTGGCATGTCGGAACTGATCGGGTGTGGAGCGGGCGACGTGGTCGAGACAATGAGGTAGATTGGCATGGTCAGATCAAAGAAGAAGGAGGGTGGAGGTGGATAGGGTTTTGGGCTGAAGTGAGGATGAGGGTAGAGGCTAGGGTTTGGGGAGAATGGATGGTTAGGATTGATGGAGGGATGAAATCTTTTGAGTGAATGGCTTTGATACCATGTAGATTTTGATAATCAGAGAGGAAGAGAGAGGGAAAGAGAAGAGATATCTTGGTCTCTCCTCTACTAGTTTATTTATAACAGGAGAGGTACTACATTATTATCTCACAAGCAATGTGAAACTAAAACAATAAGACCAACTAACTCTCTCTCATAACAATTACTTCCCTCTATGTACATGTATGTTTGAGTCTAATCTAGAAAACTCATGCTCCTTAAAAAGGCATGTTAATTATCACCTTCTCTTAAGGGCATTATAGTGACATGTTAGGTAATCTTGTTGGGTATAATGAGTCTAGAATAATCACAATACAAAACATTGGATTTATCGCTAATGATATACTAGTTGTTTAATTACTTGCTTCTGAAAGGTCAAATTTGTGCATTTATAATTCTTCATTTTAAGGAGGATTAAATTGTAAATGTGCAACAAGGGGACAAAGTTCACATTCATGCATTTTAGGTTCTAATTTGGAAGAGACATGCTCCTTGGATATATCCAGTTGATCACCCTATATCAATGGTTCGAAGAAGAATGTAGATATATCAAGCAATCTTGGGGAGTACTTGGATTAACCATAGCATAACGAAAATCATGAATCAGATATGTAACATACTAGTATGTAGAGGGAGATGATTTATGGTTATTGAAAATAAGGTTTTAATTTCGTGTAGACCCCATGTAGTATTGTTGTTTTCATCTTACTAACCCTCCAGTTTTATTTGTTTTTGCACATAGAACCCCCCTGAGTGAATGTTTTTTGTTCGGTTATCCATCCTCAAGGGGTCTATTTGTTAAAAATAGCTCTTTCTCTGAGGGCAAAAGAGTAAAAAGAAAAGTAATTCCCCTGCAAAAAATAAAACTAGAGGGGTAAAATTTTGAAACGATGATATTGCAAGTGGTATATACGCAAATATGCCAAAAAGATTAACTGTGGTGCTAAAGTTTCCCTTCTCAAGACAACGAAATATGTTGGTAGATCAATAGAAGTAGATAGCAGAGCTTTGATTTAAATGATAATAGAGTGTCATTAATTTGAGCATATGAAAGTTGATAAGTGAACATAAGAGAAATTCAGTATGTACTTGCAAGCCTTGGGGCCTTATGAGGCCATAGTGAAAGAGGTAAAAACCCCTACACTGATATCCATTCTTCATTGCAAAATTATTGCTGAGTTTCAACAATGGGTTCATGGCCTTTAGTTGAATGGTTTTGTGCATTGTTGGAGCTTTAGTTTGTTAACTTGTAATGTGCTCTGGTTGATGTTGTATGTATTGTTAATTTTATTATATTTTCCCCAAGTATTGCCTGGAGTACATGGACATGAAAGTCTTTTGTGAATGAATCAAAACAGAACTTACTTATCGAAAATGAAATGTATAGTGGTTCAAGTTTAAAGCTTAACCTATTCTCTATACATGTCACTCTCTTGCCATCCAAGATATAAACTTAAGCCCTTGATACTCGATGCCTTGAAAATTTCTGAAATACTAATTTACACAAGAAAATTTCATTGCAGAAAATTTGGAGAAATTTTCATATGCAGATAACTGATCTTCTAAAATTTGTAGTTCCAACTTCAATTTTCAGGTCTCACTGTTGCCAGTGCGCATAGCACATGCACCACTTATGCAACCGCATTGGCCAACGTCGAGGTACATACTTTTATTTGCATAGTTAATGGTTTACTGCTCCGACTCCAAGCTTTCTAACATCATGGTACATGCTTGCGGACTTGCTAGTTTGGTTGATGCTGCACCCACTTCAGTCATTGTGATTTGTACTATTGGGGACCTTTTGATATTCATGTGATTCCTATGTTTACTTGAAATGTAGTTTATGATTAACACCTACCACATAAATTTTTTTTGTTATTTTGAATATGAGTCTATGGTTGCACAAGTGTCCAAATGAATTTGAGCTAATGGGTTCTAACGAATCTTAATTTTTTCTTAATTACATGGTTAGGCAAGCAAGAAATGCCTTAATTTGGCTGATCAAAGAGTAATAGGGCTTGGTTCAAGCATTTCTGATATGCCCTGAGTTTTCTTAAGCATGTTTTCTCAGGAGTTATTTCTTCAGGTGTTAATACATTAGATTTGGTGGAGTTTGTTTCTTAAGCTTGAGGTTTTAAGGGAGCAGGTATAGAGATTGTATATTGAAGTGGTTGGGTTGTAGCAACTTGTAAATATATGAAGTCTTACATGTTCAATTTACATAGAGTGTGGAGGGAATGTTTGCAGTTTAAGTAGAGCCGAGTCTTTTTTTTTTTTGCCTGTCTCTTCTGTTTTCCTAATAGGCTCAGGAACAGAGTGAATTGTTTGATGTATAGAATTGTAAGTTTTGTTTTCTTTCTAGGGTAAGGTGTTAAATAGGAGTTTTTACTTTATTTTTAGTTTGGTAATAAAATAAACTTGCCGTCATACCCAATAAATTAATTAATTAAGTTCTTTCTTGGGCATGACTTCTTATTTTTTAGCAGATTAAAAATGGTTATATAATTACATTGTTTCGTGGGAGGTTACTATACCAATGAAGTTTGTATCCATAAAATCCTCCCCAAAAATGCATGTCCATACAAACAAGAGTAGGATATCAACCATGTCATCCTCAAAAAAAATTCATGTGCAACAATATAAATATCTAGCTGAACTTTGTCCTTTATGCAAATCATTTTCAATTTACATCGCAGACAAACAAGCTTGAGTATAGGTCTTTTGAGATTCCTGACATGCATCGCCATGCAATCCATGAACCAAATAGTCCATGAGAGTGAACTTTTTCATTAAATAGCATCAACCAATTACAAGAGTTAACATGAAAGTTCGCCCAGTCAGAATTATAACAATTAAGAGTGAACACTCTCATAGTTGCACAAAAACCATCCTAAATTTTGGGGGAATTTGCACACAACCGAGATACTCTGCAAGGACCACTCTTTAGTATATTTGCTTTTGGGCTAGGTATTCAGTTGGGCTTGGACATGCTGATAGCCTCGTTCCTAACAACACCCAACCCAATAAGCACTGTCTCTACTAGGGGTGTCTGATAATCACAATTTTATCACATTTATATACCCTCATTATTTATTTTATATAAATAAATATGTCACTAATAAATGTGGTTTATCTTAATTTATAGGTTAATGAAGATTAATGAATATTCTCATTTATTGTTGTATGCTATAAATAGGAGTAGAGAGTGAGGGATTTGAGTGTGAAAAATTTTATAAAAATCTCTATTTGGAGAGATGAGTTACTCTTAATTGAGAAGACCTTCCAAAATTATAACTTTGTTGCAATTAATAAAAGAATTTTTTCACTTCTTTATATTTTTCTTCACTTCGCTTTATTTCATGATGAAGATGAAGATGAGATTAAGATGAAGATCAAGATGAATATTTGCCTTCATCAAGAGGCTAGAACCCTCTTGGAATGTAAGTTTTCTTTTATCTTTTATTTTTCTTTTAATATATTATTTTCTTGTTTTAGATATTAAAGAGGCTAGAACTCTCTTATTTTAGATTTATTTTGATGCTTTGTAGAGTAGATTTACTTTCATGTCTTTATTTTTCTTACCTTATTTTCTTGCATGATAATCACATTTTTATTACATTTATATACCCTCATTTTCTATTTTATATAAATAAATATGTCACTAATAAATGTGGTTTATCTTAATTTATAGGTTAATGAAGATTAATAAATAAAAGCCCAAAAGAATCAAACTCCCTGATTTTCTACCATTTATTAAAACTCAAATATGAAGACAAAAGAAGGCCCAAGAAAGTTCAAGGATCCATGTAGAAATCAGGTAAAGAAATCAATAAAAAAACTAAACTGCTGCAAACCAATCGGTCGGCCAACCGATTGGTCAACCGATTGGTTCGCAATAGAATCAGTTTTCTGGCTGAGATTTAATCCTTATTCTCCAAGTTTAATCCAAGGGTTCTCATTCATTGCTGTAGGCTATAAATAGGGATAGAGAGTGAGGGATTTGAGTGTGAAAAATTTTATAAAAACTCTATTTGGAGAGGAGAGTTACTCTTAATTGAGAAGACCTTCCAATATTGTAACTTTGTTGAATTTAATAAAAGAATTTTTTCAAGTCCTCATATTTTTCTTTTCTTCTCTTTATTTGATGATAAAGATGAAGATGAGATGAAGATGAAGATGAAGATCAAGATGAATATTTGCCTTCATCAATAGGCTAGAACCCTCTTGGAATGTAAGTTTTCTTTTATCTTTTATTTTTCTTGTAATATTTTCTTTTCTTGTTTTAGATATTCAAGAGGCTAGAACCCTCTTCTTTTAGATTTGTTTTGATACTTTGTAGAGTAGATTTACTTTCATGTCTTTATTTTCTTCCATTATTTTCTTACATTTATAATATAGAATTATTTTCTTGCAATACTTTCAAGAGGCTAGAACCCTCTTTGTAATTAATTTTTATTTTCTTTCTCTCTCAAAGAGGCTAGAACCCTCGTTGGAGTTAGTTTCTATTTTCATTCTCTTCATTTCTCTCTTTGTTTTTATTTTCTATGATGTGGAACTAATTCTTGTAGGAATTCTAGACTTGTATGGAACTAGTTTGATTTCTTTTATAATTTATGGATTATTCTCTTGTACATAAAATGATCATGTTTAGGATAATCAACTAGGGAACTAATTGGTAGAAGAAGAGTTTGATAATCTATGCTTATCTTGAGAGGTTTGATAGGTTATGCTTTTAAATTCTAATATTATTATCTAGATGTTGTTCTTTTCATGAGTATTAATTTTACTTGCATGATAATTTAATAGGTTATGCTTTTCTTAAGTGGTTTGATAGTCTATGCTTAATAAATCTAAAGTAAAATGTGATAAAAGAGAACGGTTCATAGTTTATAAGTGAATTGGCAAGTGGATTCAATTCTAGATTCCTCATATCTCTAATTAAATCCTTCATATTTTACTTTCTTGATTTTCTTCTTTGTTCTTGATTTTATTTTCCTTTATTTTCTTCATCTTTCTTTCTTCCCTCTCAATCTAGTTTTGTTTTTAATTCATATAATCATGCTCACTCTCTTTATCTCTTCACAATCACATTTATCACTCCTATTTGTCACACACACAACTTTTGAACCAATTATGATTATTTCCTACTACACCTTTCTCGTGGGATCGATAACTTTTATACTATAACTTGATAATTGTGCACTTGCAACTTAGGTTCTATTTATTTGATTCTTTCCTTCTCTTTATTTGATGATGAAGATGAAGATGAAGATGAAGATGAAGATTTGCCTTCATCAAGAGGCTAGAACCCTCTTGGAATGTAAGTTTTCTTTTATCTTTTATTTTTCTTATAATATTTTCTTTTCTTGTTTTAGATATTAAAGAGGCTAGAACCCTCTTATTTTAGATTTATTTTGATGCTTTGTAGAGTAGATTTACTTTCATGTCTTTATTTTTCTTACCTTATTTTCTTGCAATACTTTCAAGAGGCTAGAACCCTCTTGTTTTAGATATTAAAGAGGCTAGAACCCTCTTGTTTTAGATATTAAAGAGGCTAGAACCCTCTTGTTTTAGATATTAAAGAGGCTAGAACCCTCTTGTTTTAGATATTAAAGAGGCTAGAACCCTCTTGTTTTAGATATTAAAGAGGCTAGAACCCTCTTGGAATGTAAGTTTTCTTTTATCTTTTATTTTTCTTATAATATTTTCTTTTCTTCTCTTTATTTGATGATGAAGATGAAGATGAAGATGAAGATGAAGATGAAGATGAAGATGAAGATGAAGATGAAGATGAAGATGAAGATGAAGATGAAGATGAGATTAAGATGAAGATCAAGATGAAGATTTGCCTTCATCAAGAGGCTAGAACCCTCTTGTTTTAGATATTCAAGAGGCTAGAACCCTCTTGTTTTAGATATTCAAGAGGCTAGAACCCTCTTGTTTTAGATATTCAAGAGGCTAGAACCCTCTTTGTAATTAGTTTTCTAGCTGAGATTTAATCCTTATTCTCCAAGTTTAATCCAAGGGTTCTCATTCATTGCTGTAGGCTATAAATAGGGATAGAGAGTGAGGGATTTGAGTGTGAAATTTTTTTTTAAAACTCCATTTGGAGAGGAGGGTTACTCTTAATTGAGAAGACCTTCCAATATTGTAACTTTGTTGAATTTAATAAAAGAATTTTTTCACCTCTTCATATTTTTCTTTTCTTCTCTTTATTCGATGATGAAGATCAAGATCAAGATGAAGATTTGCCTTCATAAAGAGGCTAGAACCCTCTTGGAATGTAAGTTTTCTCTTTTATCATTTATTTTTCTTATAATATTTTCTTTTCTTGTTTTAGATATTCAAGAGGCTAGAACCCTCTTGTTTTAGATTTATTTTGATGCTTTATAAAGTAGATTTACTTTCATGTCTTTACTTTTTTACATTATTTTTTACATTTATAGTATAGATTTATTTTCTTGCAACACTTTCAAGAGGCTAGAACCCTCTTTGTAATTAATTTTTATTTTCTTTCTCTCTCAAAGAGGCTAGAACCCTCTTTGGAGTTAGTTTCTATTTTCATTCTCTTCATTTCTCTCTTTGTTTGTATTTTCTAAGATGTGGAACTAATTCTTGTAGAAATTCTAGACTTGTATGGAACTAGTTTGATTTTTTTATAATTTATGGATTATTCTCTTGTGCTTAAAATGATCATGTTTAGTATAATCAACTAGAAAACTAATTAGTAGAATAAGAATTTGATAATCTATGCTTATTTTGAGTTGTTTGATAGGTTATGCTTATGAATTCTAGAATTACTATCTAGTTATTGTTCTTTTCATGAGTATTAATTTTACTTGGATGATAATTTGATAGGTTGTACTTTCCTTAAGTGGTTTGATAGTCTATGCTTAATAAATCTAAAGTAAAATGTGATAAAAGAGGACGGTTCATAGTTTATAAGTAAAATTGGTAAGTGGATTCAATTCTAGATTCCTCTTATCTCTAATTGAATCCTCCGTCTTTTATTTTCTTAATTTTCCTCTTTATTCTTGATTTTTCTTTATTTTGTTTCTTGATTTTATTTTCCTTTATTTTCTTCATCTTTCTTTCTTCCCTCTCAATCTAGTTTTGTTTTTAATTCATATAATCATGCTCACTCTCTTTATCTCTCCACAATCCACTTTTATCACTCTTAATTGTCTACACACACACACAAGTTAAGAATCAATTTTGATTATCTTCTACAACACCTTCCTCATGGTATTCGACATCTTTTATACTATAACTTGATAGTTGTGCACCTACAACTTAGATTCTATTTATTATCCCCCCTACTAAGTTTTTGGCACCATTGCTGGGGAAGGTGCTTATAAGTAGGATTTTTCTATTTTGGTTCTTTAATTTTTGTGTTTTCTTGTGAAGGAACCACTTTGAAGCTTAAGGATCAAGGATTGAAGATTGAAGAATTTCCTTCAAGAGGCTAGAACCATTTTGCTTGTGGTAACTCCTCTTTCTAGTATTTTCAATTACACCCTTTAGTTAATTTCTCACAATTAGAGACAATTAGAATTTTTTTTAAAAAAAATTATTTTTGTCAACCATAATAAAATTTCACCCGCCACTTGAATATTTACTAACAAGATAATAAATTCAAACAAAATCTCCCTTTCTCACATTTGTTTGATTGACAACCTTAATTAAAAAATAAAAAGATTTTTATTTTTTTGGCATCCTTTTGTAGTTGCTTTTAATTTCTAGGGTTGCATTGTATATAATAGTAGGAATTCACCAAAGTAATTTGAGCATCTTGATTTGACACTCACTTGAAAATATTTTCAAGGGCAAAAACCCATTAATAAAGATAAGGTGAGGGATTTCATCACCCTTTCCTTAGCCCACAAATCACTAATTCCTCACTACACAAATCCTAGCCTTTTAAAACTCATTAGATGTTAGCCCCTAAGGACTCGAGCTCATTAAAAAATAAGAAATCGTTAAGTGAACCGGTTTAAATTTACTTGAATCCGTTAGTGTTTAAGGCAAGGTTTAGGTGTTGCGTAAAGCACTCCGTAAGGAACGAGGTACTTAATTAGTCATTGACCTCCCTTAGTATTATCCTTACATGGCTAACTAACTAAGTAAGCACCAATCTTTTCACTCAAGAAGTTTTAGTTAGGAGCTGGTCTAGTTGAATTTAGACTTAACCCTAGAATTTAAAGTGATTGACACATGTGATTGCTCTTGATTTATTTTAGTTAGGTTTTTCTTTTCATCCTTCTCATTCTTCTCATTATCTTTTAGTTTTTTTAGTTTTTCCTTTAAAAAAAACTAACTTTAGTTTTTCTTAGAATTGTTTTTAGGTTTCTAAAAAAATTTATAAAAAGAAATTATTTTGGTGTATGCAAGTTTGGATTAGGGATAATACCAATCGTTTAATCCATTTTGAACCATTTGAGGAAATAGCTGATCCTAATTCACCTGTTCTTCAATATGTGTGTTATCTAACTAGGAATGCAATCCCATCTTACATTAAGCTCCCTGATGTCAATGGAACTAATTTTGAGCTTAGACCGCATTTCGTAAACTTGCTTTCGAAATTCTTAGGAATTGATACTGAAGACGTTTATATTTCTATCTCTGAGTTTGAAGAAGTTTGTCTTATGATTAAGATGAGGGACTTATCTGAGGATGCGATCAAGCTTCGATTTATTCCTTTTGCTCTTAAGGACAAAGTCAAGAAATGGCTGTATAGCTTACCCACAAATTCTATTTCAACTTGGGATGAATTTGTCACCATTTTTCTAAAAAAAAAAATTTCCCTATTCACAAAACGATTAAGCTTAGAAATAACATTCAGAATTTTAAGATTGTCTTGGGAGAGCCATTCTGGAAGTATTTTAACAAATTTAAAGATTTTTTTATCCAATGTCCTCATCACGGTCTTGAAAAAAAGCGATTATGCCAAATCATCTATGAAGGATTGGATTATTCTTCAAAAACTTCCTTAGAATCAATGTGTCAAGGGGATTTCATGAAGAAAAATATCGATGAAGCTTAGAATTTTTTAGAGTTTATCCGAGAAAACCATGCAGTGGGAACACTGTGATGACAGAGTTTCATCAGTTCCCTAACCGAAATCTAGTGATCTTTCCTTAGAGACAAACATAGCCTCTGAAGTAAAGATGGTCACAATCATGCGTAGGTTAGAAGCTTTAGAAATCAAAGAACAAGCTCCAGCTCAAATTAATCAAGTTTTTATCTCAGGTTGTCACAACTATCTTTCTCCAACTCATGTTTTAGAGAAATGTCCTCTCCTAGAAATAATCAACCACTAGGTCAGATAAACGCTGCATTCTAGCATCCCGTGAATGATCCATTTTCTCCAACATATAATTCAGGTTGGAGAAATCACCCGAACTTTGCATGAAATCAGGAAAACTACTCCAAAAATCAAAATTTCACTCCCTCTTTAACTTAATAATTTCCTAGGGTAAACACAGTTCCTTTCAGTTCTCAAATCAATTTCCAACAATCAAATCTGTCATATCCAAATCAGTCTCCTCATCATCAATCTGTAAATCATACTTCTCTGAATTTTGATCATGATAAACGTCTCAATATTTTAGAAAAGGGTTTGGAGACCATGATTAAAGTTTCTACACAGACCACCAACTTGTTGACTCAAATATCCAACACTTTAAATTCCTTTATGCAATCAGCCGGATAAATGCTCAATTCCAACACTAAAACCATAACTAGTTTAGAAACCCAACTTGGTCAACTAGCTAGTGCTATGAATGAGAGAGAGAAAGGAACATTTTCGAGTCAATCCGTGACCAACCCTAAGGATACGGGATCAAGTTCAACATACGAAGCTCAAGTGAATGCAATTCATTCACTACGGTCGGGAAAACAGGTCGATAATAAAGTCAGAATGCCTCCAAGTCAAACTCTTGAACCAGAATAAATTCTCTCTCCTTCTGACAACTCCATTAAGTAATCACCCACTTCCAATGACCAAGAGCCTGAACCCGAACCTGAGCTCAATTTTGATAGGTTTAAACCAGTTGCTCCCTTCCCAGATAGACTCAGGCCTAGGAAAAATTCCCCTCAGGTGGAGAAGATCCTCGAAACTTTCAAACAGGTTAAGGTCAACATTCCTCTCTTAGATGTAATTGAACAAATCCCTTCTTATGCAAAATTTTTGAAAGATTTGTGCACTAAGAAGAGAA
The DNA here is from genome assembly GCA_012295165.1 of Asparagus setaceus. Taxonomy (NCBI): domain Eukaryota; kingdom Viridiplantae; phylum Streptophyta; class Magnoliopsida; order Asparagales; family Asparagaceae; genus Asparagus; species Asparagus setaceus. Next base: position 4,809,272 of record CM022707.1, read on the forward strand.
CAATAAATGTTTCGAAGAAAGTCTTTCTAGCTACCAATATCAGTGATATGCTCTCAAAGTTCATGCCTTTGAAACATAAGGATCCTGGTTGTCGAACTATCTCATGTATCATTGGAAATACCTTCATTGATAAGGCACTTTTAGACTTAGGGGCTAGTGTCAATTTGCTTCCTTATTCGGTCTACCGGCAACTAGGTGTAGGAGATCTCAAACCAACCAGATGCACTTTATAGTTAACTGATAGATCTGTCAAAGTCCCCATGGGTGAGATAGATGATGTTTTGATTAAGGTTGGGGATTTTATTTTTCCAGTAGATTTCATAGTCTTGAAAACGCAGCTCATATTTGTAGGCATAAAAAATTGCTTATCAGTACCCGATCAAAACTCGTGACGGTGGGTTGACAACCGACGATCCATTCGACAAACCGACGCCGCGAAAACGCCAGAGCCAGTCGACGAGCACATGAAGTAAGTCGGCAAGACGCACGAGCCAATGAAACGGCGTCGAAGTTGGCTAAACTCAAGCATTGACGAGACGGAATCAACCGTACTTAGTCCGTCGATGCAAACGAGCCGTTTGAGCTCTGAAAGTTGATCGGACACGGACTCAAACCCAACGGCGACATCACCGGAGCAAAACTAAGCCCGGAAGACCGAAAGAGTCGACGGAAATTAACGAAGAATCGACGGAGAAACGGCGAAACAGCGGAAAAAAGCGACGCGAGGCGACACCTCGGCCAAATGGCCAAGGTGGCTCGGCCACCATGGCCGAGCCACTTGGCCGCGCACACATCCCCTTTTGTATAAATAGGGGGGGGTCTTGAAGGTGGGAGAGGTCTTGGATTTGGGGGGATTTCAAGGCTTCCGGAGGCTTGGATTTTTGGTGATTTGGAAGAGCTCTGACTTCAATAATTCTTGCGAGATCTCTGATGCGGTTTGGAAACCGGCCCGAGCTCTCAAGTCGATCGGCGTCGGATCTATAAGCAAAGGTAACCGAATTCGGTCGAACTACAGATACCCTCTAGATTAAGCTTCGCCTTAATCTCGTGGATAGCGCCAGATTTCTCCTAGTAGATCTCACCCGCCAGCGATCCTCTCCTTCGCGGAGTGTGATCCCTCAGCGCCTTCGTGAAACGAGCCCCTTTACATCTGTAGTTCGAACCGGGTCTCTACGGATCGAATTGCGGTGGTCCACGGACACAAAAGTCCCGACACGGGCAAAGAACCCATAGCGAGGACCTCGACATAACGTAGATCCTCGTGTTTGTTTAGGAAGAAGTCGCAATCTTTTTGATTTTCATTGTACTTTAAAATAAAAGGCAATTTCTTTTTGAATTTTGTTGTAGGCAAAAGAAGCTGTAAACAAATTCAAATCAATGACAATCATCCCGACTTTTACCACAACAAGCCGGGCGACCACAGTGGGAGCCACCGCCTCAGATCGGAGGTCGTCGTGCCGCGGCAGTTCCTATCCGGTGGAAGAAGAGGTCGAGTTCGAGTTCGACTCAGAGAAGTTCGAGGAGTACCTATCCTCACCCTCCTCCAGTCCAGTTCCCTCGCCGCCCAAGAAGGTCTCCGCTGCAAGGAGAACCCGATGGGCCTCCGACGTAGAGCCCCAAGGCGGCAACCCGCTGCTTGGTGGCGAAGATCCCCGCCGGCGCTGAAGTCGGATGGTGCCGAGATGAACGCCGACGACGCGCCTAAGCGAAGCCGCCAAAGGCGACGACAAAGCATGGCGCGCAAGCTTGCCAAGGCCATGCAATCCAGATGGGGTCCGCTACGGCGGATCTAAGATCTAGGCTTACTCGCAGGCTTCACCAAGTGATCGACGGTCCATCCAAGCCGCCAACCAACGAGTGGATCCGTGTCAAACGGAACCGCTCCACCGCCAGGCGGCCCGAGGCGCACTCGCCGAGCCGCGAGCTTTGGTGCAGCGGGCTCGTCGCGTTGAAGAAGGAGGTGGTAAAGAAGCCACCAACGCATCGCCGTGTTTGGAGGCCCAAGTCTAATGGTGCCCCAACCTCGCTTGTCCACACTCGCCTCGCACCTAAACCGAAGGATATAGCGCTGCAGCCCAACGCCAAGGCCCAAGATAGACGACGCCAAAGTCAAAGCGTCGCATCTGAATCGGTGGTGGAGCCAACTCCGCCACCACTACCAAACCGACTATCAAGGATCGCCTTGGTCCTCGAGAGAATCACGGGTCACTCCTCATGTGAGGTCGCACCTGCTCCAACAAGGACAAGAAGATTCCTACAGCCTCCCTATCGGATTGAAAATCAAGTCCGAGAGTCTCCGAGACTTCGCGACTCACATCGGCGAAAGTCTAGGCGAAGTCACTTTCGAAGTTTCGATGGGTTGATCCGCCCTCTGAAGGAGACGCTTTCATCCGATGATGAGGATGTTATACCCGAGATCAAACCGACATCACGGCGGGTCGCTCCGTTACACACAGATGAGGCACTACCGTGCAAGTGCGAGAAAATCTCGAAAGAATTCCCCAAATTGACACGCCATGCTTGTGCTCCAAGCTCATTAAGACGATGCTCGAATGCAATTGCCATCAAGAAGCTCCGTAAAGGGTGTCAGCCTTCCAGACTCACCACGGAGATGCCGAGACCTAGGTCAAGCGATTTGATTGACTCCAGAATCGGTCGGCGTCGGATCTATAAGCAAAGGTAACGAATTGGTCGAACTGAGATACCCTCTAGATTAAGCCGTCTTAATCTCGGGGATAGCGTGATTTCTCCTAGTAGATCTCACCGCTCGGCGATCCTCTCCTTGAGTGTGATCCCCTCGGTAACCGTTTCCTTAGTGAAGCGAGCCCTTTATCTGTAGTTCGAACCGGGTCTCTACGGATCGAATTGCGGTGGTCCACGGACACAAAAGTCCCGACACGGGCAAAGAACCCATAGCGAGGACCTCGACATAACAGAGATCCTCGTGTTTGTTTAGGAAGAAGTCGCAATCTTTTTTGATTTTCATTGTACGCCTTAAAATAAAAGGCAATTTCTTTTTTGAATTTTGTTGTAGGCAAAAGAAGCTGTAAACAAATTCAAATCAATGCGGTCATCCCGCTTTGCGAACAAATTGGCGACCGATGGGAACCCAGCCTCGATCGGAGCGTCGTGCGCATGACAGCAGTTCCTATCGGTGGAAGAAGAGGTCGAGTTCGAGTTCGACCAGGAGAAGTTCGAGGAGTACCTATCCTCACCCTCCTCCAGGTCCAGTTCCCCTCGCCGCTCCAAGAAGGTCTCCGCTGCAAGGAGAACCCGATGGGCCTCCGACGTAGAGCCCCAAGACGGCAACCCGCTGCCGCGGTGGCGAAGATCCCCGCCGGCGCTGAAGTCGGATGGTGCCGAGATGAGCGCCGGCGATCTTGCGGCTCTCCAGCGAGCTTCGCCAAAGCGGCGACAAAGCATGGCGCGCAAGCTTGCCAAGGCCATGCAATCCATGGATGGGGTCGCTCTGGCGGATCTAAGATCTAGGCTTACTCGGAGGCTTGACCTCAAGTGATCGACGGTCCATCCAAGCCGTCAACCAGCGAGTGGATCCGTGTCAAGCGGAACGCTCCACACTTCAGGCGCATCCAGGCGCGGCGCACTCGCTTGCGCTGACGCGAGCTTTGGTGCAGCGGGCTCGTCGCGTTGAAGAAGGAGGTGGTAAAGAAGCCACCAGCGTCACCGCCGGGTTTGGAGGCCCAAGTCTAATGGTGCCCCAACCTCGGTTGTCCACACTCTGTCGGCACCTAAACCGAAGGATATAGGCGTTGCGGCTCAGCGCCAAGGCCCAAGATAGGCGGCGCCTCAAAGTCAAAGCGTCGCATCACGAATCGATGGTGGAGCCAACTCCGTCACCACTACCAGCCGACTATCAAGGATCGTCTTGGTCCTCGGAGAGAATCACGGGTCACTCCTCATGCGGGAGGTGCACCCGTTCCAACAAGGACAAGAAGATTCCTCTGACCTCCCTATCGGTTGAAAATCGAAGTCAGAGTCTGAGAGACTTAGCACTCACATCGGCGAAAGTCTAGGCGAGTCACTTCGGAAGTTTCGATGGGTTGATCCGTCCTCGGAAGGAGGCGTTTTCATCGATGATGAGGATGTTATACGAGATCAAACCGACATCTGGCGGTCGCTCGTTACACACACCGATGAGCGTACTACCGTGCAAAGTGCGAGAAAATCTCGAAAGAATTCCCCAAATTGACCGCAGTCATGCTTGTGCTCCAAGCTCATTAAGGCGATGCTCGAATGCAATTGCCATCAAGAAGCTCGAAGGGTGTCGGTCTTCGAGAGACTCACCGCGGAGATCTGAGAGACCTAGGTCAAGGCGATTCCGTAAAGGATGACCTTAGAGAGGGTGAGTTGCGAGAGGTCACTAATAATATGACCAGCAAAGAACCATCGTCACGGGCTATTCCCGGCGCCATAGCGGCTAACTTCGTTTGCGGTCGGGACTATCCGGCGGTCGAATCTGATAAGCTTCGAAGGGTTACCGCGGAGGATGATCGTTAGATATTGGCTCCAATGCGCGCTCGATCATCTTGTATCTAGCGAAGGAGCCCCAAGCGCTTATGATCGGTCTGAGATCAAGTGGCCAAAATGCTAGGCGGCGTTGAATAAACAACGGGAAAACTTCAAGTTAGAGATGGAGTTGGCCATGCGGCGATGAGAGAAATGCGACCAGCAGATCAAGCCACGACAAAACATCAAGGTGAATCGAGTCGGTAGCGTCAGCGTCGATGAAGATGGCTGACTTCGGATCGGGAGGAAGCACCGAAGATGATAACCCTCACGAACCGCGACACTGCTATTGCTCATGGCGAAGATCAAAGACTTGGAGAGCAAAATCAACTCATTGATTTCCGCTCAAAGTAAAGAAAACGGTATTCCTTGCCCATACCGAGGAGTGGGAATCAATCCTTACCGTCAAGTTTAACTTAATAAACTTCACACCATTTGTGGGAGGGTTCCCCGACGCGACACTTGATTTATTTCAAGTCACACCTCGGAGTTATTTACGACGCGAACCCACGATGGTTGATCGTTCGTTAGCACCCTTAATTGGAAGCGACTTGCCGAATGGTACCGCCGTCTCAAGCGGGGAGCATTCACAATTTGGGGCGACATGGAGTCTAGCTTCCTTACCAATTTCTTTGATGGCGATACGAAGTATCGTCGGGCGTTGCTTTCGGCGAAGCGAAAAGCGGAGAAACCGTGGACATCTTTGTTAAGCGATTCGGAACAAGGCAATGAAGCTGCGGGATCAATATGAGAGGAGTTCATCCTCAAACACCGCCACGACAACTTATCAATAGATGTGCTTGAAGCAATGGGTACAGCACCATCGATAGCGTGGAAGGACTTGAAGGTTCGTGGAAACAAGCGAAAGATTCCTTAAAAGGAAAAAGGCGGAAGAGGCCGGCGGCAATGGAAGCTCGAGCGTAACTTTGTCCAGCGGCAAAGGAAAGAGCAAGCCAAGGCGGTTCGCGAACAAGCGTTCAACTCAACCCGGCCAGCAACGGCCAGCGGCAGCAGGCGCCCCAGCGAGCACAATCAGCGTGGCAACACGGGCCCGAAAGCGAAGGCCTCGGCCGAGATTCCGAAGTCCTATTCCTTTAGGGACGGCGAGATTCCGGCCTCTTCAAATATCTTGTCGAAAATAACAAGATCAAGCTCCCTCGATTCGAGAATCAAGAGGAGGCAATGAAACGAATGACCCAAGATCTTGTCGTACCATAGGCGGTTCATCACCCACTAAATCTGTTTCGGCCTTAGCGCCCGGTGAAGGTATCTTGTAGGGATTTTCGAACCGGGTTGTCCGTGAAGGTCACGAGTCTCTTCGGTTCTCGGTGGAGATCCCACTCTTAGTTCCATCTTCATCTTAGGTAGCGCCCGGTGAAGGTATCTTGTAGGGATTTTCGAACCGGGTTGTCCGTGAAGGTCACGAGTCTCTTCGGTTCTCGGTGGAGATCCCACTCTTAGTTCCATCTTCATCTTAGGTAGCGCCCGGTGAAGGTATCTTGTAGGGATTTTCGAACCGGGTTGTCCGTGAAGGTCACGAGTCTCTTCGGTTCTCGGTGGAGATCCCACTCTTAGTTCCATCTTCATCTTAGGTAGCGCCCGGTGAAGGTATCTTGTAGGGATTTTCGAACCGGGTTGTCCGTGAAGGTCGCTGAGTCTCTTCGGTTCTCGGTGGAGATCCCACTCTTAGTTCCATCTTCATCTTAGGTAGCGCCCGGTGAAGGTATCTTGTAGGGATTTTCGAACCGGGTTGTCCGTGAAGGTCACGAGTCTCTTCGGTTCTCGGTGGAGATCCCACTCTTAGTTCCATCTTCATCTTAGGTAGCGCCCGGTGAAGGTATCTTGTAGGGATTTTCGAACCGGGTTGTCCGTGAAGGTCACGAGTCTCTTCGGTTCTCGGTGGAGATCCCACTCTTAGTTCCATCTTCATCTTAGGTAGCGCCCGGTGAAGGTATCTTGTAGGGATTTTCGAACCGGGTTGTCCGTGAAGGTCACGAGTCTCTTCGGTTCTCGGTGGAGATCCCACTCTTAGTTCCATCTTCATCTTAGGTAGCGCCCGGTGAAGGTATCTTGTAGGGATTTTCGAACCGGGTTGTCCGTGAAGGTCACGAGTCTCTTCGGTTCTCGGTGGAGATCCCACTCTTAGTTCCATCTTCATCTTAGGTAGCGCCCGGTGAAGGTATCTTGTAGGGATTTTCGAACCGGGTTGTCCGTGAAGGTCACGAGTCTCTTCGGTTCTCGGTGGAGATCCCACTCTTAGTTCCATCTTCATCTTAGGTAGCGCCCGGTGAAGGTATCTTGTAGGGATTTTCGAACCGGGTTGTCCGTGAAGGTCACGAGTCTCTTCGGTTCTCGGTGGAGATCCCACTCTTAGTTCCATCTTCATCTTAGGTAGCGCCCGGTGAAGGTATCTTGTAGGGATTTTCGAACCGGGTTGTCCGTGAAGGTCACGAGTCTCTTCGGTTCTCGGTGGAGATCCCACTCTTAGTTCCATCTTCATCTTAGGTAGCGCCCGGTGAAGGTATCTTGTAGGGATTTTCGAACCGGGTTGTCCGTGAAGGTCACGAGTCTCTTCGGTTCTCGGTGGAGATCCCACTCTTAGTTCCATCTTCATCTTAGGTAGCGCCCGGTGAAGGTATCTTGTAGGGATTTTCGAACCGGGTTGTCCGTGAAGGTCACGAGTCTCTTCGGTTCTCGGTGGAGATCCCACTCTTAGTTCCATCTTCATCTTAGGTAGCGCCCGGTGAAGGTATCTTGTAGGGATTTTCGAACCGGGTTGTCCGTGAAGGTCACGAGTCTCTTCGGTTCTCGGTGGAGATCCCACTCTTAGTTCCATCTTCATCTTAGGTAGCGCCCGGTGAAGGTATCTTGTAGGGATTTTCGAACCGGGTTGTCCGTGAAGGTCACGAGTCTCTTCGGTTCTCGGTGGAGATCCCACTCTTAGTTCCATCTTCATCTTAGGTAGCGCCGATTGAAGTCTTCCTCACCCAGATTAGGCGAGTCGGAAAAGTCGGCCCGACAATCTAACCTTGCGACTAAACACTTCCCACATCCGTTTACAAGGAGGATATGCGGGCGAGGAATTCAAGCACGATAGGCGCTATACTTTCAGGGTATATTGGCTCTAGTGAAGTTAACAGGATCCAAGTCGATCCGGGTTCATTATGAGCATCATGCCCTGCGCCTCATGTATCATCACGGAATTCACGCGACAAGCTAGCATCAAGCGGCACAATGATCTACGGTTTAACACGGTGGGTCCGCCCACTTGGTAAAATCAGTTAAGTGCCAAATGGGGACTTAAAGTCGAAGTCACTGCTATGTGATTGGCGAGACTTCCTATAACTTATTGTTGGAGTGCGACCTTGGATCCACAATAGCGTTATAGTCCGTCTACTCTTCATCGGTGTCTCAAATATGTAGACACGAATAATGAGTCAAGGCGGTGGTGCGGACAAACAACGTTTAAGGGGATGGAGAATTATTTCGCGATTCTCTCCTCTACGGTAATGAGTCGGCGAATCATCGGCCCAAAGATGCGGACGGTGAAGAAGGCGTCACGAAGCAGGGCTTGGTTATAGTGGAGGTTTTGTTTTAAATGACATTGTACCTTGTAATCAATCTTGGCGATGAAGAATGCGTCGGATGAACATGTAATTGGCAAATTGCCGATGAATCAATAAATGGCGATTTAGAGTATCCTTTATCTTTGAATGATGTGATAGCGAGGATTATACAATGATCGAGTTGCACACTTGACTTCGATCATCTTACTTCACACAAAAGCGATTCGGGACTCCTTTGGGACAACACTTGTCATCCACGAAGATCAAGTAGTGAAAGAGACTTGGTTTCTGGAAAAGGAGATCACGGTTCAACGCGAATCATTTCTTTGAAGAAGGTGAAGATGACAATGGGCCTATCCTCCACACATTGGATATAGTCGAAACAGGGTATCATGAAAAGATGGGGTATGACTTGACACGAGGGAAGGTCTATGTTTGGACGAGGCCCTCGAACCCCTCCTAAGCGGCATATGTCCCAAGAGGAAAGCGGATAATTACTATGCATTTAGAAGGGATTGGGATACGAATCCTCCTCGAAGATGAATGCTCGTGGTGATTGATAATAATCCACCGGTGAGAGGCGGACATTCGTCGACTCTTGGCTTGGGATTGACACCAGCCTCGGAGCTTTCAAGGCTTTGATGTCGAATATGGCCCGATCGATCCACCTACTATTGAGGGTGATGAAGATATGCCAACATGGGAAGACCCATGGATCCATCAACTTCGAGGCGGTTTGGGGATAGGTTGAACAAAGAACCCCCACTAAGGATGAGGTAGTCGAGTCAATATGGGTGATGAAGAGCATCCCAAACTCATAAACATCAGCAATACTCTCCCTTGAAAGAAAAGAAGAGTTGATCGCCCTAATCGGGGAGTATATCGATGTATTAGCACGGAGTTCGAGGACATGCGGGACTTCGACCTAATGTGGCAACACATCGCCTCAACATCAAAGGCGGATGTCAAACTGTCAAGCAACGGCAAAGGCGGTTTAGATCCACAAATATTGGAGGCAATTGTTGGCGAAGTGAAGAAACTCATAGAATCGGGATTAGTCGAGGAAATTCAACATCCGGATTGGGTGGCGAATATAGTCGGTCATGAAGAAGAATGGTTCGATTAGGATGCGTATGCGATTCTGAGACCTAAGCGCTGCTTGCCCAAGGATGATTTCCCTCGCCAATCACCGGCGTCATAGTTGACAATACATGTGGATTGAGAGGATGTCCTTTATGGATGGCTTTTGAGGTACAACCAAATCAAGATGCACCGATGGCGCCAAACACGGCGTTGAGCAGCCCATCGGCATATATTGCTACGGTCATGCCGTTCGGCCTCAAAATGCGGCATAGCGTACCGGCGAGCAATGGCGGAGATTTTCGGGATCATCTTGAGCGGTCGAATGCTCGTCGGCGATTTGGTCGTAAAAGTGACAAAGGAGATCACATCAAAGATCTTAGAGCGGTATTGAGCTCATGCGAACTCATCGGCTAAAGATGAATCTGCCAAATCCTTCCTTGGGATGTCGGTGGCAAGTTCCTTGGCCGTCGTCACCGACAAAGGAATCCATGTTGATCGACAAAGTGAAGGCGATTCAAAATTGCAACCCAGAAATCGAGAGAACTTCGGGGGTTACAAGGGCGATTGGCGTACATCCGGCGGTTCATATCGAACCTATCACGGGAAGTGCCAACCGTTCTCTAAGTTGAACAAGAAGAGCGTGTCATATATTTGGGGCGGCGCTGCCGAAAACATGAAGAGATCAAATTGTATCTCGCCAAACCTCTGTTCTCGTTGCACATGATCGGAAAACCGTTTTGATTTACGTCAAGGCGGCGGATCATTCGTTAAGCGCTTTACTCGCGCAAGGCGGCGGCAATGATCCGCGAAACGGCGATGTATTACGGCGAACATTAGTGGCGAGTCTTGATACCCAATGGTGAAGCGGTGCCTTGCATTAGTGTTAGCGATTGAGAAAATCGGCACTATTTAGTCGGACGGGCGATTTATGTTATCTCTAACGTAAATCCGATCCGGATATTTATGACCCGGTAGGCCTCGATGAGTTGGCGTTTAGCGAAATGGGCCTTGCTCTTGTCTCAATATGACTTGTATTTCAAACAACGAAGTCGGTCAAAGGACAAGCGATTTGTGATCTCTTGGTACCCGGCCCGACAGCGGATGCGGTTGAGCTATATGATGATCTTCGGATGAAGTTGAAGTCAACACTCGTCGCACCAACAAATATGGCGATTGTATTTTGATGGAGCTTCGGGCCACCAATGTGGCGAGTACCCGGATGTTCTAAAATCTCATTTGGAGTCGGAGTTGTCTTGATTTCCAGGAATCATGTCATGCCCGTGCTTATTCACTCACGAACCTGTTCCAATAGCGTAGCGAATACAGCGCTACTTATCGGACTTAGCAGCCAAGGGCTGGGGTCGAATATCTCGGCGTATGGTGATTCTGGCGATAGTTAAGCGGTCGTGGTGACTCTGAAGTTAGGAACCCGATCAGTCCCCTATCATCGGGTAGCCGTGGAAATGGCGGACTCATTGAAGAGTTTTTCATCGAATATATCCAGCGCCTCCAAAGCGCTTGCAGCGGATCGCTGGCGGCATTAGGCTGTCGTTAGCACAACCTTAGAGACCGAGCAACTAGTCACGGTCGGGACTCACCAACTCTTCATTACCATTATCGATGAGGCACAAGAAGATAAGGGGTAGTTACCAAAGAAGTGTATACAACCCAAACCAAGTTGGAGCCGAGATTGGCTTTCCTATCATCGATTCGTCTTACATGGTATTCTACGGAAGGCGTAAAGGAGAAGTCAGTCGTGAAGAGCTCAAGATTCTTTTACGACACGAGACCGGGCGTTATATGTAGGAATGCGATGGTCTTTACTCCGATGCCTTTCAAACAAGGAGGAAGAGGTCGCCGGGGAAGCACGAGGGTGAATGTGGTGCACACTAGCCGGTCCCAAACTCTGATCGAATCGGAGAATGGGTTACTTTTGGCAATGATTAATGAGCGGTCGATGCGCTTCGGAAATGCCAGCGTGTCAAATTCCGCGAATTATATGCATCGGCCGCCGAGCAAGCGCATCCTTGGCCACATCACGGCCATTGAGACATGGGGAATGGGCGTGGTAGGTCCCATTTTCCTCCGTCGGTTAAAGGAGATCGGTTTATTCTAGCGATCACCGACTACTTCTCCAAGTGGGCGAAGCAATCCGCTAAAAGAAGTAAAGCGAGTACCGTCATCAAGTTTATCAAACACCATGTCATCTATCGACGGTGTCCCAAAGCGGATCGTGCATGACAACGGTCCCCAATTTATCGCCAATTCCTTCATCGTTTTGTGAGAAATTCAAGATACAAGATGTCGTCAGCGACTTATAATCCGGCAAATGGATTAGCCAAGCATTCAACAAGGCGATTATCGGACTTAGCCGCCAAGGAGGGGTCGAATATCTCGGCGTATGGTGATTCACAACCGATAGTTAAGGTGTCCGCGGTGACTACGGTTAGGAACCCCGACCGTCCCCTATCATCGGGTAGCCGTGGAAATGGCGCACTCATTCAAGAGTTTTTCATCGAATATATCCAGCGCCTCCAAAGCGGCTTCAGCGGATCTTGGCGGCGGCATTAGTGTCGTTAGCACAACCTTAGAGACCGAGCAACTAGTCACGGTCGGGACTCACCAACTCTTCGCACCATTATACGATGAGGCACAAGAAGATAAGGGGTAGTTACCAAAGAAGTGTATACAACCCAAACCAAGTTGGAGCCGAGATTGGCTTTCCTATCATCGATTCGTCTTACATGGTATTCTACGGAAGGCGTAAAGGAGAAGTCGATCGGCGAAGAGCTCCAAGATTCTTTTACGACACAGAGACCCAGACGTTATATCGCCGGGGGTACGATGGTCTTTTACTCCGATGCCTTTCAAACAAGGAGGCAGAAGAGGTCCTTCGGGAAGCACACGAGGGTGAATGTGGTGCACACTAGCCTGGTCCCAAACTCTACGATCGAATCAGGAGAATGGGTTACTTTTGGCCCACAATGATTAATGGCGCGGTCGATGCGCTTCGGAAATGCCGCGTGTCAAATTCCGCGAATTATATGCATCACCGCCGAAACCGCATCCTTCGCCACATCCCGCCATTCGAGACATGGGGAATGGACGGTAGGTCCCATTTTTCCTCCGTCGGTTAAAGGAGATCGGTTTATTCTAGCGATCACCGACTACTTCTCAAGTGGGCGAAGCAATCGCTAAAGGAAGTAAAGGCGAGTACCGTCATCAAGTTTATCAAACACCATGTCATCTATCGACACGGTGTCCCAAAACGGATCGTGCATGACAACGGTCCCCAATTTATCAGCAATTCCTTCATCAGGTTTTGTGAGAAATTCAAGATACAAGATGTCGTCAGCGACTTATAATCCGGCAAATGGATTAGCCGAAGCATTCAACAAGACGATTATCAAAATTCTGTCGAAGCTTGTGAAAAGTAACAAGCGAGACTGGGATGATAAACTCGGAGAAGCACTCACAGGCGTATCGCTGCTGATGCATACGCCAACTGGAAGCGACCGTACTCTACGGTCACGGGTGTGAAGCGCTCCCATTGGAAATTCAGATCCGCCACTCGCGACGCCCTTTCAACAGAGATGACGACCAAGAACAACATCAAAACGCCTCAAGAGCTTGAGATGTTAGATGAGAAGCTCGAGGCTCAACAATGCATTGAGTTCTACCAAGCTAGGATGTCGAAGGCTTTCAACAAGAAAGTTCGACAGAACCTTTAGAGAAGGAGATTTGGTCCTCGCCGCCGACGACCGATAATCCTCACTTCCAAGAAGAAAGGTAAATTCGAACCTAAATGGGAGGGTCCGTTTGTAATAGAAACGGTTTACTCCAATGGTGCATATCGCCTCATTACCCAAAATGGCGACCGGCAATTAATGCCGATAAATGGGAAGTTCCTGAAGAAATACTACCCATAGTATCTTCGGGATAACCCGTTTCGACGGGAAGTTCCTCGTGGGATGTCTCACCCACTTTTCGCGAGGATAACCCTAGATTTATCCTCCATTCTTCTTTCCCCCACCGATCAAATTCCTTGACGGTGGGTCTACAAATTTTCTGGTACATTACCAAAATCCCCTCTTGATTCCTTCTATGAACAAGAGGCTCACTCAAAATTCCTTTCAGCTGGAGAGAATATAAAATCCTTCCTCTCCAAGCGTAAAATCCCCGTGTCAAGCGGAAGGGTTTCATCTTCATCTTAGGTAGCGCCGATTGAAGGTATCTTGGGATTTTCGGACCGGGTTGTCCGTGAAGGTCACTGAGTCTCTTCGGTTCTCGGTGGAGATCCCACTCTTAGTTCCATCTTCATCTTAGGTAGCGCCGATTGAAGGTATCTTGTAGGGATTTTGAGACCGGGTTGTCCGTGAAGGTCACGAGTCTCTTCGGTTCTCGGTGGAGATCCCACTCTTAGTTCCATCTTCATCTTAGGTAGCGCCGATTGAAGGTATCTTGTAGGGATTTTCGGACGGGTTGTCCGTGAAGGTCACGAGTCTCTTCGGTTCTCGGTGGAGATCCCACTCTTAGTTCCATCTTCATCTTAGGTAGCGCCGATTGAAGGTATCTTGGGATTTTCGGACCGGGTTGTCCGTGAAGGTCACGAGTCTCTTCGGTTCTCGGTGGAGATCCCACTCTTAGTTCCATCTTCATCTTAGGTAGCGCCGATTGAAGGTATCTTGGGATTTTCGAGACCAGGTTGTCCGATCAAGGTCACCGAGTCTTTCCGATTCCTACAAAAAGCGTTAGCCTCATCCCGGGAAATAGAACACATTCTTCCTTTCCCACCTCAATCAAATCTTCATCCGGTTCAGTCATTCTCCGGTCAAAAGAGGACGCCAAGGTTCATCTTGGGGCATTTTATCCCGAAGCCTAAGAAGGGATAAAGCCAACGCCTCACACGCGTTGCCGGTTTAGTCTTTCTCCGATTGAAGAAGACACCAGAGTTCGATTCTGGGGCATTTTATCCCGAAGCCTAAGAAGGGATAAAGCCAACGCCACACGCAGCGTTGCGGTTTAGTCTTTCTCCGATTGAAGAAGACACCGAGTTCGATTCGGGCATTTTATCCGAAGCCTAAGAAGGGATAAAGCCAACGCCACACGCAGCGTTGCGGTTTAGTCTTTCTCCGATTGAAGAAGACACCGAGTTCGATTCGGGCATTTTATCCGAAGCCTAAGAAGGGATAAAGCCAACGCCACACGCAGCGTTGCGGTTTAGTCTTTCTCCGATTGAAGAAGACACCGAGTTCGATTCGGGCATTTTATCCGAAGCCTAAGAAGGGATAAAGCCAACGCCACACGCAGCGTTGCGGTTTAGTCTTTCTCCGATTGAAGAAGACACCGAGTTCGATTCGGGCATTTTATCCGAAGCCTAAGAAGGGATAAAGCCAACGCCACACGCAGCGTTGCGGTTTAGTCTTTCTCCGATTGAAGAAGACACCGAGTTCGATTCGGGCATTTTATCCGAAGCCTAAGAAGGGATAAAGCCAACGCCACACGCAGCGTTGCGGTTTAGTCTTTCTCCGATTGAAGAAGACACCGAGTTCGATTCGGGCATTTTATCCGAAGCCTAAGAAGGGATAAAGCCAACGCCACACGCAGCGTTGCGGTTTAGTCTTTCTCCGATTGAAGAAGACACCGAGTTCGATTCGGGCATTTTATCCGGCCTAAGAAGGGATAAAGCCAACGCCACACGCTGTCGGTTTAGTCTTTCTCCGATTGAAGAAGACACCGAGTTCGATTCGGGCATTTTATCCGAAGCCTAAGAAGGGATAAAGCCAACGCCACACGCTGTCGGGTGGTCTCTTGCCCGTAAAAGAGTAAGCCTATGTATTCGATATCATAGCAACAAGTCTAGAAGAGTTTCATTCTTTTAGCATAACGCCACGCTGGAACGGATCCGGATAATCCGCGACGCTAGCCCAACTCAAACGGTGGTTGGTAAAGGCTAATCAAACCCGTTGAAAGGCTGGGGGTTGGCGATAACCCTAAAGTCAACGCCACACGCAGCGTTGCGGTTTAGTCTTTCTCCGATTGAAGAAGACACCGAGTTCGATTCGGGCATTTTATCCGGCCTAAGAAGGGATAAAGCCAACGCCACACGCTGTCGGTTTAGTCTTTCTCCGATTGAAGAAGACACCGAGTTCGATTCGGGCATTTTATCCGAAGCCTAAGAAGGGATAAAGCCAACGCCACACGCTGTCGGGTGGTCTCTTGCGGTAAAGAGTCTGAAGCCTATGTATTCGATATCATAGCAACAAGTCTAGAAGAGTTTCATTCTTTTAGCACAACGCTGTGTGTAGAACGGATTTAGATAATCTACATGCTAGCCCAACTCAAACGGTGGTTGGTAAAGGCTAATCAAACCCGTTGATGGCTGAGGGTTTGCCAAAAATCCTAAAAGTATTATGGTTAATTATTTCTGAGGAAGTAAAAGAATCATAATAAACAATGAAAGGAATGGATCTTATTCATTTGAAGCAAATATAAAAGGAGCTACAACCGCTTAAATATCAAGTCTATGACAAAGGATTTGTTGTTCGAAAGACACTTCACCATTGTAAGCCCGTCGAAGTTCTTCCCGCAACTCGCTCAAGGACTCCTCATCGGTGTTCGTCTTCATGGTTGCCTCCTCGAGCTCGGCCGGTTTACGCCCGACGGTCGAGTTCCCTAGACGCAACGGTGAGGTCTTCTTCCTTGTTGGCCTTGGCCGCCCAACCGCTCATCCTATCTTCCTCAAGATGGAGCTCTCCCACGGCGGTATTATCCTCTCACTTTTCATACGATATCGGTCGGATATGGCTTAGGGAAGAATATGTCTCAAAGAACAACAGCTCCAAGCTGATCGGCGCGGTCTCTCTGCATCTGGACTTCGAGCCCAGTAAAAACACGAGCATCGCGCCATGCCTCTAAACGCGAGCCCGTATGAGCAACTACAATGGAGGAATGTCGACTCCACCGACGGTCCGAGCTCGAGATCAATCTAGCACCGGTACATCCCATGACGCCCACAACCATGCTCAAGGCCATCCACAAGTCCACCTCGAGTGGAATGGGTTCGGGTTCCCAACATAAAGTTGGTCGAACCGAACCGGGCGAGCAAAACGACAGGAAAATAAGGCTCAATGAAGCATTCCTCATTTACTCGAAGGTGAGATACCCGCCCGATATTCACTAGCCGCTTGAAATAGCCAATGTTAAGTGAAGTCTGCCGTGTCTTCGCACCTCCTCGCCGACCAAGGACTCACCATATTGACCGAGAATCGAGGAAAACATCCGAAAAGATCCACCCTTTGTGAATCGCATCGTTTCTTGATCTCGCAAAACCACGCCTTCCATCTGCAATCCTCTACCAACTGTAAGAAAGGAGTAGACGAATCTGTGGAACCCGGCGCCGACATCATGTCGGGACGATGAAGGACCAACCAGGTCATCAAATAGGTATATGGGAGCTCTACTCGGACGGAAGGGATGCGTGATGATGGCTCGTCCTTTCTCTGGGTAAACGCTCGAACTATATGCCGCAATCCACGGTGAATACTGGCCACCATCACCGGAAGGAGAGAGAGTTCCTTCTTGTGAGCGAGTTGAACTGCAGGATAAAGGACCTCCAAAGGTAAAGCGTCATCAGATTGATATGGAACCACACACTTCTTGAGCCAGATTGCAAGATAGCCTGCTAGAAGAGTCGTCGGCTGGATAGGCTTCACCGCATGCCACAGAAAGGTCGCAAACTTGGTCCCTGAAGGAAAGCCTTCTTTGGCATAGCTGAGTGTATAAGAGTTAGCCTCGGACTTCTCGATCAGTTCGTTAACCTTCGAAGGAGTGAGCGGTGATAGTTCACATATTTCCTCGCCAGATTTGTCCTCCAAATGCTGGAACAAGTAATTGGCGAACTGCTTCAGACTCACCTGCGATTTCCTCTTGGCGCAAGGTTCAGATTGGGCCAAAGCTATATAGTAATGACAAGTGAGATCCCATAAAGTCTTATAACGATGGTGCGTCGTTCCTTGTGCATTTCGGTTCGATTGGAGGGAAAGTACTCGATATAGCATCTTCCCCATGGGTAGACCGAAATACGGTACATCTCATGCAAAGCCAACCCCAACTCGCCATGTTTAGTGAAAACGATTCAACCGATTATAAAGCTCGAATAAGGTGAAGAAATGGTTGACACCGATTGGAAGGCCATACATGGTGGCACGAATCAATGCACCGCAAGCACGGTTCCCCATCCCATCGGAGGGCGTAGCGGTCGGCGACCCACGGTGCTTACTTGTGGTACCCGGCCGAAGAATCTATGATCGACGATGGCATCTCGCCCAATTTAGCAAGGCGATTCCTCAAAGTTGAGGCAGGAACGAAAAGCTCATCACGGGGCGGTGTGTCCAGCCCTACAACCCCAGGGTGAAGGCCGACGACACGATTCCTGTTCGAACCCGGAACCGGCTGCTGGGTAATAAACCCACAATGAATATGATCATGCTCGGTCAAACGCCATGACATACGGCGGTCACAAAGATGGTGTCTAAGGTCGGTCAACGAGCCGACGAGGTATCCGGGAATATACAAGGCCTCCGTCGCCTTTGTTCAACCACCTCTCACTCTCGATAAGAGTCAGATCCGATCCTTAACCGAGTCGCCGAATAGATAATCGTCTTTTCAAAGGTTGATAAATTTGGCGTCCTCTGGCCATGTCGGTGACCAATCGTCGGAGAACGCTGAACTCCCCTCAAACACTGATCGCTCCGCCGATGTCCCAGCAAATCGAGGCGCAGATAGAAATCGCGGATCATCACACATGGAATAATAGTCACTATGACGCCCATCGACCAGAATGGAAAAGCTCCCGAGGAATAATTAATCAAATCGAAAATACCGCTAGTAAATGGCGCTGAATTCATCTTACATAGATTGAGTCACGACCTTATATCGGTATGACGATTTCATCCAGATAAACACCCGAGAACGATAAATATAACCGCATGATCCAAGCGCAATATATTCCGCTCTACGTATGCAGAGTACGGTGTGAAATCGCCCCGCTAAAACATCGAGACGGGTGATTTTGAAGCCTCAATCCTCACGAAGGAGAATCTCGCCCTTCCCAATCGCCTCACAAAGGAGAACGGCGGGGTCGCGAGCGTGCACAATCTGTCGATCCCCACAAAGGAGGATTTCGCTCTTCCCAATCGCCTCACAAAGGAGAACGGCGGGATACAACGATATATGTATGAGAATATGATGACGCTGGCGCACCACCGAAAGAAGGGCGTGCATTCCGCGGCGATGCGTCGGCGACTCCTCGGGCAGCGTGATCTTCTGTAGACATCGGGCTGCAAAAATCGACGAAAAGTCAAATACACGATCGAAAATCAGAAATAAAGTGTCAATAAAGCTACCACGACCAGCGCGCCCACGACTAAACCCGAGAACCAAGCGGCAGAACCGAGGCGCCGCCCAGCAACTGGAGCCAATAACCGACCATGAGCACCAGCGCCCGCCATAGCGTAGCGCCAAGCGCCAGCGTGGCGACCAACGCCCGGCAATCTTGTTGTGGTATTGGCGCCAATGGCTAGCGCCGTATTGGCGCCAATGGCCAGCCTTCTTTGGCGCCCAGATACCCGCCGCTGGTCGAACGCCAGATCCGTGATCGTGCCCTCGGTCCCGGTCCGCCACCGTGCAAAAAGAAGAAAAGAATTTACAAAACCCTCGTGATGAATACCTTGTTGATCGAAGATGAAAAGACGGCGGATTGCATCGACGCCGATCAACGCCGCCTAATCCTACTCCAACTAGGATTACGAGTATAAACTGTTTCCTAATTTATCGAGAAGTTCTAAGAATATTTCCACAAAAATATTTTAGGGATAACTCGACGGCGGATTGCATCGACGCCGATCAACGCCGCCTAATCCTACTCCAACTAGGATTACGAGTATAAACTGTTTCCTAATTTATCGAGAAGTTCTAAGAATATTTCCACAAAAATATTTTAGGGATAACTCGACGGCGGATTGCATCGACGCCGATCAACGCCGCCTAATCCTACTCCAACTAGGATTACGAGTATAAACTGTTTCCTAATTTATCGAGAAGTTCTAAGAATATTTCCACAAAAATATTTTAGGGATAACTCGACGGCGGATTGCATCGACGCCGATCAACGCCGCCTAATCCTACTCCAACTAGGATTACGAGTATAAACTGTTTCCTAATTTATCGAGAAGTTCTAAGAATATTTTCACAAAAATATTCTTAGGATAACTCGACGGCGGATTGCATCGACGCCGATCAACGCCGCCTAATCCTACTCCAACTAGGATTACGAGTATAAACTGTTTCCTAATTTATCGAGAAGTTCTAAGAATATTTCCACAAAAATATTTTAGGGATAACTCGACGGCGGATTGCATCGACGCCGATCAACGCCGCCTAATCCTACTCCAACTAGGATTACGAGTATAAACTGTTTCCTAATTTATCGAGAAGTTCTAAGAATATTTTCACAAAAATATTCTTAGGATAACTCGACGGCGGATTGCATCGACGCCGATCAACGCCGCCTAATCCTACCCAACTAGGATTACGAGTATAAACTGTTTCCTAATTTATCGAGAAGTTCTAAGAATATTTCCACAAAAATATTTTAGGGATAACTCGACGGCGGATTGCATCGACGCCGATCAACGCCGCCTAATCCTACTCCAACTAGGATTACGAGTATAAACTGTTTCCTAATTTATCGAGAAGTTCTAAGAATATTTCCACAAAAATATTTTAGGGATAACTCGACGGCGGATTGCATCGACGCCGATCAACGCCGCCTAATCCTACTCCAACTAGGATTACGAGTATAAACTGTTTCCTAATTTATCGAGAAGTTCTAAGAATATTTTCACAAAAATATTCTTAGGATAACTCGACGGCGGATTGCATCGACGCCGATCAACGCCGCCTAATCCTACCCAACTAGGATTACGAGTATAAACTGTTTCCTAATTTATCGAGAAGTTCTAAGAATATTTCCACAAAAATATTTTAGGGATAACTCGACGGCGGATTGCATCGACGCCGATCAACGCCGCCTAATCCTACTCCAACTAGGATTACGAGTATAAACTGTTTCCTAATTTATCGAGAAGTTCTAAGAATATTTTCACAAAAATATTCTTAGGATAACTCGACGGCGGATTGCATCGACGCCGATCAACGCCGCCTAATCCTACTCCAACTAGGATTACGAGTATAAACTGTTTCCTAATTTATCGAGAAGTTCTAAGAATATTTCCACAAAAATATTTTAGGGATAACTCGACGGCGGATTGCATCGACGCCGATCAACGCCGCCTAATCCTACTCCAACTAGGATTACGAGTATAAACTGTTTCCTAATTTATCGAGAAGTTCTAAGAATATTTTCACAAAAATATTCTTAGGATAACTCGACGGCTGATTGCATCGACGCCGATCAACGCCGCCTAATCCTACTCCAACTAGGATTACGAGTATAAACTGTTTCCTAATTTATCGAGAAGTTCTAAGAATATTTCCACAAAAATATTTTAGGGATAACTCGACGGCGGATTGCATCGACGCCGATCAACGCGTCGCCTAATCCTACTCCAACTAGGATTACGAGTATAAACTGTTTCCTAATTTATCGAGAAGTTCCCGGAAGAATATTTCCACAAAAAATATTCTTAGGGATAACTCGATCGGGCGGATTGCATCGACGCCGATCAACGCGTCGCCTAATCCTACTCCAACTAGGATTACGAGTATAAACTGTTTCCAAGATTTCAACGAGGAGTTCCTGGAGAATAAACCCATATTCTTAAGGATAACTCGATAACCCTTAATTTCCTCCCACCATAATCTCCAAGAGAGGAATAATCTGACGAGGAGTGAAGGTCATGTTGACATCGGATAATCATATCCCCCCCGCTGTAGTTAAACCAACAACACACGTCATGATGGAGGAATTAGCCGAGTGATGGTTATGAAGTTCCATGTACCGACACGATAGCGTCGCCAACAAGGAGTTCGCCAACATATGGAGAAATCAAAATCTGATGGTTAGTCAAACAATGACCAACCGACACGAGTTACAAACAAAACTCACCCACCAGCTTCGAGTCAAGATAACAAGCGGTCAGATAATAAATGCAGCACCGTGATCTTATCAGGAATCCTACAAAGAACTGGATGATCTGAAAGAATCGAAGATTTGAAGCTATCTTTTGGGATCCTCACCATCAAGGCGGAACCATCATGTCCAAAGCATCCCAGACTCATCAAGAATCGAGACTGAGACGCTTTGGAGGGGGTATCTGTAGGCATAAAAAATTGCTTATCAGTACCCGATCAAAACTCGTGACGGTGGGTTGACAACCGACGATCCATTCGACAAACCGACGTCGCAAAACGCATCACGCCGCAAAACGCGTAGAGCGAGTCGACGAGCACATGAAGTAAGTCGGCAAGACGTACGAGCCAATGAAACGGCGTGCCGAGTTGGCTAAACTCAAGCATTGACGAGACGGAATCAACCGTACTTAGTCCGTCGATGCAAACGAGCCGTTTGAGCTCTGAAAGTTGATCGGACACGGACTCAAACCCAACGGCGACATCACCGGAGCAAAACTAAGCCCGGAAGACCGAAGAGTCGTGAAAGTGCGAAGAATCGGCGAACGGAAACAGCGAGGCGGCTTGAGAGGCGACACCTCGGCCAAATGGCCAAGGTGGCTCGGCCACTGGCCAACCCTCCTCGACTGGCAGGAGTGCCTGATGGCGAGTGGCGCTCTGACCATGGCCAAGCCACCTCGGCAACAGGAGTAAATGCGGCTCACTTGTTGCACACATCCCCCTTTTTGTATAAATAGGGGGGGGTCTTGAAGGTGGGAGAGGTCTTGGATTTGGGGATTTCAAGGCTTCCTGAGGCTTGGATTTTTGGTGATTTGGAAGAGCTCGGACTTGAAGAATTCTTGCGAGATCTGATGTCGGTATACGGTTCCGAACCGTGAGCTCAAGTCCAACGACGCCGATCTATAAGCAAAGGTAACCGAATTGGTCGAACTACAGATACCCTCTAGATTAAGCTTCGCCTTAATCTCGTGGATAGCTGTGATTTCTCCTAGTAGATCTCACCCGCCAGCGATCCTCTCCTTCGTGAGTGTGATCCCCTCGGTAACCGTTTCCTTCGTGAAACGAGCCCCTTTACATCTGTAGTTCCAACCCGGTCTCTACTGGATTGAATTGCGCTGTGGTCCACGGACACAAAAGTCCGACACGGGCAAAGAACCCATAGCGAGGACCTCGACATAACAGATCCTCGTGTTTGTTTAGGAAGAAGTCGCAATCTTTTTTGATTTTCATTGTACGCCTTAAAATAAAAGGCAATTTCTTTTTTGAATTTTGTTGTAGGCAAAAGAAGCTGTAAATAAATTCAAATCAATGACAATCATCCCGACTTTTACCGCGAACAATATTCAATCCCAAAGGTCAGATACCGGTCATTTTAGGAAGACCATTCTTAGCCACTTCCAATGCTCTAATCAACTGTAGAACTAGTCAAATGAAGCTGTCCTTTGGGAATTTTACTGCTGATCTCAATATTTTCAATCTAGGGAACCAGCCAGCTAATCAACCTCTAGAAATAAACTACATTCAGGAAAGTCCAATAGAAGAGGAGAATGAGTCAGATCTTAGCTTTGAGGAAGTCTTTGGTGTGGAGCTGAAGATATTAGGAGAAATAGGATCATATCAAGTCTTTTAGAATAAAGGAACTGTGTATGATACATGTCTCTCTGATCTTAGTTTTGAAGAACTGTTTCTGGATGAACTTAGGATCCAAGAAAACAAACAACAATCGAATTTTCATACCTCAGCCATGAATCTTGGGTTTTAGGAATTTTTTGAAGAGAAACTGGTTATGGTAGGACAAACTTTCATCAATAAGGATTCTAAGTTCAAATTTAAAGATCAGAAATTTAAAAAGCATAACACCATTGATACCTACCGTCAATTGCTGCAAACATTATTGAAAACCTTGGAGTATACAGAATTTAAGCATATTTTTGAGTTTATCATTCTAGATTTCTTTAAAATTCGAGGTAGAATTTTTAGCAATAATGTAGGATTTGATGTAGAATTTGAGCTTTTATTTTAATTTGTCATCCTACATTTTTACTTTTATCTCATAATAATGAGAATAATAAAAGAATCTATTCTTCTCTCATTTCAGAGTTTCTTATTCTTTTGAGAAAAAAAAAGAACAAAAAATAAAAAATATGAAAAGAAAACAAAAGGATATGAAAAAAAATGAAGAAGAAAAAAAAATGAAGAAGAAGAAATTTGTGACTTCGTCCTCCTCATATCAAAGGTAATTGCAGATTTTTTATCATTGTTCTAGGTCGACCGAACAAATGTAAGTGCTTCAATTCTTATCTGCTTTACTTCGTGCATCATAGAGTTTGTATTGAGGACAATGTAAAATTTAGGTGTGCGGGTGAGGACTAGTCATTTTTCCTCTTTATCTTACCATTTTTTCTCTTTTTATGTCATATTTTTTCTTTTTCATAAAAATATTATCACATGCCAACTTAATAGAGTTAATTAATAATTGATCAATTTGATAAATTTTAAATTTTCTAATCCTTAGTTAGTTTTATACTCAAGTTCACCTTTTATGATAACTCTAAATAAATCTCTTAAGAAATGATTGTCAAAGTAGCAAACTTTACTAAAGTCTTAACTTAGACTTTTAATTAAAGTAATGAAATTTTTCATGCTTAGCTTAGAGTAGAAAAAATTTCAAGTCGTCTTGATCTAAATATTTTTCAAGATATATATACATATACAAATATTATATATTTATATATATATATATATATATATATATATATATATATATATATATATATATATATATATATTCAAAAAACTAACTTTGCAAAAGAAGAGAGCGAAAAATGGGCACTAATAAAAATTCTCTTGAAATTCAAGGTGGTTTTATCTTATTAGGCCTAAGTTGATCAAGTAATTAAGCCCAAGGAATATTTTTCAAGCTTAATGACCTAAGCCTAGTTGGGTTGGGATTCATTGGCCCAAAACTCATTCAATGGTCACTTAGAAAGTCCGATGAAGTAGAACAAAATCACCGAGGAATAAAGAGTGTTAAAAAATACTAACAATTTATATATATATATATATATATATATATATATATATATATATATATATATATATATATATGTTCTTGAAAAATAAATTGATTAAAAGACTTAAAACCTGTTTTAAAATAAAGCGTTAGCATGTTCTTTTCAAAACTTTTAAATTAAATTTCTAAGTTAAACTTGATTTTGTATAACTACAATGAAAATATTTTTCAAGAGATTTACCTTGGAGTTATACATAAAAATATTTTCTTAAGTAAAACTAGCTTCAATTAGAATGTTTAAATATATCAAGTGATTTAATTATTCACTGACTTCTTTAAATTGGCAAGTTGATCGAATTTTATTAGTATATTCACTGCAAACCCTCACGAGACTACAACTCATCCTCTAGGGTAACCTAGGGGTTTAAAGGCTTGTTGTATGTGCTAAATACAATCATGATTCCTACGAAAGTGAGTTAGGATTTTGTTTTTCGTTTTCTTTTACATTTCTTTCTTTGCTAGAGGACTAGCAAAAAATTAGGTGTGGGGGTTTTTGATAATCACATTTTTATCACATTTATATGCCCTCATTATCTATTTTATATAAATAAATATGTCACTAATAAACGTGTTTTATCTTAATTTGCAGATTAATGAAGATTGATGAATAAAAGCCCAAAAGACTCAAACTCCCTGATTTTCTACCATTTATTAAAACCAAAATATAAAGACAAAAGAAGGTCCAAGAAAGCTCAAGGATCCATGAAGAAATCGGGTCAAGAAATTAACAAAAAAACCAAACTATTGCAAACCAATCGGTCGGCCAACTAATTGGTTCGCAACAAAATCAGTTTTCTAATTGAGATTTAATCCTTGTTCTTCAAGTTTAATCCAAGGATTCTCATTCAATATTGTAGGCTATAAATAGGGGTAGAGGGTGAGGGGTTTGAATGTGAAAATTTTGTAAAAACTCCATTTAGAAAGGAGGGTGACTCTTAATTGAGAAGACCTTCTAAAATTGTAACTTTGTTTCAATTAATAAAAGAATTTTTTTACCTCTTTATATTTTTGTTTTCTTCTCTTTATTTGATGATAAAGATGAAGATAAGCTGAAGATGAAGATTTGCCTTCATCAAGAGGCTAGAACCCTCTTGGAATGTAAGTTTCTCTTTTATCTTTTATTTTTCTTGTAATATTTTCTTTTCTTATTTTAGATATTCAAGAGGCAAGATCCCTCTTATTTTAGATTTATGTTGATACTTTGTAGAGTAGATTTACTTTCATTTCTTTATTTTTCTTGCATTATTTTCTTACATTTATAGTATAGATTTATTTTCTTGCAACACTTTCAAAAGGCTAGAACTCTCTTTATAATTAGTTTTTATTTTTCTTTCTCTCTCAAAGAGGCTAGAACCCTCTTTTGAGTTAATTTCTATTTTATTCTCTTCATTTCTCTCTTTGTTTTTATTTTCTAAGATGTGGAACTAATTCTTGTAGGAATTCTAGACTTGTATGAAACTAGTTTGATTTCTTTTATAATTTATGGATTATTCTCTGTGCTTAAAATGATCATGTTTAGGATAATTAACTAGAGAACTAATTGGCAAAGAAGAATTTGATAATCTATGCTTATCTTGAGTGGTTTGATAGCTTATGCTTATGAATTCTAGAATTACTATCTTGTTGTTATTCTTTTCATGAGTATTAATTTTACTTGGATGATAATTTGATAGGTTATGTTTTCCTTAAGTGGCTTGATAGTCTATGCTTAATAAATCTAAAATAAAATGTGATAAAAGAGAACGGTTCATAGTTTATAAGTGAAATTAGCAAGTTGATTCAATTTTAGATTCCTCATATCTCTAATTGAATCCTCCATCTTTTACTTTCATGATTTTCCTTTTATTCTTGATTTTTCTTTATTTTGTTTCTTGATTTTATTTTTCTTTATTTTCTTCATCTTTCTTTCTTCCCTCTCAATCTAGTTTTGTTTTTAATTGCATATAATCATACTCACTCTCTTTATCTCTCCACAATCCAATTTTATCACTCTTAATTGTCTACCACACGACTTAAGAACCAATTTTGATTATCTCCTACAACACCTTCATCGTGGGATTCGAGATCTTTTATGCTATAACTTGATAGGTGTGCACTTGCAACTTAGGTTCTATTTATTACCCCCTACCAGTGTCCAAAAAGCCTACGGTTTGTACCCGGCTTGGAACCCAGCCTGGGTTTTTTGAGCCCGAACCTTGCCCAAGCCCAAAAAAAGCTCAAAAAAATGAGTCCGTGTACCTTCACTGGTACCCGGCCTGAGTAGCGGCGGGCACCGAGCCATGAACCCCGAGTCGGGTCCGGTACCTTCCTAACGGCTAGATTTATAGCTGTTGGGGTAGCACGGACCCGGCCCTACCTAACGGCTAGATTTCTAGCCGTTGGGACAGGTCCGAGTCAAAACTTAGGCCTGCCTGGGCCCGGCCTACCCCCCGATGGGGACAAGATGGCTCAGCCGAACCCGGCTCAAGCAGACCAAAAATTACAATAACGGCTATTTTTAGGTATTTTGACCAAAATACTCTAAAACATGGTCAAAAAAGGGTCAAATTTTGAGGGTATCTTGGTCATTTTACTATGGGGCTACTTCTATAAATGGATGGGGGTTTTCATTTATTTTCTCATCCAAAAATTATTATCTTCTCTCTTAATACTCTCTAATACTTTCTTTACTCTAATACTCTCTTATTTGCTTTTGAGGCTAGCTCTATAAATAGAGGAGGGTTTTTATTTATTTTCTCATCCAAAAATTATTTGCTTTACTCTTTAATACTCTCTCCTAATCCTCTAATTCTCTCAATTCCAAATTTTCAGTGGCTCCCATCTCCAATTTAAAAGTCTTTGATAATGAGAATGCAACTCTAACTCCCAGCATGAGTCATCCTACTACCAAACCCACCGATCCGCTAGAACCAGAATCCGAAGATCGAACACCAACATCTATAAGGCTAAGATCGGAAGTGTGGGATTTCTTTGAGAAGATTGAAATAAAAAAAGATAGTAATAATTGTATGCTCGACCAAAATGCAAAATGTGCTCTTTGTGGCAAAGTCTTGAAAGCTCATCATAAGATGGGGGGCTAACCACTCAAATGACATTTAGCTAGCCACAACAAAGGGCAAGGAATGCCTCAAGCTAATATCCGCCAATCTCTTCTCTCTCAATCATCTTCTCGAGTAGCATTCATACAAAGTGACCTACAACACAATTTGAGCAAGGAAATTCATCATCAGGTTTGTTGTTCTTAAATATATTCTTTTTAAAATGGTAGAATCTGATGATTTTTTAGAGAGGGTCATCAACCCACTTTTTAAAATGGTAGAATCAGATGATTTTGAAGACATGATTAGAGAGGTTCATCAACCCACTTTTCAGCGTGATATTATAAATTATTATCGAGAGGAAAAAAACAAAATTAATGGCTTTTTCAAACCTTAAGTTGTAGATTTTCTCTAACTTCTGATATTTAGACATCTAAAGAACAAACTGATTATTTATGTATCATAGTACACTAGGATTGATGATAGTTGACAAATATTTAAAAGAGTTTTTTCTTTTATTTCATTTGAAGAATCACACACTTGTGTAAATGTTGCAAATTTAATAATGGAAGCACTTGCAAAATTAGAAATGCCCGAAAGAATTTTTACTCTTTTACTAGATAATAATGCAAGCAATAATAATGTAGCAAGAAATCATATCAAATCATCTTTATTATTGCCATGCGAGGGTGATTATTTTCATATTAAATGCATGTGTCATATTTTAAATTTAATTGTGCAAAGTGCATTTAATGAAATTAGATCAATGAGAGAAAATTAGGAATATTACTTATTTTCTCAATGCTTCTTAAAAAAGGCTTAAAAGATGAAAACAACATTGTAGAAGGAAAAATATGAGTGCAAAACAATTCCACAAGATGTTGATCATGGGTGGAATTTTACTTTTTAGTGATAAATGTAGCAATAGAGTATAAAAAATTATAAATAATTTTATGAATTTCTATGCTTCTAGTTCTAGTTCTAATTCTTGCTCTATATATTGAATAATTGAAGAAGAATGGAGCATTATAACTTGTGTAAAGAACATGCTACAAGTTTTTATGAAGCTACTCTCCTTTATCCAGTTGTTATTACCCAACTATAGCTCAAGCTGCTTTACAAGTTTTCAGAATTCAAAATATTTTTAATACTTATTGCAATCATATCATTTTTTTTCAAATATGATTAGACAAACACAAATAAAATTTAATAAGTATTATAGACTCATTCTTATTTTTTTTGATTTGAGCGTTCTTATTGATCCATGGATTTTGGACTTTAAATTTGGTTGAATTCTTATATGGCAACACGGTAATAGAT
Source organism: Asparagus setaceus (assembly GCA_012295165.1). Taxonomy (NCBI): domain Eukaryota; kingdom Viridiplantae; phylum Streptophyta; class Magnoliopsida; order Asparagales; family Asparagaceae; genus Asparagus; species Asparagus setaceus. The sequence continues at coordinate 4,838,032 of CM022707.1, forward strand.
AAAAATGATGTGGGTGAGCCTATTGCTACTCTTACTCATCATAACACAATTAAGTATTATTTTTAAAAATTATATGAAGAGTATGCAGCTAGACTTGGCGGAAGTTCTCAAGCTACGACTCCTATGGCTTGAGCTCTATCCCAAGTATAGGATCGTGTTCATTTGATAGGCAGATGTTAATAGACAAACTAACTGGTTGTATTGGTAGTAATAGTAATGGATCACCATCGGTAAGCGAAGTTTTCGATCTTGAACAACATTTAGCTGCACCTTTACTTAAGACTCAAAATAATCAAGTATGCGATATTTTGCGATGATGGAAAGTATATGGAACTTCATATCATGTGCTTTCCATCATGGCTCATGATTTACTAATGGTGCATGTTTCTACTACAGCTTCAGACTGCGCCTTCAGTGCATCAGCTTGTTTGATTAATGACCACAGGACATCGCTAGATCCGTCTACCATATAGGCGGTAATCTTCTTACAAGATTGGTGGGCTTCGGAAAAGAGACATCAAAACATTGACCATTTTTCTAATATAGAAGATAGACTTTAAGATTTGACGATAGCAGATGCTATAGTAGAACAAGAGTAGAAAATGCCAAGTTGCCAACCTAGTCTAGTTAGGATGTACTTATATGTAATAAATTATTTTAGAAAGAGTTGCAAATGATATTAATATAGATGGGTAGATGTCAACCAAGTTGGGATGTACTCATCTATTGTGATGCAATAATTTCCAAAAAAATGCATTGTAATTGTTGCAGATTATTTGATTAATAATAACATAGAATTTCTTTGCAAGTTGCAATAATTACACACTTTATAAATACTTCTGAAGTTAAATATTTTTTTTTTTTACAAAAAATCTAATTTTTATATTTTTTTGTAAAAAACATCACAACTTTTTAGCAATAAATTTAAATTTTTAAAAAATATCTGGCCCACATCTGATCCAAACCCGACCTGATGGTTACGGGCCAAGGTCTAGGCAGGGCATTTTGCCAGGCCCGTACATGGATTTCGGGGTCGGGCCTAGCCAGGCCAACCAGTTTGGACATTCCTAGTCTCTAGCCATCCATAGATGAATCACGTAAACTGACTCATGCGTTTTCGCGACATTAGTATTAAAAAGCTAGAAAATAATGATTTGAACATTTAGTTTAAAAATACATTCTACACCTAACCATTTAAAATTTTTAATTTGATACAGTATCTTGGGTCTAAGAAGATTTTGTGCGTGAGTGGGTCTAAAATTAATAGGGATAGAACTTTGTGTTTATAGGAAAAAATAACTCCTTTTTGGAAACGGTTGGTTTTAAAAATAAAAAGGGTAAAACTTTAGGTTTATCAACAGACACCCATCTATCATTCGTGATGCCGCAACATTAGCATCAAAAATCAAAAAAAAGTTTAAGCATTTTGTTTAAAAAACACTATATCCTCAACCTTAACTTATAAGGATATATGTGTAGCTATGTGTTTGGTAAACAAATAACTTTTATGGTTGTAATAACTATCAAATGACCAAAAGAACATAGTGTTGACTTTAACATTGTGACTAATAAATCAGTATAATATGAATCAGATAATTATTATTGGTAAATATATTAATTATTTAACAAAGTAATAAATTAATTTCCCAATAATAAAAATATTTAATTAAAATACCTTATATATCACCCAAAACGTGGTTATTAATTACTAATATTGACACTATTTCATACTAGTCAAATATTATCATTATCATAATTAATTAATTAATTAATTACTTAAATAATAAGAAATATATTTAACTAAACTATATTTTATATATCACATTATTTTTCATTATTAATTAGTAATATTTATATTACTTATTTTAATTACTTTAGGGTCAAAATTGTCTATCTAAATTAGTTATGTATAAGTGCATCCAATTAAGATAGATAACTTTGTCTTGTATATCGATCCCGTCAAATTCACCCTACGGGAGAGTGTTTTATTTTTATGTGGGTTCATGTTTCTAATAGACTCAAGAGTCCGTTGTTAATTACCCTTACTAAAAAAGGAACCTTCGATTAAGAGTCAATAAAAGTCATCAAAAATAAGAGAAAACTCGTAAAGCAGGAAAATACAATAATCTTATTATTATTTCTTTAAATGATCATATACATGGCTTAACCAGGGGCATACCTCCAGTGTACAAATTTTCATATAAAAACCCTAGACTAGAGATATGGCGATTGCAAATTGGGTTTGGGTTTGACTTGGAGACGTGAAATAAAATTTGGATTTTTGACCCAGTTTAGCGACGTGGAGGTCAAATTTGGAATTCGGCCCAGTTTAACGACAAATTTTGTCCAGTTTAACGACTTAGAGGTCAAAATTAGAATTTGGCCCAGTTTAACGATGTAGAGGTCAAATTTAAAATTTTATCCAGTTTAACGACTTAGAGGTCAAATTTGAAATTTATTCCAGTTTAACGATGTAGAGGTTAAATTTAGAATTTATTTTAGTTTTACGACGTAAAAGTCAAATTTGGAATTTTGTCCAGTTTAATGACTTAGAGGTCAAATTTGAAATTTGCTCTAGTTTAATGACGTAGTGGTCGAATTTGGTATTTTAAACCTAGTTTAATGACGTAGAGGTCGGATTTGAAAATTTGTTTTGGATTGTGTATTTGGACTAGTTTAATGACTTAGGGGTCGACATAATTGAACCATTTGATCTTAAACCTCTTGGCGCATGTTTTTACACCAGGTTATTTTAAGTGCGTTTCTTTTTGCACAAAATATTCTTTCATCTAGTTTAGGGACGTAGCAGTCCGTTCTTGTGTTTTCTTTCTATGTCAAATTTTTATCTAGTTTAGGGACATAGTGGTCCATCTTGCGTATTTTGACAACTTGGGCAATTTGAGTCCATTTGAATGTTGGACAACTTGGGTTCTTTCATCTTGGGTAATTTAAACCCATTTGACAACTCGGGCAATTTGAGTCCATTTGGATGTTGGACAATTTGAGACCATTTTTTATCTTGGGTAATTTATACCCTTTTGCATGTCGGGCGATTTGAGCCCTTTTAAGTATTGGACAATTTAGACTCATTGATACTTCAGATAATTTGAGTCCATTGGCATCTTGGGTAATTCGTACCCTTTCATATCTTGGGGTAATTTATACCCTTTTGACAACTCGGGCGATTTGAGCCCATTTGGATGTTGGACAAAATGAGTTCATTTTTATCTTGGGTAATTTATACCCTTTTGACAACTCGGGTGATTTGAGCCTATTTGAAGCTCAAGTATAGTTTTACATCCTCTTGCATCTGCTGTGAATCGAGCCCATTAGTATCTCATGGATACTAAGTTCAGTTGGCAGCTTTCTTATGACCGGATTAAATTGCATCATTAGGCAAAATAGAGCCTTAATTCCCTTTGCTTGTACGAAATATATCTCCCTGCGTATATTGTTTGATTAAGCATTTATTAATTTTATTGCTTTGTGATACACTAGCATGGAACTTGGATTTTTTTATTAATTTCACTTGTTTCGTAGTAGCCTACACCAAAGCAATCTCTCCTCTTCTCTTCCTGTTTAACGCGAGAGGCAACAGAGAGTTAGCGAAGGCATATGCGATACAACAATTGACATTTTTCAGTTGCACATATGCCTCGAGTTCACCTGTGATGGAGATGAGCCTTTCTAGTTGCCGAAAATTGCAAGTTAGATGACAACGACGGCAGGTCTTTGTACCAACGAGAACAAATAATCCACAATGGACAACAAAGCTTTCACGCCCTCTATGAAAGTTATGGATTTGGAACCAGACGGCTTGACAACGAGCTCCATATGAGCTTTTAACTGGCGCTGGACTTCTCACGATGCAAAAGATATTCACATGAGAGAGAATGAGCAATGGCTTATGGTTTTCATATTGTCGTGATTGCTCTACTAGCGGTCGAGGAGTTGAGTTGTTCGTGAAAGTCTTTTGTTGGAGCAGTGGCTTGCGTTCTGTGCCCCTCTTTTTGATGATAAAATAAGCTTCAACTGCCACTAAGATATTTTTGTACGAGACCTTTGATGACTAAGTATTTGTATTACATCAGCTATGTAGGCCGTGTCTTTTAACTCCAACAGAAGCACTCCCGAAATCCTTCCATTCTACAATTAAAGCCATCTTGGAGGTGGCTGTCACCTCTCTCGCCTGCTTTTCTTTTCTTTTCTTTTTTGATTTAATTGTAGGACTCGGCGACAATTCTTTTTAGATTTATTCATCACATCGAATTTCCGATTCAGTCGTTTATTTTATTCGATATTTATATCTAATGCTAGGATTAGTATTTTAATTCAATCGCCTCTTTGTATATGATTCTTGTTTGTATCGCATACAAATAATTTTGATAAAAAAGAATACGATAATTTCGGAAGAGGGCGATGCCTCAGGGGTTGAGCACGGTGGCTCGGGGTTGAGGACGGTGCCTCAGGAGTTGAGCATGGTGCCTCGGGTGAGTACGGTGCCTCGGGTGAGTACGGTGACTTAGGTTGAGCACGGTGGCTCGGGTTGAGGACGGTGCCTCAGGAGTTGAGCATGGTGCCTCGGGTGAGTACGGTGACTTAGGTTGAGCACGGTGGCTCGGGTGAGGATGGTTCCCCGGGTGAGTACGGCAACTCGGGTGAGTACGGTGACTCGGGTTGAGGACGGTGCCCCGGTCTTATTAGCAATTTTTGATCGACAAACGCTGGATGAATATGTAGATTGTTATTGGGCTTGATGAAAGATTGGTGATGATGGATTTGGTTTGGCTTGAGTGGGGAACTTGAAAGTGGCCATGGCAAGAGCATGTACCAAGGCTAGCTGAGAGAGGAGGAGGAGGCTGAGAATTTTTCTTGGTCTTTTATTTTGTAATTGGCCCAGAGAGAAAGAGAGAGGGCCACTCCAGCTTTTTTTTGCTGGGGATTTTGGTTGCTCCTGGTACCTTTTTTCATGATCTTGTGATATTATACAGGATATATGCAGTGGTAATCGGATTAGATAGATGGGCATTTAGATAAGATATGGTTTGTTAGGAGGGTGATTATATCATACTCAAATCATTACGAATCTCTTCTTCTTATACGTTTCATGTAGAGTGAGTTTAAATGTTTATTTCATTCTCAACCATGTGGTATTGGATTTTGTTTTAATTGGATGTTGTGGGTAGATTTGATGAAGATCAAATTCAATACCAACTGCCTATTTGCTTTGCACTCATCTCTTTTTTTATATATATATTTTTTTATGAGGTTGGGCTATTGGATAAGACAAAGAAATTTGTTACCCATCATATAAATTTTTTATCCTCTTGTTATTACCACGTTGACCTAAGATTTGAAATTTTGCCTCTCTCCGGTGTGCATTCGAGACTAGGTGAGAAAGATCCTCACGCCCCGGGCTGGACCATTATGACTGATCTATCCCTGATCTGAAAATTTCAGATCCCAAGGAGATCCAATGGTTCAAAGGGGAGGGGTGCAATGCACCCGTCCCCATGGGATACTTTCCCCAAGTGCAACAATTTCATTTATTATCCACGATATGCATTTATCCCTCCCTTAAAAGAAAAGTTTAAATCATAACGTGATCATAGCCAATAAATTCGATCCTATAGTGCCTATAATTTGTCTTTCTCGGGCTATTCGATTAATTATCCACTTCAGATTAAAAAGTTAGCTTCAACATTTACATATTATTTAAATAAAAATTCTTATAAATTTAATAAATAATTACATATTTAATTCTTATAAAATAATCATTTCATATTAATAATAACATATATATGTGTGTGTGCACGAAAGTGTGTTTATTTATTTATAAAATATTAAGAATAATTAATATGTGCGTGCACACGCATGTGGGTTTATTTATTTATAAAATATTAATAATTAATTAAGTAATAAAATTATTAATTATTTATTAAAATATATTTTATGTATCACATTATTTTAGTTACTAATATAAAGATTAACTAATTAATTTTATATTTATTAAAAATATTAAAAATAAAATTATTAAGAGTTAATTAAGTAATAAAATTATTATTTCATAATAAAATTATTGAATTAAAATATCATTTTATTTACCAAATTATTTGTGATTATTAATTTAATGGTTCTAATGTATTACTTTCACATTAATCAAATAACTATTATTAGTAAATTATTAATTATTTATTAAAATAATTATTTCATAATAAATGTATTTAATTAAAATGTACTTTATATATCACATTATTTTAGTTACTAATATAAAGATTAACTAATTAATTTCATATTAATCATATTTTAATTATTAATGAATTAATAAATTAAATAAAATAATAATTTTTAATAATATATTATTTATTAAAATATATTTTATGTATCACATTATTTTATGGTTATATATTGCTAATATTGAGTCTTATTAATTATTTTCATATTAATCAAATAATTATTAACTAATAAAATTATTAATTATTTTCATATTAATCAAATAACTATTATTAGTAAATTATTAATTATTTATTAAAATAATTATTTCATAATAAAATTATTGAATTAAAATATCATTTTATTTACCAAATTATTTGTGATTATTAATTTAATGGTTCTAATGTATTACTTTCACATTAATCAAATAATTATTAACTAATAAAATTATTAATTATTTATTAAAATAATTATTTCATAATAAAATTATTAATTATTTATTAAAATAATTATTTCATAATAAAATTATTAAGAGTTAATTAAGTAATAAAATTATTATTTCATAATAAAATTATTATTTCATAATAAAATTATTAAGAGTTAATTAAGTAATAAAATTATTATTTCATAATAAAATTATTGAATTAAAATATCATTTTATTTACCAAATTATTTGTGATTATTAATTTAATGGTTCTAATGTATTACTTTCACATTAATCAAATAACTATTATTAGTAAATTATTAATTATTTTCATATTAATCAAATAATTATTAACTAATAAAATTATTATTTCATAATAAAATTATTAAGAGTTAATTAAGTAATAAAATTATTAAGAGTTAATTAAGTAATAAAATTATTAAGAGTTAATTAAGTAATAAAATTATTAAGAGTTAATTAAGTAATAAAATTATTAAGAGTTAATTAAGTAATAAAATTATTAATTATTTATTAAAATAATTATTTCATAATAAAATTATTAAGAGTTAATTAAGTAATAAAATTATTATTTCATAATAAAATTATTATTTCATAATAAAATTATTATTTCATAATAAAATTATTGAATTAAAATATCATTTTATTTACCAAATTATTTGTGATTATTAATTTAATGGTTCTAATGTATTACTTTCACATTAATCAAATAATTATTAACTAATAAAATTATTAAGAGTTAATTAAGTAATAAAATTATTATTTCATAATAAAATTATTAAGAGTTAATTAAGTAATAAAATTATTAAGAGTTAATTAAGTAATAAAATTATTATTTCATAATAAAATTATTAATTATTTTCATATTAATCAAATAATTATTAACTAATAAAATTATTAAGAGTTAATTAAGTAATAAAATTATTATTTCATAATAAAATTATTATTTCATAATAAAATTATTAAGAGTTAATTAAGTAATAAAATTATTATTTCATAATAAAATTATTAAGAGTTAATTAAGTAATAAAATTATTAAGAGTTAATTAAGTAATAAAATTATTATTTCATAATAAAATTATTATTTCATAATAAAATTATTGAATTAAAATATCATTTTATTTACCAAATTATTTGTGATTATTAATTTAATGGTTCTAATGTATTACTTTCACATTAATCAAATAATTATTAACTAATAAAATTATTAAGAGTTAATTAAGTAATAAAATTATTGAATTAAAATATCATTTTATTTACCAAATTATTTGTGATTATTAATTTAATGGTTCTAATGTATTACTTTCACATTAATCAAATAATTATTAACTAATAAAATTATTAAGAGTTAATTAAGTAATAAAATTATTAAGAGTTAATTAAGTAATAAAATTATTATTTCATAATAAAATTATTAATTATTTTCATATTAATCAAATAACTATTATTAGTAAATTATTAATTATTTATTAAAATAATTATTTCATAATAAAATTATTGAATTAAAATATCATTTTATTTACCAAATTATTTGTGATTATTAATTTAATGGTTCTAATGTATTACTTTCACATTAATCAAATAATTATTAACTAATAAAATTATTAAGAGTTAATTAAGTAATAAAATTATTGAATTAAAATATCATTTTATTTACCAAATTATTTGTGATTATTAATTTAATGGTTCTAATGTATTACTTTCACATTAATCAAATAATTATTAACTAATAAAATTATTATTTCATAATAAAATTATTATTTCATAATAAATGTATTTAATTAAAATGTACTTTATATATCACATTATTTTATGGTTATATATTGCTAATATTGAGTCTTATTAATTATTTTCATATTAATCAAATAATTATTAACTAATAAAATTATTGAATTAAAATATCATTTTATTTACCAAATTATTTGTGATTATTAATTTAATGGTTCTAATGTATTACTTTCACATTAATCAAATAATTATTAACTAATAAAATTATTAAGAGTTAATTAAGTAATAAAATTATTATTTCATAATAAAATTATTAAGAGTTAATTAAGTAATAAAATTATTATTTCATAATAAAATTATTATTTCATAATAAAATTATTATTTCATAATAAAATTATTAATTATTTTCATATTAATCAAATAATTATTAACTAATAAAATTATTAATTATTTTCATATTAATCAAATAATTATTAACTAATAAAATTATTATTTCATAATAAATGTATTTAATTAAAATGTACTTTATATATCACATTATTTTATGGTTATATATTGCTAATATTGAGTCTTATTAATTATTTTCATATTAATCAAATAATTATTAACTAATAAAATTATTAAGAGTTAATTAAGTAATAAAATTATTAAGAGTTAATTAAGTAATAAAATTATTAATTATTTTCATATTAATCAAATAATTATTAACTAATAAAATTATTAAGAGTTAATTAAGTAATAAAATTATTAATTATTTTCATATTAATCAAATAATTATTAACTAATAAAATTATTATTTCATAATAAAATTATTATTTCATAATAAAATTATTAATTATTTTCATATTAATCAAATAATTATTAACTAATAAAATTATTAAGAGTTAATTAAGTAATAAAATTATTATTTCATAATAAAATTATTATTTCATAATAAAATTATTAAGAGTTAATTAAGTAATAAAATTATTATTTCATAATAAAATTATTAAGAGTTAATTAAGTAATTATATATATATATATATATATATATATATATATATATATATATATATATATATATATATATATATATATATATATATATATATATATATATATATATATATATATATATATATATATATATATATATATATATATGTGTGTGTATACACACAGATATACATACATATTGAAACTAACTAATTAATTTTATATTTATTAAAAATATTAAAAATAAAATTATTAAGAGTTAATTAAGTAATAAAATTATTATTTCATAATAAAATTATTGAATTAAAATATCATTTTATTTACCAAATTATTTGTGATTATTAATTTAATGGTTCTAATGTATTACTTTCACATTAATCAAATAACTATTATTAGTAAATTATTAATTATTTATTAAAAATAATTATTTCATAATAAATGTATTTAATTAAAATGTACTTTATATATCACATTATTTTAGTTACTAATATAAAGATTAACTAATTAATTTCATATTAATCATATTTTAATTATTAATGAATTAATAAATTAAATAAAATAATAATTTTTAATAATATATTATTTATTAAAATATATTTTATGTATCACATTATTTTATGGTTATATATTGCTAATATTGAGTCTTATTAATTATTTTCATATTAATCAAATAATTATTAACTAATAAAATTATTAATTAAGTTACTTATTAGTAAAAGAAATATTATTTTGAACAACATCAATCGGTGACATGAGAATAGCTGATGAATTTGCAAGGTGTTTTAGAGGGTAATTTTGTTCTTTAACATCAATAAGTAAAACTGCTTATAAGTAGATAAAAATAAGCTGACAAATCTCGACTTATTTTTTCTTTTTATAAGTTAAAAAAGTAAACAATTTAGCTCTTACCAAACATATAGAAGTACCCTTAGAAGTAAAACATACTCGTAATTTGAAATAAGTTGATTGCCAAACATGCTCTGAATATATAACCACTCAGCATAGAACTATAGTATGTTACAACAAAACACATATAGCAACTTACACCCAGATGAAATACAAAGCGGGTTAAAAATTAACTCGGTAGAGTATATTGGGTCTAAGAGTGATTTTGGAAGTGAGTTTAAAAATAGATAAAGGTAGAAGATCCTCTATATTTTTATTATACCTACACACTAAAGTTAATGAGAGGGTATTATTCATAAGCACAATTCATTTCCCATTAACTTTGGTATATACGAGCAAGCAGAATAGACCCACGTGAGCTGCGGCATTAGTTTGAACATTGATTTGAAAATGCATCATGAAACTAATCACTTAGAAAAAGTATCGCAAGTTACACTAAAATACATCATGCAACATACACCGCAGAGTAAGCTGCTCAAATACAAAGTGAATTTAAAATTAATTTGATTAAATATTTTAATTATTAATGAATTAATAAATTAAATAAAATAATAATTTTTAATAATATATTATTTATTAAAATATATTTTATGTATCACATTATTTTAGTTACTAATATAAAGATTAACTAATTAATTTCATATTAATCATATTTTAATTATTAATGAATTAATAAATTAAATAAAATAATAATTTTTAATAATATATTATTTATTAAAATATATTTTATGTATCACATTATTTTAGTTACTAATATAAAGATTAACTAATTAATTTCATATTAATCATATTTTAATTATTAATGAATTAATAAATTAAATAAAATAATAATTTTTAATAATATATTATTTATTAAAATATATTTTATGTATCACATTATTTTAGTTACTAATATAAAGATTAACTAATTAATTTCATATTAATCATATTTTAATTATTAATGAATTAATAAATTAAATAAAATAATAATTTTTAATAATATATTATTTATTAAAATATATTTTATGTATCACATTATTTTAGTTACTAATATAAAGATTAACTAATTAATTTCATATTAATCATATTTTAATTATTAATGAATTAATAAATTAAATAAAATAATAATTTTTAATAATATATTATTTATTAAAATATATTTTATGTATCACATTATTTTATGGTTATATATTGCTAATATTGAGTCTTATTAATTATTTTCATATTAATCAAATAATTATTAACTAATAAAATTATTAATTAAGTTACTTATTAGTAAAAGAAATATTATTTTGAACAACATCAATCGGTGACATGAGAATAGCTGATGAATTTGCAAGGTGTTTTAGAGGGTAATTTTGTTCTTTAACATCAATAAGTAAAACTGCTTATAAGTAGATAAAAATAAGCTGACAAATCTCGACTTATTTTTTCTTTTTATAAGTTAAAAAAGTAAACAATTTAGCTCTTACCAAACATATAGAAGTACCCTTAGAAGTAAAACATACTCGTAATTTGAAATAAGTTGATTGCCAAACATGCTCTGAATATATAACCACTCAGCATAGAACTATAGTATGTTACAACAAAACACATATAGCAACTTACACCCGGATGAAATACAAAGTATGTTTAAAATTAATTTGATTAAATATTTTATGTCAAATAGTAATTTCGAACTGAGTGAGTTTAAAATAGATAAAGGTAGAAGATCCTCTATATTTTTATTATACCTACACACTAAAGTTAATGAGAGGGTATTATTCATAAGCACAATTCATTTCCCATTAACTTTGGTATATAATGAGCAAGCGTAATAGACCCACGTGAGCTGCGGCATTAGTTTGAACATTGATTTGAAAATGCATCATGAAACTAATCACTTAGAAAAAGTATCGCAAGTTACACTAAAATACATCATGCAACATACACCGCAGAGTAAGCTGCTCAAATACAAAGTGAATTTAAAATTAATTTGATTAAATATTTTATGTCAAATAGTAATTTCGAACTGAGTGAGTTTAAAACTTTTTTGGTGTAAAAGTTTGGTTTTATAAAGAGGTGACTTTAGAAATAATAGACGTAGTCATCAAAAATAATAATAGATAGGGATAAAACTTTGAGTTTATAAGAAAAAAATCTATTTGCAATTAGCAATGATGCAATATTATAATGAAAAAGGCAACTAAACAATATTTTAAGCATATTTTTTAAATAGACCATATACCAACTTAATTAGAATAAAACTACGTCAATTTAAAACAAGACAGTGACTTATAACAAAAATACATCAATTTATAACAATATAGTGATTATCTGATTATATCGAGCAATGAGAAATACAAAGTATGTTTAAAATTAATTTTATGTAGCATTTTAAGTGTAAGAGCGATTTTAGAAGTGAGTGGGTTTCAAATTTGTAAAATGAGGTAAAATTATGGGTCCATAGAGATATTATCCTTGGAAGTGTTAGCGTTTAAAATAAATAGTGATAAAACTTTTTATAGGCAAAAGACTCTTTGAAGTGGATGAACCCAAAAATAAATTGGGGCAAAACTTTTGTATAGATATAAACCTTTAAAAATATCTATAAGTGAGCTGGGACAGAAATTAAATGGGTAAAGCTTTGAGGGAGCAACTTGGACGTGCTGTATAAAAATAATTGGTGTGAAACTTTGGGTTTATACAAATTAATAATAATAATAATAAAACAAAAAAGAATTACAAAAGTTCGTAATCCATACAATGGGTCGAACTCCGCACATCCCTCAATCCCTCAAATGATTAAACAGTAGGTTTGCTGAGCCAATTCATGCAATTGGTCAAATGTTCCCATATCTTTATTATATATTAAAGTTATTACAAAAGTTCGTAATCCATACAATGGGTCGAACTCCGCACATCCCTCAATCCCTCAAATGATTAAACAGTAGGTTTGCTGAGCCAATTCATGCAATTGGTCAAATGTTCCCATATCTTTATTATATATTAAAGTTATCTCTCTCTCTCTCTCTCTCTCTCTCTCTCTCTCTTTATATATATATATATAAATATATATATATAGACCTATTAACTTAAGTGGATAGGAGGTTTTGTCCACCAAATTTTTATATTTTCTAGATTTTTATTTTGATTTATATATTTTGGATTGTATACAAATAAAAAAATTAGCCATATTGGGTTGTAGTTATTCATGCATCAAATGATTGTAAAATTAATAGTTTTATAATAATATAACTAAAGAGAGAATGAAAAATATGTGTTAGAAGTATTTAATCATCATGATTTTTATTTTATATATATATATATATATATATATATATATATATATATATATATATATATATATATATATATATATATATATATATATATATATATATATATATATATATATATATATATATATATATATATATATATATATATATATAGACCTATTAACTTAAGTGGATAGGAGGTTTTGTCCACCAAATTTTTATATTTTCTAGATTTTTATTTTGATTTATATATTTTGGATTGTATACAAATAAAAAAATTAGCCATATTGGGTTGTAGTTATTCATGCATCAAATGATTGTAAAATTAATAGTTTTATAATAATATAACTAAAGAGAGAATGAAAAATATGTGTTAGAAGTATTTAATCATCATGATTTTTATTTTATATATATTTTGAGACATTTAGATCACTTGAATGGAGCAGATCATCAATTGAATAGCCTAATTCATGAATCAAGAGGTGCTACCTTAGATTGATTCATAGGCAATAGACCAACCTACAATTCTCGAAAGCATGATATTAGCGTTTAAAATAAATAGTGATAAAACTTTTTATAGGCAAAAGACTCTTTGAAGTGGATGAACCCAAAAATAAATTGGGGCAAAACTTTTGTATAGATATAAACCTTTAAAAATATCTATAAGTGAGCTGGGACAGAAATTAAATGGGTAAAGCTTTGAGGGAGCAACTTGGACGTGCTGTATAAAAATAATTGGTGTGAAACTTTGGGTTTATACAAATTAATAATAATAATAATAATAATAATAATAATAATAATAATAATAATAATAATAATAATAATAATAATAATAATAATAATAATAATAATAATAAAACAAAAAGAATTACAAAAGTTCGTAATCCATACAATGGGTCGAACTCCGCACATCCCTCAATCCCTCAAATGATTAAACAGTAGGTTTGCTGAGCCAATTCATGCAATTGGTCAAATGTTCCCATATCTTTATTATATATTAAAGTTATCTCTCTCTCTCTCTTTATATATATATATATAAATATATATATATAGACCTATTAACTTAAGTGGATAGGAGGTTTTGTCCACCAAATTTTTATATTTTCTAGATTTTTATTTTGATTTATATATTTTGGATTGTATACAAATAAAAAAATTAGCCATATTGGGTTGTAGTTATTCATGCATCAAATGATTGTAAAATTAATAGTTTTATAATAATATAACTAAAGAGAGAATGAAAAATATGTGTTAGAAGTATTTAATCATCATGATTTTTATTTTATATATATATATATATATATATATATATATATATATATATATATATATATATATATATATATATATATATATATATATATATATATATATCTCTCTCTCTCTCTCTCTCTTTATATATATATATATAAATATATATATATAGACCTATTAACTTAAGTGGATAGGAGGTTTTGTCCACCAAATTTTTATATTTTCTAGATTTTTATTTTGATTTATATATTTTGGATTGTATACAAATAAAAAAATTAGCCATATTGGGTTGTAGTTATTCATGCATCAAATGATTGTAAAATTAATAGTTTTATAATAATATAACTAAAGAGAGAATGAAAAATATGTGTTAGAAGTATTTAATCATCATGATTTTTATTTTATATATATATATATATATATATATATATATATATATATATATATATATATATATATATATATATATATATATATATATATATATATATATATATATATATATATATATATATATATATATATATATATATATATATATAGACCTATTAACTTAAGTGGATAGGAGGTTTTGTCCACCAAATTTTTATATTTTCTAGATTTTTATTTTGATTTATATATTTTGGATTGTATACAAATAAAAAAATTAGCCATATTGGGTTGTAGTTATTCATGCATCAAATGATTGTAAAATTAATAGTTTTATAATAATATAACTAAAGAGAGAATGAAAAATATGTGTTAGAAGTATTTAATCATCATGATTTTTATTTTATATATATTTTGAGACATTTAGATCACGGTGAATGGAGCAGATCATCAATTGGAATAGTCATGAATCAAGAGGTGCTACCTTAGATTGATTCATAGGCAATAGACCAACCTACAATTCTCGAAAGCATAACATTGTCGTTAAAATTCAAGAAAATTAGTGGTTCAAGCATTTAGTTTAAACATCTATTGTATGCATAACTATTTAGAAGGTACATAGCAAGTTATAGCAAACTATAAAAACTTACTTCGAATAAGTTTAAAATATTTCAATGAAGTATCTTGAGTATAAGATTAGTTATGGAAGTGTGTGGCTTTACATGTAGATGGGTGTGAAACTTTGGGTTTATAGTTAAAAAAATCTTTTAGAAAATTGGTGGGTTATAATAAACGTGTAAAACTTTGGGTTTATATGCAAAAACCCTTTTCTAGAAGTGTGTGAGTTTAAAGATATATGGGGTAAAACTTTGGGTTTATGGGCCAAAAACCTATCTACATCGCTTTGTCACGACATTACTGTGAAACAACAAATAGAAAAAAATAATGTTTTAAAATTTTGTTTCTAAAAAAATATAATGTATAACTATCCACTTAAAACAAAAATATAGAAAGTCACGGTAATATAACAACTTACACTATATATTAAACTAATAAAATACAGAGTAGATTTCAAAATAATTTGAGTATTTTGAGTCTAAGACTGATTTTGGAAGTACGTGGCCTTTGAGTTTATAGCATAAAATTAACTATATAAAGTGAATGGATTTAAAAATAAATGGGGAGTAAAACTTTGGGCTTATAAACAAATTCCTTCATGTTATACTTTATTATATCATTATTTTATTTTATTAAAGTTCACATAGCATTTTGGATGTAGAAGCATTTTGGACTTCAACATAAAATGGGTTAAGAGTTGGGTCTAGAGGCAAAAAGCGTCTATTTGTCCTATTTCCTATCCATTTCTACTTAAAAATACACTCTCTTCTAAAAATACCCTCACCTTAAGCTAATTTCCTCTTTATCATTTTTATTTCCCTTTATTAAACCATGCCCCTAGTCTTAGAGAAAGGAGAAGAAATTGAGAGAAAATTTTGGCTTCAAATTCAAATTCTCCTTTTTGTATTTGTTTTTCCTCTTTCAATTAGCGGAGGGATGTCTGAGTTCTCAATGCCTTCTTGAGTTTTCTGTTGCTTCTTCTTCCTCTTCTTATGGTAGGACAATACAGGTGAAGTATGAGTGCAACTTGAGGGCTTCGATACTAATGTCAAAGACTAAAACTAACCAATGAACAGAGTTTTTAGCTATCATTTCTCAAAATCTTCAACAGGTGATAGAAGATGAGAATTTTTCAAATGGTATGATAGAGATTGTTGGGAGGCCAAAGGAATTGTTGAACAAACTAATGACTAAGAAGAAGAAAATGAAGGTAGAGCTTCAAGAGATGTGCAAGAAAATTGAGAGAATAGAACATGAAAACAAGAATTTGGCAATTGAGAATAAACAAGTTAAGGTTGAAATTCTATTAATGAAGAAGTTGATTAGCAAGTGCTTAGGATGAGGATATTTTTGAAGTTGATGGTCTTTTCAAGCATAAAATAATAATATGTATGACATTGCAATAGTAATAGTAATTAAAGTCGGTTTCTAGTAAAAAAATTAAAAGGTGATTTCCATCAATTTAGGTAAAAGTAAAAGTGGTTTCTATGTAAAAGCTCTTTCTTATTATATATATACTAGTAAAATTAATCTACAAGATTTGGTCCAGATATGGCTCTGACATGATACTTACCAGCCTTCATATCTATATCCGCTAAAATCGATATGGATACGATATATATGCGATACATAAGCGGATATGCATGCAGATATAAAACGGATATGACAAAGCTAGATAGTATTGAAAAATATACTTTATAACTATCCACTTATAACAAAAATATAGAAAGTCACGGTAGTATATAACAACTTACACTATATATTAAACTAATAAAATCTGAGTAGATTTCAAAATAATTTGAGTATTTTGAGTCTAAGACTGATTTTGGAAGTACGTGGCCTTTGAGTTTATAGGCATAAAATTAACTATATAAAGTGAATGGATTTATAAATAAATGGGGAGTAAAAACTTTGGGCTTATAACCAACAAATTCCCTTATGTTATACTTTATTATATTATTATTTTATTTTATTAAAGTTCTAGCATTTAGGATGTAGAAGCATTTTGGACCTAAAAATAAATTGGGTTAAGACTTTGGTCTAGAGGCAAATAACATCTATTTGTCCTATTTCCTATCCATTTCTACTTAAAAATACACTCTCTTCTAAAAATACCCTCACCTTAAGCTAATTTCCTCTTTATCATTTTATTTCCCTTTATTTATTAAACCGTGCCCTAGTCTTAGAGAAAGGAGAAGAAATTGAGAAAAAATTTTGGCTTCAAATTCAAATTCTCCTTTTTGTATTTGTTTTTCCTCTTTCAATTAGCGGAGGGATGTCTGAGTTCTCAATGCCTTTTGAGTTTTCTGTTGCTTCTTCTTCCTCTTCTTATGGTAGGACAATACAGGTGAAGTATGAGTGCAACTTGAGGGCTTCGATACTAATGTCAAAGACTAAAACTAACCAATGAACAGAGTTTTTAGCTATCATTTCTCAAAATCTTCAACAGGTGATAGAAGATGAGAATTTTTCAAATGGTATGATAGAGATTGTTGGGAGGCCAAAGGAATTGTTGAACAAACTAATGACTAAGAAGAAGAAAATGAAGGTAGAGCTTCAAGAGATGTGCAAGAAAATTGAGAGAATAGAACATGAAAACAAGAATTTGGCAATTGAGAATAAACAAGTTAAGGTTGAAATTCTATTAATGAAGAAGTTGATTAGCAAGTGCTTAGGATGAGGATATTTTTGAAGTTGATGGTCTTTTTCAAGCATAAAATAATAATATGTATGACATTGCAATAGTAATAGTAATTAAAGTCGGTTTCTAGTAAAAAAAATTAAAAGGTGATTTCCATCAATTTAGGTAAAAGTAAAGACGATTTCTATCAATTTAGGTAAAAGTAAAAGTGGTTTCTATGTAAAAGCTCTTTCTTATTATATATATACTAGTAAAATTAACGGCGCATTTGGTCCAGATATGGCTCGGACATGATACTTACCAGCTTCATATCTATATCCGCTAAAATCAGATATGGATACAGATATATATGCGGATACATAAGCGGATATGCATGCAGATATAAAACGGATATGACAAAGCTAGATAGTATTGAAAAAATATAGCTCATGTGATGTAAAAGAGTTCATTAATATGTTCATTATATTTGAAAAGCTAAGATTAGACATCTTGATCATCAAAATTAACTTCAACTCCATAATCTAATAATTAAAACTATCGCAACAATATGTCTAATATGTTTTGGATATTTTGGATACAAATTTGAATATTTCACTATAAAACGATATCTGTAACCATATCTTATTGGTTATAGATTTGAGTAACCATATCTGTATCCTGACGGTTATGGATATTTCCTCGAATATGGACAAGGTTTAGCACCCTTAAGTACAATACATGTGCATTGCATACAGAGATAATTATCTCATATTTCTTAGACAATTATATTAGTAAAACAAAGTTTGAAGTATAACAGTTTAGAATCAATTGGAGTGTGAATCATAAATTTTGACATCGTTTTTATTTTAAGGTCAAAATGATCATTTCCTCCTTCAAGTATTGATAAACTCTCAAGTTGCCCATTAAAGTATTAATTTATCAATTTTGCCCCTCAAATTATGTTTGTCATTTTAATATGGTCATTTTATAATTCTACAATCAAATATTTAATAGATTAATGACGTACTGTAGAGTCGAAAAAGTTTATTGATTGAATGAATGTGTTACAATCAAATTCTCTCGATTACAGAGGAAGAGAAGATAGATTCGACTTCTCTTTTAAGGTGGGTTTTTAGTAGCGATGGGATGCTTCACTCAATGCTCACGTTGAGATTGCTTCCTGTTGACGATCAAAACAGAATTGCAGATGATCTTGAGATTGCTGATGAAGAGCTCGATCTCTCTTGTGCGCAAGTGTTGAATTTTCCAAAAGTCCCTTTCTCATAGCTGCTCACGGCTATTTATTGGGCTTTTAGCATGTAACCGCATGCAAGAATTGTGGAAACGGGTTAATCGATACGGGCGTGGGCATAGCGATGCCCACCACTTAACCCACGTGGTTGTTGTGGCTGTGGCCTTTGGGTTCGCTAAGGGCGAAGCCGAGCCTCGTCGAATAACGAGCTTCGAGCTTCTTCGAACTTCGATTATATGACGAGCTTCGCTATTTGGGCGAACGTCCGTCGAAAGCATTTACGCATTTTGGTTGATGGCGAAGCCACGCATGGGCAAACCTCGCTGTGTTTAGCCGTTTCTATAGTCGAACTTCGCTGGAAGTCGAGCTCACGCTATGGGCTTAACTTCGATGAGTGCCTCGCTTTAATGCTATTGGAGAACCTCACTTGGGTGCCTAGCTTCCATTTTGCGGACGGACCTCGCTTGGGAATTGAGATTCATTGTCGTGGGCGAGCCTTGGTTGGATGGTGAGCTTCTCTCACGAGGCTAACCTCAGATGAGAGTCGAAGCCGCTAAGTGGGCTTAACCTCACCTTAAGATTAAAGTCAAGTTTCAAGATCTAATGTCGAAGCCACGCTGTTCTTGTGAACCTCGGATGAAAGTAGAAATCACTGTTGTGGGCAAGCTTCGTCAGACCACTGTTGTAGGTGAGCCTCGGAAACCATCATATAGGCTAACTTTGTCGGCCACGTTGTAGGTGAACCTCGCCATATGATTGTTGAGCTTCGCTTCGCGGCGGACCTCGTGTTAAGATCGAACTCCGCCCACTTGCGAACCTTGTATTGAGGTCGAGGCTCGCCTTCTTGAAAGATTAGTCTTGTTTGACGAGGCTCATCTTCTTGAAAGATTAGTCTTGTTTGACGAGGCTCATCTTCTTGAAAGATTAGTCTTGTTTGACGAGGCTCATCTTCTTGAAAGATTAGTCTTGTTTGACGAGGCTCATCTTCTTGAAAGATTAGTCTTGTTTGACGAGGCTCATCTTCTTGAAAGATTAGTCTTGTTTGACGAGGCTCATCTTCTTGAAAGATTAGTCTTGTTTGACGAGGCTCATCTTCTTGAAAGATTAGTCTTGTTTGACGAGGCTCATCTTCTTGAAAGATTAGTCTTGTTTGACGAGGCTCATCTTCTTGAAAGATTAGTCTTGTTTGACGAGGCTCATCTTCTTGAAAGATTAGTCTTGTTTGACGAGGCTCATCTTCTTGAAAGATTAGTCTTGTTTGACGAGGCTCATCTTCTTGAAAGATTAGTCTTGTTTGACGAGGCTCATCTTCTTGAAAGATTAGTCTTGTTTGACGAGGCTCATCTTCTTGAAAGATTAGTCTTGTTTGACGAGGCTCATCTTCTTGAAAGATTAGTCTTGTTTGACGAGGCTCATCTTCTTGAAAGATTAGTCTTGTTTGACGAGGCTCATCTTCTTGAAAGATTAGTCTTGTTTGACGAGGCTCATCTTCTTGAAAGATTAGTCTTGTTTGACGAGGCTCATCTTCTTGAAAGATTAGTCTTGTTTGACGAGGCTCATCTTCTTGAAAGATTAGTCTTGTTTGACGAGGCTCATCTTCTTGAAAGATTAGTCTTGTTTGACGAGGCTCATCTTCTTGAAAGATTAGTCTTGTTTGACGAGGCTCATCTTCTTGAAAGATTAGTCTTGTTTGACGAGGCTCATCTTCTTGAAAGATTAGTCTTGTTTGACGAGGCTCATCTTCTTGAAAGATTAGTCTTGTTTGACGAGGCTCATCTTCTTGAAAGATTAGTCTTGTTTGACGAGGCTCATCTTCTTGAAAGATTAGTCTTGTTTGACGAGGCTCATCTTCTTGAAAGATTAGTCTTGTTTGACGAGGCTCATCTTCTTGAAAGATTAGTCTTGTTTGACGAGGCTCATCTTCTTGAAAGATTAGTCTTGTTTGACGAGGCTCATCTTCTTGAAAGATTAGTCTTGTTTGACGAGGCTCATCTTCTTGAAAGATTAGTCTTGTTTGACGAGGCTCATCTTCTTGAAAGATTAGTCTTGTTTGACGAGGCTCATCTTCTTGAAAGATTAGTCTTGTTTGACGAGGCTCATCTTCTTGAAAGATTAGTCTTGTTTGACGAGGCTCATCTTCTTGAAAGATTAGTCTTGTTTGACGAGGCTCATCTTCTTGAAAGATTAGTCTTGTTTGACGAGGCTCATCTTCTTGAAAGATTAGTCTTGTTTGACGAGGCTCATCTTCTTGAAAGATTAGTCTTGTTTGACGAGGCTCATCTTCTTGAAAGATTAGTCTTGTTTGACGAGGCTCATCTTCTTGAAAGATTAGTCTTGTTTGACGAGGCTCATCTTCTTGAAAGATTAGTCTTGTTTGACGAGGCTCATCTTCTTGAAAGATTAGTCTTGTTTGACGAGGCTCATCTTCTTGAAAGATTAGTCTTGTTTGACGAGGCTCATCTTCTTGAAAGATTAGTCTTGTTTGACGAGGCTCATCTTCTTGAAAGATTAGTCTTGTTTGACGAGGCTCATCTTCTTGAAAGATTAGTCTTGTTTGACGAGGCTCATCTTCTTGAAAGATTAGTCTTGTTTGACGAGGCTCATCTTCTTGAAAGATTAGTCTTGTTTGACGAGGCTCATCTTCTTGAAAGATTAGTCTTGTTTGACGAGGCTCATCTTCTTGAAAGATTAGTCTTGTTTGACGAGGCTCATCTTCTTGAAAGATTAGTCTTGTTTGACGAGGCTCATCTTCTTGAAAGATTAGTCTTGTTTGACGAGGCTCATCTTCTTGAAAGATTAGTCTTGTTTGACGAGGCTCATCTTCTTGAAAGATTAGTCTTGTTTGACGAGGCTCATCTTCTTGAAAGATTAGTCTTGTTTGACGAGGCTCATCTTCTTGAAAGATTAGTCTTGTTTGACGAGGCTCATCTTCTTGAAAGATTAGTCTTGTTTGACGAGGCTCATCTTCTTGAAAGATTAGTCTTGTTTGACGAGGCTCATCTTCTTGAAAGATTAGTCTTGTTTGACGAGGCTCATCTTCTTGAAAGATTAGTCTTGTTTGACGAGGCTCATCTTCTTGAAAGATTAGTCTTGTTTGACGAGGCTCATCTTCTTGAAAGATTAGTCTTGTTTGACGAGGCTCATCTTCTTGAAAGATTAGTCTTGTTTGACGAGGCTCATCTTCTTGAAAGATTAGTCTTGTTTGACGAGGCTCATCTTCTTGAAAGATTAGTCTTGTTTGACGAGGCTCATCTTCTTGAAAGATTAGTCTTGTTTGACGAGGCTCATCTTCTTGAAAGATTAGTCTTGTTTGACGAGGCTCATCTTCTTGAAAGATTAGTCTTGTTTGACGAGGCTCATCTTCTTGAAAGATTAGTCTTGTTTGACGAGGCTCATCTTCTTGAAAGATTAGTCTTGTTTGACGAGGCTCATCTTCTTGAAAGATTAGTCTTGTTTGACGAGGCTCATCTTCTTGAAAGATTAGTCTTGTTTGACGAGGCTCATCTTCTTGAAAGATTAGTCTTGTTTGACGAGGCTCATCTTCTTGAAAGATTAGTCTTGTTTGACGAGGCTCATCTTCTTGAAAGATTAGTCTTGTTTGACGAGGCTCATCTTCTTGAAAGATTAGTCTTGTTTGACGAGGCTCATCTTCTTGAAAGATTAGTCTTGTTTGACGAGGCTCATCTTCTTGAAAGATTAGTCTTGTTTGACGAGGCTCATCTTCTTGAAAGATTAGTCTTGTTTGACGAGGCTCATCTTCTTGAAAGATTAGTCTTGTTTGACGAGGCTCATCTTCTTGAAAGATTAGTCTTGTTTGACGAGGCTCATCTTCTTGAAAGATTAGTCTTGTTTGACGAGGCTCATCTTCTTGAAAGATTAGTCTTGTTTGACGAGGCTCATCTTCTTGAAAGATTAGTCTTGTTTGACGAGGCTCATCTTCTTGAAAGATTAGTCTTGTTTGACGAGGCTCATCTTCTTGAAAGATTAGTCTTGTTTGACGAGGCTCATCTTCTTGAAAGATTAGTCTTGTTTGACGAGGCTCATCTTCTTGAAAGATTAGTCTTGTTTGACGAGGCTCATCTTCTTGAAAGATTAGTCTTGTTTGACGAGGCTCATCTTCTTGAAAGATTAGTCTTGTTTGACGAGGCTCATCTTCTTGAAAGATTAGTCTTGTTTAGCGAGGCTCGTCTTCTTGAAGGGTTAGTCTCGTTTGGCGAGGCTCGTCTTCTTGAAAGATTAGTCTTGTTTGACGAGGCTCATCTTCTTGAAAGATGAGTCTCATTTTCTTGTTGGACGAGGTTCATTTATTGTAGACGAAGTTAGATGCGTTTGGCGAGGTTAAGCCCATTGATGACGAGTTCGATGCGTTTGGCGAGGTTCGCCCATTGATGACGAAGTTCGTCTGTTTGGCGAGGTTCGCCCATTGATGACGAAGTTCATCTGTTTGACGAGGCTTGTCATCAGATTGCCTTTATTCTTTTGAAGTGGCGATTTAAACCTCTGAGACTAACTTCTTTCTCTCTTTTCTTTTGTGTAGTTGAGCATCCCTCTACCTCCATCCCTCAACGGGGTGCTTTCGGAGCAAATGGTACTCAGGAGGCGGAACCTGACTTTCTATCTTCGCTGGTGAATATCCCTGTATTGGTGGACCGAAATGAAGAGGAATTGAAACTGCTCTCTGAGCCCTCGACATCCACCCTTAGGCGTTGGATTACAGATGCCCCCCTGGAGTCTGTCAACCGGGATCAGATTGCAAAGCCTATCTTCTTATTTGGTGATGATGCTGAAGATCCAGATCTGTTGGATTTGGGTTCATATAGGTGGCTCAGGGTGGTGAACTCACGCTACATGTTTCTGCCTGCAATGGAACGAGATTGCTCACTGATCTCCTTAAGAGCCGCTTCTGCTTCCCGGAAGATGAATTGGGATCTAACCCCCACTCAAGATGGAGTAATGTGTGGTCGCTTTTCCCGAGATGGTGCACAGGTGGACCGCCATGGTCATCATGTAACTGGCCTACAACCTGGGCTTTTCCAAAGGGAGCTTCCTGTTGGTGAATCAGCTGTCGCGGCCAACACTTTTGGTCGCGCTTTCCATAAGGTGGAGGGGCAATTCCCTGCCAAAGATTTCCGGATTCCTGGCTGGTCTCGATGGAGTTCTTCTCAATGGTGGCCTCGCCACCAATACATTCTAGAAGAAAATCGTGACGAATTGGAGAGGTTCGCCTTAGGGTCTGATTAGGGCAACTCAATTGGGCTTGAGGAATAATTCTCAATTCTTTGGAATTTTAGAGTTGTATAATCCTCGACACCCACACTTTCTTCACCTGCATGGCTAATTGGGATTGCTTTGCATGAGATGGCCGAGATTTCGGACTACCTCATGGAAGGTATCCGTATGAGGAGTACATCCCGGTATAAAGAGTCGAGAGATTTGGAGAAAGATCACCCCCAAGTAGTGGAAACTTATTGGGAAGTGATGTGCCACTACCATATTTGCACCTGTATGCATGGACGCACTGATAAGAAGGGGGAGAAGCTCATTAGTCACACCACTTGGGCCCGCTACCTCTTTGAAGGGCTAGATGATAAGGAAAGTGCTGTGGTGCCCCTGGGTCCTCTTGAGGCGGGTACCTTGTCACGGCTTGTGCTCAACAACCTTCCGCTTTCTTATGTGACTTCCTCAAACGAGCATGGCTTCCCGGAAGGGATGACGTTTGATACTTAACTTTATCAGAGCGGGGAGCCGATTTCTTCGAAGGCTGTGCTAGCAGGCTACCTCATGTTGTGGCTCAAACACATCTTCGTC
This sequence comes from Asparagus setaceus, assembly GCA_012295165.1. NCBI lineage: Eukaryota > Viridiplantae > Streptophyta > Magnoliopsida > Asparagales > Asparagaceae > Asparagus > Asparagus setaceus. The sequence continues at coordinate 4,863,456 of CM022707.1, forward strand.
CCCGCCGGCAGCTTTGACTTACTGGCACCTGAGGTGATCTTCCCTGCTGTTTGCTTAGCACACGGGCGTCAATATGCACTTCTCCCTGCCATGATTGCCCGTATTCATTGGGGATTGCGGCGTCTTTGTTACGCCTTCTGTCATGGTGTTGAGAACCCAAGGGTGGAATTACCATACACCTACCTAATGGCGTGGTTTGTCATGCACTGCCCTACTCTCATGGGTACACCCTCTGCTCATATAGAGGGACAAATTACTCCTTTCATCCAGAGGCTAGAGAATGTCGATTGGAGCAAACACTACATGGCTTCAAGGGCGCGACTCTTCGATTATAAGAGTTATTCTTTTAACCGGTGCCTCCCTCATTTTCCTGGGGTCAGCTATGGACAAGCTTTGGTGGATGAACCCAATGCTCAGGGTTATACCACTTTGTCACTTGGCTGCTTCTTATGGCTCATGAGCATTCGACCGGGGTATTTTGTCCGCCGCTTCGTCCTCAGATGCTTATTGGAGCCTTATCTACCCCGCCGCTTTACCCGCCAATTTGGGTATGATCAATCAGATGTCGGTAATCCCACTCTCAATTTCAATCCGACGGTTGCGCTTAGTCGTGGGAGCGGGGCTTGATGCTGGACCGTCGGCGCGACGGGTGCTCGCTTTCTTCCGCAACGAGACCCTCAATCTCAGGCGACGTTCGCTTATTGCAAGTGGCATTGCATGGCAAACGCCGAAATTCCAGGCTTCAACGTCAACTCTTCTGGGCTACGATTGATTCGGCGCCGTTATAGGGAAGGCCAAACTTCAACGAGGAGCCGATTCGATCAAGGAGTACTTGCATGCCAAAAAGGATGCTGGAATTGCTAAACCCCAGGCTAGTGTGGAACCATCACGCCAATCCAGCCCTCGTGAGACCCAGGAGTCCTCACGCCAACCCAGCCCACATGAGACCCACGCGGATATAGATGAGGCTCTAGATGAGTACGGCAGCAACATTCCTTCTATTGCCGGTGCTGGGGATACTATTGGGGTGGGATCTGCATCTGAGGCACCCGGACATTTCATTCCCACGGACAAACCTTCGGAGCCTCTTCCACGGGAATCTCTCGCAAGTCATGATTCGCCTACTGTTGAGACATGCCCGAAGAAACCATCTCCATTCCAGAGCCTACTGGTATGATAATTTTAACTTATCATGATCCTTTAGACTATCATCTCGTCTAACTCTTCTCATCTTCTTATTTCTTTATTATTAAGGAGAAAGAACTGGAGAAAGCGAAATTTCGGTGCCAGCAGTTCGAGGCTCTAAAAGACCAGGGCCTCCACGAACCAAACGTTTGGTCAAGTGGGTAAGGAGAGAAGCCCTGATTGAATCTGCCGCCAGCTTGAGCCCCATTACTGAAGGCCCTCCTGATGATGCCAAGAGTATGCCGGATGATGCTGAAGAGTCTCCGGTGGTTGCTGTTGTTTCTGAGTCAGAGACCAGGACTCAAGATGATGATACGGCGATCCCTACCACGATTGTGCCTGAAACTTCACTTGCTTTGACTGTCTCCACCACCCCCTCAATTGAAGTCCCGCCAATTCCGTCCTCGGCTTGTCCGTTGGGCTCCAATCCTTCTGCTGGTACCCCCTCTTCTTTTGACTTGTCAAAAGACTACGGGGTATCTATGATTCGCAATAATTTCCTCACCATCTTAAAAGAATCTCCTACTCAAGTGTTAGAGCGTGGTGGGGATTTTGCCGGGATCAAGGCTGTATTGGAACCTCTCCTGGATGTGATGCAAAGCCTGACCAACGCTATAGCCTACGCTTCATCAACCTATCCGTACGTGCAGAGACCCTTTTCAACAAATGGCGAGACAAGGACCAGCCTCTTCGCTCCATGATTGAGGACCGTGCTATGCGCCTTAGGAGAATAAGAGATGATACCCAATTTGAGCTCCAACGCCAAATACTCGAAGAAGCGCACTATTGGCCGCCTCTTTGAGACGGCCGCTACCAGATGATGAAAAGAAAGGGTTGCCGCCGAGCCGCAACCAACAACTCCCGGTTGATTCCTACAAGGTCGCACTAGTCGATATTCGTGCAAAATTGGCGAGGCAGAGTGGGCTAGCGGTCGCATCGAGAAACATCGACTCGATAGCTCAATGTACGCACATGAGGCCGCAGCGTCGAATCTAATGACTGAAAGGCTAAGCTGTTGTAAGTCAAATGCCCGTATTCTCTCGACGACGATCTTTATAAACAGCAACGGAGGAGATCAAAGTCGCCACAAGGAAACTATGGTCAAGATTGCTACCGAGATCCGCCAAATTCTTGAGAACTTGTAACTCATGTACCTTTGATTTTGCTTTGAATAAAATTTCGACTTTTGTGTTTGACCAATGTTTTCTTGTGCCATTTATATCCGCAATTTGGAATTTTTAGCAAACCCCAGCCTATCAACGGACTTGGTGTGTCTTTACCACCGCCGCTTGAGTCGGACTAGCCATACTTTTCCCTCAAGATGGTGAGTTTCGAGGGTTTCTTTTAGGCTTAACGCTAAAATCTCCCTCTATCCTTAGCCGCTCAAGGCGCTGGATCAAAAGATAGGGCAACTTGTTTGGTAGGCCACCATCGTGAATCAAATAGTGTGGGAGTGATCAAATCGCTCGCTGACATAGAAGTATAACGATCGCGGATCGGAAGGCAATCAAGTTGTTCGCTGACATGAAAGTATAACAACAAAGATTATGAACAAAGTCATTTAGAGAAATGACCATGTAGGAGTAGTCAAGTCGTTCAGTGACATAGGAGTATAACGACTATGGTTGAAATAGAGGCATATCGCATGGTAGGCTACTATTCGGTAAGGGGGTTGATAGGGGTATATCGCTTGGTTAACCACTATCTAACATAAAGTCACCGCAAATACAAATGATATGGAAATGATCAGTCGCTCGCTGACATAGAAGTATAACGATCGCGGATCGAAAACAATCACATTGTTCAGTGACGTGAAAGTATAACCACTGTGATTGACATGGAGACACATCATTCGATAAATCAAAATTAGGTGACAACTGTTGTTTATGAGGAGTCGAAATATTGGCACATCGTTGAGTAAGCCTATACGGGGTGACAAACATCATTCGGTATGAATAACAATCGCCGAGAAAATAGAATATTGGCGCATCACTTGGGAGGCCAATATAGGACAATTAACATCACTTATGGGAAATGGTGGACATCGTGAAGATAAAATATTGACACATCACTTGGTAGGCCAATATTGGACAATAATCGCCATTTGTAATGGACTAATATTATAATATAACATATTGGTATATCACTTGGTGAACCAATACGTAGAAATAACAAGATAATTAATTAGGGGTAATATTTCTTCAGAAACTTACTGTTGATTGGCATCATGATTTTGTCACCTTCTTGATTGGTCAGGCGGTATGCTCCATTCGAGTAAACAGACTCCACTACTTAATGGTCCTTCCCATTTTGGTTCAATTTCCTTCTTCTTAGAATTGAGGATCATCGGCCGGACAATGAGCACGAGGTCACCTTCCTTGAAAATGCGACACTTAACTTTCTTGTCAAATGCTTTAGAACCGGACTTGGTAGAACTCGATATGTTGTTGAGCTCAGAGTCGCCATCCAAAGATTTCAAGTTCCTCAAGGCGTCGACGATGATTTTCTTCAGTTGTCATTCCAGTGGTTAATGCTATTCGTAGCGACGGAATTTGAATCTCCATCGGTAATATAGCTTCGCAACCATAAACCAAAGAATATGGGGTGGTACCGCTGGTGCGAACAGCGGTAAGCTCACAAACTTTGTCCCAACTTGTCATCCCAATCCTTCTTATTTGAAGAGACCATCTTAGTAAGGATCTTGATGATCGCCTTATTAAAAGCTTCGCTTGTCCGTCACGCAGATAGTAAGCTGTTGATGCTAAATTCCGGATTCGGAATTTATCGCAGAATCGCGTGAAAGCATGACTGACAAATTGTGGACCATTGTCATGGACAATCTGCCTTGGCACACCATATCGGTATATGACGTGATGTTTGACAAATTTGATCACATCACTAGTCTTGACCATTCTCAATGGAATAGCTTCAGCCCATTTTGAGAAATAATCGCTATCGCCAATATGAAGCGTTGTCCTTTGAAGAAGGCGGAGAAATGGGACCAACAATATCCATTCCCCATGTTTCAAATGGCCGATGTGGCGGTAGGATGCAAATATTCCGCGTTGGTGAAGGTAATTAGCGTATTTGGCATGCATGGCATCGCTTAGCGAAGCCACCACATCCCTTACCATTGTCGGCCAATAATAACCGAGTCGCGCACCGTCCCATAACTTAGGTCCAGCCGGTGTGCTCCACAAACACCGCCATGAGCTTTTCAAGACTTGTTCTCGCTTCCTTAGTTGACAAACATCGGCAAGAACCCATCATATGACCTTCTATATAAAGTCCAGAATTGGGAATCATAGTAAAATCTTGACGCCGTCGACGAATTGACTCTCTTTCTTTTATGTCTTCGGGCAATATCCCATGCAAGACATAGTCGATGATCGGGAACCGCCAGTCTCGTGCTTCAAGTGACTTAGGTTCGTCTTCGACTGCTTGAATCTGTAATGCATATTTTAGCCGAAATAGTTGCCGACTAGACACACTAACCTGCTGAGTAGCATTCTCAGGCAGAGCTAGCGTAGCTGCAAGAGACGCCAACGACGCGATAAGTGTTCTGCAAACGGGGTACATGATCAATGTAAAAGCTTTCGAACGAGTCAGCTAAAGTCACGGCTGCTACATGATGAGGGATAAGATCCTCGTGCCTGACTTCGTACTCTCCTCTTAGTTGTTTTACGATTAACTATGAATCCCCAAATGCTTCAAGGTGTTTCACGCCTAAATGTTTGGCTATGTCAAGACCAATCAATAACGCATTATACTCTGCTACGTTATTGGTGCATGGTTATGATAACGACACAGCTCGTGGTATCACGTAGTTTTGTGGAGATATCAATACTACCCCACTCCAGCCTACAACGGGCCATCGGGTCGCGCCTTCCGAAGAACAACCGCCATACCGCTCCTTAGAGACCGTGTTAGCTTCATAAGGTTCATCAGGCATATCCTGATACAACTCGATTTTTTTCTTCAACGGATGGTTAGCCATAAGATCACACACAGCTTGACCCTTCATTGCCTTCTGAGGTTTGAAGTGAATGTCATATTGAGACAATAATGCCCATTTAGCCATTCGACCATTCAACGTGCGATCGGGTCATGAATACCCGTGATAGGGTCGATTTTGGAGATGACGTATGGTCCGGCCCCACCGTAATGCCGCATCTTTGAATGGTAAAGACCAAAGCTAAACATTCCTTCGAATGGGAGGATATCGATATTCGCCCCGGCCCCACCGAGGTAATAGATCGCTTGTTCGTGGCCATTGTCATCGCCCCGCTAAAAGACTCGCTAACGATACTGTCACATGGATGTAAATCAGAAGGGCTTTCCGATTTAGGTGCAACTAACACGTGGGGATTAGAAAGATATGTTTTGATCTCTTCAATGCTTTCCGCAATCTTCATCCCAAACTAACGATACACCTTTCTTCATGAGCTTCGAGAATGGTTGACATTTCCGATAAATTGGAAATGAATCGCGAATGTAAGTCAAACGCCTTGGAGACCACGGCTCTCGAGGCTTCTAGGAGGTGGAAGTTCCGGATAGCTTTGACCTTGTCCGGTCGAGACGATACCATCCGGCCGTGACCACTAACCCTAGAAATTTGCCACTAGACATCCCTTAAAAGACTTAGTTGGGTTCATCTTCACCGATGTGCCCGTGATTATCTCAAATGTTGTTTTCAAGTCATGCAAGTGATCACTTTTGCGACGACTCTTGACTACTAAATCATCTACGTAGCATTCCACTGTTTTCCGTAAATATTTTCGGAAAATAGTGGTCATGGCACGCTGGTATGTAGCCCCCGCGTTTTTCAAGCCAAAGGGCGTGGATCAGATAATGCTTTATTCCTCGACGGTGTTCGAAAGCAGATGCTTCATCATCAGGATGCATTTTGATTTGATTGTACCATGAAAATCCATCCATAAAAGACATCCTTTCAAATCCGCATGTATTGTCGATGATAAGATCCGTGATTGGTAAAGGAAAATCATCTTTCGGACATGCTGAATTTAAGTCTCGATAGTCGAGGCACGACCGGATCTGTCCGTTTTTCTTCAAAACGGGTACTATATTAGCTACCCAGTCGGGGTGTTGAACCTCCCGAATGAACCCTGCTTTGATCAGCTTCTCGATTTCTTTCTCGATGGCCTTCATGACCTGAGGGGAAAATCGCCGCCGTTGTTTAACAGCTTAGCACCTGGTTTGATATTAAGGCGGTGCATAGCCACTTGAGGATCTAAGCCAGGCATATCTTCATAACTCCAAGCGAAGACATCGATATATTCTCGTACCAAAGCGATGAGACTCTCTTTTTCTTGAGCGGTCAAACTATTGCTTATAAATATGGGTTTTGGGTTGGCTTCATCCCCCATATTAACTTGGACTATTTTGTCATCAGTAGGTGGTTCTCGTTGTTCAAAACGATGTTCCCATTGCATTCCAAGCTGTTGACTTAGCGGATCCTCGTGTAGTAGCACGAGGTCGTCTTCTTGGATCGCAATTGGACTGGCTGAAGTCATATTGGTCATAAGGGACCTAAATTCATGTCCTATACTGACGTCGGAATCCCAGGAAGCTGTTTCAGAAGATGAGTGATCTGACTCACCCTCAGTCGTAACATGCCATGAGTATGGCGGCGACTCATATCCCAACCCTTTACGAGTTTTATGATAGTAATCATCAGGCTGGCCTTCCGGAACATAAGCAGATCGGATCGGTGTCCTGATGCCTTTCCCATAGTTTAATCCTTCTTTGTGAAGGAAGTCATACCCCATTTTCTTCATCAAGTGTTGCGCTGTGGGCGAAAAATATGAAAATTGGGGTTCCTTTTCCTTCATTTTGGGCTGTTCTAACTCATTTTGCAACGGTTTATTGACCTTCCCAAGGATAATGTCTTTCTGATCATTATTCCTGGCTGGTACCACAAAAACTGCTTGCGAAGAGTTAGAGTGCCTTTGGGTCGTCATGAACGACGACTGAATCGGCATGTGCAATGTAGATTCAGCATACAACCGTGGAAGAATTTCTGACATCAAGTCAGTATGACTTTTAACACCCGGTGCGTAAGCTAAATCATAATTTTCATTGAAAATGACTATATCGTCATCAGGATCATTCAGATTGATTACAAAGGGTTTTACATCATTAAAAACAACTCCTTGTTCGGACTCTATGTCAGCTTCATTTCCGCTGTCATAGTCCTCGATCTGTGGTTCACCGGTTTGGCCTTCCTCAAGGTAGTGGACAGAATCAGTAAAATAATTCTCCACACCTTTGAATGGTTGCCTTTCCGCGACCAATGTTTTAACCATCCCTTCTTCGTCTACGTACTTCATGCACTGATGCAACGTGGATGGAACGATCAGATTTTCATGGATCCAAGGGCGACCCAAGAGCAAATTATAAGATGTATCCGCGTCGATGACATAGCAGGTAACATCTGTCTTCAAGTCTCCTATTTGGCATTTGAGTTTGATCTTGCCCAAGGGACGAGAATTGGAAGCATTGAAACCATAGATGGTGGTTCCTGTTGTTGCCAACCGATGCAACGGTATTCCAAGATGTTGTATAATTCTCAATGGGATGATACTCAATGCAGATCCCGGGTCAACTTGAACTCGGTTGATTCGGACAGAGCCAATATAACCGGTAGAGTATAATGGCCTATCATGCTTTGGGTTCTTCACTTGCATGTCCTCCGATGAGAAGGTAATGCAAGGTATTGGCCCCTTGAAGACCTGGTGACATTGGGCACAAGTTTCTGTTGTCCTTTCTGGGAAATAAGCGAGGAACGCTTCGTTATCTGCCAATGCTTCTCGCAGAGCTTCTGTGGTAGATTGAGAGAGACGCAAGAGCTCGAATAAAGTGATCCTCGCCGGGATGTTGGAGAGTTGGGCTAAAACATCGAACTGGAAAGGGGCCTTCGAAGTTTCAGGCGTGTCCTTCCTGAGTGCTTTGTTGTAGCGGATCTTCCTTATCTTGGGCTCACTGACTGGCGCCTTTGCTGCTACTTCGGGTGTTACCTTGGGATACTCCCTTAAGAACACTTTTCCACCTCGGGTGGCCAACGCTGGTACAGGTTGTGCGGCCGGGACGATTTGCTCCTTTTAGGCCAGAGGTGGCGCATAAGTCTTCCCTTTGGACTTTGAAGAAGTCCATTGTTCATCCGATAACAAGTCGGTGAACCCACATAATTCGCCTTCGGCGTAGTGTAAGGGACCATACCTTGTGCCTCCCGCTGCTGGAGGTCAAAATTCACAACTCTGGCTTCTGCTTGATGGATCGGTTTTACACCATCCCGCACTTGGAATTCGCAAAATCGCCAAATTGAGAGCCACCATGTTTGCGCACACCTTCTCGATCCTCCCGCAGAGTCATAACACCGCTTCTAACAAGACTTGATCTTGTCTTTCAAGATGTAGCATGACCTCGTTGGATGGTGTACCATTCGATGGTACATGCGATTTGGGATCATTCATCCTTGAAGCTTCCCGGTTTCTTTATTTCTCGAAGCTGATCTTGTTCATCTTGAGCAAAGTCTTGAAGATCGACAACCTGATCATCCTTGAAGTCATACTTCTTCATAGGACGGTTATCGGAGGCATTCGGTTTCTGCTTAAAAGGCCTTGAAGAAGGTTGAGTCTCCACAGCTAGAGTCTCCTTTCCCTTCGATTGTTTTTGAGGCATAAAATTGCTCTGATTACCCCCTTTTTTAGAACGATAGTCCTGAGGTTCTTCTGCCTCTATCCTCTTAAGCATGTTTTCAACTTGCTCGCCTTGCCTTACCAAGTCTCTCCAAGAGTGTGTTTCAACTGCACCCATCTTCGAAAGTATGTTAATCGAGAGGTTGGCTCTGCACATCGCGATGAATGTCGCTTCCGAGACTTGGTCCCGGGAATGCAAAGATTGATTCCGGAATCGTTTGACGAAGTGCCGACAGACTGCCTTCTTTTGCTTTTCGCCAACAAGTGGCCATAGACACCTCGCTGTCATCATCGAAAAATCGGGCCATAAAAGCCTTTGCAAATCTTTCCAAGAGCCGATAGAACCGGCTCTAACCTTCAAACCACTCAGCACTTTAAGAGTGCCGATGAATAATCGGGTCATAATAGGATCGTTACCCGTTATATGCCCGGTTTGCCCTTGGAAATAGTAGATGTGTTGTGACGGTGAACTTTTTCCATCGAACTGCACTAGGTTAAGTGGCTTGAATCTCGGAGGATACGGAACATCATCCCATTCTATAGGATATGGCCTCGCCACCCCCAGCTCCTTAGATTGCCCTTGGAGTTTGAGAGCATCAAGCTGCTTTTGGAAATCCCGCAACACATGCTCTTGCTCTTTTGTACGCGGATTCGACTCCGCTTCAAATGACACTGAGTAGGCATCATGATCCCCCTCGTAGCCTTCTCGCTTCGATTTGGATCCTCCTTTGTCTATCTTCTTCTTGCCTACAAGTTTCTCCATCATTATTTCTAAACGCCTGATAGATTCTTGTTGCGCAAGAATAGTAGCTTGTTGCTCTTCAATTCTTCGTGTCATCTCTTCCTCTCGTTCGGCCATGAGGACATTGGCCTGATCACTGAAATCAGTGTTCGAAGGTTGAGACGTAGCAATGCCGGAGTTCTCCAATTCTTCAGAAGTATCCCCAGTCAATTGTCTATAATCGAACGGAATTGTCGCTCCGGAACGAAGACGGGTACCTCGATAGGCACCCTGGCTATTGATTAATGCGCCTCATAACCCTGGGGAATATTCAGGGTCAGACGATTCCGGACTACCTGTTGGGGTCTTGCTCCCGCTCCTCCCAACCATGTTGATAGTCACCCGTGGGAATGACCACCGTGGCCCCTTGTTTCTTATGGCGCAGGTTCGCCACTTGGACGAGGTTCATCCTTCGAGGGGACCTCACGCTGATGGCGCAGGTTCGCCACTTGGACGAGGTTCATCCTTCGAGGGGACCTCACGCTGATGGCGCAGGTTCGCCACTTGGACGAGGTTCATCCTTCGAGGGGACCTCACGCTGATGGCGCAGGTTCGCCACTTGGACGAGGTTTGTAGCTAGGGTAACGCTCGCCTTGTGGACGAGGTTCATCCTTCGAGGGGACCTCACGCTGATGGCGCAGGTTCGCCACTTGGACGAGGTTCATCCTTCGAGGGGACCTCACGCTGATGGCGCAGGTTCGCCACTTGGACGAGGTTCATCCTTCGAGGGGACCTCACGCTGATGGCGCAGGTTCGCCACTTGGACGAGGTTCATCCTTCGAGGGGACCTCACGCTGATGGCGCAGGTTCGCCACTTGGACGAGGTTCATCCTTCGAGGGGACCTCACGCTGATGGCGCAGGTTCGCCACTTGGACGAGGTTTGTAGCTAGGGTAACGCTCGCCTTGTGGACGAGGTTCATCCTTCGAGGGGACCTCACGCTGATGGCGCAGGTTCGCCACTTGGACGAGGTTCATCCTTCGAGGGGACCTCACGCTGATGGCGCAGGTTCGCCACTTGGACGAGGTTCATCCTTCGAGGGGACCTCACGCTGATGGCGCAGGTTCGCCACTTGGACGAGGTTCATCCTTCGAGGGGACCTCACGCTGATGGCGCAGGTTCGCCACTTGGACGAGGTTCATCCTTCGAGGGGACCTCACGCTGATGGCGCAGGTTCGCCACTTGGACGAGGTTCATCCTTCGAGGGGACCTCACGCTGATGGCGCAGGTTCGCCACTTGGACGAGGTTCATCCTTCGAGGGGACCTCACGCTGATGGCGCAGGTTCGCCACTTGGACGAGGTTCATCCTTCGAGGGGACCTCACGCTGATGGCGCAGGTTCGCCACTTGGACGAGGTTCATCCTTCGAGGGGACCTCACGCTGATGGCGCAGGTTCGCCACTTGGACGAGGTTCATCCTTCGAGGGGACCTCACGCTGATGGCGCAGGTTCGCCACTTGGACGAGGTTCATCCTTCGAGGGGACCTCACGCTGATGGCGCAGGTTCGCCACTTGGACGAGGTTTGTAGCTAGGGTAACGCTCGCCTTGTGGACGAGGTTCATCCTTCGAGGGGACCTCACGCTGATGGCGCAGGTTCGCCACTTGGACGAGGTTCATCCTTCGAGGGGACCTCACGCTGATGGCGCAGGTTCGCCACTTGGACGAGGTTCATCCTTCGAGGGGACCTCACGCTGATGGCGCAGGTTCGCCACTTGGACGAGGTTTGTAGCTAGGGTAACGCTCGCCTTGTGGACGAGGTTCATCCTTCGAGGGGACCTCACGCTGATGGCGCAGGTTCGCCACTTGGACGAGGTTCATCCTTCGAGGGGACCTCACGCTGATGGCGCAGGTTCGCCACTTGGACGAGGTTCATCCTTCGAGGGGACCTCACGCTGATGGCGCAGGTTCGCCACTTGGACGAGGTTCATCCTTCGAGGGGACCTCACGCTGATGGCGCAGGTTCGCCACTTGGACGAGGTTCATCCTTCGAGGGGACCTCACGCTGATGGCGCAGGTTCGCCACTTGGACGAGGTTCATCCTTCGAGGGGACCTCACGCTGATGGCGCAGGTTCGCCACTTGGACGAGGTTCATCCTTCGAGGGGACCTCACGCTGATGGCGCAGGTTCGCCACTTGGACGAGGTTCATCCTTCGAGGGGACCTCACGCTGATGGCGCAGGTTCGCCACTTGGACGAGGTTCATCCTTCGAGGGGACCTCACGCTGATGGCGCAGGTTCGCCACTTGGACGAGGTTCATCCTTCGAGGGGACCTCACGCTGATGGCGCAGGTTCGCCACTTGGACGAGGTTCATCCTTCGAGGGGACCTCACGCTGATGGCGCAGGTTCGCCACTTGGACGAGGTTCATCCTTCGAGGGGACCTCACGCTGATGGCGCAGGTTCGCCACTTGGACGAGGTTCATCCTTCGAGGGGACCTCACGCTGATGGCGCAGGTTCGCCACTTGGACGAGGTTCATCCTTCGAGGGGACCTCACGCTGATGGCGCAGGTTCGCCACTTGGACGAGGTTCATCCTTCGAGGGGACCTCACGCTGATGGCGCAGGTTCGCCACTTGGACGAGGTTCATCCTTCGAGGGGACCTCACGCTGATGGCGCAGGTTCGCCACTTGGACGAGGTTTGTAGCTAGGGTAACGCTCGCCTTGTGGACGAGGTTCATCCTTCGAGGGGACCTCACGCTGATGGCGCAGGTTCGCCACTTGGACGAGGTTCATCCTTCGAGGGGACCTCACGCTGATGGCGCAGGTTCGCCACTTGGACGAGGTTTGCAGCTAGGGCGACGTTCGTCTTGTTTTGAATGAACCCCTTGATGATAACGAGGTTCGTTGTCCTTCTTTGGACGATAGTGGAATCCGTCCAACGAGACCAAAGCTCGAACACGTCGGCGAGCTTGGTTCTCACACGACGCTGTCCGCACGTCTTAAGAGTGGACCGTTAGAAGGTCCGGTCTTCACACAGGAAGAGCGAGGCTCGCCAGAAGCCAAAACTTGGCTAACAACATCCGAAGTTGACTTGGGTTGCTTAACAACCCACTTCTTAGCCTGTTGACTAACTTTTGGAGCCTTGTCGAGAGACATAGGCTGGTTGTCGAGGTTCGCTCGAGAGGATTCAGCAGAAGCCATGGGGGCTGAAGTCTCATACGAGACTCGACGACACTTGCGTCTTCACCGGGCTAGATGCCCCAGGAAAGAAACTCCTCGCACTTACTCGATCGAATTCAATAACCAAGGTTTGAACCTCGGTTCCAACCGCAACCTTGTCTCGATTGCGCCACCACCACCATCTAATGAATGGTTGCTCCCATCGTGGTCGCCATCTTCTCAGAGTCGAAAAAGTTTATTGATTGAATGAATGTGTTACAATCAAATTCTCTCGACATGAGGAAGAGAAGATAGATTCGACTCTCTTTAAGGTGGGTTTTAGTAGCGATGGGATTCTTCACTCAATGCTCACGCTGAGATTGCTTCCCGCTGACGATCGTAATGTAATTGCGTGATGATCTTGAGATTGCCGATGAAGAGCTCGATCTCTTGTGCGCAAGTGTTGAATTTTCCAAAAGTCCCTTTCTCATAGCCGCCACGGCTATTTATTGGGCTTTAGCATGTAACCGCATGCAAGAATTGTGGAAACGTGGGTTAATCGATATGGACGCGGCATAACGATGCCCACCACTTAACCCACGTGGTTGTTGTGGCTTTCGTGGCCTTTGGGTTCGCTATAAGGGCGAAGCCGAGCCTCGTCGAATAACGAGCTTCGAGCTTCTTCAACTTAGATTATATGACGAAGCCGCTATTTGGGCTTAACGCCCGCCGAAAGCATTTACGATTTTGGTTGGATGGCGAAGCCACGCATGGGCAAACCTCGCTGGGTGTTTAGCCGTTCCTATAGTCGAACTTCGCGAAGTCGAAGCCCGCCGCTATGGGCTTAACTTCGATGAGTGCCTCGCTTTAATGCTATTGGAGAACCTCACTTGGGTGCCTAGCTTCCATTTTGCGGACGGACCTCGCTTGGGAATTGAGATTCATTGCCATGGGCGAGCCTTGGTTGGATGGTGAGCTTCTCTGCTGTGGCGAACCTCAGATGAGAGTCGAAGCCATAAGTGGGCTTAACCTCGCCTTTAAGATTAAAGTCAAGTTTCAAGACGAATGTCGAGCTTCGCTGTTCTTGTGAACCTCGGATGAAAGTAGAAATCACTGTTGTGGGCGAAGCCGCCGACCATCGTTGTAGGTGAGCCTCGAAACCATCGCTATAGGCGAACTTTGTCAGATCGCTGTTGTAGGTGAACCTCGCCATATGATTGTTGAGCTTCGTTTCTCGTGCGGACCTCGTGTTAAGATCGAACTCCGCTCCACTTGCGAACCTTGTATTGAGGTCGAGGCTCGCCTCTTGAGCAAGTCTCGTTTTGAAGCTTTAACAACTAAGGTGCACGTGACCCTCGCCTAGAGAATTTTTTTGACTGTCTACACGTACATTATTTTTTTATTGCTTCATATGTTTTTGTCAGTTTACTAGATAGTAAAATAACGGGTTAATTGCATACTAGTCCCTTAAATCATCCATAATTGCAAATTAGTTTCTCAAATCTTAGTATTTTCTTATTAGTCCCTCAATCTGCATTCTTATTGTGATTTCACCCCTCTGTTAGTTTTTTTTGGTTATTTTCTCTAACCATGATTGGGTTAATCCTTAACACAACATCTGCAATTACCCAAATATCTCTCTAACCTATATATGCTAGAAAATTTAGATGATTATATAGGGTATAGAATGAGTATTACCATGGAAAGAGCTTTGAAATGGGTTTATGGGCACCCTTGACCGTTGGGAAAGAAGAACTTTTTCGGTTTTGGGTTTTTGGATAAGCAGTTTGTGGGTTTAAACATGCTAAGAAATGGGTTAGTATATTTCATGAAATATTCCCCTCAAAATTCCACTAAAGATGACAGAATATTCCCCTCAAAACTCACATTACTAAACTAAAGGGATGAAATTGCAAGAGGCATATTGATTTGAGGGACTAATGAGCAAATAGTAAGATTTGATAGACTAACAATTATGAATGATATAAGGGACTAATATCCAATTACACCGATAGGACCCGACCCATTTTTAAAACCCTACCTTTCTCCTAACTGAAGTTAAACCCGAAATTAGCAAATTCAGAGAAAAGAAAAAGTCTAACAACAGTCACTATTAGCAACTATAGATGGACACTCACAAAATAATTGATTGAGTTAGTTTCGTGTAGGTTTGGGTTTAGGTTAGGGTTTAGGCTTGAGTTTAGTTTGAGGTATGTTTCACTCCAACAAATGAGGAAGGAGAAGGAGAAGGAGAAGGAGAAGGAGAAGGAGAAGGAGAAGGAGAAGGAGAAGGAGAAGGAGAAGGAGAAGGAGAAGGAGAAGGAGAAGGAGAAGGAGAAGGAGAAGGAGAAGGAGAAGGAGAAGGAGAAGGAGAAGGAGAAGGAGAAGGAGAAGGAGAAGGAGAAGGAGAAGGAGAAGGAGAAGGAGAAGGAGAAGGAGAAGGAGAAGGAGAAGGAGAAGGAGAAGGAGAAGGAGAAGGAGAAGGAGAAGGAGAAGGAGAAGGAGAAGGAGAAGGAGAAGGAGAAGGAGAAGGAGAAGGAGAAGGAGAAGGAGAAGGAGAAGGAGAAGGAGAAGGAGAAGGAGAAGGAGAAGGAGAAGGAGAAGGAGAAGGAGAAGGAGAAGGAGAAGGAGAAGGAGAAGGAGAAGGAGAAGGAGAAGGAGAAGGAGAAGGAGAAGGAGAAGGAGAAGGAGAAGGAGAAGGAGAAGGAGAAGGAGAAGGAGAAGGAGAAGGAGAAGGAGAAGGAGAAGGAGAAGGAGAAGGAGAAGGAGAAGGAGAAGGAGAAGGAGAAGGAGAAGGAGAAGGAGAAGGAGAAGGAGAAGGAGAAGGAGAAGGAGAAGGAGAAGGAGAAGGAGAAGGAGAAGGAGAAGGAGAAGGAGAAGGAGAAGGAGAAGGAGAAGGAGAAGGAGAAGGAGAAGGAGAAGGAGAAGGAGAAGGAGAAGGAGAAGGAGAAGGAGAAGGAGAAGGAGAAGGAGAAGGAGAAGGAGAAGGAGAAGGAGAAGGAGAAGGAGAAGGAGAAGGAGAAGGAGAAGGAGAAGGAGAAGGAGAAGGAGAAGGAGAAGGAGAAGGAGAAGGAGAAGGAGAAGGAGAAGGAGAAGGAGAAGGAGAAGGAGAAGGAGAAGGAGAAGGAGAAGGAGAAGGAGAAGGAGAAGGAGAAGGAGAAGGAGAAGGAGAAGGAGAAGGAGAAGGAGAAGGAGAAGGAGAAGGAGAAGGAGAAGGAGAAGGAGAAGGAGAAGGAGAAGGAGAAGGAGAAGGAGAAGGAGAAGGAGAAGGAGAAGGAGAAGGAGAAGGAGAAGGAGAAGGAGAAGGAGAAGGAGAAGGAGAAGGAGAAGGAGAAGGAGAAGGAGAAGGAGAAGGAGAAGGAGAAGGAGAAGGAGAAGGAGAAGGAGAAGGAGAAGGAGAAGGAGAAGGAGAAGGAGAAGGAGAAGGAGAAGGAGAAGGAGAAGGAGAAGGAGAAGGAGAAGGAGAAGGAGAAGGAGAAGGAGAAGGAGAAGGAGAAGGAGAAGGAGAAGGAGAAGGAGAAGGAGAAGGAGAAGGAGAAGGAGAAGGAGAAGGAGAAGGAGAAGGAGAAGGAGAAGGAGAAGGAGAAGGAGAAGGAGAAGGAGAAGGAGAAGGAGAAAAAAAGGGAAGGAGATACTGATGTGGTGTGGAATAGTGTTGAGATTGCAAGTGCACAATTAAGTTATAGTATAGTAACAATGTCGATCCCACAAGGAAGATGTATAGGAAAAATTATAATTTGAATCCTAGAGTTGTGTGTGGACAAAAAGGAGTGAAAGTGAAAGTGATATAGGGAGTGTGTGATTAGTTACAAATAAAAGAAAACTAGAACAAGAGGGGAGAAAGAGAGTGAATGTAGACATAAAAAATTGCCTATGGAACTCTAATTTACTTTATACCAGAGAAAAGATGATGAACGTCATTATCTGAGTGAAGGAAGATCGTCTAATGCCACAGGTAAACTATTAAGCTCATGAAACGAATCGGCGAAGCATACAGGTCAATTGAAGGGCAAAACAACGAAGAAACGACTCTGCTGGGGAGCTGCAGAATGCCCATAAAGAATGTAGCACCATGTGTGTTTTGCTCATGCCATGTGTGTCTCACTAATGGGACATTGTAGATATCTTCTCTAGATTTCCAACGCATCTTGAATCACCTCATTCCGAGATCGGACAAGGGAGTCATAGCCAAAACAATCAAGACAGTCAAAACTGCCGCGGCCATGGTCGAGACACAAAAAGTGTCTCGGATGTGCCTCAGATATTTCAAACATTTTGGCCATGATGTGATTCAAATATGAAGAAGATTAAAAAAAAAGTTGTAGCTCTCTTCATTAGCTTTCCAACTCATTTTGAATCACCTCATTCAGAGATCAGACGAGGGAGTTATCACCAAAATGGTCCAGAGTGTCTCAGCAGTGGCCGAGACACCAAATGTCTCATGGATTTTGGCCATGATTCAATTTGAATCTGAAGAAACTCGAAAGATAAAAGTTATATCTCTCTTCATCAGATTTCTAACTCATCTTGAATCACCTCATTCTGAGATCGGACGAGGGAGTTATGGCCAAAACAATCAAGACAAATAAAACCGCCATGCCATGGTCGAGACACAAAAGTGTCGCGCCAAAGAGCCTTTGGCCGAGACACAAAAGTGTCGCGGCCAAAGAGCCTTTGGCCGAGACACAAAAAGTGTCTCGGCTATGGTCAAGACACCGAGGAGTTTTCTTATCAACAGGAGGGATTTGTTTGCATTTATGGGTCCCATTTGACTTTATATGCACGTGGAGACATCCATTAATGTTAGTGGACGGTTACACCCTTGAAATACGCCCACTAAGCGTGATAAATGGACCATTTAACACGTTTTAAAGTGGTGGGACAGCGGTTACAACGCCCTTGGCGGAGAGCTGTAACTGCCTCGCAACTAGAGAAAAATTTCTTTGTCCGAGATGCTTGTAATCGCCTTGGTAACTCATCGACGCTGAACATGAACTGCTTATGCTCTTTGTGGCAGTTATGCTTCCTAAAGCCTATAAATACCCCTTTAACACGTGTTATTGAGGGGGGTCATTTTTACAGAGAGGAGAAGATCTATCTTACAGAGAGGAGTCCTTTGGTGAACTTCAAACACAAAAAGAGAATTCTTCATCAAATCAAGAGCGTTCTTGAAGCTTCCTTTGGAGATCCCTCGAGATTAAGCCTTGTCTTATTCTTGGGAAGAGTAGATATCTTACTTGGCTAAGATATTTGCTTAAATTATTATTTCCTTCGCGAAACATAAACTACACCCCTTCACGTCGATTGAAGCGTTGCTCAGGTGGTCCACGGACGACGCGTCCGCGGCACAGGCAAAGAACCCACGCAAGCAGGAGTTCGCTACGTAGTGACTTCTGTGTGTGTTTTGTATGAGAGTGATCATTTTCTTTGTATTCGAGAGAACTACACGTGTAATCTTTCATTTATTTTCATTTTCGAAACATTTCGGAAATGGAAATAATAAGGAAGCTCATTCTCTGCGGAAACACGCTGGTGACCACAATGGCAGAAGATTTGATTTCAAAAAAAATATTAAAGGAAAGAACATATTTCACCTCACAATGGGAGTTTTAGTTTATTAAACTAAGTGGGAAGGAAATAGTTAACATGATAGTTCTTTTCTTTGTGGTCATGCCATCCTATTGAAGAGGATTGGTGGGAGATTTTAGTGGAGTTATCAGAGATAACTTTTTGTGGACCTACCATCCTGTTGAATAGGATTGGTAGGGGATTTTGGAAGAGTTGGCAGAAGGTGAAGGAAGGAAGGTATTTTCTTATCTTTCGCTTCACAGTGAGAACTCTAGTTATAGGTTATCCTGAATATACTAAGGGCAGTATCTCTTTAGGAACTTTCTATTAATCGACATCGTCGTCTTGCTACCACCTTTGGTGAGCAAGCGGGATCGGCCTCGTACCCATGGGGTTGCTCTTGTAAGTGTCCCGCCGTAGTACGATAGGCCCAAGAGCTTTACCAAGTTCGCTATTTTGATATTATGATCCCGGCCACCATACCGATATCGCCTTTAAGGACAAAACAACTTTTAGTAGGATGATGGATCCTCCTGTGGTACGCACAGTATTTAGGGTCCGAAGTCTTGTCAGCCTCCTCCTGATTTGTAATAGGTGGCAACTTGATTTTGTTGCTGTCAAGGAGGTGCTTGAAAGTTATCGGAACTTCTTCGTCCCTGAAAGAGTATGTCCCGTAGAATTCTGATTTAGAAGCTTTTTGTTACTCTCGAGGTTGTTGGCGCGGTCGTAGTTGCGACGTTTGACTTACGTCAACAATAGTCACAGGTGCCTTTCCTCTATTGTGAGAGGTAAAATTTACTTCTGAGGGGTCAGCCGTCGTTTTGCCTCTTTCAGCTTTCTTCCTTCTGAGGAAACGTTCGGCTTGTTCTCCTCGTATTTTCAGATCTTTCCATGTAGTTGGTGGGACAACTCCCATGACTTCCAACAGATCAATGGAGAGATTATTGTGGCACGTCTGCAATATGAACTCCTCGGTGATTGGAAGGGTTTGACGAAATACTCAATTGACTCTCCACTTCTTTGCTTTTCATCCAGAAGGGTTCCAATCGAGACTTCGGTGTCGTTGTCGAAGAAGTTGCTGAGGAACAAGCTTTCCATATCATTCCAGCAGTTGATGCTACCTGGCTTGAGACGTCGATACTAATCGAAAACGGCTTCGCGAAGTGTGCCTACGAATGATCGAATCATCAAAGGCTCATTTCCGGAGATTATACCCAAGTGAGACTTGAAGTAAATTAAATGTTGGGTTGGCGAGCCTCTCCCGTTGAATGACGTGAAGTTGATCAGACTAAACTTCGGCGGGTACGGAATTGAATCCCACTCCGTTGGATATGGACACGGAATGCCAGTCTTTTTGACTTCATGAGCCGATATTAAGGCATTGACTTTACTTTCGAGCTCTTTCATCATTTTATCTTCACCCTCATCCTTCTTTAGACGATGTTGGGAAAGTTCCACTGACCACCCCAAGACGGTAATCGGGTGACCTCCAACCAGAAGCTATTGTTGAGAGGTGCATTGGTCACAATGACTTCGTCCTCTTCTATATTTTGAGCGGGTGTGTGCGCAATGCGACGATTAAACTCGCTTTGGTCGACTCAAATTGTTGAGTTCTCTCGAGCTCAAATTCTCTCATTTGATGCACGGTTAATTCCATCTCCATCTTCATTTCAGCTCTGATCTCTTCTCTTTGCCTAGCTAGGGCTTCTTGAAGCATTTGGGCCAGGGATTCGGAAGTGATAGTGAGCGCTTCTCTAGTTAACCCTATACTCGACATTGTGTCATTAGAGGCAATGGCAGAGCAAGTGTCAGATATTTCATTGTCTGAAGGTATTCCTTCATGCATTCTTAAATAGTCTCGCCTACCACCAAGAATCAGAGTCGGTGACATTCTCTCGAAATTGGCACCGACTTTTCCCCGTGAGTAAAGTCAGGATATGTGTCTGTCGCGGCTTCTCCTTTTCCCTTGTTTACCATGTTAATGGTAACTTCAGGGAATTCATCTCGTTGGACAGCTTGTTTTCTTCTTCGGAAGCGTCTTGGCCTTGGCTTCGATTCTTCCGTTGTTGGCAGGGAAAGCCTCTCGAATACCGAAACTCTTTGTGGACGAGCCTTCGACTCAGAGCAAGCACATCCTGATAGTAGTGTCTTGATCAGTTGTGCACACAAGCAATAACAATTTATTTCATCAATTGTCCTCATTCGTGTATTGCCACCCTCAGACTGAGTATGATGACCAGTGCGCCATACTGTTTGTTGGTGTGGTTCATCGTGGATTGCACTTCCAACCCCAAGTGTAACGTTGTCTTTAACTGGAAGACACGTCTTCTTTTGGGGGTGTTGACCGTTCGACCTGGGAGACACTTTTAATCGTTCGGTTTTATCAACTGAAGTCGTCTTTGCATGAATTATAAGTGTCTGGTCATCTTTCGTGACTTTGCGAGTCACACGCTTCAAATTCTTCCTTTCAGCAGACTCGTGGACCCCCTGCGGGATGCTCTAACGAGATGCGATAGGAATTCTTGAGGCATGAGACGTCGCGGCTTGCTCAAGACCAGTCTGAGTCTGGACACGACCCCCAGTCTGTTATTGTGTACGTACCATGTGACCCAGACGTTCTTTCACTGGTGCTTTGCCTTGGTTTCTTAGCTGTGGACCGAGGCGATTAAGCATCGACGCTAGAGCTTAGACTCGCCGAAGTTTTGTCGTTGTTTCAATAGTAGGAGAAGCGGATGGATCGGAGCTGAGGAGAACCCTTTGGTCGAGACAAGAAGTGTCTCTACCAAAGGCTTTCTCGCCGAGACAGTTGAACTGCTCTACCAAGGCTCTTTGGTCGAGATAGTTGGACTGCTCTACCAAGGCTCTTTAGCCGAGACAGCTTGGCAAGGAGGAAAAAAATCAAAAAAAGAGAAAAAAATCATCCAAGTAAAATACAGAACAAAATAAAAGAAAATAAAGACTAAACAAGGAGTAGAAATAAATCAAATTGTTGAGTTCTTTGGCCGAAGGCTCTTTGGTCGAAACAGTGAACAAATAAAAGAAAATAAAGACTAAACAAGGAGTAGAAATAAAAGAAAATACAACAGAACAAAATCAAGAAGAGACAAAAATCAAAAAGAAAAAAATCAAAATAAGTAAAATATGAAAGAAATCAAGTAGAGAAGATAGAAATCTAGAATTGAATCCACCAGTTAATTTCATTTAGGATTTATGAAGTATTCTCTTTTTATCATATTTTACTTTTGATTTACTAAGTATAGACTATCAAACCATGAAAGAAAAGCATAACCCATCAAATTATCATCCAAGTAAAACTTTTAAAAATAAAAATAAGAAAATAAAACCTATACTAGAAAGCATAGAAGAAAGAGATCTAAAATAAAAATTAACTACAAAAATAAGAACAAGAACAAGATAATAAAGATCTAAACTATGAGTATAAAGGAAATCTAACTAACAAAAATAAAAGAGCATAAAAGTAAATCTACACTATAAAAGAAATTTCTAGAAAGTATAAATAATAATAATAATAAAAGAGCATGAAAGTTAATCTAAACTACAATACATGAAATAAATCTGATCTACCAACATAAAAATAAAGAGAAAATAAAATTCTAAAACATGAATTTATAAAACAATGAAAAAAATAAAATTTAAATTGCAAGGGTTGGCCACTTAAAAATAAATCTTCATCTTCATCACAAAGAAGAAGAAACAAAATTGAAAAGGAGGAAATTTTTTTTATTTTTGCAAACTAAAAGAGTTTACAAATTAGAAGACCTAATTAAAGGTCCTCCTCTCCAAAAAGGAGTTTATAAAATTTTTCACACTTCCAAACCCTCACTCTACCACAACAAGAATCTCTCACAACCCTTAGATTATCTTGGCCCCCAAGTAACCCTCACAACTATAGGATTTGGTTTAGGCCCCATGTAACCCTCACAATTATAGGATCTTTTAAAATAATCTACATCATTGATTCAACAGTTAAAAGATGGGCTATGTCGGCTTCATTTCTCTTGCATTTAATTTATTTAAAACTCTTGGCTTCTCTTGAATGCTCTTGGGCTTCTTAGGATTTAGCTCGGCCTTCAAATAATTGAATATATATAGTAATTAAATTTGAATTTTTGTCATAACCTACTACTACTGATAAAATTTTTAAAATCTGCTAATCCGGATGGCTCCATCATGTCGAGATAAGTGATTTTCATATGTAATATATTGAATTCTACTTTTTAGATTGGGAGATATCGCCTTTTCTTTGTGGTTGATCATCCTAATCGTGAATTTGACTTTGTTTCTTTCCAGATTTAATTTAATTCTCAATTGCAGGCCAAGTTATTAATAATTATTGATGAAAAAAATGATGAGTGCTGAGATTTTGCTTCTAAACTTAGTCGTGAGCTTTAAATTTAGGCATTTTGGGCTTCATCACAGATCTTTGCGGCCCAAAACAATCTTCAGTTGAGCTCTTATTCAATAATTCTTTATTACCTGTAAATTAAGATAAAAGCATATTACTAACAGATATATATATATATTTAAATAAAATAGATAATAAGGCTATAAATTATAATAAAATATAATGATGAAATACCCCACACTTAAACTTTTGCTAGTATTCTAGCAAAGAAAAAAAATGAAAATGAAAGAAAGAAAATCCTAACTCACTTTCACAAGAATCGCGATTGTATTTAGCACATATAACAAGCCTTTAAACACCTAGGTTATCCTAAATAACGAGCTGTAGTCTCGTGAGAGTTTATAGTGAATATACGCACAAAATTCGGTCAACTTGCTAATTTGAAGAAGGCAATGTATAATTAATTCACTTGATATATTTTAAACAATCTAATTATAGCTAGTTTTATTAAAGAAAATATTTTTATGCATAACTCCAAAGTAATATTCTTTAAAAATCTTTTTATTATAGCTATACAAAACCAAGTCTAACTTAGGAATTTAATTAAATGTTTTGAAAAGAACATGCTAACTCTTTGTTTAAAATAATTTTCGAGCCTCTTGATCAAATTATTTTTCAAGAACATATATATATATATATATATATATATATATATATATATATATATAGTAATTAAATTTGAATTTTTGTCATAACCTACTACTATCGATAAAATTTTTAAAATCGCTAATCCTGATGGCTCCATCATGTCGAGATAAGTGATTTTCATATGTAATATATTGAATTCTACTTTTAGATTGGGAGATATCGCCTTTTCTTTGTGGTTGATCATCCTAATCGTGAATTTGACTTTGTTTCTTTCTAGATTTGACTTAATTCTCAATTGCGTGCCAAGTTATTATTAATTATTGACGAAAAAAGTGATGAGAGCTGAGATTTTGATTCTAAACTTAGTCGTGGGCTTTAGATTTAGGCATTCGGGCTTCATTAGAGATCTTTGGGCTTAAAATAATTTTCGAGCCTCTTGATCAAATTATTTTTCAAGACCATATATAAAAAATTCGGTCAACTTGCTAATTTGAAGAAGGCAATGTATAATTAATTCACTTGATATATTTTAAACAATCTAATTAGAGCTAGTTTTATTAAAGAAAATATTTTTATGCATAACTCCAAAGTAATATTCTTTAAAAATCTTTTTATTATAGCTATACAAAACCAAGTCCAACTTAGGAATTTAATTAAATGTTTTGAAAAGAACATGCTAACTCTTTGTTTAAAATAATTTTCGAGCCTCTTGATCAAATTATTTTTCAAGACCATATATAAAAAATTCGGTCAACTTGCTAATTTGAAGAAGGCAATGTATAATTAATTCACTTGATATATTTTAAACAATCTAATTATAGCTAGTTTTATTCAAGAAAATATTTTTATGCATAACTCTAAAGTAAATTTCTTTGAAAATTTTCATTATAGCTATACAAAACCAAGTCCAACTTAGGAATTTAATTAAAAGTTTTAAAAGAACATGCTAACTTTTTGTTTAAAACAATTTTCAAGCCTCTTGATCAAATTATTTTTCAAGACCATATATAAAAAATTCGGTCAACTTGCTAATTTGAAGAAGGCAATGTATAATTAATTCACTTGATATATTTTAAACAATCTAATTATAGCTAGTTTTATTAAAGAAAATATTTTTATGCATAACTCTAAAGTAAATTTCTTTGAAAATTTTCATTATAGCTATACAAAACCAAGTCTAACTTAGGAATTTAATTAAAAGTTTTAAAAGAACATGCTAACTCTTTGTTTAAAATAATTTTCGAGCCTCTTGATCAAATTATTTTTCAAGAACATATATATATATATATATATATATATATATATATATATATATATATATATATATATATATATATATATATATATATATATATATATATATATATATATATATATATATATATATATATATATATATATATATATATATATATATATATATATATATATATATATATATATATATATATATATATATATATATATAAATCTCCTATAAACTTAAGTTTATAGGGAATAGTCATACACTAACTTTTCTATCCATTAATGTTGCCTTGGGATCCATGAAAGATATGAAACTCATTTTGAGATTTGTGCATCTCTTGATGGCACAAATCTAAAGGCAATATCAATGGATAAAAAAGTTGGTGATACTATTCCCTATAAACTTAAGTTTATAGGAGATTTACTCTCTCTCTCTCTATATATATATATATATATATATATATATATATATATATATATAGTAGTTGACTACAATCCACTTAAGTGGATAAGAAAGTGTCCTCCTAAGTTTTTCTTCCTTGTATTTATCTTGGGATCCATGAAAGATATGAGGTCCATTTTTATTTGTTCCTACTACAAATCTCAAGAGAAGATGAAGGGTTAAAAGTTAGGAGGATGAGTTGCTCAATCCACTTAAGTGGATTAAAGTTATTCTCTATATATATATATATATATATAGTAGTTGACTACAATCCACTTAAGTGGATAACAAACATCATCCTCCCAACTTTTAACCACACATCTTCCCTTTAGATTTGTGCTATCAAGAAGCCCACAAATCTCAAAGATGGGCCTCATATCTTTCATGGATCCCAAGGCATATCTAATGGACAAAAAGTTAGGAGGATGAGTTGCTCTATCCACTTAAGTGGATTAAAGTTATTCTCTATATATATATATATATATATATATATATATATATATATATATATATATATATATATATATATATATATATATATATATATATATATATATATATATATATATATATATATATATATATATATATATATATATATATATATATATATATATATATATATATATATATATATATATATATATATATATATATATATATATATATATATATATATATATATATATATATATATATATATATATATATATATATATATATATATATATATATATATATATATATATATATATATATATATATATATATATATATATATATATATATATATATATATATATATATATATATATATATATATATATATATATATATATATATATATATATATATATATATATATATATATATATATATATATATATATATATATATATATATATATATATATATATATATATATATATATATATATATATAGTAGTTGACTACAATCCACTTAAGTGGATAAGAAAGTGTCCTCCTAAGTTTTTCTTCCTTGTATTTATCTTGGGATCCATGAAAGATATGAGGTCCATTTTTATTTGTTCCTACTACAAATCTCAAGAGAAGATGAAGGGTTAAAAGTTAGGAGGATGAGTTGCTCTATCCACTTAAGTGGATTAAAGTTATTCTCTATATATATATATATATATATAGTAGTTGACTACAATCCACTTAAGTGGATAACAAACATCATCCTCCCAACTTTTAACCACACATCTTCCCTTTAGATTTGTGCTATCAAGAAGCCCACAAATCTCAAAGATGGGCCTCATATCTTTCATGGATCCCAAGGCATATCTAATGGACAAAAAGTTAGGAGGATGAGTTGCTCTATCCACTTAAGTGGATTAAAGTTATTCTCTATATATATATATATATATATATATATATATATATATATATATATATATATATATATATATATATATATATATATATATATATATATATATATATATATATATATATATATATATATATATATATATATATATATCAAGAGAACTTGCAAAATTATTTTCCACTCTAAGCTAAGCATGCAAAAAATTTATTACCTTAGTTAAAAGTCTAAGTTGGATTGTAGTGAAGTATACTACTTTGAAAATTATTTCTTAAGAAATTTATTTAGATTTATTATAAAAGGTTAACTATGTATAAAACTAACTAAGAATTAAAAATTTATAATTTATCAAGTAGATCAATTATTAATTAACTCTATCAAGTTGGCAAGTGAAAAAAAAAAATTTTGAGGGAAAGAAAAGAAAAGAAAATATGAAATAAAAAGAAGAAAATTGGTAAAATAAAGAGAAAATATGACTAGTCCCACACCCATACCTAAATTTTATATTGTCCTCAATGCAAATTCTATGATGTACAAAGTAAAGTAGATAGGAAATGAGGCACTTATATTTATTCGATCAACCTAGAATAATGATAAAAATCTGCAATTACCTTTGGTATGAGAAGGATGTGTAGCCAAAATTTTCTTTCTTTTTCACTTTTTCCTTTTTTCTTTTTCTTTTTCTTTTTCTTTTTCTTTTTCTTTTTCTTTTTCTTTTTCTTTTTCTTTTTCTTTTTCTTTTTCTTTTTCTTCTTCTTTTGTTTTCAAAAGAACAAGAAACTCTCAAAGGAGAGAAGAATAAATTCTTTTATTATTATTTAGAGACAAAGTGTAAAGATGTAGAATAAAAGATTATAAATGAAAAGCTCACACTCTACATCAAATCTTGTCTTATTGCTAAAATTCTACCTCAGATTTTAAAGAAGTCTAAAATGATAAACTCAAAATATGCTTAAATTCTGCACACTTTGAGGTTTTCAATGATTTTTGCAGCATTTGAAGGCAAGTAAGAAGAGGTTATGCATTTTAAATTTTTGGTGTTGATCAAACAGAAAACAAGTCTTAGATTTGAACTCAGGTTCCACATCAATGAAAGTTTATCTTAACACAACCAATTTTTCTTTAAAAATTTCTCAAACCCAAGATTCACGGTTGAGGTGTGATAAGCTGGTTGTTCTATATTTTCGAGGAACCTAAGCTCATCAACAAAATGTTCTTCAAAGCAAAGATCAGAGAAACTTGTCTCTAACTCTGTGAAAACTAGTTCTAATTCAAACTCCTCTAATATTTTGATTATATTACCAAAGATCTTCTCAAAACTTGGGACTGAATCGTTTTCCTCTTCTAACTCTTCGCTCGATTTTTCCTGGATGCGGTTTACTTCTACGGGTTGATTTGATGAATTAGTCGGCTATTTTCTTAGATTGAAAATATTTATACCAACAGTCATATTTTAAAAGGACAACTTTATTTGACCAGTTCTATAGTTGATCAGAGCATTGAAAGTTGCTAAGAACGGTCTTCCTAAAATGATAGGTATCTGACCTCTGAGATTAGAAATGAGTTGTGTCTTCAAGACTACAAAATCAACAGGAAAAATAAACTCTCTTACCTTGATTAGAATATCATCTATCTCTTCTTTGGATATTTTCATAGGTCTATTAGCTAACTAGAGCGTACATCTGGTTGGCTTTAATTCACCTACCCTTAGCTATTGAAAAATCGAATATGGAAAAAGATTCACACTAGCTCCCAAATCTAGAAGTGCCTTATCAATGAAGGTGTTTCCTATAACACATGAAATGGTATGACAATCGGGGTTCTTATATTTCAAAGTCAAGAGCTTTAAGAGCATGTCACTGATATTGGCAGCTAGAAAGACTTTCTTAGGAACATTAGTAGTTCTTTTTAGTGCACAAATCCTTCAAAAATTTTACATAGGAGGAGATTTGTTCAATTGCATCTAAGAGAAGAATATTGACCTTAACTTATTTAAAAGTTTCAAGGATTTTCTCCACCTAGGGAGAGTTTTTCCTAGGCCTGAGTCTATATGAAAAAGGAGCAATGGGTTTAAATCTATCAAAATTGAGCTCAAGTTTGATTTCAGGCTCTTGGTCATCGAAAGGGGGTAATTATTGAATAGAGTTATTAGAAAGAGAGAGAGTTTGTTCAGAGAAGAGAATGAAGGAGTTTGATCTGGAGCCATTCTAACTTAATTATTGACTTGTTTTCTAGACTTCGAGTGAATGAATTGCATTCACTTATGTTTGGTGGGTTGAATTTGATCTAGTATCCTTAGGGTTTGTAATAGGTTGACTAGAAAAAAATTTCTTTCTTTCTTTCACTCACGGCACTAGCTAGTTGATCAAGTTAGGCTTTTAACCTAGCTATGGCTTGAGTGTTATAATTTACTTGACCGCTTGTCTACATGAAGGAACTCAGAGTGTTGGATGACTGAGTCAACTTGTTGGTGGTCTGTAGAAGCTTTTATTATGGCTTCTAAACCTTTTTCTAAGACACTAAAATATTTCTCATGATCAGAACTTTAAGGAATCAGATTTACCGGTTGATTTAGAAGAGACCAAGTTTGGTATGTAGGATTGGGTTGTGAAAAATTATGTGGTGTGTTAAATGAAACTGTGTTTCCTCTAGGAAATTGTGGAGTTGAAGAAGGAGTGAATTTTTATTTCTAAATAAGTTTTCCTAATTCCATGCAAATTTTGGATGATTTTTCTAATCCGGGTTGTAAGTTGGAGAAAATGGATCATTCACAAGATGCTAGAATGTAGCGTTTACCTATCCTAGTGATTGATTATTTTCTAAGAGAGGACATTCCTCTGATACATGGGTTCTAGATAGGTAGTTATGACATCTTGAGGCAGAAACTTGATTGATTTGAGCTGGGGCTCATTATTTGGTTTCTAAGGCTTCTAACCTACGCATGATTGTAGTCATTCTTGCTTCAGAGGCTATATTCAAATCTAGAGAAGTACCACTAGATTTGGTTGGGGGAACTGATGAAAGTCTTTCATCACAATATTCCCATTGCATAGTTTTCTCAGATAAACTCTCTAAAAATTCCCAAGCTTCATCGGCATTTTTCTTCATAAAATCCCCTTGACACATAGATTCTAAGGAAGTCTTTGAAGAATAATCTAATCCCTCATAGATGATTTGGTATAATCGCCACTTTTCTAAACCATGGTGAGTACATTAGATAAGAAAATTCTTAAACTTATCAAAATATTTTCAGAATGGGCTCCCTAGAGACTATCTTAAAATTCTGAATGTTATTTCTAAGCTTTACTATTTTATGGATTGGGAAATTTTGCTTTAGAAAAATGGTAACAAATTCATCGTAGATTGAGATAGAAATTGTGGGTAAGCTATGTAGTCATTTTTTGACTTTGTCCTTAAGAGAAAATGGGATAAATCTAAGCTTAATCGCATTCTTAGATACCTCCCTAATCTTAATCATAAGACAAACTTCCTCAAACTCGGATATAAAAATGTAAGCATCTTCGATTCATTCCCTAAGAATTTCGAAAGCATGTTTATGAAGTGTGGTCTATGCTCAAAATTAGCTCCATTAATATCGGGTAGCCTAATGCAAGATGGAATTCCATTCCTAGTGGGATAACACATGTCTTGAAGAACGGGTGGATTCGGATTTACCATTTTTTTAGTCTCAAAAATTGGTTCAATACGGATTAATCGATTGGTATTATTCCTAATCCAAACTTGCATACATCAAAATAAATTCTTTTAGAATTTTTTCTCTTTTTTTAACTAAAAAGAAAATTAGAAAAAGATCTAAGAAAAATAAAAGTTAGTTAAGTTTTTCTTGAAGGAAAAACGAAAACACCTAAAAGATTAATGAGAGAAGAGAGGAAGGATAAAAAGAAAAATCAACTAAAATAAATCAAGAGCAACCACTTTGAAGCAATCACCTTTAATTTTAGGGCTAAGCCTAGACTCAACTAGACCAACTCCTAATCAAAAACTCATTGAGTGGAAAGATTGAAGTTTACTTAGTCAGTTAGCCAGGTAAGGATAGTACTAGAGGAATGCCAAAAACTAATTAAGTACCTCTTTTCTTGTGGAGCGCTTTACGAAACCCCTAAACCTTGTCTTAGACATAAACAGATTTATGTAAACATATACCAGTTCACTTAAGGATTTCTTATTCCTTCATGAGCTCGAGTCCTTAGGGGCCAACGTCTAATGAGTTTTAGAAGACTTGGGTTTGTATAGTGTGGAATTAGTGATTTGTGGGTTAAGAAAAGGGTGGGTTTGTATAGTGTGGAATTAGTGATTTGTGGGTTAAGAAAAGGGTGATGAAATCCCTCACATTATCTTGATTAGGTGGTATTGCCCTAAATAGTATTTTCAAGTGAGTGCTCAAATCAAAATGCTCAAATCAGTTTGGTGAATTCCTACTAAATATTTGCAATGCAACCGTAAGAATTAAAAGCAGCTACAAAAGGATGCAAAAGAAATTTTTTTATTTTTTAATTAGGGTTAACAATCAAACAAATGTGAGAGAGAGCTCTTGTTTGAATTTATTATCTTGTTAGTAGTTGTTCAAGTGGAGGGTGAATTTTATTAGGGTTGACAAAAGAAAACTTTTATTTTTTTATATTAGTTACTAATTGTCTCTAACGTGAAGAGCCTAAACTAGAGGGTGGAATTAAAAATACTAGAAAGATGACTTATCTTTTCAAGCAAATCTCCAATCTTCAATCTCAATCCTTCAAGCTTAAACACACAAATCAAAGAACCAAAATAGAAAAATTCTAATTATAAGCACATTCCCCAACAATGTCGCTAAAAACTTGATGTGATGGGACATAGGATCAAGACTACAAGTGTACAATTAAGTTATAGTATAGTTACAATGTCGATCCCATGAAGAAAATGTGCAGAAAAAATTCTAGCTTGAATCCTAGAGTTGTGTGTAGACAAAAAGGAGTGAGAGTGAAAGTGATATAGAGAGTATGCGATTGTTTATAAATAAAAAATAAGACCAAGAGGGGAGAAAGAGAGTGAACAAATAAAAGAAAACAAAGACTAAATGAGGAGGAAAAGTAAAGAAAATAGAAAAGAACAAAATTAAGAAGAGAAAAATTCAAAAGAGGAAAATCAAAACTAGTAAAATATAGAGAAATTTAAGTAGAGAAGATAGGAATCTAGAAC
Organism: Asparagus setaceus; assembly: GCA_012295165.1. NCBI lineage: Eukaryota > Viridiplantae > Streptophyta > Magnoliopsida > Asparagales > Asparagaceae > Asparagus > Asparagus setaceus. The sequence continues at coordinate 4,895,053 of CM022707.1, forward strand.
TGAATCCTCTAGTTAATTTCATTTAGGATTTATGAACTACTCTCTTTTATCATATTTTACTTAAGATGTACTAAGCATAGACGATCAAACCACTTAAGAAAAGTATAACCTATCAAATTATCATCCAAGTAAAATTTTCATTCATGAAAAGAATATTAACAAGATAATAATTCAAGCATTCATAAGCATAACTTATCAAACCACCTATGATAAGCATAGATTATCAAAGTCTTCTTCTACCAATTAGTTTTCTCATTGATTATCCTAAACATAATCATTTTGAGCACAAAGAGAGCAATCCACAAATCATAAAAGAAATCAAACTAATTTCATACAATTCTAGAATTCCTACAAGATTTAGTTACACATTTTAGAAAATAAAAATAAGTAAATAAAATCTAGGCTAGAAAGCATAAAGAATGAGATATAAAATAAAACTAACTATAAAAATAAGAACAAGAACAATATAATAAAGATCAAAACTATGAGCATAAAGAAAATCTAACTAACAAGAATAAAAGAGCATAAAAATAAATCTACACCACAAATAAAAATTCTACAAAGCATAAAAATAATAAAAATAAAAGAGCATGAAAGTAACTCTAAACTACAAGACATGAAATAAATCTAATCTAGCAACATAAAAATAAAGAGGAAATAAAATTCTAAAACATGAATATATAAAATAAGAAAATAAAAGAAAAAAATAAAACTTACATTACAAAGGGTTGGCCCCTTAAAAAAAAATCTTCATCTTCACCACAAAGAAGAAGAAATAAAATTAAAAAAGGAGGAAAAAAATTATTTATTACAAACTTAAAAAGTTTACAAATTAAACGACCTAATTATAGGTCCTCTCCAAAAGGAATTTACAAAATTTTCCACACTCCCGAACCCTACTCTACCCGTCTATTTATAGATAAGAAGAATCTCTTACAACCCTTAGATTTGTCTTGGCCCCCAAGTAATCCTCATAACCATACGATTTGGCTTAGGCCTCAAGAAACCCTCACAACCATAGGATCTCTCAAAATAATCTACACCATTGATTCAATAGCTGAGAGATGAGCTTTGTCGACTTTATTTCTCTTGCATTTAATTCATTTAAAACTCTTGGGCTTCTTTTGAATGCTCTTGGTCTTCTTAGGATTTAGCTTGGTCTTAAAATAATTGAATATATATAGTAATTAAATTCTTATTTCTATCATAACTTGCTACTACTAATGAATTTTTAGAATCTGCTAATCTGGATGGCTCTATCTCGTCAAGATAGGAGATTTTCATATATAATATGTTGAATTCTGCTTTCCAAATTTAGAGATATCGCCTTTTCTTTGTGGTTGACCATCCTTACCACAAATTTGACTTTGTTTCTCTTCAAATTTGATTTAATTCTCAATTATAGGACAAGTTATTGATAATTACTGACTAAAAAAGTGCTGAGTGCTGATATTTTTCTTCTAAACTTAATCGTGAGTTTTGGATTTAGGCATTCAGGGCTTCATTAGATACCTTTTGAGCTCAAAATAATCTTCATTTGAGCTCTTACTCAATAGTTCTTTATTACCTACAAATTAAGATAAAAAATATTATTAACATATATATTTATTCAAATAAAATAGATAACGAGAGTATAAAAGTGTAATAAAATATAATGATCAGATACACACTGTGAGCATCGCCGTTGCTGGATCAGTCATTGATAATGCTCAGCCCCTCGAGCTCGCTACTTGAGTATGTGCTTAGTCTCAAAACCCTTTATTTTTAGTGTTATGTTGTTATTTGCACCCTAATACCCTAGAAAAGTGACCGAGAGACAAAAGTTTCTTACCAATATTGGTTTTTTGAGTTTGGGGGAAGTGAGGAACAAAGTTAGAGCTTTGGTTTATCGAGTTGTCAAATTAATAACGATTTGAAAACTTTGGGATATCAAATGGTCAAAAGGTAAAAAAGTGAAACTTTGGCTTAGTGGAATGCATATAAGCCTAATTTAAATTTATTATTGTGCACTGATTTATTTTTAAACCCGCACATTTTCAAAATCATCATTCAAACACCTAGAACATACATCCGAGCTGATATAGTACAAAAATCAAAATATGTGTTAATACGCTGTAAAGTGTGGTAAACTGCTATAAGTCTATTCGAACTGCTATAATTTGATCTAAACTGGTATAATATCCATTAACTTACTATATATTAGTTAAAGTGCTACAACATTGGGGTCAAATATCGAATTTGGGTTCAAAATAAATCACGTTTGGTATTTTGGGTTTATGAATGATTGTGGAAGTGGGCTAATTTAAAAATAATTCAGGGGAAAAGAATGGGTTTAAATTATTAAATCATTTTTCATTTAAACCCATTCTTTTACATCGATTTATTCTTACACTTACACACTTCCAAAAATCATTAGTGTACTATAGATCCTTCTATAGCTGAGCATAGACCTAAAGTAATTAGCTAGAATCTCATTTGGTTTTGCCACCTTTTAAAGTTTAACCCTTTACACTTTTTTGGTTTAACACTGAAAATTTCATCCGTAGGAGACATTTTTATAAAGATTGAAAGCTAAGGTTCAATCATAAATAATCTGTAAAAAATGACAAACATGTTAATGGCAGTTCTAAAACCACTGACAAATTTTATAGCTTTTGTCATTGTGATCTAATGATAGCAACAAAAATAGTAAATTAAAATTAATATCTATAGGATGATCTGAGACAACAAATAGGTCTAACAAAATATACTGAAGAAATGTATTTGCTCAACAGAACTGGTGTATATGTGTTATAAAATCTAGATAGCAGATAGTGATATTAATACGATCAACCACAACTTCAATTTGATATTTAAAAGATATAAAGAAATAATGTGAATAAAAGAACTAACCAACAAAGAAACTACGATTATGATTGTACTTATCCAATTATAATGGAAAAATGATTTATAGGTCAGTTAGAAGAACTCTGTTGAACTTAGTGCCCAATGCAAACAGGTAAGGGAAGAATAAAATAAAAATGTCTTGTGTTGTTTAAATGATGTGAAAAGTTATTAAAGGAAGGCTACCAATTTATTAAACAAATGGCAGAGAAGTCCACCCACCGATTAAAAGAAAATTATAGTAACTAAACAAACAACTATTGTTTTATGGACTTTAGTTAAGAACTTCTACTGTTACATGCCTATAATCTAAGTATGATCCGAACTATGAATTAAATATAAAGCAAGAAAACTAATTTAGCCAATTTAATTGCTTGACAATAAAATAAAAATGATCTATAATGCTGCATCTGAGATGCAAGCCTAGATGGGGTGAATAGGATTGCTACCATTTTTTGCCAAAACACAACATATGCAGCGGAATGTAGCAAATAAAACGATAAACGATAGAAAGTAAACTAACTATCACCAAAGCCAGCCAACCAAGAACACACGAGATTTTATAGTGATTCAGATAAATAATCTTACGTATACTCTTCCTACTCGCAAAGGGGCTTCCTCACTATGACAAGAGTTCACTTGAATCACAAACACGATTCAGTAGGCTTACAAGATCGAAACTCTACTTTCTCCCAAACTAGTCGTCTAGCCTAACTCTTCATAATGAGTAACTCCTAACTTTTGCTAGTCCCAACCCTCAATTCAATTGGTTTGAGTACGTCGTAAAAAAAGTTCAAAGTAAAACAAATCACAAATCAATTAAGCTCAGAATAAAGAACAATCTTACAGCCCTTTTGATAAAGCAAACTATCATTCCTAGGATATAAGCGAAACTTGATGAAGAACGATGATGAAGATCAATCCAAGGTCAACTCGTGTTATTGTGGAACGATGTGCAGATGTTATGTGCGACGAGTAGGAGTTCTTACAAGGCTCCGGGGAATCAAAAATCTCTTCTTGATCTCTCAATTGCGAAACCCTAAAACTCCTCCTCTTTGTTTCTCTCTCTAAGCTATTCTCCCACAATTAGGTCAGGAAAGTGATATCTCAAACATGATAGAGATTGGAGATGATATAAGTGATGAACGACTATGATTGAAATAGGAAATTTATAATCAACTGACTTTACCATCGATGGTGCATCTCGACCACCAATAGTGTCTAGAGACCATTGATGGTTGATGAGCCCATCGATGATATTCATGCCTGTATACTTTTACACCATCAATGGAGCATAGTACCATCGATAGTCATCATTCAACATCGATGGTCGAGACCTACCATCGATGGTAATGATGCTGAAATCGCCTTTAAGCTGATTTTCACGTCATTTTGCCTCGTGCATGTCCCCTACATGTATTTACTTATACTACAACATCTCAAACAAATATTAGTACTAAATGAGAGTTTGTTATTACTCAAACAAGAGATATTGTATGGACAATGTCCTAACAATCTCTTGCTTTTGATAATAACAAACTTAAAATTTGAAATACCAAAATCAATGCATGTTTGAGATATGTACACAGCAAACATAAGCACAAATGTACTTTCATGCAACAAGAAATAATAAGCAATGCGCTCCCCTACATTCATGCAATAATGAAAAGTGTAAACAACCAAAGGTATTGTAAAGCTCCCGCTAAAACAATGCATTGAGTATTTCAAAAATTTTCACAAAATTAAAACATGATAACGCTTAGTCAAAAACTCCGCTCATGAAAAAAGTCATCAAATTTCACTAAGTTCTCCTCTTTTTGTTATTATCAAAAGTGGAAAACACACCAATGGATATACTCAATATAAGAAAATTCAGATAAAATCATTCATAAGGTGTCCCGAAGAGAAAAGCACCATAGTTCACACAAAAGTTTGGTGGAAAAATAGCACAATGGATCAAAATTAATCACAAGACACATGAACATGAGAGAAAACACGTCAATAGGCACACATGAAAAAATTAAATATCAGTGTGAAGTGTGTGAAATAGATAGTGCAGAGACTTAAACTAATTCATAAGACAAAATCAAGTATATCAATGTAATAAATGAGCAAAAATAAGACTCGAACTATCTCAACCTTAGAAACTAGAGCAAAAATAAGACTCGAACTATCTCAACCTTAGAAACTAAGGACCAATGTGTCGCTCTATCATCTCAACCATATAAGACATAGGAGGAAGGACGACATTACTTGGCGGGCGATTCACACCTTGTCTAAATATAGATTATATTCAGTACAGGATGGCTACCCATTGAGATATTCACAAACACAAATCTACGAGTGTGGGTCTTAGACCATCTTTTAGCAAATACACTCAATTTTACATAGATTTCATACGAATGTAGATCTTTAATCATCATTTCATAAATACACTCTTATTGTTTGATTATATTTTTGACACAGATGCATATAAGTACATAAAAATAAAAACTCGTGCATTAATCAAGTCAAAAATGCTCAAAACACATGATATAACCTGAAATATCTATGAATGAAATATAAGACTTCTCCATCACTATTTCACAACACAAAACATAATAGTATTAAAAAAATAGGTGTGTGAACTTGCTACGTGAAATATCTTGTGTAAGCAATGTGTCATGTAATCATCTTTTGATCATTGTGTGAAGAAATTCATACATATAGATTGAAAAATATATGTGAACCTCTGTTTCATAATCAAGCCTATATACCAATGAATAATATCAACTGAATCAATCCTGAAAAGCATATACATAAGCACATCAAAGTTTTTTAAGAAACCAAAAGAAAGAAAAAGAAATTTTTATTTTATTTTCATGTATAAAAATGAAAGAAAAAGAAATAACTAAAACCAAACTAGAAAAGAAAAATAAAAATAATAAAAATATGTGCATACAACATGAAAGTGCAACATGCTC